>JAJTUV010001344.1:0-1487685 GCA_021653895.1 Mastomys natalensis
GATCTGGATGTCATTCACTGAAAGCCAGCTTGTCTGATTTCATGTTGTAGCAGTGATGAATGAAGCGGCTGTAAACATCCTTGTTTGGGTTTTTTTCCTTAAAATAGATTTTCATGTCCTTTGGTTAAATACTAAGATGCTGGATTTGTGTGCTCACTTTTGGGTGTATGTGTGTGTGTGTGTGTGTGTGTGTATGAGATATGGGAGACAGAGAGAGAAGGGAAGAGGGAGAGAGAGAGAAAGAGAGAGAGAGAGAGAGAGAGAGAGAGAGAGGAGAGAGAGAGAGAGAGAAAGTGTCAAACTTCTTTTAAACTGGCTGCCCATTTTGCATGCCCACCAGCAATGAGTGAGAACTCATGCTTGTTATGAATTGAATATTTATGTCCTCCTCCAAATTCATATATTGAAATTCAAACCCTTTACATGGGGGTAGGTGGGTGTTTCGGAGGTAATTATATCAAGAGAGTGGAGCCCTCATGAATGGAACTAGTTCTTTCAGAAAAGCAAACAAACAATGCAGCAGAGCACAGGCTCTCTCCCAGTTCTGTATCCCATGAGGACACAGGGAGGAGACGGACATCTAGGTCCAGGGAGAGCACTCTCTCCAGACACTCTATCTACTTGTACCTTGACCTTGGACTTCCTAGCTTCTAGGACTGTGAACAAGAATTACTGTCAGATTAAGTCCTATAGTCTATTGCAGTTTTCAATCGCAGTGGGGACAGGCTGGGGGCTGTCTCGGTCCCTTTTGAGCATAACTCGCTTTTGTTATAATGGTTGTCTGTGAGGTCCTTGAGGGAACAGACTGCAACTGAGCCACACATCCATCTTCAGCTACACACAGAGCCCATCTGATATGGTGACAGCACTGTTCACCTCAGAGGAAACAGGCTGGTCAGCCATGGCAGTGTGGGAGCCCAGTGAGAGTGAGATAAGCCTCAAGGGCTGTTAACACTAGAGCTCATTCTCTTCCAAGCTTCAGGTTTCCCTTATTTAAATGAACGTATTACATCAAGATAGGTTCTAGGTCCTGTTAGCAACAGCCTGGGGTTCCAAGTTCTCTCTGGAACTCTTTGTTCCTCCCACACTGCTTGGCTATGCTGGAAAGAGTTACTTTACCTTCCAATATCAACAAAAGGCTTCCTTATTTCAGGAAACCTTCCTGCTCTCCTCCTCTCCCTGGTTAGCTTTTGTGACCAAAACTCAGGCAAGAACATCTTTTTAAAAACAGACTTATCTTTATTATTTTAGGTGTGTGTGTGTGTGTGTGTGTGTGTGTGTGTGTGTGTGTGCTTTCAAGTGTTGACAGAGGCCAGAATGAGTATCAGGTCTGCCAGAGCTGTAGTTCAGGTGGTCGTTGAGCAGCCCAACTTTGGTGCTGGGAGCTGAATTGAGAAACTCTGGAAGAGGGGAGGGTACTCTTAACTGAGAAGCTGTACCACTCCACGCCCACCAAGAGAACACCTTTAAGGGAAAACCATATTTGCTTTCTCTTATGGTTTTGGAGCCTATAGTCCTTGGATCTGTAGAATCCATGTCTGTGTGAGGCAAAACATCCCTGCTGTGGGGAATGGGCAAGTACCAAGCTGTTCAACCCATGATGATCTGGGTATGTCACGTCTTTTAAAGGTACATCCTCTGTGATTTATTTCCTCCCCCAATAATACTACTAGGTGGAGGCCAAGGACCCTGTTCGTGAGCCTGTGTCGGTCTCATATCCCAGCAACAAACCTCCTGTCTCCCCAAGACCAGATGGATTCCTTTCCTTATGCGCATTGCCTATATTTTCCTTGTAACAGCAGCCACCTCACTCGATTGCGCTCATTCCTCTTCCCCAGCCTGGCTCAGGTTTCTGAGGACATGTCTGAATTGCTTCTATTATCTCCTCTGTCCCTAGTGTAGTGTCTAGCCTGGAAGGGGGACTTAATATTTCTTTAATGAATAATAGATAAAGGGATGAATGAAGGAATAAACAGGTCAAGAATTTATTATTTTCTATTTAACAGAAACCCTTTCCTTGTGACTACATATTTATTTTCTCAGTTTCTCAGACCTCAGTTGACTCTCTTTATGATTCTGCAGGGTAATTTGCATAACCATGGGAATAAATGCCTCATGTGTAGATGAGGGTAGGGCTTTATTTTTCAGTGGGCTGGCTTAGCCATACTGTAGAGTTATTAATATACTTCATGCCTCTGGGCAATTTGACAAGAAAGATAATACAAACTAATAATCATTAAAATTATACAAAGACTATTTAGACTCTTCTAAATTCATGCTTCAGGGACTCAGTTGAAGGAGTGAATGAGAACTCGGCTGAATATCTCAAATCCCATCCTAGGGGAATTCACTCTTTGGAATCTACACGAGGCTTTTAATTTAGCCCAGCCATTCTTTAGACCAGGAGACTCCTAAGGTGGGGAAGGTAAAGAAAGAAACAGGTTCAAGCTCAGACTGAGGTGTCTGGAAGGTTCTGTTTTAGGAATTTTGGGTTTTATTCTCTAACCCAAGTTCCGTGTGCTTCATGTATTAAGGAGATGTGGTCCAAGGGATGAGAGCTAAGCCTTCCCTAGCAGCACCTGGTGTAGGGCTGAAACACGCAGCTTGACTGTTTGGAAGTAGGTTGCAAGTAGAATAAGAAGAATGTACAAACAAATTCGCTATTGACAGAATGCATGATGGGAAACAAGGACCCTTCTTTGGACACTACTTACCCTGAGTGCAAAATGGACTGTAAGCACATGGAAACTTGTATGGCTTTCCTTTCCTTTAGTCAGGATTTTATGTAGCACAGACTGGCCTCAGATTCTCTATGTAGCTGAGGTTGGCCTTGAACTCCTGATCCTCCTGCCTTCCTCTCCCACCACTCTGGTTTATTTTTCCTGTTTCTAAATGGGATCAAAGTGAAACATCCACACTCTCAAAGCTTGTGAAGCACTAAGGAGACATCTTGAAAATATTTTTAAGTCTTAAAGAGGCTGGAAATTGTATGTTACACCAGTTCTTAATTGAGGATACCTGGGGGAAATTTTTTGCAATATCTGGGAATTGACATCTTTTGAGTGGAGCTGGGGTGCTGGAAAATACCCACAGTGCACAGAAACATTCTCATCACAGATAGTCTTTTGGCCCCTGAACACCAACAGTTCCTGTCTGTTGAGAACCCCGATCCACTGTGCTAGGAAAACAAAGACAAGAAATTCTAATACTTATCTGGCCACACTGCCCTGGAGCACTTGGCCATGGGGACAGGCTGAGACACAGTACAACTTCAATGGAGAGCTGAGGGGAGGAGATAAAAAGCCAGTCCTGGTGGGGGTTGGGGGTTGTTGCCTGGTTCCAATGCTGCTCTCTGTGGAGGCAATGGGCTCTGTTAGGTGAGGAGTCTGGTAGCTTCTGGAAGGTTGTTTATTTAGTTTGTTCTGGGAGGTTGGATTTGCTGTGTGGAACATGGAGCTTTTGTTTTGTGAAAGGAATCTTGACCTTAGAGTTGGATACAATTGATTTGCATCTGAGGACCCTGAATAGCTGTTACCTCCCTGAGCTTCTCTCCTCCTTCCATTTTAAAAATAAATGTCCATTATTCTATCATTTCTAAGTTGTTTATATTCGAACACTTCTTAACTTGGCGGCATGTCAAAATTTACTTGGAAGTTACCTTTTTCTAATACATAAAATAATATTCAACGCAAAGAGTAGTATCTTCCTGTCAAAAAAGAGTGGTTAGCATAACACAACGTGGTAAACTAATCAAATACTGAGACCTCAGGGTAGAATTAGAGAAGAAAGCAGTCTCTACTTAGAGGGTTTCCAAATCACTTCCTTCCTCTTATTTGAAGCTCAACTTTCATTCAGGAGAAGAAAATAGACTCTCATTTGTATGTCTTACTTGATATTTAGTCTGTGCCTGACTTCTTTGAACTGTGTGCTCTGAGTGCTGCCTCGTGTGTGTGTGTGTGTGTGTGTGTGTGTGTGTGTGTGTGTGTGTGCATTCATGTGTGGGTATGTGTATATGTGTGACTGCATATGTTTACATGTGTTTGTGTATGTATATATGCATTCGTGTGTGCATGTATATGTGTGAGTGTGTATGTGTGCATGTGTGTTTGTATGTGTATGTGTATATATACGTATAAACACACACGTTTGCCTGATTGCACAGGATTATAGAAGCACAGGTTCTGCTGACCTTAAACATCAGAGAAACAAGCAATCCTGCCCCCCACCCTCTCCTCCCCTCCCCTCCCCCACAAGCTCATCCTTTCTCCTGCTCTGGGCAGCTTTTTCCCAAAGCTGAAAATGGCTGTAGGTAGACAAAAGCTTTCTGCATCTGGAAGGAGGTTGGGTAGGGTGTGGCAACATCAGGACTAAACCCAGGGCTGGGTATATATCTAGACAGGGTTTTTTTGTTTTGTTTTCTCCTGAAAGGCTATTTTCTAGTTTATTTTTAGAAAAGGACAGGGCTAGTCCAGTGCTTAGCTTTGAGAGTTAATAAGACATGACTGAATTTCATGTTGCTCCTTTCCCCTATCAACTTCAATTTAGTTGCTGGACAGCAATAGAAATGAATGTCTTATTGTTAACCTGGATGGATGTGTGCACTATAGCTGTCCCGTGAGAGGGCTCCTGCCTGCTTACACTGTGTGTTTGCATGCTAGTAGCCACAGTGCCTCTTGCAGACAGCTCATATTGCAAACAAGGTGTCTGGGGAGTCTTGAAGGGCTTCTCTCCCAGATACCCTCACACACTAATGCTATTGTTTTGGGTGATTATTTTTCTCAGTTGCAAGTAACTTGACTATCATCTTCAAGGCCAATGGCTTCTAGTCAAGTGTGAAGGGAACACAAATTTGCTCATGACAATGGGCACTGGGCAGGATGAAAAGGCTGCTTTATTCTTGTATCTGACAGTGACATCCTCTGTAAGACCTGGAAGGGATTTTTGAGCTTCAGAGTCTGTCCAGTGGTGCAAACTCCTTTTGTTGTATCTTCCACCACTCATTTTAGGTATGAGAACTGAATGAGAGAAAGTGAATTAAAGTGTAAGCAGCATATACATGAGAGACATCAGCAACTTGATAGGGCTAAGGAAATGGTGGAGCGGATAAGATGGTCGTGCAGACACAAGGGCCTGGGATCAGATTCCCATTGTCCATGTAAAATCCAGGTATAACTGTGCATCGTCCATGTAAAATCCACGTATGACTGTGCATGCCTGTAACTTCAGTAATCAGTCAAGTCAGGAGGTTTTCGGACAGGGGTGCCATGACCAGACAGCCTAGCCTAGCCAAAAATTGGCAAGCTTGAGATTCTGTGAGAGACTGTCCTGAGGGAATAAGAGAGAGTTCTAGAGCCAGACATCTGATGTCCTTATGTGGCCTCCTGATGTATATGACTTCACATACCCATGAACTAACATGAATAAGTGCCTGTGTTCGCGCGCACACACACACATGCACACACACATGCATACACACATGCGTACACACATGCATATACACACATACATACACACACAGACACACACATGCATGTACACACACACACATACACAGGGTCCCTTCTTTCAGCCTAAAACCTTATCAGTCAATTGTCCGGAAGGCAGGAAGGCAGAGCCAGAAGACAGAGATAGCCATGGAGTTTGCCTGGTAACTCAGGCAGAGCTGGTCCAGAAACCCCTTTTTCTAGAGAACAGTAGGAATTCCACATCCTGCCCAGGTTTGTTCTCAGCAGACATTCCTGCCCATAGGCAAATCCCCTTGACCTCAGGAGACTTTGAGAGAACTATTGAGCCCCCCTCCTCCTCTCCCTGAGAGCTTAGCTGCTGAATTCCCCCTGGCAGCCCAGTGCTTCCTGCCCCTAGTGGAGGCTCCTCCCAATCAGCACACAGGGGACTCCATGGAAAGGTAACACAATATTTCGCAGACGGCAGCAAGCCGTTCTGGCCCCTTGGCCTTTGTTCCTCCTCACGTTTCAGGACTGCAGCCTTGCACCTTGGCTTAGGAAGTCAGCAGCTGCTGTCGATTTATCCTAGATTTGGATAAAAGTCAGGGTTTTGATTTCAGCTCTCACCAAGAATGCTGGAAATGGATCCAGCAAACAGGCAAGAAACGGAAATTGCAGTTTCTCTGCTGTGAGCGTCATCCTTTGTGGGTTTGGTACAGACTGATGCATTCAGGACTGGACATTTATGGGACTCTTTCTTACCAGAGGGCCTGGGCACCAGCTGGGTAGGACGTCCCACATAGCAGCAGATGATGTAAGAGGGAGGTGTGGCCAGGGAGCCCAGGAGTGACACCCCAAATGCCCTTAGTCTCATTTTATTTCCAAGTAGGTGGAGAATCTAGGTAATTGGCATTTCCTTAGAAAAACTTCATGATATCCCTAATAAAAGACTGTTTGGACTTGTAACCTTGGTAAGTGTTTGAACCCCTGAGGATTGACACCTTTGTGATGTATCCTTAGGTCTCTGCTTCTCCATGTGTAAGATGCTGGGCTCCCAGGTAAAACTGTTTGCTGCCAAGCCAAATGACCCGAGCTCTCTACTCAGCACCCACAGGATAGAAGTGAGAGCTAACTCCTACAAGTCGTCCTCTGCCTCTACACATGTACTGTGACACCCCCCCCCCAACACATGCAAATAAAATGAAAAATTAATAAGGTGCTGGGCTCTAGCTAGTATGTCTTTAACATTCCTCTCTTTTAGAATTTGTGATAAAATATGCATAACATAAAATTTAGCATCAGTCCATTTTAAATGCACAGTTCAGTGATATTATGTAACTAACACCCAGATGCTTTTTCCTCCTGAAGTACTGAAATTATATACCCCTGAAACAACAATGCTACTTTATCTCCCGCCCCTCGAAGATGGTGGGAATCACACACTGTTGTCTGATGCTTGGGGCTGACCACTCTAGGCGCCTTGTGTGTATGGAACTGTGCATGACTTTTTCTCTTCTGTTGGCTCAATTTATTTAGTGTCCTGTCCCTGGGGATTCTTCTGTGTTGCAGCTTGTGTCAACATTTCCTCTTGTCCCCAGGCTGACCAATGCTTCATTGACTGTGTAGGCCATGCTTTCTCCAGCCAGCCATCCTTCAACATGTCTCCAGGTCCCCTCTGTCTGTTGGCTACTGTGAATGATGTGAGGAGTGTGGTGTAGAGACGTGCCTCCAATACTCTGCCTTTATTCTTTGGGGTACATGTGGGGAAGTGGATTTGCTGGCTGCTGTGGTGGTTGTGTTGTTGGTGTTTTGGAAGTTGTCATTTTGATTGTTCTCTACCACTCTCATCTCTCCTTTGGTTGTGCCATTTTACATTACTTTGGTGAGTTCCAGGATCTCTAATATCTGGTCACCATTTGCTTTTCTTTTTTCTTTATTTGTCTCGATAGCATGGGGAATGGATGTCCCCTTCAGTCATAAAAGCTGCCCTATTCTAGGGCTTCTTTCCTCTCTCTTGCTCTTTCTGCTTTCAACAAATTGATTCTTATGGGAGAGCCAGGCCGTATCTGGTTTTCCACACCACTGTCAAAACAACCCACCAAGAATGCTGGAGATTTTCAGGATGAGGACGAGGACAAATAATCGATCTTTGTTGCTCTTACATGGAAATGGGTTAGATGTGATATATATATATTTTAATCAAACACATGGGTATCTACTGAATGCAAGATGTTCTGCTTGCTAATGTGGAGATTATTAAAATAAATCAGAAGTGGCTCTGCCTCTGGGAGACTCCTTGTCATGGTAGAGGGAAGAGAACACTGCCTCACAGAGGCCAGGTGTGCCTGTTCAGGGAAGGGAGGTGATGACGGTTAATCATTGCATGTGCGGTGTGCAATGGTTACTCTCATCTTTCCCCTGCACATCCAAGAGGCATATGTTAGTGCTTTAGTCTTTTGAGATATTCTATGAAGAAGAAAGGATTCCTTCATCACATGGTTGGCAGAAGGTGCACTTTATCATCTGTCTTGGAGATGCACCGACAGTCCAGGGAAGGCTCTAAGAAACTGTCTTGTAAAGAGACCTCCTAATTTTCATGTAATCCCTACCTCCATCTCCACGCTACAGACTGGATTCAAACCTTTAGAACACTAACTCTTGTCTTACGAAAACACAGATTATAAGAAATGCCATGGAGGTGTCTGGTCATGCCCAGCTTGTCTCCCACTGTTTCCACAACCTCTCCCAGAGCAAATGTCTTTCCACTGTCTAGCCCTTCAGTGTGAATACTAGTTATACTAAAGCCTGAGAAAATAAGTTACGGAGCCCTTACTTATTGCCAGCATGACTGTGGAGATCAGGCTATGCATAAAACAGTGATTTTTCAGGCTGGGCCTTGCCTTAGGAGACTTTGTTTTCAAGCAGATTTTGATTCAACGTTGAGGGAGAAATGATGGCTTAGCTCCTGGGAGGACTCAGAATCTGCATCATCTTTCAGGAGCTACTCAGCAAGCACAGACCGACAATGACTTACGTCTGGGAGTCAACGGGGGGCTACCCTATAAGTTTATCAGGTTGAACTGAGAGTATAGGAGTCCATGAGTGTATTAAAATCATACCAGAGAAACAGCAGACCATGTGATGGATGTGACCGTCACCTGGACCACCCAGAATGATATATACCTAGCATTGTGATGGCATGGCCCTACACCAACCTATCATCTGATAGCTGTGTCAAAGACCAGTGTCCAAGATGACAAGCAGAGACTCCCAGACAGTCCCTGGAACTTCAACTCAGCTTGGTCTTCCTCTGTTGGTGTAACTTGCTCATGTCTACCTGTCCCCTGTTCACCTGTCTGAGTCTGACTCACTGTTCCCCACTGAAAACACCTTTTATCTACTGGCTAGAACAATTTTGCTCTCAAATTCTGACCCCATAGGAAGTATAAACACTGTACCAAAATTTCGGAAACAAATATTTTATTTTTTTTCTATTTCATTGTTTTACTCTCTGTCTTTTGTTTTTTCCCCTTTTCATCAAGAGAACACTTTACTTTAAACACAGTTATTTACTCCTAAAAATAATTACCAAGCTTCTACGGCCTCCACACAAACAACTCCTAATTTACGTGGGCTGTGTGCTTCTGTCCTTCTTGGGGGAAATTACTGGTCTTTTCCATCTTGATTAACTCTTAGCCGGATAGCAAATGCTCACCCTGCCATTGTACATGGAGATCGAAATGTAATTGGCTATTTCCCCTCATTTTAGAACCACAGTGAGTTGAAACATGGCATCATGGTCTCCCCTATGCTGACACATGGTGGAATCATACATAAAACACCACGTTATATTAGCTCAAATAAAGATTAGAACAACAATGAATCTGGCCAGCTGGTGAGGCCCTGAACACAGAGACTTTTGCTCACTGTCAAGTGTGGAATGGGGCAGTTTTCACATGGACATATCTCTTCCCTAGTCCCCAAAGTTGGAGCTGCCACTGGGGTTACACTTGGGCCCAAGGTTGTGGAGATGATGTTTTTCTGATCGGCCAATGTCTAACATTGAGTTTTTTAAATGCTATTTTCATTTCTCTAAAAAAGTGGGGGAAAAAAAAGAAAAAAAAAGGGAGCAAATTCAATGTAAGGCCTTATCTTCCTTTCTGTGAGTGAGGCTTAGGCAGCTGCCTCTGCTTAGGTGTAGACCTAAGCAAACTGAAGGAACATTGGTAGAAATAACTTCAGATTCTTATCACTACATGTGCTGGTACCTTGGCATCAATGAGAAGAGGAAAAGATGCATACTTAATCAGTTTGTTCTCACTTATTATACTGTGGGGGCATTAAGACAGATCTTAGTTTCCTCTTGGTCCCTTTGTGGACCTAGACTCCTCTATTTAGCCTTAGTCACTGCCACTTGTTAGAAAGGATGGCGGGCTGTAGTCCTCCCCCATAAAGAGAAAGCATGTCTGGGGAGAGTTGCTGACAAGGGGACGTTGACCAAGTGGGTATGAATGGATAGAGGCTGAATCTACGAAGGGAACAAGAGAGATGAGAGGGTGCTTGAGATTTGTGGAGCTTTGTTCTGGGTGCAGGGGAGGATTGGTATAGACTGAGGCAGGGGATTAGGAAAAAGACATGGGACTAGGTGTGGTGGAACACCTTTAATTCCAGCATCAGGGAGGCTGAGGCAGGGGGAGATTAGGAGTTCTAGGCCAGGTCTTTTGTGTGACAGGAGATCCTGTCACAAAAACAGAGAGGAAACAAAACAAAGAAAAAAAAGTAAAATGTGAGGAGGCCCCATGTAAAAAGCTCAGGAATCGTTCACGTGTAACCAAGAACTTGCTAAGGCATCGTGGTTCCTGTGTGCATGTGTCTGAACACTAGTCGTTCAGAGGTAGAGGGCAGGGCAGGGCTAGGCAGGGAAGCTGTCAGTCAGCAGGGGACTTCTGGTTGCTTCTGTGAGGGCAGGTCATCTGTCTCTACAAATCCTTCGCCATGCTGACTTGTGCTTGTGTGCAACAGCTGTTGTCGCCTGTTGGGGTCTGTGGAAATTAGAGGTGGGGCTGGTGTCATGTCTGGGTCACTGTGGTGACAGCCACTGAAAATGTATGAGTGTAGCCGAAGCTCTGAGGCAGAGGTGGTCCAGAGTCTACCAGCCTGACCTGCGCGAGAGGCTCCATAAGCTGGGGGAATCAAACCTGTGTAACTCCTTTCCTGTGTTTTTGAGGAAAAAGGAGCCCAGTACACAACACATCTGTGGAGGACACTGGTCACGTCATCTCTTCTGGGGCATTAGCCAGGGAGAAGGGAGCCCTTCTGCCCTCTGTTGCTCTCCTCTTGTGGTGTCAGATGTGTGCTTGCTGTATAGTCCATCCTTTCTATAAAACCACTCTTTCCTCCTCTGGTCAAGCAGTGGCTCCCAGAAACTCTTATCTATCAACAGGTTTGCTTACACGATTATATATATAACCACCCCTCTTTGTGTTCTCTTTTTAAAAGCCCATTGAGTCTAATATTTGCTGCCTATATACTCTTGGGTATGTGGATATGCACTGTATATTGACCATGCCCTATTTATTTATTTGAATTTGAGTCGGTGTTTCATGTACTAGGATGGCCTCAAACTCATTGTTAGCAAAGGATGGCTTTGAATTCCTAAACTTTGTAAGTACCGTGATTTCTGGCAAGCACCAGTGCAGCTGGTTTATGTGTTGCTAGGGATTGGACCCAGGGGTTTGTACATGCTGGGCAAACATTCTGCCAACTGAGGTGCATCCCCAGCCCCATCATGCCTTTGCATTCTGTAGTTTGATATGTTTTGTGTGTTAGGGCCTGCCTTGCTGGGGCCCTGGGAAGATTACCCTTCTCAGAATAAACTAGTTCCCTGAGGCAGCGAGCGTCTTCTTTCACGGGCTAAGCAGGCAATCCAGAATCAGTATCCAGTCACCTTCTGATGGAGCTCTTACTCTCTAGCTACTGCCTGCCCTAGTTCCCCAGAACCTGGCACCAGGCAGATGGAGATCCCCCCCCCCCTCCCAGGCTCCAAAGCCCAGACGGACTGACTCCAAGCATCAGCCCCTTGCATACAGTACTATTGGTTCCTGTGGTAACCACACTAGAGCCCTGGCCTAAATTTTTTTCATACTATACCTTCTGTTTAACCTGGTGCTCTCCTACAAATCCTCTTCTCGGGTCAGGGCTTGTCTGTCCTCTTGGGATCTGACTACAATAGCCATCTCCTGGTCTGGGGACTTGATATTCCTAGAAAATGATAAAACTGCATTTAAATAGGTCCCAAAATGCAGTCCATGTGGGTTCTGTGTTTCTACTTGGCCAATTTAATGGTATGCAAACTATGTATGAAACAGGTCTTAAACTCAACGCTAGGAGTTCAGAAAAGAAAAAGAGCTGTTTGGTTTTGGTGTCAGTGTGCCCATCTGTTGAGAATGTTGGGCATTAAAGTAGGTCATCACAGAAGGAGAGCTGCCAGTGCCATGTGTGGCCTTCGAAGGGACCTGAGACGGTCAGTTCCAGCTTGGGGTTGTGTCACAGAGCAGGTTGTCTGGTGAAGTCCTCAACAAAAGACGACATGTCACGTGACAGTTCCTTAGGGTGTGAGAGCGTGGGGGATGGGTAGGAGCGTGTGCTTGGGTCGCATCTGAAGAAGAAGCACCTGTTTTGCTGGCAGTTGGTGCCTCCTGTGAGCTTGTTACTTGTGTGATGAGGGGTTTCCCACTGTGTGTGAATGAAGCTTCGATGAGTCCACACGTGCAGGTGCTTGGGGCAAGAGTGGGCCTCACTTTCTTCCGCTAAGAAGCAGCTACCATTTGTGCTACAGGCTGCTTTGGGGCTGGAAGAGACCATCATGCCTGGCTTATACCATATTAAAATATAGACTAGTAGGTCTGTGAGCATAGCTCAGTTGGTAAGTGCTAGCTGCATAAATAAGAGGACTTGAATTCAATTCAAGAAAAAAAAAAAAAGCCCCATCTCCTACCCCATCCCCCCTGTAAAAAGCAAAGCAAAGAAAAACAAACAAGCAAAGAAACAAATAAAAAAACCTCCCGTGTCTAGCTTACAATCCTAATGCTGGAGCGGTAGACATAGGAGGATCCTTGGGGTTTGCTGGACAAGCAGCCCAGCCTACTTAGTGAGTATCAAGTCTGTGAGAGACTCTCACTTAGCATGCAGAGTGGTCAATGTCATGAGGAACAACAGCAAGGTTAACCTGTGGCCTCCAAACACATATGCACACCCACACACATGTATGAACATGTACACTTAGGAATGCACATATACATATAAAATATAGACCCAGCAGCCAACATTTAATAACGGGACAACTTTACATAAAAACTCAATTTTGTATGTTTCTGGAGAAAAGGAAATCAACATTGGAGTGTTGGCTGAAGCTAGACCACAGCTGCTCCTGTGGTCTGGGTCAGGGATGCTGCTGTTTGTCCCTGTCCTTACCTGGACACTTCGCCCATTGTGTTATGTGTTTGGTTTTCAAAGCATCTTTAGCTTGCTGTCCAAACAAACTCCCTCCTTCACCACCTTCCTTTTGTGTAATAAATAACTGTTGAGAAAGTTGAAATGATGAGCAAAGACTTACACATTGAGGTGAAAAGGGGACTTAGACCTCCTGACTTGAGTCTTCCACAAGGAGACAGCCTACAGAAAACAATGCATCCACCTGAGATGCACGGTAATGTACTCTGCACTTAGTGTATTCTTGGGAACATGATATTCTCACTGCAGAATGGGAAATTGAAACACTGGGAACATAGACAGGAATCAGGCTAAGACTTAAGGGAAAGGCGAAACGGGAAAAGAACGAAAGCAAATGAAAGAAAATGTGTTTAACATTTAAGGACCTCCAATGGCCATCTTTAGAAATTCTTTTTTTCTTAAAGAAAGATAAGAAACAATTTTGGAAAGGGAAAGATATCTAAGAAATTTGCCAAGTTAACATACCACACACTGCCTCAATAATTACTTATTAGCTGAATTAAAACAAATCAACCTGAAAGATGAAGAATAGAATAATCAGACTAATTAAGATGCTGACATGACACACTCAGAACTCATGTCTTACCTTGAATTTATCAGCAAAATAAAATTCCAGATTTCTTTAGTATAGGCGGTTCAGTGGCTTGGTGGTTAAATGGATTGCCCTCTTCAGTTTGTCATTTGCTGTGCGATGAAAATGGCTTTAGTCCAAGCTGAGACCTGGCACACTTAGGGCATCTGAACCAGTCCCTGCACTTTGATCTGGTCTCAGCCTCCCTGATCTTCATAAAGCAGTCATTCTCCATGTGTGAAGACCTAGATCTGAATTTATAGTATATATCTGAAATGAGTTTTATCAATTTGAATTTATAGAAGAATCATGATAGAAGGGATCATTTATGTCAAAGAGAGTCTCAGATTTACTATGGAGCCAAGGATGGCCTTGAACTCCTAACACTCTTACCCTTACCTCCTAAGTGCTGGGATCACTAGCGTGAGCTACCACACCAGCCCATTTCTTTTTAAGCGGTAGAGGTATTTCATAAAACAATAGTCATTGTGTATTTCTATTTCTATTTGTTTTGTATTGTATTTATTGTGTTTATAAGCTGCTTTTGTCAGCTGACCAGCACTCTCATCAAGTTTAAGTGACCAGACTAGATGTCCCTGCAGGAGTGACATCAGCCATTGATCTGTGATTGCTGCTCCTTTGTAAGTTCCCAACACTCATCATCAAAGTAATTCACAGGGCAACCCTCTTAGCAGGTTGCTTGCACATGCCCAGGATGTTTACTTAGAAGACTTATTCCAACAGCAGGTTGTCAATTAGTCTTTGCCTCTGTACTCATAAAGACAAATTGATCATCAATTAGCCTCTGTCTCTGTATACATAATGACAAACTGATCTCTATGAAATTGTCTTAGCTTCATGGTAAAAAGATGCCATCACACTTCCAAGGAAGCAAAAAGTCTTTCAAGTATAACATTTTGGGAGCGCTTTTCTGTTCTAATATCATTGGTGATATGTAAAGAAGGCATGTTTTTTAACCAGTTACATAAGGATAAGACTCCTCCTTCCTTCCTCTGCATATTGTGTGTGTGTGTGTTTGTGTGTGTGTGTTGGATAAAAATACTGGATGAATACTGGATGAGCCATTCACCGGTCATAAAGACAGATGGTAAACCTTGACTTGGGTTTCTTGTTTTCACTTCAGTGTTTTAAGCTTGATTTTGTTTCAGTGACTTTAAAGTCCTTTCCTTTAGAAGATGTTTATTTAGGCTGTAGATTTTCTGAGTTTATTTCTAATATGTACCCTTTGCAACAGGTCTCTCTCTGTTCCTATATCCAAATACCCTGTCCTTGCAGTTTATGTTGTCTCCTAGAGATTTTTTTCCAAGAGGTTGCTCTCAAAATGCTAATTACTAATTTTTTTTAATTTTATGTAGAGAAGAATCTTGAATACTTTTTACTTGGGGGAATTTATTATAGTTTTCACTTTGCCCGGGAAGGTAATTTTTTTAAATAAACTTTCTATGTTTATTTGAAAGGGATTAATAGACTGTGCCTTGTAAAGCTTATTATGTTCTATAAATACAACTTAAAATTGTATCACATAGTTTTCTTAATTTCTCTTGATTTATTCTTTATCTGATACAAGAAGTCTGCTTTTCTTCCATTAGGATTCTACCTTTGTTAGCTCATTTTCATATCTAATAGCACCTCTCTTCATTACACGATTACCTGCTTTACGGTGTATTTTTTTCACCTAGGAATTGGAATGTATCTGAAATAGTCACTTTTTCTCTTGCTTGATGTTGTGTCATGATCTCTTTTCCTTAAGGAAGATGCACAGTTTAAGTTCATTTTTATATTCATTTGAAGCCTCGCTGAAAAGGGAGTGAATGTGTGTTAAAACCCTTGCACAGCAACAGCTAACCCTGCATCTCCCCTAGGGACTGCAGCTGCTAGTTGCTTCTCTCACACTCTGTGTGTTTACGTTTGCTCACGCACACGCACACGCACACCACACACACACACACATGCACACGCGCACGCACACACAGCATCCCAACGGTCCACACTGTACATTCTGTTTCAGTTTGCATTTTCCAGGGATCTCTACATGTCTAAAACATTCCAGTTGTTTTACAAAACTGGAAGATTTTGTTAAGACATCTTATAATGTGTCTTATGAACTACTGAATGACAGATATGAACTACTGTTCAGAGGTGTTTTCCAATTTTAAGTGCATTAGACTTGCAGCTGGCTATTCTCTGTCTCAGATAACTCAGTCTTTTGGCTTATTCCTTCTATTTGAAATGACTCCATCTCCCTTCTATATGAAAACGGATTACTTTCTTCAAAAACTCAAGCTAGAGTCATGCATACAACACAGTTGACTCCACCTTTGTCTCCACTTGCGGTGTCTCATCAGCGGATGGGTCTACCAATGGTTGTTCAGACTCTCCTCAAGTCTGTCCCCTTATTCTCACCCTGCCACTTGCTGCTTCAAGGTACTTAAGTCTCCACCCCTGTGTTCTGGATGGATCACTCACCTCTGTTGCTGCCCATCTTCCTCCTCCACACACAGTGGTGTGAAAACGACCTCTGTCCCAGGCTTCTTTGTACTTTAGTCCTGGGCTTACTGTTTGCTTCAGCATGCATCCCATTTGTGAGTGTGATTTATAAGGCTGTATGACCCAGGCTTACTGTCTTGTCCGACCCCCTGTCCCTTTTCTACACTGTCATATTGGCCACCAGATGCAATTCTTGAGTCCATTTCATACTTTCCAATATTCAGATCTACATATGTACTGTTTCTGTTTCCTTTAATGATTTTTTTTTAAAATAATTTCCTTCTTGTTTAGCAAATTGTGGATCATTGTTTAAATTTCAGTTAGGAGCTACTCTGACCCACACCTCCCAACTTCTGCTTCCCACAGCAGTCCCTTTCTGAGAGTCTGCCTTGCTTACGTCCCACTTCTAAGAATTCCTGTGGTGAGATCTTGCCCACACAGATAACCCAACATAACTTCCCTCTCTAGATCCATAACTTCCTCACTGCTACAAAATCTCCCATGGGTGGAAAATGGCATATAGCTATGTCAGGAAGTGGACCTATCTGGGACCGTTGCTCAGCCTGCTCAATATTCTTAGTTTAGGAAGATAGTCAGGAGAACAACCTATTTTGGAAACATTTTCATCCCCACAGTGCTCAGATTCATTTGTCTGGAAAATTGCTTTTTGGGCAGCTGAGAAATGAGGCAATGGTGAGCTCTGGCCCCAAATTAAATATCTCCAATGTGAGCCCGTCTCCATGGAGGTAGTAAAGGAGCCTCTACCTGGCTGGGGAGAAGTCCGGCTCTGTCCTGTGATGTGTGCAGGCAGCTACGTGAGCAGTCAGCCTCTCCAGCCTCCACAGCTTTATTTTGCACAGCAAGGAGCTGAAGTCCTGACAGTCAGCTAAGCTCAGCTCCAATGCCTTCCCTTCCTTTGCTGACTCGTGAGAAGCTAAATCATCAACTTTCTGCATAGCTGACCTCTGATGTGAAGGATGTGTGTGTAAGTATGTGTGACAGGGCACATGTCTGGTTCTCTCCTTATACACACACGGGTGGGTTTCTGGGAACTGATTTCTTGCCTTGACCCACTGAGATTATCCCTCAGGCTCTAATCACTGAGATTTCAGAGAAACTCTACATCAGAATAACAGCAGTTTCCTCAGTGCTTTTACAAATTGCATAGTCCTGGGGCTGAGGAGACAGCTCAGTTGACAAGTAGGAGTTTGATCATTAGCAGTCCTGTAAAAAGCTAAATGCACCATGTCATGTTTGTAATCACAGAGTTAGTGAGGCAGAGACAGAAGGATCCCTGGGCTTGCTGGCTAGCCCAATCAGTGAGTTTCATATTCAAGAAGAGATCCTGCCTCAAAGAATAAGGTGGAAAACTCCTAAGCAGCAATGACAGAGATTGAGCTCTGGCCTCTCCACACCTGTACACATATACCACAGACAACCCCGCATCACTGCATAGACCTATATAATCATTTGCTGCAAGATCTTGCAAAAGTGACATGCCACCGAGAGAGACCTCTGAGTCTTCATGACCCATGCAAAACACCAGGCTACCCCTCTTTTCTACCGTGCTGTAAGCTCTTGCTTTGCTTCTTTGAGGAAGCTTGTGACCTGTCCATGATTAGCAGATGGAGTGCTGAGATTCTGCAGAACTTGGGAGTGTTTTAATGACATTTTAATGCTACAGAATAATGATGGATAATGGGAAAATGGTAACAATTATTTGAGTTGAGATTACAATGAACCATTCCTGGTTTTTTTTTGGGGGGGGGTAGGGGGCAGAATTACAGAGTGTTTTAGAGATTTGGTATCGACTGGGTTTCTCACTTGGTACAAATGGTTTATATGATTTATCTGCAATCACTGCATTTTCCTCTTGCCTTTGATGTTAGCAATCTGCTAATGATTTACTGGGCAGTGTGGGACTGTGCTGAGTATTCCAGCCTTGCTAACCTCACTCTATAAGGACATCCTCAATTGTTGTGTTTAGTATTCAGCATGCAGAAATAGTTAGAGTAAGCTCACTTCCAAAGAACTGAGAATGAATGGACAGAACACAACTATGAACAAATTTAAAAGCTTGTCTGTCATAAAAGGTGATTTGCAAATAAAGCATAATGCCTTCCTAGTCTTCCATTTTCATCTTTTTGTTGGGGTGGAGATTCAGGGATGGTAATGTCTGTTTTTACCCCAGGGATAAATGTGAATGGAGAAAATGGTGAAGTCTTCTCATGCTCTGCTTCCATCTTAGCCAGGAGCGGGGATCTTTTTCATGTCTAATCATTTGTCTGGGATTCCCTTGTGTTCTATTCTACAGCAGCCTCAGTTTTTACTGAGAATGCCCAAGAATCCCTTATGGCTGGTGAACCCACAGATTCCTGGGCCTTTTTGTGATTCAAGTGATATGGAGGAATCTCTGTATCCATGACCGGTGTCCAGGTAGCCTGGTGTTGCCAGCCTGTAGACCCTATACTGATCCAAGCTATTCCACCATAGTAACAGAAACTCTGTGGATAAGCAAGGGGTAGATGGATGGTCTACCTTGTGTTCTTAGCTTCTCTTGCTGTTTTCTGTCTCAGTATTCATTTTTTAAATATCTATTGTACTTTGTTGAAGTTAATTTGAAAGAGCCAGAGGAAATTCTGCAAATCCAAATCAAGGAAGTTCTGCATACTCCAGCCAATATTTTCAGACAGTAGTATAACACTTACAGCTGTATTAATGTGTGAGAATGACAAAGAGCAGCAGAGTCCCTGTCAATGGGTTCCTTGCATCGCAGAGCTAAGTGTGCTCAGCTGTCAGGGCTCTGGGAGTCTACTTACTCTATGGGTTCTGTCACTCCTGGACAGAGGCTACACTTGCTGTCAGAGGAACTCATGCTGACATCAACTTTTCTTTCTTGCTGACATCATTGTTATCTTTAAAAGAAAGTGTAGCCTTTGTCCTTTGATGTATCCCAGTGTCGCAAGAGGTATCTAGAAGTCAGGTTATTTGTGTTCGGCTCCAGGGTTCACTAGTAACCATCTTTATGACCTCTGACTAGTTCTTGCTCACTTCAGGACCTAACTCTCCATGTTTGTAAACAGAGGTCACACCAGTCCTAACAGCTACGCACATGTACTGCAACCAGGATCACACTGTAGGTGAAGATTCTCACTGGGTGGGATCTATTCAAACAAAATAGAAAAAAATTAAAAAAAAAATTTTTTTAGCCCAGTGACATCACCCAGAAGACATGCATGAACCAGATAGGCAAGAGAGCTGCTCATGCCAGTTTCACCATGGAGAGGAACAGGAACTGGACCATGGAGAAGAGACTCTTAATTATGGAGAAGAAGACCTGGGTTTGAAAACCAGGCATCTGAATGCTGGGCTATGAAGTCCTCAAGCCTCTTTGTTCCTCGCAATCTCTTGGCTACAGCAAGACTGACTGTAGGCCTGCTACTCTATGTGGATTAAGTAACTAATCATCTTCTAGGCCTCTACTAGTTTCTATTTTATATAAGATACCTGGTCCTTTCCATATTCCCCTGCAGATAAACAACAATAAAGCCCCCTCAATATTAATATTATTATGTACTCACTGCATGCTAAACAGCATTTAAACATTAGCTACTTAACCTATAAAATGTGCTGAAGCTATGAGTGTAATCATCATCTGATAGATGAAGGTGCAATTTCCAAGGGGTTAGATGCTGCCTCTCTCCAATACAATGCCAGGGATCACCAAACTCAGCAGGTGTGTTATTTTCTAAGTCTTGAACATCTGAAGAAATAAGGCATCTTTCACATAACTCCTAGGCATGCTCTGTTGACCTTCAGACTTTTTGCATGCATTTCAACTGCTGGCTTCTTGCAAGATTCTTGGATGATGTCTTTGGATACCAAGCCACCATTCTCAGGGGGTATGTTTAGGGTCCTTTCACTCCCTGGGTCACAGTTGTCCTCATCCCATTCTAGTGGCCTTTTCTTCCTTCATCTAGTTTGGAATTTTCCCTTTGATATCAGGCCTTGGTTTCCTCCATACTTTAAGTTCCTCTATATTCAGCCCTTCTCTAGGGCTAGGAGCTTCCTTGCTTTTTACAGACTTTAGATGATTGAAGAATTGTATAATATCTGAGGCCCCATGGAGCAAGATATTTATGAGTGGGCAAAGAGAGATGGGTTCATAAAGAGATGTTTTTATCACAGAGAAAATGAAGAGGGTGCTGGATCTTCCATCAGGCTAGCTTGGTGACCCTGGGCAAAACTCTCTTTCTGTTTTTATGGAGGAGGAAGCATATTGCCTATCCCTTGAGATTACTACAAGACTTCAGAGAAATAATCTGGGGAAATTACTTAGCACAGGGTCTGGCTCACAGCAAATGGTTAATCCGTTGCCTTTATTTTATTATTCCTGGCTGACTGTGCCAGTAATAAATTCCCCACTGCTGCCTGTCTTCTGGCATATTCTGAATACTTTTTGTTGGGAACATGGCCAAAGGAACTCAAGAATCAATGTAAGGCCTCTCTAACTGAGATCTTGAGAGCTTTTTTATTCTATGGATGGAATACCAATTTTCAAGCATCGTTCTTCTCTGGCAAACCCACACTTATACACATCAAGTTTTCTTTGGGCATATGACTCTTACACTTCACCAAAGCCCATCATGGTGGCTTCATTTCATTGTTGGGGGTAGATCATTTCAACATGAAACTTTTAACTATTAGAATAAGATTGAAAACCATGAAACATGAAAAGCTAAAGGCAAATCATGGTAAGTGTTGAAAAAAAAAACTTTAAAAAATGAATAAAGTCATCATACAGAAAGTTCTAGAAAGATGGGAGTTTGCCTTGGGATTCTTGGAGGGACCGTAGCTTGTATAACTCTGGAAGGTTTTAGATCCTAGATGGGAATCATGTCTGGGAGATGCTAGCACCCATGCTGTTGTACTGCAGAGCTTTAGACATTAGATCCCATATATATTGTACCATTTGTGTGTGTGTGTTTGTGTGTGTGTACCATTTGCGTGCACGCACACACACACAAGCGTGCATGTGTGGTTGATGTTGGGTATCTGACTCAATCACTCACCACCTTATTTTTTAAAATAAAGTCTTTCACTGAGCCTGGAGTGAGCTGGTGGAGTTGGAATGGCTGGCCAGACAGCTTCATGAATCCTGTCTTCATCTCCGCAGTGCTAGAATTACAGGTGTACTGTGGAGTGGTGGGCTGTGGGAAGCAGCTAGGTGCCTGGTTGAGCAAGTCTTGAACCCCGACCTTTATCTGGACGGCAGGTGTTCAGCTCTGCCCCCAGGCCCTGGTACTTTTCATTCATCTTCGGCCCTCCATGGTCCTTCCCAAAGGGAGGTCTATGACCATCAGTCACGAGGAATAGTGCCTCAGGCTTCCCGACATGTAGATGAGGTATCTCCAAGCTCTGAGACCAAGCCAATAGGCGTTATTTGCTGTCAGACCTTAACTCACCTTGAAACTGTTTTAAGAAAATGTAAGAAAGGCACTTCTAATAGGCTCTATTCAGGAGAAGTAAAGGTGTGTTCCAGAATCATCCTGGTGTCCGAGAGTTTCTGTCTCAAGAGCTGTAACACTTGGGGAGAGGTCTGCTCTCCCGGAACCTTCCTGGGGCACCAAGCTGCTTCATTGCCAGCTAGCCAGCTTCTTATCGGCCTGGCCCGGCCGGCTCAGCATGGGAGAGACAGGTGCAGCACCTGGGAGTGACCAAGCTGTGACAGCAGACACTGGAGCAGAGACAGCAGCGGGGACAGGCAATCTCTCCTCCCTGCTTGCACTCATACCCTTTGGCCCAGACCTCTCACACCAGGCTGGGCTGGAGACCAAAGGACAGTGGAGACTTGGGCAGAGGACCCTCCCTGCTCTCACTCCGTTCTCAGCCGGGAGATCGTCGTGGGACACCCTCCAGAACCGGGGACCCACAGTGTACCCCACATCTCCTGTCTTATTGTGCAGTGTGTTAGGATTGAACTCACTTTCTCATGCTTGTTTGGCAAGCACTTTACCAACTGAGCTATCTCCCCAGCTACAGTTTACTCATTCACTTTGAAATAATTATAAAATCTTAGTTTGCTTCAGTTTTACTTCTTTCGTGTACTCCTTTGGTCAAGGATAGGTGTGTGATGCATAGCCTTCTGTAAAAAGAAAATGAAGGTTAAAAGGTGACTTTCATGGACAAACAAAAGCCTATCCTGTAGTCAGCTATGTCATGAAAGGTTTCAGTAATGCCTTCAGTTTGTGTCTTGTAAGAGAAAGTACACTCTTTTCTGGTGCATATTCAGATTGCAGAGTTGAGTCTTTGATACTGCCCTGCTTTTCTTGATGGGCATTGCAGTATTCACACATAGTAAACGCCCACTCAAGAATTCCTACACTAGGCAGGAGACAAGGCTCAGTGGTTAAGAGGGTTGGCTGTATTTGCAGAGGACCTACCCCCCCAAGATGTTCCTAACACCCACAGAGCAGTTCACAATCATTCATAACTCCAGTCCCAGGAGATGAACAGCCTGTTCTGCCCTCTGTGGACATCAGGTATTCATATGTACACATACATATATGCATGTACTCACAGGAACATATAAAATAAGCAAATACTTAAAAACAATTTGTAAAATATGCGAATATAATTGAAAGAACAGGTGCTTTCCCTAGGTCCCTGTTACTTTTCATTTTGCCCCTCTTTAGGGTTTCTCTATAGTAATAAATGTCTTTCTCACCCATCTCTCTTCAGTTAACTCTGATGTCAGATGGTGCCTCAACCAAAGACAAGCCTGCTCAGAAGCCCCAGATCTCGTACCATGATGCCTACTGGAGTCTTGGTATAAGTGTATCTAGAAGAAGACTGGAGTTAACATCACCCACTGGGACAGGATACTTAAAATTGATGTCTCTTTTCCCATCTTGGATAGATTCTGAAGTTACTTCTGTGCAACTACTTCTAGTGGATCAGAAAGCCTGTATCTTTGGGTCCACAGTAGTATCAGTCAAATAAATGTGTGTGTGTGTGTGTGTGTGTGTGTGTGTGTGTGTGTACAAGTAGAGATTCAAAGTTAACCTTGGATGCCTTCCTCAGTCATTCTCTACTGTATTTTTTTTTTTTTTTGAAATAGAGTCTCTCTGTCTGGCTAGGCTGGCTGGCCAGTGATGGCTGGACTTTCTCCATCTGGCACCCAGCACTGAGATTACAGGTGCACGCCACCACATTTGACTTTTTACATGGATGCTGGTAATCTGAACACAGTTCCTCAAACTTGTGCAGTAGGCACATCAACAATGGAGCCAATTTCCTCAGGCTTCAATTATCACTTTGACTGGTATTTTCTCTCCACATCATGTTTTGATATCATTATTGAAATGGCCTACCTGGCTTGCATCCTATCCCCAATTCTACCTCTGGGAGACCTGGTTATACTAATCCCCTTCTACTTTGAAGAATGAAGCTGGTCCCTGAGCTCTTTATTCTTTATTGGAGGCTGAGTGATTTCTAATGAAATTCAACCTGGTTTTCCCATTGCTCACTTGGACGTTGCTCAGACTTCTATTTTTCTCTTGTCCTCACAGTTGTAGGGCTTGGAAACAGCTTCAATGCATAGCCACTTGCAGTAGTGCTGTCCAACCAAGCAAGAGGACAGGTTCTGCTCACATTATGTGGCTGATGTCACCTTACAAGGAAGGTGACATTACAAAGATCTTCATTCTGAGATCTTTGGAGACCTAAACATTCCTCCTCTGCTTATGGAATGTCTCAGAGAGCACTTACCTGCTCTGTCATGGACTCCAGACACCTGGTGGGGGCATCCTCAAGCAAGGCATGCAGTCTTACCTTCTCTAATGAACTCTAGCTAGAGAAGGAGATTGAGACAGTCTCTCACTGTCGCCCCTAGCTGGCCTGGAACCTGTACAGGCAAGGCTGACGTTGAATACCCAGAGATCTGCTTGTCTCTTCCCCAGGTTACAAGATAGAGGGTATTTGCCACCAAACTTGGAGACTTTAATAACAGACACTAATGGGCAACATCCTTTGCAGTTTTCTCAAAATGAAGGTTACTTATTTGGATTCCTCTTGAGCAGCCGAATCACTCACTTAAGAATAGAGACACAGGGGCTGAAGATATGGCTCAGGGGGTAAAGTGCCTGCTGAAGAAGCATGAGGATGTTGGTTCAGATCCTCAAAACCCACATGAAGAAGGCAGATATGGTAACGCGCAAAAACCAAATATGGGACTAGAGAAGGCAAGTGGACCTGGGGACCTCATGGGTCAGCCAGACCAGAAGACAAGGTGAGTTCCAGCTTCAGTGAGAGGCTCTGTCTTGTAAAGTAAGATGGAGTGTGACTGAGGAAGTCACCCAAGATCAGTATTTGACCTCTACCTGTGCATGCACACATACACACACATCCCACACGTTCAAATGGAAACACAAGAAGGTGTTTAAAAAAATTTAACTTTGCCTTTTCATTTCCCTCTTCTTTTTTCATGACTCAGCTATTATTTTCATAATTTTGATACTTTGTATCACATACATGCATGCATATGCATTTACATATAGATGCAGATGTACAGATATGCATGCACAAAGACATTAGTAAAAGTAGTTGATGTTAAAAAAAACCTATTTTAATCTGCGAATCAGGAGTATAGAGATATGTTCTCCATCAAAACTTGGAGCTACACCTGCCCTTGTCTTGTAATCTAGATATTACACTTTTCATTTTGTCATAATTTCAGATTTATTGAAAGTTGCAAGAATGGGATCAAAAATGCTGTGTATCCTCCAGCCACTTGTGTTAATATTTTGCCTTATTTATTTTCTCTCACATTTTGTATGTATATTTTATATAAATGTAAACGTTTATACACATTTTTATATTTAAAACCATTTTCCTTATCTGTTTGAGACTAAACGACAGATATTTGCCTCCTGGGCGCTGCAGGATGTGTTTCCTAAAATCAAGGATGGTCTCTTATGCATCATCTGTCAAAGTCAGGAAAACAACAGCCAAACGGCTCAGTGAGTGGATTTCCAGGTTCCAACTTTGCTGCGTGTCCCTGTTGTCTCTTGTGGTAAAAAAGAATCCAGATCATACAGTGAGTGCATGTTGCTGGTGCATCTTTCTGGTTGTCTTTAGACTTTGACCAATGCCTCAGGCCCCTGTACCACAACCAGCATAGCTGAATCCTGAAAAACTAACTGGAGCATGCGTGAATGAAGAAAGGACAGGCACACAGACATGCGGACATACAGAGATACACAGAGAAGCCAGGATCAGGTGGGCCTGTACTCAGAAGAAGATGCGCCAACAGCTGTTGGACACTCTGCTCTTATGTTATGCATCTGATTTCGAAGAGGAGGTGGGTTTTGTTTGGGAGCAGTCTCAGGCTGTACACACCGTGGAGAAGAACGCTGTGGTAGATATTTTATGTACACACCGTCGACTTCTACACAGGGAGTAGGACTTCACTCAAGACTTCATACAATCCCCACACTCATGGTATTTCATAACTTGGTGTGTGTTGTGTGTGTATGTAGTATATGCATGTGTTTGTACATGTGTGTGTGTGTTGTCTGGATACGCAGGTCAGGAGAGGATGTTGTCTGTCTTCTATTGTGCTCCACCTATTCCTCTGAGATAAGGTGTCTCATTCCTGCTAGGCAAGATGGCCACAAGGTACTGGGGACACTACTGTCTTTGACTTCCAGTGTCAGAATAGGCCACACACAGTCTGTTTTGTACATGAGTGCACAGGATTCATATTCAGGTCCTCCTGCCTTCACAGCAAGGAACTCTTACACAGAGGGCCATTTCCCTGACCTGAGCTTGACCTTTGACAAGGAGTAGGTAAGTTATTTTGTTTTTGTTGCATGCGCTCCAGTTAGGAAGGGGCCCAACAGGAAGCTAATCTCGAAGAGATTCAGATTATGCAGTTTGGGACTGGTTATCACAGACGTGGTGCTAAAATCTTGGTGTCTGCTTAGAGATGTCACGTTGAACCATCTTGTTGCTAGTTATTTTTAAAATTATTTTTAACCTGTCTGCCTGCCTGTCTGTCTGGAATGTGTACATTTGTGTAAGAGTTTTTTTTTCAATTAGTGATTAATGGGGGAGGGCCCAGCCCATTGTGGGTGGTGCCATCCCTGGGCTGGTGGTCCTGAGTTCTATAAGAAGACAGGCTGAGAAAGCCAGGGGAAGCAGGCAAGTAAGTAGCACCCCCATGGCCTCTGTGTCAGCTCCTGTCCCCAGGTTCCAGCCTTGCTTGAATCTCTTACCATGAAACATGACAAAGAGTGATTTTTCCCTCAGAATAAATTTCTTAACCCTCCAGTCTTTTAGATGAATTTAAGAACAACTTTACCAAATACTTAACAAAGATCTTCAGGGGCATATGAGTGCGTTGAGGTCATCTTAACAAAACACCATGGGCAGAATGACTTAAGCAAGAGAAACTAATTTCCTCACAGCTCTGGACATTAGAAGTCTTGGGACAAGGAGCTAACACAGTCAGGGATATTCACTCAGGCCCTCCTTCTGCAGCCTCACTGTGGGAGGGTCAGAGGCAGGGCAGAGAATTGAGAGAAGGGAAGAGTTACAGGAGAGCATTTCTTTTTTTTTTGTAAATAAGACACAGTCCAGTTGGCTTAAGGTCCCGCCCCCATGACCTCATCCACCTCATCCCCACCCCCACCCCCTGAGGATATCCCCATGTCTCAAAGCTCTTTCCCTGGAAGGTGTGAGCTACAACTGGGTCTAGGAGGAGGCAGACACCAGCCAGTTCACTGTTCTGGGGTGGTAATAGTAACATACCATTGTTACAAATTAATTCTGGGAATCCAGATCTTTGTAATAGAAAGTTTGCCTCAGGGAGTTGGTGTTTGATTTATTTTTCATAGTCTTACATTATTTTCATGTCCTCAAATGTATGCTCTCCTTCGCTCAGATACAGTGTTTTACTGTTTGCGTTTCCCCTTGTTTCTAGGCATCCCAGATATTTTTCTTGCCGTCCCTAAGGGAATCTATTTTTCATTATGCTCTCTAACTGAAAATCTCTGAAGCACAGGACAACTTTCTTTTGTGTACTCGCTTTCTTATATTGGCTAATTCATTCCAATAACTTTCCAACTGATTATCTTGAATTTCTCAGAGGAAATAGTTTCAGTGTTCAGATAATGGGAAAACATACATTTTCTTTCTCAGTATATTTGTTTTTATTTTCTGTTTCTGTTTTTGTTTTGTGGTGTGTGTGTGTGTATGTGTGTTTGTGTGTTCCTCCTTCATTATGTTTCTTAATCACTAGAGCTTTCAGAATAACACTGAATAACTGTGACGTCACAGGGGTAGAGTGGGTGTGGTCCAGATGTTGGTGGTAGATTTTTGTGCAGTTTCCCACAGGTAAAGCCCAGTGGGAGAGGCTCAGGCACAGAGGCTGAGAGATAGGCTCTGGAGTAGAAGCATCTGGGTCTTTACCCTAGTTCTCTCCCTGAGAGCTACGTGAACTCTGGCCAGCTTGCTTAACCTCTTTGTTCTTGGATCCATCACATATAAAGTGAGGATGGCAGTAATAACATGCTCCTTATGGGTTTAGCAGGGAAATAAATGATGCTTACACATACAAAATTCTCAAATGGAAAAACAATACCTAATAAATCCTACATAAGCCTGTGCCTCCATTTATAAAAATCATCTTAGCTGCTAGCTTGAAATATGTTTTGTTATTTTAACAAAACACATTTTTTTCCTGGGATGGCTAGGACTTATTTATTTTTTTAAAAAATGTCTCTGAAATTATTTCTTTTCCAGTGATGTCAGGAGATTTTGAAGTGGATTTCCTAATGTTGAACCAATTTTTGATGTGATTGAATGTATACTGTCCTATCTTGATAGGAAGAGTAATTTAGAAACAAATTTAGCACAGAAGCTTAAAAGAAGAATGGAAGTAGCTGAAGCTTCATAAGGTAGCTGCTATGCCCAGTTTCAACAAATAACAGCCCACTATCAGCTTGGAGCAAGCTTTGTTACTTTTACATGATCTGAATTATATTATTAATGTATTTCCAAATTATATATTCCTACATAAATTTACAATTATAAATAAGGTGATATTCACATTTTGTAAAAAAAAAAAATTTAATTTGTTGAAGACTTCATAGATGAGGACTGCTTCTAATCACTCTTGCTCCTTCCCCTGCCCCTCTCACTCCTCCCTCTCCCAAATTGACACTCTCTTCTTAAATTATTACTGTTATTTCTATATATATCTGCATATGTATATATACACACATGTGTACACATCTATGTGTAACCTTTGGGGTTGATCTAGTTTTCATATGTTTTGTGATCCACTTGCTTTTCTTTTGAAACCAAGACTGTGTTCACATTGAATAATACAAATTACATTTTTGTATTACCATTTTAGGTAAATAGCATTGAAAATTTATTTTTCATTCTGTGCTCACTGGGTTCAGCCTGTCCACATCTTGGACTTTTAAAGCCTACAGCTTTAGGAAATGGAAGACAAAAAGACAGGAAATAAAAAGATTACTGCAAAGTTAGGGTCCAGGCAGATTTTGGAAAGAATAAATTTAAAAAGCCATGCTTACAGAGTGAGCTGGCTGTGGCCCTGGTGAAGGTGCAGATGTTAAGGTCAACTTCTCAGAGACTGAGGAGCCCGTGTGCTTGGTCACCCTTTCTGGGTGCCACCCAGATGGGCAGGGAGGCAATAGCAGAAGCATCAGATGGGATGGGTGTGAGGAGGGACATCCCTCCTCCTCCCTAGCAGTCTCACCATGACCCACATCCGGTGACTGTAAGTGGATTCTGCAGAAGTTCATCTCATATGAGGGACCATCATGTCCCATGCAATGGTAGACTCCAAATGATACTTTGGAATTTCTCAGTGCTCGGATTTCTGTGAATAAGGTACAGTTTCCAATTTTGGTGTGAAGAAATGTTTTTAACATTAGCATAAAAGAATATAAGATGTACTGGATCTATGCTTAGCATTTATTGAAGTTTTGTGTTCTTAAATAAAGCTAATTAAGATCATTTAATTATACATCTTTTGGGGGGTGTGTATGTGTGTGCAGGTTTCCTTGAAGTCTGAGGTGTTGGATTCCCAGGAACTGCAGTTACAACCAACTGAACTCAGGTCCTCTGCAGGAGCAGCACACACTTGGCTGCTGAGCTCTCTCCAGCCTAAAAATTAACTCTTGTAAACATGCTTGAAACATTGGACAAGATATTGGATCTGTGTTCAAACTACAGAGTTTATAAATTTTTGCAGCTATTAAAATGATTCATTGGTTCACTGTCAGGATAATATGTAACATATACTTTTGATTAACTTGATCTTTCAAGTGCAAAAGATAGAAATTAAATTCTTCCACTGTGGTTGTGGCTCTGAGAGCATTTCCTTCTGGTAGACTGGTTTCATACTGCTCATGATAATTATGTGCAACATGATGTTTTTAATTTATATGCATCTGTCACTGATTTAATCTTATCATTATGAAATACGATTTGCTTACGATTTTCAGTGCAGTAATATTGTTGTCCTTTTACATTTTTTGTTAACTATTTTTCACACATTTTTTGTTTATTAAAGGATGTGTATTTATTGTTTTTAATTGAAATAGAATGATATCATCTTGTTTACTCCTTTCTTTCTCTCCAGCCCTACACCTACCTTCCTTCAAACCCTTCCCATATCCCTGCCCGTTCTCAAGCTGATAGCCTGCTTTTCTTTAATTATTATTGTTTTACACACACACACACACACACACACACACACACACACACACACACACACACTCAAACATATATGTGTACATACAAATATGTTAAGTGTGTATGTGTGTGTAACAATGTGTGTGTGAAGAATTCAAAGTATCTGAGTCTGTTTAATTTTGATTACACTAAATGAGTTTTAAGTTACAGTATTGAATTTCATATTTGACTCAATCTTACAGAAATGTTAGCTTTCTAATTAGGAGCTTAAGACATTTATACTTATTGTAGTAATAGACTCACTTCATTTTAATGACTTTTGTACCTTCTATTTTTGCTTCCTTAATATTTTCTTTAAAGTTTACTTTTAAAAATCATGCCTATGTTAGTACATTACACATTTTAGGGTGCCCTCAGAGGCTAGAAAAGAACTTCAAGCCCTTGAAGCTGAAGTTATAGGTGGCTGTAAGCTGCCTTGCATAGGTGCTGGGACTTTACAAGAGCTGCAAGCACTCTTACCCACTGAGCCATCTTCCCAGCCTCTTGGTATTTCTTTTGTTTTCTATACTATCTTAGGTTTACTATTTTGGGATGAAATACCATGACCAAAAGCAAGTTGAAGAAGAAATGGTTTATTTGGCTTATATGTCCTGAGTCACAGTCACTTCAGAGTTCCTTCAATGAAGGAACTTACTAAACAGGAACCTGAAGGCAGGAGTTGATGCTCAGGCCAAGAAGGGGTGCTGCTCACTGGCTTGCTTCCCATGGCTTGCTCAGACTGCTTTCTTGTAGAGCCCAGGACCACCAGCTCAGGGGTGGCACCATCCACAATAGGCTGGGCTCTCTTACATCCATTACTAATTTAGAAGATGCTGTAAAAGCTTGCCTACAGCCCAGTCTTATGTAGGTATTTTCTTAGAGGTTTCCTCTTCTCAGATGACTTTAGTTCCTATCAAGTTGACCTAAGACTAACCAGGACACCTACCTCTTACAGGAATATTTTGTTCAGTTTTGATTAAGCCCTTTATTTCTACTATTTTAGAAAATATACACAATTTTTAACCTATGTTGATTATTTTTAAGATAAACATAGATTAATAACATCTATCTTCTGTCTGTTACAGTAAATTATTAATTATTTATTTATTTATTTATTTATTTATTTATTTATTTTCCCTTCCCTCCTTGTGAGGAGAAATTTATCATGCTCTACTTTCATTTCTACCATTGGCATATTTTTTTTTGTGAGTAGAATAAAGATGTTTAGATTAATATGTTTACTGATCATTAAGATTAGACTAAGTAAGTAAACTAACTGTGAACACATGCACAGGGAACCTGTTCTTCAAAAATGATTATTGACCCATTAAGTTTTTTAATTATATTAATACTTCATTAGGGAGCAGCTATAAACATTCTTACTTATTTGTTCTTTTTTCCTCTTTTTTAAACATGAGGCGCTGGGGATTGAACTCAGGACCCTGTGTATGCTAAGTGAGCATTCTGCCTCTCATCGAAATCCAGCCCTGGGATTCTTTATCTTTATTACATTTGCTGATTGAGTTACTTCTCCAGGAATTAATTTCCTTCAGAAAGCCCATATTTGCATTTTAAAGAATTTTCCGTTTGTTTCTCCTTTTTTAACACCAGAAGAAGAACACTCACACAATATATTTTGCAACATCAATGAGTGTAGAAGAAAGGACAATAGAACATTTATTCTTGTTGAACTGCATTGAGTTGAAAGCCTGCCAATCAATGTCTTTTAAATTTCATGGCCTTATTTTCCCCTCTATTGCACTGCTAATTCTTCTGTTTTTCTTTTCCTTCTCCATTTCCTTTTCCCTTTGGACATAGATTCAATATATAGCAGTGAGTTTTTAAAACATCTCATACAACTACTGATATATTTTGAGCACACCCCCACCCTTTTACTCTCCTCCTATTTCTTCCCACTGCATTTGTTCCCTTCATCTCCCTAAACAGTTTGCTTCCAATTTTGTGCCATATATACATTAATAATTCTCTGTATTTATATAAAAATCTGATATCTTTAATTTCACCTGAGACTTACTTAATATGATTATCTCCAGTTGTGTCCATTTCTCTGCAGGCAACAAACTTTCATTCTTCCTTATGTCTGAATAAAATCCCATCCCACACTGTCTTTATCCATTCCTCTGCTGTTAGACAGCAAGATTGCTCTAACTTAGCTGTTGTGAAGAGCATATTGATACTGATGTGTAAGTGTCTTTATGATATGTTGACAAAGATCTTTGAGCAAATTTCTAGATATGCTTATCCAGGATTGTATGGAAGACCTTTGTGTTTTTTGAAGAACTTCAATACTGATATCCATAGTGCTGGAAGCATAAGGTTAGCTTCTGTTCATGTTCTTGCCAGATTTGTTGTTCCTTGCTTTCTTAGTGATTGTTATTCTGACCAGGTTTCAATGGCATCTCAGAGTACTTTAGTCTGCTTTTTTGTGCAGGCTACTGATGTTGAATATTTTCAGCACATTTATTGGCCATGCACACTTCCTATTTTGAGAGCTATTTTTTATTAGCCCACATATTAACTGGGATGGTTGATTTCTTCTCACTAATTTATTAGTCGTAGGTTCAGCTATGTGGTGATAAGGATTTTCTACTGTGTTGTAGGATGTCTCCTCACCCCACTGATTCATGTTGTGTACAGATGCCTTTTGATCTCATGGGGTGCCAGTGTCATTGCTGACATCATTTCCTATGTGACTGAAGCCCCTTTCAAGAAAGTTGGTGTCTGTACCTGTGTCTTGGAAGTGCCTTTCTTACATTTTCTTAAAACAGTTCAGAGTTTGTGGGTTCTACTTTAAGGTCTTTGATGCCATCAGACTTGATTTTGGTATGAGGTCTAGTACCTAGTTTTCCCAGGATGCTCTGTTTTGAAGAACAACTCTGATGTATGGACTGATACTGACATGGAGAATAAACTAAGTTGTCTGGGGTGACTTACAAGTTAATTCTCAGAAATATAGTTCTGTGGCATAATGCTAAGTCCTAACACTCTTCTGGACAATTGGAGGAACTGCCAAACCCAAATTACCTACTCAGTTGTGTACATGTTCAAGGCTTGTCCACAGGTGGCAGAGGCCACAGGCCACAGTAATTGTGTACTTAGGACTTTCTAGGACTGCCCTCTCCATACATTACTCACTCTAAAACACTCCCAGGTTATAGAGGGTGCCACTGCAGCTTTACTTGAGGACAGTCAGTCACTTTCTGAGGCATGTTAGAGTCCCAAACTATTGTGGTGCTCCTCAGGCCTGGGACTGTCAGGCTCTGGAACTTACTAGGACACTCTGATGTTCTTTTAAAGAAGACTCTTGGCTCTTCCTGATCCGGGTTCTCTACATCCTGGGCTAGGCTTACACTGCTTGATGGCTGACTCTGTTGTAGTGGTCCGTCAGATTTCTCTTAAACTTGTTGTTATCTGAAGCTACTTGTAATCCCAATTTAATTTATCTTTATTAACTAATCAATTGCAATTTTCCACTCACAGAATGAGAAGTCACAGTCTTCACCAACACAATCCTAAGGGGAAATGGTTTCTTATCTGTTCTGTTGTGATTCCTTTCCCATCTGCTAAGCCAATTTACCAAGAGGTAGACTCAAAGTTTTTTTACTTTTTTTTTTTATTGGAAATTTTATTTACATTTCAGATATTTCTCCCTTACCCCATTTCTCCCCCTCCCTCCCTATTCCATCCCCCTCCTCCTGCTTCTATGGGGGTGTCCCCCTACCTACACCACCCATCGCACCTCACCTCCCACCCTTGAATTCCCCCCACCCCCCAGTCCAGCCTTCATGGGACCAAGGATCTCTTCTTCCACCTATAACACCCTTGCATATATAGCTGGAGCCATGGGTCCCTCCCTAAGCGCTCCCAGGCTGGTGGTTTAGACCCTGGGGCTCTGGTTGTTGGTATTGTTGCTCTCCTCATGGGGTCGCAAATTCTTTCAACTCCTTCAGTCTTCACTCTAACTCCTCTATTGGGAACCCCATGATCAGTTTAATGGTTAGCTGTGAGCATCTGCCTCTAAATATGTCAGACTCTTGCAGACCCTAAGGAGACAGCTATATCAGCTCCTATCAGCATGTACTTCCTGACATCCACATCAATGTCTACCTTTGGTGACTGCACATGGGATGGATACCCAGTGGAATGATCTGCAGATGGCCCCTCCTTCAGTTTCTGTCCTGCATTTTGTATCCATATTTGCTCCCTTGAGTATTATGTTACTCCTTCTGAGAAGGACTGAAGCCCCCCCCCCTGCCCCCACTTGGTCTTTATTCTTCATGAGCTTTATGTGGTCTGTGAGTTGAATCTTGGTTATTTCAAGCTTCTGGCTAAAATCCAATAATCAGTGAGTGCATACCATGTATGTTCTTTTGTGATTGGGTTACTTCACTCAGGATGATATTTTCTAGTTCCATCCATTTACATAAGAATTTATCGAATTCATTGTTTTAAATAGCTGAGTAATATTCCATTGTGTAAATGTACCACATTTTTTGTATCCATTTCCTCTGTTGAAGGACATCTGGGTTCTTTCCAGCTTCTGGCTATTATAAATAAAGCTGCTATGAACATAGTGGAGCATATTCCTTGTTATATGTTAGAGCATCTTCTGGGTATATGCCCAAGAGTGGTAGAGATGGGTCCTCAGTAAGATCTGTCCAATTTTCTGAGGAACCGCCAGACTGTTTTCCAGAGTGGTTTGCACCATCTTGCAATCCCACCAACAATGGAGGAGTGTTCCTCTTTCTCCACCATCACCTGAACCAGTATCTACTATCACCTGAGATTTTGATCTTAGCCATTCTGACTGGTGTGAAGTGGAATCTCAGGGTTGTTTTGATTTGCATTTCTCTGATGACTAAGGATGCTGAACATTTCTTTAGGTGCTTCTTGACCATTATCATTTCCTCAGTTGAGAATTCTTTGTTTAGCTCGGTACCCCATTTTTAAATAGAGTTATTTGGTTGTCTAGAGTCTAATTTCTTGAGTTCTTTGTATATATTGGATATTAGTCCTCTATCGAATGTGGGATTGGTAAAGATCTTTTCCCAATTGTTGGCTGCTGTTTTGTCCTATTGACAGTGTCCTTTGCCTTACAGAAACTTTGCAATTTTATGAAGTCCCATTTGTCAATTCTTGATCTTAGAGCATAAGCCATTGCTGTTCTGTTCAGGAACTTTTCCCCTGTGCCTAGGTATTCGAGGGCCTTCTCCACCTTCTATTCATTAGTTTCAGTGTGTCTGGCTTTATGTGAAGGTCCTTTATCCACCTGGACTTGAGCTTTGTACAAGGAGATAAGAATGGATCGATTTGCATTCTTCTGCATGTTGTCCTCCAGTTGAACCAGCACCATTTGTTGAAGATGCTGTCCTTGTTCCACTGGATGGTTTTAGCTCCTTTGTCAAAGATCAAATGACCATAGTTGTGTGGGTTCATTTCTGGGTCTTCAACTCTATTCCACTGATCTTCCTGCCTGTCTCTGTACCAATACCAGGCCTTTTTATCATTATTGCTCTGTAGTAAAGCTTGAGGTCAGGGATGGCGATTCCTCCAGAAGTTCTTTTATTGTTGAGAATGGTTTTCGCTATCCTGGGTTTTTTTTTATTCCAAATAAATTTGAGAATTTCTCTTTCTAGCTCTGTAAAGAATTGAGTTGGTGTTTTAATGGGGATTGCATTGAATCTGTAGATTGCTTTTGGCAAGATGGCCATTTTTACTATATTAATCCTGCCGATCCATGAGCATGGGAGATCTTTCCATTTCCTGAGATCTTCTTCAATTTCTTTCTTCAGAGACTTGAAGTTCTTGTCATACAGATCTTTCACTTGCTTGGTTAGATTCACCCCGAGGTTTTTTATATTTATGTGTGACTATTGTGAAGGGTGTCATTTCCCTAATTTCTTTTTCAGCCTGTTTATCTTTCATGTAGAGGAAGGCTACTGATTTGTTTGAGTTGATTTTATAACCTGCCACTTTGCTGAAGTTGTTTATCAGGTTTAGGAGTTCTCTGGTGGAAGTTCTGGGGTCACTTAAGTATACTATCATATCATTTGCCAATAGTGATATTTTGACTTCTTCCTTTCCTATTTGTATTCCTTTGATTCTTTTTGTTGTCTAATTGCTCTGGCTAGGACTTCCAGTCCTCTATTGAATAGGTAGGGAGAGAGTGGGCAGGCTCGTCTAGTCCCTGATCTTAGTGGGATTGCTTCAAGTTTCTCTCCATTTAGTTTGATGTTGGCTACTGGTTTGCTGTATATTGCTTTTACTATGTTTAGGTATGGGCCTTGAATTCCTCATCTTTCCAAGACTTTTAACATGAAGGGATGTTGAATTTTGTCAAATGATTTCTCAGCATCTAGTGAGATGATCATGTGTTTTTTTTCTTTGAGTTTGTTTATATAGTGGATTACATTGATGGATTTCCGAATATTGAACCATCCTGCATTCCTGGGATAAAGCCTACTTGATCATGATGGATGATTGTTTTGATGTGTTCTTGGATTCGGTTTGCTAGAATTTTATTGAGTATTTTTGCATCGATATTCATAAGAGAGATTGGTCTGAAGTTCTCTTTCTTTGTTGGGTCTTTGTGAGGTTTAGTATGAGTGTGATTGTAGCTCCATAGAACGAATTGGGTAGTTTCCTTCTGTTTCTATTTTGTGGAATAGTTTGAAGAGAATTGGTATTAGGTCTTCCTTGAAGGTCTGATAGAATGCTCCACTAAAACCATCTGGTCATGGGCTTTTTTTGGTGGGGAGACTTTTAATGACTGCTGCTATTTCTTTAGGGGTTATGGGACTGTTTAGATGGTTTATTTGCTCCTCATTTAACTTTGGTACCTGGTATCTGTCTAGAAAATTGTCCATCTCATCCAGATTTTCCAGTTTTGTTGAGTATAGGCCTTTGTAGTAGGATCTGATGATTTTTTGAATTTCCTCAGTTTCTGTTGTTTTGTCTCCTTTTCAGATCTGATTTTATTAATTTGGATACTGTCTCTGTGCCCTCTGGTTAACCCGGCTAAGGGTTTATCTATCTTGTTGGTTTTCTCAAAGAACCAACTCCTGGTTTTGTTGATCTTTTGTATAATTCTTTCTGTTTTTACTTGGTTGATTTCAGACCTGGGTTTGATTATTTCTTGATGCCTACTCCTCTTGGGTGTATTTGCTTCATTTTGTTCTAGAGCTTTCAGGTGTGCTGTCAAGTTGTTAATGTGTGCTCTCTCCATTTTCTTTTTGTAGGCACTTAGAGCTATGAGTTTTCCTCTTAGCACTGCTTTCATGGAGTCCCACAAGTTCTGGTATGATGTGTCCTATTTTTCATTAAATTCTAAGAAGTCTTTAATTTCTTTCTTTATTTCTTCCTTGACTAAGTTATCATTGAGTAGAGCATTGTTCAGTTTCCACATGGATGTGGGTTTTCCTTTGGTTTTGTCGTTATTAAAGACCAGCCTTAGTCTGTGGTGATCTGATAGGATGCAAGGGATTATTTCAATCTTTTTGTATCTGTTGAGGACTGTTTTGTGACAGTTATATGGTCTATTTTGGAGAAGGTACCATGAGGTCTGAGAAAAAGGTATATTCTTTTACTTTAGGATGAAATGTTCTATAGATATCTGTTAAATCCATTTGGTCATAACTTCTGCTAATTTCAATGTGTCTTTGTTTAGTTTCTGTTTCCACGATCTGTCCATTGGAGAGAGCGGGGTGTTAAAATCCCCCACTATTATTGTGTGAGGTGCAATGTGGCTTTCAGCTTTAGTAAAGTTTCTTTTATGTATGTGGGTACCCTTGCATTTTGAGCATAGATGTTCAGATTGAGAGTTCATCTTGGTAGAGTTTTCCTTTGATGAGTATAAAATGTCCTTTTTATCTTTTTAAATTACTTTTGGTTGAAAGTCGATTTTATTTGTTATTAGAAGGCTACTCCAGCTTGTTTCTTGGGACCATTTGCTTGGAAAATTGTTTTCTATCCTTTTACTCTGAAGTAATGTCTGTCTTTGTTACTGAGTGCGTTTCCTGTATGCGCAAAATTCTGGGTCCTGTTTATGTATCCAGTTGATAGTCTATGTCTTTTTATTGGAGAATTGAGTCCATTGATGTTAAGAGATATTAGGAAAAATGATTGTTGCTTCCTATTATTTTTGTTATTAGAGGTGGAATTATGTTTGTGTAGCTATCTTTTTTGGGGGTTGGAAGATTACTTCCATGCTTTTTCTAGGTTGTAGTTTCCTTCCTTGTGTTGGCGTTTTCCAGCAATTATCCTTTGAAGTGCTGGGTTTGTGGGAAGATATTGTGCAAATTTGGTTTTGTCTTGGAATATCTTGGTTTCTCCATCTATAGTGATTGAGAGTTTTGCTGGGTATGCATTCTGGGCTGGCATTGTGTTCCCTTAGGGTTGTATGATATCAGACCAGATCTTCTGGCTTTTATAGTCTCTGAGTAAAGTCTGTGTAAATTCTTATAGGTCTGCCTTTATATGTTACTTGACCTTTTTCCCTTACTGCTTTAGTATTTTTTCTTTGTTTTGTGCATTTGTGTTTTGGTTATTATGTGATGAAGGTATTTCTTTTCTGGTCTATTCTGTTTGGTGTTCTGTAGGCTTCTTGTATGTTTATGGTGTCTCGTTCTTTGGTTGGGGAAATTTTCCTCTATAATGTTGTTGAAGATATTTATGGCCCTTTAATTGGGAATCTTCATTCTCATCTATACTATTATCCTTAGGTTTGGTCTTCTCATTGTGTCTTGGATTTCCTGGATGTTCTGGGTAGGAGCTTTTTGAATTTTGCATTTTCTTTGACAGTTGTGTCAATGTTTTCCATGGTATCTTCTGCGCATGAGATTCTCTCTTCTATCTCTTGTATTCTGTTGGTGATGCTTGCATCTATTACTGCTGATCTCTTTCCTAGTTTTCTATCTCCAGGGTAGTCTCCCTTTGAGATTTCTTTATTGTTTCTATTTCCATTTTTAGATCCTGGATGGTTTTGTTCAATTCTTCACCTGTTTGGTTGTGGATTCTTGCAATTTTTAAGGGATTTTTGTGTTTCCTCTTTAAGGACTTCCACCTGTTTACCTGTTCCTTTTGCAATTCTTTAAAGGATTTTTGTGTTTCCTCTTTAAATGCTTCTACCTGTTTACCTGTGTTTTCCTGTATTTCTTTAAGGGAGTTACTTATGTCCTTCTTAAAATCCTCCATCATCATCATGAGAAGTGATTTTAATTCTGAATCCTGTTTTTCCTGTGTGATGGGGTATCCAGGGCTTGCTATGTGGGAGAATTGGTTCTGGATGATGCCAAGTAACTTTGGTTTCTGTTTCTTGTGTTCTTGTGCTTGTCTTTCGCCAACTGGTTGACTCTAGTGTTACCTGTGCTCACTGTGTCTGACTGGATTCTGTTCTTCCAGTTATCTTGCTTGTGTCAGAATCTTCGATTCCAGATGTCTCTGTGTTCCTATGATTCTAAGCTCCTGGGTTGAAGAACTCCTGGGGGTCAGGCCACCTCGGGGATCCTGAAATCCTACTGTCCTGAGTGCAGCAGCTCCTTAGGATGGCTCAGGATAAGGTGTCTCCACCGGAACAGACCAACTAGTGTTCACTGCTTTCAGTGCAGTGTTCTTCTAAATGGCTCAGGGTAAGGTGTTCCACAGGAGCAGACAGCTGGTCTCTTCCCCAGCCAGAAGGACCAGGCCTCTGCTCTGAGTTCAGTGGCTCCTCTAGGATGGCTCGGTATCAGGTGTCTCCACAGGAGCAGGCCAGCTCAGTGTCTTCCCCAGTCACAAGGACCAGGCTCGGGCAGAAGGGAAGTGGTATTCCTCTTCTCTGAGTGCAGTGGCTCCTCCTCTGCTCTGAGTGCAGTGGCTCCTCAAGGATGGCTCAGGATCAGGTGTTTCCACAGGAGCAGACCCCTATGTGTCTGCCCTAGCCAGAAAGACCAGGCTCTGGGCGGAAGGAAGTGGTATTCTGGCGGGGCAGGGTTTGGGTGCCTGCTGGTTCCTTAACCCCCTTGGCTCCCAGTTGTAACTCTGGGGCATGGGGTTGTGGCAAGGTGTCTTACCCTCTGCTCTAGTGCAGTGGCTCCTCAAGGATGGCTCAGGATCAGGTGTTTCCACAGGAGCAGACCAGCTTAGTGTCTGCCCCAGCCAAAGGCAAGGATACTAATTTTAGCAGAAAGATATCTAAACAATTTATTTTATATTATTTCAAATATACTGAAAAGAACATTTACAAGGGTTATGACCTTAAATTTTTGTAGAACATTATAGTTTATGAGACCCCTTTACTCATATAAGGTTCCTTAGATAACCTTTATTGAGTTTCTGCAATATGCTGGATTTGTATGGGAACAAGGTTGTTAAGATGTGGTCATGGTGTTCCATAGCTCATTGTCGTATCAGGATGCCATATAACAAAACACATCACTCTGCCATGTAAGAAAAGTGATGGCAAAGATATGAATAAAATGAGACAGGGCCATATGTCAGTGGCAGAGGCAGTGAAGTAAGACTGACAGGCTTTTGTGATTAAAACACCATGATCCAAAAATGCTATTCACAGCCTAATTTATGGTTCATAAGCAGAAAAAGAAGCAAGAGGAAGACAGTGGTAGGTATATGAGCTTTTACAAATTATAGTGCCCCATAGTCCTCCCCACCCAACTTTACCTAATCACAGACAGCTGTGAGACAAACCAACCAGGAACTTGAACACAGAGAATTCACTGCACAAAATGATCAGAGGAAAGCTCTGAAATATTTTAAGGATGAGTTAAATCTAAATTATTGCTAAAATCATGATTGAAATAGATACTTTAAATATCTCCAACAGTTATTCAAAGATAAGAATCATGACATTGTAAAAAAAAAAAATCCAATGTGTTATTAAGAAGCTGGGTGAAAAGAAAATACCAGTTACATTTGAAATCTGGAGAGGTTGGGAGAAAGCCATGACAGATGTCATGTGTATTATTTTATTCAGTGTCCATGGCCAGAGTCTATATATATATATAAGAAAGTATACTGAAGGAAAACTTAAATATAACACTTAAGTTTTAAAACATTTTTTCCCAAGCTGCTGAATGAGCAGCAGATTAACAACATATGGAAAAGAAACAATGAAGAAGTATTGGAATAAAAACTATATAGTATGGATGATTGAAGCGAGGCCACTATATGCATTATGAAAGTAAATGCTCCTATTAAAGTATAAACTAGTCTTAAAATGATCAGAGGTAGAATTTGACTCTATACTATTTCTAATAAAGACACCCCTGCCCCACAAAAACCAATTTTCAAAAACCCCAAATAAAGAATAAAGTTGTGTCACACACTGGAAAACGAGCCAGAGGAGTGAATTAAACTGAAAATGCCACGTTGAAAAATCTAGCCCAATCCTTTCTAACTGCCGTGTATTTCAGACAGGCAAGGATGGCTCCACTTTAGGACATCTATCCATCAACTAGTTCTACCAGTGCATTAGAAAAGCAATGCTGATGCCATCTCAGTATTCTAAAACACTGTTGATAAAATTAGACAGTCATCCCTTACCAAACACTTCCATCACGCAGGAGCTGAGAGGAAACTTGAGAGTCAGGCTTAACAATGAGACAGGGGAAACTCCCATTTGAGTTTTAAAAATTGGAAGTAGGAAAATTATGAATGTGGGATTTAAACACAAATGGCCCAAAATCTGTCCTGATGAGTTATGGGACCTTAACATTTCCAGGTCCAGTAATGTTTGTATAAGAGTAAGATAATTTTGTTCACAGTGGAATCTGGCTGTGTTAGAGACTGGTGTAGTGCTTTATAAGTTTTAACTCTATTAAAATGATTTTTAGATTAAAATTATGTGCATGAGTGTTCTATGTGCTTGTATGTATGTATGTGTATCATGTGAGCGGTCTGTGTCTTCAGAGTTCAGAAGATGAAATTGGATATCCTGGAAATGGAGTTAAGAACCACTGTGAGCCACCAAGTGTGTGCTGAGAATTGAATCCAGGTCCTCTGTAAGAGCAACAGGTCTTCTTAGCTGCTTTAGCCCTGAGGGCACTTGATCTTTATCCTATCCCTGAAGGGTCAGCGTGTCAATATTCCTGCTCTGCAGGTGGGTAGTATGCTAATCTTGTATCTCTATAAAACGTCTCTGACTTAAGTTGATGACGTTAGGAAGAGAAATGAGTGGGGTTTTTTCTCGAAGTTTTGAAGATTTTTGTTTACAGTGGCCTGCAGCGTTTGGTGTGCAAAGAAGCAGCTTGTAGTGCAAGTGCACCATGGAGCAAAATTGCTTACCTTGTGGCTGCCAGGTGAAAGAGAAAATGGAGGAAGCTGAGGGGACTGAAGTCCTACCGTCCCTTAGAAGGTGTGTCCTCAGTGACCCAAATGTCTCCCATTAGGATCCATCTTGAGTTCTTCCTGCCTCCCAGTACTGTTAAGCTGGGGGCCAACCTCTAACAGCAGGTGGTGGTGTGTGTGTGTGTGTGTTCCCTGCTTCTATGAGGGTGTCCCCCATCCACCCACTCATTCCTCCCTTCCTCCCATCCCCACCTCCCCGGCATTCTCCTACACTAGGGCATTGAGCCTTCATAGGACCAAGGCCATCCTCTGCTACATATGTGGCTATAGCCATGAGTCCCTCCATGTGTACTCTTTGGTTGGTGGTTTAGTCCCTGGGAACTCTGAGAGGTCTGGTTGGTTGATATTGTTGTTCTTCATATGTGGTTGCAAACCCCTCCAACTCCTTCAGTCCTTTCTCTAACTCCCTCCATGGGGACCCCATGCTTGGTCCAATGGTGGGCTCTGTATTTGTCAGGCTCTGGCAGAGCCACTCAGGAGACAGCTATATCAGGCTCCTGTCAGCAAGCACTTCCCAGCATCCACAATAGTGTCTGGGTTGTTTGTCTGTGTATGGGATGGATCCCCAGGTGGGGCAGTCTCTGGATGGCTTTTCCTTCAGTCTCTGCTCCACACTTTGTCTCCGTATTTCCTCCTATGAGTATTTTGTTCCCCCTTCAAAGAAGGACTGAAGCATCCACACTTTGGTCTTCCTTCTTCTTGAGCTTCATGTGGTCTGTGAATTGTTTCTTGGGTATTGTGAGCTTTTGGTCTAATATCCACTTATCAGTGAGTGCATACCATGTGTGTTCTTTTGTGATTGGGTTACCTCACTCAGGATGCTACTTTCTAGTTCCATCCATTTGCCTAAGAATTTTATGAAGTCATTGTTTTTAATAGCTGAGTAATATTCCATTGTGTAAATGTACCACATTTTCCGTGTCCATTCCTCTGTTGAAGGACATCTGGGTTCTTTCCAGCTTCTGGCTTTTCTAAATAAGGCTGGGCACGGTTTCACTATGTTGCTCAGTGGTTCTTCCTGTCCCAGCCAGTGCTGGGATTATGCATGCTTGCTACCATACTTCATGGAGTTGTTTTAAAGATGCTTGCTTTGCAGAGTTAAATTTATCCTATTCATGGTAATGTTTGTTAGGAAATCCAGAAATGGGCTGAACACGTGAGGGTGCTTCCCAAGGAGTGTGCTATGGGAGTCTGTGTGGGTCATTTAGGAAGAGCCACCCTTCAGTGTGGGTGGAACCATTCCATTATCTGGAAAGTTATGTGCAATAAACAAATAAAACAAACAAAAAAATTGGTGCCAGATTGCCATCTCTTTCCAGAGATAAGATACCCTCTTTCCCTGTCTTGGGCATCAGAACTTGGGGCTAACTAGTGTTTGAACCCAAGTCTCCAGTTCCCAGGTCATACATAGACTGTTAGATTTAGACTAAGCCACAGTTTGTGCATCCAGGGTCTTCAGCTTGCACACAGCTTGTCACTAGCCTGATTGCCTCTGTAATTGCGTGAGTGAAATGCACAAAGAAATCAATTTTCATGTATTCACCTCTGATGTGTGTATCACACACACACACACACACACACACACACACACACACACACACACATGTGTGTTTGCTTTCTCTGGAGAACCCTGACTTATCCAGAAACATACAAACACGTGACTAACAGATTCTTAGTAACCCCAGAGATAAATCTGCATAATTTTAGAGGAAGTGTTTGCTGAATGTCAGATGTTCTCACTCAACACTTGCAGTAACGTTTTTATTTGCCTTTAACATGGTGGAAAGAGGGCTTGAAGAGGAGGATTCCTGTTAAAAAATCACACAGCTAATGAGTTTTGATCTTGTCTTTGGGACCAGTGCTTGACAAGCACTGTTCTTTCTGGCTTTTGGTCAGAGGATTTCTGGGATGGTGGGCTATTGCAGAGGGCTGTGAAATGCACGCAATTTCCTTTTGTCATACATTGTCAAGTGAAGTGTGTGGTGTGGGGCAAGATCTTGTTACATTCAGTTTTGGAGTCATAGAGAAGTTGAGCATGGTCTCTGCTCACTTTGCCATGGTCAGAGAGGCAGACCTCAGCCGATGGATCAATCACGGAGCGTGGAAAACTGAGCGCTGTGCTGCAGTGGTCACGATGACTGCAGCTGCGCCAGTGGTATCAGCTGAGTGTCATGAGCAACAGAGACGCTTTGTTCTTTCAGTTCAGGCGTTATGCTTTACTTTGCTTGGACACACAGAACACACAGAGGACATGTAGATTGTGACAATTTGTGTTTTAAATGTCTGTCATAGCCCATTGTGGTAAAGGCTTCATTATCGCCTACTGTGGTAGAGTGTTTGGGAGGTGAGATGTAGTTGGATGAAGTTAGATCACTGGGGATGTGGTCTTTGTGTAGAAAATTGGTCTGGTGCTGCTTGTATTCAATTCTGTGTTCTAAGATCTGATTTCTCCAAGATGAGGAGATCCTGACATATACCAGCTTTTGTTATGTAAACCTTGCACCTCCACCCCACCCAAGTTATCTCTGATTGGTTAATAAAGATGCCTACAGCCTGGGTTGGAAAGAAGAGAGGATGTGGAGTGAGATTTCCATCTTGGCGGTCTCAGGTAGGTACCATGAGGAAAGAAGAGAGGGGAAGAAGTCGCCATGGGGGTAGGTGGATCATGAGCACTGGCCATGAGAGTTGCATGTTGGAGTAGGAGTGGAACATAGCAAGTGATATCTTGAAATTTTGGACAGGGAAGTAGACCAGATAGTAGAGAGGCTTGATATATGTCCAGCTCTGCTGGTTTTAAGCTTATTATAAAATATAGGCTTTTAGTCTTTTATTTAGGAACTATATAGTCAAAGTGGGGTAAAAGCCCCCAAATAATATTTACCACAACACCTTGTGAAGGTATTGTGACCCCAGGCCTTGTGTCTCTCTTCTTTCTGCTTCCAGATGTTGTGAGAACATTCCTGCTCTGCCATGCATTCCTGGCCACATCTGTCACCAGGAGTAATGAAGCCAGTGGGCCCATGGATGAAGCCCTGGGAATCAGTGAGCCACGACACCTCTCTCCTTCTCCTCAGTTTTTTTCTTTTCTTTTAATCATTGCAATGGAAAGCTGACTGTGGAAATGCTAGTTCTGTTGGAGACCAGTATTTTTTCAGGAAATGCATTTCCATAGGCTTTTTCTGTGTGAGTCGGAGCTATCTGGATGAAGGTTGGGATACTGGAAACAAACAGTCTTTGAGATGCCCTCTTCTGGGAAGCTGAAAGATAGGAAACACCTTTCTTCTGGGTGATTTTGGTATACCCCTGTGACAGGTTTTTGTGCTTTCCAAGGATGAAGGATGATGTAGATTTGAACACAGTGATCTGCTAGGTCATCCAGGACTGTTCAGAGGAAGTCTGACTATGAAAATGCAAGGTACCAAAATACTTGTCCGTGTTTAGAGGGCATGCAAAAATTATTTTCTGTAGGTGGGGCAAAGGGGACAGACATCAGATGGTACCTAGAGATGCCTCAGTCTCGTTGCCATGACTTTGGTTTTGGGGTTTGATTTTGCTTTCCAGGGCTGGATATTGAACCAAGAGTCTTATAGATGCTATACACATGTTCTATCGCTGAGCCATTGCCTCTGTCCCAACTGTGAACTCAATTAAGGTCTTGGGTCTGAAAGCATGGCCTCTGTTCTCAGAGAAACATTGCCTTTGGTCTGCCACTGTGAGCTTTTACTGCCTGTAACAGCAAGCAAGATCTTTGCTGTCCTTAGAAGAACCTAGGGTAAATATGGCCATACAAACAGCATCATCCTCTCTTTCAGTTTATGTAGCTCTGCTCTCTAAGCCAGGGCAAATGGAGGTCACATTATTTTGCTGCTCCAGAGTTTGGAACAAAATATAATTGAGGAGGAGACAGGGAGAAGCACGGTGGTGGAAACCATCCTTTCTGTATGTGGCGCACAACCCGGTCATCTGAAGACAAAAGGTCAAGGACAGTCACAGAGGCAACTGTCTCCTGGCTTTGCTCTCACTCTTGAGAGACTATATTGTGTGCCCTGTGAAAATAGTCTGGAAGGGACAGGGAGAAATTAAGCCTGAGCAAATTGCTGGTGTCTTGACACCAGCTATATCTTTTGACCTCTCTCAGCAGTTTCTTTGCAACTGTAAATCTTCCCCTTGGGTATGCAGCAAGGCTGCAAGGAGACTATTTGTCCCAAAGCTTTCCAGGGCACACAGACATGGCCTTGGCAGGTCCCTGCCATCTATTTTATCTGCAGTAGTTCAGCTCAAGCAAAATTTTAAGGCTAGACTCTTTTATTTCATGTTACTCATAGCTTTTGGTCCTGTCCTGTAGGATAGTGTCCTATTCCTCAGTCCCTGTTCAGTGTTAACTTCTTCATAGCTGTGCCCCAAAGCTGGCGATCCGTGCTCTCTTAAGGCTCGGATCCTACCTGTTCTTCCTAGTTGATGTAGTGACACGGTTCACACCACTAGGCAGTACTTGGGTAGCATTAGGACGAAAGCTGGAATCTGAGACATCTTGTGTTGATAACATCTGTGCTTAGTGCCTAGGTGTGAACCTATAAAATGGGTGCAAGGATGCTTTCATGAGCTTGTGTTTTCACAGAGGTCCCTGGTTGTGAAGGGAGCCTGCAATGGAGGTGTAGCCACAGACTCCATTTAATCTCTTCATGACTCCCTTTCCTCCCCAATCACTCCTCAAAGCAGCCTAGGCTTTATCCATGCTAGCTGTTGAGATGTGACTACCTCTACATTCATTTAGGAGCTTTGGTACCCTTCCAAGCATACTGGAAACAATGAACTATCCCCAAGCTTCATGTTTAGTATAGGGAAACAAACATCTTTTGGCTCTTTTTGTGGGTTTGGATGTCCCCTATCGGCTCATGTGTTTGCATAGTTTGTCCCCAACTGATGGTGCAGTTTTAGTAGGTTGTAGAACCTAAGTAGGTCACTGGGTGGGCCTTGAGGTTTATAGCTTGGCCTCAATTACTATGTGCTCTCTGCTTCCTGTTCTGCTGAGATGTCAGAGAGGAGTCCTAGATGCATAGTTCTGCACCAGAGAGACACCTGCTGCCATGCCTTTCCACCATGATGGACTGTATCCTCTCAGACTGTGAGCCAAAATAAACCCTACCTTACCTGACAATGGAAGCACTGAGGAGACAGAGGCAGGCAGATCTCTGTGAGTTTGAGGCCAGCCTGGAGAGGGAGTTCCAGAATAGTCAGGGCTACACAGAGAAACCCTGCCTTGAAAAATTACACCAAACCAACCTAACCAACCAACCAACCAACCAACCAACCAACCAAATAAATTAGTCCTCCTTTCTTCCCTTAAATCACGTCTGTCAGGTATTTAGTCTCAGTAATGAGAAAAGTAACTAGTGCAATCTTCCATGCCCATTGAACTTCAGCTTTCTCTGCCACACTAACCATGTTCTGATATGAAACAGCTTGTTTCGTTTCTATATCAAATTCCCATATATTCATGAGCTTCATAGGGTCTTCTAGGGGGATGGCTCTGGGAGGGGACACATTTCGCTATCTAGTTTCCTGCTAATTTCCCTGTTACAGAGCTTCTCTTAACTTGCCTTCCTGTTCCCCAACTCCCTACAGGATCTCTGGACAAATCTAGATTCATCTCCTCCAGGTGAGCATAGCAACCCTGTGGTAGTAGTGGAGGCAGGACTGGAGAGTTACCTTCCACTTAGACATGTATCATGGGAATATTTTCAAGGAAGACAATTCTCTCCTTAAGAAAGGGCATGGTGTGGACAAAGTTGTCATTGTTCCTTTAACTCTGCAAACATTAGTATATTGTTTGTTAAGAGGGGTTCATGGGTAGGCAGTTGGAAAGCTTACATGTTAGTGAAAAATTTTTAAAGATTAATTAATTAATTAATTAATTAATTAATTAATTTAATGTATATGTTCTCTTCAGACACACCAGAAGAGGGCATCAGATCATATTCCAAATGGTTGTGAGCCACCATGTGATTGCTGGGAATTGAACTCAGGATCCCTGGAAGAGCAGTCAGTGCTCTTAACTGCTGAGCCATTTCTCCAGCCTGGTAAATTTTTTGATATACTTTGTATCACCACTGTTATCCGTCCAGGCAAACCAGTACCATTAAGTATAAACAATATTGATATCTTTTAGATCAGATTTTAAAAATCCATGAAACTATGAAGCCATGGCTTTCAAGCTGAAGATAGTATTTGTTAAGACAGAAAAAAAAATATAAAGAGGAATTCAAAGTGTCAGAATGCATCCATTTACTATATGCTCTGATTTGTTTTTGACTTTTAAATTTGTTTATTGCTATTTATTGTGTGTGTTGCTATGTATTGTTATGCTAAATTCTCTATCCTAAGGTCTAGTTTTATTAAGAGGAGTAAATTCTCACACATACCAGCTTTTGTTGTGCAAATGTTGCTCCTTAATCTTTGGTTGAATAAAGATACCTACAGCCTGTAGCTGGACAGAAGAGAGGTAGGCAGGGCTTTGGTTCCTAGGCTTGGGGTCTGAGGAGAGACCATGAGGGAAAGGAAGAAGGGTGAAGTTGCCATGGGGTAGGTAGATGTAAGCCTTCACCATGTTGGAGTAGGAGCCGGTCTAGACAGAACATGGCAAATGATATCTCAGGATTATTGACAGGGAAGTGGACCAAATAGCTTAGATGGGTTGATATCTACCCAACTCTAATGCTTTAAGGCTTATTATAACTATAAAGATTTTTGTCTTTCATTTGGAATCTAAATGATCAAGGTGAGGTAGAAACCCCAAATCATATTTACCACAGTGTGTGTGTGTGGTGTGTGTGTGTGTGTGTGTTTGCTCAAGCCTACAGGAGTCAGTTGTCTCCTTCCACTATTGGGGTTTAAAAGTTGAATTCAGGTCTTCAAGTTTGTTGGGAAATAATCACCACTTACTGAGTCATCTTGCTGGCCCATCCATATATTTTTTTAATGGAAATGTTTTAATTCTGACTGTCTTTCTTTCTTTCCATATATTTGTCTTTTTGTTTATCTGTCTTTGTCTTTTTGTCTGTTGTCCTGTCTTTCTTCCCCTTCCCCTTGAAATACTAAATTTCATAAGGAACTATATCACTTTGGGTTTTGTTTTTTATTGTTCAAAAGCAAAACATTACAAATAGACATCCCTGGGTATTCATCCTTGATTCACCTCCTGGCAACTTGAAGCTCCCTTCATAATCAAGAGTTTATTAATTTTACCCAGACAGCATTGTTCTGTGTGTAATGTATTATCACTTCTATGAAATAGTTCCAGAAAATAGGATTCTAAACTTTTAATTTTCTTGCAACATTCTAACTGAAGGGTTCCCTTGTGGCCCCACTGAGTTATTCTCATTGCTATACAAATAGATTCAAAGTTACTTATCATTTCACTCTTGAGGGATATTCTGTTTACTCTTATGAACAACTATACTGTTGTAAATATTCTTGTATATCCTCCTGTCCACATGTGGCAAAACTATTACAAAGCCACACACACTTTCACAAACCAGAGAAGATAACTTGGTTAAAGGGAAAATCATGCCACACATGTGCATCTAAAGCTAAATTTCAAAGTCATCAAAATTAGATTCCTACCTTTTGCCTTTAAAAATAGATTATACCAAGAGGTAAAGATCTATGTGTAGCAAAACATTAAAAATAAAATGTCTTAAATCTGTTTCTAATATTAGAGTAGGATTTCTTAATATTTTTCTCCTACCAGTCAAGTTTCAAGAAAAATTTACGTTTATATCAAAGGCAGAGCACTTAGTTTGAACAACAGTTTTTAAAACCATTACCCCTGGTCATGGTTTGCACACTGCAGAAAAAATCATGTCCACACTGAACTTCAGATTATGAACTCATTTTCAAATAGGCCTTTGCAATTGTGATTAGTTTAGGTTCAAGATGAGATCACAATAGATAAAGGTGGGCACTAAATCCAAGGAAGCATGTCCTTACAAGAAGAAAGGTACAAACACACTGAGAAGTAGGTTGAGTTACTGTTCTGCTGCTGTGAAGAAACTCCAAGACCAAGGCTATTTATAAAAGAAAGCATTTCATTAGGGGCATGCTTACAGTTTCAAAGAGTTAGTCCATGTTCGTCACAGTGGGGAGCACAGTGGAAGGCAGACTGACAGGCAGGAGCACACTAGAGCAGTTCTGAAATCTTACACCTTCACCTACAGGAAGGAGGCAGAGAGAGGCAGAAACTGGGCCCATGTGGGCTTTTGAAAGCTCAAGGCTACCCCAAGGACACACACCTCTTCCAATAAGGCCACAACTCACAATCCTTCCCAAACAGTTCCACTGACTGGGAACCAAACCTTTGAATATAAAAGTCTATGTGGGCCATTCTTGTTTAAACCACTGAATGAGTCCTATGAATATGGAGGCTGAGACTGAGATAATGCATATATAAGTCAAGGAATGTCAAGGACTAGAGGAACCAGCAGAAGCTAGGAGAGTCAAGGAAAGACTCTTTGGAGAGAATACAACCCTGTGAGCATTTAGATTCTTAGATTTCCATAACTGTGAGAGGACAAATTCCTGCTGTTCTAAAATCCTGGTAGTCCGGCCATTTATTATAATCTGTGACTTCCTACAAGCTAACAGACAACTGTGGGGCTCTGTATTTCTTAGACCATTATACCTCAGAGTACCTACTAGTGACACAAAATCCACATATTTATTCTATTTATGGCCATGGTTGAGTCATATGTATTGATGGAAACCAGCCCATTCAGGGTAGCTGTACACACCAGGGATCAGAGGATGTTACAGATAGTATGAGTGCCATTGGGAAGCTGACCCCTTTGAGGTGACTAGACATCCAAGTTGACCAATAGTGTAGAGTATTGAATGGATGGTCCTGTGAAATCTGACCTCATCTCTTTGCAGTGTCTAAACACTTGGGAACTGTGAAAAGCAATTACTTAGTCTTTGAATATTATCCTAGTGTGCTATACCACTGTGTTGGTCTTTATGATGGCAGTGTATTTACCAGCCTCAAACATAGTGAAGCAAATATTTGTACTGTGATGAGTAAAATAAATACCTCCATGGAGCTTTATAAAAATTCCATTATTGGTGGTCATACCCTTCTAGCCTCCTTGGTACAAGGCATACAGGTGGTCTACGTACATTCATGAGGCAAAACACCTATATACATAACACAAAAAAATCTTTTTAAAAAATAGGTTAGAAACCAGAATTTAATTCATATTTGTGTATTAATGTGATATTTTCTGGCCTGAAAATTAACTTCTAACAAACAATAGAAATTAACATACACAAATCATTTCCATGGTTGACTTACATTTTAGGTTCCTATCTTGCTTTGACTTGTGTTTGTATAATGTTGCTTCACAAGTGGAGGCAATGTTGCCCAGGTGATATTTGATACTGTCTGGAAACTGTTTTTGTTGCCACAACTTTGAGGAGAGGCATGCATTTCCTCTACCCTGTAGCAGTCAGGGATGCTCTCAAATGCCCCACAACACACAACAGTGAACTATGTAGACCCAGATATCAACAGTGTTGAGGGTGAATTACTGTGCTATGCAATGATATAATAAAACCAGACAACCTATACAATTGTGTCCACATTTAAAAAGAAGAAGCATAGAAAGAGTGATTTGTTGAAGACCGAAGAGTCTGCTACAGAGTCTTGTTGGACCTAGTATGGCTGACATCTCTGCCATTGATGTTGCATTTCTAAAGGTGTAGTCCTTCTGGAGTTCATTAGTTAATTAGTCCTACATCCAAGCACAGATAGTAGAAGAGGTGAAGAGGGTAGTTACACTGATGATGACGTGTGATTTATGGAAAGGGTTCTGATTTTCTGAATGAAGACCAAGCTATTACTTAGAGAGATAATAGCTAGAGCTGAGAAAGGTCTCGGAGGCCTGACTGAATTCATCCTTAACTGGACAGTGAGACGAACCAGGTGTTTGAGGAGCAGACTGTGTGCTGGAATCATACAGTTGTGGTATCTCAGATGGAGCTTCGATGGACTGGATTTCTATCAGTGTCTTTTTTCCCTCTTGAATGGTCACCCACTGTATTAAGCTAACAGAAGAGACTTTGCAATTTCAGCTAAATCTCCAGTTTTCCCTTTTGTAGCCCTGGGATGACACTATCAGAGCAAGGAGGAGGATAACTCTGCTTTAAACATGAAAGTGGGTCTCTAGAGTCAAAGTCCTCAGTTGCCATAGGATGAGTTCTTAGACTGGACTTATTGAAAAACAAAAGTCTGTGACTCAACACAGTCCTTGCTGTATTCTAAGCTGAGAGAAAGGGTCCAGATCCTAAAGAAAGAATGGAGGAGAGGATTGATAGATACAAACTCAGAAGCAGCTATGGTGTACAAACCACGATCCCAGCCACATCCTGAGTCAAGGATGCCAACCTGACTGATCCAAAACGGCGGTGTATTGAGTTAGGATATAAGCTCAAGCCAGAAGTGCCGGTGAGAGTGAACAGATAGCAGAGTGACTTGCCTGAGGACCAACGTCCGGGAAAGCTGGTTGTAAGTGGGAACAGACTGTGCCACAGTGTCAGAAAGACTGATACTTTTAAAGTAAGGCAAACTGACAGAAGTGAATTCTCCAGTAGTCTGTCAAAATTAAACTCATCCATGACAACTGGAATGTGTTTTATTTATCTATAACAGTTGTGTAGTTTAAAAGCTTGAATGACTAATTTAATTGGTTTGTCATAAGTGTTCACTTGAGGCTAGCAAGTTCATAGGGTTTTTTTTTTTTTGTATACCAGTCAAACCTAGTTCTGCCACCTGAGAGATTGTAGAGCAAACAAGATTTTCTTTATTAAAATTGTTTTTATAAATCAAAAATCTGTAGTTCTGATATGATAAGATCTATGGTACCTTTGATTTCTTTTAGGTGCTTTGGAGTGTATTTTTTTTTTCATCATGATTTTCATTTTAAGTATTTTTTGCTAGCCTCTCACACTAGCCTTGTCTTCTACATTTCTACCAGTTGAGGGTTTTTTTTTTTTTTTTTTTTTTTGTAAACAAAATTTAAAAATGTGAAATAAATCAGAGATACCTGAAAACATGTTTGTAATTGTCCTATTACTAAGAAATAGTTTGTGTTCATGCAATTTGCAGAGAAATTAGACAGAAGATCTTAAGGCATACAAATCAGGGGACTAAGAAGGAGACTTCTCAAAGGAAATGTTTTGAAAAGAAAACACAGATTGTAGCTTAGGTTTCAAATATGTAAACAATAGCTGAGATATTTAAAAGGATACTTTTTTTTTTTTTTAATGCTGAAAGGTTGGGGAAAACATGAAAAAATAAGTTAAAAGAGATTTGCAATTTTTTTTTTAAGGTTGAGATTCTGTTTTTGGCATAAAATACTTATTCCATAGAAGTCATATTTTATAACATACCACTAAAAGGGAGATATTCTCGTATTAGTTACTTATCTGCTCACTGTGACCAAATACTTGGCTGATAGTCCAGAAGGTTCAGTCCATCATGGCAAAAAAGCTTGGTGGAGCTGCTTCTATCTGATAAGGAATATTGAGTGGGGCTGAGGACCAGGTGAAAGCTTCAAGGTTTAGCTCTAGTAACATGGTGTCCTATCTCCAAGTTTCCATAGGCATCTAAAACAGAACCACAAGCTACAGACAAGCATTCAAACTGTGAGCCTTAAGGGACCCTTTATAATCCAACCATAACAATTTTACTGCATTCACTTGTTTATGTAGTTCAGAGATGGTAGTATCGTGGTGTGTATGGAGGTCAGAAGACAATGTTTGGGAATCAGCTCTCTCCTCTAATCATATCTGTAGAGAAATTTTAATTTAGCAACATGGCTGCTCTAGCAAGGGATGGCATCCAAAGACCTAGGTCTGTGTGGTCAGGTTGGAATGCAGACAAGCCAAACACCTTTAATCCCTTTGACGGAATACAGACAACCTTTTAGTACACACTTTTAAGGTATAATTAATTTGTAGCAGGAAGCAGCCATGTTTGAAAGGGAACATCTAATTGAGGGGTAGATAAAGTGACAAATCAGAGAAAGATTTGATAGAATGAGTCAGATATAGGATATGCCCAACTCTCACAAGAACAGGACAGGAAAGGGAAGCTATGTAAGAACAGCACAAGGAGAGAAAGAGAGAGTTAAGTCAGTTGAGAGTCAGTGCAGTACAATGAACTTAAATTTGTTCATGAGTCCATGCAGTTCAGTATAGGTTGGCAGAGGCAGCTGAAGCCAGAGAATAAGAAGGAGCCAGAAGATTAAAACAAATTTCTAGTGTTAGTTTGAAGCCAAGCAGAGCAATTCAGTGAGAAGCTAAGAGAAGCCAGATTGAATACGTCAGCTTGGAGAATAGTTTAAGCCTGAACAGCTGAGGTAAAACAGCCAACCAGAGTTCAGAAAAGAACTAGAAAGGGTGAGTTAATTCATCAGTAAGCCTCTGAGATGACAATTACATTATATGAATAAAAGTTACAGTTACACATAGCTTTTCTGGGGATGGAACTCAGGTAGTCAGGCTTGGCAGCAAGTACTTTTACTGCTGACCTGTCTCCTCAGCTTCAACCATAAAAGTTCTTAGAGCTACTAAATGCTGGTTGGTAAAGTCGTGACAGATGTGATTCATTTAGTAATCATTTGGTCAAGTGTTTATCCCATGAGTGAGTCCATGAGTGGAATCTCAGTGCTCTGGCTTTGGGTGAGTGGAGTTGGTGTCTAGTAACCACAGGAATAAAAGTCTACAGTCACAGATTAGAAGACAGAAGCTCTGACATGTGGCCTTGAATGACTCCATACCATAGGACAGTGATACTATGTGCCATGAGAAAGGGCAGGCCAGAGGTGCAGGGCCTAGGAGGGTGGAAAGGTCTAGAAGATTTGTACAGTATGATTAAAGCAGGGATGTGGGACAGTGTGGGGGATGGCAGGCCATGACCTTTGTTGGGCAGATGGCTCACCTGAGAGCTTGTAGCTTGGGTCTGTAAATGTAGACTTCTTCCTTGGCCTGCTTTCCACTTGCTACAGGTTCATGCCCAGTTCTTTCCTTGAGCCACTGAAAAATAACATACCTCCTTTCCTTCTTCCCAGTCTCCTCTTCCTTCTCCATTCTATCTTCTATCCTTCTCCTTCTATTTCTTTCCTCCTTCTTCTCCATCTTCTCCTCTTCCATTCTTCTTTCCTCTCCCCATTCAGCTTGTTTGGGTTTGCTTTTGGTAGTACTAATCTTGTCTAGCCATTTGTGTGGTTTTCCTCACCAGCCTAGTATAAGCTCCATGAAATCAGAATTGTCTGCTCTAGTCACCGTTGTATTTCACCACATAGCAGGACTCTGGGCACTGAAAACGTGTCCTTTAATTGTCTGATCATAAAGAGGACTCTCTGATACAATCCTGGCCCATCTTTCCTCCTTATTTTCTTCCACTGGGTCTGGCTCTAGAGCCACTTTGAAAGTTCTATAATTAATCCCTAGAAACACATCAGCTATTCTTATATGGTGTGCCTCCTGCCAGAAGCCACACTTCTACTTTGTCCTTGCTTGAGACTGACACTCCATGTGACACATTTCTGAGGTTATCTCTGTCTACAAGGGCAGATAGCCATGATGTTAGGTCTCTTCTCCATCATGACTGCATGGACCACCCTGTAGTGTACCTACCTAGGACCCTAGTCTGCTCCAGGCTCTGTGCCTTTTTACAGCACAATTGTGCTCTACCATTACTCCCCCAACAGCTATGCCAGGTGCACAGACTCAAAAAATCTGTAGTTGTAAAGTGGGTTGACAGTACTTGTCTACAATTTATCAGGATCTCAGCATCCTGTTCAGCCAGGCTCTGAAGATGTCTCATTATAACCACCTAGGTGAACTGGGCTAAAGCCTAAGGAAGTCACATAGACTCCTGTGTCCAGATTAGACATAAGAATACCCAGGAGCATCTTTTAAAAATTGGCTTATCTCACCATCACAGACTGAGGAGAAACTCAAAGGAAAGGCAAATTGAGTTCATCTACCATGTCAGGATCTGTGGCTCTGAAGTCCATCTGGATCCCAGTGATGGAATAAAATGCATCACCAAGAATGAAGATAGCAGTGAACAGGAAAGCCATTCAAAGATGGTACCATGTTTCATGTACCATGTCAGGGCTAGGGAGTAGAGAGAGAGGAAATAGGAGAACTTACAATGGCTTTAATTCTTGCTTTCAGGAACTATTGACTGATGCAAACAATAGAATCCTTGGCCTTGGCTGCTTTTGTTCCAAAAGTCAAAGATTAGCTGCTGCCCCTCTTATGACCTGGGTTCATGGTTATCTTCTTGGAGGTAAAGGCAGTCATTCATAACCTGACTAAAGACATACAGTATCAGTGTCAGGGTGTCTTACTCTCCTTTGTAGATTGTGTTAGAGTGACATTTGTTAAGGAGACATTAGGGAAATTGTTTTAATTAACCCTTCCTTAGATGGCAGAAGATAGAAAGATGAAAACAAAGGCAAACGTCACTACCTTGCTAGCCTCGGAAGCCTTGGGGATAAGTGTGTTTCTGGACAGAATTACGAACACAATCCCATGTGCTTTCTTCACTCTCCCTACTCCTTATCTCGAGAACTCAGATTTCATGGCTTTCTGGTTCTATATCCTCTATTATTCTCTTCTTGGGTCACCCCCATCTGTTCTGTGAAAGTGCATGGAAATAACTACACACAGACACACACACACACACACACACACACACACACACCACAAACCATCTCCAGGAAGCATCAGCTAAACAATAAATGACATTATGCTTCTGGGCATAAATCTATAAAGGGTGCTTGTGAATTGTTAATGGAGCCAAGATTTGCCCCCTGCCATCAACACTCCATACAGTTTTTGGCTGCGTGATACTCTGGGAGCTTTGGCGGTCATTTCTGTAATTATCATGTGCTTAAAGACACGCTGAAACGGAACCAACATAGCTAACACAGCTTAGAAGACAAATGTCTATGTCTCCCACTTGAATACCAGCCTTTCCAAAAAAAACCCTGACATGTTAGATATGTTCATTTCCTGAGCAAAAGCCTCATGGAAAATGAATCTCAGGCAGACATGTGCCAGTGACCTAGATAGAGCCTATCAGATTGCCTCTGCCACCTGAAACCTGGGGAAAGATGGAAAAATAAAATTTCATTTTGTATGTTGCATTCCAAAAGGCCTTAATACTTTTCCAGAGCTCTTTTTATAAAAATTGGTCATTAAGGCATATTTTCCTTGATCTTTGTGGCTTTGCCAAAAGACTCACTTAAACTAGATGCAGTTATTCATGGAAAGTTAAAGTGTGTGATTATTATATTTGATGTATTAGTTTAGGGTTCCAAAACACTGCATGATCTTCTCACAGCCCACAGAAGCAGGACCTCTTAAAAAATCAGATCTGAGTGGATTAACTGAGTCTCAGTTGCTACCATGAACAAGGTACAATGTAGTATGTCTCTCTTACTCTCCTTGTGATATGCAAATGAAGCCACTCACAGAGGTGGCTTTGAGATTAGTAGCGTTGGTTAGTATAGCTCAGCAGTTCTCAATCTATGGATCATAGACCCCTTTTGAGGATTACATATCAGATATCTTGAATATCAGATATTTATATTCTGATTCATAATAGGAGAAAATAATGGCAAAATATTTTATAGTTTGGGTCATCACAATATGAAGAACTTCATTAAAGGGTCTCAGTATTAGAAAAGCTGAGAACCACTGGTTTAACTGGTCATGGTCAGAAATTGCTGTCTGAAGATCTGTATTGGATATAGACACAATCAAAAGAGTGTTTTTTGGTGAGTTATTGCCATACAAAGAGGAAAATCTGGGTTTGGGTCCTCAGCAGTTACATAAAAATTCCAGGCCCTCTGGTGTACTCCTGTGATCCCACTGGTGGGGAAGAAGAGTCAAGAGGATCCCTGGGTCTTACTGGGCAGCTAATCTTTAATCTTGTCTAGTCAGTGAGCTCTGGGTCCAGTGAGAGACTGTCTCAAAAGCTAGGATGGAACCTGAGACCTCCAAACAACTCAAGCTATTGTCAAAGCTGTTGGTTGCTTTCCCATAAACCCTTAATAAGACCCTATTGCCTAAGACAACACTTGTATGTATCATTGAGCATGGAGAGGTAGGGATGGTGCCTAACTAGAGACTTCATCCCTGCTGATTAGTGTTCAGGACACCAGAAGATACTTTATATGCTACCAGAGGAGAAAGGTAACCATCAACTCAGCTATCAACCCTGTAATCTACACTTGTGACTTTCTTGCATGATACACTGATGAAATAGTGGCAAAAATATTGTGGGTAACCAGCCACTATCTGATTTCATGTAAGACCCATTCCATGAGACGAAGCCCATGCTTAACAGTGCTTGGGTGGTCAAGAACCTGAGACTTGAGAGGCCATAGATTAGGGGAAAACCTACTATTGCCCTGCTAAAGGAACACACCAATAAAATAACTTCTAAAGACATTTTGCTATACAGATAGATCAGTGTCTTGCTCAGCTATCATCAGAGAAGCTTCTTTTTACAGTAGATAGAAAATAACAGAAAGACCCACAGCTGGACAATGTGCAGACAGTGAAAAACCTTGCAACACTGGGTCCTAAACAGAATTTCTCCATCATACCTACTTCCAGAGTTCATGGGACCTTGTGGAAAAGAAGGCGGAAGGACTGGAAGAGTCAATGGGGAAGACACTAAGGAAAACAAGGCCTTCTGTACACAACAGAACTGATGCTTATATAAGCTTACAGAGGCTACAGAAGCAAACAGAGTCTGTGCAGCTTCAAGGTAGAGGTCCCAACTCTAAGAGGGTTAGGAAGTGGTCATAGGCTCCCATCCTAACCAAGCATCTATCTTCAATTGTCATCTACTTGTTAAGGAAAGCTTGTTTTCTCCCATCAAGTCTCAATGGGTATATAAGCCACACTTAAGGGTAGGATGCCCAGCAGTAGATGGCTAGCACAAAATGAACATAATGGTATTTTTGTACATTTTTTGGTTTCATATTGCTTTGTTTGGATTTTTTTCTTACTAGTCCTTTGCTTGTAAATTATAGTTTTTAATTTTTTTATGGGTCTTGTTTTTGTATGTGTACATGCCTGTATGTCTCATGCTTTTTCTTTCTTTCTTTCTGTTTTTTTTTTTTAAATTCTGGATGTTTTGTTTGTTTGCTTGTTTTTTTTTTTTTTATGATTTGTTTGTTTTCTAAAGTGAGAGAAAAAGAAAGAAGCCATGGGGTTATGGAGTTCGACGGGTGGTGAGGGCCTGGGGGGAGATTGGGGGAAGGGAAACAGTGGTCATAACATATTGTATGAAAATTATTTTCAGTACAAGAAAAAATAGGGTGGAAAGCAATAGAGGAGGACTCTCACTATCAACCTCCAGCCTCTACATGCATGTACTATACATGTATACACACATGTAAATGCATACACGTACATTCAACATACATATATGCATGCATATGCACACAAATGCTCCTGAAACAATTTTTGAAAGATGGCCAAAAGAACTTGAAAGTTATTGAAGACCCTCAGGGACATGAGAGTTAGCAGGAAGACCAAGCAATGAAGATTTTGTTCTGTGAAGAAAATCAAGATAGTGAAAAGTACTGAGGGCTGTCTGCACCCAAAGATTATTAGAACTAAGCAAGGAGTTGGCACGACTCTGGGTATTCTCAGATTGAGGAAATAAACAGCTCCATTACATTAGCTGAGAAGAACAAAGCAAAAGTTAGGTTGTAATAAGGGGAGACTTACTGGGGAGGGCATGGGAGGTTCAGGGATCCAGGTAGTAGAAGATAAGTGCATCTCTTCTCTGACTGTCTGTCTATCTGAGCTTGCCTTCATTTTCCATTAATTTCCTCCATGTTGCTGAGGAAATGTTCCTCAGCCATGTGCCTACAATAGCCAGGATTCTCTACATGTAAAGGAAAGATTAGCTGATTGATTATTTACGTCATCTCTGGATTGGTTCACCATGGGGTATGTTATGTAGAAGTCCAAGCTTGGTTAATTGTGTGCTCTGTGCCTCCAGCCCTGTGGGCACAGAGCAGGACAGTTGATTGGCAGCCCCACCACAATCCCTAGAGGTCAGGAAGGCATTTTGCATATGAAACTATGCTTCGAGTAGATCAGAGGCATGGGAAGGGTGACAGTAGAAATGATGGCCATTAGCAGCTGCCACCTTTGTCCTTCTTCCCAGTCAGTCACCTTACAATTAAGGTCAATGATCTACTTTCATGGCAGGTTTATTTTTGCCTTAGGGCTAAAGAAAGCCACTAATAGGCTCTGTGACAAGAGCAGAGAATGAAAAAATTGTAGCAGCAAATCCAGGAAGTCACCGTGTTCATTTCCCTGAAGCAATTGTAAACTTGGAGAGTGACGTTTCTGACTGCTGAGGTGGTCAGATAGGGTTGGATGTAGAATCTATAAGAATCCCACAGAAAAAAGTGATAAGAAAGAACAGTCACCAAAAGAGACCAGCAGTCAGGGACCTGTGAGCAGCTTGCTAGCTGGCTGTTCCTGGTGGCAGGTCTGGCCATATCTCCCTCAACACCTCTCTTCAACTGGGACTCTGTATAGTTTATCTTCCATGGTAGTTAGCCAGTTCCAATCTAACTGGGTAGTGCCAGGAGGCAGGCTGAATCTCAACAGGTACCTGGAGGCCTCAGAAGAAAATCTCAGCTTAGAGAATTCCTGCCTTCAGAAACTCAGCATGCCAGGGATCCTGGAACCAGGGTGGAATACATCACACTTTTACCAGATCATATTTCCAAAAGCTCGGGAGTCTTCTGGGGGCAGTTCCACCACATTAAAGACCCACAGGGAAAGACAGAGAGGAATAGGACAGTTATAGTCACTTCTAGGAAGAAGAGAGGGTCACTTATCTGTTGGCGCTGTACTTGAGCCCTTCCCCTGCCCCAGAGCTGTTCAGAAACAGGAGGCTGTATTCTTCCTGCTTTGTCATTAAGTTCTCTGCTTAAGGTCACCCAAGCAGGTGCTGGGATCTTCATCTATCAAGGGTTGGATTAAAACTGTTGAGCTGGCTTTCCAGGCCTCACAGAACTGTTCCCTCCCTGTGCTAGGTTCAGAAGGTTAACCCTGCAACTTAAGTCGAGCCAGCTATTTAAAACTCCCTTGACTGCCACAGGCACGCTGCCTATTCTTCAGTTTCCTCTTGGAAGCCTTGTACTTCTAGAATCCAACTTTTCTGTCTCTGACCCTCATTGTTTCCCTGTCAACCACACTTCTTTTGTCCTTAATTAACCTGGAGGTATTAGTACTAAGTACACAGATCAGAAAGCTCTTGTTTCTGAAATTACATTTCACTTTTTCGCCTCTTCTAGGAAAGGTTGGGGCAGCCAAGAATATATAGGTCATGTTTCCAATTATAAAACTTCAGTGATGCTATTTTTCCTCCTTTGCTAATAAAAATAGAAGCAGACAAGGGAAGCTGAGCTGTCTGTAGGAGGCATGAAGCTACCAACATGGCTGCTGCCAGGTCAGTCCATCAGCACCAACTGGACGCACTCATGTGACATGGCAGAGGACTTTTATATAGCAGAGTCACTAGGTGGCACTCTCAATAAAGAAGGTTGCTTTTTTCCTCTTTCTTTCTTTCTTTCTTTTTCTTTCTTTCTTTCTTTCTTCTTTCTTTCTTTCTTTCTTTCTTTCTTTCTTTCTTTCTTTTTCTTTCTTCCTTTTTGCTTGCCCTTTGCCAACAGACTTGAGAAAAATCGAACAATTAAGCAGTTAGGTGTTTATAAAAATCGTTGATTGAAAATAGAGCAATATTAGGCAAGCTGGCTGATCTTTCAGATTTCTAGATGGTAGCTGTCTGCCTGTGCTCATGGTGAGTACAGGACTTCTAGGCCAGGAGGAGAGAATGAGCCAAGATTCCTAGACAACAGCTGGACCTACATAGTCAACTTGCTTCAACTTCCTATAGGTGTAGAGGAGGGGTGCAATTGGAAAGGAAAGGATGAATGTGGTTGCCAGAATCTGGGTTTCATCAGGAGAAATGAGATGTGGCTGAAATAGGAGAATAGCCATTTCTTCATGTTCGGGTCCTGAGGCTAGTTGTGGAAGAGATGACTGGAGTTGAGCCAACACATTCAGAGTAGTGCTTGGCAGAGGGGGTAGGCAGGAACTGACATTGTATAGAAACAGTAAGGGAAGGTTGACTGTGGTTGTCTTTATCTCTCAAATAACCTGTTTGTATTTCTTTAACCCTCTAGTTTGCATCTATGATCTGAGAACAGATGGTTCTAGTTATTTAACCTAAACACAATAACTTATGGACATAGAAGCCAATTAGGTTTTGCTTGAACGAGTGTCCAGGTTCTCAAGACAAGGCAACAGTAAAGTTCTTGTGTTTGTTTGCAAACAGTCATCTCCTTGGTGCTAAGTTTGATGCTGTTTATCAGTGTGTGTGCATGTGTGTGCATGTGTGTGCATGTGTGTGTGTGTGTGTGTGCGCGGCGTGTGCATGTGTGTGTGTGTGTGTATCTGTGTCTTAATCTTTCAATAGACCATGAAGGTCTGGAGCTATCTGCCAACCAGTATGTTCAGACAGACATGCTAAGCACCCAGCATCCCCAGAATAGCTCTCAATTAACGGTCAGTAGAACTTAGTGTGGAGTACTCCCTCATGACCACTCCCAGAGAGATTCACCTGGAGGTACTTGGTTTCTCATTGTTGCCCAGAGTCATCTATGAAGTTTTAGGTACCCACAGTGGTAACTGGACTTTTTAACATTTTCCCAGTTCCTTGCCCTCACTACTCCTCTTTATTTCCCTTCCATGGCTTCCTGGGATCATCTCCCATTATACTTGAACCTGAATTCTTTCTTTGCCTCAGATAAACTCCAAGTAAGCAATTTTTTTTTTAATTAATCAGAGTTCTGCTGTCTAGAAAAAATATGCTTGAAAAGGTATTTGGAACCAGTCCTTTTTCTTTTTTTCCTGAGAAGCTACACCAGCACCGTTGGATAATTCATTAGAAATGCAAATTTTCAAGACAACTCTCAAGCCAATCCAAAACTCTTGGGATGGGCCTGGTCATCTATGCTTCATAGTTGTTGAAGATTAACACATCTGAGAGCCTCCACTCTAGAGAATTTGGATGAGGAAAGGTTATGCACACATTTCAAGAATCCTGTCATATCTCTCACCATGGTGTTGTCCCCATGGTGGTTGCTGATACACCCTAGCTTTTCAATGTCATTTTCAATGGGTCTCCCATTACAAGTCTCCATATAGATTATGTCAAATCCATAGGGAGCCACTAAACTCAAAGAGAAAACTCTCTCAGTAACCATTTATTCTTAAAAATCCTTCCAGAACTCACTCCCTTGAGCTATCTGCACAGCAGCCGGTGACAGCCACCGCAGTAAGAGCATGTGGCAGCAAGACTCACATTTACACATATTGTCTGTGTCACTTCTGTAAGACATTGTTAGGAGAAGCTAAATGGAGGTGATGGGCTGGCATCGTGGAGAAGGATTCCTAGCTTCTCAGGTGCATACTAATATCTTGCTTCTTTCAGCTAAGTATATGCGCCACAGGTATATGAGAGGCAACTTTGAACACCACCAGGCCTTTGCAACTATCACTCCACATCTTTCCAAACTTAGTGCCAACATTTATCCACTGTGATTATTGTTACAGTCAAGCTCAAGGCTCCTAGTTTTCTCTATGACCTCTACTTTGCCTCAATAGTTTGAAATTTTCCTTTATGCCACCCCATGAGTTTACTATGTCTTATGTTTCTTCCATGATGAAAATATCCTCCCATTTTTAGCCCCAGTGAAAATTCACTTTGGTTCCCACTTCCTGTATTTCCCAGGTATTTAGATCCACCTATTCTCTAGGGCATGAGCCAATGCTGTCAGTACAATGGATTTGATCCCACATGCAGGGCAGATGTCTAATAGGCAGAGTCTTTCCAGAAACAGCCAGAATCCCAGTTGCTTGCCAGTTACAGAGTGCAAAGGCTTGTGGAAAGTCATGATCCATGCTGTGTCCTCCTCCTCTTAAATCTCAGTTGGGCTGCTCCCTGCCACTCTGTCCATCTTCTCCTCCAGCTCCAGGATTCTGAATAGAAGAGAAAGAGAGAAAGAGAGAGCTAAAAAAGAGACAGGTAAGGGAGTCTGCTTAGGAGAAAGAAACACAAACATGGAGGCCGTAAGTGAAATCAAGAACTGAATCCTGTGCCAGTCCACTGCCAGGGACTGAGGTGCCTGCAGAGAGTGGGTTAGGGAGAGTCTATCATGACTTCATTTGGAAGTCACAAAGACACCCAGTGCCCAGGATATTGACACCCAGTGGCACTGATATTGTGATCCAGCTGATGTGATGGATTTTGGAAAGGGGTTATATGCATATTCAGGAATGATCCTTCTTTACCTCCATCCTCTGCATTCCAGGCCTCTGAGTCACTTCTAAGACACTGCCTGCATGAGGACCTCGGAGGTCTTCCACCTTCTGACACTTTATCATTTGTTATTGTGTGCTCCTATGGCCTCTGGAGTGAAGCAGGAAGCTAGACTCTTACTGCAGAAGTGCTGGAAGAGATGCTGCCTGTTAGCTTTAGCAGCAGCAGCATCACACTCATGGCTCCTTTTGTCTTAGTTAAGGCTCTGCACACTTCTTTGAGTTTATCTTCCTTGGCTGCACAGAAAACAGGGACCAGAAGACAGTGCATTGGCTGACAGGAGCCTGATATGGCTGTCTCCTCAGAGGCTCTGCCAGAGCCTGACAAATGCAGAGGCAGATGCTCACAGCCAACCATTGGACTTAAACATGGGGTCCCCAGTGAAGGAGTTAGAGAAAGGACTGAAGGAGCTGAAGGGGTTTGCAACCCTATAGGAAGAACAACAATATCAACCAACCAGACCCTCTCAGAGCTCCCAGGGACTAAACCACCAACCAAAGAGTACACATGGAGGGACCCGTGGCTCCAGCTGCATATATAGCAGAGGATGGACTTGGTCATCAATGGGAGGAGAGGCCCTTAGTCCCTGTGAAGACTCCATATAGGGAATGCTAGGTTGAGGAGGTGGGAGTGGGTGGGTGGGTGAACACCCTTATAGAAGCAGGGGGATGGGGAATGGGGGTGGGATAGGGGGTTTTGGGAGGAGAAACCGGGAAAGGGGATGACATTTGAAATGTAAATAAATAAAATATCCAAAGAAAAGAAGTCATCCTGCCTGAGGCTTGGAGTAAGCGCTTCCTTTTATTCTATTCTTCACGTTCATTCTTTTGTTGATCTCATCACAACTGTGATTTTTTTCTTTTTAAAAACCTTTGCATTTGTGTGTTTGTGCATGTGTGTTTGTGTGTATATACGTGTGTGTGTGTGTGTGTGTGTGTGTGTGTGTGTGTATGTGTGTGTGAGTTGATGTGCTAGTGCTGTGACACACTTGTGGAAATCAGAGAATGAATTTTGAGAGTACTAAGTTATTCCTCTCCTTGCATCACGTGGGACACAGGGATTGAACTCAGGTCAGGAGGCTTGGTGGCAAGCACCTCTGTACTTTAAGATATCTCATTGGCCTCTGATTTTCTAGTTTTGAGTTTCTTCTTGCTGTTAAACTTGTGTTTTATTCCCTAGTACCCCGACAAGTGTGGTGGAAAGAGTTAAATCAAAGGAAACTAAATTAAAATTAGATTATTCTGTATGTGTGTGTGTGTGTGTGTGGTATGTATGTATGTATGTATGTATATGTGTGTGCAGTAGTAGTGTACAGGTATGCACATGTGAATACATACAGAGGCCAAAAGTCAACATTGGGTCTCTTCCTCCATCTCTCTCTCTACCTTGTTTTGGAGGACATAGTTTCTCACTGAACCTGGAGCTCATTGAGTCCGCGGCCAGTAAGCTCCAGGGAGCCTTCTTTCTTCATCTCCTGAGTGCTGGGATTGTCAGTGCTGTTACCTCCACACTCAGCTTTGCTCACAGGAGCTGGGATCCACACCCAAGCCTTCATGCTTTCATAGCAGGCATTTTGCCCATGGAGATGCCTTCCTGCCCCTGGAAGGACTTGTTTTCATCTCCATCTCCAATGACTGCAGCCCCTAGGGGATGATGTTCTTCTTCCCTTCATCTTACCTTAACTTCACCTCCATCACTCTCGTCTGCCTATCCCAACCTTCCACCCTGTGCACATAAAAGATTTGTTGCATTGTTCTACAGTTGGTCACATGACAGCTTTAGCCAGTCTGATACCTCAATGGAGAGATTATGAGACTACAAGTAGACAGGAGGTGTTCATCACAGTGGCCTCAGTGACTGCCAAATGATGTAAAGCTTTCAACCAATGAGGCGCCTGTCCACTGCAAAGAGAACAGTCTGGTCATGTCTAAAGGAAGAGGTCCAGGCTCTACAGACAGACTGGGTGGGCTGTGCTTTCCAACCACTTTCTCTTGATCCACCAGAACACACCCTTCCACACTTGCTTATTTTTGAGATGACTTCATCTTCCCCTCACTTCACCTCTGAGCAGATAAGTCAAAATATTAAGGGAAGGGGAAGGGGGTTTGGAAAAGACAGTGGGGGGAAATGACATAGAATTATTCCCATAAATAAGGAGCGAGTAATTATTAGAATGTAGACGTTTATGCTAAATGGATGGCAAAGTACTGGAATATATCATGAAATGTCTGTTTTAATATCTGTATCTTGGTGGTTGCTAGGTTACACGGGTACTTTTAATAACATGAAGGGAGCTAGAAATACTTGTAGATGCTTTCCTCATTGAAAATATTACTGGCAAGAAAAGGGACATATTGCCGGCTAGTACCGTGGGATATTATAAGCTTTCTGCTGCTCATTAAAATGCATCTTAGCTGTTCATATTATGAGAAGTTCACTTTAGAATTTTCTTTCAAAATAGATGTACTTTGTGATAATGAAACTTGGGTGGTGGATGGGGACAGCTTTATCCCCAGGAAGATGACTTTGTTCCATCCCACCTGATTAGAGGATCTTTATTGAGAAATGACCAGATCCTAAGCACTGTTTAAACCCTTGAGATGTAGGTGTTTTAAAGAAGACAGTAATTGGGCTTTTTATTATCAGTGAAAAAAGCATGTATTATTTTTTTTCCTTGAAGATGTAGCAAGTGATGTTTCTTTATTTCTGATTAAGAACGCACCCTCTCTTTTCATTATTTGTACATCAAAGGCTGCAAAGCTTGAATTAGCCTGTGGCCCTTAGTAAAAGGACAAGCCTACTACTGCTTTGTGCTCAGAAAGGCGCCGTAAAGAATTACTTCAAACACAATGCTAATATTGCTCTAATTGGGACCAAATGAATCTCCTAGGAGCACAAAGGCAGTGATTAATTTTACCTTGGCTCACATGAAAATAAGGGAATGGAGAACTTCAAAGAGGTGGTAATGTTGGCGAGAGATGGGTGAAGTGGGAAGAACACGTTCAGCAGAGAGCAAGGGGACACTGTCATAGGCACGAGAGCACCTGCCGTGCATGGATCAGTAACACTCAGGAAGCATTTTGTGGCATTAACTCATTTAATCCTGTAACCACATCCTGAGAGAGATGTCATCTTGAGTGTATGGAATGGCTTACGGTGGTTATGTAATGGTAGTAAGGTTACACAGACAGTGAATGTGATGGACACAGGATTCCAATCCATGGAAGCTGTCTTGCATTTTCCAAGACTCTCCCCACCCCTAGGCAGGCACTCTAGAGTGATTGGCATGAATCAATGAGATGGAGGAGAGACCAGGCTGAAAAGTAGGGTGGCTTCACATTATCCTGATGGTTTTACATTTACCCTGGGTATGATAAGGACACATTCTAAACAGTGAATCATGAATCCAGAATCTACAGTTTAGGAAAAGAATTCTAGTTGGGCCTATGGGGGTTAGAAGCAGGTAGGAGATGCAGCTGTAGAGAATTTTCAAAAAAGTATCCAAGAAACTAATCCAAACTCCCATGCAAGATGGGTTAATCTGGAAATACCTATGGAGTAGCTACTGAGGGATCACAGTGTCTCAGGCCTTTCCAATATAGCCTTTGAATCATGTTTGCCTTTGTAATGATGAGAACTGCTTATTCCATCCATTCCTAGTTCTCCTCCAAAATCTGAGACCATTTGGTCAGCTTTTCCATATTACTTTCACCAAGGATTCCTTTACTCCATATGTTATACCCTCTGGGACTCTTGCCATTTTTTAGGACATGTACTTGAATTCCAGCCTCCTTACAAAACATTATACCATCTTTGGCCTTAGCCAATACTTAGATCCACATTACAGGTGTGACTTGTTCAGCCTATTTGCCCCATTATAACTGATTTGATGTCTGCACTGTTAGTGAGACTGGGGTTGGCGGTGGGGTGGGGGGGTTGGTTGTTGTCTTAGAAGTTTTATGGGTGTAATAAAACATCATGACCATAAACAGCTTGGGGAGGAAATGATTTATTTTGGCTTACACTTCCACATCACAGCCAATCATCAAAGGACGTCAAGGCAGGAACTGAAGATGAGGCCATGGAGGAATACTGCTTACTGGCTTGCTCCCCATGGCTTGCTCAGACTGCTTTCTTATAGAAGCCAGGACCACCAGCTCAGGGATAGCACCACCCACATTGGGCTGGGCCCTCCTACATCCATCACTGATGAAGAAAATACTCTACAAACCTACTTATAGCCCCATTTTATTGAGGCATTTTCTCAATTGAGGCTCCTTCTTCTCCAGTACTCTAGCTTGTGTCAAGTTGTCATAAAACTAGACGATACACCTTGCATGACACTCTCAGCAAACAGCTCTGTCTTCTGGTTGGCAATCAGCAGGACCATGCTTAACTTCCCTCTTCCCTCTCCATTAGCCTTTCCCCTCAGTCTCAGCTCAGAGGAAAGCTTCGCTTCCATTCTTTCTGTCAAGTAGATCGCAGTGTTTTCCATTTCACTCTTTCAATGTTTCTGGTCCTTCATATCTTCCTCCCCTCACTCCAGACGCTTTATCTGTAATCTGTGGTTGCTCAGTCTCCTGAAAACAAGAAGGAAACAGCAAACACCTTCCCCTACCTCAGCTGTGCCACACAAGCAGCTATCTCAACACTTTTACTCACGTGATAATGTAGCTCACACCTTCCCTATCTAATCCTTTCCAAAGTTCCTGCTTGTTTGAGTCCACCAAACCCTCTAAAGCAAGTGACCACTAACTTTGTGAATGCCATTACTGTTTGTAAAGCCACAAGCCACTCTTGACCCTTTTGCCTGTGTTTGGCACATATGAGCGCTCCCAACTTGACATTGCTTTCCAGTGGCTGTGACATCACTAGCGAGTGGCTGAGACTGATGCATAGTTTCTTTTGTTTAAACAAGCACACATTTTCCTTCTGAATGAGAGTGTATATATGAAACTGTCTTGTCTCATTCTTTTCTTCTTTCCATTGCCTTTACAAACACTTGAGACAAACCCCTTAAAGAGGAGTAGACGTCTGGTTCAGCTCCTGTTTCAGAGGTTTCAGCACTGAGCATTTGGACTTGTTACATTAGACCTGCAGCAGCACTGGCCAGGTGGTGTGGGACAAATATGTTCATCTCACAGTAGACCTGGCTGTGATCATGTCTGTCTTCTTCTGTACCATGGACTCTGCATCTGTGGGCCAAAAGTGCTTGTTCAAAAACTTAGTCTTTGCTCAGTATGTACATATTTTTCTTCTTTTTCCCTAATAAATGTAATATTCTCTCCACGTGCACAGAATTTATATCGAATGAGGCACTGGCATTAATCTAGAGACGAGATGGGTGGTGAGGGGTGATGTGTTTGGATTATATGCAAACAATACAGCAATTTCCATAAGAGGCTTAAGCATCCCCTTGGGGCTTTGGGACCAATTTCTCATAGATACTGAAGAACTGACTATGCTATATTTCTTTGTTTTAAGAATAATTTTTTACACTTTTATATATTATTTAATTCTGTTTAGAAAATGTATTTGGAAAAAGGCACTTTCTAGGGCTCTGTTTCCTCTTACAAACATTTTTCAAAGCTTCCCTTTTCTTTATAAAAACCATTATTCATTTATTGTAGTTTCAGGGAGGAACACAGGCACACACATCGAAAGTACAAAGAAACTCATAGGAGTAAGTTCTCTCTTTCTATTATGTGGATTCTGGGGATTGAACTCGGGTCATCAGGCTAGTCAGCAAGCCCCTTTACTTACTTAGCCAACTTGTTAGCCCTCTCTTCTCTTTTAACTGTGTTTTTTTCTTTTTGTTCTATTGAACTTCCTTATCTTGTACTTCACATTAATTTTTCTTTACTATTCATCCTTTAAAAAAGATTATTTTTCAGATTATAATATAATTTTTTTAAAGATTTATTTATTTATTTTTTGTATGAGTACACTGTTGCTGTCTTCAGGCACACCAGAAAAGGGCATCAGATCTCATTACAGATGGTTGTGAGCCACCATGTGGTTGCTGCGAATTGAACTCAGGACCTCTAGAAGAGCAGCCAGTGCTCTTAACTGCTGTCATCTCAGCGCTAACTAACATAATTTTGTCATTTACCCCCCTCCTCCCTCCAAGACTTCCCATATACCCTCCTTGTTCTGTTTTAAATTTATGGCCTCTTTTTCATTAATTGTTATTACACACATCCATGTGTATTACATGTTTCATTCTTAAATATAACCTGCTCAGTCTGTATAATTTACTCGTGTTCTTGTTTTTTATGGCTGACCATTTGGTATTGGATTAAATTAGTGTGTTTTTCCCTGGGAAGACTGTATCTTCTGCTCTCAGCATTCCTTAGTTGTATGGGGCGGAGCCTAGTGGGATCCCTCGCCCTCCACCCCCATCCACTTTAGCAGATCTATTGCCATTCAGCTAATGTTTAGGTGGTTGTTATGGCTGTAGATTCTGACATTACTAGGAGATAGGCTCACAGGGAATTCCCTGATCCACCTCCTTTATCTCAATATTTCTTGAGCTTTAGATGCTGAGGTTGTTTTGTGGATGTATCCACTGGGATTGGACTCTAAACACTGAATTTTTATTAGTTGTAGTTTTCTGTAATGGTCTCTGACTGTTGCAAAGAGAATTTTTCTTGATGAAAGGTGAGAAAGATACTTCTCGGTGAGTACTCAGACAACTGTTTCGAATGTAGTTAGGGATTATGTTTAATGAAGTGTTGGTTGTAGAGTCTCCTCCAAGATCCATGCCTTCACTAGACCTCGGCAGCTCACTATGTTTCTGGTACTAGGCATAATTTCCTTCTCATTAAGTGGGTATTAATTTGAGACCTAATTGATATGTATGTCAGCAAAGGTGTGTGTGCCACTATTGCACCTTAGGGTTATGGTGCCAGGCTGGTCATTGCTGTGGTTTGTAGATATTGTAGCTATGTAGGACGATTGATTGCTTTCCTCCTTTGGAAGCTTGCATGGGGCCCCATGGTAACATGAAAACTAAGTCCTCAAGGACGAGACTTACATCTGTTCCAGCTCTGGAACCTCTGGGCCTCCATCTGAGACGCTACAACTTGCTGTTCTTTTGCCCTCCTCTCTCTTCCTTATGTATTTATCTCCCTTCTCCCTCCCTGATCAGGACTGCCTGCTTGTTCCATTTCCTAATCAGATCATTTGTGCCCTGCTCTTCCCTTCTCTATCTGTACCCCACCACCACCTCTCCCCATCCTGCTTACTTTCCTGGTTTCTGCAGTTCTTCTAAAATATGTACTCACATCTGAATGTCAGGAGTTAGGAGGGTCCAAGGAAAGAGAGCATGAAACATTATCTTTCTGGATCTTGGTTACCCCCAGTCAATATGAATTTCCTAGTTCTATTTATTTACTTGTGTATTTCCTGACTTCATTTTTTTTAATAACAGAAAGGTATTCCATAGTATATGTGTATATTTCATGATCCATTGATCAGGACATTTAAGTTGCTTCCATTTCCTAGCCATGATGAATAGAGCAGCAATGAACATGACTGAACACGTAAACGTAGAGCATGTTGTGGAGTCCTTTGAACATATGCCATGGAGTGGTATAGCTTAGTCATATGGTATTACTACTCACCCTTAAGTAGGGCAAGATTAGCATCTACTGAGATAAGGGAATTTTCTATTATTTATTATTATGTTAAAGTTAACATATTTTATAGAAAACAATGGGTTTTATTACAGTAGGTATATAATGCATCTTCATTTACAATCAGGATAGTCACAGGCAATTAGGAGTTCATCTCCCCTGCAGGAGGACAGTCCCATAGTTCCAGACTGATCCTTTTAAACCCAACATATTGCCTGCTTCTTCCACACTCGCATCTCCTAGTGGGTGAGTTGGGTTCTGGCCATCATCCCTGACTCTCACCCACAAAACTGATGGAAAGTTCACTCCAAGGTTTCTAAAATCACAACTCTTATTCCTGTCTGGACAAAACGTCTTTTAGATTCTGTTTTCAGTGATCTGGAGAACACAGACATCCACTCTAAGCTTGGATGGCCCTAGCTGCCTGTTGTGTTTACCATCTTGTCTGGAGTGACTTTTCTACTGATTGCTAACTTACCCCTGCCAATCAGATTTTCATCAAATGTCACTTCTTTATAGAGACGTTTGCTCACCCCTACCCCTTTTATCTGGCACAGTAGAGTCTTATACTTTTTATCTGTCTCCTGGTCATCCTGTAGGCTCCATGAGTCAGTACCGTCATGGTCTATTGGGTCTTTCCTGTGTCTCCTTCAGGGTTCAGCATAGGGCATGCCCTCAGCACACTCAGCTGAAGGTTGAGTACAAAACACAGGTCAGTTGCTGTGTATACATATTATACTGGCATATATTTTTTCCCAGTTTTCTTCTGTGTGAAACCTTGCCTAACATACTGTCTATAAGCTGCAGATGAGTCCTCTGGACAGGAGCCTCAGTGTTCCCGTCAACTGATGGCAGCATGAAGGCATCTTGTGTAGTTATGTTTAGCTCTTTCATTAATGAAAACATGATGTCTTTTCTATTCTCATTTGGGTTGCAAGTTTGGTCTTCATATCTCCAATCGTTGGGACTGGGTAGTTCCATAGTCCATTGCCCTGCTATTCCCACAGTGGAGCCAAAGGACCCAAAATGTCTGGTCAGGATCACGTTACCATAAATGAAATGCAATGGGCAATTCTTGAGCTAGATGTCTGAGGAACAGATGGAAAACAAACATACAAACTTAACTGCAGTTAAACCAAAAGTAGTCAGTTCAGGCCACCGAAGAACTTCTACCCGCCACTGACAGAGAGGAGGGCTGCTCTCTTTTTCATGTTTGTTTTCCTGGAAAAGAAAAAGTAGCATGCAACCCTGTGTGGATCATGCTCCTGGGGGATTCTGCTCTGTCTCTCAAGTGAAACTGATCTTCACTGAAGCCTCAGGAAACCTCACCATAGGCCACCAGGCTGACAGTGCCAATTGCTTCTCCTGGTGGAAATGTTTGTTGAAATTTACTCTTGGAAAGTGATTTTATTTATTTTCTTCTCAAAGGTGGATGGAAGTCAATTATGGAAACTTCGGAGGAAATGTGGAAAATTATCCGAAAGAAAGCAATTCTGTGTACTTCCTTTGGGAAGAGATATTTCCTTCCCCAGCATTTATTGAAAAGCCATCAATATTAATGCATATTTTCTCAGAGCTCTGAGACATTCAGGGTACTTTTCAACTTTTGTTTTTCAAACCTTATAGACTTCCTTTCCCAGCTTTTGATTTGGAAACTAAATTTTCATTTATATTGCAGAACTCTGTTATGAACCTTGTGGGATTCTTTAATAGAAAAAGTGAAATGAAAACATGTTGGTTCATATGAAGTAGGAATTGTCCTCATGACTTTTTCTTTTATATAGACCAATGGATGGAAGACTTAGACTCATTCTTACTAGGTATGCAAACCACACTCAGTGAATTTAAAGTCAACTAATCAAATCTTCAGTCTTCAGCATATGATGCCTCTATTGAGTTCAATTATTCTTTCTCCTCTCTTCTGTCTTTCAGTTTCTCTCTTCTCCCTTTCTCATTTATACGCATATGTTTGTGTGTGTGTGTGTATGTGTAGGTTAGGCAGATTGATAATGGTGTTAATAAACTCTATTAGTTATTAAATAGCTGTCAGCCCCCAATAAAACCAGTGTTATTTATGTTAGAGTCCTATGGATTATTAATCAGCTCTGCACAGTTGCTGGGAGATTACCCCTAATCTATATCTGTATTCACTAGACTGTTAATTCCCAGCTGCATTCCCTAAGTACTTGCTGTTTAAATCTCATTGGGTCACTTCTGCTCCAGCAGTCTGTCTTGTCCTGGGAAACATTTCACTCTTGCACATGCTCCTGGTCTATCACATCTAATGGAGACCTCCTGTTCTCTCTGTCTTCCTCCTCCTTTCCTCTCCCCTTTCTCTTGGTCCCTACTTGTGGCTCTAAGCCTTGTAACTAAAATTCCACCTCTTATATTCTCCCCGATAATTGGCTGTAGTCCCTTTATTTTAACCAATAGCAGTTGGGGAGCTACATGAAGATCTTCAGGTCAGAGGGGCAACCAAGTCTTAGGGCTCAGTACTTAGAATTTGAATACATAACAGCCCAAGACCAGCCTCAAAATACAACCTCTGTGTTCCCAAGACATGGTCTTTCATTGGCTAGTGGCTTTCAGATTCAGCTAGGATGACTGGCCAGCAAGTTTAGGAACCCCCTCACTCCTCGGCCCCACCTTTAGTTCACCAGTACTGTACCATTACCTCTGATTTTATTTTATTTTTACATGAGTTTAGGATTGAACTCAAGTCCTCATACATGAACTCAAGCACTTGATTGACTAAAGTATTTCCAACCTGCACATATTCTTTTTCTTTTATGCCTTTTCATCTTAATCTCCACCCATCTCTACTCCTGACAGTTTGTCTCTGTTTACCTCAGAAAGCCTTTCCTCAGTAGCATGAATATTGGCTTAAATCAAAATAGAAGAGCACTTTCATTAGATCAGAGCACCCAAGTGAAGGGCTTGGTGCAGACAGCTGTTCTCTGGTGGAAGTCCCTCCAACCCTAGACTTTCCAATTGTCCTTGTTGAGAGATTTTATCACTGTAAACCAACACAAGTTAGCAGCTGCTTAGCATGGGGAGGATGTGGCTGCCTGGATGAAACATGACCCTTGGCCACCTAGTTCCAGGGAAGGAGTGGCAAAGGGAAACTGCATCCTCTGGGCCCATCATCTTACACTATGATATGATGTGATACATAACACAGTGCCCTGTGAATATCCCAATAAGTAATTAGTTATTCCATTTGGGGAATTTGGGTATTAATTAATTTATTTATTTATTCTTTTGTATTTTGAACCTAACCTTCTTAAGAATAGACTGTACCATGGCTTTAAAAAATTCACATAAAGTTCACAGCAAGTCCTTTGTCATGAAGTCTGTAGTATTTACAATACCACTAAACTGGAAAGTACCCAAATGTCCTCAGCATTAGAATGGACAGGTGGTATATTCATAGACAAAAACAAATACCACACAATCACAAAATGAGCAAACTTTAAGTAAGTCTCATGCGACAATATGAACACAGAGAGATATTGTTGGGCAAAAGATATGAAACAGGAAAGAATAGGGACAAACTGCCAAGTTTTACAGTAGCTTGACTTACAATTGTTCACCTTTGGCAATGATAAGAAAGTGGTGCCCATTTAGCAGACATTTCGCTTCCAGGTTTGGATTTTTGTTTTCCCAGGCTCTCAATAGCTAATCAGATTCTCTGTTTTGAATCCAGACAGCAGCAGCCACAGCTTCCAGCCAGCCACACAGTCAGGAGACAATGAACCAGCAGACTCTACAATGTAGGTGTTGCTGTGCTAGGATGTTAAGTAGACAGGAGGGGCTCAAAGCCTTCTGATGTCTGATATTTGTAGCTTATGTTGGTTTGGTTGGGGTGTAACCCCATTGTAAGTTGTAAAGCAGCTGTAATCGCTGTGTGATTCAGTTGATGTGTAGTAGAGAGTCTCACAAGGCTCATCTGCGGTATAAGAGGTCAGAATCATAGTAACCTCATAGGACCACAACCTGGAAGGGATGGATATGCGCTTTGTGCCCTTTGTGAGTCAGGATCTTATTCTATGAAGAGCTTCAGTCTGTGATAGATCCAAGCTGTACACTGGCAATTTAGAAAGTTTCCTGTACAGTGACTGCACTTTGATATGAAGTACAAAAAATAAAATTTCATCTAAAGCAATATAAGAAGTATTTATTTTAATGCAGATCCCGGTGGGCACCTACTGTGATTTGAATCTGAAATTCCTAATAGGCTCATGCTTTGATGCTTGTTCCCCAGCTGGTGGCAGGAATTGGAAGGCCTTGGAACCTTTGAGAGATGATGGAAGTAGAGCACGGAGAACAAAACTCTTGAAGATCAGACCAGGCCTCTGCTGCCTGACCCATCAGAATGCGAACAGCTCCTACCACCCAGCCTTGCAGCCATGAAACCTCCCTCCTGCCCTGCCTCCCCTGCCACTATGGATGAGACCCTCTGAAACCAAGAACCAGAATGAATCTTTCCTCACTTAGATTATTCTGGCAAAGTAAACAATATGCAAACTTGATATCAGAAAAGCAGGGTCTTTGGTGTGATTAAATCTGACCATGAAGTTCTTGGGCCTTTGTTAGCCGTTTTTTTTTTTTGGGGGGGGGGGCAGTTTGAAAAAGTTTGAAGACAGAATAAGACAGAGAATCCCCAGAAAGCTGTGAGCATAGCTCACTGAGTGATTCTAGACAGAGTTGAGGAGATCAGAACACTTATAGAAATACCATTTGGATTTTAGCCCAGAAGCTCGAAATACCCAAGTTTCAACTCACAGACCACATAAAGCTCATGAAGAATGAAGACCAAGTGGGGGAGCTTCAGTCCTTCTCAGAAGAAGTAACATAATACTCAAGGGAACAAATATGGATACAAAATGCAGGACAGAAACTGAAGGAGGGGCCATCTGCAGACCATTCCACCTGAGTATCCATCCCATGTGCAGTCACCAAAGGTAGACGTTGATGTGGATGTCAGAAGGTACATGCTGACTGGAGCCTGATATAGCTGTCTCCTTAGAGGTCTGCAAGAGTCTGACATATTCAGAGGCAGATGCTCACAGCTAACCATTAAACTGATCATGGGGTTCCCAATAGAGGAGTTAGAGTGAAGACTGAAGGAGTTGAAAGGATTCCAGACCCCATGAGGAGAACAACAATACCTACCAACCAGAGCCCCCAGGGTCTAAACCACCAGCCTGGGAGCGCTTAGGGAGGGACCCATAGCTCCAGCTATATATGCAAGGGAGCTATATATAAGTGGGAGAAGAGATCCTTGGTCCCATGAAGGCTGGACGTCGTGGGGGGCGGAATTCGAGGGTGGGGAGGTGAGGTGCGGGTGGGTGGTGTAAGTGGGGGGACACCCCCATAGAAGCAGGAGGTGGGGGATGGGATAGGGAGTTCCTGGGAGGGAAGGGGGAAAATGGGGTAAGGGGAAAACATCTGAAATGTAAATAAAATATCCAATAAAAAAAAATACCATTGGTAGAGCTGGAGAGATGGCTCAGTTGAGAGCACTCGGTACTCTTTCAGACAACCTGAGTTAATTCTCAACACTCATGTCAGGCAGCAGATGACCACCCTTAATATAGTTCCACAGTATGCAAGACCCTCTCCTGGTCTCTGTGGCTACCCATGAAATGTGCACTAAAATAAAAATAATAATTTTTAAAAATAAATACTGTTGGTAAAGTCCCTGCTGAACAGCCTTCAGAGAAAGGTGAGCACTCTGTCAACAATTAGACTAGGGGACCTTCATGTTATAGTGTGACAAAAAAATTATATTTTCCTCTTGTTCTGGAAATTTGAGTGAATCAAAGTTAAAAGTGAATAGATTGATTTATTTGCTAGAATAAACGTCAAGATATTCAAGCATGCTCACTGCATTCAAGCAATGGCATGACTATTGTGGCCGGTTTTGGCCAGGCTTACAGTAAGAATTGGTAGTAAAAAACAAAGTACACAAATTTTTAAAAAAATGGAACTTAGGTAGAAAAGAAATATGCATAAATTTGAAAACAAAGAAATTGTAGTTGATAAAGAGATTAGTTCCACTAAAAAGGAGCTGCCTGCTTTACAATGGGACAATAAGAAAGATGCCTGAATGTACTTCAGGCACTCATGAGATGTCTACACAACCACACACACACACACACACACACACTGTAAGTTCTGCAATAGAAAACTGAAAACTCATTGAAAAGGCTGTCTTTGAAAAAGACAAGAGTCTAGCATGGCTGTCCTCTGAGAGCCTCTACCCAGCAGCTGACTCAGAGGGATGCAGAGACACAGAGCTAAACAGAGGATGGAGCTTAAGGACTCTTATTGAAGTGTTGGGGGAACGATTGCGGTCCCCAGAGGGGATAGAACCTCCACTGAAAGACCAACAGTTAACTAACCTGGATCTTTGGGGCTCTCAGAGACTGAACCCACCAACCAATGAGCATACACGGGCTGGACCTAGGTCCCCCTGCACAGATGTCACAGATGTAGAGAGTTTGGTCTTCATGAGGGTCCTGAACAACTGGAGTGGGGACTATTTCAAAAGCTGTTGCTTATATGTGGGATATGTTTTTCTACTGGGTTGCTTTGTCTGGCCTCGGTGGGAGAGGATGAGTGTAGCCCTGCAGAGACTTCATGTGCCAGGGTAGGGGGATACCTAGAGGGTTCTACCCTATCTCAGAGGACAAGGGGAGAGGGAAAGGGTGACCAGGAAGAAGGGCAATGTGAGGGATATAAAGTGAATAAATAAAAATAACATACAAAGAAATTAAATAAGTGTCTAATGATTCTAAAAACAAACAAACAAACAAACAAAACTTTAGCTATGTTCCAAGGGAGATCCACTGTATCTCAAGTCATTAGAACATGGTATCATCTACCTGGTGCTGGTTTTGGATGCATGCAGAATGCAAGAATTATAGGGTCAAGATAGCCATGAAAATTCCAAAAAAAGTTTTATGGAGCCAGGTGAGTATAAAAGAGTCAGATCCCTACTGGGAGTCTCTTACAGGGTGATGTGCATGGAATAGCTTTGATAAGTTGTAGTGGACATCTCAGGATGTTGGACGGAGCAAATGTGCAACATGTACTGAGGAAATCTGAAGGCAACTGTAGATCTGGTTTCAGAGAAGGACTTTGTGTCCTGCAAGAGGCAAGGTCATAGGCACAGAGATGCCTAAGTCCAAAGGAGTTTACATAATGACACTGTGTGTCCTGGATGCTGACTATTGAGCTACAGTATGTAAGGTTTACTCTGTTGCAATAAGATTTTGCCTGCAACTCTTTGTGCTCCCGGAGAGTCACTCACTATCTCAGATCCACAAATGGAAACATATACATGTTCACACAAGCCAGTTAATTTTAAAATGCCTTGGCTAATTCAAAGGCTGGGCACTTCTAAGCCTCCCGAGGCTACTATGCCCTTTCCTCCGGTACTCCTGGCTAAATACCTTCCAAAGCTACCTTTAACTTTGCTGCCTGGTTATCTTCTGTGATGTCCATTGGTCTTGCTGCCCAAGACGCTTCTGGGTTGCCCTTTGATGGCCTGGTTTCCCTTTCCACCTACATTTTGGATGCTCTTCCCTGCAGCTCTGAGTCTGTTCCATCTGTCTATCCCAAGTATATAGATCTTTTCTCTCTCTCTGAATCTTAGCCTGCACAACTCTAAGGGTCCTGCCTCATGTCCAGCCATTGGCTGCTGGCATCTTTATTAATAGACAAAAACCGATAAGGGACAAGGACCTTCAGTGTCTGAACAAGCAGATTCAAAACATTAGCACCAATCTCCAACACTACTCTGCTAGGCTTTGAGATCACTTTGATCCCATTTATTGTGTGACTTTCCTGGAGAGACAAAGAAAATCTATTCACCCTGCTAGAGGGTAGATTGAGAGACTGTCTATCTAAGGCCACCTTGGTGAATTGATATGTGCCTTGGGGTTACTTACAGGAGAAATGGTAAAGACATCTACTCCATGGATAGGTCCCCTGAATAGTTTGCAGATAGCAACCTCACTGAGAACTCCTACTATAGTGAACTGTTTCCCTCCTCTAGAGTGCTGACTAGATGTAGCATGTAGTTTTTGCTATCCTACTTTAAGCTCCAAGTGAACTGCACTAGAATGGGCTACTCACCCCACAAGATTCCCTTAGATCCACAGATAAAAAACACACACACACACACACACACACACACACACACACACACACACACACCAGTTAATTTTAAAATGTCTTTGCTAACTCAATTACTGGGCACTCCTAAACCTCCTCTGCCACCCCAGGCATAATCTGATAGAGTGGTCATTAGTCACTCCAAATGAAAACCCCATGGCTGGGTGGCTTTATCTCCTGCCTTTATTGCCTCCTTTTTGTGAAACTCTAAGTGTTCCTCCCTGTCCTCAGTCATTGGTAGCTGATGTCTTCATTGATCGATCAAGAACCAATTGGGGAACAGGGCCTTAGCATCAGAACCACCCCCTACAATTGGAACCTTGAGGAGAGAGGAAGCCTTATGATTTGTGTCTCTCTCCAATACCTCCATGAAGGAATGAATGCAAGTCCACAGATGTTCTGATTGATGACAGTCTCGTGAAGGCCTTGGAGTATCTTATGAGCCTCTTGAATCTCAGAACCTCATAAATCTCATGAGTCTCATGAACCACTCACTCCCTCCATGGGAAAATATTAATGGGCTTGAGTCTTGAGTATCTTATACAAATTTTAACAGCTGTGTGGCTTCAAAACAGTGATGATTATGTTCAATCTGGAGGAAACAGCTGGCTACACCACACGGTTCCTTTCTTCAATGCCTCCTTTCTTTCCTTTTGGAATGGAAATGAGTGTTGTGTGCCACTGTATATTAGAATTATGTAATTTTGTTTATAAATGCATATAGATGAGTTTGGCTGGAGTCTCTGGAGGGACTCTGAACTTTGGCCTGTTGAACACTATTATAATTGTTGAGAGTAAGGATACTTTTGAAGTTAGACTAAACAGGTTTTGCACTATTAGATGATCATAATTACTTGGGGATAGGGACTGAATTATATTTTGAATCTGAAATGTCACCCACAGGCTCCTATTTTGAATACTTATTCTCCAGTTGGTGGTGATACTTTAGAAAATGTCAAACTTTCTGAAGTTGGGGTCTAGATGGTTGAAGCAGGTCACTAGGGGGATGCTTTTGAAGTAACCTCTAACCCCTGGTCCTGGTCTTGTCTGCTTTCTCGTCTGCCACAATGTCAATAGATACTACTACAAGTACCACCATTATGGACTGAACTGCTCTCTCTATACCTTCCCTACCAGTATGAACTGAAACCTTCTGAAACCAGGAATCAAACTGAATCTTTCTTATGTTGTCTCTGTCTGATATTTGATACAGAGTAGGAGAAAAATAACATAATATCTAATAGTTCTTAGTTTTGCTTCTCTGTCTCCACCCTCATCCTCTTCTCCAGAGCTTGTATCTACCTTCCTTCCCACTAAAAAACAATGAACACAACAATGCCTAGCCCAATATCGCCCAGAGTTGGAGAATATCAGTTCCAGATTCTAGAACATTCCATCAGGGCCCTTTGGAGTGGGTGCCTAGCCTGGGCTTTAGCTTTCTGGGTCTCATTGCTTTGCTGAACCATTTTTTCCTGGAATGAAGTGGAGACCTGCTTCTTCAAACTTGCATACCCACCCCCTTACTGAGCAGAAGCTGTGAACCCATATGAAGGCCACAAATGCAAACCTGTTTGCTCCAGGGGGCACTGTGTAAAAACATGTTATCTCCCCATGGAAGCTGTTGACTCCCTTTCTTATCCTCTTATCATCAGTTTGCCACAGTGTAGGGAGTCACAACTATCCACCTCTGACACTCCTATGTAGGTGGCACACAGGACAGAGATCTTAATGACTTGAGGCCCTCTTTCTTCCTCTGCTGATTGAGGATGTTGGGTATACCTTCCCAGAAGTGGTGGCCTACTGGACACACTAAGCACTGAGAAGATGCTTGGTAGGTTAGGTGCTCCTAAATATCAACATTTAGGAGTTGTCTGGCAGATTTTCTGGCAGACATTGTGAGTCTCCAGAGAGCAGACACCTTCCTGTGAAACACCTCCAGGCTGTACAAAAGAACAGCGGCATCAGAGCAGCTTGGTCAGGGCACCTGACCTCCAATCATTTCTGTAGAGAGATGAAGGCACGAGGCACAATTTCCCACCTCTTGTTCACAGCAAACCCTGCAGATTCTGCCATCCAGTTCCATGTTTTCTGACTAACACTTACCACATGGCTGTGACCTGACACAAAGCCAGGATGCTGAGTCCAAGAGCTTTCTGGATTACACAGTCCTACCATGAGGACCAGTGTGGGCTCCTGCAGGCCCTAGACCTACAAAAAGGGAGGCGAGGGCTGCTTGTCCGTGTGAGCCATCTCAGAAGGCTGCAACCCACCACTCTGATTGTATGCTCTCCATCTTTCGGATAGAGCCTCAGGCTCACAGAAGCAAAGCGACTATATCTGTAGTATGGAGCAGGCTGTGTAAGAGAGGCAATGTGGTCAGAGCATTTCATGGTTTCTTTCCAAATGTGCATGGTTGACTCTTTTCTTCTACTGTAATGAAACATATTATTATTATTATTTAAATTGATGTATACATAAAAATAACATTTTATTCCTGATTTTAATATTGTATTTGAAAGGGTACAACTTAATGTCTTCACAGTGCAAGGTCACAAGCATTACTGTCTAGTTCCAGAACATTTTCAGCCTCTTCAGAGGAAAGCTCCTGCTACCCTGCAGTCATTCCAAGTTCCCCATCCTTTCTGTTCCTGACATCCACCCATCTGTTAGCATTTTTATTGCATGGTTAATTTTGTTTTAAAGGGAAAAATAGCACATGACCTCTACTTTTGCCAGGTCTTTTGTTAGCTCTTCAATGGGAGGAATTCCTAAGTTTCCCAAGGTCTCTGCTGGATTCTCAAGAAGTCCTGGGTATTAATGGAACCATTCCTGAGGGTTAAGCAGAAGAGGGAGCAGACCTTTCCAAATGACCTTGTTCCCAGACCCCATTTCCCCTCTTCTTAGAGTTTAAGCCAAACACCATTCTTCCTTCTCTCTGCTGTTCTTTCCCCACAGGGCAGGCCATGAGTGAAGCTCATGAACTGAGACAGAACAGGACTGAAAGATTTCTTTGAGTAAGAGAATGCATTTGAGAGCCCAGGTGAAGAGATGGCAGAGCAGGTATTTACTGAGAAGATGGGACATAGAGAGAAGAAACTGATGACAATGATACAGTAGCTGACTCTGGTCTTTCCCCTTGGAAGTCCCAATTATGTGATCATATATTTGCGTTCTACTTCTAATTGGGGGCACTTAAGTTTGGGTTTTCTTTACTGTAACTATTTATGAGATGTTCTTCAGACTCAGATTTGCGTGTGTCTGCCACATAGGAGATCTAACTAGTTCTACCGTCTCTGGTGTTCCTCAGGCTTGCCAAGAGTCACTAGAAGCCAAAGAGCCACTGAATAAAGATCCTCTCCTTCACTTCCAAAGGTTGTGGCTCTTTTGGATACTCGAGTTTTAGATTTCTGTCTTCTAGCACGAACTTTAGTTTCATGTTATATTCACTTTCCCACTTGCATGCTGTAATTTATTGTCACAACCCTAGGACAGCAGCACACAGGGGTATGGTGTCTGTTTTTCAGTAGGTGTAGGGATGGTTCTTATCCCCACCCTTATATGATTTCTAGCACATCACCACAGACTTAGAGGTTTAAAGCCATGATGAATTCTTATACTATAGTCCTGGATTCTGGAGTCTGACGTGACTCTTACAGGCCTAAGATCAAGTTGGTGACTTACAGGGCTGTGTGCCCTCTGGAGGGTACGACAGAGAAACCATTTGCCTGCCTCTTCTTCTGGAAGCTTCCTGCCTGTCTAGGTTTGTTTGTCTACGACTCTGGCCACTGTTCCTGCTGTGATATGTCCTTCTTTGACACTGACAAAGAACCTGTAATCACATTGTGAACTCATGAATCTACAGAGAACATTTAATCCCTGCAAAGCCCCTTTCACTGTGTAAGGAAACATGTCTGAGGTAAGAGGTACCTTATGGTATTGGGCCTCCTATACCACCTTTGCTTTGGGTTCATAAGTGGCTCCTTTTGCTAACAGTCTACGTTGCTAGCTCCTGTAGTGTTCAGGTGACTCTAGCCATTTCTGGGTAGGAAATGACTTCTGAAAACTGGAAAGACTTCAGGAACACACTTGATACTGAGTGCCCAGAATTCCTTAGTACACTTGGGGCTGCCAAGATAGCAGCAGATCATGGTTCCTTACTTGAAGGAGGTGACCCTACATTCATTCCTGAAGTTCCTGAAGGGGATGATTCTATCTTCATTCCTGTAGATCCTGGGCCATTTGCCACACATGTAGGATTGTATCGTAGTTTCTCATGGACCTTCATCATGGGGATGGTAATACTACAAGCTGCCTTTATCAGAGCTGCACTCCAGACAAATTCCCCACCTCTATTATGGAGTAGTATTCCAATTCTCGCTGGTAGTCTGGCTGAGTCATCTTAACTAACACTGTAACTTCTCAATTAGCCTATTGACTCAAAAGCATGAGCCCAAAGTGGCTAGAGGGGAGTGTTCATCCACTGATTGTCTTTTCTCTTCAGGTCTTTGTAGTCACTATGTGTCCTACCACTATAAAAGCCTTACTGTCTTTCTCTCTGTGCTCTCCAGACTTCATAGTGAGGGAACTCTAAGGCACCTCACAAGGCATATTACAATCCTTTGGAACCTTTTGAAACTAAACCATTGCCTATGCATAGATTATGTGACTCTCCAGAAAGCAGCCCTTAGGCTGCTAAACTGCCCCAAATAAGATGTGCCCCACATCGCAGCGCACGCGACAGCATGCGCGCGCACACACACACACACACACACACATTATAAAGGAGGATTAGTTGTTGGGACAAGGTCTGGATAAGCCTATAATGTCCAAATGCATTCTATAGAAGTACAGCAGCAAACATCTGTCCAAATTCTGGAAGCTAGATCTTTCATTAGTCCTAATCCAGCCCTGAAGTTCTGGAATTTTCCTAATGAGTCACTGGTAAGAATCTCTGCTTAGGCAGCCTAAAGACTGGGAAAAGATCTTCACCAACCCCCATCTGACAGAGTGCTAATATCCAAAAATAAAGAGCTCAAGAAACATCAACAAACCAAACAATCCAATTAAAAATGGGGTACATACAAATCTAAACAAAGATTCTCAACAAAGGAATCTCAGGTGACCAAGAAGCACTTAAAGAAATGTTTAACATCCATAGTCATCAGGGAAATGCAATCCAAACTGATGCTGAGATTCCACCTTACACCTATCAGAATGGCTAAGATTAAAAACACAAGTGACAGCACATGCTGGTGAGGATGTGGAGTAAGGAAAACACTCCACCTTTGCTGGTGAGAGTACAAACTTACACAGTCACTTTGGAAATCAATATTGTGGTTTCTCAAAAAAATTCAGAATTGATCTACCTCAAGACCAAGCTATACTACTCCTGGGTATATAACCTAAAAGATGCTCCACTATACCACAGGACACTTGCTCAACCATGTTCATAGCAGCTTTATTCATAATAGCTAGAAACTATAACAACCTAGATATCCTCAAACAAAGAGTAGATAAAGAAAATGTGGTACATTTACACAATGAAATATTACTCAGCTGTAAAAAAAAAAAAAAAGATCATGAAATTTGCAGACAAATAAATGAACATAGAAAAGATTATCCTGGGTGAGGTAATCCAGACCCAGAAAGACAAACATGGTATGTATTCACCTATGAGTGGATATTAGCTGTAAAATAAAGGATAACTATGTTAAAATCCACAGATCCAGAGAAGCTAAGCAACAAGGAAGGCTCAAAGGAGACAAAGGAATCTCCCTAGGAAGAGGAAATAGAAAGGAATTTGCAGGAGGACAGGAGGACGGGGAGCAGATGGGGATGGGCACAGGAGAGTTCAGGTGAGGGGAGGATGGAGGGAGAGTGTACTTGGAATTGGGGGTGGAGTCTTGGGGACAAGCTAGAAACCTAATGCAATGGAAACTCCCAGGAACCTAAGATGGTGACCCTATCAAAGACTCCTAGTAAGGACGGATACAGAGCCTGAACCAGCCATCTTATGTAACCAAGCAAGGCTTCCAGCAGAGGAATTGGGACACCAACCTAGCCATAAAACCTTTGTTCTATAGTTTGTCCTGCCAGCAAGATGTGCTGGGGATAAAAGTGGTGTAAAACTTGTGGGAGTGGCCAAACAATGGCTAGTCTAACTTAAGATCCATGACACAAGAGGAAGCCCATGCCTGACATTGCCTGGAGGGTCAGGGACAGGGTCTAGAAAGCCCAAAGACCTAGGAAAGAACCAAACATGAAAAACAAACAAACAAACAAAACAAACAAAACAAAAGACAAAAAAATTACCACTAACAACAGCAATACACCAACGAAATAACTCCTGATGGCACTCTGCTTACTCTGCTGTATTTGTAGAGCCTAAAGTCTAGCATAATTGTCATCAGAGAGGCTTCATTCAACAACTGATAGGAACAGATGTCTACACCCATAGCCAAATGTTGGGCAGAACTTGGGAAATCCTGTAGATGAGGGTGAGGAAGGATTGTAGGAGCCAGAGTGGTCAAAGACACCACAAGAAAATGGCTCCCAGAATCAGTGAACCAGAGATTATAATGGCTCATAGAGACTGAACCTACAATCAGGGAGGCTATCTGTGACTGACCTGAGTCCTTTGCATAGTTGTTATAGTTGTCTAGCTTGTTGTTCTTGTGGGACTCCTAACAGTGGAAGTGGGAACTATCTTTAATTCTTTGGCCTGTTTTTGAGACCCTTTCCCTCCTACTGGGTTACCTCACCCAGTCGTAATATGAGAAGACATGCCTAATCATATTGAAACTTGACACGCTAAGTTCAGTTTCTATCCCTGGGAGACCTGCACTTTTTTTTAAGGGAAAAGAAAAGGAGTGGATACGGGGAGAAGGGAATTGGAAAGGAGGGACTGGAAGAGGGGGGGGTGACTGCTGTCAGGATGTAGCATATGAAATAATTTTTAAAAGGCCCTTGAAAGGCCCAAGGAGGTGGAGTGCAATGCCTATGGATAATGGCAGCTGTAGTAGACATGCTCTCTCAGGAAGAAAGGACTGACAGACAAGCAGACTGCTTTTTCTCAGACTTCTTTTTATTTGAGCTACCTGCTGCATGTTGGAAGATACTTCCCACACTGAAGGAGAACGTTTCTGTTCTTGCTGCATTTCTTTTCTGTGATAAAAACACTGACCAAAAGTAACATAGTGGGGAAAGGGTTTATTGTATCTTATAGGTTATGGTTCACACTGAGGGAAGTCTGGGCAGAAACTCAAGTAGGAACTTGAAGGAGAAATCATGGAGAAACACTGCTTTCTGGCTCAGTCACAGACTCATGCTTAGCCAGGTTTTTTGTTCGTTTGTTTTATATACAGTCTAGGATTTCCTGCCCAGGGAATATGCTGCCCACAGTGGGCTGGGCCCTTCTGCAGCAATTACAATCAAAAGAATCTCCCACAAAAAATGCTCACAGGTCAATCTGATCTGAGCAATCCCTTAAATGAGCCTCTGTTCTCAGATGCTCTAGCTATGTCAAGCTGACAGTTAAAGTAACCAGGACATTTCCTGTCTCATGTCTCATGTGTCAGTTCTCCCTGGGAGACATACAGGTATGTTTAATCAGTCACAAACCTCTTTTAAAACCTCTGTGTGGTGGTTTGAATAGGAATGCTTCCCATAGGCTCATATCTTTGAGTGCATACTTACCAGGGAGTGGAACTACTTGAGAAGAATTAGAGGATTTAGAAAATTTGGTCTTATTGGAGTGACTGTGGCCTGGTCAGAGGAAGTGTGTCACTGGGTAGTGGGTTTACCAGGTTAAAAAAGCTCACAACGAAGTCCAGCATTTCTCTGGGGATCAGGATGTAGTTTTCTGCCACTTCTCCAGCACCACAAATATCACTATGATCCCACCATGATGATGACTAAACCCCTGAAACTGTAAGCCAGCCTCCTACTAAATGCTGTCTGCCATGAGTTGCCTTGGTCATGGTGTTTCGTTTATGGTGATAGCAATCCTAATTAAGGCACTTTTAATCTAGTCAAATTAACATCAAGTCCAGACATTATGAGTCCACCAGACATTCAACCACATCTCCTATAGCATATTTAATTTCCAAATAAATACAGTAAGATAGTCATAATTTTGCACAACACAACAACTATTCCATTTATAAAGGAACTATATTAATCCTTTCTCAGAATAGGTAGTAACACCCCTGCAAGGATGCTTAAAAATTTTGAAATTACGTAACTTATAAATATGACTATATAGAGTTAAAACAGTAAGTGTCGTTAACTCCATATTATATTGTATAGTAAACAAACAGGATGGGAAAGAAAACATGGATATCATATATATGATAATATACTGTCTTAACCATGGTTCTATTGCTATAAAAAGACATTATGACCAAGGTAATTCTTATAAGATAAAGCATCTAATTGCTTGCTTACAGTTTCAGAAGGTTAGTCCATTTATCATCATGGTGGAAGTAGACAGATAGGGCACTGGAGCAGTAGCTGAAGCTTTATATCCTGATCAGCAGGTAGCATGGAGATAGAGTAGAGATAGAGATAGAGATAGAGATAGAGATAGAGATAGAGAAGAGATAGAGATAGAGATAGGGAATGGATGGGGATGGGGATGGGGGATGGGGTGGGGATGGAGATAGAGATAGAGTTAGAGATGAGAGATGAGAGATAGAGATAGAGATTGAAGATGAAAATGAGAGAGAGAAGAAGAGAGATACACATAGAGAGTTAGAGATAGCAATAGAGAGACAGAGGAGACAGAAAGAGACATGGTGAAGAGACAGAAACTGGGCTTGGTATGGGCTTTTGAAACCTTAAAACCTATCCCTAGAGACACATTTCCTTCAATAAAGCCACACCTACTCTAACAAAGCCATATCTCCCAATTCTTCTAATCCCTTACACATAGTTCCACTCCCTGGTGACTAAGCATTCTAAAATATGAGCTTATGGGAGTCATTCTCATGAAAACCACCACACAATATATTACATTAACAAATATATATTAACAAAATGGGAAAGGCACATTCATGACAATTACAGTACATTTCTGTAACGGCATGAGGTCATAGATAATATTTACAGCTGCCTTCTATCCATTCTCTATTCCCACTACCTTCAGCAGGTCTTGTTCTTTACCTGGAAAGGTAGAGGAAACCTTCATTCCTGAAGGATTTGAGCCTTTCTCACTTCGCCTGCATTATATTGTCATTTCTCATGGTTATTAACAATACAGTATCCCTGAGGAGATGCCCTGAGGGATTTCTTGTACTCCAGACAAACTTTTTCTTGCCCCCAGTGTAGAACACCGTTCCAGTTTTCCCTTGGAAGTCTAGAACAGTCACCCTGGTAACACTGTTACTGTTTTTTTAGCCTCTTGACTCAAGGGCATGATGAGCCCAAAGTGGCTATAATTAAACCATCATGTTTCTATAAAAGCAGACAAGTTTGTACAGTTAAAACAGTGTAATTCATAACATATAGTGGTTTTGAATCTGAATTGAGGGGCTTGGGCAGCATTTGCTGGTACTGCGTGGCATGATAATGTGTACAGAGCCTTGTGTGCATGTTGTGCATTAAGAATTGGCACCATAGCCAAGTTGTGCAATGCAACCCAGATAAACACAGCCAGAGATATCTCAGATTCATTATACATTTGCTTTTGAGTTAAGTCTTAGTAGATGTATGCTTAGAAACCTATTGTTGAAAGATTTTATGACTTCTTGCATATTCACTTACATGATCCCATACAGGGTCATATGCCACAGTTTGAGGAATAAAACTAATATAATATATGTTAGACAAAGGAATTGTTGACCCGGATTACCTGATACAGGCTGGACAATCTAATAGTAGCTACTTACATGGTGGAGAGGCAGAGAACACAGTCAGGTGCCTATTATGGTTCAGTCCCTTCAGGCTGAAATGTTTGAACACTTGATCTCCAGCCCACTGTTTAGGGAAGGAGTAGAACCTTTGAGATGAGTGGTCCAGCTAGCGGAAGTGGGTGTCTGGTACTGGACCTAATAGAATTTGTACTCACTTCTGGGATTCCAGCCAAAGTTAGTGCCACATGAGAAGCTGCTGCTACCTGCTCTTGTGGCTACAGGGTGACCCACTCTAGCCAAGGTGCCTTTTCTGCCATGAGGGCAACTCTGTCCTTAGGTTGTTTGTGTTGGGTATTGACACAGTAAGAAGGAAAGCTCACATAGAAAGTCTGGTGCTGAATGCCTGGAGAGTCCCAGGGAGTCACTGATACTGAGTCCCCATAGAAAGACCAAAGCATCTGGGATATGGTATCAATGGGCAATGGCAGCCACAAGGGACAGCCTCACTCAGAAAAAAAGAGGCTTACAGGTAAGGTTGCTGCCTTCCTCATACTTCTTTGTACCACAGGAATGTGCCAGCTCCATTAGTGGCAAGTTCTCGTCCTCCTCCCAATATCATTCCTCTGTAGTGATGCCCTAGACACTGTCCAATTGGACATGCTGTCAGCTAGGACTAACAATCACCACCACAACTGCAGGCTCATTGTTCTCAAAGCAAAACTGTGACTTTCCCATCTCCACTACCCCTTCCACCTCTGTTCCTCTTCCTTTCTCCCTTTTCTGCTTTCCCAATCTCAGCACTGTTGACACCACAACTACCCAAGAACGTTCTTCCCTCCAGCCCCTTTGAATGTTATCTCTCCACTGTTGCGTGCAATGCTTTCGTTTCCACATCCTTAGTACTCCCCTCACAGCCAGCACTCTCCCTGACTTGGTGTCCTGTGAGGGCAGAGGCTTGCCACTAGCTATCTTCATCACATCCCAAAGACAACCACAGCAAACAGCTCATAGAACTCATAGAGTTCAATCATTACCATTAGGTCATGTAATCTCTGGAGACTGCTTCATCCTTTGAAAAATAAGGGTGTGGTGTGACAATAGACACGAGTAGAAACATCTGGAGATGATGCTCTGTGTGAAAATGCTATACAGCAGGAAGTGTGATGAGTTAGGACAGAGGGTGATGAGTTTGTCATGCACTTGTATGCATGTATGCATGCATTTATGAGTGTGTGTATGCATGTATGCACATATGTGCTTGCAGTGTCCTTGCCTCACAGGCCTGGATGGCTCACCAATGGTGAAATGAACTTAATGTAGGCAGAAGTGAATGGTGACTTAGACATGCATGGCCAGGGTGCAGTTTGTCCTTAAGGCCTCCTCTAGATGTTTCTCTGGATCTACTCTCAGTGTTCCTTGATTCCTTAGGTTGGGAAGTTAGTACTCAGATATCTGACTTTCGTTGCATAGTAGTCAGTTAGATAGGGGTTCTATGAGCAAGTAGACATGTCTTTTTCTAGTTTAACATATTCAGTAAACCTTTCCTGATGGACAATTTGGCAGATATTCTAGACCAAAAATCCTGGCTGCCAAGTTAGTATAGTGTCTGAAGTACCATCTTGCCCTTGACCTGTGATTTTAGCTGTTTCTCTATGGAGGAGTGTCTGTCCTTAGGCAAGAGATCTATAGGAGGCTCTGGCATCATAACACTTTTGAACTTCCAGGACACTAGGAAGGATCGTGCCATCCCTCTGCCTGACACTCCACTGATGCTCAAGCCCAACAGTCCTGCTCTCCTGCCCTCATTCCTAGCCTATACCTTCTAAATGCTTCTTTTGTTATGTTTGCTATTTATGTGCCTCCTCAGGTTGGCTCCACCCCCTGTGGTCCTCTTTCATTGTAGTCTATATATACAAATGCTATCAAACATCTACCTGTGTTACTCAAGGTTCTCTATAGGAATAGGACGTGTGTGTGTGTGTGTGTGTAATGAATTCTATATATTAAATAACACACACACACACACACACACACACACAATTTATCGACTTACAGGCTGTGGTCCAGCTAGTCTAATAATGGCTGACTACCAAGAGAAGTTCTAAGAATCCAGTAGTCATTCAGTTCAGAAGGCTGGATATCTCAGCTGGTCTTCAGTATATGCTGGAATACCAAATAATTAGGCTCTAATGCCAGTAAAGAAATGAACTTGCCTGGGAAAGTGAGGGCAAATGGGCAGAATGTAAGCTTCCATCTTCATTGTCCTTCATATATTTATGCCAGCAGGAAGTGTGGCTCAGATTAAAGGTGGATCTTCCCACTTTAAAGATCTGGATCAGAGGTGTGTCTTTCCACCTCAAAGTCCCTCTCAGGTGCCCAGCCATTTTTGAGTTTTAGTTAATTCTGGATATAGTCAAGTTAACAACCAAGAATAGCCATCATATGCCTTCTCCTCTTTCTGGTCTCTGATCCATTGTAGGGGGCCTTCAATTCACATTGAAACCTTTCCTGGTCAGCCCCCTCTGGGTGACTCAGGGATAGTCTTTCCCCCAGGCAGCTACTTTGCTTTTACAGAAAGGGGATGAGTTTACCCTTCATGTTCCCTAGAGCCATGTTGACACAGTTATCATCTTTCTACTTATGGCCATTCTCTTTCAGGCCAGTTTCTTTGCCTGAGCCCTTGTTATATTCTAACATCACCGATTTGTTATCTGGACACCAGTGCTTGGGACATTCATTCTCATTCCCATGTCAGGAAGCATAGAAGCTGTGCATACAAAGCTCTGGAACTCGCTTCTTCCAAAGGTTTTTCTTCTCTGCTGTGTTTTCCCATTCCTTACAGTGTCACCAGCTTCCTCTCTGGAGCTCTCTCCTTTGTTCCTCTCGTGGCACTCCTTTTGCTTCCAGAATTAGCTGCAAATGCACTTATCAGGCTGGCCCAATGCAAACGTAACAAACCCACCGGTGAATTTTCACCGAGGAAATTTAATGAGAATGATTGCTCTTTGGTTGTTAAGGAAACATCTAGAGAGAGTCTTGGTGGACAAACTGTGCCCTGGCCATGCATGTCTAAGTCACCATTCACTTCTGCCTACATTAGGTTCATTTCACCCATGGTGAGCCATCCAGGCCTTGGAGACAAGGACACAAAAGATATAAGAAATTGACTGTGTTTTCAGTGTATCAAGGTGCCATGAATTCAGGATACAGTTCCCACCACTAATGGTAGGGGAATAGGAAAATGTTGAAATTATCTCTGAGTGAAATCTCAGACTTCTGTGAAGAACATCCTGCTCAGCTGAGACCCTCCCACCCTCCGTGTAGTGTCAGCAGTGAAGTAGGAAGGTACAGGAGTGGAACTGGTCTCCCAATACAGTAGCTTCTACTGCAACCACCTGTTCAGCTGTAATGGGAAGGGAATCTGGAAACCACTGTCAGAACTTCTCTTATGATTGTAAGGTATAGAAATAAAAACACCGAATTCCAAGTTAAACCTAAATTTTAACTTAGTTATAGATGGCATTTTTATTATAAATCTACCCCACGCAGTGTTTGAGATGTACAGACACTAAAACTTGTATTTGATGCTGACCTAAACATTTACAGTGGCCTGGCTGTCCTGTGTTTTATCTCCTCTCATTTTCCCTCTTACTAGAACAACCATGAAGCAGTTGGCAGAACAGAAATGTGGCTTCCAGAGTTCTGCCCATAATCCTAGGCACCAGGCACATGAACCTGGAGCTAAGACACATCTTAACATGTACATCACAAAACGGGTTTTGTTTCCTCCCCGCTCACTTCCTCCAGTATCTTTTATTAATAGATATTTTTAGAGATTTTTCTTATTTTCAATTATGTGTATGTATGTGCATCTGTCTTGGAGTATGTGCATATAAGTGTAAGTACCCACGGAAACCAGCAGAGAAAGCAGATTCCCTGGAGCTGGACTTACAGGCAGTTGAGAGCCTCCTGACGTGGGTGCTGTAAACACTGAACTTGGGCCTTCAGTGTATGCTCTTCTCTCTCTCCAATCCCTGCTGCTGATTATTTATTTGATTACTCTACCCACAGAAAAAGAGAAGTTGGTGTAGACATTCCAGAAGTCTCTAGAAAGTGCTAGGTGGTACAGGAAAATGAACTGAACGCCACACGTGGCCTCATCTTCGAGTTCTCTTCCAGGTTCACTTTTTGTCCAGTGTTTCCAAACATCTCAGCCCTGGCCTACTTAAAGAAGCTCTGAGCAAAGTGGCAGTAGCTATGCTGGAGCCAGGATAGCCACAGCACAGGCTAAGGGACAGGAGGTGCTGGTCTCTTCCTGTGTGAGCACCCAAGTCTCTGCTTTCATTTTCCATTTTGAAAGATAGACCCACCCTTTTCATTCTTTTCAACTCCATCAGAGCATTAGTCATACTCTATGTACAAATGCAAATACCATATTAAATTATATTGCTGGTTTCACAGACTTTGATTCTATTGCTTTTCTAGCCCCAGACATTGACCTCTAGGGCATGATAGAATGCAGGCAGGGTGTTGTGGGCCAGTTGGCCTTAGGGTTTCATCCAATCCCTTCTCTTTTCTCCCCTTCCTGGTCTCTGTTTTTGTGGTCCCGACATTCAAGGCCTGCCTAATTTGACATCTATCCACTTTGGCAATCTTATACTCCATTTCAACGCTAGGCTTCTCAGTACTAGTCCAGAGGGAAAACATTCCTACCCAAACACGATATGCTTGTTTACTGAGAAGAGCATGCTTAAAAGATGATTATCCTCACCAAATAACAGTCGAAGGAGTGTAAACATTAGCCCTCCAACAACCGAGATCACTCCCCTGAGATAGTATCAATGTGCCTTTTATTTTCTGAGATGAAAATAGATTCAGTGGTTTTTTTTGTGTGTGTATGTTTATTGTAGAAACTTCAGGAAAAAGAGTAGAGAATGAAAATTACAATTATGAATATCCATCAGCCAGAGAAAGTCACAGTTTGCATTTCAAAATATCATTTCCCAGATATTTTGCTAAGCAAACATATGCATTTGCATGCTTGCATGTACTCACACACCCCATTTGTTTTGAGTTTACCTCTTAAATAGTGTTACTCACACTAGCTAAGTTTTACTACAGCAATAAATTGTCTCAGTGGCTTAATAAAAACGATTTATTCCTAGTTCAAAATCCTTTTTTTTCCAGCACAGGTTGGCAGAGACTCTGTTCTTTACAACTATTCATCCATCATGCTACCAGAGACCCCACTGTCACATGTTGTCTGGCTCCCATGGTCTTCACAATTACTGCAGGAGAGGAGACGTAAGAATTAGGCATCAGCTCTTTAAGTCTCCAGCCAGAAATGATACAGGTCACCTCTGTACACACTTCATTGGCTAAAACTAACTGCATGATCCTAATCCTACCCAGCTCCAAGGAAACAGAAAAGACAGCTTTCTACTCCCAGAAAGAACAGAAGAAACTTGTCTTCTAAGTATGAGTAATGCTGCCCGAGCCTGGCTTGTGTGTGCACATGAACTTACTGTTAACAGCCAGTCTTTTGTCATGAGTGTCCTTGCCTGGATATTTCTATTTCTTGTTAGTAGCTATATAGCTTATAGTTGCCATTGTAAAGTCAAATCTTATGCTGGAATAATTCCTTACCATTTAATGGTTAATTATTAGGTCAATTTGATTTTATGATAAATTCTTAAGCAAAAGCTTTGCATGGTTTTTTGAATTATTATATTATTATCTTTTCTACTCCAAGAGAAAGTTTCTGTGAAAAAGAAGGCACACTAAAAATATTTCATATCACCTTTGCAAAGCTCCCTTCACTTGTTGGATCTAAAGAATCCTGAAGACAGTGGATAACATGTTCATTTTCTTGTGCTCTTCTCAGGATGGAATATTAAACATCCATGCTAATAAAATTAATACAAACTGGTGCTTGTTTTAATTGCTCTGTTGTCTTTAATCACAATAAAGAGAAATGTAATGTGTTTATTAGACCTCTGAATATCCTACTTTGTGAATTATTGCTCTACTGCTTTATCCCATGTGATGGTTCTCTCTTCCTAATTAGCAAGAGGAATCCTTAGGGTTTTCTCTGTGTTAGCACTCCATGAAACAGATTACGAATGTTTCCCCAATATTGTACTTGTCTTATAAGTTTTGGGGAATTTTTCAATTGTAACAGACATGTTTGGTTTCACATTATCCCTCTCATTATTTTGTATTGTGTTTCTCTGGGGGTTTTAGAAGCCCAAGCTCCAGTTCACTTGCTGCTGCCTTTTCATCTGGATGCAGAGCTCTCAGCAGCTTCTGCAGCACCATGTCTCCCTGCAGGCTGCCATGCTTCCTGCTATGACGATCATGGACTAAGCTTCTGAAACTGTAAGCAAGCCCTAACTAAGTGTTGTCCTTAGAGTTGCTGTGGTAATGGTGTCTCTTCACAGAAATAGAGACCCTGATGAAGTCATCGATCTTTCCATAGCTTAGGTGCACCTCTCCACCTGGTATGATGTGACCGTTCACTGTGCAGCATGCTTCAGGGACTTGACTAAACACAGCTCTTACCTTGAAAACACAGTCCTGGCTCTCAGAGATCTCTTCCTGTTTATATTTAATCAATTCCTTTCCCCACAATTGTTAAATGACTACACTCAAAATGATACAGTAACGAGGGTTATAATGTTATTTTTAAACATTTTGTAGCATAAGACACAAAAGAGAAATTATTAACAGCTATAAAACTGAAGGAACAATAATGTCTTAGTTTTCTTTTTATAGTTTTGTCTATTTCCTTTGGCATAGATTCTTCCTCTTCTTGAGTTGGCAAATGCTTTGATTGCAACTAAGTGTAGGTTGGTAAATTAATACTTTTATTGGGGTTACTTACAGGAGCATGGTGTGACTCAAAGTCAGTTTTATACTGGAGAGCACATCTCAGCATGGTTGGTGACTCTTGAAAGCTGCACCCTGCAGCACTCTGCAATTTACAGACAGCTCTGCCTGACCAAAGAGTTTCAGCAAACCAGCAGCTGTTACTACCTGAGTTACCTAGGGCAGGGACCTTGTTAATCTTGTAAGTTTCAGATGCTCCCTGAGATTTGTGAGTTTCATTTACTTCATTTAGTTTTAAAATGGAATATTTTATTCAGACACTAAAGTAAGTTTTATTTGCTTCCTGACTCCTAACCAGCTTCCCTTCTCCTCATTCCAATAGGGAAGGTTTCAATTGGAAGATATAGCTATGCTGTACCTTGTCTATATTATTAGTTAGAATTTTCTCATATCTGTGAATAGAACTAAATGACTTCATTTAAATAGTTCAACACTGTTGACCATCATAATACCAAATCAAATAATCTCACTGCCCCCAAACCCTGCTGTGCTTTCTCTTTTATCTTACCTTTGCCCAAGCCCAGGAACCTATTTGATTGTTTGCATGCATAGCTTTGCCTTTTCCAGAAGGCCATAGGATTGGCACCATATAGTGTGCAGGCCTTTCAGATTGGCTTCTTTTACTTGGTAATATACATTTTACTCTCCTCCTCCATCGCTTTTCATGACTTGGGAACTCATTTCTGTTTTAGTGCTGAATAAATATTCTACTGTCTGGGTAGATCAGTTTCTTTATCCATTCACCTTCTGAAGGACATATCAGCTGATTCTAAGTTCATCCAAGGTTTCTATGTACCCAAGTCTTCCAGTTAGAGAACTTTAAGTGATTTATATTTCTTCTTAAAAGTTGAAAAAATATCCTTTTTATGTATATGTGTGTCTATTTACACAGCAACAGAAGCAAAATGGAACAAGAAGCAAGTGCTCTTAATCACTGAGCCATCTCTCCAGTCCTTCACTTACATCTCATTGAGAATTCTGAAAGATACTAAAGGACCTTCCCCATTTTGCACAGCTGAGACTCCCCTACAAGGCTAGTGTTCCTGTCTATGTGGTGTCCATTTGCATCAGGGAGCTGCCATTTCTACTGCTTGGAACTAGTCATTAATTAGCAATAACTACAGTGCTGCTGCTAAGGGTTGGAGAAGAGCAGAGGCCACTGATGAGTAGACTCACTGCTGCTACAGACCTCATTTCACAATGTTTGTTTTCTGTTCATATGCCACTGAGTATGTCTCATGTATTTTGAATGAGAACATTCTGTTAATGCCAACGGGATTGATTTTTAAGAAAGCATTAGAAGCAGCAAAATGTGATACTGTGTACGGTATTAACCGAGACCCATTATCCTGCCACATTGCTTCTGACCTTAGTATTAGTCAACAAAGAGAAGTAGGAGATGAGTGTGTTTGCAAGTCCTGTTCCTTAGAATGAAAGAAAGCCTAAACCCCACTTGATGCTGGACACAGTGCCTTCCAGGTGGCCTGGTATACAAAGCCAGCCACATAGCCAGCCTGTGCATAAACAGAACACAGAATCTGAGACAGGTCTTCCTCCACTCCCAGGCTCCTTTCTTCTACCTTTCTTTTCTTGTAGTGTAGGCTCAACACTAGACCTCCTGCAGAGTCATCGGTGGCTAACACAGCACAGTGATAAATCCTGTGAGAGAATCCAGCTCCAGATGCTCCTGTGACTTGACTTCTTCAACTGCAAAATGAGGCTGATCATCATGCCTAACCCAGAAGGTTTTGAGAGGATTAAATTAGTTCATGTATGAGAAACTTTCAGAGTGGTACCTGGCAGGCATCGGAATCCGTGGAAGTGGTAGCCCTCAGTGTTGCTGCTGTTTTCCATATTAGCACTGTCAGAACTCTCAGATGGCTGCTATAGATTTGGGCCATGTAGTTCTTTATTGCTATAACAATGAGATTTACACAGGGTCTCTTCAGTGATAGAACTTTATAAGAACGTAAAGGAAATTTGTTTTTCAGAAGAATTCTCTGAACAGCATCTATCAGTAATGTGTTATTGGTGACTTCTGTTTGTGACAGTTAAGGAATAAACTTCTATCACAAAACAGTGTTTCGAACTGCTTTCTGTTTCTGCTGTGTCTCTTAATTCTAGGCTCTGGGACCCTTCAGCCTTCAGTGGGTTGGTGGATGCATCTTAGGTTGAACCAAGAAATCTTGGATAGTAAACAGTTGAGGAATTTGAGGTTTAACGGCCCAAGGAGATACCAGCAAGTTGGTACCACATGGAAGGTGAGGTCAGAGAAAGAAGCAGAACAACTTGGCAGAGCACAGGTGATGCCTGGCCAGTACGGTCCTTTCAGACAGGACATCCTAACTCAGTGCAGAATTTGGAGTGGCTTTTAGGAGGATATGGGCTTGTAAAACTTTTCCTGTGTCCCTCCCATAAACACAGAGTGAAAACATATTTGTCTTTAGTAGTAATTGAAAATATAAAAATGAAACTAATGATTACGAATGTGGAATCTTAAAAGCAAAAGGATTACAGCAACCTTGCTCATATTTGGGTCACCCCGGGTAACCTGTCTATATTAAACTCATAAACCACATGTGTCTTTGAACTCTAAACCTACTTATGGAAATCCATCACAACGAGATAATTAAGGAGATAGAAGTTTCTGCAATATGGTGAATGTTGGTTAAAGAATAAACTTTGAGAAAAAATAAGGCCAAATATTAGTTTAAATGATTTTATTTTTAATTATGCACATATATGTGAGTCAGTATGTGAATATGTGCTCACGCATGCAGTTTCCTGTGGATGCCAGAGGAAGGTGTCAGCTCATGAGTAGCTTCAATTCCAGGCAGTTGTGAACACTGGATATGGGTTACAGGGAAGAAAACGCAGGTTCTCTGCAAGTGCAGCCTTTCTCCTAACCACTGAGTTATCTCTCTAGCTGGGAAACCAAATCTAATAAAAATAGTTAAGTAAAAATTTTATAACCACTTTAATAGAGGCATAGATGACCATTAAAATAGAACTTTTAAGGAAAAATTGAAAGCACTTAAGATATGATATTAACTGAAAAAGTGAAGCACACAATTATAATTATACCTTAATAAGCATGCAGCTCTTTTTACACTGTTTTGGGACTACCAAAAAATGAAGTTACCAAAGTATCGAGGAATGGGGTTAGGTACTTTGGTCCCAAAAATTCCAGTTAGTTTTGCTATGTCTAATCTCCTTTCATCAATAAGGAGATGAGCTGGGGTTAGGAGAGAGATTAGGAAAACTTTCCTGGGTATGATTAACAACACCTACGATCCACAGCCTTGGCTGGAGTGAATGCAGCATAAAGTTTAGAAATATGGGCAAGATGGAACAAAATGGATAATTCACTGGTGCAAGGAGATTGTTGAAGTCCTTCAAGAGACCCTTTTTCAGGGGACAACCAGCTAGGACAGAGAACCAGTCAGGAATCCATGGTTGCTGGGTAAGTTTCCCCAGTTGGTTAGAGTGTGTATGTCATGTGGGTGGAAAGAACAGCCCATTGGACTGTGTCCTTCATAGCCGAGCAAGAGTACTCCATACATTGCTAAGGGCCACTGGTCCTTCTAGAATACACGCCCACTTCTAGCACAGGTCACGGGAGGTAACTACCAGAAGTTACAATGGACAGGACCACTGCATTCAAATCGCAGAGGAAGCTGGGTGAAGCACAGTGACCGCCTGCTACCTGGGAGAGGAAACTACTGAAAATGACTGGGCTGGTGGAGTCCAAGGAGGAATAAAAGTGTGTGCATAGAGGGGCCAAAGATACAACAGAAACAACTTATGCAAAATTCTCTCTCTCTCTCTCTCTCTCTCTCTCTCTCTCTCTCTCTTAGTTTAATCATGCTGTTTAATCTAGCATGTTGCCTAGAAAGTCTTGTAGCAGGAAGGGGACAATACTTCTCCAGCATTACTCCTAGAAACCATTTCACCCACTGCTCTGTTTGGCTGCTAGCATCTTGTCTCTCTCTTCAGCAAAGGTGAGGTGGATTCCTTTTCCTCGGGGAAGAGAAGATCCATGGTTTGTTGCCCTTGCCAATAACAAAAATGTTGGAAAGCCGAGTGGCCAAACTGTTGCCATTGGCATCTTTCACATGAACCACATCAAAAGAGCCAGGATGCCTCTCTCTGTTGGTGATTATACCAACTCTTCCCAAATTAGCACCTCCAGTCACCATACACAGGTTCTCAGTGTCGAACTTGATGAAGTCAGTTATTTTGCCTGTCTCCAAATCAATTTGAATGATGTCATTCACCTTGATGAGGGGATCAGGGTGTCGAATAGTACGTGTATCATGGGTCACCAGATGTGGGATTCCTTTTGTGCCCACAAATATCTTTCTTATCTTGCACAACTTGTACTTGGCCTCCTCAGGTGTAATACGATGAACAGCAAAGCAACCCTTGGTGTCACAGATCAGATGGAAGTTCTCTCCAGTCTTGTCAATGCTGATGACACCCATAAATCCAGCAGGGTAGGTTATATCGGACCTGACTTTCCTATTAATCTTAACGAATCGCTGCATGCATAATCATTTTTACTTCATCTCCAGTCAGGGCATACTTAAGTCTGTTCCTTAGGAAAATGATCAGAGGCAGGCATTCCCTCTGCTTGTGAGGACCAGGGGATGGACGAGGAGCAAACACAACAATCAACTTATCGAACATTCAGTGTTTTGGAGTGGCTACACACTTCAGACGTTTCTTGGTACCACGAGCCATGGCTGCACTGGGAACTGAAAGAGCAATGTTCTCTTTTTAAATTTGTTGATAATGTCATACATGTATCTGCTGTATGTTGGTCATTTTAAATCCTAGCACCCCCTCTCATCCCTTCCCACTCCTACTGAATCAATTCTTCTCAACTCCTCCTCCTGCTTTCCTGTTGGTTATTGTTTGTGACATAGTGAATTTAACTAGACCTGTTTGCATGAGCATGGCCAACTTACCAGTGGCTACACCACTGATGAAATGGCTCCCCACAACCATTGATTCTCCCACAGCCATTCATGGCCAGCAGGTCCTTGGAGAGCTCTCAGGAATCATTTGATTCTTGCTCAGATATTTGGAGAGATCAATTACATTCTGCCCAAAGAACATGATTATTTCTTTTTTGTTTTGTTTTGTTTTTCTCTTTACAAATTATACCTAGGGTATGGGTTGCCTTTTAGGTCAGTGGTGATAAAGATCTAACAGTGACTAGGGAGACTTTCTATTCTTAACAGTTAAGAGAGGATGCTACAGGTGTCTATGGAGAAAGACAAGGCATGTTGGAAAACATCCTGCTATGCACAGGTTAGGGCCCCAGTGCTGGAAAGAGCACAGAATGCTAAAACCTCCATCTTCAGAGATACTATTTTAGAACTTGACTCAGATATACTCTCTAAACCATGGCCAAGAAGAAATACAGTGATGAGGATGATGGTAAAGATGTTGGAGATAATGATGGTGTCTCAGTCTTACTAAAGAGCTTGCAATTCTTTATGTATTTTTTTTTTTTTTGTACACAGTGTATCTGTGATGGTTTGTATGTGTTTGGCCCAGGGAGTGGCTCTGTTAGGAGGTGTGGCTCTGTTGGAGTAGGTATGTCACTGTCGGTGTGGACTTTAAGACCCTCATCATAGCTGCCCAGAAGCTAGTCTTCTCCTAGCAGCTTTCACATGAAGATATAGAACTCTCAGCTCCTCCTGGACCATGCTTGCCTAGACATTGCTATACTCCCACTTTGATAATGGACTGAATCTCTCAACATGTAAGCCAGCCTCTATTAAATGTTGTTCATGGTGTCTGTTTACAGCAGTAAAACTCTAAGACAATATCTGTGTTTCTCTTCCTGCTGTAGTGATAAAATAGCCCTGAAATGTACTTAAAGGAGAGGTTATTTAGCTTACAATTCCACGTTACTGTCTGTGCTGGTAGCTTTTATGTCAACTTGACATAAACTAGAGTAATTTTGGAATGAGGAAACCTCAACTTAAGAAAATTCCTCCACCAGACAGGCCTGTGAGCAAACCTGTAATGCATTTTCTTGATTGATGTAGGGTGCCTCAACACATTGAAGATAGTGATATTCCTGGCTGGTGGGTCTTCTGTAGGCGCTGGTTTCCAACATGGCCGGCGCCGCCTACTGCGCATGCGTCAGGCTCAAGCCCCTCCCGAGAGGGCTTATGCAAATGAGGTATTGGCCCTAACCAATCCTGAGAGAACAGGCTGCCAGGTCCGCCCCCTTGGAAGGGTATATAACAACGGCAGTTCAGCTTCTGGGGTCAGTGGAAGAAGATTCTTCAAAATAAAGGAGCTGTAAAGAAAGAAGCGTGGTGTCTTATTTACCGGCGAAGAAGAAGACGCCACAGTCTTCAGTTTCACAAGAAGGCAGGCTGAGCAAGTTTTGGAGAGCAAGCCAATATACAACATTCCTCCATGGCATCTGCTTCAGTTCCTGCCTGCAGGTTCTTACCCTGATTTCCCTCAGTGATGGACTGTGATGTGCAATTGTAGGTTTAAATAAATGCTTTTCATTCCAAATTGTTTTGTGTCAATTGGTGTTTTATCACATCAATAGAAATTTTAACTAATACTCAGTTCATCAGAACAAGGAGGTGATGCAGAAACTTGAGAGAACTAGTTACATTGCAACAGCAGAAGCAATGAATTAATGTATGCATGCTAGTGCTAAGCTTGCTCTCTCCATTCTCCTATAGTTCAAAATTTCCTGCATTGTCGCGTCTTCTCCCCAGCCGGCAAGTAAGACACGACACGCTGGATTCTTCTTTAACAGCTCTTTTATTCCAGGCACAATCTTCATCCATCGAAGGGGCCGCCACCCCCAAGCAGCTGAAATGCACTGCTTATATACCCTTCCAAGGGGGCAGGCCAGGCGGCCTGTTCTCTCAGGATTGGTTAGGGCCAATACCTCATTAGCATAAGCCCTGTGATTGGTTGGGGCTCGTGCCTCATTAGCATAAGCCCTGTGAGCTCGTGTCTCATTAGCATAAGCCCTGTGATTGGTTGGGGCTCATGCCTCATTTGCATAAGCCCTCTCGGGAGGGGCTTGAGGCTGACGCATGCGCAGTAGGCTTATACAGGACGCTGCGCCAGCCATGTTGGAAACCGGCGCTGTCTCTTTGGCTGCCTACATCTCCCCCTTATTTATTTTATAAATTTGAAATAGGTTACTTCTGGACCCTTAAGATTCGTCCTAGGCCTCCCACACCCAAGCATGCTTTAAACTCATTCACCAGGTGATTATCAAAAGGCTTTAGAAGGCACTTCTTGAAGGAGCCACTACTGTGGCAAAAGTCAGCGGTGGAAAGCAGAGGTCTGAGCCCTTGTGCAAGTAATGAAGGCATTGTAATGGGGGCTGCCACCCCATACCCGCCTTTGTGCCTTTTTTCAGGGAGAGGTATTTGACACAAAACCTCTATGCACTCAGACATACTTTCAGAGAATCTATCTCAGGATTGAGAACATCTCTAGTCGAGGCACTCCTCGTGCTCCCCGCTTCTGAAAAATTGAAATGGTGCCTTAAGAGCCTTATACCATTGGCATTGGTCAAGATGGTCAGGATCTAGGGAAAATGCCTGAATGGCCAATTACAGGTCCAGAAGGTTCCCCACTAGGTCTTCCTAAGGGAGGCCAGCCAAATACTTGGGGAAGCACCTTCCTCCATGGCAGTCAGCACGTGATAAACTACAGCCTTATGTCTTGCATGGTCATGGCATAAGCGACATAGAAACCAAAGGCAGAAACCACATCCTAAGAGAACAACAGCTCAACATACAAATACTCCCGCCCATAAGTCTTTTTAGAGTGACGGGATCTAGGCAAGTGCCGTTCAGGGTGACGATCTGCAACAGGAGCTTCAACATCAGGATCTGCAGTTTCATCATCCCTCCTTTCGTCTGGGATCGCCGGACTGGAGATCTTCCGAGTCAGTCTCTCAGGGATCCAGACAGGGTTTTCTGTGGGAAAACATAAACAGAACCTCGTGCTCTTATGAGCACGGGATCGGGCCCTCGTCATGCACTAGTTATGATATTTTTCCATTTTACCTTTTCTGGCAGAGGGCGTAAGTGATTATGATGTCTGTCAGCAGCAGACTGACCCTGAGCATCCAAATTTAGAAATTTAAAGTAAATAGTGCTAATGATAGTCTATGCTTGGGGTTAAGGCCATGGCCTATTCCCTCTTTTTGTTTTTGAAGACATTCCTTGAGCGTGCGATGTGCTCGTTCTACAATACCCTGCCCCTGAGGGTTGTAGGGCAGTCCATGAGTGAGTGAGACTTCCATCCGTTGGCAAAAGGAAGAAAAGGCTTGAGCCGTATAGGCTGGGCCATTGTCTGTAAATATAAATCTAAACAGGACTGTTATAAAAACAGCCAACAACTAATTAATTTACATATCTATTAATAATAGTTTCTTATATTTTTTATAAAATTATTTTTCTATCAGCCAAAAAAATTAAGGTTTGTATCTCTCTTGAGGCTTAAATTCTTTTGTGGAGAGCTTAAAAAAAAGATCTTAGCCAATTAGCATCTCCTAGAAACCTTTGAATCTTATGTCACAATTTATTTAGGAATATAGCTGATGTCTCAAATATTAAAAGATATTGTCATACATCTGGTTTTGAGTGACTCCAACTTTGCATTACCAGTTTAAATCTAGTTTTTTATTACCAAAATTATAAATTTGCAATCATACCCAATAACATATTTTTCTTAACCCTAGTTCCCTGTGTTCTGAAGATAGGCTCTTGGAGTTGTGTCATGAAGAGTGATTGCTTAGAAAATATTTGCCTCCAGGATCAAAAACTGGGAAGACCATACGCACTTCCTTCCAAGTCTGTGGGCAGAATGAGCATTGTGTCTCTGGGGACAGACTGGTCCAAGGAACCTCTATATAGGGAGGCAGGCCTAGGGGTGGAGCTGTGGCGTCTCCCAAGCATGCGGTTTGAGCTTTTTCACCATTTTGCCTTTCTTTTTCCTTGAGAGGACCACGGACTCTATTTTAGCTAACATGTCCTCTAGGTCCTCCTCCATCTTTTCTAAGCTCTTTCCTTTCTCTATCTTTTCTAAGCTATCAGAGCTAGAAGAGCTCTCTGTATCTATATCTTTTAGACTAGAGTAAATGTTGGTTATCTTTTTTGGTCCCTTGTTTCTTTTACTAGAGCCTGCCTCAGAGCCTTCTGACCGAGCCTCTTTCACTTGCTCAAAAACTTCCTGTTTCTTTTGGACAGCAGATTCACATTCACAATGAGAATTTAGGTACAAGCTAAGACTATACGTCAGGGAAAGCATTATTATGATACCCAAGCCAACCCACTCTGGGTTGACAATAGATATCACAGCTTAGAAAATCTGCGGACCTTTTATTGCCGCTTTCCTTATACTCGTCCCTAAACCTTGACTTGTCCCAAACCTAGGGAACTTCTACTCGTCCCAAACCAGGGAACCTCAAACCAGGGATCCTTAACTCGTCCCAACCCAGGGATCCTCCACTCGTCCCTGACTCGTCCCAAACCAGGGAACTTCAAACCAGGGATCCTTAATTCGTCCCAACCCAGGGATCCTCCACTCGTCCCTGACTCGTCCCAAAGCAGGGATCCTTAATTCGTCCCAACCAAGGGATCTTCCACTCGTTCCTGACTTGTCCCAAAGCAGGGATCCTTACTTCGTCCCAACCCAGGGATCTTTCACTCGTTCCTGACTTGTCCCAAAGCAGGGATCCTTAATTCGTCCCAACCCAGGGATCTTTCACTTGTTCCAGACTTGTCCCAAAGCAGGGAACTTCAAACCAGGAATCCTTAACTCAAACCTCGACTTGTCCCAAACCAGGGAGCCTCTACTCGTCCCAAACCAGGGAACCTCAAACCAGGGAACCTTAACTCGAACCTCGACTCGTCCCAAACCAGGGAGCCTCTACTCGTCCTCGACTTGTCCCAAACCAGGGATCCTCCACTCGTCCCCAACTCGTCCCAAACCAGGGATCCTTAACTCGTCCCTGACTCGTCCCAGACCAGGGATCCTTAACTTGTCCCTGACTCGTCCCAGACCAGGGATCCTTAACTCGTCCCTGACTCGTCCCAGACCAGGGATCCTTAACTCGTCCCTGACTCGTCCCAGACCAGGGATCCTTAACTCGTCCCAACCCAGGGATCTTCCGCTCGTCCCTGACTTGTCCCAAAGCAGGGATCCTTAACTCGTCCCAAAGCAGGGATCTTCCGCTCGTTCCTGACTTGTCCCAAAGCAGGGATCCTTAACTCGTCCCAACCCAGGGATCCTTAACTCGTCCCTGACTCGTCCCAAACCAGGGATCCTTAACTCGTCCCAACCCAGGGATCTTCCACTCGTCCCTGACTTGTCCCAAAGCAGGGATCCTTAACTCGTCCCAACCCAGGGATCTTCCACTCGTCCCTGACTTGTCCCAAAGCAGGGATCCTTAATTCGTCCCAACCCAGGGAACCTCGACTAAAAACTACACCTTTTTACCTCAGTTTCTGAATCCACGAGGTTGTTGTCGTCGGCTTGTTGTCGTTAGTCTTCTTTGGCCACCGTGTCTCTCTCGTCTCTCACCACGTCTCTCGCCGCCGCGTCTCTCCGCCGCCGCGTCTCTCGCGTCTCACCGCCTCCGCGTCTCTCATGTCTCTCCGCCGCCGCGTCTCTCCGCCGCCGCGTCTCTCGCCGGCCGAGTCTCTTCTCCGCCGGCGCCGGGTCTCTCCGCCGGGTCTGTCTTCCCCGTACGGGCCACCAGTTGTCGCGTTTCTCCTCAGCCGGCAAGTAAGACACGACACGCCTGGATTCTTCTTTAACAGCTCTTTTATTCCAGGCACAATCTTCATCCATCGAAGGGGCCGCCACCCCAAGCAGCTGAAATGCACTGCTTATATACCCTTCCAAGGGGGCAGGCCAGGCGGCCTGTTCTCTCAGGATTGGTTAGGGCCAATACCTCATTAGCATAAGCCCTGTGATTGGTTGGGGCTCGTGCCTCATTAGCATAAGCCCTGTGAGCTCGTGTCTCATTAGCATAAGCCCTGTGATTGGTTGGGGCTCATGCCTCATTTGCATAAGCCCTCTCGGGAGGGGCTTGAGGCTGACGCATGCGCAGTAGGCTTATACAGGACGCTGCGCCAGCCATGTTGGAAACCGGCGCTGTCTCTTTGGCTGCCTACACTGCATAAGGAATGGTGCCACCCACAGTGGGTAGGTCTCCCCCTGCCCCAGTACTACAATCAAGATAATGCTTCAGACATTCTCAGAGGTATTTCTCACAGCTGATTCTAGATTGTATCAAGTTAACAACTTAAGCGCACATTAACTTACCAGACCCTTCCAATTTAAAGAAACAATCAGGGGTAATTATGTTTAATAGTCCTGCTGTTCAGACAACTAAGTTGAAGTTAAAGAGAGCAAGGTTTGCCCTGAGTCTCACACACACACACACACACACACACACACACACACACAGCTAATGTAAGGCTGAGCTGGGTTTAGAGCATTGGTACCTAACAACTCCTATGCATAGGATTTTTGAGACACTAAATGTTTCCCTCATTTCTGAATTTGTCCAAGGCTTTACACATTGATAGTGGCTCCAGGAGTTTTCATTCCCAGACTATTAGAAAAGCACACTAGAATAATTGACAGGCTCATGGTCCTGTGGCAGAGGCAAATGGGATGTTGTAGACTTTAGCTACTTGTCATATCTTTTACATATCTTAGATCACATAGAGAACCACATGCAAACAAATAGTCCAAGATTCCCCCCACACCCAGTCTACTCTATGCACAGATCAAAGAGTCCTTTAAACTTCTATGATTCATGCTAAGAGTCTGCTACTGGATGAAGATCCATTTGAAATTTATTACAGCGTATTGCAAATTTGTAAAGGTAAAATGCTGCCAAATTTTAAAAAAAAGTTTATATATTAAAATAGCTATTTCTTTAGGTTCATTTTAATGAAAGGCCAAAGTAGAAAAACAAAACAAAAAACGGAAAACAAAAGGTCAAAACAGAGAGTGCCCAAGAAAAGAACATCAAAATACAGAAGTTGGAGGAAAGGAAGGTTTGAAGTGAGTAAGAATACAGAGTATGTCCATCGTTTGGAGGACAGCAATCTACTGTCCAGAAGCCCTGTAAGGATGGCAGGGCTGGCGTCCTCATTGACTAGAATCCTTGTGTCTCCTGTAAAAGCTGCCATCTGCTTCTGCCAGCTAGTCTCAATATATGTTTGAAGGGACAATCTCAATTTTAAGAATTGAAAAAGATAAGGGGCTGGAGAGATTTAAGCGTATCTGTTGCTCTCACAGAGGGCTCAGGTTTTGTTCCCAGGACAAGCATCTGTGACTCCAGCTCCAGGTATTCCAACGTTCACTTCTGGCCTCTTCAGGTACTCTCTGTACATGGTGCACATAGCAGGCAAAACACTCATATCCATGGCAGTAAATGAATAAATATTTTTTTAAAAAAAAAACACACAAAATGCCACCAGTCCTTTGACTCAGGAGAGATGGTCTATCTTCTTTTCAGCGTGTCATGGACAAAGGTAGAAAACACAGTTTGTTAGTAGGCCACAATATAAAGTCAGCATTGGAAAATTGGCAATGATAAACTAAGGTGGCTCCAAACAGCGGGTCCATGTTAACCCACTTTTATCACACTCTGTGTGGATGAGGGAAGAGGAGGAAGAGGAGAAGAGACAGTAACAACTGGGAGGTAGGAATGGGTAGGGGAGCATGGCTCAATGCTGATTGTAAGCTCATTGGACTCTGGATGGCTGAGGTTGGTAATGTCATGAGGAGATCTCTTTCACTCTGGAGACTTGGAATGATTTTTCCTTACCACTGTAGTTCACACTTCCACAGGGATGGCTGTGGTGGAACTCTCAATATCTCTGTGTGGCTCCATTCTATCAGAGCCACATGGTAGAAGCTACTGCAGGTCACAGCTTAGAAGTTTGCCACCAGTAAATGCCTTACTTTCCTATCCAGTGCTACTGAGAAAAATGGAAGGAGCAATGGCAGCAGCATGCAGAATAGTGCAGGGCAGGTGACATGAGAGATCATGTAGGAGCTGAGCATCTGGGGATGTCAAGTTGGTGAGGCCAGGCTTCTTCATTCTATTCTCAGAGTTCCTCCTGACATCTGAGAGTACTTGAGAAGATACTCTGAAGCTGGTCTAGAGGGAAGCAAGAGACCGGGCTTAGGTTGGGTCCAATATGAAAAGCTGTGTGTCCCTGAGACACAACTTCACTGTGACACAAGTGTGGTTGAAGTAGTGGTGAGAATGGAGAAGCAGAGCCCTCAAGGGGTGATGAGACAATGAACAGCACTGGGGCCTGTGGCTGACCAGACCTATGGCTAACTGAGCCTGTGACTAAGCCACGGATCCTATATAAATACTCACAAGGCCTGCAACTTTTGTTTTGTAGAGGAAACCAGAGACCATCTGAAGGTATCAAGGGTGTCATAACCCTGCAGTTTAACACTGGCTGAATGCCCATCCAGTACCAAAGAAGTCAAAATAGATGAATGGAAAGAAACTTTTATGAAAGCGAGGGAATGGATACCTGGGTCTCAGACACCTCAAGAGGGAAGAGAAGTCCATACAACCAGGAGCCAACATGAATGGCATCTTGAAGGCACTTCCTGTGGCTCTCCTAAAAACAGACACAATGGATTTCTGCTTTCCTAGGCCCAGAGGTGTCTAAAGTGAAGCAGGACAAGCTTCAGTTTGTCCTGATGCTCTTTGAGGGAGGGCATGTGGTTGGAGAAAGGTGGACATACAAAATAAGGGCACCGACTCTTTGTTTCCTACTTCTGGGTAGGTCTCTTTTCTGACCTGTATGTTGGCTCTGAGTGTGTGGTCTCTGAGCCCTTCCTCATCTGCACAGCTGTATCTAGAAAAGGAACGTCTTTAGTTAATATGGCACAGTTCTGACTGCTAACCCTAAGCCCCTAAGCAAGACTGAGTTATCGACCAACAACTACCAGAACACACAGCATGTCCCAGCATGCTCCTTGTTTCTGTGCAGCCTCCATCCCATTGAGCAGCGGTGGACTGTATACCAGGTAAGGCTTCTGCATGTGGAACAGAAGAGGATGTGGAATCAGGTATTCTCAATGCCAGAATTTTCAGTAAGATTAAATTTCTGCTGTTTTTTTATAAACAGAAAGTTGGATCCATTCCACCTAAACAATAAATCATGAAATAGACATGTTAATTGCTATTGTAAAAGAGGAACCCAGGTTCACTTTGATGTGAGGTTAACAGAGCTTCTCTCTGTTTATATTTCCTTTCTATAGATCAAACAGCTCCACAGATTTTTTTTTTCTCTCTCTTCTGACATCCGCATGTTTTGGATACACACACACACACACACACACACACACACACACACACACACCAATGAGCAGTCTAGGTTCCTGATATCTGTTTCTTCAGGCTCCTTTAGGTAGGGATTAAAGAAATGTTCGGGAAACTAACACTTTAAATATTTTTGTATGCCACCTGAGAGGTTGTAGACCAGTGCTCCCTTCATCTACATATGCCGGAGGTCAGTGTTTGCTCAGGGTCATTGTGTAGGGACTTGGGAAGAAGGGAAGATCATCTAATCCTTCCTCACATTTAGGGAGGCCACCCACCTTTCCTTAGCTTAAGCACACTGGCTTCCAGCACCAGGCTCTAGTAAGTAATAGAACTTTTCTCACCGGAAGAAGCCTTTGATTCAATCTAAGCTTTTATCTATTTAATCCTGCCTGTTGTAAACATTGATTAAGCAGCTTCCATGTGTGCCAGGAGCTGTGGGAGGTACAGGAAATAGGAGATGAGTTAGATTCAGCCTGGTCCTCCAGGAATTCACGGTCCAAAACTCCAGCCAAGAAACCATAAAGAAATGTTATGGGTGTTTGGTCACTTCAGTGGGAAGGTCCAGGGAAGTGTGAATTTTGTCTTAAGTTCATAGAACCTGTGTTTTGAAAGTTGAATAGAAGTTCTAAGGTTTTGTTTTGTTTTCTTGTTTTTTTTTGGTTTTGGTTTTTTTTTTTGTTTGTTTTTTGGCAGTTGAAAACTCAGGTGTTACAAAAAGCACAAGGGAGACAGAGAGTGAGGAACATCTGAGGGAAAGAGAGTGGCCTTCTGTGGCTGAGAGTAAAGGGTGTGTGCTAAGTGAGGAGGGGATAGCTGGATAGAGTTTAGGGTATAGGAATGGGAGAAAGGGATGGGTTCTTTCAAGTCATGTTGGGGATAGAGATTTTTGTTATTGTTTGTTTTGTTTTATAATAGTCATAGTATTAGCATAGAGATTAGCTCAGAGCAATGAGGCAGAAAACAAGACTACCAGAGGTAGTCTGGATGCTGAATTAAGAGGGTTTCAAAATACTTACATATTTAAGCTCAGCAACAGAAGATCAGACTCCACGAACACTGAATGTCTGAGGAAATGCATAGGGTGTGCTGGGAATATCTGACTTTAACATCTAGGTGCTTTGGATGGTGGTTTACCCAGAAATTCACAACTGGCCAAAGTGCAGATGTGTGTCAGTGGAGTGCTCAGATTAAAAAAAAAAGGCATCTATAGCACGTGCCCCTTCCAAGTCTTAGGGACCATCCAGAAAGAGGGGGCAAAAAGATTGCAAGAGCAGAGGTCTGGGAGGACTGATGCTAACTGCATCTTCTGGATATGATAAGACCACTGCACTCGTGAACATAGTGGCTCTGGTTGCCTGCACAGGACCAGCACAGGCTCAAGCCAGTCAACGTTCTAGCATGGATGGAGAAAGGATTCATGGAGAGCTAACCCTACCAGAGGAACTATGCACAGTAGATGGTTTCTGGAGGAAGTTGAGTCAGTTTTCTTTAAACTTGTGGCCCTTGGTAGGTTGACCATGCTCCACTGGGTAACCCTACTCCCAGGAGTACAAGGGCAGCATAAACAGGAGTCAAGGAGTTATTTTAAAACAATAAAAAAGAGGATACAAAATTGTGAGGTAATGTGTGGAGGTAGGGGTGGATTTGGGAGGAGTTGGGGGAAGAGTGAGGAGTAAATATGACCAAAGCACACTGCATAAAATTCTTAGACATAATTAAAACCTTTTTGGAGGGAGGGGGCAAGCATTTATTTTGTTTTATACTTCCTGATTACAACCCATAACAGAGGGAAGTCAGGGCAGGAACTCAAGCAGACAAAGAGGCAGAACCATGGAGGGATGCTTAGAGCTTGCTCCCTCTGGAATGCTTAGCTACTTTTCTTATACAATGAAGGACCACCAGTTAGTTCAAGGACCCACATCCACAGTGAGCTGAGCTCTCCTACATCAATCAGCATTTTGAAAAATGCCCTACAGATATATCCAGGGGCCAATCTGATGGAGGCAATGCTTCAATTGAGGGTCTCTCTTACTAGGTACGTGAAGCTGACCAGACATACTAATTATAATGTTTTTTTTATGAGTTAAAAACAAAATACTAGAGCCTGCCTGATGACTCCTGCTTGTAATCCCAGCACTAGGAAGGCTGAAGCAGGAGTGCTCATTTATTCAAAGGTATCCTGAGGGCACATAGTGAATTCCAGGGCATTCTGAACTACAGAGGGAGACTCTCTCAAAACAACCACAAGAAGTGGCAGGGATGATAACATGGAAGCCACAAACACCCCAAGTCTTGGTACTAAGGCTCACCACCTAGCCAGAGGGCCAAGACTGGGCTCAGGATGATTGATTGCTTTGGTGTATTTCCAGCATCTCTGCCATAGGCAGCTTTCAGGGTGCTAGCCTGCCATCCTCTCAGAATTCTGGCTCTCTGAATAAGGCATATTAAGCATTCTAAACAAACAAACCAAACAAATAACAACAAAAAGAAACACAGAAAAAAGATCAAAGCAAAGAAAAAACCAAATCAAAACAAAGCCCCAAACCAGCCACAACTTCTCAACCAAGTCAAGAACAAACTTACAGTTTGGTACATTTTACTGTGTATCTTGTATAACCTTCCCTAGGGAATTTCTAAACAATTGTACAATGAGCTAATGAAAAGTGTTAAAGGCAGCTAGATATTGTAGTTTGAAAGTGACGTGTCCCACACAGGCTCATGTGTTTGAATACTTAGTCCCTAGTTGGTGACACCATTTTGGAAAGCTATGGAACCTTTAGGAGGTGCAATCTTGCTGGAGGGAGTATGTCACTGTCAGAGTAGGTCTTGTGGTTTTATAGCAGTGCCTTGTTTCTGGTCCATTCTGTGCTTCCTGGTTGCAGAACAAAATCATGGCCCATCACCTCATGTTCCTGTTGCCAGCACTTCCTACTATGTGAACTATACTCCAAGGTATAAGATAAAATAAGCCTCTTCTCTCTTAAGCTGCTTTGGTTAGATATTTAGTCACACCAAACAGAAAAATATTGAATGCCCTAAAACCTACCACATCTTGGCTGACTCCTAATATCCAGTAAATCGAATGTAAGGTGAATTTTTCTTGAGTTTAAAGCATGCAATATAATGATAATACTCATTGCTTAGGGGGAGAGAATTATCTGTCAGTATATATGATTTCTGCAATGGAAATCTGACTACCTTGCATCCTAGGTTTATAGTCTATATAGCATAACTATGGTTTCTCACAGGGATCCCAAAACTTGGTCTCCCGTCTCAGGTAGATTTGTCCCAAAATAGTAGACGGGAATGAAGTAAGTATCACCCTCATTTCCCACCTCTCATGCTTGTCTAGAAAGGAGAGTGTCTTGTAGCTGCGCATCCAGGATTCCTGAAAGGCTTGCTTCAGGGGCATAATAAAATGAGCGTTCTTGATGTACCACTTAGCTGTCTCCTGCTTCCTGTTAGTTAGTTGTGCCTGGGTGGATCCTTTGAGTTGCCTGCTCTGCAGAAGCAGTAGTTTGCAGGCATCAGTTGGGGAAAGAAAACTCTAGTGAGGATGTTCTGTCTGCCCCTGCCTTGCTCTAGTGTTCACCTCATCTTTACTGGTTAACTAGAACTCGGTCACTAAAGCCAAAAGCAAATCCCAGGTGGCTTCCACAGCAGTTTGGTGCTGAAGGTAAATGCCCTTCAGAGGGCTGCAAGAAGTAATCTGCTTTGCTCATGTCTCCTGGATTCAAGGACCTTGTTGGCAAAACTCTGACCTTTGTCTCTGTCCCTGTGGAAATTTGGGCTTAAGTTTCTCCTCTAGATAAAGACAGCATCCTCATGGGGTTAGAGGCTCAACCCACTTAGTATGATTGGGTATAAACTAGGATATCTCAGAAACCCTGATGGCAGCACTAAGCCTTACACTTCAGCATGTGATTTGGGGGGGAGAGGTAAGGAGGATGTACAGTTCTACAAAACTAACAAGAAATAGTGTTTAGCCTCACTGATACCTCTAAAGGAGTGCTATGCCTTTAAAACCAGTTTGTATGTCCAAAGCTACTCAAACCACAGAAGACAAATGAAAATGTGATCACAATCTGTTAAATCCTAAGCCCCTAACCTCATACATTCTGTGTGTATCTTAATTCCCTCTCAACCCCTCCAGTCTGGCTTATGTCTCAGATCCTAATTGCTAGGTTTATTTATCCATTCACATGTGTGTGCACGCGCACTTGCATATGTGCATGTATGTGCATGTGTGAGCATGTATCTGTGCATATGTGTGTGTGCATGTGCCTGCCTGTTCATGTGCATGTGTGTGTGCATGCCTCTGTGTGTGTGTGTTTCTTGTGAGACAGTATCATTCTGCATTCCAGACTGGCCTGGAACTCATGGCAATTCTTTTGCCTCAGCCTTCTGAGTGCTGGGATAACAGGCATGAGCCACTAGTTTTAAAACATGCTTCCATTTAAGACTCTGCAGTCCCAGTTCAGCGCCGAGTGGATACTCTCATTTAATAAACATGAATTAGATCAAAATGGTTTTCGTGGATACGATGTTTCATTGTTCAGATCTGAGGGAAAGTACAGCTGTAAGAACTTGGGGAGCTGCTTGCTTCGAGAATAGTGAATAGCATTCACAATAATACACTGTTGTGAGTCTACCTGAGATGCTAAGAGCAAATCCCCAGCTTCCACTTTGCATGCCCACCAGCTGCTCCTTCTTTGCTCTCCTTTTCAAGGGATGTGAGAAACGTTCATTCATTGCCTTTGTCCTGATGCAGGACTCTCAACCCTGGCACTGCTGACACTCTGGTCGGAAGAGTTCTTTGTTGTGGGTGAATGTGAATCCTGTGCAGTGGAGACACTCGGCAGCATTGCTGCTCTCTGTCCTAGAGTCATTAGAGTGTTTCCCGGCATTGTCCCTGGCCAGGGGTGGGGGTGGGGCAAAGTCACTCCCGGTCAAAAATCACTCCGTTAAAGTAGGCAAAGTCACTTTGTAATTCTGCCACACAATGCGGTTTTTAGCATTGATTCGTATATTACTTCCAGCAGCTGATCTCTGCATAGATGGAAAAAAGGGCCAATCGCTTAAATAACCGACTTCAGAGCTCAGTGCTCAGCTCCTTAGTCTGATGGGTTTAGATTAAACTGCCCTCACCACAAGTTGGAAGCATGCTCAGATGGCAGAGAACGTTTTCCCCAAGTCGCCACCAGAGGACGTTTCTATAGTTAGCAGAGCTGTTTCTGGGTAAGAACACTGGCTGCAGCACGTTTGCATTGTAAGACAATACAAGAGCCTGCCTGCTTGCAAAGGAGGTCCCTAGATCCATCCTAGTGGGTGTTTATTTTATGCCAAACTCCATCCTCAGGGCGCTACACGGCTCCTGAGGATGGGATGCCCATGTTTAAACAGCATGAAATACAGTGTGGATGCTCCCGCTCCACTTCTCTGGTCACAAGGGCTAACAAATCTCACTCACTCTGCCTGCCAACTGCAGGAGAGACTCCGTTAATGTAATTAAAGGAAGCGAGCGCCTGCCTCCTCCTTCCTAGTCTTGCTCTCTGTGCTCTATCAAGGAACAGCTTTAATGGTCCAGTGAAGGGCTCAGCCCAGCGCACCATGAACTGGAGATAATGTCTGGAGTCGGGTTAACTGAACTCTCCCGCCAGCAGAGCCCATGCCATCTGCCCATTTATTGACAGCCTTGTCAGCAAAAATCTGGAGTCTGAAGGTGGGCAGGCAGCCAGCCTGCCTTCCACTGTCTCTCCAGCGTCTCGCTAGCAGATGTTGTGCTTCATGCCTGGAGCTGCTGTTGGCAAATCGCTGCATGCTCATGTTATTTATCAGAGGGTGCAGGGAGGGCAGGAAGGGAGATGTGTTTTCCAGGAAGAAATTTGTATTCCCTTCCAGGTTTTCTGTAGATGTTAAAGAAGGAGAAGAAAAAAAAAATACTGCTTGAAACTGACTTTGAACAATGTGAATTAATTAGCTGATTGTTCAACACTGGAAAAAACAAAATCGTTCCAAACCACACAGTTACTCGAAGAGCCAGTGCCCAAGTTCCATAGGTTATGTGGATTTGAACACTTGCATCTGCTCATTAGGATCTGCCTGGCCTTGGAGAGTGCTTTTTATTTGGACAGTCTCACAAATGCAAAGGAGTGGTGAGTGTTTCTTTTCAATATAGATAATACCACACTCATACTGAGCTCTCCTCCCAAATCCCCAAAAATCAGTCTGACTATTTACCAAGTGAATAGAGATCTAGATGCGGTTCTGTGACTAGACAACTGCCTGCTCACCTTTGACAAAGGAATCTGTCTGGCTAGCTCTTTATAGTTTAAAGGAGGAAACAGGAAAAGAGGGACAACCTCTTAGAAGTAAAATTCAGCCTCATTTATGGTTTTGCATGTAGGCTTTAATAGCCATTCTCTCTTGAGAGCTTTGCAAAAGCTGCTTCATCCAAGGATGCTTTTGTAAGGCCCCCAGCTATTGGTTCTTCTGAGCTCTATGTTTGTCTAGTTACCCATAACAAAAGGTGTCTTCTATCAGGAGATGGAAATGGGATGGAAAGAAAAATTCATTGGACTCAAGAGATACGGGGAGGCCCAGCGAGCCCTAGCGTGAACATCCATGGTCCTTCTCTGGGTGGAAGGGGCTCTTTGTTTCTCTGCTGATTATTTATTTCCGTGGCCATGAAAAGGGCAAAATCTCTACCCAGATATCAGAGAATTCCCCAAGGAGAGGACTGAGGTTGTCCATGGAGATCCAGCAAACAGCTTGGCACCTCCAAGGCATCAGAAATCCATTGTTAGGAATCCTGAATCGTGCCGCGCGGAAGTGGAAATCCTGGCTAGCTGCTCTTCACTGTGATGTGTCTCTGCACCATGCCGAGACACATCTCACTGGCTCCTAATGAAATGGTACCAAACAGAACAGAGACAATAAAAGCCGACACAAGTGAATGCAGAGCACACCTGGTTGTAAGCTCCGAAATTAATGTGGAATTGCCTTTTCCCTCGCAGGGAGCGCTAAAGCCATAGATAGCCCCGAAATCACCACTTCTAGCACACACATTGTGCCTTATGACAGAACCATTTTAACATTTCTACCAGCCTCATTTTCTTACCCAGTGGACATCTTCTCACCTGGTTACTAGTGTCTAGGCTAGGCCATTCACTCTGGCACTGTTTTAGGTCGGTGGCTTGGTTCTATGCCCATCAGGCTGTGACATCTGAGAGTAGGCTGGAAACTCCATGTAAATGAAGCTGAGACAGAGGACTGAAAATGTTGTGACCAGTGCTGCTGATCTGGGGTGTTAATGAGAAGTAACGGGGTGTGTGTGTGTGTTTGTGTGTGTTACAAGATGAGTCCCTATGGCAGGTGGTATTATGGTCCTTTGTCGATAAATGAGATCCTGGGCTCAGGGACAAAAGGGCACAAGAGGACGGTGCCCTGGATTTAAACCCAAACTGAGGCCCATGGGATGCCTGAGAGTGAGACCACAGGAAATGAACAGAAGGTCATGATTAATGAATACACCTGTTTGGGGTGGGAGTGGGGGGGGGTGTTTCCAAAGAGCTGCCTGGGTTTCTGTCAGGCAAGGCAGCACTTCCCCCATTCACATCTTTTCATCAGTTCAGCCTTCATATAGCTCCAACACCAAATAAAAGCGGCACTCCAAGGGGACATACTTGCTGCTGATCCAGTGAGGAGACAAGAGCTGGCCTAGGCACAGGGTCAGGGTTAGCTTTGTCTTCGCTGGCCAGTGTGGGTGCTGGGGAAGAGCTTCAGGGAGGGAGGCAAATGCAGCATCCAGACCTGTCTGCTCCTTACCTTTCCCTCCAAGGAATTTGAGCACTGTGGTTTCTGCCGCCCCCATCAGCCAGAGGCTTCTGCTTGTGTGACCATAGGCTATCCCTGGCCGTTGGTAGGATGCCCACCGCTGTCTGCAGGCTGCGATGCTGGAGGCAAAGGCCATTTGGAACCTGTTGCATCAAGGAGTAAGGCTCGGTGCTTTATCGGTGAAGCCTGGATACCAAGGAGGCTCTCTTGGCCCAGCAAAGACGCCAAGAGACAATCATAGGTGCTGGGGCTCTGCTACTGAGCACAGCCGCTGGCCCTGCCGGCTGAGCTGCTAGCTCTTGTAGGATCGGTCCACTCTGCCTCTGCTCTCTGCCTGCCTCCAAGGTTCCTTTGTACCTCTGCTGCTTCTAACAGATGTGCGGAGCCAGGGCGGTTGCTAAGAGATAAAGAGAAGATACCAGTAGGTGTGGGGGTCGCAGGCTGCTTTTGGACAGACGCTGGCAAGCTGAGAACCACAGGCAGGACTCAGTTACCAAGCAGCTCTTTTGTTCAGCGACCCAGCTCGTCTGCAGCGTTGCATCTTTCTGTAGCTCCTTACCTGCCTTGAGAAGCTGTCTGGCAAATAGCCAGGGCCCCCTCTCCACTTCCTCTAGGAGGAAGTGACTGGGGTCTTGCTGCAAGCAAGGCTGGCAACCCATCCCTATGCTCTGGACTCTCTATTTCTTTCTGGGTGTTGAGCAGCCAGCTGGTTCCCTGCAGGGGACACGGAAGCCACCTGCATGTCAAATGAACACTTCCCGCATAGCATCTGCATTTAAAAATAATGAGTGAAATAGTTCAGGTGCACGGCAGCACGCATCACGCATCCCGGGACTGTGTTGGCTACCCTGTTTTAAAAGGGCACTGCTGTTGGAGGCCTGATGTGTTCATATCTGAAACGTTAAAATACAGGCAGAGTTAATTTTAGTATGAATGTTTTCAAACTTTCACATCTTGCAACAAATCTTATTCTTTTCTCTTCTTCTTCTTCTTCTTCTTCTTCTTCTTCCTTCTTCTTCTTCTTCTTCTTCTCCTCCTCCTCCTCCTCCTCCTCCTCCTCCTCCTCCTCCTCCTCCTCCTCCTCTCTTCTTCTTCTTGGAGGGGATGGGACGGGAGACATGGGTGGAAGTGGCCTTGATTCCTGGTCTTCCTGTCTCAATCTCCTGAGTGCTAGAGTTGCACTGTGTACCACCACTCAAGGCCAACAAATCTCATTTTAAAAGCACCACGGTAGGCTGTGTTGGTTTGAAAAAGAATGGTCCCCAAAGGCTCATATATTTAAATGCTTAGGGAGTGGCACTATTTTAAAGGATTAGGAAATGTAGCCTTATTGGAGTAGTGGTGTGGTTTTGTTGGGGTAGGCATGGCCTTGTTGGAAAAAATATGTCACTGGGGGTAAATTTTGAGGTTTTCAAAAGCCTAGGCCAGACCCAGTGGCTCTCTCTTCCTACTGCCTGTGGATCCAGGCAAAGAACTCTCAGCTACCTCTCCAGCACTTTGTCTGCCTGTGTGCTGCCATGCTTCCTGCCATGACAATAATAAACTTCTGAAACTGTAAGTTAGCCTCAATTAAATGCTTATATACATACATACATACACACACACAGACACACACATACACAGACACACACACACAGTTATCTTGGTCATGATGTCTCTTCACAGCAATAAAACACTGGCTAAGTATGCCAAGCAAACTACCTCCACATGTTAACCCCTGCCCTAAACTTGTGAAGATGAAGCTATAAGCTCTATTTTTGTGCTTGACTGGGGTTATCCCAGCTGAAGAAAGACTGTGCCTGCTCCCTGTGATCCTTCTTCAGGGCTAGGAGTGCAGGTTGGTGATCGTGTGCTTGCTTAGCCCAGATCATGAGTTTGATCCTCAGCGTGCACAGGCAAATGTTCTAGGGCTCTGCGCTCTTCTGGAAGTTGCAATGTGATCCATGGCATTGTGTGAGGAGGTTTGGAGTCTTTCACCTCAATAACCAAAGAGAACTCAGCTGTACACAAAGAGACTTTTTAAAGTTCTTCCTGATGAGGGTTCAATACTTTAGATTAAAGTAATCAAACAGATACTGCCTCAAGCGTACCTTGGACTAGAAGGACTGGTCTACTTTACATTGGAAGAGCCACAAAGATGAGCAAGGTGATGGGGTTGGGGGGAACACTCAAGTTAATTCTAGAACAAAGCCAGCTCTTTATTCAATAACACATTTCTGTTTATTTTGGGGATAGATGAAATTCACAATACCGAGGCACTTAGACGTTCTGGATTGTATTGTCCAGGTCATGAAAATTTAGATTTTTCTCTAAAAGTCATCAGGCTAGGGCACAGCCTGGAGTGCTTCGCTGCCCTGTGAACCTAGAGTGCAAGGCTATCAGGGCACTGTTAGAATGCTGTCATAGGAGGTCAGGCTCTCTGCTGTGCATCTGTCACCCACAGGAGAACAGCAAGGCTACAGACCACAGAGGGGTGAAGCTGCTATTTGCTGTTGGTCTTCCTTCCGTCTTTCATGCCCCTCTGGGCACTCACAAGGAGACATCCATTCTACTGTGATGGAGCCTTTTCCTCTCCACTGTTGGTGAGCTCTCTAGGTCAGGGGAACACCAGTCAGGAAGATGGTGGAAATGCCCTCTGCCTCTAGAGAGGAAAGAGTATACCTGTGCAGCTTTTGTTTTGTTTCTAGGCGGGTGGGCTACCCTGCTCTAAACCAAGCAAACCATCAGCAGTCATTTCCTCCCCACAAATCCAGAAAAATACAGAAGCTTTTCACTCTTTTATTGATTCTTTGTGAATTTCACATCATGTACCCCAATACCACTCATCTCTCCCCCAGCCCATCCCTTCCCATCTACACTCTGCCCTTGCAACCTCCCACCCAAAAGAAAATAAAAAATTAAAACAAAACCCCACCACCTCGCCATGGAATCTGTAGTGTGTCCTACAGTATACTCTTTGGTCTACACACCTTTACTTGAAATTTTTCATTGCAATGAGTCATTGTCTGGTTCTAGGACTCTGGGTTCTGTTACACTATCAATGCAGACAGAAACTTTTTATTTATTTTAGTTTGCTTTTTTAAGCATCTCACTAAGTAGTGCTAGGTGTTCTGGAACTCACTATGTAGGCCACACTGCCCTGGAGCTCACAGAAAAATCCACCTGCTTTTGCCCCTGGAGTGCTTGGATGAAAGGCTGCCCCACCACACCTGGCTAAAGCTCATTTCTTCAGAATGAATGCATCCCAGGATTGCTTTTCTTCTTGCCGAACAACAACAAAGGAGGTGGCAACCTTGCTTAAGTCGTTTGGGAATTTGTAAAGAACACTCATCTTTTGCTACTCTTGTTTCTAAAATGAAGCACTAAGGATTTAGGAAGCACTTTGCTCTAAGATCCCTAGCCTGACACAAAAGACCTTTCATGGTAGGAAGGAAAAAGGAAGCTTGGAAGTCTTTGAGAAATGCTTGTAACTTCAAATAAGGAAAACATTGTTTTGAGGATCTTTAGAAATATAAAAGTGGCTGTCACAGTTGTTTTTAAAGGATAAGCCAAACAATGGACTCTTTCAGGCTAATTGGAAAAAAAACTAAAAAAAAAAAACAAAACCCTAGTATCTTTAAAATTACCAAATTGTTACCGTTTGAATATAAAACTCACCCTAGAGATTCATTATCCAGAATTGGGTTCATATCTGGAGGTCTTAAATGGGGAAGCTGGTGGAGACTTGAGGTATGTCTCACTGAATGTGGTACAACTCTGACAGTATGCTTCAAATGTTCTACTGGTCCTGAGTCCCTTTCTCCATCCTTCTGCTCCCTGTCCACCAGGAGGTAAGTGGCCTTTGCCACCTGCTCCCAGCATCATGGTGCTCTGAATCAGTGGAGCCGACAGCCCTGAAACCCTGAGCCCAAATAGATTCATCCTGTATGTTGCTTCTGTTAGGTATTTTGAGGCAGCAATGAAAAATCTAACACAGTCCTGGCTCAGCCTGATAAGCAAGTTCTCACCCTCACCAGCAGAGCTTCTTTTCATAATACCTGGAGATCTCCAACCAGTTAGCATGGAAAGAATCAGTGACTGTGAGATGCCCAAGCCCAGCTGATAACCTGTAACACATCCCCAACACCTAAGGCTCAGGGACAATCCTAAAAGAGGGGACAGAAAGATTATAGGGTGCCTATTGATGAGCAATATACTTAGATGCAATAGGGAAAATGTACCCATGAAATCTCAACAAGTTGAGATAATATTTGTCGGTATCAGGCTCTGAACCCAGTGACATCACATCTAGGCGACTCACATCATTGTCAAGGCAACCGCCATACATTCCCAGAATCCACCTGGCTACATCTCACCTTTACCTGGGAAAGGCTACATCACTGCCCATATAAAACAGGCAGAACCCTCTGACCTAGATCTCTTCTTCATCTTCTTCCTCTTCTTCCTCTCTTCCCCCTCCATCTTTGCCCTATCTCCTAAATAAACCCCACTTGGAACGTTTGGTCTGGTGTGGTCTGTTCTAAGCTTGTGAGGATGTATATCAATATCATTTGACATGCTAATGTAAGCAGGCTAATGTCTATGTGGTCCCCCATCACTAGATAAGAGCTACAAGTAGTCCTGATAGAGTGAGAAATGGCTTCTTCTATGGATGAGCTCTGAATAGATTGTCCAATTCAAGTGGTCAGTCCTGGGCACATGAACATGCAAGAAACACTAAACAGACTCAGTAGGTTTGTACATATCTACTGAGTACATACATAAATGTGTGTATGCATATAGCCTACTGATATGTATGTATATATGCATGGATGTGTGTGTGTACACATCTATATATATACAAGTAACAATAACTAAAGAAGAGATCATAAATTTGGAAGGGAATGATGGGACATGGGAAGAGTTGGAGGAAGTAGAGGGAGGAGCTGGAGTGATATAGATGCAAGGATAGTGTCTGAAATTTCAAACAAACAGAAAGAAATGTATTTTCTTTCTGTTGCCTATTCAAAAAAAACATTGAGACACAAACGCACTTGGAAACAAAATCCCCAAATCAAATAGAAATCCAACCTCAAAACCCTGACATCCTTCCAAATTCGATCTTACATTCTATCTTGGTGCCTTAGACAAGTCCACTGACTCTGCCAAAATGCTGTCGACATAGATGGAATCAGAGGCTGTCTGTAAACAGAAAGCATCGGTTCCAGGCACAGTGTCATGGTGTTTGCTATAATCTTAAGTCTTACACCGAGTCTCAAGACTTTTGGTATATCAAAGATATAGTTAATTAGTTGTCACATTGTACTGGCTACTTTTAGGTCAGCTTGATACAATCTAGGCTTATCAACCTCAATTGAGACATTGTCTCCATAAGACCAGGCTATAGGCAAGCTCTAGGGTGTTTTCTTAGTGATTTATGAGGGAGGGCCCAGGCCATTGTGGGTGGAGCCATCTCTAGGCTAGTGGTCCTGGGTTCTATAAGAAAGTAGGAGGAACAAGACAAGAGGAGCAAGCCAGTAAGCAGCACTCCACCATGGCCTCTGCATCAGCTCCGCCTCCAGGTTCCTGCCCGTTTAAGTCCCTGCCTTGGCTTCCGTCCATGAATTTTGACTCAATCTGAAAGCCAAATAAACTCTTTCCTTCCCAGCTTGCTTTTAGTCACTGCAAAAGGAACTCTAACTAAATTTCACATTTATAAGATACAACCATCCTTGGATCACTGTGTCTTAGATAATGAGTTTGTAAAATTGTGTTCTGGTCCAGGTAGGTCACTACTTGGGATGCTAAAGTCTTAACTTGAATATTTACTAACCACTCACACATCTGTCAAAGGAATGGATCTGTAGGATGATCAAGTTTCAAACTCTATTTCTTACCGTTGGGTTGTATGGCAGTCTCTAAGGCACATAGGAGGAGAGGAGGATACTGATGGACAAGAAGCAACATTGTCTGTTCTGAGCATAGACTGAAGTGTGTCCATGATAGCCTCATGCTCTTCTGACACCTTGTCCAAAGTAAATGTCACTTCAGCCTGGTCCTATAGTAAGAATGGCTGTCAAACAGACGTTGGCCCATGCTCCAAGCTTGAACAGGGCAGCAGTGCTATCCCATAGAACTTGTGAGCAAGATGTAAAAGTTTGCAGTTGTAAGTTCCTAAGCCTTTGGGATTGCTTGTTACATAGCACTATTGCTGGAAACACTGGCTGATATAGAGCCCACATATTGCATAGATCAGACCTTATGGAAATAAAAAATACATCAAGGAGATGCAGAACATATTTTTGTTAGTCTATCAGACATAGTGAGTTGGTGCCATGCAGAGATACCACCCCGGAGCTACAGTTACATTTATAGGCAATACAGCATCATTTTGATCTTTTCCATTACCTGTAGGTTAGGGATTTGAATTTTAGCTTGACCTGACTAAGGTCCATGTGCAGCATGTTTACAGGAGCAGAAAGGATAAGGTTAGGAAAATTACTTCATAGCTGTCTCTTTTTCAAGGTCAAGGGGGTAGAGGTTAGTTGAGGGAGAATGTAAGGAAGATTACAGAAGCAAAGCACAGCATACACCGCTCATAGACACGAGGGCAGTAGGGATTTTTCACTCATTCTAATCCTTCTTATCACACGGGCCCTCTCTTTGGCCTCAAGTCTCCTTCCAGCCAGAATAGCTCTTTCAATCATTTTATAAACCAGCTTCTCCCTCAGATCTTATCTAAACAAAAGGACGTGTGGCCAAAAGCTCAAACCAAAACAACTTGTGTTGTGTTGCTGTTTCTAAAGGTTTGCATTAATGTATGATTTTAATCGTTCATTACCTTCTTCCTTTTTAGACCTCCCATCCATGTTTATATTTTTGATATGCATATATGCATTATATAAAGGGATGGGTTTAATTATGGCATTTTAGCAATGTGGATTATATGCTTTGCTTACATTATCCTTCCTTTTCCCACATGCGTGCTTGCTCACTTCCTCCCCTGAGTTGTCCCCTTTATACATGGATTGCATTATATATAATATAAAATCTAAATCTAAGTACCACACAGGGAAGACGGTGTGTGCTCTCTGCCTTTGCAGGTCTGGCTGAGTTTACTGCACATACTGATTTCCTCTAGCTCCACCCAGTTGCTCATAAGTGGCATAATTTCATTCTTCTTTGTGAATAACGATCCCATTGTGTGTATATACACAATAATCCATTATTTTCAACACATATATGTCTGGTTAGGTTATTTTCATTTCTCCTGCTAAAATTAAGCAATAAAATGTAACCAAAACCTAAGCAAATAAAAACTATTATGATTTTTAAATTAAAAGCAGCCGTCTCTCTTACAGTCTCACTTGGCTACTAATCTTTGGAAAGTGAATTTGGCAAAGCCACTGAGATGTTTGTGGCTGCGCACTGCACTCCATGATGGATTCTTTGGTTGTTGTTTTTAAGCAGAACCTCTTGTAGTCCAGGCTAGACTTGAACACCTGATCTGCCCACATCCACCACCTGAGCACTAGGCCATCCTGATTATAGATTACTTTCCAATTAATTCTTCCAGCTCTGGTATTTGAAAGTCAGAAAGTTGGCATTTTCTCAAGCATTGCTGCAAGTACTGGAACATCAACAGGCTGGTCCATGTACATTTGAGTGTTTAGCCACATCCTTTTATTCAGAAGAATAATCACATCTCTCTTCTAAGGACAAGCTGTTGTTTTGTAAATGATGTGAATCTGACTTTCAAGAGAATGTGCTTTCTTAGTGTGTCTCCTCAATCCTGGGACCTGGCTAAATCTGGTTTTAAAACCTTGCTCATCTCTTAGTCCCCCTCTAACAGACAGTGCTCCAGTCCAATGCATGCAACAGGGAAACAGAGAGAGAAGCCTCCTAACAGTCCTCAAATATTCAGATCCTCTATGTCCTGAAATATAAGTAACAATCACAGCTAGTGAAGAAACTGAGGCCATGGAGTTGGCTGGAGCAGGGTCAGTGTGTTAGCTTCCTTAAGAATGCCATCTCTTTGCAGGTGTCTCTAGTCTTAGTTCAAAGAGATGAATAATGGTGGCCATGTCAGACACCCCAGGAACACTATTTCTATGTTTTGGTATCAATTTATAGGGCACAGTGAGAGAGCTAGCTGCTCCTCTGTGAAGGATGTGGCCCTGGTAGCTCATCTGAGTCCCCGTTTCTGCCCTTTGTCTTAAGGAAGCCATTCATGTTTCACACATTCCGTGTTTCCCACACACCTGTTTCTTCTCAAGTGACATCAGTTTCTTCATGAGTGAAAAGAAGCCATTGGACACATTGTTCCTTGCTTGTCTTTTCCCCCTTAGCTAGATTTAAAGCACATATTAAAGTCACTTTAATTATAAGGCATGCTCGGTGTATACTCCTGTTAAAGATTTACCTAACAGATCCTGTGCACCCACCAGCTAGTTTGCACAGATGTTAGTTTATTTGTTCGTGTTTGCTTAGAGCCTTATATATTTAATTCATAAAACAAATTTAAAATGTTAAAATATGAGAAAATGGGCCTCTTAAAATCAGAGTTATGATGCATAAAGAGGAAATAAAATATACATTAATAGGCAATTATAGAAGTGAGAGAAAACTAATGGGAGTAGATTCTACAATAGCGAAAAACAATCCTAAATGCTTTAAATTGTTTATCAAGACAGAAAGAAAATAAACCCCACAAAAGCAAAAACCTGAAACAGCCATAAGGGAGGATGATAAAATAATTATAGGAAACAAAATTAGAATTAAGTCAATCAGGAAAAGGCTAACACATGTCCTCGAAAGAGATTCTATTAAGTGAAATTAATTCCTCTGGAGTATTCACAAACATGGCATCTGCCCAATTGTGAAGGAAACTTGCCCTTGGTATCAATTCCTAACACAGAGATGAGCCCAAGGAAAATCATGGCTAAGTAAATTGAGGAGACTAATATGTACCAAGAAGAGTTTTATTTGATTTAAGAGCATCCTATGAAAGCATTGTTGCAAATCAGAGATTAATCTATTATGTTAATACATACATAATAGTAGAAACTATGGTAAAATAAAAAAGTACCATTGTGGGACATACACAAATGGATAATTATGAATAAACCCAGAGCACATAATGCTGGGTACAATAAGGGTACAATGCGGCATATATGATTCTGCTTACAGAGGATAATTTAGCTCATAAGTGCAGAAATCAGATCAATGGTTGCCTGGGGCTGGGCAGGAGAGCACAGTGGCTGCAGAGCTTCAGTTTTGCAGAGAGAAAGTTATGGAGATGGGTTGTACAAGACTGTAAATATACTCAGCACTACTGAACTGCACACAGAAAGTGTACTATATGATTATATTACAGAATTTTCAAAAACAGAATAAATCAGAATATCTTTTTAATGGAATCTGAACATGTGTACTCAACACCGATTTCTGACCAAAATTTATATGCAATGTAAGAGTAAGTGACTAATTGGTGTCCACTATGACACCAGGTAGTTTGACTTACGTTCAGTGTCTTTCCCAGAAATCTGAGCAAAACAGACAACGCCATCAAAAACTCAGTGTTGCCTTTTTCTTTTCAGGGCCTAGTTCAAATAATAGATATTTCCATGTGAAACTATTTTTACTAACCTCATCTGTGTATTGTCTTCATCAAAAAACCCAGAGTCTACTATTTTAAATTAGAGTCTACTCTAGTTTAAAACATGATTAATGAATGGCTTGAGTATACCACTTCCAGTTTATAGGAACAAATGGGTCAAGTAGACAAAATAAACAAAAAGGAAAATTTGAGCTATCATCATTAACATAGAATTAACTTAATGAATGGAAATATACACTGTAAAAATCAAACAATACATAATATATTTCTGGGCTTAAAGAGTTTTGGGTTTCCTGTTTTAAATCAGAGTAGAATGCAGCATGCATAAATTCATGTCCCTTAACAGGATCTCTGCCTATGCTGAATCTCTTGGTACTTTCCCTTTAAACTGGCAACTGAAGCAGAGTCAGTGTGGAGATGGGCGTAGACGGTCCCAAATGGAAAACTGTCTGTTCACACATGCCAAGGTACTTTTTCAACTTGAACCTCCATCATATTTCAGGCTTAAGTACACTTGGTCTTAAGTGTCCCATGTGAAGTCCATTAACAGCAGCCCATGGAGAGTGGGTTAACTCCATAAGCATTGCTAGATGAGCCCCAGTCAGTGTTAGGAATAAGTACATGAAGCAATTGACAAGAAATGAGAGGAATCTGCAGCATCCAGTTCAAGACAGTGACTGGAGCTCATCTTTAATTCTATATCCTTCTGTCTCCCCACTGAGGATTCAAGGAAGCAGAGAAGCAAACAACCCACACAAATTGGGAATTAGAAAACAGTGTCCACCTAAGATGCTTCATCTTCATTGAACACTTGATTGAATTGGGAGAGTGCTCCAGACAGATCTCACTGGGAAGGGAAGAATCACTCTGAACGTGCACACACCATCCTGTAGCCTGGAGTCCCAGACTCAGTAAGAGAATAAGGAGGAAGGGAGTCATCAGCGCTCACCTCTCTGCTTCCTTCCTACTGACATAATGTGACCAGCCGCCCTGTGCTCTGGCTTGCCTGTCTACCCATGCAATATTCTTCAGTTCTGAGTCACCATAAACCTTACTTTCCTCAAGTTCCTTTTCTCTAGTATTTTGCTACAGCCACAGGAAAAGTGACTAAAACAGTATCATACAAGCTTTCTAGATACCTTTGTTAGGGATGTCTGTAGGATTTTCAAGGAACTCCAGTCATACTATAGTGGAACGGATGTGAAATAGCAAATGTCTCCATCAGAACCACCACGCAGGCATCACAGAAGTGCACGTGCACACATACAGGAACGCACACACGTGCTCACACAGAGACATGCATACACTCACATCCTTTTGGAACTTGAAAAGGCAAATGTTTCCCGTGATAGCCATGGATATCAATTAAGGTGAGGTCAATGCTGTAACCAGCCTTGGGGGTGGATTGAGGTTGGCAAACACAGGTATTGATCATGATATTTTCATGGATTCCAAGAGGTAAGTATGTTATATAAAATAAAGTTGTGCCACTGTGAGAAGATAGGATAATGCCACCACCCATTTTAAGATTTTGATTCAAACATAAAATCTAGTCAAGCAGTGAGGTCCTTCTTGGCTATGGTAATGGGTTCCCAGGTTACTTCCCTACTGATTCCTTCTCTGCATTAGATATACATGATCTATAGCTAAGTTTCATGTTCTTATGTTTAAGAGCATTTGCCTTCTCAATTTGGGGAATAGGTTTACTCTCTTTTGACCCCAGATACCCTTTTCCATGTTTATTCATTTTGTTTTCTTCAGTTTCAATCTCCTGATCTTTGTTGAGAGCCAAGTGGCTTTTTATTTCTATGGAAATAAGTGATCACTTTACCCATGGAAACATTAGTCATCCTGTCTCCCTCTTTAAAAACTTTCTTCTCTCAAGAAAGAGCCAAAATCGAGGGTGCAGGCTCATTCATTCCCCCCAGAGACCACTCTCAGGACTGTGTTTGCAGCTGTCATTTCTTTAAATTGAAGCATGATACTTTGTAGCGAACGATTGTGAGTAAAATTAAGGTCTAATGGATGGCTCAGCACATCATGCTGCATTCCTGGACCTTTCACTCACAGTAGTATCGAATGCACTGATGAATGAGTTTCACCCTTCAGAGAAAACTGGGCAAAGCAGAGCCAAGTTGACTTTTAGATAAATACTAACCGTAGCTGTTCAGAAGCAAAGGTCAAGGGCTAATACTCAGATGCTTGTTTTTACTAACACAGTTAACTTACATTCAAGTGGAAACTCTGTCCTCATTTGTAAGTCAACACATTAATCTTGCAAGAATGAAAGGAGACACAGTCATGACTTTCGGGAGAAAGAATTATTGAGACCTGATTTCTTTAACTCTCAAGAGCTAGCTTTCAAAGGCCAGTCAATAGGTTCCTGAGACATCTCTCTGTGAGAGATGCACCACTGTGGCAGATGGACAAGCCACTTCCTATGAAGTGTGTGTGTGTGTGTGTGTGTGTAGGGGGCCTCAATAAAAACAATGAGAGGTTGCTCTTGTTACTATACTCTATGTGGGAATGCATGTATAATCAGCCTTCTACATCCATGCATCCAATAGCCAGCAAAATATTTAGGGAAAATGCACTTGCAGTGAATATTTGAGATACTTTGTGAAAAATATATTTGAATATTTTAGATCTTTTATTTGTTATTCACTGTACAATACAGCATAACAGTTATCTATATATTACCAACATTGTATTAGCTATTAGAAGAAATCTAGGAGTTTTTTTTTTAAAGAGCAGACAGGAGACTGTGTAACAGTCACAGATTTTGCTGTCTTTGGGATGTCTTGGGACCCATCCCTGACAGTTAGAAACTATAGACACTGAGGAATCATTGCATAGTAGCAAAAATCTCCAATTGCTACTTTTGTGGAAGTAAACTGCCACAAAACTGTCTGTTTACCATGACACCAAAACCTGACTGTGACAAAGAAAGAGAAACATAGAAGCTACACAATTGTGTGCTTGCATCCCTGTAATCCTCTACAATAAGCACAGAGACAAAGCAATCTATAAAGTACTTGTAAATACCATTCAGCAACACAGTGTGATCTAGTTGATATCATTCCATGTGAGGATAGTTAAATGCATATAAATCAAGTAATGCAATACAACATAAATCAAGGATAAAAACCACATGATCATCTCAATAGATGAAGAAAAATCCTGTCATAAATTCCAATATTTCTTTTATGATTTAAAAAATCTTTAATAAACAGGATAGAGAAGGATAACACATTGATATAACAAAGTTTATCTATGGTTGATTTGTAGCCAGTGTGTTGTCAAACTGAGAATTTTTGAGGAGTTTGGAGAAGGAAATAATTGTTTAGAATATATTTTAGGTTTTTATCTTTCAAAACCTGCTTATAGTAAGGGTTCTTAAATGCTTTGGTGTCCCTTCTAGCCCACCACCCACCAAAGGGAGTGCAAAGGAAAGGTTAATAGAGCAAAGGAGGATGTGGACATGTTTAGAAATATTTCTTTGGAGAAAATCCAATCTGCATTGTCAGGAGATTAGCAGTCAGTTCACATGAATCAGTGAAAGCAATTCAATACACTTGCAAACACCATTCACAAATCAGCAAACACTGTTCATGAATCAGCAACAGCAAGTCAATGCAGAAGAAACCACAAGGCTATGCCAATCTGTTCAAGTTCATGGAACTGGCAAGAAGCCACCAAAACACCATCAAAAATTTTTGGTGTGTTTCTCTCTATGAAATCATGACAAACGATGATCAAAAAGTAATGGTAAGGCATACCAGTACCACCCAGCGTAGTCAGTGAACATCAGCATCAGCAAACCCCAACAATAACTAGTAAAAAATGGCAAGGTGTACCAATACCACCCAGCATCTTCCACTGACTGTTGGACTATATTTATATCCTTTCCAAACATCATATGTTCTCTCAAGCTTCCACTCTGGTAAAACACCAGATGCCCCCTTTCCAGGCTGCCTCCAGAAAAAACACCACATATCTGTTCTTAGCAAAACATCCTCCCACGTGTCTGCTTCAGCAAAAACATCCTCCCATAAGACAGTTTCCAGAAAAACATCACATGACACAACTGAGTCTCCAAAGAAACCAGAAATTTCCACTTCAATATATTGTATAAAAATAAAAACAAAAACCCATAAAACATTTAAACTATTTTCTAGAGCTAGTAAATACTATTAATGAACAACAAGAACAACAAGTAGGCAGTTAACTAAAGGTAATGAGACATCCAGCAGGATCCATACTTCAGTTTAAAAAAACAAAAGATACTTCAAACTTCAGTGCAACCAAGAGAGAGTTCTGCAGTTCATCTCAGTAACATAGTCAATGATTTTCACACATATGAGAAGGATTTCTCTCACTCTCTTTTCTAAACAAGTCAAGTATGTAGAGATGTAGAGAATATTGAAAGATTTGACTTAAACATTAATAAACTGACAAGAGAACTTTGGTTGCCTTAAGAATCTCCTCCAAGACATCCCAAAGGAGGCCATGAGTTTTATTCTCTGTCAACCTTGGTTTTGCAGTTCTGAAGAGTGTGTTCCACACACACCCCTTGAATTTCTGATATAGGCGATGTACAAGCCATGTGGGAAATACTCTACTACTCTGTTGAATTTTAGGTGATTTCTTTTTCAAGAAGTTCTGTCATGTCTCTGAAGCAATTTTTATTGCTTGTTTATTACTGTATTGATTTTTGTCCACAGTAGATCTTGTCAGAATTTTTTAAACCTTATCATAATTGATTGCAAGAAGAAAAAAACTGTGGTAGAGCCTATTTTATAAGAAATATAAGAAACCTACTGTATAAGAAAGAGTATCTCTCATGTAAAATTTCGAGAATAAAACATCATACTACTACTATTCCTATAATCCCAGAAACTCAGGAACAAGAGATAAGTATAGCCTCAACTCTTTGATTACTATATTTTATTACAGTTTTATTAAATATGGTACTTAAGATTCTAGCCGGAGCAGAGAAGAGAAAGAGATAAAGGGATACAAATAGGAAGGAAAAAAGTCAAATTATTCATCCACAAATGATATGACTCCATATGTAGAAAATCCTAATGTCTAAGAAAATTCCTAGATGTGATAAATATCTTCAGCAAAGTATAAACATGGGTGCCCAGAAATCAAGTTGTTCTATATACCATTGATGAACTCCTTGGAAAAGAAGTCAGGAGGGTAACCCCAGTCATAATAACCTAAAACATACTCAGAAATAACCCAGAGCAAAATGTCCATACAATAAAACAAAACAAAAGCTATCAGATATCAAGGAAAAAGACTGAAGACAGTAAACAATGGAAAGATCTCCCCTTGTTCATGGGCTGATAGAATTATTATTTTGAAAATGACTATTTTACCAAAAGCTATTGTTATATAACTATATCCTCTGAATTGAACCAGCCCCTCCTGAAGTGGGCAGGAAGGCTTAAGACTGGGAAGTAAGTAAACACCTACAAATCTCAGAAAGTGAATGATATGTGCAAGCCTCAGAAAGCTCCTGAAATTTACAGGATTTATAAAGCCCCAATCCTAAATGTGAAAACAATAACAATTTCAGTAGAAAGGAGACTCTCCAAGTAGTTGACTTGCCTTCAACTTGAGAAGTGAGTTCTACTGATGCCAGTTTCCCAAGTTGTCATTCTGTAAATATCCTCAATAGACTCATTGGTCTACTAAGCTAGGATTGGGGGGTAGTAATTTCTTTGTTCTGTCATTGGTATCTTACTAAGGGTGAAAAGAGTTTGATCATGTCTCCCCAAGAAAGTAACATAATAGTTATCTACAGATTAAATGTAATCCCTATTCAAAATTACAAAAACATTCTTCAAAGAAATAGGATAACAAAACAAACAAAACAAATAACCCCTGAAACTCACAGGGAAACACAAAAGCAATCCTAAACAAATACAGAGATTCTAGAAGTATCACAATACATGATTTCAAAATATGCTCATCTCCATAGTAACAAAGATACCCTTGTAGTCCAATGAGTAGAATAGAGGACCTAGAAGTCAACTTGCCTAATTGCAGTCTTTATTTTTTAACAAAGGTACTCAAATGATTAATTATGGAAAAAACAACTTATTCAATGCTGAAACTAGCTCCCAGTTTCTCATTTTGTACAAAACTAAACTAAAAATGAATCTAAAACTTCAACTTAATACTGAATCTTTAAAACTACTAGAAGAAAACCACTTTAAGACATAGTGAGAACTTTTTGGAAGAACGTGTAAAAGAAATAATAAAATATTAAAATTAGAATATATAAATAAAATTAAACCCGCATTAGGCATTTTTGTTACTATTTCAATCAAATCTAACCTTAGATAAGGCATATTCAGGGGGAGGAGCTTATTTTGACTCACAGTGGAGGGAACACAGTAGTCATGAAAGAGAAAACATGGGAGAAAGAACAGCTTGGTCTGTGACACTGACCAGGGCCTAAAGAAAGATTGCTGGTGATTAGTTTTCTACTTTCACTCAAGGAATCAGCCCAGGAGATGGTACCACTCACATTCATGATGAGCCTTCCATCTTCAAATAAACTTCTTTAGAAATACCCACACAGATACACCCAAAAGTATCCTTATTGATGTTCTAATCCAGTCACATTGATGTTAAAACTTATCCATCCACATATCGTACTAAGAAATTTCTTCAGGGTAAAGGAAACAACCAACAGAGTGAGGAGGCAGCAGACACAGTGGTAGAAAATTCACCTTACAGATGATTAATATGCATAGATATAAAGAACTCAAGCAATCAGTAAGAAAGTAAGTGTCACAGCTCTGAAGTGCATAAAAGATCTGACCATACATTTCTCAAAAGGAAAAGCTGAAAGAGTCAACAAATATATAAAATATGCTCATTTCTTTTCGTCCTTGGGGTAACAGAAATCAGAACTTTGTGATTCTATTGTTCCCCAGTTGGAGTTGCAACAAAAATAAGCGTAGTCATAAATATAACTGAAACAACAAGTACTCATGAAGATTATTTAAAAAGGAAGCTTTGGACACTGCTGATGGAAATGCACATTAGGACTCTACTGTAGAAAACACTATGGAGATTCCTCAAAAGTTTAAAAAAAGACCTACTATATAATTCAGCTGTACTACTTCTGGGTATGTACCAGATTCATAGCTTACAACTTCAACTGTCAATTTGATACAACTGAGTGTCATCAGGAAAGAGGGAAGTTCATTGAGCAATTGCTCAGATCAAATGGGCCCTTGGCCATTTCCACGAAGACTGTCTTAATTTTGATTAATGTGGGAGGATGGGGCATACTATGGGCTCTGCCATCTCTAGACAGGTGTATCTGGATATACAGAAAGGCTAGCTAAACATAAGCACATGAGCAAGCCAATGAGTTAGCCAGAAGACAGTGTTCATCCATGGGTTCTGCATTGAGTTCCCTCAGTGATAGATTGTAGCCAGGAACCATAAGACGAAATAATTTCCTTTCCAAATTGTATTTGGTCAAAGTCTTTTACCACAGCAACAGAGATCAAACTAGAACAATGAAGGAAATGGAGTCAGAATATTAAAGAGATACTTGCATACCCATGTTTATTAAGATACTCCTTGCAATAGCAATGGGTGCCAACTAAAAGATGAATGGATAAAAACACAATATATTTGTGGAAGGAAGGTTTTTTTCACCTCCAAAGAATGAAGCAATCTGTAAAGAGTGGACAGAGCTACAAGTTACCATGTTAAGCAAAATTAACTAGACACAGAAAGACAAGTATCACATGCTCTTTCTTTCTCTCATATGGGAATTAAAAAAAAAAAAAGATGGCTTGAAAGAGAAGATACACACCTATGTAAAGAGAAAAAACTAAGGTAGGAAGAGAGAGATAGTAGGAAAAAAGATGACAGATAAAATCAGAGGATGCATGCTTTATGGAATTGTTATTAACTACTACTTAATTGTCCATTAATTACTACTACTACCACCACTACTACTAAAACAAGCTTCTGTGCTTATTTAGCTAAGTAGGGAGGAGCTATAGCCAACCTTTAGTGGTCTGAAGAGAGAGACCAAGAGCTGACAGTAGGTGAGGCAACAGGAACATCAGTTTATATGCACAGGAGGCACTCTGACAATGACACCATGGAACTTGGAAATGTCCTCAGTCGAGGCTCTGATGAGAAACCAACTTAGGCTGAAGACCTCTGGCTTGCCACCAGAAGATATCCTGAAATACAGAATCCAATCAGGCTGTGTCTGAGTCTCCAATTTACAGAGATAGTAGCTACACGCCGATTTCTAGCTTCTGAGCCTGTGGTTATGTTGCAATGGGAAATGAATGCAACTGTGGTGTATGTGACAGACAGAGAAAATTGTGTTTGCTAGAGTTCATTCCAGGAGAGTCACAAGTGTGGTTGGAATAAACACTGTCATGAGTTACTCAGGTTTTGGAGCTGACTCTTCAGAAGCAAGTTCATTTATGGTCTGACTGGAAAGTGGCCTCAATGACCGGAGGACTTTGGTTTTGATGAGTGATGTGTGTAATGTTGAAGTCATTGCTGAACTACTCAGAACAGCAGAGAAGAGCTAGCACGGTGCCAACAATTCCCAGACCTCTCTACCTTCTCTGTGCAATCCTCAGATACATGTAAAGTAAGTTCATCAAAAATATTACAATATTATTTCTGGAGGGTGTCAAATCATTCGTGTCCCAAGGTCATCTCTGCACCTGTTGGTCTGATTCACCACTGAAGCCATATCACACATTCAAGGACTCCTGGTCTTCTCCAGAAGAAACTCAGAAGCTCAAGGTGGGATTTTATGCACCAGTGGGCTAGGGCAGCCAATATCTCCAAAGGAAGAACTCTAGTGTGCTAGCTAATCTTGGTTGTCACCTGAACATACTTGGGAAGACAGAGCCTTATGTGATAAATCAGCTCTATAAAACTGACCTATGGTTGGGCCCATGAAACATTTATTTTTTTTTTTATTACAAATTGATGTAGAAGGACCCAGCCCAGTGTGGTCAGTCCAGTCCCTAAGTGGTTGAGCCTGAGTTGTTTAAGAAAGGTAGCTGAATGTGAGACTAGAAGCAAGTCAGTAAGTAGTATTCCTCTATTCCTCTGTGGTCTCTGCCTTGAGCTCCTGCCCTGACTTTTTTGATTCTGTACTATAACTTCTAAGCTTGTAACCTTTGGGTGTCCACACCTTTGAGACCCTTTCACAGGGGTCACATATTAGATATCCTGTATATCAGATATTCACATTACAACTCATAACAGTATCAAACTTGTGGTTATGAAGTAGCAACAGAAATAATTTTATGGTGGGGGTTACTATAATATGAGGTGCTATATTAGAGTCACAGCATTAGGAAGATTGAGAACCACTGGCTGTGACAAACCCTTTCCTTCCCCAAGTTGTCTTTGGTCAGTATTTTATCACAGTGACAGAATTCCTGCAAATGATAGCATCTAGTCCATTCAAGTTAGACCTCTGGGAATGTCCCGACTTAACTTTTCTCCAACAGGAGGCCTTGCCCAACCAGCGACTTTTTCTATTACTGCTTTGAGAAAGTGCTAAGCAATTTTTAATGTCTATATACAAACTGGGAATGGTTTCTGGGAATGGTTTAACAGCAAAGTACTTGGGTTGATTAGTTTTCCTGAGGCAGAGGCCATAATGTTAACATACCCTTTTCTCAGCCTGCTGCCATCTGGATGAGTATCCCTCAAATGTCCATATGTCAAGGTTTAGACCCCAGGGTAGCAATATTAAGGAGTGCTATTGTTGTTTAAAAAAAAGAAAACCAGGGGCGGCAGAGGGTTCCAGGAGGAGAAGTTTATTTAGGCGGAGGGAAGAGAGGAGAGGGAGAGCAGAGAAAGGTGGAAGCCGGCCATGACCACGTGGAGGGGGGGAGGGGAGAGAGAAAGGGAGACGGGAACCTGCAGGCGAGTGGGTCAAGGGGCAAGAGAGTAAGAGAGCAAGAGGGCAAGAGAGGGAGGAGGGGCCAGACAGCCCCTTTTATAATAGTGGGCAGGACTACCTGGCCGTTCCCAGGTAGCTTTGGGGAGGAGTATACCTAGCTGTTGCTAGGTAACTGTGGAGGTGGAGTTTAACAGAATGCTAACAGCTATGAAAGTGTGGAGCCTAGTGGGCGGTCTTTAAGGCATTGATAGCCATGCCCTTGACTATGATCTTGAGATGCATTACCTTCTCTCTATGCTCCATTTGAAGATGACTATGTTCCTTGGAAACCTCCCATCATCACTACCTCGTCCTTTCACCACAGCTGCACTGACATAGGCACCATGGTTTAGAACCTTCAAAGCTGCAAGCTAGACACACCTTTAGTTTTCATCATTTAATCTCCTGCTGGGTAATAGCAGCATTTTGGAGGCAGCGAGAGTGTCACACATTCATGATCTAACTGGGCAACAGTGAGGCTCTGTCTCTGAATGAGAGAAAAAGGCCTAAGGTTGTAGCCTCATGGCACAGTGTTTGCCCACCATGTGCAAGGCCCTGGGTTCCATCTTTATCATACAAAATGATAGCTTATTATTTTTCAGATATTCCCTCTGGGGCTGATTGATAGCATAGTCTAGGGTGAGGTAGACTCACATAACATTTCAGGCATACAGCTTCCAAGATCCTCATTGCAATGAAAGAAATGGAAGTTCTTATTTATAAAGGCATGGGTTCCCACAGTCGTATCCCATGGCATACAAGGTCAAAGTTCAGTGCACACATACATAGTGTTATTTAACTTAGCACATACACAGAGACATTTTGCTTATAGACTTAGATTTTAACAGTTCCTAATGTCTTCACTACTAAATAATCTCATTGCTGTTACCAATTCATATAAATTGACATCTATTTAATAGTTGCAAAATAGTCTACTGTGATGATTAATTTTCAATGTCAACTTGACTGAATTTGGAATGACAAAGAGACATAACTCTGAAGTATCTGTTAACATGTCTCCAGCTAGGTTTAACTGGGGGAGAGAAACCCATCTTGAATGTGGGTGTCATCATGCTATAGCTTGAGTTTCAAACTGAATAAAAGGGGGGAGGTATCCAAGTGAACACTGTTATTCCTTTGTCTTTCTACTTCTATGACTATGTTGAAAATGTGAGCAGAGCTTCATAGGCTCCTGCACCCATGGCTTCCCTACAATGATAAGCTGTATCTCCTTAAACATGAGATAACATAAAACATTTCTTAAGATGCTTTTGTCAGGCATTTTGTTACAGCAACTGAAAAGTAAATAGTCCATACAACTTAAGAACATATCGATATCTACGCAACATTTTTTTTTTAAAAAACTGGACATACAATTCTTTCCCCCAAATTTTCCTTAATACAGAAATAAAGAACTTTTTTATAGCTTTATGTACATATTCAAATATTTCTTTAGGATACTGTCCCCTGTGGAATTGTGGGCCTAACAGTGCACAGACACTTCAAATGTTGCCAAATAGCTGCCAACTGCTCCTTGATAAAGATGACAGAAATATACACATCTCAACCTTCTGAAAGGCCATTTCCCCGCATGCTTGACTGTGCTGGGCTGTGTCAGTCACTAGTGTTTCAGCATGGGTGAGCGATGAAGTCAGTAAGCTGACATCATCATCTTCAGCCTTCCGTTTTCAGTTTTTCCACTGGGTAATAAACTCTCCACTCCTCCTTTCTCCTACTCCCACTTGAAATCATCTTATGTTCCTGTGTGTCAATTTATATTCAAATTAATTTTTTATCAGATTTCCTCATTCTGAGTCATTCTTAAATTCTGAAAGCTAAAGTTTGGTTGCAATAGTCTTTTTATTTGCTAATGGGCTGTATTAGACAAACTTTTATTTAGAATATATAAAAATAAATTAAGTGTTTTATAACTTCTGAAAGTTACTTTGCCCAGTTTTGTTAAAAGGTTTTGTCAAGCCAATAAAATAAAGCAAAGATTTTTTTTCCTCTTCTGTTCTTTGAAACACTATACAATGTGAGAAATTTCTGTTCTTAGGGCAATTTTGTAGAACTTCCTGATTAAATTTTATGACCTATGTGCCTTTAGGAATAAGCATATAAAATAAGGACAAAACCTTTATCAATCTAGTATGGATAAAGGAAATAAAAACTGTAAAATTAAATGAACATATTGACACCGTCCAGACATCTTCACGTGTTGCATACGTGGGACTATGATCCATCAACACGTGACATAGAATATCCTTCTGGTGTAAGTTAGTATAAAAAGTTGTAGAAGAAACTTCCTAAATCCTTCCTGAGGGTAAGCATACAAAGACCCAGAGGAAAGTGTCTCAGCTGAGCTAACCAGAAAGCCTGGTGGTATTAGGTTTTGCAGTTGCAAAGATGTCAAGAAGTTCTGTTCAACTGGGTTAGACAGCTTACCTTCTTGGGCTTGATGTAGGGTTTTAAGGCACAGCAGCCTGCCTTTGTCATACAAGTCATCTTTCCAGAGGATTAGCAAGCTGAGGTATCAGTTTACTTTGCAAATATGCAAAGAGTTTAACAAGAGATCTGGTTCAATAAAAGTCGAATTTCTTTTCCCAGACCTATCCTATTTTTTTCCATTTCATCTAAATGTATTTACTTCTTGGTAGGAGAGCTCGTAGATAGTGCCTGCACTTAACTGAGTGGCTGGAAATGAGTGCCAGCTGCATGAACTTCAACTGCAATCAGAATCCCATGGACTCAGGCAAGGCTGGATGTAAAATGAAAGAAAATAACGTTTGTAACGGCATAGCAAAGTCAGTTTGCCAAACCTCATCCTTTGAGAAGGTTAGAGTTTTCTGTCAGCTTCCATATGTATCTGGAACTCTTTCTTTCGCATTTGGCAACCTAGAGTCTCCATGTGGAGAGGTGGGTAAGTATGTCAAACCCAGGAGCTTCAGACACAAAGGATGACGGGAACAACTGCCACACTGGTATCAGAGTAGTTCCCATTACGTTGACGTAGAACACAAACTTATTTCATTTTCTTTCACAGATCATTCCACACATTTTCTTCATGTTTGAGCACAAATCACTGGTTCTTGTGCACAGTAAGCCCTGTGTTTCACTTTAACCCAATGGATTGGAGATGGTTGGTTGGGTTAAAATCAGTAGAAGCAGACTGGGATTCCATGATGCCAAACATCTGGTTAGTGTGTGTTTCAAATAGATTTCATAGAGTTAAATGTTTGCTAGCATTTGGAAACTGAGGGCCTGCGATTAGAATCCCATGTGTAAGCTGTAGACTTCCACTGGAAACCACAGGAGTAATATCTAGTATAGCATGGGTAACAGACACAGAAGCTAGGGTTGGCAACAGAATAAAATTTTAGATAACACATACACAAAAGACTTCTGAGACACGTTTTAGTTTCCTTCCTTCCCTTCTATTTTATTTCTGCTTTGCATCTTTTATTCCATTTTGTTTCATTTTCCTGCCTGGGACACAGCTATTGAGTCTGAAGTTGAAGCATCTCTTTTTTGGACTATGAAGTAACAAGCCGAAAGTTTAAAAGTTATATCTTAAAGTTTGTGGATTGTGAAGAGATGACCTAGGAAACTGAATGTCAACACAGGACAGCTTAGTTAACTACTGAATCCAGGCTACACATAGACAGTTTTGTTTCTTTATTAATTACTCAAGAGTATCTTCCCACTTTCCTTATTTTTGGGACAAAATCGGTTCTTTCAGAACTGAAAACTCATCTGCACGTGCAGGACCATTAGACAAACACAGTGAAGGTCTTTATTCTTAGTGGAATGGTGGGATTCAATCCAGGAAATGAAGGCCACAGGGATGCCAGAGACACTAGAGCATCACCTCTTGTGATTTAACTCTTTTCTCTCCAGAAAAGGAAGCCCACACAAGGTGGATTGTCAAATATGAGTCAAAGTGATGAGTTTACTAGTTTTCTTGTGGCTAGGACAAAATACCTGATGGAAGCAGGTATCTGGGGTTTATATTGGGAATCCTATGGAAAGGGGATTTATACTGGCTGACAGTTTCAGGAATTCCAGTAAATGATGACAGGGAAGGTACGTGTTAGAAAGTGGGGGTACTGGTAACATCCAGGCAGGAGAGAGAAGGCCTTCAAAAACCAGCCCCCCCTACCTTCCTCTGTCAGCCAGTCCTATTCTCTAAGCTTTACAAACTCTCAGGTTTCAAACAGAGCCATCTGCTGGGGACCAGGTGTCCAAACACATGAGCCTGTGGGGGACACTTTACTTTCAAACCACAGAAGTCCACTTAGGATTCTGAAAGCAACAATCCCACAGAGTGGGATGTCAGTGTCGTGCAGGGGAGAAGGAGACCAGTGTCTCTGCTGCCAGTATTGTATCCTTGACACTGAGATTTTAATTTCTGCTTGTTTTCGGAGAGGGCAGAGAACACTGGTCAATGTTAAGGAATATCATTCCTAATGCAGAGATCTCCGATATTTCATTACTTGCTGGTGTAACTGAGGTTAGCGTTCATGACCCCAGTGTATTGATTATGTGCATGTGTAACTTAAACATTTATCAATTATTATTCACATTTATTCCATGTACATTAATTTGTTTCTTGCTTCTTAAATGCTTTCTTCATTAAATTAAAAAAAATCGACACAATAATTCTACATATTTATGAGACAAAATGTGATAATTTGATGCATTTGTACAAAATATAATGATCAGATCATGGTAATTAGCATTTGTAACTTCCTAAAGGTTTATCATTTCTAATTGCAGAAGTAACAGAAAGCCTTGCAATCCAGCAAACCTGCCTGAGAGCACAATATACTTCCTTGTTTAATTCTACCCTTCAAGTACTGCAAAGTCAGCTATTCACTACAGGTATGGGGTCTCTCCTCCTTCATTCTACTTCCTCCCTCTTGGTTGGCTGTTGTCTCTATGAAGCAACTTAACAAGTCAAGTCCCTCATGGAGTGTAGGGTTGGGTGAGGATTACAGGAAGCATTATCAGTAAATAGCTCTGATTCATAGTCTTCTGCACCCCTCTGCTCCTCCATTTCCATGGAGAATTAAAAGTTGTTTACGAAAAACAAATTTGAAGAGCAGGAGGAATGTTGACAGCATTAGTCATGGGTGTGTTTAAACCATGTGGCTTTAATAGACCTACAGTGACAAAAGTCTCCAAATACTTTATTATAGGGGAAAGAAAACCTGCACCAACTAAAAACAGTTTTGTTTTGATTCTTTGTGTTAAAATATTTACAGAAGAAAAAAATGTTGGAGCCCGCTGTGGTTTGTATGTCCTCAGCAAAACTCAAATTGCAATTCAATCCCAACTGTGAGGAGGTAGGAGTGTGGAAATGACTTCAGTGGAGGTGGGACATTCTGTGGTCAAGGTTAAGTGAGGCATGACAGTGAAGGCTGCAGGTTTACAAGAAGAGGAAGGGAGACCTCACTAGGATGCTCTGCCCCATCTTCTCATGCCATAAGCAAGATGGCACTCAGCACAGCCCTCGATCAGCGAGGAAACATTTATTATAAAGATCTTACACTTTCAAACCTTCAGAACTGCAAGCTGGGTAAACCTTTGTTCTTTGTAAACTATCCAGAGTGTGGCATCAGTTAAATGACCTGACAACTGAGAGCTCATGGCATTTAGGGCAGTTGGCAAGCATGTCAGGTGAAAGAGAGCAGCAAGGAAGTAAGCTAGTCACATTGTTCAAGAAAAGGCACAGGTCTCCATAGAGATGAGGTCACTGAAAGATGAGAGAAGGGCAGTTTCAAACAGGCAAGGACTGAGTGTCACCAAGACAGGAAAAACCCAAGGGTGGGACAGGTGGGCAGGAGTAGGACTATAGGACCAGCCTCCTGGCTGCACAGCTTGTGCGACAGAGAGTATCAGGTTGCAAGTTTAGTGCTCAGAGGACTGAAAAAGGGTAAATTAAGTCACTCTGTGGTCAGATAAGTGAAACAGACCTGGCTGAAGATTTGGGACCAAAGCCAACACAAGCTACTCAGAGCAAGAAAAAGCGAACATTAACTTAGACCTGGGGTCAGCAGACTTTTCTGTAAGGAGTTGACTGTCACGTGTTTCTGGATGGATGGTCATAGACTATCAGAACCATTTGGCTTGCCTTTGTAGAGCAAAAGCAGCCACAGGCCTTGGCAGGGCTGGGTTCAAATAAAATTGTATTTAGAGAACAAATTTAAATGTCACATAATCTTCATATGTCACAAAATAAACTTTTTTCTCAACTATTTAAAAATGTAAAACCTATTCTTAGCTCATCGGCTGCAGAAACCCAGGCAATGAGCCAGGGCCACCCTTTGCCAATTCTTGCATTAAAGGAACAAGGACAGGGCTGGAGTAGGGGAGAGGAACAGAGTACTGAAGAGGCTGTGAAGACAAATCTTAAGGTTTCTAACCTTCCCACTACCAACAGGATTTTTCCAATTCCAGAAGAAGTGGCCATGTGTATGTAGCACATCAGAATTAGGTAATAGTTAATCTTAGTGACTGGGACAGTCATAGGAATTTTGCCTTTTAAAAATAATAATTAGTCAGGGATGGGATTCAAACTCATACCTTTGAGGGAGACTATGACCTGAATGTTTGAGGCATGGTGGGGGTAAATACAGACGAAAGAGGGAAAGAGGTAAAATACCAATAAAAATATCTGGAGAAAACATAAGGAATCATACTATTAACTATTTATCTAAAAGAGCCTATGGTACATATAACTCTATGTATAAATAATTTTAATGAACTTTTCTCATCGGGATGGCAATACCCCCTCTGAGAGGCAAAGACCACCTAACAAAGACTTCAACACCAGACATGAGATGCCCTCTTTTGAATTGTTGTTGATCAGGATTATTCAAGAGACTCTTAAAACAATACAGACTATTACACTCTCCCTTGGTTGCCCCACAAAGGAGGAAGTAAGTCCCTATTGCAGAAGGCACCATGCCCTTCAGAGAGAAGTCCCAGAAGTCCTAGAGCTGGAATTGACTTGGAAGTTTTCTTCTTGAGAACCAGATTTCACCATCCAAGCTTCCAAAGGAGGGAAATAGCCAATAGTCCTACCTAGCTCCAAACCTATGACCTCCTTAACAAGAGGGAAACAATGCCTGGTACTGAAAACCTAGAGCTACTGGCAAGGGCTAGTGAAACTATGAATCATGAATATTGGGGAAGAACCTACAACCTCTCTGCTACTAAACCAGCACAATCCCTAACAACGATCTAAACATCTGTCCTTAGAGCCACATAGTCTTCACCCCTCACCAAGGATACTTCTGTTTGCAGCAGGTGAAAATTACTGCAGGAAAACACAATCTAAATCGAGACTCAGAATTGTAGCTCTCATTTTCAATAAGTACATCTACAAAACACTCCTACACCTAAGGCTCGGGGAATATCAAAGAAGTCAAAGGTTCAGGGATTTGCTGTGAGGTGGTGTCTTCTGATAATGTCGGAGGCTACACTCACAAAGTCTCACCAACACGACTACCTAAACATGAGCTGAACAAGAACATCAACAGATATGCCCCGCTCAATGACAGCCAACTGAGAGGCGAGAGTAGGGGGAATAGTCTTCTCAAAGGAAGAGCACTCCCACTGATTATTCAATACCATTTGAAAACATACATATGAGTACCATTATACAGTATAGCAGCTGTAATTACACACACACACAATATGTGTGTGTGTGTGTTGTGTGTAAATAGATAGATTATAGGTAGATAGATAGATAGATAGATAGATAGATAGATAGATAGATATGCACACAATAGCAAATAATTTTTAAATGGCCACAAACCTGAAAGAGAGAAAAAGGATTGGAGGGAGGAAAGTGAAAAATATTGTTATTTATAATCTGAAAAAAAAAGTTTAAGGAAATAAATGTTGGAAAATAACTGACCTATATTTACTGTAACCAGATTTTCAAAAAAAAAAAAAATTCCAAACATGTACACTGGTTTAATAAAAAAAACAAACAAACAACAATTTGTTATCATTGTGTGACATAATGTGTGTGGGCATGTGCATGCCATTCTCTGTGAATCAGAGGACAACTATAGAGTGTGGTCTCTTCTTTAACTTTACATGGGGGCTCTGAGAATTGAACCCAGGACATAAGATTTTCCATGCAATGATTTACAGGCTGAACCAGCTTATTGCCTATGCGTATCTTTTAATGTAAATATCTGTATTTTATAATCATAAAATGAATGTCCATATTTTATTTCTGTTTTAAATAAACCATGTTAGATAAAGACTATTTTTACAGCTGTTGTTCTTTATGTTTAGGTTTTTAACACCTGGAATGAGCAACTATTATACAGTGGCATCTTTCCTTACCATTGCTGCAGATACTCTCTGGTTTGAACATGTTCCAGAAAGTTTATGGTATAGAAACTTAGTCCTCAAGTTCATATCTTTAATAATTTTGGTGGTAGGGCTTTTGGTGGATCAGATGAAGTTATAAGAGTTGGCCTTTGTGACTTAGTTGATGGCTTTATTAGATAAACAACCACATTAAGTCAGCACCCCTTGCCCCAGGTAAGTCAATCTGTGGTCCTGTGCACTTCCTGTGTGAAGAGCCATGAAGGGCTCCCTACATGCTTGTGGATGACATCATCATATACAATGTTGGCCATGCTGTGCACCCCCTGCTGTGTGAGAACACAGAGCAAGGCTCTCACTGAATGCCAGGCAGGTGCTGGCACCATGCTCCACAGCTTCCAGCTTCCAGAACCATGACTCAGATAAATATCTCTTCATTATAAGCCAGCCTGCTGTGCTATTCATTTATAGCAACAGAAAACAGATGAAGACAGCTTGCCACCTGGTGACATCAGATCAGCAAGAGGAGCAACTTGGTTTGGAAGCCTGATTTTTTTCTTCAGGGTCAGAATGTGCCATGGTACAGGTCTCTCTGAAGCAGTCTGCTGCAGCCACCTTCAAGAAACACCCTCTGAGCTGTTCTTTGCAGGGATTTATATGTCGTGCTCAGATGAGGCTCTGTGATAACTGAATTTGACTGAAAATGACTCCTGTGGATGATGTGCTAATTAAGAAGCGTCACTGAAGCCATACTGTGTGCATCCTCAGGACAGCTTATGGCCCCTTTCCATCGTGTCTTCTCCATTTCTTAAGACAGTGCTAGGCACATAGTGCAGGCTCAGTCAGTGTTTGTAGATTGACTGAATGTAAAAAGAATGGATAGGTCAGATAAGTTGATGGGGAATAATAGATATGGTTGAACTATAGCTATTTCTGCTCTTAGAATTAAAAGTGTTATTGGGAAGTTGTGATTTTTTGGAGGCTATATACAGTCACTGTTTCCTTCATATTGTACATTCTGAATTTTAAAGATATAAATAGGTGTCATTTCCATATTGTCCTAATTTTAATTCCTGCTGCTGTGACATACATTGACAAAACCAACTTAGGGAGAAAGAGCTTATTTGAATTCACAACTCTTGGTTACTGTCCATTGTTGGAAGAAAGTCAGGGCAACAGGAACTTGTAGCAGCTGATCCAGTCATGGAGTAGAGAAGGAATGAATGTAGGCATGTATGCACTCAGCTTCTTTCTCCACCTTTACACAGATGAGAATCCACTGCCTACGGAATGATGCCACCCAAGGTGGGCAGGTCTTCCCACATCAATTAGCACAATAATGATAATCCCCCCCAAACAAGCTTACAGGAAAACATATCTAGACAACCTTTCATTGAGACTCTCTTTTCAAATAGTTTTAGAGTATGTCAACTTGGCAGTTAAAAGTAACTATCATATATTTGAATATAAATTTATATTTCTTGGGGAAAGCACTTTTTGAGTTGACCACTTTGAAATGTGGATAAAGTGGATCAGGGTGTCTGCCTACATGAAGGAGCATGTCCAGTTCTGAGACAACTTTGGCTTATGGTAATGTGAGAATTGACAGTGCGTTATTTTTCTCACCTATTTCTTTGAGACAGTTTCACTCTATAGCCCAGACTATATAACTCTAAAACTCTAGGCAGTCCTCTTGCCTCAGTCCCCCACATGCTCAGACAGTAGACACACTACAACTCTAGCTTTCATTAATCATTTTTTTAAACTCTAAGATTAGACAAAGAACAAATGAGGGAAGACCTGATGTTCATCTGGACTTGATGAGGGTCAGTAACTGTAACTCTGAATTTGATTCACTGGCTATACTGTTATTATGAACATCTGCCAGGGTAGAGAGACAGGATAACTGTCAATAAAAGCCAAGAGTTAAGGTAGGAGAGCCAATGTGTAATCACCATGTGGGACACACATGCTTGGATGATACATGTTTTCCTTGTGGTACTGGCCCTGGGCCTTCTACTAGTGCCTGCTTTCCATGGGTTGTTTTGGACTAGGTTCCGAGGCAGGTGGACAAGCATCTGTGTGTGGGTTCAGTGTGCTCAGCCTACCCAGGTTCAGCACATCGGGGATCAGACAGGCCAACATGTCTCTTTACTCAGTCATCTTGTGGGTGAGTAATAATTGCACATATGGTCACTGAAATCTGTTTTCCCTTCCAAGTGCTTCCTGTCTAGATTGATCTGGGGTGGGAATTTGCAGATTGGCACTTGGGTGGCTTTGCAGTGCAGAAGTGTCAGAGCATTGAAGGGCAGCTCTTACTCCTATCTTGGCCCAAGAATTCTTGCAAAACATCGTTGTAGAATAGAGTTGTAGGTTGTTCAGGAAGCTGCAATCTTTATTTTACAAAATTTTAGAGAAAGTCTGGGATCTATTTATTCATTCGTTCATTTATTATTTAGGTTTGCATGTTTGGAAGCAATGCAAAGAATGCCTTGTAAATATCTTGAAACTTAAAAAACACAACCCAACTGAAAACACACATACATGCACACACACACACACACACACACACACACACACACACACACACATTTTCTCTCTCTTTCTCTCTCTAAAAGAAGGTTTATTCCTATAAATCACAAACATAAGGTATCTAGTGATCAAGCAATTTCCTGGCAAGTAATAATTGCAAGACAGGTCTGGAAGGCTTTACACACATTGACTAGCTCATGAACCACAGCCCAGGTCAAACCTCTGCAAAAGGCTAGGTGTAGAGTAGTTTCCAGTGATCTCTTGGACTCCTTTGTTCTGCCCTGAGACCTAGGAATAAAATAGCCACAGAGTAATTTGAGTCCAAATAGAAAATGGAAACATATGTGGGAGACATTTTTGGAAAGAAACTGAACATTGGATCAAAGTTAATAAGGATGCCGGGCATGTGAGGCTTCTCTTGTGGCCGCCCTGGAGTGAGAAGAGACAACAGTGGACATAGTTCAATCCCAAGAACAAACAATGACCACAGTGTGAAGCTGCATTTAGACATTCAGGTCAAGAGAGTGTCTCTTCCGTAAGCTGGGATCGTGCCATCTTCACTGACATGGAGCTGATAGCCTAAGACAAAGTTTTCTATGTCGACAGTTTAAACACACACACACACACACACACACTCGTATGCACACTTGTATACACATGCACACATACAAACACACACAGAGACTAATAATCAAATACACCATAAAGTCATAATAACAAACAAGTGTGTTGTTTTGAACCACGGATGGAGAAGAACCAAAGTGACCTATGAGGTCATCTCAGGCTCCTCTGGTGAGGAAGTGTTTCTTTTTCAAAGGCAGCATCTTTCTCTCCAAGCACAAAGTATCTCCAGAGGCAGCAGGCCATCTATGAAAGCCTCCTTTCTGTTTTTGAGTTCTTTTATTTCTCTTTCTCCTTCTCCTTCTCCTTCTCCTCTTTTTCTTCCTCTTCCTCCTCCTCTTGCCTTCTTGTTATTTCTACCATTTTCTTTGCCTTTGAAAATAATTTTATGTGTATGTTAAGTATGTATGTATGTATGTATGTATGTACATATGTATGTATTTAGTATGTATGTATGGGGGTGTATTGATGCCACAGGTGTATATGTGGAGGCCAGAGGACAGTTTGCAGATGTGCATTCTCTCCTTCCATCATGTGTCCTGTAGACTGAACTTAGGTCATCAATCAGGCTTGATCAAAGGCTTGTGTACCTGCTGAGCCATCTTGCCTGCCCATTTGCATTTTAAACCTCCAGCAGCAAGTGGATTCTTATTCCCTGGGTCTTTTATACAGCTCTAATATGCTTCTGGACCACTAATAGTAAAGAGAGAACATTAAATGAAATGGCAAGAGAAAGTCCAAATGCCAGAGCTTTTAGTGACTGGCTTCATTGGAATATTGTGTGGTTTAGGCTAATAATTATGTTCCTGCAAGTACAGTTTATCTCTTTCTCTCCTATGTTTATAGCTCTTGTTTTATATTATTCTGGCAATCCATTTGCATTTGTGAGTCTACCAAAAGCTTTATGAATTTGGCTACTGAACCAATGACTGTATTTCCCCATCTCAGTTTCACTATCTTTTTTTGTACTCCTAGGATTCACATAAAGAAGCAACATAGATGTAATGGCTTCAAACAAACAAACAGACAAACAAACAAACAAACAAACAACAAGCATTCTTCCCCCAGATCAAGCCAGGCACAGTGATAGATCTTGTAAGCCCAACCAACACTCAGGAAACTGAGGCAAGAGCATTGCCATGAGTCCAAGGTATCTTGACTACATAGTAAGTTCCAGACTAACCTGGTTACAAAATCCACCAACTTCAAACTTTAGAAAGTTACAGATTTAAGGTTCTGGAAGTCAATAGGTAGTTCTGTCTGGGGATAAGATGTCAGGGCTTGCTCCAGGCTTGTCCCAATCACTACCTGAGCTTAACTTCCCATCTTTTCCCACCACATGTGTGTGCACAAGACACAGGTTCCTCTTCCTCTAGGTGAAATGTCTCACTGACCTTGGACACACCCTTTTGATGTCATTTTATTTCATTTCTTCTGTAAAAATGTGTTTCTTACACCACACATTCTGAGATATGAAGAGTTAAGGTTTCCATGAATGGGCTGGGAACAAACAGAATCCTGTCCTTGGAGGGACCATGATCGCTCTCACCTTTGTGATTTGCTCACACTAGTGTCCTCACATCTGCTTTGGATGATTCAGCACAGTCACTGGAGAGTAGAAGGGGATCCCCTGAATTAGAAGGCATATGATGTCACTCTCTTAGTTGGTTGCTAGAAGGTCGCCTGATACCCTCAGGATCCGAACTCCATACAGCGTGTGGCTGCTTGACCTGGCGCTTTTCTGTATCCACCAGTTTGGCTTCCCATGCTTGTGACACTAACTCTTAACTATTATTACAAGGGTTTCTTGCCTTTGAGTGTTCTTTTATGAGTGTTTTCCTCTACCTGGAATAGCCTCAGCCCATCCTTTCCAGTTTTTCCTGCTAACTCTTGGAACTCCATTCAGTATTTCTCCAACATTTCTAGTTTGTCCATCTGAACAAAGCTCCTGCCCCAAGTCTTGCTTTTTTCTTAATTTTCATATCAACTTGTAAACATCAAGGTATTTTGTTTTCATTGATATTGTTGTCTTCCCCGTAGCAGAGTTGGAGAGCTGCTGATGACTGTGCTTCTTGTATACAATCTAGTGTCCAGAGCATCCTTCATGCTCTGACAATGCCTGAGCAATGAGGAGCTGTGCCTAGGAACAGCAGTACTGGTCCTCCATCTCATTTCTAACTTGAAGACATATGGCATGTATATTTCCTACCATTTAATTAGGTTTTTTTGCTATGCATTAATTATTTATTGTGTGGAAAGAGTTGTGCACATGTCATGGCTTGCATATGTAGAGGTCAGAAGATAACCCAGGGAAGACAGTTCTCTCTCTAGGAGTGAGTCCTAGGGATCAAACTCCAGTTATCAGGCTTGGTGGCAAAAGTCTTTACCCATTGAGCCATCTAGCTGGCCCTGGTGTTTATTTCAAATTTCTTCTAACGAGCATGAACAGAGATAGCTGGTTCTCTAGCTCACATACTTTTCTTACTCATAAAACTCTGCCTTCCCACTTCCTCCCCCGACCTTGGGTAGCTTAGGCCTTTTCCTATTTCCTCTCAGTAAATAATGGTGATCTCATTCCCATTACCAGCATGTGGTCTAAGAATGGGCTTGAGATGAAACTCTAGCTTATGAGACAGAATTCTCTGGAAAGAGCCTTCTGTTTTACAAGGAGTCATCAGGAGGAACCAGAGCACATGGCACTTTCTGCAAGGCAACTCTGTGATCCAGAGGTCAGTGAGTGAACACAGATGGCCTGTGCCTGGCCAGGCACCAGTGGGAGAGAAGCCGTGCCCGATTCCTTGCTGCTTCTGAGTGACTTAACTGATGTCAGCTAAGACTTCTCTACACTTTAGGCCAACGACTTAGAAATTCAATATGATTCATCAGGTTATTGACTTTTTCTTTTTCTAGTCTTTTTGCTATTATAATCATTGTCAAATGTTTTCCTTCTTGTATGATTTCTCTTCTCCTTTAATCTGTTCATGTCATAAGTGCCTTTGGTATATTTTCCACTGTTCAAACTCCTTTGCTGTCCTGAGATAGATTAAACTCGGTGGCTAAGTAGTGTTTACTCTAACAATCTGCTGAGGTAAATGCTAAATAATGTTTTGATTGTTACATTTGTATTTACTTTAAAAAGTAAGCTATAATTAGTGTTCTTTTGTTCTTTAATTCTCTCTTCTATCTTCTATTTTACTATATGTTTATATTGATGTCACAAAATGAACTGCGACATTCTTCATATTCCTCAATGTTCTGGATTAGTTTGTTAAAAACTTCTCTCGCCTGACAATCTGATAAAACTCTTTTTGTGAAATAATTTAGGTAGATACTTCAGGAACTTTCCAGAACCAGATGCTTTGATAGCTCTTTTATAGTTTTTCCCATGCCTTTGGCTGTAACTCCTCTTTTTACAGGGCTGTTCTTGACAGTCTGCTCCTGGGAATTAGTTTCGTTTAACTGGTATTTTTAAGCATGGTCCATACATTTGAAAGCAGTATTTTCACACAACACTTAAAAGTCTTTTGTTTCCACAGGCATGTAGTTGCCTTTATTCTTTAAAGTTAAATATTCATGCTTTCCCTAGCTTTAAAACATCACATGAGAATTTTCGATTTGAAGCATGTTAGTATTATTAGTCAGGTCCTCTGGCATTTGTGTGTGTTTATTCTGCATCCATGTCTGACTTGACTGCAAGTTTCCTGAAGCACTGACTTCTATGGCTTTCATATTTGCCAGTCTTCTAAGTTTTCCCCTCTTCCCTGGTTTCTCTGCCAGCCTCTGCAGCTGGTCCCCACACCTCTCCCTGACTGTGGCCCAAGATCTCAGCTGCAGACTTCTTTTCTGTACTTCCACAGACTTTCCAAGCAGCTTCACCCGGGACTCTGGGTGAATATTGGTGTAGGATGATGGATCAGATCTAGTGTCCCTTGAACCTGATCATTTTTGCCCATTACATGGGTGTGAGAATGTGCTTGCTGTTTCTCAGTTTGCTGAAAAGTAGAGTTCACTTCAAGAACTTATTGACAACCATTTCAGTCTATAGTTAGGAGGGTCCTAAGAAGAATGTCTGGGATAGAATTTGGTAAAGCTACCCATACTTAAGTAAGTGAATAAATTGATTAAATGTTAAATCTATTCATTAAACATTACCAATATTCAGGTCAGTGCATTTAATGCCCTTGCATACTAATATTTCTGCAGGATCCCAGTAGCCCCTGGCACAAAGTAGGTGTTCAATAATCACAACATGAAATATTATTTTTGCCTGTTACTCATGAGCACAATACCATCATTACTGAAGAGTTCACTTATTAAAAATATTTCCTTCCTTTCTTCTTTCTTTCTTTCCTTTCTTTCTTTCTTTCTTTCTTTCTTTCTTTCTTTCTTTCTTCTTGGCTCTCTGTATACAATAAAGAGAAAGAAGTTCATGGCAAGACTGCAAGCAGACACATAAACAGAATGAGGACGTAGTTTAGTTAACAGTCAGAAAAATACCAACTAAATTCAGAAAACAGCAACACTAGCAGGCTAGTGAACAACTAAAGGCTAACGGTGCATGCTGGGCTAGCAGCCAGAATGCAGGCAAGGTCAATGGCCAATAATGCAGAAGTCAAAGATGAAAATGGGGCATCAATATGTGACAACATCTTAATCCTGTGAGCAAACATGAACAGTGTGTGATCTTCTCCTGGTTGGTCAGAAGGACATGATAGGACTGTGCCTGCTCTCCCATTGGCTCAATCCACGCTGTGAGCAAAGAATTAGTCAACCTAACAGAATTGTCTTAGTCTTGCCTGTTACTTTAATATGTCAGTAAAATGCCCTACCATAGTGTTCACATCTCTTGGTCCCTTACCCTTGAGAGTTTTTCTCACTTTTCCTTGAATTTTCTTAATGAAGACTGCTTTCTCTTTGCCGACTCCCATATGCACCATGTTTTTGATCATCATTGATCTGAGTCCGTCACCTTGAGAAGCATGGTTTCAGGCTGACTTTTAGAGACTACTAAGTCCTTGAGTCAAGCATATCTCGTCATTCTCAAAGTCTGCATATGATCAGGAGAGCAGGAGGGTTCTGTTGGTGGTGTAAAACAGAGGGGGAATGGAAAGTGTACTGCGGATAAAAGCCATGAAGAACAGAACGAGTGTTTGATTAAACCTGGGAGCAGAATAAGCAAAGGGGGAGAACAGAATGCATTGATGTTTTGTGAGTAACCAACAAAAAGATGGAAGAAATTAAACTCATGGCTTGGTTTTTGCACTAAATATAAATGACAAATTCCTTCATTAAAAGTAAACACTGATTGTAATGTTAAGAATTCAACTATATACTGTTTTGAAGGAACACATTTAATATAAAATTATAAAGAAAGCATGAAATCAAAAGAAGAGCAGAAGATACATCAGGATAAATACACACAAAAATAGAGAGTGGAATCCTGGTTTTTAAGTAAGATAGTGCTTGAGGCAAAACCAACAAAATCCTGAATATAAGAATATGAGCTAATGGTAAGAGACATGATTTATAAGCTTACTATTCATAATGCTTCTTCCAAGCAGGTAAATAAGTCACCATCATATAGCAGGCGAACACAGAAAGCAAGAATTCTTTTGAATGCAAAGGAAGCCCTGCTGAAACAAAATGCTCATCGGCCGTCGTGCTATTTCCCAATTTAGGAGCATCTTTTCATCAAGTCACTATTATGCCTTGTCACAGGAGTGAGCGGTGAGCTCAGTCTGACTATTTCTGTGCAATCAGTGTGAGTGGAAATGTGTTCACTGACTGGTGTTACCCAAGAAACTTGATGAGAAAAAAACTTTCAAAGAATCAGAGAATATTTAAAAGGAAAAGTATGAACCACCTTTGAACTATGAAATGTAAAGTTTGCCTCACAGCTGATCTGGATGGAGAGAAAATCTCCTTAGAACTCTGGCTTAGGCTAAAGAGATTTGTAAAGAAAAAAATAATAACAGAATGGATGCAATTATGGGGTACTACATACATCAAAGGAAAACTAAATGCGTGCTTAATGGAGAGAGAGTCTAATTCTTTTAAGGTAGAATCCTAGGACAAACAGATTTAAAGAAGCATCCTTGGGATATCTGGATCAGGAGGGAAATACAGAAAAATAGAAACAAGAAAAAGAATTTTAAAAGATGAAAAAGTAGATGCATATCCATAGCTTTGTTTACAATGTCCAAAAAGCAGAAGGAGTCCAAGTGTTGACTGATGAATGATTGCTGAGGTATGAACGACTCAATGGAACAGTAGTCAGCTTTAAAAAGCAAAAGGATTGTTGACCCAGGCTATGGCATGGGTAATCCTTAAGGACAGTGTGCTGTGTGAAATAAGTCAGACTCCAGCAAGCCACTGCTCAGTGACTCCATTTATATGCAGCTCCTAGAGAGGGCAACTTCATGGAACCAGGCAGTGGAATGGTTGTCAGGAGCTTAAGAGGGAGAAATGAGGACATTTGTTGAATGAGTTATGGCGTTTCTGTTTGTAAGATGGATAAGGGTAATTGCATCACAAGGTGCACATATGTAACAACATTCAGATATAAATTTAAGCTGTTCAAAAGGTCTATATTTTGTCACAACTGAAGGAAATTTGAAAATTATCAGAATCCAGAAACAGGAGAATTTGAGATAGCCTTTATTCAGCTCAGTAATAAGTTAATGACATCCAGCAACATATCAGTTTAGAGCAAAGTTGTTGAATGATCAACATAATTTCCTTTTGGGAGAAGTATGAGACCCTGATGTCATATGACCTTGATGTCCTGTGAACACTTGTAGAAGAGCTCACAGCTGTCCAGGTGCACAGCTTTGCCTCGCATTTACTTGAACAAATTGTTGTACATTACGTGCATCCATACAACAGCCCTGCACCTCCTTACTGGCAGACTTTGCCCAAGTAGAGGGAAGGGAGTCTAGTCCAAGCATTTGAATGTTTTTAAGGTTTCTTACAAAGCTAACATTAGGACTCTAAACCAGTGGTTCTCAACCTTTCACAGGGGTCTCCTAAGACCATCAGAAGACACAAATATTTACATTATGATTCATAACAGTAGCAAAAATATGTTATAAAGTAGCAACAAAAATAACTTTATGGTTGATGGTTACCACAATATGAGGAACTATACTAAAGGGTTGCAGCATTAGGGAGGTTAAAAACCACTGCTCTAAACCAATATGGTGACCAGTTGGCTGCAAACCAATATAGAGAAACTCCAAAATCACCTATTCCATCAAGCTCTGATTCTTTCAGCACAAAGTGAAGACTTTTAAGCATAACACATGAAAGAGAGAGACCTATAGATCATGCTTACTGATAACTACAGCTGTCTAAGTTCAAATGAAATATTTTCAAATAGAGTTTTGTAGTTTGTCCAAAGGACAATGCAGCATAACAAAGAGTTTGGGTGTAGGCTATGAGGATGGTGGAAGAATAGGAAACATATCTGTATAATTAACACCTGTGACAAGTCTTATGATAAGATTAGTTAACCACCAAAAGAAAAACCATCTAAATAGTCCTATAACCCCTAAATAAATAGGAGCAGTCATTAAAAAGTCTCCCAACCAAAAAAAAAAAAAAAAAAAAAGTCCAGGACCAGATGGTTTTAGTGCAAAATTTTATCAGACCGTCAAAGAAGACCTAATAACAATACTCTTCAAACTATTCCACAAATTAGAAACAGAAGGAATACTACCTAACTGGTTCTATAAAGCCACAGTTACACTGATACCTAAATCACACAAATACCCAACAAAGAAAGAGAACTTCAGACCAATTTCCCTTATGAATACTGAAGCAAAAATACTCAATAAAATTTTCACAAACTTAATCCAAGAACATATTAAAATGACCATTCACCAAGATCAAGTGGGCTTCATCCCAGGGATGTAGGGATGGTTCAATATGTGGAAATCCATCAAGGTAATCTGCTATATAAACAAACTCAAAGGAAAAAACCCACAGGATCATTTCATTAGATGCTGAAAAAAAGCATTTGACAAAATACAACACTCCCCTAGATTTTTTTATGTCCCCAATAAATGTGTGTATGTGTTGTTGTGTGTCACTATTCCTGGAGAGACGTGAATAACTATTCACTCACCCCAAATAAAGAATCAACGGCAGACAAAAATACAGGATCTCCAAACTCCAACTTGACAAACCATTGAGACTTACAGAAGTATGGATAAGGAGTTACCTACAGAAGCACAAATTACTCAAAAATAGCTGTTACCCCAAACCCATTCTAGCATGGATGATAGCTCATCCAACTGAAAACCTGGCATGCACTGAATAATCTGTAGGCAGCTAAGTAGGCTGCAGAATGTTCTTTGCAGGTAGCTCAGTAGGTCTGAGCCTTTTCAGGCACTTAAACTAGTCTCTGCTTCTGTTGGGCAGCCAGTTTGTCTAAGAGTGTCTCAGCAGTCCTTACCACTTACATGTGCACTAAGGAGGGAAAGACCTATTGTACTTGGCCAGTTTCAGGAACTTCCTATAGCTTTTGAATTGTTTGCTTCTTAAGCTTAACAGGCTCTCCTGCAGAAAACACCCTCACATCATAAAAATCTTCCTTATAAGACAGAAGGTTTTATACTGGAGGAAATTGTTACATGATCAGTGTGTGAGTGAGGTGAGTGTGTATGCTCGTTCATGTGTGTGTGTGTGTGTGTGTGTGTGTGTGTTGTGTGTGAAGGTATTTGTCATAGAGCGTGTGTGGAAGTGAGAGGATGCTAATTTGTGGTCCATCCTTAGCTCTTCACTTTAGAGACAGTCTCCTTGCTAATGTGTAAACCAGGCCAGGTGGCCCTAAAAAATTTAAAGATTCCTCTGTCTCTGTCTCCCACTATTTCCTAGCAGTATGGTGATATTACAGTGGCTTTTGCTACAACATCTGGCTTTTATGCATGTTCTGGAGATTTGAATTAGGCTTGTTAGCCTTGTGAAGCAAGTACTTTTATTCAATGAACCATCTCCCTAGCTTCCAACAGTAAAATTTTAAGTTGAAGAGCCATAGTAGGAAAGTATTTTTAAGATAAGGATTCTACATTAAGCTAATATCAGATCTTGTATACATCATTAAAAAAAAAACTTTGTTAAGAAATCGGGGCTGAGGAGATGAACCATCTCTGAGCAAGCCTGAGGAACTGAGTGTGAGTGGAGATAGGAAGGTCTCAGGCTTGCTGGCTGCTAGAGCTTGCATGAGAGGATAAACAAGGAGGGCAGCAAGTGATAAAGCAGAACTTCCATTGTCCTCCTCTGACTTCTTCCTGTGCACATAGGCATGTGTACCTGTATACACTCCTGACTATATCACACACATATACAATTAGTTAGTTAGTTAGTTAGTTAGTTAGTTAGTTAGCTAGTTGACTGAGTGCTTGGTGCACACTTGCAGTCCCAGCTGCCTAGAAGGCTGAAGCAGAAAGTCTTTAAGTTCAACACTAGTCAAACATATCAGGGAGACTCTGCTTTAGAATTTTCTAAAAGGACTTAAGTTATAGCTCAGTAATAGAATGCTTGCCTAAGATATGTAAGTCCTGGGTTCAACTGCCAGTACCAGAACAAATTTAGGCAAGTCACTTAGTCATTACTATTTTGTAACATTGTAAAAAGTTGTAAGCAATGAACTGAAATAGAAAATAAGATAGCATCAATACCGGAGAATATGTGATAAAGTTGTCCTTTTTGTTTTTCTTTTTCAAGTTAGCATATAAGTAATGGTTTTCTTTGTATAGCTTCATACACACAGTGTGTTACATTCATCCCCTTCTGATGTCCTCCTCTCCCCTCTCTCTTACTGATATCTTGTCTCTCTCTCTCTCTCTCTCTCTCTCTCTCTCTCTCTCTCTCTCTCCTCACACACACACACACGAGCGTCCGATAGTCCTAGTCCTTTCTCTCTTCTGTCCTCCCTACACATGCATTCCCTTAGTCTCTTCCTCTTCGACTCCCTTAAGACCTCTTCCTCCTAATGTCGAGCCATCTGCTTGATCTCACTAGGTGAAATAGAATCTGAGAACAGTGTTACTGCATTTCTCTTGTGGCTAAAGAGGTTGAACATATTTTAGGGATTTGTGTTTTTTCTTTTGAAAAGTATGTCCAGCTTAATAGCTCTTTTTGTTGATTGGATTCTTTGTTTTTTGGCTTTTATTTTTTGCAACTCTTTTTATATCCTGGATACGAATGCCCTGTGCAATACATAGCTGGTAAAAAAAAAAAAAAAGTTTGTTTTCATCCTATAGGCTGCTACTTCACGCTGCTGATGGTTTTCTTTTGCTATATCCATGTTTTTAAAGTTAACTATTAGTACTGTGAATACTGATAGGATCTTAACTAGGAAACATGAGAGACACAACAAACACTATATAGAAAAAGTGAGGCAAGTATAAATATTTCCAGTACATGATGCAAGCATTCTAAATGTCTAAAAAATTAGCAAAGTTTAGGTCAACCATAATAAGAGAAATTAAAGTTGAATCATAAAATAGAGCTTGGAATGTACTTTACTCATAGAATGTACGTTCAAAGCACACTCTGAGGTCAATCTCCAGTGCCAATCATGATGATGATGATGATGATGATGATGATATGGCATATTCAAGCTGAATAAATATAAATCCAAAAGCTCTGTATTGTGTTGCAGGGCTTGGGGTGAAGGGACTCATACTTCTGGTCCTAAGGTAAATGCTGTCCTTTTTTGGAAAGCATTCTGACAACATGTACTAAAATAATAAATGGCTTTTGACCCCAAAATTCACTCCTGGAAAATGTTCTCTAGGAACAAAAGCCACCATATAGGAGACTTGACATACAGAGAGATTTAGTATAACACCTTTAATAGTTGCAACAATGAGAAAGAAATGTACTCTCCACCCAGAAACTGGATTAGATGACTCCTATTTGTTTGAAAAGTCATCTACAAGATATTTTTATACATGAAAAGATTGGTAAACCATATATAATGTATTCAATTATTGCAAAAGAAATTCCTCCCTCCATAAGATAAACTGAACCTGTTTGTATGTGTGAACAAAATTATGCATATTCATTAAACTGTGTTTATGTTTAAAACTGAGCAAATATAAAAGTGAAGAACAGTTACAGTAATTTATAGTAATAGTACTAGCATAGTACTAGATATATATGTCTGTGTTTGTATCCTATCAGGGGCATGTACACATATGCTTGTATGACTAAGGACATGTCTATGCTTATGATTGATATAAATATATGCTTACTAGATATCTATTATGTATGTGTTTGAAATTAAAAGTTATTGATTTATTACACATGTAAATAGATAATGGATGTGATTTTTATGTACCTTCTTCATATAGATTAAACTAGATGGGAGCCAGAGATGGCAATGAGAAGAGACTGGTCAGGGTTGTTTGTGTGGATGTGGTTAGCAGTCAAGGTAAAGATTCATGTCTATGGAAAGTTAGGCTTAGAGTTTAACAGGATTAACTTTATAAACCTGGATCCAAATCTGGATTATGATCCATTTTTCTGCATGACTATATAAAAGATTTCAATCTGTTTAGCATAGTTTTTGTGGTTGTATAGGAAGGATTATTAACTGGATTTTAAAGATCTATACCTGATTAGGATTTTGACTCCAATTCTAAAAGTATAACTGAGGATATTTGGCTAGATGAATTTATGTATGTAAGAGTATAAATATATCTGTGGTTTACATCATTCAATTATGTAAGATGTATCTCTATAATTGTCTTAGGGATTCTATTGCTGTAATAAAATACCACGACCAAAACCATGGAGAAGAAAGGGTATATTTCAGTTCCACGTAACAATTCATCATAGCAGGAAGGAAGGGCAGGAACCTGGAGGCAGAAGATGGCAGAGGACATGGAGGGATACTGCTTATTGGCTTGCTTCTCATGGCTTGCCTAGAGTGCTTTCTTAATCTCCCAGGACCACCAGCTCAGTAGTGGCACTGCCTATAGGGGGCCCTCCCACGTCAGCCACCAATCAAGAAAATGCACCACAGGCTTTCCTACAGACCAATCTAGTGAAGGTATCTTCTCAACTGAGGTTCCCACTTCCAATTGTTTCAGGCTGACATAAAGCTAGCCAGCACAATACTTCACTAGCTGTTCATAAATATATGTATAATGTGTAATATACAAAACTGAATAAATAAATCAATGCATATAAAAACACAATGACATAGCTCTTGTGGTGGTTTGAATAAGAAATGTTCCTATGACTTCAGGCGTTTGAACAGGTATGGTTCCCTGCTGAGGTGTTGTTTGGGGATGTTGAGGAAGTGAAAGCTTTGCTGGAGTAAGCATATCCCCCCCTCCCAGGCAGGCTTTGAGATTATATAACCTCACTCTACTTCCAGTTTCTCTGCTTTGTGATTGTAAAAGTGATGTCACCTCTCAGCTTCCTGCTTCTGCCAGCATAACTTCCCATCACATGGACTCTTATTCCTCTGGAACCAAAAGTCAAAAAAACCCAAAAACAAACAACAACAACAAAACAACAACAGCAACAACAAAACCAACCAATCAAACAACAACAACAAAAACTCCTCCTTCATAAGTGGCTTTGGTCAGTGTCTTATTAACAGAAAAGTAGTTAATGTATTTGTCATTTATCTGTCTGTGTATCTATCTATCTATCTATCTATCTATCTATCTATCTATCTATCTATCTATCTCATCTCTCTATCTGATCTAAATATATCTACAAATGGCATAGTTGCAACACGGATTATACAAAATTGGTTGCACTGTGTTAAGAGTATGTAAATATGTCCATGACTTTAGACTAATGCAGAAGCTTTTCTGAGTCTACTGCAGATTATGTAAGGTTTCTTTATCTACACCAAGTTATGTAGATTTATCTGGATTTTTAGAACTCAAATCAGGGAATCGTCTCAGCCTAGTACACCATAAGTGCATGAGTGTGTGTTTAGTGTTTTAAGAACATTGCTATGTTGGTAATTATAACAGGCTGTACATAAATACATACTATATTGATAAGAGTATGCAAATCAGTTAACATCCACAACTTACATAATTACCCATCACATATGGTATTATGTAAAGTACTAGCTTCTGCTCCTTCACTATGACATGAACAAATCTATGTGACACTGTAGTGTAAAAGGATGTAAATGAAGTTTCCATATGCATTTGACGCGTTGTCTAAATACATGACACTATACAGAGTTATAATACAGGAGTCTGGATAGGAACTTGCTTTGAATTATACATTTATTTCATATCTTAGTTGGAATTGTGGAAATGTGGTTTTGTATCTAGTGAAGAATTAGATAAATGTGATTGTATAGGAATAGGATCTGCTGTGTCTGAAATGTATGTGTATGAAGTCACTGACAGTGGATGCAATAACCATGTCTGTCATCATTCTTCTCCCTGGAAGTCTTGGGGGCTAAGATATGGGTCTTTGTAGTCATAGTCAACAAAAAATGCATCTATATTTTGTCCGACATCACACACACACACACACACACACACACACACACACACACACATATATGCGCATTAAAAGTGTTTAGTGTTGATTTCTATAAAATTAGGTGTGTTTTTAACATTTCTTACTTTAAATATATTTTTCATTGTTCATGTTGGACAAGCACCCAAAATTTTTTATTAAATACAATATTTGCATGTAGCTTTATCTTTTGTTTAACAGAACCCCTCTCCCTGCAAGGTCCAGAGCATTCTCTGTGTCTCTAGTAAGCTGAGAACAGTAACAGCCCTTTGAGGCTGACTCCTGAGGATTCTTTTTGGCATTTGCTGAGCTGATCATATTTCTCCTTGTATAACGTGTCCTGGTTGGTAACTGTTTGCTTCCACATGCCTGTGCGCAGAAAGATGATCCCCGTGCTCCCACTGCCTCATGCTTCCCTGTAGCAACATTCCATAGCTTCTGTTTGCTGGGTGTCTCTTGACCTCACTCCTATCTATCCCATAAGTCTGTCAAGACGGACTTAACACTCTTTCCTCAATACATACTTCACAGTGCTTCTGAAAGATATTTTTAATTGTTTCACTGTTCTTGTTTTGTTTCTGTTAAAAATTGTTCTTTTCTCTTCTTTGTGTCATTAGTAACTTGGCCTGGGTTTCGGCTGGTTGCTCTTGTATCTTTCTCTCTCAAATTGTGTTTACACTGATACAAGATGAGGCAAGGATCTAGTTGGGGTTTTGCTAATAAGCCTTCCCAAGACGCTGTACACCTCTTGTAGAAGCCTGTTGTTCCACTTTGGAGATTCTGTTACGTAGACTGATGATCCTCTTAGAGAGGTCACCTGTCCCCTTTTCAGGCCCTTAGCATCCGTCTTTATCTGGTGCCTTCACGAGTGTTGCTGGTTATTGGTGAGGCCCAGTACTTCCGGGGAAGTAGAACACTAGGTGTCTTCCAATTGTGCTACCAGGCTGTCTTTGTATGTACAGATTCACCAACGTGAGGTAACTGCAATAACCTCACCTTGCTGGTTATATACTACTTTGTCCTGTTTTTGTTTTGAGATAGGCTCTCTTACTCACACAGACTGGGCTGGGACCCACTGCACTCCCCTGCCTCAGCTTCTGGAGTGCCGTGACTATATGCTTGAGTTACCATGATTAAATTCACACAGACTTCATAGAATGAATTAGGACTATTTCCTTCCTGTCAACATTCTAGAATCATATGTGTAAGCTTGAAATGATTTTTTCTGACTGAGTTGGGGCTCATTTATAACCATCTTAGGTAGAGACTGTCTCTGTCCTGAGCTGACTGTCCACTTTATATCTGTGATGCAGCGGGAGGTACCAGCCTTTCAGTTTTGTTATCACTTATCGTTTTTGTAAATTAATCTTTTGGAATCTATAAATGTAAGCTAGGTTCCAAATTTGCTAGCATAAATTTAGTCTTCTTAACTTTGAACATAACTGTTTATTCTTAGTATTCTCTATTTGGACTCTCTGTTTTCTTGTATTTTGTCTCCCCCCCCCCCAGACTTCTATCAAATTTATTAGATTTTTAAATAATCTACTTTCAGCTTTGATGGTGATTTTTATTAAACTTAATTCACACTGTATTTATCCAACTGTCTTGTTTTTCCTTAATTTTCTTCCTTTCTTCTTATTAAAAAATACAATGTTTTGGTTTAAAAATTTGCCATAATGTTTACATGTTATTTTTTATGGCTGCTATGTAGACAGTGTATCTTTTAGTGGTATTTTTAATGTATTCCTTGAGATGTAGTTTAATTACATTTATCTCCTCCCCAACTCCTCCCATTGCTCTTGGGAGTGGAACCTTTTCTGTACTGTGGTCCACCCTCTGGATGTCTGTCTCATCACTAAAGAAAACTCCCTTCTGCAGGCAGCTATCCAATACCAACAGCTCCTCAGTTAGGAATTGGATTTTATGTTGTTGTTCACCCCACCTCTTGCCATACTCCATGATGACGTTTCCTCTTGCTTAAGCTTGCTCACACATTTTGTGTGTGCTGTCCCAGTCACTGTGAATTCAGATGTACAACTGTCTCGTTGTATCCCGAAAACATCTTTTCTTTGGAATTATTCACCACCTCTGGACCATGCAGTCTTTTGCCATCTTCTGGGAAGATCTTTGCTTCTTTCGGGTATGGGTGTGAAATGTACCTCCCATTTAGTGCTGGACAATCCATAGTCTCTTTTGCTGGAGAGAGAGCTCAGAGGGAGTGCATTCTTTTTTTGCTACATTGTTTATTTATGTGTTTGTTTGTTTAGTTTGTTGACTTGTTGGTTTTTCCAGACAAGGTTTCTTTCTATAGCCCTGGTTGTCCTGCAACTTGCTCTGTAGACCAGGCTGGCCTCAAACTCATAAAGACTGCCAGTCTCTGCTCCCTCCCCTCTGAGTGCTGAGATTAAAGGCCTGTGCCAATAAGCCTAGCTCTACATGGTTTTAAAAGTTAGCATTTGGCTCTTTAATTTTCTCCTTTCTGTTTCCTTCTCTTCTTTAATCCAAGAGTCCTTAGAATGAATGTTTTAAATTTTACAAATATTGTGGAGATATGTTTATCTGTTCTGACTTCTGAAATGCAATGTATCAGGTGAGAATCCAACAGATGTGAACAGCGACAGCAGCGTGTAATTTCTTGAAACATCCTTTGCAGCCCCAAATGTCATCAACTTTTATATGGGTCCTCATTGATTAACAAAATTATACTTTTCTTATGTGTCTTCAAATTTTCTATTAGTAAGAAAGGAAGATGTGTTTCTGTCGTTCTTACGATGGAGAATCTGCCATGTTCATCTAAAGCATTGTAGGCTTTGCTTTCCATTTCTGAAACTGTTCCCTGGTACACCCATATTAAGAACTATCTTCTTGTGGGTTAAAACTTTTATTACTGGGTAGGGAATCTTTTTGTGTAAAATCTATGCTGTCTGATTAAAGTTGGCATGTTTGCGAAATTACGTCTGCTCTCCTTTGGTTTATTAGGATCTGGCATGCCACTTTTATTCTTTTAGTTCTGTCTCTTTGAGGTATATTGTTTGCAAACATTTTATAGTCAAATTTTATTGCATCCATTCCAATCTATCTTTGCATTTTAAAATGAGGTTAGCCCATTTGCATTTATCATTGCTATTCTATGTTGGTATGTTTACTGTTTCTTCTACTTTGCTGTTTTTCACCCTTTATTTTATGATTCCCCCCACCTTTGCCTTTATGTTTAAGTGAACATTTTATTTCTGATTCCATTTTCTCAACCAGAATGAACTAGCTGTTATTTAATTTACTTTTATTTTAGACAATCATCCTTATGAATATACTATGAATAATTAATGAAGTCTAAAAATCATTTCAATATATAATATTTTTAATTTGACAACAATACTTCATTACCATTTCTTTAGTATGGTTCTAAGTCATTACATAATGCTAAGTGACCTCAAAACTTTCTCTCTGAAAACCTTCAGTCTATTTCTTTCTCACTTTTCAGATCTGTCATGATTCGTTGGGAGGGAAAGTCCCTCATATCCCTTTACTTCCTTTCATGAAACAACTTTTACCATGGACTCTGTTATCACGGAAGAGAAGAAATGATTCTTGCTGATATACAAGAAGGGGTTAAATATTCTCTTCAAAAGAAGCTGGAATTGCCTGTGCCCACATTTTATGTGCCCAAGGAATTTCAATGAAGTCCAGCTTTGCCACAAAGAGGATCTGCAGATATTCCTAAAGCCTCTCCCAGGCTACCTGCTCATCACCCCTCCTCCAAAAGAAACTGTGCCAGACTTCACACAGCTACCGCATGGGGCTCAAAGTTCAGGACCTTCTGCTGTATCTTTTCTCTCTCAAGTTTCCTAGCCGTCTAGAGTTCTGTGAAATCAAAGAACACCACAAACATCTATATTCAGAAGGAGTTTGACTCACAGCAATACCACAGCAAATTTGAAAGTATAGTACACATAACCAAGAAGCTCTCTTCTTTGGGGTTGGAGAATATTTTTCTTCTTTGTTCTAGGCTCATAGTTGTCGAAAACTCTTCTCTGACTTCTAGGGGGTCCTTGCTTTCTGATAATTCTTCTCCAACTCCTTTGAAGACATTACTAAAGAATATCCCCCCTGGCTAGGCATCATAATGCATACTCATCATCTTAGTATGTGGGAAGCTAAAGAAAGATTGTCATAGTTTTGATGCCAACCTGTGTGCAAATAGAAAGATTCTATCAAAGTAAAACAAAGTCAACAAACAAAAAAACAAAAAAGACCCCAAAGCAAACAACCAAGTGAAAAAGAATGGGACCTCACCTTCTGTCTTATGGTTTCCATTGCTGAAAAGAGAGACACCACAATGACCAAGGCAACTCTTAAAAAGACGCCATTTAATTGGAGCTGGTTTACAAGTTCTGAGGTTCACTCCATTATCATCAAGACGGGAAGCATGGCAGCATCCAGGCAGGCAGGTATAGTACTGGAGGAGATGAAAGTTCTACATCTTGTTCCAAAGGCAAAGAGGAGAAGACTGGCTTCCAGCCAGCTAGGAGGAGGGTCTCAAAGCCCAACTCCACAGTGATACACTTCCTCCAACAAGGCCACACCTCCTAATAGTGCCACTCTCTGGGTCAAGCATATTCAAACACAAGTCAATGGGGGGTCAAACCTTTTCAAACCACTACACCTCCCTGGAAGCTAAGCATTTTTCTCAAGCCTGCTTCCTGTTTATAGTCTGTGAGGAAGAGTATATTCAGTTTTGTTCATTCAGAACTTTTTAGTTAAGGCTGATGGTCCAGAGACCATGCCACTTAAAATAAATTTTGGCTTTTACCTTTTTATCTGCTTTTTGTTGGCCACTGCAAAGAGCAATGTTCCAACTTATTTTTGAGTCATGAATATCTGTCAGTCCTACAGAGGTAGACCTCTGGGAAGAACCATGCCTATAGCCTTACCTCAGCAAGTCCTTATGCCCAACCTGCTTATTCACCAGGATGTACCTCATTTATAGGTTTTAACCTCAAAGTTGTCATATGTAAAATATCATGATTTTATCCTGAAACCCAACTTGTGGGACCCTCCTCTTAAAGAAATTGAGTATAAACAAAATTAGATAACAAGATCTTTGTGTTGTTCTTCTTCCAAATTTTTTTAGTATTTTGCCACATTAATATCCTTTCTCTTTTTTATACTTTACTGCTTCTTTCTGGTTTGCTTCAGACACATCTTCTCTAACATGTGGATATTATTCCTAAACACCTCAAGAGTAAGGTGCAAGTGGTGTTAAATTTTAGACACATGGAATGAAGGCACTCCCCATAACCAAGTTAGACCAATCCAGTTCCAACAATGTAACTTATCTATAGCAGTCTGATCTGTTATGTAATTCATATCCATATTTGTTCAGTCATTCCAACAATATTGTTTATTATTCAAACCTGGGGTCACAGACTGCATTTAATTGTTATGCATCTTAAGTGTCTTTGTCTTCCAGAATTTGGTGATTTTTTAGAATACAGGTCACCTGTTTTGTTGAATATCCATCAATCAGGTTTTGTCTGGTGGTTTTAGCATTCTAACTGCAATGCTGCCTAAATGAGGTTGGGTCTTTCCAAAAGCACATGGAAGGGGCTAAGAATGTTCATTGCTACTGAAAAGAGCTTAATATTAATTAGCCTTTTGTTATTCAAAGGATTAGCAATGGGTACCAGATGCACCTCTCAGTTTATAGTCCTATAATTCCTAAAGTCCTGTTTCTTTTATGTTTGCAAGCTGACACCTCTTTTATGAATGTACCTCTTTATTCTGGTGCCTTGTATGTAGTCAGAAACAACTAAGATTCGCTATTAGCACCTGCTTGTCATTATCTTTGTGTAAAGCCATCAGTTTACTTGCTACATCATCTGCTTTCCAGGTTACTAGGGAAACAGTTTGACCAGATGCTTTACTACTGTATAATAGGCATACTGTTTTTTCAGCTTCAATCCATTATGTGCCATTGTCTGGTCCTGAAGATGATGACATTTGCTGTGGGTTCTACTGCACAGGTGGCACTTAGTTCTGGGCATTTCTATCTGTATCCTTCACTTTAGGTGAAGACATGTTGTGGTGTGAAAAAAAAAGATCGTTAGATATTTCATATATACATTTTAAAGTTAGTACAACCCAAAGACTATAGAAGTCATGAGAGGATGTCATAATAGACTCTTTGAAAGAGTTTGGTCTCTGTGTTATCCTATTAAACAATTTTATCAATCAGAATTCTACCTATAAGAAATATTTGAATATATGCACTGGAGTGTAAATGCAAAATTATTAATTTAGCATAGTTAAGGATGATGGAAATCTGGACAACACTTCAGAAAGATGTTAAACAAAGGTGCAATCATATGGCCGATATTTCCACAGGCATTAAACAAATGCTGAATTTCTGTGTGTTCTGCATCAGCAGAATCTCTACACCTCATGTTCACTAGAAATGTACAAAGCAAGGAAGTATACAAACCTTAAATATAAAGTCCTTTGTATAAAAACAAGAACAAATCACCGTGTTTCAACACAGATACAGAAAGTGTAAATGTAGTGTAATCTGGGAGACTATGCAACAGGTCGTTAAACTGTGTTTACTTCTGAAGAGAGATATGAAGAATGAGGGCAGAAGGTTGTCAAAGGAGACACAAATATTTAAGATGTGACTCTTGTTTCAACATTCAGTAACGCATATTTTGTTTTATTGATTAGAATAACACACAGAATAAGTTATGCAATGTGTCAGAGAAGTTCATAATTACTTGTAAAAGCGAAAGGAGTTTCAGGTGACAGAGAATGGGAAGGAGCAGAGTGCCTGTGATCACTACCAATATATAGAAAGTGAACATCAGTTCATCTTCCAGTGGTCGCTGCAGGTGAAATGGGATGCTGTGGGGTAGGATCAATTTCACAACTATGGGCTTTGCGGCATTATAAGATGAAAAGATATTTAATCTAGATGGGTTTTCATATAGAAGTGCCTTAGACAGCCATGATTTCTTATACAAAGTGACTGTCCCTAGAAACCACATGTATGTTGAAGTGTATTCTTGTACTGTTGAGGATTGGTGTCTGTACAGGCTTCCAGGTGCACCTGGGTCTGACTGTTGATCTCCTTCACTTTCTTTTTTTCCTTTTCTCTTTTGTTGGATATTTTATTTATTTACATTTCAGATGTCATTCTCTTTCTACCCAGCCCCCTATATCACCCCCTCCCTCATTTTTGCTTTTATACCATTTTAATTACATGCAAGTATTAAGGTCAGTTCTAGGTTGAAGAACTAGCAATACAATAGATACAAATAGCCAAGCAACATGCAAAATAATAAACACAAATAATCAAAGAACAAGCAAGGCAATAAACAAAGTTCCGTGATCACCCTAGTGATCACTGTTTCTAAAGGCTTATCAGGATGATCAAAATATCTACTTCCTTGTCCTAGTCCAAAGTCATTTTCATGTCTGAAGCTTACTTCTTTGTTCTAGCCTAAGATTTAGATTCCTGCCTGAAATTATTTCTTTGCTCTAGCCTAATGTCAAATTCCTACCTGAAGCCCATTTCCTTGTCCTTGGCCAATGTCTGATTCTTGCCAAGCAGCCTCAAAAGCTCTCTGTCTCTCCTCCCTTTTTTATTTCATAAACAAAACTGAGTCTGTCTTAGGTCTTTCTGACAAGAATGCCTTCCTTACCCATCGTGGAATATGCATTAGCAAAGCAATGCACTTCTGTTTTAGGTTGGTAAGACTGTGCAGAATCTTACCCATCCTTGGCTGCCAGCCTGTTAAATTAATAACTCTATCTGGGGGTCCATTTTCAGTTTCAAGCCATGTACTTCAGCTGCCAACATGTTGATGTTGTCACTTCCAAATATACCCTGGCACAAGTTTCCCAAGAGCACACATGGGAGTATAGTATCTACCACATTTGACTCAATCACCTTTGGTAAGAAGAGTGCTGTCTCAGAAGTTTTTGCCCAATTGCTCACTTTTCTGAGAAGACTGAAGTACTGGGTTTTAAGTATTTTGTGTCCTCTTTTATGAAGCAAGCATACATTCTCTTCCCTACTTCTAAAAGTCAAAGGAAGTCACCTGGTCATATGTGGGATGCAAGAGCCTCTTGTTTATGATTAAAATCAAGGGATGCTCAGAAACACATTGTAGAACAGTGAATTTATGACATTGAGACAACTTCTCCTACTGGAGAAATGTCATGTTATTTGTTTTGAAAAAGCAATCTTTTTTTATGCCTTGGCTAAGTTACATAATTGTCTGTAATGCCATTCTGAACTGTCAATAAACAAATGTAACCCTGGAATTATCATAGTTTTAGGACATCTTTGTGTTCAATCAGATGCTAAGACAGGAATTTTAGTGCAAGTACTTATCTGAAATTTAAGAACACCAATAAGGACATAAAGGTGTTAGAAAAGAAGATGACTCTAAAGAGTGTACTAGGTTGAAAATAAGCACAAATTACTGAAAATAAACTCATTTCCCTACCCCTTGAATCCTAGCAAGTGTGGCTTGCCTTGAGTCAATAAACTGTAGCAATGTCTTAGTTTATATTTTTGGTAAGACCATCTTAGGGGAGAAAAAGTTTATTTTGGCTTATAGTCTCATGAAAATATAGTCCTTTATGATGGTGGGGAGATACTGGTACACAGGGAAGGCCAGATGCAGGAACAGAAGACTGGTTGATCACATTGCATCAACACTTAGGAAACATAATTAACAGAAAGTAGAAGTTGGCTATAGAGTCTCAATGCCTACCCTCCTGAACCATCTTCTCCAGCAAGTCTCTGTCTTCTAAAGAGTTTACACCTTTCCCAAGTAGTGTCACCAGGTAGAGGATCCAGAGTTCAAACACAGGAGGCTGTAATGGGTATTTCATCTTCAAAGTACTACAGGCAGTTGTGGTGGTTTGAAAAACAATGGTTTCATAGGCTTATACTTCTGGATATTTGGGTCCCATTTGATGGATGATTTAGGATGGAATAAGAGGTGTGGCCTTGGAAGAGGTGTACCACTGGGCATAAGCTTTGTTGTTTCAAAAGCCCACACCATGTCCAATTTTGCTAACTCTGCCTTGGCTTTTGGTTGTTCTCAACCAAAATGTAAACAAGCAAGATGTAAGTCCTCACCTACTTCTCCAGGCTATTCTTGTCTGCCTCCTACCATGCTCCCAACCATGATGGAAATGGAATAACACTTTGAAACTATTAGCAAGACCCCAATTAAACACATTCTTTAACAAGTTGCCTTTATCATGGTGTATTTTGGCATCAATAGAACTAAGACAGCAGCAGTTCTGGGACTAGCTTGCTAGAGATCTTGCGATTTAGCCCCTTGTCCTCCTGAAAGTGTTTGCATTGTGTAAAGATGCACGTATAAGCCTCTTTTAGAGGGAGGGCATGCAGAATGTAATGATTCATTCTAGCTGGAGGTACCCATGGAAACCTGCTGTCACATGATCCTTCAACTGACTATAACCAAATGACTAAACCCAGATGGAACCAGAAGAAATGTCCTGCTAAGTTAAGACAAAATTGCTAGCCCACAGAACACAGGCAAAATAAAGTAATCATACCTTCACTGCTGACAGCAGATGACATGAGTTTCCTACCCAGGAAAACTGTAAAACAATAGAAAGCATGATCCTTAAATTAATCTCACCCAAAGATGAGGGAAATAGGGTGCTCCAGAGGATCAATCATGGAGAGCTGTCTCTGATGTGAATTCTCCAGCTCTACTAGACTGTTGAATTTTGTAATTCAACAATCAAAATATTCGGTACTGGCAGGTGACAGCCAACTAGAATACACTGAAAAGTTTAAAGGGCAAGAGCTGAACATGGAGCATAAAAGTTAGTAGCTCTTCACTAAATAACTATTACAAAAGTAAGGACTCTAGTATGGGGAAGTCAAATGAATTGTGATAGATGATAATAGATAGATAGATAGATAGATAGATAGATAGATAGATAGATAGATGATATAGATGATGGATGGATAGATTGATAATCTTTTTTTGTTAATAATGTATTCACCTTGCATCTCAATTGCAGCCACCCTCCTCTCATGCAGTCCTACCCTTACACATGTCTCCCCCATTATTCTCTCTCTTTCTCCTCAGAGAAGGGGAGGCCCACCTTGGGTACCACCCAAACTTGGAACATCTAGTCCCAGAAAGACTAACCATATCCTCTCCCACTGAGGCCCAACCTGGTAGTCCAGGTATGGGAAGGGGATACAATGGTAGGCAACAGAGACAGCTCCTACTCCAGTTGTTAGGTAACCCACATAAAAAATCAAGCTTCACATCTGCTGCAAATATGTAGGGAACCTAGTTCCAGACCCTACATGCTCTTTGGTTGGTTGTTTAGTCTCTGTGAGCCCCCATGGGCCCAGGTTAGTTGACTCTATAGGTTTTCTATTGGTGTCCTGGACCCCTCTGGCTCACTCAATCCTATCACTCATTCTTTCACAGGACTCTCTATCTCCCCTGATGTTTGGCTGTTTCTGCATCCATTTCCATCCACTGCTGGGGAAGCCTCTCAGGAGACAGTTATGTTAGGTTCCTGTTTGGAAGCATAGCAGAGTATCATGAATAGTGTTAGGAACTGACTTTTTCACATGGGATGGGTCTCAAGTTAGGGCAGTTATTGATTGGCTGTTCCCTCTATCTCTGCTCCATCTTTATCCCTGTGCATTTTGTGTTGAAGGTTTGTGGGTAGGTTGTTGTCCCCCTTGCTCCACTGGAAATCCTACTAGATCATGGTAGATGATGCTTTTGATGTATTCTTGGATTTGTTTTGAAAGTGGGTATCTTATTGAGTAGTTTTTGCATTAACATTCATAAGAGAAGTTGATTTGAAATTCTTTTTTTTTTTTTTTCATTGAGTCTTTGTGTGGTTTAGTTGTCGTGATGACTGTGGTCTCATAAAATGAGTTTGGCAGTATCCTACTGTTTCTATTGTGTGGATAGTTTGAGAGTATTTGTATTAGCTCTTCTTTGAAAGTTTGGTAGAATTATGTGCTAAAACCAGACAGATAATCTTTTTATAACATGCTTCCTCAAGTCAAACTGATGCCTCTCAGATGAAGATTATGTACCTCTAGGGATGTTTAGAGTTGCCAAAATTCAATATCTGAAGATTGGCTCTCATCTCCCAGTCTTTGGAAGAAAGAAGCGTAACCTTGACATGTACACCAGTTAGCAAAGCCAGGAGGCTAGTTCTGTGGGCCTAAACCTCATTTGGTCATTTGGTACTACTTCTCATCTCACCTCTTTTTTTTTTTTTGTTTCGAGACGGTTTTCTGGTAGCGTGTCCTGGAACTCACTCTGTAGACCGCTGCCTCGAATCAGAATCCCCTGCCTCTGCTCCATGCGGATAAAGGCTGCGCACCACGCCGTTCACCTCATTCTAATAACAAGCTAACATATTAGCTTTCAAAAGATTCTAGATTTTTCTTTGGACACGATTTAGTATGCTCTGCTTTCTGTTTCAATAATTACTGAGTAAATCATTCCCTGTCACCTGTAGTTCTTTCTGGCTTTGTTTATATTTGAAAGAAGAGCCCAGGAAACAAACAGCTAGATTATACAGTCCCCACTTCTCTGATCTACTGGCATTTTGAGTATTTACATTCTGCTGTCACAAGTCAGGAAACTTGTTCATACGGTCTCCAGGGAACAGCTTACATGCCAGGGTAAGGTGGACATAGTGGGGAATGTGTGCTAGACAGAGACATACCCTGTTTTCATTTGGAACTATACATGACTATAGCCCCATCCCCACAGGGTAATCTTCTCTTAATTGTCTGCAGAATGACAAATCCATGTACAGAGTTTATAAGTCTCCATCATTATTCATAAGAGTCTTATATGCTTACAGTCATTTGAGGCTCTCAACAAAATTAAGGGTCAGGTATAGAGACTTCCCATATACTCCCAGGTCTCACATACCCTCAACCTACTGTTTTGTACATTCTTGCTGTGGTGCTACAATTAATGAATGTATATCAACATTATTTTCATGTAAAGTCCAGAACTTGTATTGATATTCACTCTTGGCATATATGTTCTATGGGCTTGTATGAGTATAAAATAACACACATTTACCATTGATGTATATGTTACTTGCCCTAGAGAATTTTCTGTGCTCTCCCTAGTCATCCGCTGACCCCACATAATTTCTATTGACTGTTGATATTTTAACTATCTCAATGTTTATTTTTCTAGAGAGTTACATAATTTAAAACCACAGAGTACATAGCTCTTTCTAATGACTTCTTTTGTTGAATAATACTCATTTGAATTTATTTCACATCTTTTCATAAAATACTTGTTGACTTATTCCTTTTTAGTGTTCAACAATATTTGATTATCTGCATGTTCCACAACTGACATAAAGTCCACTGGATGGCATCTTATTTGATTCCAAGTTTTGGTGATTATTTTATTTTTTTGTGGAAAAGGTATTTACTGGAGCATCATCGACTAACCAATGGGTACAACCACTGAAGTAAATGACATCTCCTTGGCCAACAACCCTTAGCTATCAATTGTCTCTCGGGGAGCCCCTCTCCCAAATTTTGTTGCTCTTTGAATAAGCACGGGTGTGGAGATTTGAGCAGTAAGTATTTTTAACTCTTTGATTGGCACAGTCTGTGCTAAGAGTCTACTTAGTTTTTTAAGCTGCTAAACTATCTTACATAGGAGCTCTCTGCCAGTTGCATTTGTACTGGTAATGAATGATGGTTTCTATTCTGCACACCTTGGCCAACATGTGGTGTTATCTGCTTTATGGATCTTGGCCATTCTGATAGGTGTATAGTTTCGTTGTATTGCCACTCATTTCCCATATATTCCCAGGTCTCACATACCCTCAACCTACTGTTTTATACTTTCATGTTTTACACACTCGTGTGTGTGTGTGTGTGTGTGTGTGTGTACATGCATTTGTATGTGTGTATGTGTGTTAGAGACTACATGTGGAAGCCAGAGATCAATCTTGGCTTTCCTACTCTGTCACTCTCCATCTTATATCTTTTGAGACAAGGTCTCTCACTCAATCTGAAGCTCACCTATTCAGCTAGATTGGCTAGTTGAGAAGCTCCAAGGACCCTTCCTTTTTTGCTTCCACAGCCCTAGGACTGTAGGGATTTCCCACTGTATTTGTGTTTTTCACATGACCTCTTGGGGATCGAACTGAGATCATTATGCTTACAAGTACTTTACAGACTGAGCTGTCTCCCCACCCTCTTTGGATTTTCTATATTTTCTTTCCCTTACTTTTTTTGCTTGTTACTTCCCTTCTTCCTTTTCTTCTGAAGATTGTCTTTTATACCTATCTTGATGCCATTCTCTTTGGCATTTAGTCTCAGAGGTATTTCTAAGTGGGATATAACTGATTAGCAAGAAATAAGAACAACCAAAATTTTTAAGCTGGAGAATACCCTAAAAGTAGCAAATATATCTCCAATTTTCCCATGATGCATCTTGCACAAGTCACCCAGTGTATTGCCTATGGTTGGTCAATATTCACATATATATCAAATTTACTGTTTATATAGAGAGTAAAATACTTTAAAATGTTAATAATTGAACAAAGCAAGGGATTTCTTCTTAGGTTGTGGCCCCAGGGGACACATTTATTTATTTCCCAAGATATTTCACATCTTTCATTCTCATGATTCACATACGAGCCATCCCATCATGTAAATGAGCTCATGGGGTGTGGAATGTATTTCCTCTGCATGTGTTATGTTGAGGATCTTCACATAGGCATAGATCTTCTTGTGTGTGTGTGACATCTCACCTTGAGGGAACATCTTGTCTCACATCTATGACAATTGACCTCCCTGCTTGAAAAGTGAGGTAAGAAGAGGGGCAGAGCTAAGCACTCCATCCTTTTAACCAGTGTCTTTTCACTCCAATGCTATTTCAGAGATGCATCTTCTCAGCATTGGACGTTATTTTTAAAAAGATGGAACAACCTCCTTCCTACATGAACCACAGCCCTTGCCAGACCACAAGGGTGAATTCTTATCTGAAAGCAATAACCACCTATTTTGATGGACTGAACCACTTGCCTCATGTAATCCCATGTGGAGGGATACATTTATGCCTCTCTCATTACCAAATACCTCACTTATCACTTAAGAGCAATGTCTTCTCACACTGTAAAAAGACCTAATAATATTGAAAGATGCTGTACCATATTTAGAAAGACTAACCCACCCCCTTAGTAGAAGATCTTCAGTTTCCTCTCCAAACTGAAGTCTAAATTTCCTGCTAAACATTGAGAAAGAAGGCTTGTGGTTCTACAAATGTGTTTTTTTTTTTAATAAGACATAAATTCACTCAATCACATTCAATAAAGTGTTCATAGATTTAGACAATATGTCATGCTAAGATCTTGAAAATAAGTTTGTTGTAAAGGAAACTAAGCAGGGACCCATTTACTGCCTTAGCACACAATCTTGGTTCATTGAACACCTAAAATTTCTGATATTTCATGCACTCTTCTTGGAGTTTAGAAATTTTTCTTGCAGGATTTTTTTTTAATGTAAAGCAGTTTGGATTTTTTAAAAAATCAATATTTCATTTATGATTCATGTTTTGCTAAAGTGAATAATGTAGTTCCTTAATGGATAGAAATGGATCATGGCAAGGAGGTCAGAAAGCAATCACTGTCATTAATAATATATATCCTACAAGGTAATTGGCAGACACTGAGTGGGTGACTCTAGAATATTCCTGCAGTGGTTTGGTATACAGGATGGATACAAAAATAGCATCTGGTTTTAAGAACAGCATGTGTCAAAAAGAGAAGCATACATATTTGTGTGAATATTATTAAGTCTTTGCCTCTAGCGAATAGTTTTTTCTATTCAAAAGCAGTAGGCAGTTAATTATAGAGCAACATGTGATGAGAGAAATCAGAAAGAGCGAATGGGCTAGATTCCCCAATTGTAGGGGAATGGCATTCTGTGCTTCATGTTCTCTGTTATGTTCTCTGTTTGTTTAGAGCTCATGCTCTTGAATGTTTTCCTTTCTGAAAGTGCCAGCAAGTCAAACTTTGAGAAGCATTTCCCTAGTGAACAGAGCTGATATGAGAAGTTCCCTCTTATGTTTCACACTTTTCTATGACTGTGATAAAATATAACGACCCAGGCAACTTATAGAAGGGCTTTATTTTGGCTTACGTTTCCAAAGGGTTAGAGTACATAGTGGCAGGAAGAGCATGGGTACAGAATCAGGAAGCTGAGCACTCACATCTTTACTCACAGGCATGAAACACAGAGAGCAAATTTGAAGAAGGCAGGGCAATTTAATCTTAAAGCCCACTTCCAGTGACATACTTCCTTCAACAAATCTGCACCACCTAAACTTCCCCAAACAATGCTACCAACTGGGGGCCAGACATTCAAATATTGAGACTCCTGGAGACATTTCTCATTGAAACCACCATGCCTCTAAAATGTGTATTTGCTTGCATTTGATCTCCATGATCCTGGAAATTATATGAGGTTGTATGCTAGTTGGTTTTATTTCTACTTGATACAAGCTGAAGTAGTCTTAGGAAATGGAATCTCAGTTGAGAAACTACCCCCAAAATATTGTCCTGTGGGCAAGAATGTGATGCATTTTTTTTTGACTGATGACTGATATGGAGGGCCCAGCACCCTGTGGGTGATCCCATGCCTGGGCTGGTGGTCCTGGGTGTTAAAAGAAGGCAAACTGAGTAAACCACTAAACAGCACTCCCCATGGTCCCTGCATCAGCTCCTGCCTCCAGGTCCTCTCTTGACTTTCCTGGATGGTGTACTGACTATAAGCTGCAAGATTAAATGAACTCAAGTTGCTTCTGATCATGATGTTTTATATCAGCAATAGAAACCCTAACAAAGATGGATGGTTAGTGAATGTTCATTTATCAGAGGAGACTGAGCAAAGCATGTAATAATGGTTGACTTAGGAGACCACTTTGATGTTGTTTTTGACCCAAATCTACATTTTCTTCTATTCATTGATAAAGCTACACAGATTAAGAGGTGAGGGTATATGATAAGATTTTGTTGTCACTTGTCTTTTATTTTAAATTTTCACTTATTTTAATTGTTCCCAATTTCCCTGGTGAGAAGTCCAAAGCCACTACATGCTATAGAATGATTATCCAGCAATTTCTTGTTGTGAGCTTGAACCTGACCAGGGTGCATTTCCACTGTTGTAACTGTCAAATGCTGTAAATCAGGGTTGTGGTCTGGTGAACAGAAACAAGATGTTTTCTTATTTCATTCTCTTGGCATATCTGTGCATAATTCTTTATATTTGCAAAATTCTTTCCCAATGACAGGTCTTCCGTGTTCTTGAAAGGATCTCTAGATCACTTACAATGCTAAGCACTTTATAATGCTATGTAAATAGTTGTTACAGTGTCTCATTTATGGAGTAATGACAAGAAATAAGGTCTGAATATTTTTAGTACAGTTGTAACTATTTTTATCAAATGGCTTTTACAGTGGTTGGTTGACTCAGTGGAGATGTAACCTGAAAATACAGAACGCCTACAATGTAACATGTGTGTATACATATGTATTTATACGTGCATGTATTATTAGGTTATTACATATGTGCATGCTGGATTACAAGTTCACATAATTTATTTTTTCACAGTCCTCCCTCAAATTTCTTTTTTCTTGTAATAAATTATGCTATATTTATACTATATACTTATACTAGTAAGAAACTATTTGTTATTTGAACCAGAGTTTATATAGAGATTAATATCATTACATATATTCATGTGGTACAACCACCATTATTATGCCTCTCCAGAACATTTCTTTATCTCATACTGAGACTTTGTATCTTTTAAACAATAGCATCTTATGCTAGTAACCTCCATTCGCTAGCCTGCTCTAGCCTGTTCTCTATGAACTTGACTACTGTAGGAAATATGTGTGAATAATATTATGGAATATAATTCATTTTTGTGTCTTATTTATTCCTCTTAATAATGTCTTCATGATTCACCCACATATCAGATTGTTGTTGGTGTTTTTTTCCTTTCTGAGTCTAATTTATTTCACTTAACACAGTAATCTTCAGTTCCACCTATTTTCCTACAATGACATAGTTTCATTCTCTTTTTACAGTTGAATAATACTCCATTGTGTATATCCACCGATTATCTTTATCTATTCACCTGTTTATCATAGCTAGACTGATTCCACATGTTGTTTATTGTAAACTTTGCAGTGATAAACATGGGTACAAGGCAAAAGAATAGGGGAGAGGTCTTGTCTTACCCAATTCTTACTAAATTAGTATATTAAAAAAAAAAGAGCAAACAGAACCTTCACCCCTCCACTCCACAAGGTCATCTAAAATCAGTCACTTGCAATAGGAATGGTGGCATTGGACAATGTGAAAAAGTGACCTATGGTTCATTAAAATGCCAGAACACTCCTACCTAGAGTCTGAAGACACTAATGAACAATGTGATATATGAAGTTGTACGTAGAACTTCCTATAGTAGAACATCTGTAGAAAACACCAGGCCAAGCAAGTCAGCTAAAAGCTCATGTTATGCAGCCACAAGCACAAAATGAAATGGTATAAGAACTCTAGTTCTTTGTATAGGGATCCCTAGAGCTGCTAAGTTTACCCCTGTGCCCTTCTTCCTCACCCGTGAGATTTTGCCACTTCATTCTCCTTATAAAAATAAAACTAGCTTTGTGTATGTGAGTGTGCGTGTGCATGTGTATGCAATTGTGTGTTATATGTGTGTACGCATTATGCATGTGTACATGTTGATGTGTTTGATTGGGGATGATGCATGCCAAGGGTTTTGAATTGAGGTAAGAGAAGACCTTTGGGTGTTGGTCCTTGCCATCTATCTTGTTTGAGGAAGAGTCTTTGTTGCTATCTGTTTTATTTGAAGGATGGTTAGCCTGTGAGCTTCCAGGGATTCTCCTGTCTCTGCCTCCCATTTTTCTGTGTAAGTAGTAAGATTGCAAATGTTACCATGTCTTGCTTTATGTGAATTCTGGAGATTCCTCTAGGTCCTTACAGTTACAATGCAAATTCTTTACTCACTAAACTCTTTCCTGTCCTTGAAAGTTTACTATCTCTTAATGAACCATGGGCTGCTTCTGTTACAATGGTATGGTTTTGTTCAATTTCTTGTATGAGGACAGAGAAATGCAGAGTCTCTGTGGAGATGCTCACTGGACCCTGATATTAGTTTATATATGAACAAGTATCTCTGTGGTATTCTGACATAGACTCCTTTTGGAATATTTATGAGAGTGGTATAGCTGGGTCATATAGCCGCTCTTAATATAGGTACACATGTGTTTATGTGCATGTGCCTGCGGAAGGCAAATGTGAACTTTGGGAGTCATATTTCAGTCACACTCAAAAGCACAGGTCTTACTGTATTACCCAAGCTGGACTGCAACTCACAAAGATCTTCCTTTAAGTGTTGGGATTAAAGGTGTGCATCACAAAGAATTCCATTCTTAAAGCCTAAAAAGTATTTTATTTCATGGACAACCTACAAATTATATAAGATACACACATATATAATAAAAATAAAGAAGCATAAATTCATCCATTCATTTGTCAATGGACATTTTGTTTCTATTTTGTGGCTGTTGTAAGTGATGTCATAATGAAAACTGATGGAAACCATGTATCCAAGTTACCACTTTCAAGTATTTTCTGTATGAATGAAGCATTCAAAGTACAGGGTCATGTAATTCTTTATTTAAACTTTTGAGTAGCTATCATAATGGTTTCCTTGTTGGCTATGGAATTTACTTCCTAATTAGCATTTTAAATCTACTTGTACTCTACATATTAACTACTCTGAGAACTTTTAAAGGGTGAAGAAAGATAAATTAGACAGGTAATTAAAATTATTTTAAATTGTGTGCTTTTGACCTTCACTAAATATTACCAATCACTAAAATTAATAACGTTTTTGAAAACATGTATTAGTTTTGAAAGAATTGGTTCATCTTTCGGATACACTATTAAGGATAATGGTTTTAGTTTACTGTGATACTTTGTTATAATGCTGTTCAAAACGTGATAAGACTTCATAGATTGTGTGTGTGTGTGTTATATGGGTGTGCATACAGATGTATATGCAGATATTCACATCCACGTGCATACTTATAGGTTGCCTGCTGTATGCCTGATTCCTTTGACAAAGGGTTGCTAATTTTGAACACAGATTTCTCTCTTTCTTTTCAGAATAGTTGCCAGCAAGAACCAGCTTTCCTCCAGTCTCTCAGAGCTAATGCTGGGGTTATATTGTGAATGGTGACACTTGGCTTTTTTAACATGGGTCCTAGGCATTTGATCACAGTTCTTCACACTTACGTGTCAAACTTACACTTTTGGGCTGGTTCTCAAGTTCCAAGAGACTGACAGGTCTTACAGGAAGTAGTGTATGTATTTTTGATCCCGCTTATGGAATTAGGTTCCTTCTTTGCAATATTATTAGGCAAGGAATTTTTTCTAACATTTGACAAGTGCATTCTCGCCACTGCTCTTAAAGTAGTCACATGCTACTGTGTTTTCACTAAATCCAAAGCGTTCAGAGCCCACTAAAGTTGTTTAATATTGAACTGACAAAACGGCCTTTCCACACGTCCAGAGTCTGCAGATCTGAATGTTCTTATGGACAACATTCTTATGTCATATTTAGGAACAAAATTAGGTAGCAACAAAATGCTTCCCAAAGTCAGATCTTGAAATGTTCCCTCAATTACATAAGTTTCTCCCCAGAATTATTTACCTCTTCATGTACTGTTAAAACCTTTTTACTTTGAAGGAGCAGATGAAAGGAGCATGTGTTTTATAATACCTGTGAGCAAATGTGCAGAATGTCACTTATTGTCACAGAAATCAGCAATTTTGGAGCATTCATGTATCTAAAATTAAAAATGTTTATGCATTTTTAATTTTGAAAATTCTGTAAGTATATTTCTAAAATGCAATCAAAGAACCACTTTGTAGGTACAATATGCATGCAGTATACATGTACACAGATACAGACTTTGCAATATACATGTAAATGACTATAGCCATAAGCTAACTGTCCCTACTTACATAGACAAATGTATTATGTGAACACACAGATATCACATACACACACAAGTATATGCATAGCATAAAATATAATTCTATGCACACAGTCTTATAATCAGAAATACATAATACAAAAACTGAACATGCTTTTTATATAAGTACCCCTAATACTTTATGTATGCACATATATTCCTTTATATAATATTGCATATATGCATATTCATTTGCATAATCTTGTATATAACATAATACTGTGATTAACTAGACTGACATTCTGTGTGCAGGCCTTGTAACCCTATCATGACTAACATGATTAACAAACATGAATGTAAGTCACATGTCTAATTCCAAGGGATGAGCAAAGTGCCCTGCTGAGCTTGCTCCTTGTGGAATATCAGTTCTTCGAGCAGGGTGCTTCAAAAATAGATTGTCATGAGGTGACCTCAGGGTGCCAGAAACTGTATTTAAATGTTAGGCTAGCTTAAGTTTTTATTTCCTTACATCAAAAATAGTGAACTGGGGCAGTATTTCTTTCTACACTCCAGTGGCTTGTCTGAGTTAAGTATTCTTACCCCTCACATACATGGTTTTATTCAACATACATGTCCTACAGAGGCGGTATTTTCAACATTTAAACCAAGACATTGACAAATGCTACCTAAAGAACCCACTGATGAGAAGAAAGATTTCAGAAAGGAATCCAAATCCAGTGGGCTAGAGGTGGGGCAACAATCAAATGGACGGAGTAAGCTGATGGCTGAGGTGTGATGTCTGACCTTACCAACCCTCTACACTCAGCAGCTCTGGACTCCATAGCTAACACTGTAATGCAGGCCCCTCAGTCACTGTTGAAGGAACAGGCTCCTTGAACAGTTGCCTGGCTGCCTAAGGACCACATAACTGCTAAGCAGCAGAGACAGCTTTACACCCCAGTCTTGGCTCACAGCAAACCTTCTTTACATCCCACTGTGTTAACTTCTCCAGCAAAACTGCCCTTGTATAAAAAAAAATCGTATTAATACAATTTACAAAGTTTACTAGTCCACAAAATTGACAAACATGTAAGAAATGGATGGTAGGGATTAGCTCCCATGGGGGGGGGTGTACACAACTCAACTTTCCTTGGAGATACTCTAAGCACATAAAACAAAAAAATCTTTTTATACAAATCTAAACTGTATGGCTATCTTTAGGACTCCAGCCTGAGAAAATAATTCTGTAAGCTTCACATGAAAAGCGTCCATGGAAGCCTTATTAAAAGTCATCGTGCATTAGAATAGCTTTGATTTGCAGAGCTCATTAAAAAGATTAGCAAACAGTGTTAGATTTTGCTTTAAAATATAATATCACTAAAATGTGTCTAGAAGAAATGTTATATTGTTATGCTACATTAAGTAAGAAAAATTATATATAGGATAATCACATTGTAATTGTAAATATGTATATTTTATATATGCATACACACATGTGTATATACACTGGAAAGAAACATGCCATGGTAATAAAAGGATCATTTCTGCTTTCTTAGTTTTAATTTACTATGTAATAAATGTAATAACATCAGAATATTTAATAGTTAAAGAAAAAAATGTTTGAGTCTAAAATAGTGATTCTAGGGTTGCTACCTCTTTGGGGGTGTCTGATCAATCTTTTACAGGGGTCGCCTAAGACCATGATAAAATTACATTATGATTCATAACAGTAGCAAAATTACAGTTATGAAGTACCAACAAAAATAATCTTAATGTTGAATTCACCACAACCTGAGTAATTATATTAAAAGGGTCCCAGCATTAGGAAGGTTGTGAAGCACTGGTCTAGAGGCAGAAGACTAGAGTTCAAGTGGGTGGACCCCTGTTTCCCTCTCTGTTCTGTGGGCATAGGATCCTCTCCTCATAGAGATTTCGACCTGTGGGTCACAGAAGGGGCTTGAAAGAAATTCTCTTTCCTCTTGTGCTTTCACTTTCTATGGGAGAAAACACAGGCATGACCTAGTGTCCAGCCTGCTTGGCACACTATGCTTCTAAATAAGAAGCATGGACAACACGCTCCTGAAGTCAGAACACTGAATTCTGAAGTGGCATGAGTAGCCGGTAGCTGACCTGTGGATGAGTCTCTACTCATCCTTACACTTGCATGTCTCCTTAATGTGCTTCTTCTGCACTGGTGGTATGAGTGCTCTCTATCCAATTCAGGTAACAAACATGCTAACCAATTACAGTCGAGAGGCTTCCACTATGTAAATGGTTGCTCATATGTAATAAAGCAGACAATGTTCCCTAAACTGTCTCTAGAGTAGTTTATCATTGAGTCTTTTGCCTACCCATGGGCGTTGCTGTCTTGTTATGGGAATGCCAGGTAACACTGCAACTTTCCAAGATCATCCATGAGAAGTTTGGTGTCTTTGGGCATTGTGTTTAGCACAGAGGCATTTGAAACCTCTTAACCTGGGCAGATTTTAAACAAGCTGAAGGAAACAGAATTAAAATACTCATTACTGGAAACTGAATTATTTGACTATCTTATTATTTAAGTTTCAACTCCTGATCACTAGTCATCTCTGGAGTTCATTTATGTAGATAGAAGAACACAATTTAAAAATCAGTCCAAAATCACACCATTCCTATATAAGCCCATATATGCAAAGTTTGCATATCTGGAGACACTCAAGCATTCTGGTCTTCCATAGGCCTCAATGCATGGATCTCAGGAGATCCACATCAGGAAAAAAGAAAGTAGAGGGCAAGGGGGTCTACAAGTGGATGACTTGAAAATTTCTTCTCTTCACACCATAATCACTCTATAAGAGATCAATTCAGAAAGTTATGGCCTGTCTCATCACTACACAGCATGCCTAGCTCATCAGGATGCTAGCTCTTTCTGTCACCACATTACTCTCACGATATAAACTCTAAGTCATAACCTTTATGAAGGATAAACCTTCATTCTTTCCCCCATTTATTAAAAAAAAAAATCACAGATAATTCTAGGACCTGCTGTCTGGAAATCTAACAGGTCTAAGTCTTCATTTTGTCCCAAGCAAACCCTAATAAAAAGATGTTTGTGCCTGAGACACCAGGGATACTAGACAGGGACATGAAAGAACATGAAGAGATAAACTAAAATCTTCACCCAATTTTCATCTCCTTCCTGGATTTTTATGCAAAAATGTTCATCACCTCTGGCCAGTATTTCAGGCAAGCCAACTCGTAAGGATACACTCTCAACAGCTCACTGATCTGTGCAAGAGAGGTGGTTAGGGCAGGGATTTGAGTGTTTAATCTGTGAAGAGCCAGATAGTAAATGCTTCAGGTCCTGAGACTTAGGTATTTTCTCTACCTTTTGTGTTCCTTTGGGGTTTATATTTGTTTATAACACACTTTAAAGATGTCCAACCCAGTCTTCATGCTTACAGCTGTACAAAACTAACAATGGTTTGCTGACCTGTGGCTAGCCGCGGGAGCCAGCCAAGAAGCTGAACTCCTGGCATGTTCACATCTGAGGATTTATGTGCTTCAGAAAATGGGGGTGGGGTCATAACAGGGCACTCTATCCACAGCGTTCAGTAATGAAATATGCAGGGTAAGAAAGACACAGAAAAACACAGGCTTGACCACTCAGTAGTTGGGGATAAGAGTCGAGCCTAGAGTCACTCAGGACCTTCAGGTCTCCTGTACAGGACGGCTACTATAAAGTTTCAGCCTATTGCAGGTTGCTGGTACCTTACTGTCCTAAGGGAGGGATAAAAACTATGCTTAGAGCATGAAAAAGTTCTCATATGTAAAGTGAGATAAAAATAGCTCTCACCTCCAGGTTGTTTTGCAGCATAAATAGAATGATGAATATGAATTTGCTCATTATGAAGTGTAGCTCCAGTTATTATCCTGGAAGAGACCTGATTAAAATGACTAATTAGACAAGAGTTTTTGGCAGAAGCTTTCCTGGGGTAACAGTCCTGATGTGATGTATTTTAAGCATACTTATTTGATGCATGTTTCCTCTTGTTCTCACTTAGACTCCGCACGTTCCCAGAGCAAGAGCTGGGCTGAGTCCCTCCTCCAGTCATAGCAGTGAGCCCAGGGCTAAGCACATAGCTGTGGCTGGGTAAATGTATATTTTTAGATAAATAGTTTTACTTTAAAGGATAACATAAAAGTTAAAGATTTATGTGTTTGCTTGGGGTTTCCTTGGCATTTTTAAGCCATGAAGGAATTTCAATTTAAGATGGCTGTCAGAATAGACACATGTTGAGCATTCAGTAGCCTGACAATAAAAGAAAAAATGCATGCAAACAGGTAAATCAGTCTTGTGTACAACAGAAAACAAATTTAGTTTTCTTTGATGAAGAGTCTATATGGAAAGGGTGGAAGAACAGGGAACAAATTGAAAATAGAAGCTATGAGTGAAATGTATGGAGATAGGCAATTGTTGGGGAAAGACTTGGGTAGCTTTGGAGTGCTGCCTTCCAGGATGCAGATAAAAGAGCAAAGGGTGAGGTGGATAGCCCAGGGATATCAGCAGTACCTATTTGGGAAGCCACAGAGGGGTAGACTCCTCTCTGTTTTACCATCTTAGACTAAACCACACACAACAGGATGCAGGCATCTACCTGACAAACCAGACCATGTACCACTGGCTCTCTGCATATGTTGGTTCCATACTGACAGAATCAACTAACAGAAGGGGAAAATATTTATTATACCCTATTCAATATACTGTAACATCTATTTATGTAATATGCATGTTATATTGGCTGTTATAAGTAACCCAGTGATGATGGACATGTAATATACAAATACTCTGTGACATTTATATAAAGGATTTGAACCTGTGCTGATTTGTTTATCTGCAGGAATATTGGGAACTAATCTCCACTGATCCCAAAGGAATTTGTGAGGCCTACTTGGCCTTGGAAGAACAGAAAGCCCTTGTACTCTAGGAAGTTAATACTGAAAATATACCTCCACATATACAATAAAGATAACAAATAGTGCAAATGTTTATTACTGAATGAATTGCATAAAGGTACACTTCAGCAAAGCAGAATTAATGTTCAGAACAAAGACACTTAAGTCATAACAAATCAAATAATTCTAATTGATGTAAGGACAAAACTCACCAACAGTAAGTAATCTTTCATAAAAGATTTAATACAAAGTTGGGCATGGTGGTACAAGCCTCTAATCTGAGGTGGTGGTAGGAAGATAGAAGATAGGAAGGTTTAAGGTCATCTTTAGCCACTAGGGAGTTGGAGTCTGGACTACCTGAGACCCCATTTCAAAGACACACACACACACACACACACACACACACACACACACACACACCTGATTCATAATTATATGAAAGGATAGTCAAAATCCTCAAAAACAAGAGAATATAAGTTAGAATAAAGTATCATTATTTTTCATTCATCAATCTAAAAGGTTTATTATATCTGATACTGATTATGTACATAAATCAGTGCCCCAATCACTGCTGTGGTCTAGTGCAACCTTGAGTCTGTAATAATGAGAAATGACAGAGCAATCACATATGTCTGTGTCCACTTTAGACCCTCATTCTTATGTGCTCACTATAAAAGTACTAGTGTGTTCACTGTTGTAGTGTCAGGAATGGAAAAGCTGAAAAGTACAAGCCAAAATAAGCACACCATGGGTATACAGGCCACAGTGATTATGAATAGAAAGAACACTCTCTATGTATCAACGAGGGAAGGACTATGAAGCATTGTTCAATGAGAAAAAATGATTCCCAAAATAAAAACTGTGGTACAAAATTTCTGTAGAGAATAAGTCTTGTAAGTAATAGATATATAGATGATAGATGATAGATAGACAGACAGACAGACAGACAGACAAATAGATTCAAATTCTATTAAATTCTATAAATTCATGTTTTGAGCAGTGTAAGTGTAAACTGAGAATGTTCTAATGTCTTCTTTGGGAATTAAAACAGAAATAAGTGCCAAAGGTTGCTCTTAGTTGCACTGGATGGGTGACCTCAGTGCCATCATCCTTCAACTAGGAAGAGGATAATATCCTGGTTCAAATGCTAAGACTTTGCCTCCCCCTGCTCAGTGGTGTCTCTAGTGTTCATTACTTCAACTTAATTATTACAGTGCTGCAATATTCTTACACCAAAAATGTGATTAAAAAAAAAGAAATCACTGAGAGTAGTAGACCTGTGCTCAGGCAAGCCAGGTAAACTTGGTCATGTTGGATGTTTAACGGTCTATCCATAGTCAACACTTTTCTTTTTCTACCTGTGATAATCATGTATAAGTCATAATCGTCACTCTGCCGCAAAAATACTGATCCCTTCTTCTTCAGGGGTCTGTGACTATTTCCTCTATCAGTTTAGAAATTTGAGATTCTCTCCACATGCAAGACATTGAGTAGAAAAACTAAATTATGAGACCTCAAAGACACTAGGCTATTTCAAATAGGAAAGAAAAGCTTGTTTCCAAGCAAGGAAAAATAATGAATTCACTGTTAATGTCATCATCTTTCTGGCTTTGCATCCCTTTCCCAAGTGACTCAACAATGCCTTCACTCTAATCTTGCAGCGCTAAGCAGCCACACCCCACCTCAGCTTCCTGAGCACCCCACTGGGGAGTTCCCTCTGCCAGGCTACCTGGGGTTCCCATCAGTGCGGGCTGCCTGCACTGTTTTTCTCCTTAGTGTTTTAACAGCACACCATGGTTTCCTCGGTGACACAACAGACCCAGAGCCAGTAAACTCCCTTGTAAGTAATGTAAAGCATATTCTAGCATGGTAATGATTACGTTTCCATGGCTAAAAATACCGAGCCTTTGTTTGCATTTTCCTTGAGAATACTGCTTGTACCTGATGAGCCCTTCATGCTAAAGCCATCACTACAGGGCTGGAAACAAGAAACAACTTTTCCTTAAGCAAGGAAAGGGGAAAATCCACAGGCAGGTCTCTCTCTTGTTCTATCCCACACCCATTTGTTCACAGTGTTTAAAAAGCCAGACTACACCAGACGGACTTGAGCTGAGAAACAAGACCCACTGGCCAATCTGTGTGTAAAGAGTATTTTGACAGTAATGCCAACTCTTATGATTACTTCATTTAATTGTCTCAGCAGTAATACAAGATGGGTAAGCTTGTATCCACAGAAGGGGATCCATCACTTCTGCTTTCCCAGACACCACAGCCTCACTGTGCTGCATCTACTTGATTTAATAGAGGAATTTCCTCCCCCCATATTAGCTGTGGTTGAAACCTCAAAGTAATAAAAGACATGGCTTATTCTGGAACCAAAATTATGTGTGACCGTGGCCCAGGGACACTCAAATAGGTTTCCCCAAATGTAAAGTTCCAATGTAGAAGCAGTTTGTTGGAGTATTATAGTAACAGAATAAAAAGAGCTATGAATCAAGACATGTTAAAAATATACCATGGACACATCAGAAAGGCGAGTTACAGCAAAGTGAGGGAAGTTCTATAGGCCTCAGATGCCATCTAATGCCATTTTTAGCTTTGGATTAGTCAAATCTAGTGGTCTACAAAATTGATAAATTCCAAAGGATTATTATTACTTGTTAATAACAAGATGTTAGATCCAAGATAGAGATGAGCAAGGAAAGGCTATTTAGGGGCAAAAGCACCATTCCAACTTTACCATATCAATGCAGTTCTAATCATATGGGTTTTCTTGTAGCTGCAAAAAGGCCATTTATAAGCTACTACCATCTGCATTGTTTCTTGCTACTATTCATGTGAAATATAAATGTGTGTATGCATATGTTGTATTTGTGTTTGTGCCAGACAATATCCTAACCTTGTATGACATTCCTCAGGAGCAATCCATTGTAGTTTCTCTCTCTCTCTCTCTCTCTCTCTCTCTCTCTCTCTCTCTCTCTCTCTCTCTCTCTCTCTTTGTGTGTGTGTGTGTGTGTGTGTGTGTGTTGTGCATGTGTGTGGGTGTGTATATGCTGGCCTGCCATTGAACCCCAAGGATTTATCAAATTCCACCTTCCCAGTGCTGAGATTTCAGAAGACATCACCACAGCTGGCTTTTTAGCATTGCTTTAAGGCATGTCGTCAGGTCCTTGTGTTTAAAGTAAATTCTCATCTCTTATATCTGTAATCAATTTTTCAAAATGAAATTATAGAGGCCTTCTTTATGTGTTGTAAAAGTTGACCTGTCGATTTGTAGAAAACTCAACCATGAAGAAGGCCTCTACAAATGATGGTTATGTGATCATAGAAGTTTGGAGAAAATTCAAATTTTAATACTCAAATACTCAAAATATCACCCCCAACAACAATAAAAAGACAAGTCAAGAAAGTTGTTGACAGGCTCACTGAACAACTAACTGCAGAGTAAAATCCCAGCATCTCTGCCTTCATATTGTGGCAATCTCCTTTGAGTCAACTGCTCACCTCTGCATGTTGAGAAGTTAACCACTCAAGATTTGTTTGTCTAACCTATCTTATACCTTTTTGAGACCTATACACACCCACACACATGCACAGCACACACACACACAGAGAAAGAGAGAGAGAGAGAGAGAGAGAGAGAGAGAGAGAGAGAGAGAAACTATGATGGAAAGAATAGGGGTAAGACATGTCCCTAAACCTGCAGTCCCTTTGGATTCTGGGAGCAGCAAAACCTTGATGTCTGTTATCGGGAGTATAAGTCTTGATCTCCTGGGAGCCAGATTGTTCCCTTTGAGTGAAAACAATGATAAGGACTTTTTGGACCGCTGTAGAGAGACAGAATGGAGATGATGATCCTGCAGACCTAATTTAACCAAGGCTGCTTAATTGTAGACCTCCCCCCAGTGGTCCTCATTCTCACTTTCATTACACTGGAAGCTCATGTCAGCACACAGTAGAAGGACCAGGGGTCACCAGACTTCTCATTTGTTCTTTTTCTTAATGTGAGCATACTGACTACATCTCCTTTGTTTTCATTCACTATGATTTGTCACTTTAGCGAGTTAACTAGATGGGGCTGAACCAACTTGTTGGGGCCTCTGGAGCTCAGCCCTAAAATCTCCTATACCAAGACTAGCATCAGTAACAAAGAAATGTAGAGTAATCATAATATCATACTCTAATAAAATATTCTAAAAACTTATGAATCATTTCTGAATTTTTCCACTTAATATTTTGGCTCTTTTGTTGATCATAAATAAATCAAATGGTAAAAAGGGAAAGCATGTATGGAGGGAAAGTGGGAGCCTATTGCATTAATATCTTTGGCTCTTAAATCCTTCATATCTTCAATGAATCCTGGATATTTAATGTTCTTTACCTCAAGCATACTGGCGAAGCTCGGCAGGCCAGTGGCTTAGTTATACAATTTATTTCCATTCGTAGAGAAACAATGTCTACTTAGTATATTCCCATCATGCCTTTCACTATTTCCCAAAACGTCAAGTACGTCATCTAACACCAATGTTCTTAGAAGGTGAGCACTATCTTAGCTTTCCATTGAAGTAAACGAAGTTGAGAAGGGCTGAGAATCTTGCTTCATATAACATTTATTTCATGGAGAGGATCATTGAAATGGACAACATGTATCTTATAGATTCTTCCTCCTTAAAGTGTGGCCTCAGGCCAGCATTACCACACTATCTGGTAACTAGTGAGGAAATCAGCATCTGAGACAAGCCTTGGTCCACTGAATTAAAAAAAAAAGGTAAGAAATGCTACTGTCAAAGACAGCCATCTTAATTAACTTCTTATTATAAAAGTAAAGAAATATACCCAAGAAAGAACAATAGCTTCCAGAATGATTAACTATTAACTTATCAAGACACAAACGAACAAAAAGCATTAGTTTAGGACTTGAAAATTGGTAGAGTTTCTAAAACAAGTAGAGTCAATAGGAAGCACAAATTGACAAGTTGCAAGTACTAACTGGGGTCATGAAGAAGATACATTGATAGGAAATACTGGTGCCTTTTGCTTTTGCTATACTGGGGATTGAATATAGGGCCTCATACTCCATGGAAGCATTATACCACTGAGTCATATACCCTGACCATGCTAGTGCCTTTTAAACACAAATTGAAATGAGAAATGACTAAGAATAGAGAAATAATACAAATGGGACACATTAATGCTTAATGTGGCCTAACATTTATTATGGGATGTATTACTTTATTTAATGCCCACAGTGACCTTGTGAATAACTACTACTGTCACCTTCATTTAGTGTCCACACTGACCTTGTGAATAAGTTCTTCTAACCCACCATAGAGGCTAGGTTAAGGACCAGTTCAAAGATATCTGGCAAGTTGTGGAATTGGATTAGAATCTAGCTCTTCCCACCACAGTCCAGGGGTTATCAGCCCCAGACCATTCTGTCACATCCTGTAATACATGGCTAGCAGAGAGAAGAGTTGGACAGCAGTTACTTCCAAGTAAGTGAAGAAAGCAAGTGACTTGTCATTAACCCTCCACTGCAATGAGTGAGGGCATGTGACAAGCATGGGACAAGAGTTGTTTCTGACACTACTGTGAAGCTTTTGTCCTGTCATCAAATCCCTTAGTTATAGGTGATGGTCGAAAACTGCTCCTATCAATTCTGAAATATGACTTATCTTTTTAAATCTCTTGTGTATCCACAAATGATTCAAGGACCATATTTTAAAATGAAAGAGAGTAAGCTTTGACAATGAGAAAGGAAACCATAAAGAGGAGGTCTAATTTCTTACCATCTCACAGTTCTGTGCTCAAACAGAACTTTGAAATGGAATCCAGGCATTCCAGGAACATCTTTAAAACAGAAAATTAATTTTTTATTTGCCTTTAAAATATAAACTAGTATATTACCTCATTATGGAAAATGGAGAAAAAAATTATGCAGAAAATTATATCCACACAACTTACCAGTTGGTAAATTGTTATACTCTTCTCTACTTTATATCTATGCAGCTTTTATTTTTGCCTATTTTGGTTCTGTGTTCATATTATTAGTAAAGTTTAGTGCCTTGTATACCCTTTTAACTTTATATTTCTAGAATTTGCCTTAACTGTAAAATTGCCCCATTTCTCACCTACTGGAGAGCAATGGTAATACTCCATTAAGCACACATACAGTGGTTTCCGGTTCGGATCCACTTACGAGACTATTTCAGGCTTCTCCATTTGTATATAATGTTTAAATCCTTTGATATAAACATTGGACCTTCTAGCTCAACTATATATGATTTTTGTATGTTTATTTTTGTTTGGTTTTGTTTCCGATACTATAAAAAATACTTTGGCAAAAGGCAACTTAGGGAAGGAAGGATTTATTTGGCTCACAATTCCAGGTGATAGTCCATCATTTTGGGGAGGCAGGAATTTTATGTATCATGATCACAGTTAAGAGCATTGAGAGAATAAATGCATACTTTTGTACCTGCTCTCAGCTAACTCTCTTTTTTAAATATTGTTTAGAAGACCCTGCCTAGGTAATGGTACCTCCCACAATGGGCTGGTTATTCTTACATTAACTAGCAATCAAGACAGTTCTCCACAGACTTTCTAATAGGACAACTGATCTGGATAATTCTTCATTGAGATGCTCTTTCCAGGTGATTGTACCTTGAGTCAAACAACAGCAAAAACTCATCAATACAGCTATACAAACATTTAACATGGTATTTACTACTTCAGTGAAATCCCAATAGTGATCTCTCGATAAATACTAATGGTATCAGCATTAGTTCTTCTGTAGTAAATAGGATAAGGACTAATTGAAGTTATTAACTTTGACCTGTTATAGACTTAGACTAAAATCCAGTCTTTCCATCCCAGGGTCATCATCCCCATACCATTCTGACTTACTCTATAATACAAGGCAATCAGAGGCAGGGGTTGCTAGATAGACCTTACTTCAAACGATACTGTTATTTGTTGTGGTCACCAAACAACTCTCAATGTGGAGACTTTAGTCATCTTAACATCATTATAATTCTATGATAACTTTACCAAAACCACATTTTTCCCAATATAAATTTGTGTGCAGGTCCACTCGGTATCAGTCTTTCCATCAAAGGCTTTGTAATCCGGCTCTGGGTGAAGGTGGGCTGGCCACAGATGCCAGCTTGCATGTCTCTGGCGTTCCTAACAGCAAGATATGTGTTCATTAATAACAAAAGATGAATCTCTTCTGCTTCATTGGCAATAATAACTATCCCCTTGTAATTTAAATTTTTCCTAATCCATTGTAGGAAAGGTCTGTAGACATACATGGATAGGTTCAAACTCACAGTAAAAATTCCATAGAGACTCCTATTTGTATATTGCTAAATTTACAAATTTTATGAAAGTTAGATGAAAAAAGGCCTTATCCCAACATGAAATTAAATAAGGAATGAACTTTCAGAAGTCAATGACTGGGGCTAGAGAAATGACTCAGCTGTTAAGAGTATATATTGCTGTGTAGAGGACCCGAGTTTAGTTCCCAGATCCCATGTCTGATAGCTCACAACCTCCTGTAATTCCAGTTCCAGGAGATCTGGCATCTCTGGTCTCTGCACCATACACACGTGGCATACACACACACACGCACATCACTAACACACCACCCACACACCACACACACTAAATAAAATAAATCAGTGACTAACAATCTCCAGATTTTGTCACCATGCATTTATCCTTTGTAGGATGAATTTGTCTCTTCAAATCCACCTCTTGCTGGGTGAAGACATAGCTCTGAGATTAAGAGTGCTTGTTGTAGCATCACAAAGATGAGTTTAGATCTCAGCACCTACAAAATAAGTCAGCCACTCCACAAAAGACTGAGACCAGCCCTGAGGTATCTCACATTGACCTTTGTACATATATCAATGTGTACACCGCATTCATGTGTGTGCCTAGAGTCACACAGGAAAGCACACAAAATTCAATCAATCACCCAATCATCAATTGCCAATCAATCAAATAGTAATGAAACGAAACTATTATAAGGCTCTGGGATTGTAGCTCAGTGGTGGAGCCTAGTGTGCCTGAGGCCCTGGGTTCAATTCTCAAGCCTACAAATATAATGGTCATGAGAACGTGCTAAGAGTTGAGAGTTGTGCAAAGAATGGAAGAACACAGTCAAAACTGAAGAGAAGCATCAATGAAAGGAAAAGAGAAACCTATTGCATGGCTCAGAAACAAGCAGTTCAAAGGATGCATAATTTCCACGTTGCCCAAGTGTTTATGATCAGACAAGTGCATATTTGGTTTTACATATTACCATTTCATATTTGTTAACAGCCTTTACATTTATGTATTTTCACGATATGGTGTTATTGTGTAAACACTTTATGCATTTTATCTGCTGCTTAAACTTTGCATTAAATAACCTTTTATTAAATTTTTTCTGTCTCTTAGATCTACTTGTTCAGGCAAAATTCTTTGAAATACAAATATCCAGGCAAGAAGGAACTACAGCAGGAATTTGACTTCCCATATCTAATACTGGGGTTTAGAAAAAAAATTAAAATCCACATTTAAAAAAATCAATATTAAAAATTCAATATCTATTAGTTTCAGAAAATGACAAATAGAAATAACCAAAAAATCCCAATATGTTAAAAACTAATCATTATTCTCTCATATGTTTATAGTCATATATGGGTTCACTATTTTTTCACACACCTGTATACATACTACTTAGCTATATGTAAATACATTTAGTATAACTTTATTATACATCAATCTATACTTTGAACATGTATTTGAATACTTATCTACTACAATGTATTTTTCAACAAGTTTCTACTTGTCTGGTAATTGTAAACAATTGCCGAATGAATGATTAAGTCAATGAAATTCAATTGATTTTGGAGATGTCAGATTGTTACTATTTTATTTAGTACAAATATCTTCAGCATCTATTTGTGTCTTTACCCACAACAGTTCAATAATGGTTCGGAGAGCTTTATAATGTACAATTAGAACAGTTCTGGTAACAGCACAGCAGGATGATTACATCAAAACACTCCGGGCATGAATTCATTGGAAATCTGGAGCACAGATCCTTTATTGTAAAGTAAAAAAGAATTAAAGTCCAGAAATGAGCACACTATATCAGAAGTCAGAGGACGCATCATCAAGTAGATGGATGGAAGAACTGGGGAGGTAGGAGCATCACAGACTTTAAAATGAGAGGGCGTACATATGAGACCTGGATCTGTGAAGGGCAAACAGAAAAAAAGAATCAAATCCAAACAAATTAGAGAATACAACCACTATATAGTGTGAGTCTGAAGTTTCTAAAATGTCCATATGCAGTATGAATGAGCTGGTATGAGCCCCAGAGCAAATGAGATGTCAGAAGGAAGAGAGACTGTCCTATGCAAACCTAAGTCAGCAGGTTAGATGACCTTGGTGAGGCCTAGACTTTTCAAGGAAATTGTCATGGGATAAATGACTTGAAGATGATATACCAAATCTGAATTGAGCAATAACCTTGACAATTTGAAAATTCCATCATAGAACTCTCTTTAAAAGCCAGACACAGGCAGGTTCACAGTTGCAAAGTCCCAACTATTCGAAGAATGGTTTCCCTGCTATTCTGAGCCCCTACAGAAAACCACAAAATAAACACCCACATTTTAGGATGCTAATACCAGCCTCATGAAGAAATCTGGCAGAAACAACCCATTGAAGAAAATACTGTTTGGTTTCATGCATGATGCAAACATACAAACTATAAGTAAAGTATTATTTGGATTCAAACACTAAAAGGGGCAGTAGCTGATGAGCAATTAAGTTTTTGCTGTGTTTTCAATTTTGTGTATTTTCAGATGTATTTGTTTTTGCTTTCAGTCAGTACTTATTTTCCTGCATTTATGTACATGGACACATGTACTACCTGTATGCCTTGTGTCAGAGGATGTCAGAAGAGGTCATTACAAACCCTGGAAATGCAGATGGTTGGTTTTGAGTGAAACAGAACTCAGGTCTTCTGCAAAACTAAAACGTGCTCTTAACCACTGAGCCATCTCTCCAGTCTTGAATGGTGCTTTAATACATGATCTTAAAGGTTACAAAATATGTTCAACAAAGGCTATGAGTGATCCTGACTGCATTAGCCTAGAAATAACTTTCGTGCTAAAATAGCGAGACAGCCTACATGGAATAGAAACTTCTTAAAAAACCATTTTCATTAAATCTTTAGATTCTCCATGCAGATGTAAAGCATTTGGAGGAGTCTTCTAAATTCCAACATGTCTCCTGAAAGATAAAGTTAACAGAAGAGCCCATACTGTAAGCTAACTTGAAGATGACTTATGAGGCTTGTCATTTGGAGTTTTGAGGAGGAAGGAAAACTGTATTATGGTACTTCATTGAGATAGACATGTACAGCACCATTTGCTGCTACTGCATTCAGCTCAGTGAGAATGGGGAAACCTCGAGTGTTCACCTACAGAAGATTGAATCTGCAAACTATTTTTATGCACTAGACTACGACCTGACAACAGGAAGGAAGGAATGGCTGATCTGTGGGACAATGTAGCTGTGTTTCAAAGTCAGCTGGCCATAACAAGCAGGCTAGAACTGAAGAGGAGACACTGGGGTTCTCTTTATGTAAAATTATACAACAGGAAAAAGACTGTAGCAAAAAATAGAACAGTGGCTGCCTATGAAGACTGACTAGGAAGGAGTCGCAGACCTTTCTAGATCTTGCTTGGGATGTGGTGCCATGAGTCTTTGCAACTCATAGAATTTTATCATTATACCTGTGCATTCCAACAGGTAGAAATTCCACCTCATTTGTCAAAGGGCTCTGGAACAAGAGCAAATAAATGACAACAGAATTTTAAAATCATTTTCAGTCTTCAAGATATTATCAGACAATCTTTGTCCATCAATTTACTGACTCGTTTGGGAAATGTTAGGAGTATTGTAATAACCAGTCTGGGACACCCCACCTCTACCCTTCATCCTCCTAGCCCTTATCCATCACCACCACCACCCCAACCACCGTACTACCGGGAGTGGATACGATGTGGCTGCTGTATTACGGCTGGGTTCCTTAGACACAAGTGATTGAAAAGCTGTGTGCCACCACAACTGAGGAAATCAACTACACAATGAAACCTTAAGAAGGTAACAGCTTTTCAAAAGGGTAGAAGTTGCCCAGGTAGGCATGGGGAGTTGCCTTGTACAGCACCTTTGGCTCTAGGGAACTTGGCTAGAGCAACCAGAGAATGAAGAAAGTAGAGACCTATAGAGAAAAACTGGAAGTGGGTGGGCTGTGTTTCTCTGACGGAATAGTATTTTTGCTACTGCATAACAACTGGGAAAGTTGGCCTGTTTATTACACTGGAGGAGAGCTTAGCTTGTCTTGGGAGGTCTGTCTGTAGGAGGAGTCTCAGGCTGTCAACAATTTATGCTTTCTGTACACTCTGTCAAAATTTGAACACAGACCAGGGAAAGTTTTGCTAATTCCCAGGGATCTGAGTCATAGGAGTTCTTGACATAGCTGTAGTAATGTCAGTAATAAACTTCCACCCAGGACTTTATCTGTTCCTTACACATTCACTCATTCATTTCCTCCAGTAAATAGTATAAAAATATCAGCAATAGAAATGAAATTTGTAGCAGCTCTGCTAGATCAACTTTGTACAAACTAAAGTCACCTGAAAGAGGGAATTTCAATTAAGAAAATGCCTCCATAAAATCGGGCTGTAGGCATACTTTAGGACATTTTCTTAGTTAGTGACGATAGGAGAGGGCTGCCCATTATGGATGTTTCATCTCTGGGCTGGTGGTCCTGGATTCTACAAGAAAGCAGAGTGAACAAGCCACGAGGAGGAAGCCAGTAAGCAGTATCTGTCCATGACCTCTGCATCAGCTCCTCTCTCCAGGTTCCTGCCCTGTGTGAGTCTCTGACCTCACTGCTGTTGGTGATGAACTGTTATATGGAAGTGTGAGCAAATTAAACCCTTTCCTTTCCAAGTTGTTTTTGGTTATTGTATTTCATCACAGTAATAGTAACCCTAACTAAGACAGGTACCAGATACTAAGATTGGTACCAGGATGGTGAGATTTTGCTGTGACAGACCTGACGCTGTTGTTTTGGACAGGATTGTGGAAGGACTTTGAAACTGTGGTCAAGAAAAGCCATTGAGTGTTTAATGCTTGATTAGCTGTTTCTGTAGGATCTTGGAGGAGAAAAGAATATTGAGGGCAATGTTGGTGATGGAGGCTTGGCTTGTGAAGTACAGAGGGGGTTTTAAAGACTCTATCAAGGCCATTTTTAATTTTGAATAAGGTCCTGTGGTTCTGGTTAGCTGAGACTGAAGAATCAGCCATGATCAACAACCAGAACTGCTAAAGTAAAGCCTTTGCTTTGTTGGAATATTCGATGCTGTTTGGCTGTAGCTGAGAGTTTAGTGGTGATTAAGAAGAGACCAGCATTGCTGAGGTAAAATCTCTGGAAAGTGTTTACTGGGATCAAACAGAAGCTGTGTTCCTTAGGTCATGCCCTGCACTGGCAGTCAAACTTGGTAGTGTAGGAGTCGCCCACGTGGTACTGGATTTGAAGGCATGAAGGAATCTTGGAGAGCAGCTGAAGCTTGACACTGAGAGGCCAGGAGAGGCCATTCAAGTTGTAGCCTCAGTAGCATTTGAAGACTCAGGACGGAAGGGCTCATGCAAAAAAGCTGAGGCTTGGCACCAAGAGGAGAGTTTTCTGAAAGGCTGTTGACAAAAGTGCAGCCCAGCTGTAGTAGAAGACTCCAGCATATTGGAGACACCAGGACCATTGGACAACCACCAAGAACAGCAGCAGCAGTGGAGTGGAGCTAGCATGAGACTAGAAGACAAGCTATGTATAGTGCAGAGGGCAGAGACAGAGAAGTGGTCCAAGCACTTTGGAGGAGCCCAGAAGATCATGAGTAAATCCCAGATGATTGGGCATTGATTTATTTACACTATTGGGGTTTCATTTTGCTTTGTTCAGATTGTGACTGTGCCCTGATTCTTCTGACTTGAAGAAGGTGTTTAATTTAATTCTTATTTTTACAGGATCCCACAGCTGAAACACTTTAAACTTTTAAGAGAAAGTTTGGATTTTTAAAGAGACTGGATATTTTAAAGAGACTGAAGTTTTAATGTGTTTGAATTTGTAAGGACTGTTTTCAACGTGAGATCTTGGGGATGAATGAGAGGTTGTGGTTTAACAGTGATGTGTTTGTGTGTCAAGATGAAAGGGGGTCAATTGTGCCAAATTATGTCAACCTAGTACAAACTAAAGTCATCTGAAAGAAGGAAACCTCAATTTAAAAACAACAACAACAAAAATAGCAACAAAAAACATTATACAATCTTGCTGTACACAAGCTTTTTCTTAATTAGGGCATTTTTTTCTAATCAGTGATTGACAGGGAAGGGTCCTACCCATTGTTCATGTTGCCAACCATGGGCTGGTGTTCCTAGATTCTATAGAAAAGCAGGATGAGCAAGCAAATGGAACGAGCCAGTAGGCAGCATTCCTCCATGGCTTCTGCATCTGTTCCTGCCCTGCTTGTGTTTCTACCTTCACTGCTTTTGATGATGAACTGTTATATGCAATTATAAGCAAAATAAAACTTTTCCTCCCCAAGTCGCTTGTGGTCATAGTGCTTTATCACAGCAATAGTAACCATAACTAATACAGCAACAAATTTAAAGGCAACATATAGAATGGGTTTGAAAAATTAAAATATGGCCTGGAGAGATGGCTCAACAGTTAAGAACATTTACTATTCTGGCAGAAGACCTGAGTTTGGTTCCCCATACATACTTTGGGTGGGTTCACAGCCACCTGTAACACCAGCTCCAAGAATGTCAATTCCTGTCAATCACACTCATCTGCATATTCTCTCTCTCCCTTCCCCTCCCTTCCCACTCTCCTCCCTTGCACACACATTCACACATGCACACAGACATGAAATTAAAAATAAATATTTGTATGATGACAAGAGTCACCATTTATATAATTCATCTATTCTCCTAATTTAACATGAAAGTAATTTTATAATCAAATTTTTCTATTTTCTTTTTTCCTGTGAGCAAGCACAGGTGGGATTCGAACTTGGGAGATACAGACAGACGGCTGACTCGGACTCCAGAGCGGGCGACTGCAGCGGTGCGCCACTGCTGGCCAGCTCAAAATTTTCTATTTTCTTTTTGAAAAATCTTTCATCTATTTTCTCTATACATAGTTCAGAAAGGAACTGTAGCCAGGATATACAAGACATCAGAGCAAACAAGAGTTCTCAAGTAATTTTACCTTGGGGTTTAAACTGAGATATGATAATTTTACCATTTCAGCAAGAGAAAATTGGGAAGAGGACAGACAGTTTCAGTGTATGTCGGTCAGACATTGTCCCTTTAAAAATAATAAATTGAAACCTTCCATGCCACCCATCATGCAATAAATTACAGTCAGTTAAAAGTAAGATGTCAGGGAGAAGTGACTATTTATTCAAGTCTAGAGTAGTAAGAACTGCAGTTACTATAGCAGAACTACTACTGAATTCTGACATAGTCTAAACATTGACAATCCAAATATATAACATCAATTCCATAAGTATGAAAGATAATCACAAAAATAAATGGCAAAGAGTTTTCCATGTATACTGTAAACAAAAAGGGCTTCATGTTTTTATGACCAATTTTCTAAATCAATGGGAACCATGCATTTAAAATAACATTTCTTCAGCTTGGCAGAATTGATAAACACTTTAGCACGAGTAATTGTTTGCAGGGGTCTGTCTTGGGTATAATGATGACATCTTTGTTACCATAAATGACAAGCAAAATCTCCCCAGAGATTGTCAAATGTTCCCTGCTACATGATAATTCTTCTTAGTCAAGAGGCACTGTTTGAGAAGAAAATTTTCCTGATGATTTTTTTCCTGACTAAATGAGATGGTAGATTTAGAATAAAATGGATCCCTCCCTTCATTATCCTCCTGTTCCTAGCTCTGGGAACACTCCCTATTTCTGTTGCTGAAGCTATACTAAGGGCAATAACCAAGCCTTCACCAGTGCTTGACTACTCTTGCTCAGACAAGAGTGAATTCTGTACCCAGATCTTCTTAGGAGTATGGGACATTCCTGGAAAGTGAGTCACAGGTGTATCCAGCTAGCTTGCCTCCCCACCCCCTGCTGTTGTTCTGGCCTCTAAGATTGTGGTCCATCCCTGACTCCAGGCCAGCACACTTACGGAACACAGTGGTCCTTTCCAATGCGTGTGTCTACCAGTCATACGTTCCTGCAACCACAGTAATGATATTTCAGGCCCATGCATCACTGACATAGAGTTTTTGATGACATGGAATTTAGAGTCCTTCTTTGACACTCCTTAGCGTGCTGCTGGAAGGGGGCTCTATGCCCTGTTGACACTGTTTTGTCCCACAGTTTCATGCTGCATTTTGCTCCAATGCCTGTTCTTCGTGTTGAAGGGGAGTCTGCATTATTGCTGCACTTAGAATGTCTTCTCCACTCAGGCTTTTCCAGGAAAATCAGCTCCTTAGGTCCCTAAAGTGCTAAGCAATGTCTGAATCTTCTTTGAGTCCAAACCAGGAGTCCTGGGGTTGAGGAGAAGGGATCAAGAAGGTGGGGAGGTGAATGGAAGAACAATATATGGAAAGGTTGAGAAGAGAAAGGGTTCCTTGGGGAGACAGTTCATCGAGAGCTTGGGCACAGGAAAGTAGGAGAGGAAGCTGAAGCATCTTGCCATGCCAGAATCAGGAATTGCTCAAAAGACCTTTATATAGCCAGACAAGAGGGGGTCCCATTGGCCACACCTGGTGCCACAATAACAACACCATAATATCAGTAGTCACTTCTTAAGGATAAAATAAATCTTAAGAGTTAAACCCAAATAATTAATAATAAATAATAATAATAATATATAATAATTTTGTGAGTTTGCGGCCAGTCTGGTCTACAGAGTGAGTTTCAAGACAGCCAGGGCTTCACAGAGAACCCTGTCTTGAAAAGCCAAAAAATAAAAAAAAAAATAAATAAAAACATCCAAGATGATGATGATGATTTAAAAAGAGCATATACGGTAGTTAGAGGAAGAGAACGTGTGATAGTGGGAAGTCTCTTAACAGTGTTGTTACTATACTACCACCACCAGCCCAGACACCAGGAGACTGGTCCTGGCTGTGCTGATCCTTGGCCACATAACCAGAAATAAAAAAAACAAATAAATTGAAAGCAGAGGATGATCATAGAGATATCAAAGGATGAAGCTGCCAAGGACAAATGTTCCAAGTTCTACGTTCAGTGATGCACGGCTGTCATCTGAAAACCCAGTCTGCCCACCAGCTTCTAAACTGAAGGTCATCGCCTCATATATGGCCAACTGGAATTAGTGTAGTGAAGAATATGGTAACAGTATGATCTTTAAACATATCATGACCAAAACTTAATTCATAATCACACGGGTAGTGTTTCTGGTAGAACACGCCTGTTTTGCTCTGCATGTTTTCACTGCCACATTGGTTCTGAACCACAGCATGCACTGTATGTCCCTCCATCCCACGGAACATTAGCAAGTGCTGCCTGATCTGCCTCTACTCAGATCCCAAACCACTGAGTCCCAGCGCTTAGAGTGCTATTGCTGTACATGTAGGTTTTTGCTCTTACAGAAACAGAATGGGAGGTGGGGGCTTGGAAAAGACTTCTAATGTTTTCCTGGCACCAATCCTCAATATGTGAGTATCCAATTAGTACATTTTAAAATTGTACTATGTTAGAATATTTGATTGTAAATTTTGTGGTTTGAGCTGCTGTCTTGGATTTAATTTAAAAAAAAATCATTAAATGAATTTTGGCTTGAAATTAGGCACAATTTCAATAATTTCTAAAAGGGCCCTAAATATACTTCTATAATTTTATACTATTTATTTATGCAAAGTTATTCTCAACATTGATGACTATAAAAATCAAAGCATGGATCATCTTAGGGAGAGAAACACTGAAGATGTTCTTTCAGGCCTGTCCTATCTGTGGCCATATATAGCCAAGGATAGCTACAAATGCAGTCCAGCGCAAAGTCAGGAACTCACTTAAACCATTGGGAGAGATTTGTTTGTTTGTTTGACTCTATTGGGAAGTTGTCAAGCATCAACTTTATACATGACAAAGTTGTGTTAGAAAAGCTGGAGAGGTGGTTCAGCCATTAAAAGTGGAGAACTGCCCTTGGGACGACCTGAGTTCCATTCCCTGAACCCTCATTAATGCCTCTAACTCCATCTCCAGGGAATCCATTGCTCTTGTCTGGCCTCTGAGGGTGCTTGCACTCATCATGTACACATACCCCTCTATACACACACACACACACACACACACACTTGTGCACATACACACACTACTCATAATTAAAAGAACTAGTTGTGTTACAGTGTCAAAAGGTTGGACATGACTTTAAGATCACATTCTACATATCAAATATTCAGCCCCAAATTGTTACTTTATTTAAAACTAAACAAGCACACCTATCTCAGTTTAAAATTTTGTTTTTGTCTTTAATAACTGATAAAACTATATGTATGCCAAAGAACTTTTATGAAATAAATTTCTTTGTAATTTAATACTGGTCAATGTTTGATTTACCTTTTTATATTTAAATTCTTGGGGTCCTGTAAATGCTTTTAGGCAAAAAAGAGGTTGTGGGGAGGGAAAGTCTAAGGAAACCTGACTTGTCTTCCCATCTCTGGGACTTTCTTCTCTCCTAGGGCTTGGGTTACTGCAGCTCTAGCTAGTCAGCCATACTCAGGATGTGTCTGGGGAGCTGAAGAAGTCAAAGGGAGCATGTGACATCTGGAAATTGCAAACAAACCTTGGAAGTAAGTCTCGCAAGTAGAGCACAGTGATTCTGAGAATAGCCATTTTGTCTAGTTATGAAAGATGTCCCTAGAAAGGGAAGTGGTGGTTACAAGATTCGACCGTGCCCTGGGTGTGACAGGAGTCATAAAGGGGCCTGAAAGAGAACAAACTGAATGCAAACTGCTGACAGATAGGGGACTGGTCTTACCTAAAGTTAGAGAAGGTGCTAATGACAGAACCAGGCGACAGCCCAGATCATTGTAATTCCATATTGCTTATCTATGTACAGCATTTAGTACATTTAGAGATAGCTATTACAGAGCTATCTCTCAATAGCTCTCTGTCTGTCTGTCTGTCTGTCTGCCTGCCTGCTCCCCCATCCCCTGCATCAAAACAGGAGGGACACTGGAAAGGTTGAGATGGATTATAGTCATAAGCTGATTAGACAACCATTTGGCAAGTACATACTCCATTCAAGGTTCTGGACCAAACAGCATTAGGTGACAAGAAAATACGAAAGTGCTGAGAAAACTGGGGAAAAGGTCACCAGCTCTGGCAATTGGTTTTGATTATTCCTCAGCGATAAAAGCATCCAAAGAGATGACTTCATCTATTCCACAGGCATGACCAGAGACTATGGCACAGATGTTCTGAAGTAAACAATGTGAGCATAAGCACATAGCTGCACAGCCCTGTAATCACCCAAGAAGAGCTTAGTCCACACTTCCTTTTCTTTTGCATAAACCACAATACAGGCTACATCACAAAGCAGTGAGAAGCTTGAACCCATCTGTGCTGTTCTTAGGTTCCTATTTTACAGACGGCCCCAGAACCACCCTGAAAATTGTTCTCACTTGAAGTATAGATCCTCTTGTTCACAGAGTTCTTCCAAGGACAGAGTTTCCTGCCATTTCCATTATAATATCTGTGCCCCAGCCTGGGATTTTACACTTTACTCTGAAGTTCTTTTCTCCTAACTTAACTGAAGACAAGGGTAGTGCTCTGTGGTTCTTCGTCTGCATAGTATCCAGTACAAACACAGTATGCAGTAGGTGCTCTCTTTGCAGCACTGCAGTAGGTCTCAGGGGAGTGAGGTGCATAAGATGGTGGCTATAGAGATGAATGGTTGAGACAGATCAATACAGGTGTCCCACCCCTACCCCAGTTTATCTTCACACTGGAATGGAATTGGGAAGGAGTCCTGATTCTGACTAATGCTAATAACTTCTGGTCCATTAGGCTAGTGGGATCTAAACTTGCATTTGAGTTATTAGGATGAATAACAACAGCACCAGCCCGAGACCAAATTCATACCCCTAATAGTGAAGAATATGGTGTGGCTACAACCTGCTGGTATAAGCCAATGTCTCCCTAGCCTTCTCACTGGCTGAGAGTTGAGTTAGACAAAAAGGTTTTATTGATCCAAGGAAATGTTCCTGACAGTATTGAATATAATTGACTTCCTGCATAAGGAGATACAATTGCAAAGTCATTTATTAGTAATAATATTAACTCTACATTGATATTCTTTTTAGAATAACATAATACCAGCCTCATTGAAAACATTCTTATTACATAGCAGAGGAGCATGACTTTAAAATAGGTATTTAAACATAGAACATTTTACACAGAACTCTTTTCCACTGGGTACAGAAAGCTGTGTTTGTGTATATGACAATTACAAGTGCACAAATTCCATGGACGAGAATTGAAGGTTGCAAACAGATTGCCCTCAAAATGCCATAGTCCACAATCATGTTCACTAAAGCACATGTGGAATATGTCAGTGGGTGGACAGAGTGGACAAACATTCCCACAAAAAACAATGGCAGCATGCAAGTTTTATCTCCACATTCATAAGGATATCTACTTATTTAGTAACTTGTTGGTTAAACCTTTGTGCTACAATAAAAATAATTTGAAGCCATAGATTCAAAGATGAATGAAACATGGCCTTACCATTGAGTAATTCACTGTCAAGTGTTAGGACAAAGAACATTTATAGAGAATTTATCAATTACCCCGGTCTCCCTGTCACAGGGAGATGATCAACCATGTTACTGAGGTGAGCAATGTGGAACTCAAAGGTGTCACTCTTTATTTAAAAAGAGGAAGAATCTAGTTAAATATCTATGGCAGAAAATATATAACTCATCAAAACTTGAAGTACAAAAATCAATATCAATGAATTACAAAGAAACTGAAACATTTGTATAAAATGACTCTCCCATCTCCACCACCTTCCTCCTCCTAACCTAGGTTTTAAAACTGGATGACTTTTTAATGCAAAGTATGTTTTCCACTCAAGAAGTACACTCCACCCCCAAAAAACTGCAGAATATGACCCTTTGGACAAAGTTTCCCAAAGTTAATGACTGTAAACCCTGAGAAAAAAATGAAGAACTTCAAAGGCTACTTCAGGGATTTCCCATTCAGAGGAAGCCAAGGAGATGGGCATTTGGAAGCCAGAGAGTACTAGGTATTTCCATCTGACACTTGCTATCACCTACTGGGATGCTAGCTAACATCTCACCAGGCTGATGAAATGGACAGAAATGAATATCCCAGAGCTGAAACTCTCGGCCTTAGTGATTGGAGGAACCAGAAGGGGTTCAAAACAAAGTCTAGGCCTAAGGAGTTGAGCAAGACCTGGAGATTTGGGATGGTGTTATTTGAATGGGTGTGTTGTGGATAGCCTCAGCTTGTATTTTGATCCTAGTTTCACTTTCCTGGGAGGGGCTGCAGAGGATGATTGAATCTGTACACAGGCAATGTCTTGTAAACCTTCTGTCCAATTAAAACCTGTAAAATAAAGGCTAAAGCCAGAGATTGGGCAGTAGAAGGGGAGGCAGAGAAAAAAGGCTTAGGGGAGGAGAGAGTGAGAGGAATTCGATATAAAAGGAAGCAGAAGCAGAAGCAGAGGAAGAAGCAGGAGGAAGTCGAAGCAGAAGTAGAAGGAAGCCGACGACGGAGGAGCTGGAAAGACAGCCACGTGGCCTGGATAAATCGCAAGTTATAAGGGATCTCTTAGCCGGGGATTAGAGTAGTGTAATGGTAAATTTGCTCAATCTAGGCGTGCAATTTAGACCAATAATTATTGAGTTGTGTTTTCCTTTACTGGTCTCCTTCGGGTAGGAGATTTTCAGCAACAAATTTGGCAGTTTAAATAATTTCTTCTACTACATGGGTGCACAGAAGAACCTTGCCATTCAGACTCCAAACTCCAGCATTTGCCACATCTGCCTCAAAGACCAGGATGGAACTTTAAACAACTAGGTCCCTTCAATTCCCCCACCTCAGCCTCTGGAAATACAGACCAAAGGTTAGGTCATTTCCCAGCATATATCCTCAAAGCTAATAGCCCTGGAACTGTAGTATGTCAAGATCCAGGCCTTAGCCATTTGCTATACTGCCTTAATCTTCTGATAAAGGGGAAATGATCACTGCTATTGTGTCTTTTTATTATGACCACTTTCTTTAAAAAGCCATTGACTGACTCTTGCAGACTTCTAAGGAGACAGCTATATCAGGCTCCTGTCAGCATGTACATCCTGACATCCACATCAACCTCTACCTTTGGTGACTGCACATAGGATGGATATCCAGGTGGAATGGTCTGCAGACGGCCCCTCCTTCAGTTTCTGTCCTGCACTGTGTCTCCATATTTGCTCCTTGAGTATTTTGTTACTCCTTCTAAGAAGGACTGAAGCCCCCCCTACTTGGTCATCATTCTTCATGAGCTTTATGTGGTCTGTGAGTTGAATCTTGGGCATTTTAGGCTTCTGGGCTAAAATCCAATAATCAGTGAGTGAATACCATGTATGTTCTTTTGTGATTGGGTTACTTCACTCAGGATGATATTTTCTAGTTCCATCCATTTATATAAGAATTTATCAAATTCATTGTTTTTAATAGCTGAGTAATATTCCATTGTATAAATGTACCACATTTTTTGTATCCATTCCTCTGTTGAAGGGCATCTGTCTGACATACTCAGAGGCAGATGCTCACAGCTAACCATTAAACTGATCATGGGGTTCCCAATGGAGAAGATAGAGTGAAGGCTGAAGGAGTTGAGAGGATTCACAACACCATGAGGAAAGCCACAATACCAACCAACCAGAGCCCCAGGGTCTAAACCACCAGCCTGGGAGGGCTTAGGGAGGGACCCATGGCTCCAGCTATATATGCAAGGGAGCTATATATAAGTGGGAGAAGAGATCCTTGGTCCCATGAAGGCTGGACGTCGTGGGGGCAGGGATATTCAAGGGTGGGGAGGTGAGGTACGGGGGAGGGTGGGTGGGGGTACACCAACGTGGAGGCAGGAGGAGGGGGGAAGGGATAGTGAGTTCCTGGGAGGAAGGGGGGGAAATGGCGTAAGGAGAGAACATCTGAAATGTAAATAAAATTTCAAAAAAAAAAAAAAAAAGCCATTGACTGTTCACAATTAGCTTAGTTACAATGAAATGCAAGTTCCATTGGTTTTTTTGTTGTCAAAAGCTGTTTTCTAATAGCATTCAGTCTACTCCAGGCACTCGCTAGAGATTCGTGGCCAGGGACAGACAGTATAGTGAAGGGACTGTCTCAATGTCATAGCTTCCAAAGGCACAAACCTCATTCAGTTACCTTGGCACCACATGTTAGGTCCCTCATCAAAATGCTTAAGCTCAATCCTGAAGCCCATAGGTAGAAGAGTCAGATGTTATTGCAAAGCATGAATTAGATCAGTTATGGGGCTATGGCAATGTGCGGCTGTGAGCATGTGAGCTGCCCAGGACCCACAAACACAACTTCATATGTGCAATGTTCTTCGATGGAGTAGCAGAAACAGATACAGTTGCTCATTATGCTTTGACAAAATGACACTATTGTGAGATGAAGAAGTGTAACAGAAGAAGAAAAGATACTTTTATATCTAGATATTAATTTATTCATTTCTCAAGGCACTTGGAACAAATTTGACACACTCTATGGCTGAAAACAAGACATCCATTCTCTATCAGTTCTAGGTCAAAAACTAGCCTGGAAAGATGTCCAGATAGGTAAGAGTACTTGTTACTCTTGCAAAGGACCCAAGTTGGATTCCTAGTACCCACATTTGGACTACTCACAACTGCCTATAACGCCAGCTCCTTTGGGATTCTGACACCCTCTTTTGGTCTCTGATATCCATACATACTCAGATTACAATAAATCCTTAAAAGTATCCAGGTTCAAAGTCTGGCAGTGTTGTGTTCTGGCTAGCTTGATCATTTGACAAAACAGAGGCAATTGGTCATACCATAGAGAGGTTAATCAACTGGGCACTTCAGAAATGGGTGTTTTGTCTTGTATTCAAATAGTGTCCATAGGAAGTGGCCTCTTACCTCAGGGCTACAGGGCCCCCTTGGCACTTTCTATCCTGATGACTTTCCTAGCTTTGTGACAGTGTGCTTGATTTTTCTTTCTTTCTTCACATCAATGTGTTCTCTGTGTGTTCCCATCTCCTTCTACCCTCTCTTTAAAAGATGCTTCATGCTAGATTCATGACTCATTAGATAATTCACCAATAGATTCTTCTTCTTGAAAGCCTCAAGTCAATTGCTTCTTTTGTAAATGTGTTGTAACAGTTACTCTTTCATCAGTAATATGGTGATTGTAGGCTCTGGGACATGTGCTTTAGTAATCACCTTTCAGACTACCACATCGCATAACAAAATGCTAGTGTTTAAAATGTCATCTAACCCTGGAAGAAGTCGAGGTCCTGTGGAAAATGAGAGTAGAGAGACGAGTTATGTGGATGAGGGATAGCCTGCAGTGTTTAATCTCACACTCATTGTTAGAATGTTCACTTTTTCTTTTGCTTTTATAGTTATCAAAGCGTTTGTTTTTAATTAAATATCCCAAAGTAATAATGATGTGGGAAAGAGCATAACTGTACTCCTGGCAGAAGTACACACCAGGAAATTACTAAGGACATCCTGGCAAGCATGGTGGCACATTAGCTAAAACCCACCCGTTTATCCTAAGAAAATTACCAGAGGTATCTGCAGTTATATATAGACAAAGGGTATCACATCTCAGTTATTTTTAGAAGTAAAACTAGGGAAGAGGACCCAGACATCTCATAATGGGGGACTGCTTCTTCAAACCATGGGCTATCTATTTAAAAAACATAATGCAAAATGTTTAATAATGCATGAGGTTTCAATCTGCCTTGAATTCTACAAAGGCAAACCTTAATACAATGCAGAGAATAAAATCGTTGGAACCACATGGGTGGGTATGTGTGGTATGAGTTTATATGTGCAGTGAATAGGGGTATACATGCCCATGATGTACAAAAGTTTGCCATATTTCATAAATCCATAGCTTGGAATTAGTAACTCAATATACAGTTTTCTGCAGAAAATAAATACTAAGTCACCCCAAGCCAGATGTCAGAAAAAGAACAAGGCATTCTCATTCTCAATTCTAGTCTGCTTCAGATACATTGCATCCATTTGGCTCTAAAGGCCTTCATAAGGATGTCGTGAAAAATTCACAACAGGGTGTTGGAAAATGTTTGTGTAAACCTTAAGCAGAGTACATGATAAATGCTCACTGAAACTGGAATGAAGGCTTTTTAAAGCCATAGTTTCTTGGGAAGTATGTTGCTGGAAAGTCTCACTACTTAAGATGCTGCAGCTACCTAGCAAAGCTCTCCTTGGCTCTGTGAGGCTTCCTTACATGTTCAAAGGAAGTTTGGGTCCCACTGCTTCTGTTGTGCCTTTGCTATAGTTGACATAACAATCAATGACGTCTGAGCACTCTGAGCTGCTCACTGGCTCCTTAGCCACTCTATGTGTATTTATGTGAAAAGGGGGGAGAATAGTAAGTTCCTCCCCAGGATAACTCTCTCCCACTTCTCTCCACTCTCCTCCTCCCTCTCAAGTTGCAAAAAAAAAAAAAAAAGAAAAAGAAAAAAAAATGACAAACACTTGTGCTGCATAAAATCTCCTGACTCTGGAAAAAAAAAAGATGTATAATTTCTCTAATCAAGAAAATTTTCGTCTTGCCTGACTTGTTTCTCTTTCCCAGATCTGTCATAACAAAGCTCAGAGCCAGTGTTCAAGGGCCTTAAAGGAGACTTTTCTATATTTTCATGGCCTGAAGCCAAATTCTAACAGGTTCAGAACATCTTTACCTATCACACACGTACAGGAGCCAGTGGCTTTTTCCAACACTTCCCATACAAACAAAGTCTTTTGTATATCCTTGTATCTTCCTTGGACAATATTTCCCAACTTAGTTTTTTACTGGGGCTAGTTAATAGTTATATCTTGTTGCTTTTGTGAAGGGTGGCCTTTTTTATGTGATAAAAGGACAAAGGGTGGGAAAACATTTTCCTAAAAGTGGCATCTGTGCATAGCTATAGTCTCAGCTCCTGGAGAGTCTGAGCTAAGAAGATCACTTGCGGCCTACCTAGGAAACATAACTAGCCTCGATCACGAATAAAGACAATGATGATGAGGACGAGGATTGTGAGGATGATGATGATTCTACAGAAATCTAAAGATGATTTTATGAAGACTGCGCTTATTCAGACTTACATATCCATGGGCCCTGGAGATCATCTAAAGGAACTACATTTTCAAGCGAACTAAAGTACTACTTTGCAAGCAGGTTAGCACATATTGTAAAGTTCAAGACGAGAGAGGTAACAAATATGAAAGACCATGAGTATGAGAGCTCTGAGATTTTGTCACCTCTGACATGTGGCTTGGAGGATCATCACCTAGGCAGTGGCAACAGCTAAGCCTGAATCATGTGGACTCTTAAGTGTCCTCTACACAAGGATCAGGGGAGAAGAATCCTTGCAATAATACCAACAAACAGGCATGATTTTTGCACTTTCCATCCTGTCCCAGGGTGCCTCTGACGTGACAGTACACTGCAGGTGCATCATGTGGACATGTAGACTGGTCATTCTTGATAAATGGTTCTTTTATTTTATTTTTTTTTTTTTTGAGACAGGGTTTCTCTGTATAGCCCGGCTGTCCTGGAACTCACTCTGTAGACCAGGCTGGCCTCGAACTCAGAAATCCGCCTGCCTCTGCCTCCTAAGTGCTGGGATTAAAGGTGTGAGCCACACCGCCCAGCTATGGTTCTTATTTTTATGAACAGCGTAGTGTATGTGCAATGGAAAGATGCAATGTATCTTTAAAACTAAAAACATTGTCCTCCCAAAGAACTAAGACTATTATCCAGGCATGATAGCACATACTCTCATCTTAGTACTTGAAAAGCTGAAGCAAGAAAACTGCCATGAGTTGAAGGCCAGCCTGGACTATATAGTGAGTTCCAGGCCAGGCAGGGCTATATAGTGAAGCTCTGTTCTCTAACAAAATGAAACAAAAAAATCTTAAGATCAGCATCTCTGTGCAGTTGTTTGCTGAAATAAGACATACAACTGGGAAAGAAACAAGAAATGTAGGAACCCCTAAATTAATGGGGTAGTGGGAAGCGAAAGCTTATGAGGATTATTTCACCATTATCACGACAACTGAATCACCTCCTAGTGTTTTTTTTATTATTATTATTTTGATGTAGGAAAGCATTACATGAACTTGGTGCATATTTTCTGGACTCTTAAATGTCCTCAACACAAGGATCAGGGAGGACTTGCAAGATTCTTGGAAGGCCATTGTCTTAGCCACTGTTCTATTACTATGAAGAGACTTCATGACTAAGATAACTCTTATAATAAAAAGCATTTAAGTGGTGTGATAGTTTGAATAAGAATGATTCCTATAGGCTCCTAGATTTGAATGCTTGTTCACTAGGGTGGAGTACTATTTGAAAGAATTAGGTAGTACACCCTTGAAGAAAGTGTGTCTCTGGGGGTGGGCTCTGAAGTTTCAGAAGCCCTTGCCAACCCCAGAGTCTCTCTTTACTATTGTCTCCAGATCCAAATGTAGAACTCTCAACAACCATGTCTGCCTGTGTGTCGCCACGCTCCCTGCCATGAGGCTAATGAACTAAACTTCCAAAACTGTAAGAAAAGCCCCAATTAAATATTTTTGTAAGAGTTGCCATGGTCATGGTGTTTCTTCACAGCAATAGAACACTGACTGAGATAATTAGGAGTTGCTTACAGTTCCAGGGATTTAGTCCATTTCCATCGTGGTGGGTAGTATGAGGACAGTCAGGTTTGGTAATGTAGAAGTGTCTGAGAGCTACATCCTGGTCCACAAGCAGGTAAAAAAAAACTAAGCCTGGTGTGAGCCTTTGAAAACTCAAAGCTCACTCCTAGTGACACACTTCTTTCAACAAGGCCGCATCTCCCAATTCTAATTTATTTAAACAGTTCTACTCCCCAGTGACTAAGCATTCAAATATATATACCTGTGAGAATCATGCTCATTCAAATCACCACATTCTGCTCCATGATCCCCACAGACTTGTAGCTATATTATAATGCAAAGTGCATTCAGTCCAACTTCAGAAGTCCCCATAGTCTACCACAGTCTCAACACTGTTTTAAAGTCCAAAATCTCATCTGAGACTTAAGGACAACTCTTAGTTATAATGCCCTGTAAAATCAAAATAAAAAAGCAGTTTGAGGAGATAGATCTGTGGGTATACTGCTTTCTGTGCAGTTAGGATTCTCAGAACCCATGTAAGAGCTGGATGTGGTAGCACATATCATTAACCCCACTGCTTGTAGGCTGAGATGAGTGTCAGACAGAAGAATCTTGAAGACTACAGGCCAGCTAGCACAGTGCACATGGTGGCAAACAAGAAACCTTGTCTCAAATAAGGTGGAAGGAGAACCAACAGCCAAAGTTATTCTTTACGTGTGTGTGTGTGTGTGTGTGTGTGTGTGTACTGTGACACACATACACCTTCCCCCTACCATGAACCTGTGAACACCATACACACACAAACTCTTAGAAAATGGATTAGAAGTCTCTGAAAAACATAAACTCTACCACTGAGCTACATCCCCAGAGGATAACCAACAATTGTCTAAATATATCCAAATATTGTTGTGGATAGCCCCAGCTTTGTATTTTGATCCTAGTTTCACTTTCCTGGGAAGGGCTGCAGAGGATGATTGAATCTGTACACAGGTGATGTCTTGTAAACCTTCTGTCCAATTAAAACTTGTAAAATAAAGGTTAGAGCCAGTGATTGAGCAGTAGAAGGGAAGGCGGAGAAAAAGGCTTAGGGGAGGAAAGAGTGAGAGGAATTCGATATAAAAGGGAGAGAGAGAAGGAGGTAGAGGCAGAAGCAGAGGCAGAGGTAGAAGCAGGAGGAAGTAGAAGCAGAAGTAGAAGGAAGCCAAAGATGGAGGAGTCGGAGAGGGAAGGACAACCACGGGCCTGGATAAACTGCAAGTTATCAGGGATCTCATAGCCGGGGATTAGAGTAGTGTAATGATAAATCTGCCCAATCTAGGCGTGCAGTTTATACCCATAATTATTGAGTTGTGTTTTCCTTTTCTGGTCTCATTCAGGTAGGAGATTAACAGTGAGAAATTTTACAGCTTAAATAATTTCTTCTACAACAAAATATATCTAAAGCCTACTAAGTAGAAGCTAATTCATGAATGATACTGCAAATATAACCAACTATCTATGGATAGAGAAATCATAAACCCCAGAGGAGAGCTTACTAATGCCATTTCTTCAACCAATATAGTATCTAAGTGTACTCTAAGTGTGTGTCCTTTTACCCACAGATAAGTATAGGTCTCACACCTGATCAAAGATGCTTCTTTACATACAGTAACTATTACAGAGCTTCACAACTGGTCAACATTTAGAGAACAAATGACAATGTGGTGTCCAGTCTCAGTTAATACATCTACAATGCAATCTCCATATCATGCAGGAGGAGCTGGAGGGATGGTAAGAGCCAAAGAACCAGGATGCCTGTCACAAGACAGTATCTTCCAGGCATGATAGGGAAGATGCACCCACAAAATCATAGCAACATGGTTGCCTAAACCAAACTTGCATAATGGGAAATACTGTCATCCCAACAGAAATGGGAGGTAGACATCTCCCAAGGCTCCACTCTTAAATGAAGAGCTACCAGGAACCATCAATGGCTGCTGAGAAACGGAGAATCAGTTTTTCTCCAGAAACAACCAGCCTGATGGTTCATCCAGTTCCAAGTGGTAATCCCTAAGGACATGTACTTCTGAGTGATACTACATGAGGCTCGGAGTGGTTATTCTGGAAGATACATGATGCAGTAAAGAAGAGGTTTAAACTGGACTTCTGAGAGCTCTCCTTGAACCCTGTGACCTAGAGGGAGAAGCCACTTGCTGAATGAAGCACAAAAACATTGATTTCTCAACCCCAAAATTTGCCCCAAATTAATGTACAGGATGACCATTCACCTCATCATTGCCCTGTCAAATTATTATGACCAACAATTGCAAGCATTCCTGGACTTCCATCTTTGTACTGGTTTCCACCCCTGTCCGTGGAGGTGCCCCAGACTGCTGTCACATACATAGGCTTTAAGCCTCAAATGGCTTTGTAAAGTGTCTGGATCATATGTAAGGAATCTTATTGTTTGATGAGCAGAAAATTTGAAGAGGATCAATAATATTTTTGGAAAACTGACTTGAGTCTCTGCATGGGAGAAAGGGCATGGTTTGAGAACAATGGGTGAGCCTGTTTTTTTTAAGTTTTAGATACAAAACTCAAAGAAACATAATGTCAAATCTCAATTTCCAGCCACTTCTGACCTCTGCCTCTTCCCCCCTACTGTCAAAGAAGTCACAGCAGTTGTGCAGAGAACAGCATTGCTTTTAAAAACCTGTGTCTTTTTAAACTTTGCACATGCTTCCACATCCGCCGTGACTTAATGGAGCCTAACAACCAATTAACGGCTTGAAAACCAGCAGGAATCCTATTCTGCCCGGTAACCTGAAATGAATTATTGATAGATGCTTTCAGCTCTGTGTCCTCTCAGATATTTCAAAGTCAGTGTTAGTCAGGGCATTTTTCTCATTCAGCCTTTACTGAGGTCAAGATTTGTGAAGCAGTGATTTTTCTGGATAAGGGTTAGGAGGAGGAACCCCAGTGCCCTAGAAAGTGTGGAGCTGCACATAATTGGCCCCTCTCTAACCCAGTTTTCTGAAAGATATTAGCAACCTCCACATGGGTACGGGGGGGGGGGATGGGGGGAGTACTGGTATCTCAAAGCAGGTGGAACTCCACACCACCACATCTGGGAATGGGGTCACATGGTAACCAGTGCTTTCATAATTATGAGAAATACCTTACATTTAAGCTCATGTTTTCTGTTGTTTGAGTCTTGGAACAAGTCTGTCAAGGATAGTAGGGGAAAATGAGAGTTTTGATCTGCTATGGATAAAAGGAGAAACCTGCCACCAAGGTTTGCATGGTGCTCCCTGTTTTCCTTGCACCCCATCCGTTTTGTGTTCCAGAATAGTGCTGAAATTTTTATAACTGGTCTTGACAATAAGACGGTTCTGAAAAGGTAAGTTTTTTTTTTTCTTAATGGCTCAGATTTTAATGTTATTCTGCTGTGGCAAACTGTGCATTAGGCAATTCTTAGCAAAATAATTAGTGCATTATTAAAGTATTCCTTTGAAGTGCTTTAAGCTGACTGATGGCTAAAGAAAAATAACATAATAAAATATACTGGTTAAATATGTTATAAAATAATAACTCTTGGAAAACCTCCAAATGAAAACTATTTGGGGTCATGAAAATATTTAACATCCATTATTTAAAATTATGAGAAAAAACCCCTCCTAATTCAATCTTTTGCAAAGGAGCTCAGATTAATCTTTCCTAAACACTTGCAAGCAGATGCGATTCCTGTACACATTATCATGGTGTTTCAGTTTTCCTACAACACTCACTACACTAGTGATATTTTATAGGATGCTGTATAGGTTCACAATTATTATTTTAATATGACTTTTTCATTTATATCATTTCCAAATTGTCTTATTGTTGACTATTGGACTCTCATTAATTTTCTCCTTCATAACAAATATGTCTGAGACTCTTCCCACATGCACTGGCATTCCTCAGTTAGAATTACACCTTTGGATCCCTAGCAGCAGTGATATGACTGAATCAAAGGACTCAGACACTCATCTGCCTTTGCTCTGTGCTCTGACACTAATCTTTGACACATCAAAGGAGGAGAGCATCATTCCATTCACTGGTATCAGTTGTTAGCATGTTTATAGGTTTGGAACCAGAGATATTGCAGAGTATGTGGTACTTATATTTCTCAAATATGAAAATACTTCTTCTAACCATTAAAAAAACAATGTGATATTGTATTGTCACTTGGAAAAATGGGTCTTGGAAACAGAAATAAAACCGAACATAAGACAAACTTAATATTCCATATGGAGGAATCTAAAATCATTAAGGAAAATATGGTTCAACAAGAAAGAAGTATGGCTAAGGTTGAATATTTGGGACAAGAAAGAACAGATACATACCATTAATCACTGAAAAATTTTACTGTGCACAAATATAAAACTTCTGTCTCGCAAGAGCCGCTGGAAACAAAATCAAAAGATGAATAAAATGAAAAGTTCCTTCAACACAGAAGTAGCTTAGAAAAATTCACAACATATAAGCAAATATCTCTTTTGCTTATATTGACAGTTCCTCTTAAATGTTTCCACAGGTTCATGCATTGAAGGCTTGACAATAGCTCTTGGGGGTCCTGGACCCTGAAGAACCTAGGAAGTCAGGTCACTAGTAAGGGGCCTACCCTCTAAGGTAGTGTTGGGATCCATGCCTTGTCCTTTCTCTGGTATCTTCATTGCCACTGAGACAGCATCTTTGCTGCCCCATGTGCTCCTGTCCATGATATTCTGGCCTAACACCATAGTGCCAAGCAAATGTAGGATGAACCCCTGAAATTATGAGCTAAAGTTTTCTTTCTTCCTTTTTAAAGTTGCTTATCTCTGGTATTTTGTGATGGCAATGTAAAGCTAACTAGCTCAACAAACATAAAAAGAATGCCTCTCACAAATGAGTATGATTGTATAGAACACATCAAAGTGTTTAATATCATTGTTAATAAAACATGTTAAAACTATTCTGAGAAATACTTTACCTGTGAAATCAGTAAGCATGAAAGGAAGACAAAGACTATGCTAAGACAAAGAGTACTGTTAAATTTACTCCAACTTACTTGTTTCAGCTATAAATAAAAATACTACATTAGGTATGTTATGTGACAGTTTCTTCTTGGGTTGAACTATTCCACCCTACAGGGAAGTTCCTAAACACTGAAAGGTAAACAACTCAAACTAGCTTCAGGAAGTTCCTGAAACTGACTAGGTTCATTTTGTCTTGTTGTGTGACTCTTCCTGGGAAGGCACTCATACATGTCTATTCACCCTACAACTCCCTCCCAGGTTAAGGAATAAAGACTTCTGAGAGTCATTTCCTGGCAAACCAAAGTACAAACAAACCTCTGAGACTATCCCAGCTGCCTGGAAGAAGGAGAAACCAGGCCAGCTTCCTGGAAGATGTTTAGACCAACCGAAAGCATCTGGAAAGGACACTCTCCAACCTGTCAGCTGCCTGCAGACTGTGCAGTGTGCTACTTGTTCCCAGCTTTTGTGAGCTGTCTGTCACCTATGCTAGGGTGAGCTTTGACCATACAGTTGTCTTTGAGTCATTTCTGAGCCTGTGTGTAACCTCAATAAACTCATTGGTTCACCAAGTTGGGTTTTAGTTGTAATTACACTTTGCTGTGTTGTGGGCTTTCTATTACTGATCACTGGTGATGGGGCATGCCCTGTAAGGTAACACAGACACTCCCCCAACCAGTGTTATATGGTAAGTGTACATGTGTGAATGCCTTCCCTGGAAGAGTCTTGTCACACAACAAGGCAAAATATCTCAGCTGAGCACAGTGACATAAACCTATAAGTCTAGAGTCAGGAAAACCAGGTCAAAAATAGTACCAAGTATGTGAGATTCTTTCTTAAAAAATAAAAAAAGGACAAAAGGAAGAAAGAAGGAAGGATGGAAAGAAGGGAGGAAGAGTAGAAGGGAAGGATGAGGAAGGAAGGAAAGAAGGGAGGAAGGAAGGAAGAAAAAAGGAAGGAAGGGATGGAGGAAGGAAAAAAACATGTCAAGTGCCACCCCGTAAGAACCTAAAGACTAAAGTCTTAACTCAGGAATGTCCCTTGATAACTGGGCCATAGGGTTCCTTAACTGTAGTCACAGAGCAGGAAGAGATGAATGCTCTGAAGCAGCAGTGAATCTCTACATAAGGAGTGAGTATAGCTCTACCTCTGAAGAAATACTAGAGGAGATGAGACTAGATATAAGATGTGCCCATACACTCTTCCAATAGAAACACAACCCAATGGAGAAGATAACTTCTTTGATGTAATATTTTCACTAATTCTTGGAGATTTTCACAAGTGCATATAATGGATTTTTGATCATATCTACCTCTCAGTCCTCCTGGTAACCTCCTAGATCCATGTCCCCTCTCCTCAGCCTCTTCCCAACTTCATGTCATTTTTAAACCCACCCAGCCCAATTTATGTGGCTTATATAGCCCTAAATGTAGAGTCATCCACAGGGACATGGTCAACTTACCAGGGATCACATTCTTAAAGAAAACTGACTCTCCCTCCCCTGGAACCCTGAACTGTCAATAGCTTCTCACCTAGGCTCAGGGTCACTTACATGCCACCATACCGCAGATTAACATTTCAATGTATGAATTTGGAAGACATCACTACTCATACTTTAACACATATGAGCTGCATGATGAAGGAAATCATCTCAAAAGGTCACATAATATATGTTGATTGTATGACACTCTGGAAAGGTACAACTGTAGACACAGCAAAACTGTTTGTGGCTAACGAGACTTGGTGATAGAGAAAGAAGACTTCAACTGAGACAGTACAGGTTTCTTTTTAAGGTGACAAAACTGTTCTGTAGTATTAAATGCATTCAAATGACATTCCACATGTTTAAAAACATTGAAGTTTATACTACAAAGAATGAACCCTAATGCACACAAATTTAGCATTGCTTATGCAGGAATTTCAGAACAGAATGTAGACTGTGATTGAGCCTCCTAACTGCGTTACAAATGTGTGAAAGAACTTTGCTGAAGGGGATGAGGGATGAGGGCACTGACTAAAGTGGCTTTAGCTCCCAGAGGAATCTGTAAAACCAGAGGCTTAGGAAGAAAGGTCATGTTTACACTCAGGGTAGCTGATAAAGCTGTGTCATAGACTATGCTGGTTAACTATCAGGCAATCTTGTATGACCCATGTGATCATGGGTTACATTGAAACACAAGTTTAAACTCACACTTAGTTTCACATAGGTGAGGACTAATATATGTATATGTGTGTGTATGTGTGTGTTGTGTATGTATGTGTACATACATGTATATGATATATATGTTTATGATATATATATATAAAAGATGCATGTTCATGGACGAGCAGGACACACACATACATCTTGTTCAGTGAGCTGAACTGTCACAGAAGAAATCCCACCACACCAGGAGCAAGTTTACCTTCCACCCTGGTTTGATTTGTGCTAACAGTTGCCATTTAAATGAAATGGTTTCTTGGAGAAATAGCTGATGGTAGGTCTGGGACAAGAAATACACAGGGTAGTGAGAGAACGTTAAGCAAAGCAAAAACACACTGATGGTTGTGTGCCAAAAGAACATAGGAGCCAATGGAGGGAGCTCCCAGTGACCACAGGGGAATAATTTGAGCAATGAGTGAATCCAATAACATATACTGAAAAAAACAAAAACAGTATTGAATCAGAACTCTGATTCCAGGGACCCACACAGTGGTCGGAGGAAACAGACTCCTGAAAGTGGTCCTCTGACGTCTATACACATGGCATGGGTTTTCCAGCACTATCCTCTCATGTTTACTCATTGCATTTTGTAGATCCTAATCCTCTGTCTAGCTCTTCTGATGAGTCATCCCTTTTACTTTTCGTGACCCTTGGCCCACCTAGAGCATTCCCTCCCCATATGCACAGTCAGAAGTTGTTGATATTGGGTTCGGATGATGGAATGACTTGAAGGGATTGCCAGTTGTGCTGCTGTATATTCATGGATTGATTCTTTACTTTATTAAAAGACACATTTCCTCTTTTATGGAAAATTAGTCCCACACACACCCCTTAAAACTAACAAAAAAGTCAAATGAACTAATTTTTATTCTTCTTGGAACACAATCAACCTCCTGAGTGTAGGTAATATATTGAATCAAATGATGTCTCATAAATAACATTTGATTTTGAGATTTGAAACTGGAAGAATCTTTGAATTTCAGAAAACACCAACCTCAACAATCAACCTCACCTAGAGAACACATAAGGCACAGCCTTCTCAGGAGAGAGGTTGTAGGGATACTTTGAGTGAAGTTTGGATAAAATGGCCTAGTTTGTTGTCCATGGAATTCTGCAGTAAAGTCATCATTTGGACTGGGATCCAGGGAGATGCTCTTTTCTTGGACTCAACTTTTCAGATAGACAGTAGCCATGGACAGCACAATGCTGTCCATATCTAACTGAGTAGCAAAGCCTGCTATCTGGGATTTATCATGTGAGTTATTGCGAAGTATCACATGTTAGGACTCTGTTTCAGAATAGCAGACAATAGGGGTTGGCATTTGGTGATCAAATACTTAAAGACACTGGAACTGAAATTGTTTGTTTTTCAAATTATTGAGATGTTGACTACACATTCAGCACTAAAAAAGTCTTCTTCCTCCTCCCTCCTTTCTCTCCTTCTCCTCCTCCTCCTTCTCCCTCCTTCTTTTCCTCTCTTCTTCCTCCTCCCTCCTTCTTTTCCTCTCTTCTTCCTCCTCTCTCCTTCTCTTTCCTTGTTCCCCCCTCCTTCTCCTCCCCCTCCCTCTCCTCCTCCCTCCTTCTTCCTACTCCTTGTTCTCTTCTTCCCTCCTTCCTCCTCCTTCTCCTCCTCTTTCCTTCTTCCTCCTCCTCCCTCCTTTTCTCCTCTTCCTCTTCTCTCCTCCTCCTTCTCCTCCCTCCTTCCTCCTACTCCTTGTTCTCTTCTTCCCTCCTTCTTCCTCTTTCTCCTCCTCCTCCCTCCTTCCTTCTTTGTCTTTTTCATGCTTCTTTGGTCTGCTTTTTCTCCCTCTTTTCTTCCTTCTCTTCCTCCTCATCCCATGTTCCATCCCCTTCCAGTTCCTTCTCTTTTCCTTCCTCCTATTTTTTTTTTTTTTTTTTAACTTTGTTTTGCTTTGAGTTAGAGTCTTCTGTAGCTCAGGCTGACCTTCAATTCTCATTCTCCTAACAAAGTTTTTAAAGTGATAGAATCTTACACAAACTAGCTATGTTTGAACCAAGGACCCAAATTCCAGATACACATCATTTTCAAAGATCTTCTGCTAACGAACATTAAGGACTCCCATAATGGCAGGCAAAGCAGAAGTAAGCTAATAAGGAATTACTACAGAAAGGTGAAAAGTGGAGGGAACATGAGAGATTGCAGAAACCTGAGAGAAATATCCAAGAATGGAATGGATTTTCAACACAGGAAGAAGTTGCTGAACCTCCATCTGTAGAATTTTTATAGGGCCTGGGAGAAGTATCAGAGGTTGAGGTAATCTCTACTGAAACTAGCTAATTCTTAGATTATTATGGGTTGAGTAGATGGAAAGCCCACATGCTGTGTCTGTGCCTCTGGCTCAACCAGAGAGAGGACCAAGAGCTGTTCATGTGCTGTCCAGACAGTAGAGATGGCTGAATCCCCTCTGTCTCTGGCTCCAGTTTTGCTCACTGTGGACCTTGACTGTCTATCAGCAGCTAGTAGTCACTTGGCCACCACTACCTGTGACCTTGTAGGTGTTTCAATTTTGTTCACCATGCTAAAGACTCTTTGTTCTCAGGTTTGTAAAGTCAGCTTGCAGCCTTATGAATCAACTCTATCCCAGCCTCCAAAATATAGCTGCAATCTTTCTTGGTCACTTTGTATTTGGCTCCTTGCCTCTGGGTGGCCTGAGTTTCCCTCATACACAAAAATGTATAAGAAACTATCTTTATGTTACAGTTAGCTGTGTTAGAATCAAGGACACATGGAAGGACAATAGTGGCTCACATTTTCTCCTCAAGGGTTTGGGTGGCAGGAGTGTCAGCATGCCATCACTGGTCCAGAACCTTTCCTTCCTCTTACCATTTTAGCTTGACTATCACTCAGCTGCCAGCCCTCTCCTACCTCTTTCTCAGTGCTCCAGATTCTGCTGTGTTAACCCCTATTCCTCCATTTAACTCCAGTTTCTGTCTTCACTAAGACACTTGTGAACCACTTGCAATTTTCAGACTTGGTCCTTTTATATTACTACTTACTACTTGCAGTGACCTAGTTCCTACGTCACGCCAGCCTCTACCTTCTAAGTGCCGAGGCTACAGTTGTGTGCTGTCATACCCTAATTGAGACTAACAAGATTAGAGATCAACACCTTGCTTAGAAGGAGAGTATAAACAGTGTGGGCTCAGAAAAAAACAAAGGCATCTTTAAGGCCATGGGCCAGTTGGGTGCTCATCAGAGATAAGGCAGAGAAGGGATGCAGGGTAAAAGAACACAGTTGCTCTTTAGGGTTGCATCTCCAAGACTCTACATTTGCATCATTTGGGGACAACCAGCAGGAGGTTGTGTCCCCATCCCAGCTGACCTGCTGATGGTGGGAACAATTGCCACCTGGGGGAAAGTGACCAGGAGGCTTTGCAGGGTGTGTGTTTATATTCTCCATGAGATCCAGTCATGCATTACACCCCTGAAAGTCAATCAGAAGCTTCTATGCTTGAAATAGTCAGAGTCTGAAATACAAGGTGAATATTGAAGCCAAATGAAGTTCCCCAAAGGGGCAAATGTGAGATAGACAACGTTTTAGGAGGAAAGCAGATTCTTGAGTTTTGATATCCGAACTGCAGATAAGAAAGAAAGAACAAACAGGAACACAGGAGGAAAGACAGTGAAAAGCTGTCTGCAGGATTTAATCTCTAGAACAGCTTTCGATGATCTCACCTCTCTGACTTCAAATTAATCACCTCAAGAGCTTTACAGGGTCTCATTTATAATTTGAAGCCCAGGGAACTTCTTCAAAGATCGTTGACCTAACTGAGAAAGGCAGTGTGGAGTAGTGGTTAGGAGAGTGGACACCAAAGGCATGCTACACGTCTGAAGCTGTGTTGTGTGGGTTTCTCAGTGTCACTGTGCTGCCTGTGTTGACTTATCCTCTACTATATGCCAAGCTGTGCTTTTGGCAGGGGGATGGGTAAATTAGACCAGTTTCTTGCTCCAGTGGAGTTTACATTCTAGCAAGAATGACCATACAGTAAGGAAATGGATGTATGATGTAACTGCAAATAAGAAAATACATGCTATAATGAGAAACACATGCAAGGTCTGGAAAGAGATTTTTGGTTGGATGTCAGAATGCCCTCTATTAACCAGCAACATTGGAGTTAGCATGCATCTAAAGCAAACAGGTGAGCTGTTAGGAAGACCTGGGAAGAGTCCCAGAAGCAGAGGGGTGAGAGCAAGAGCCAGGTACTTGAGGTTAGAAGCTCTTTGCCTCAGTTTACCCATCTGTATGCCTGAATAATCCTAGCACATGTCTCATAAAGTTCCTGAGGAATGAAATGTTGAGACCCTCCAAAGCAAAGGACTTGAAGGCACATTTTCAGATAATACAAAACACAAAAACTCAATCTAATAACCGGCAGCCCACATCCTCATTCTATTAGAGTGGCTTTGCGTACCATGGCTGATAAATGAGTAGCACTCACTTTTTTTGTGTGGTTTCTAAGAGGCTGCCTTGGTCCATGCAAATCATGTCAATAACTGGATGTTCTCTCCAGGGACCCTGTCTTCAGCGGTTCTTTGCTCAGACCTCTGATGACTAGACCCCAGCTACTCTTGTCCCTCTGGGTTTGCTGGCTCAAGGCTCCCAAATGTGGCTGTCACCACAGTAAAATGCTCAGCAGTAGGACATGGCAAGATCGCCATGATTTAGCTTTGGACAGTTTGTCTCTTTTCCTGGAGACTCTGGCCTGGCCCAGGTTTGGCTCAGAATGCATCTTCTCTTTGCTTTACCTGGTTTGCCTCAAATTCAAGATCAGCAAGAGCTTCCTGCATGTTGATGAGTGTTTTGTACATACCATAGTTTATTTCAAATCATCATCATCATTACCACCATCACCTGGACTATTCCCGCTATTAGTTCCAGAGTGAAAGCATCAGGTTTCATTTTTCAGCCTATGGAAGGGAAGACCAAAAATGAATTTATTCCCATCTACAGTTAAGAGAAAACTCTAGCCCTGGGTGAAATTGTTTAAAGAAAACTTACACTCTCCTTTCTATCTCTGCCATTGCCACTTCTCAACAAATTCACTTCGAGTGACAAAAATCCTGGAATGGATACGTGTATGGGAGAGTGTGTCTGTGTGGGAGTGTTGTGTGGCACACATAGAATATACGTGGGGTATGTGTGATGTTGGGGGTAGTTCTAATACTATGTGTCTGTTGTAGGTGTGAGGCTATTATGTGCTTGTATGTATCTAAAGTGTGTGACCACCTACTTTGTTATATCGTGTGTGTGTGTGTGTGTGTGTGTGTGTGTGGTTTGTATCAATATGTGTGGTATGTGTGCCTGTGTTTGGTGGGCATTGCAAGTATTATGAATGGAGTGTGGTATGTGGTATGTATGTAGTATGCTCTGTATGTGGTGTGAGAGATATGCAGCGTATGTGTGGCATGTGTAACCTGTGGTGTGTGGTAATGCCTGGTGAAGTGTGTGTTGCACCTCCATTTGTGTCTCCCTCCTTTGGATTAGCCAGTTGAAGAACCCCAACCCTCTGCCTCTGGCCACACAGTGCTGTCCCTGGAAGAGGCTCAGATGGGAAGCCCTTCCAGGAGAGTTCCTGCCTCATCATGTGACTGAAGCAAGTCACCCTTCTTCAATCTGACTCTCAGATCACTAACCTGATCATTCTTCCATTGACTTCCTGCCTCCTGGATCATGTTACTTGATGGGAATGTCATTTCAAAGGAGGCTCAGGAATATAATTAGTTTCCTGAGTGGCAGGAACCCCTTCTTGCTCTCCACAGGGCTCCTCGCCTCTGTTCAACCCATCTAAGCTAACCCTCCCTGTGCTCAAAGACAACCTGAGTTTGACAAACATCCACTTTACACACTGTTCAAAATGTAGGTACAGGGGCTAGGATGTAGCTCAGTAGGTAGAGACTGGCCTCCAAAGTACAAGGTCCTGAGTTTGTTCCCCAGCACTGCATAAAAGCAAAGAAAACCCACCCTGGTTAGTGGAAGACAGAAGAGCATTAAAGCAAGCATGGGAAGGGGATGAGTGACCTCAGCGCTAGGCACAGCCTCATGACTCTCAGGTGTGCTGAGTATCAATTATAAGTATGTTCCAACCCTTCATGTTACGGATCAAGTACTAATCAGTGACAGACTTGACTTACCAAAGAGACACAGGACGCTTATTTAGTGCCCAAATTTGTGAAATGCGTTATTGGATTTTAAAAGCTACCTAAGAAGCAGAGGGTTAGTAGTGGTGAATTGTCTTTTTACTATTTTTTCCCTTTCTTTCATTTTTATTTTCAGATGGAGTGTTATATAGTGCAAACTTAAAGTGTACTTCAGGCTAGATTCAAAATTCTTCCTTACTTGTTTCTACCTCAGCAGTACTGAGATTCTAGGATTAATCCCAGTTTAATGGGAGCCGTTGCTGCTGTTCTACAAAGTGTGGCTAGGGCTCATCCAACTTGAGATCAGCCCTAAGTCACAAGACTAGTGAATGACGGAAGTTGGTCTGAGCTCACATCTCCTCCAGTCTCATGTCTCCGTGACACCTTGCCACCTGGATGGAAGGTGACTCAATGTTTAGTTTGAGTATGTCTGTCTTCCTGAGAGCAGCCATCTTTTCTCCTATGCTAGGAGCCAGAGCCCTTTAGAATCAGTGTCACCACAGATGCATGTCAGGACAGGTCACCTCAGCTGTGAGTAGGATCCCTGGGAGATGATGCAGGTGGTCTCTCCCTTTGCGAGACATTTAGACAATGTCTACTCTTCTCTGAAAGGTTACTTCGTCCACCTGTGTTGATTTACACCCCAAGACTTTTCAGGAAACCTTCATTTTCCCATCTTTGCTTTGGCACCTAAACACAATTGAGTTTCCAGCCTTAGAAAAACTTCCATTCCTGGGCAGACTTTACGTTCTGTCCTTTGTCATTCCAATGGCTTTACCTTGTCCCAGTTACCCAAGGCTTCATGTGCCAATCTCTCCTCTTTCTAAGAGGGCTATAGGATGGTGGGAAGGAGGTAGGCAGAGAGCCAGGAGGGAGGGAAGAGGAGGAGTCTCTTGCTCAGACTGCTGCTTCTCTGTAACACTGTGCTGTGTGCTTTTCCGTTAGTTCACACTGAACTAGAGCTAGGTTCGGTCAACTCTTTTCCCTTTCCAAACACCCCTACTTTTTCCACAAAGCACTTCTCCATGCCACTCAGCCATGGTGATTTCCCTCAACAAGGTGGGATCCTGGATTCTAAAGAAGATTTAAATAATCATATTAAATACTATTTATAAGTACCTTGTAGGTTGCTCTAAATTCCTGTGGATAGAAGGAAGAGTGGAGCTTAGAAATACAAACTAAATTATTCAAAGGTATAAACTTAGGGATATTAAATATTTTTATCTTAAAAAATATCTTTTATTCTTAATCCCTTCAAAACTCAGATTCCTGGGCTTTTAGAGGAGTTGGAGGGAGCAGAAATGCCTGGCTATGATTCTATCAGCAAGCCACTTCTCCTTCTCACTGAACTATAAGTCCAAACCTAGGGTCCTTTGTTAGTTTTTCAATGCCCTGTCTGTCTGTGAAGAAATACATAGTTCAGCCTTTTTAAGCTTTAGTATCTTCACTTTTGAAGAGCAGATAGCTGCAGGCCGTGAATCATAAGCACGATGACTGTGGCACCAGGACCAGTGAGTGATCTGTTCTTCGTGCATACCAGCCCTGAGATGAGGTGAGGACGCAGGAGAGGTGCTGGCGCTCAGTCTGAGTAAGCACCAGGGGCCCTCTCTTGGTGGATGGAGGCTGGAGGATGGAGGCAAATCTCCTAGGGAAATGGTCCTTTCTGAAAGGTGGCACTTTCATGATTCAGGTAATGTGGCCTGGAAGGTGACTTTCCTGGAAGGGAACCAAGTACCAGTTTCACATTTCCATTACGTGCCTCTCAGCCGTGGCAGAGGAGTGGTCATCCCCACAGCACCTCACTGGAGGCCAATCTGAGGTCGCGGCCCCTTTGTGGAAGTCTTATCACAGGAGTTAAAACAATCAGGCAAGAGGGCTTTTAACAACCAGCTCTGGAGAGGTCAAAGTTCAAAGGTCCCTCCTTGCTTTCCATGTGCTCTGAGTGTGGGTCTTTCAGCCTGTGCTCCTAGACCTCCCACCAAAGGCTGTGTGAATTGTTGGTGCAGAAGAAAGGTGCTTGGGAAAACAAGCTCCACGTGTGTTTTCTCTCTGCCCCGACCAGGGGTCTGAGCTGTGCAATAGCTTTGTTTGTTTCTGACCTAGGCAGTGTTTTGTGACAGGGTATGATTAAAGAAGACTCAGTAGTGTTCACAGGAGAGATGGAGACTGGGGCATGAGGGGGCATGAATACTCATTTCCTCAAAGGCAGCCATGGGTGAACAGACTCTGCATTGTGCCCGGGGCTGACAAATAGTCACCACAGAGACTGCCACTCCCGACTCACTGAATCTTACCACATTATACAAAAGTGCTTCCTATCTGAAGGCAAGCATGCTTTCAGGTATGGCCTCAGGTTGTCTTGGTCATAGAAACAGCAGAATGCTAGGATTTCAATGGACATCTCTAGAATGTTTAATCTCCCCCATTTCACAGATGAGAAAATTGAGGTAAATACAAACACTGTAGGCCACGTAGCATTTTTTGGTGTTCACGTGAAGATTTCCCCAGTCTGTCACTCACTAGAGGTCCTTCAAACAGAAGCAAGCAAACATTTTCCAATGTAGAGTGGATAGGCCACAAAAAATGGGGCCATCCAGCCTCATGAATCCCCGAAGCTAAATCCTTATTGAATCTCTTAGAAAAATCTCAATATCCCTTAGGTGATGATTCTGGGATTTTATAAACATTTCATACATGAGACCTAAGATAATTCGTTTATTTTTCTAGAAACACACAACAATCAAATTAGACTCAGAACTATAGAGTCACAAAAGAGCCTGGTGCAGAAACAGGGACGTTTAAGACTGCATGTTATAGTGGAGAGATTATGAGGCCGAAGTCCCAGAGACATGAACCCCAGTCTGCTGTGCCACACATTCGATCACCTGGGCTGCCCCCTTCATTCCTTCTCTGAGACTCAATTTTCTTACTCCTCCAGGAAGGCAGCGCCAGCCTTCCCGGCTCTGGGGTGTTGACAGACAGGGCACCCTGGGCTAATCTTTACAGAACACATTGTCCAAAGAGTCACCCAGCACTATGTTGGCTTCCTTTCATTGATTTCAGCCCCTGAAACCTGTAAAGCACACCAGTCTATTCAGAAAGTACTTGTTGGTCCATGCATGTGCTCTGCTAGAAGGGAGAGAAAATCTACAGAGTCCAGTGATTTGTGCCCCTGTGGTATCAGAATCCATGCTCCAGCATGTGGTTATTCTCACCCAGATACAACTCAAGGATGGGCATGAGATAGAGTTTACATGGTAAAGAACACATGTGGTCATGAATGTAGGGGTCTATGGGAATCCACATGAAAGACTCTAGCCCTCCACATTAGATAGGGAACATGGTTACTCTTTCTATGACTGGTACTGGGAGGCACAGAATGCCTTTGGCTTGAGCTGACATCTATGGGTACATGTCACATCGTCATGCAGAATTTGGTCTTTTTTACTGGTTATTTTATTTATTTACATTTCAAATGTTGGCCCCCTTCCAGGTTTCCCCTCTGCAAATGCCCTATCCCATCCCCCTCCCACCTGCCTATACGAAGGTGCTCCCCTACCCACTCACTTCCACTTCACCACCCTAGCATTACCTTGCCTTCACAGGACCAAGAGCCTCCCCTCCTATTTATCCCAGATAAGGCCATTCTCTGCCACATATGCAGCTGGAGCCATGAGTTCCTCCATGTGTACTCTGGTTGGTGGTTAAGTCCGTGGGAGCTCTGGGGATCTGGTTAGTTGATATTGTTGTTCTTCCTATGGGGTTGCAAACCCCTTCAGCTCCTTTAGTTCTTCCCCTAACTCTTCCATTAGGGTTCCCCCACATCCAGTCCACATCTGTATTGGTCAGGCTCTGGCAGAGCCTCTCAGGAGAAAGCTATACCAGGCTCTGGCCAGCAAGCACTTCTTGGTATCAGCGATAGTGTCTGGGTTTCTTGTCTTCAGATGGGATGGATCCCCAGGTAAGGCAGTTTCTAGATGGCCTTTTCTTCTGTCTCTGCTCCACTCTTTGTCCCGGTCTTTCCTTTAGACAGGAGCAGTTCTGGGTTAAAATTTTTGAGATAGGTGGGTGGTCCCATCCCTCATCTTGGGGCCTGGTTTTGGTTTTTGAGACAGGATTTCTTGGTGTCACCCCCCTCATTGTCTTGGAACTTGCTCTGTAGACCAGGCTGGCCTCGAACTCAGAGATCTATCTGGCTTTCTGTCTTCTGAGTGCTGGAATTATTGGTGTGTGCTACCACCTCCAGGCAATGTAATAACATTTACATAGTGACTTTGAGTTGTGCTGTGATCATTTTGTCTTGTAGGTTTACATGGCTTTATTCTAGACTCCCAAAGATTGTGTAGTGCCACATTTCAGGGCATGGACAGCATCTCCTGGATGGATCATCTTGTCACACTGGATCTCTTACAGAGAACATCTTAATTGGTGAAGTGTTCCATCTATCAGGAGAAGTTGAAGATGTGTAACCATTGTGAAAGAGCAAAATCAAGGGTACCATTAACCAATGTCCTGTGTATATCCTGTGCACTGCCAAGTGTGCTGAGAAGGCCTGGAGCTTGAACCCTCTTTTCAATAGTGATGCCATTTTCTGTCTCCTTCTGCACGTCTTTTATCACTAGGTTAAACTGACTCACCCAGAATGCATTTCAGTTTTGATGAATCAATTTTCAAACAGATGTTGAAAGTTAGTGAAACACAAAACCAGAGTTGGTTTGTAGAATTTTTCTGACTGGGTGTTGTATGTTCGACAAGGTTCATGTGCTAAAGATTTGGTCCCAGGGATTGTAGGAGGTGGTGAAACCTGAAAAAACTGAAACTTATTTGGGAATCTTTGGATCAGAGAAGAAGTGCCCTTGAGGAACATTGAGACCCAGGTCCTCACTTCACTCTTTCCTATTTCCTGGCTGTGAGATGAGTGGCTTGCCCCTCCCTCATGTTGCCACCATGTGTGGTTGCCTTGCCATTGGCCTGAAGCAGAAGGGCCAACTGATCATAGAATGAAAACTCAGAAACAATGAAGCCAAATAAACCTTTTCACTTCACAGGTTGCCTCAGGTATTTTGTTACAGTAATAGAAAAGCTGTGGATAGTTATTTGCTATATTTGATATAAAAATCTCTGTCCACAGAATGTTTCCTTTTTTAAAAATTTAAGATTACACTTATTACACTTTCAGTTGATTTGATTAAGAAATAGTTCAATGAATTCATAAATTTGTAATCAGTTGATTACTTAAGTTTTATTAAGTAAGACCATGTTCATTTTTGTTTTTTACAGTTTTCTGGATGCTTATGTTCCTTTGATTCCTAATACAGGCACATGCTTGATGCCATTTATTAGATAGTCACTATTGAAATGCATTGTGTTTATGACCCTTGAGATGAAAGCCTCTTTCATACAAAAAAAGAGAGAAAGAGCAACAACAAATAACCCCAAATGATCAACAGACATTAATTTAGCTATTTAAAATAATAATCATATGTTCTTAAGAGTATTAATCTATTTTGCTTTAATTTAGTCTATTTGTAGTTCATGTAAGCTTCACCACCTCATCCTCTATGAACTCACTGTGACTATCAACGTTTCAATATGTTTCAACAATATGATAGTCGATCAGCATTATCTGTAATGTTCAAAACTGATTTGGAGGCCCCATAAAGTCATTTTTAAAGTCAAGTCACTTTAGAAAAAATTTAGTTATTTTATTGTATGTGTCTCTGTGTGTGCCTGCATGTATGCATGAATGCCATGTGTGTACTAGTATGCCCAAGGGCTAGATAGTAACAAATGGTTGTGACCCATCACGAGGGTGCTGGAAGCTTAATCTAGTCCTCTGCAAGAAGAGTAAGCGCTTACAACTGCTGAGCCATCTCTCCAACTCCAGATAAAGTCTTATACTATACTTTATAAGCTTACAGTATTATTTCCCAATAAGTTACCTTCTTCTGATATGTTAACGTCAGAATAATCATTAAAAATAGCTTTAACTTGAAGAAATGTAGTATGAATTCATCGAAGTCTTAAATGACTACGTTGATGTACTGAGGCTTGCAGATGCATAAATAAAACAAATCATAGGCACCGAGCTGGGGATCAATTTTTATGAGCAGCTCATCACAGAAACACGTCTCTTCAGGTCATTGTATATGCTGTTGGTCATCTTGAAGGCTGCTCTGAGAAAGCACTAAACAGTCAAGCTTCTTGTAAGAACTAACAGCATAGGTACCGTGATGCTTGACACCAATTACTCCACTGCTCTGGTTATGCCTTATAAACACGATTGCCAATTAAGTTGGCTTCCAGAGATACTCATAAGAAGAATACAGGAGATATCTTGGTAATTGCTCATGGAAAATTACTAGTCAAAAGTCTGTTTTGGCTAGATATTGGTGAGAACTGAATCCTCTATTTATAGACCCAGGGACTGGACATTTCCTTTCCTAAGGTTAACCTTTACCTCTAGACTGGGAGGTGTGCCTTATGCCACACTGAAAATTCTGAGCACAGGACAGTTCATTTTTCAGCATGCAATATTCTCCATCTCTGCCCTTTTGAGTGAGGACTTAAGTAAGCTAGTTATGTGAGACAATGTTTCATACAGCCTCTCTCTACTAATAATCCTGAAATATTCTTCTGCCAATTTTCCTCATTGTATTTGAAATGTACATGTCTTACTTCAGTTTAAGAAGTCTCAGTATGAGGCCTGGGGAGACAGATCAGTCAATAAAAGGCTTTGTTCCTGGGTCTCCATCACTCAAAAAAATAAAAAACAAAACAAAAAATATCCTTGGTTTGGGTTTGGTGATTGAAATCCAAGTGCTGGAGTGTTGGAAATAGGAAGATGCTTGATTAGCCAATCTAGCCTAATTGGTGAACTCCTGATCAATGAGAGACCCTGCCTTAAATGGAGTTTATGGTATTTCTGAGGAAGATGCCTGATGTTGTACACACACACACACTACACACACACATAGCACCCAACCCAATACATGAGCATGCATATATAGTCATGAAGAACTATCTCACTGAATTTTCATGGATGTTGTTTCTTGCTCCTTTTGTGTGATATACCTGGTTTAAACTGACACCATTCAGTGCATATTATTTGTCTCTCATTTCAAGTTCCCTTGTAAGGGTAGTACTGATGCTGATGTCCTGCTCCCCATTGGTTCTTGACCTGTCAGTAAAAAAAGCCCTGGGGTTAATTGCTGGGAAGAAGGTATAGGAGGGACTTCTGGGTCCCTGGAGGAAAGGGATATGCAAGGAAGGAGGGAGGAGAGTTCACCATGCTTTGGAGAGAGAAGAACCAAGCTGTAATGTGAGATCTCAAAATGGAGTGGCCACAAAGGCAGCTTCTACAGATGGGTAGACTGGGGAGTTTAGAAACTGAAGATTAGGGAAGGTGGTAAAGATAGAGATAAGAAATTGATAAAGGCATGCTTTTTCAGGAGGGAGATAGTAGCGTCCAAGAAGGCAGGTTGAAAAGGAACAACTGTGTGTGTACCTTTTATCTGTGGATTTAAGGGAAGCCGGTGGGGGCTGGTAGTGCAGCCCAGATTCAGGAGCAAAGGTGGGTAATGCAAAGCTATAGGAAGCATTTCCTTCATTTTCTCCTGAGCTGGATCTATGTTGTTTTATTCATAGTTTCATCTAATGATCTGGAAGGGAGACCTTCTTTTTCAATTTTGATGATAGGTTCTCTAAAAATTACAAAATTTAACCTATCAATGTCAACTGCTATTTTTATACTCGTCTTCCAAATAAGGCAAATTGCTCTGAATAATTTGAGTTACAGTTTCTCCATACTTATTTATACATGGGTGTCTATTTTTGTCTTTTGTATAATTTAACTCTTCCAAACAATGTTTTCCTTGGTCTACGTAATAGATTATATTTGATTTTCATGGCTAATTTTATTGAGTTTGCTATTTTTCACATCTCTAAGAGTCCTCCATCCAGGAGCACCTAATTACACTCCGAATTATACCCTTTAAATGTTCTTATAATGAATATTAGTAGAATACAGTCCTGATCTCTAATATTGTTTTATTTCATTTTCCTTTCGTTTGCAAGAGATGTGTTACTAGGTATATATGGATCCGTCAGTTGTTTCTTTCCACCAACTCTGGCATTCATTGTTGCAGCTGTGAAGTCTTCTATTAGTCTAGTTTTTAATTCTAAAAGCAGTGTGTCTTTGTGGATATATATTCTTTGCTTGGAATCTAGAATGTATAGTTCTGTTCACTTCTGCCCTGCTTGTATTCTTGAATCTTCAAGTTAAACTATTTCAATACTTGTATAAAGTCTCAGCAGCTGTGTTTCTGAATCATATTAGTTTTCTGTTCCTTATTTAAAAAGAAAACTTCAAACCTCGCTTTCATCTCCTTTATCATGGTAATTACCATGGGATGGGGTGTCTGATAACTCTCTATTTGGAGTATATGTAAATTGTTTCTGCTGTGAGATTACTCTGTAAGACCAATTTAGTTGTATGATCTTCTCCTGTTCTTGCTTATGCTTGATTTTTATGATGGATATTGTATTTGAAAAACTGCCTTTAAATTTATTGAAATCTAAGGTGATTTCTTTGAAAAATTCTTTGTTTTCTTTTCTTTTCTTTTTTTTTTTTTTTTTTTTGTGCTCTGGAACACTTCCAATGTGACAGATATAAACTGTGAGATATTACACTTTCAGTTGCATTTTACATGCTTTTAAGTTCAGAGTAAATCTGATTAAATATTTTATATACATTAAAAGTTTTGGAAGTGCATATAGAAAAGGAAAAAAATAAAGCAAGAAAACCAAACTCAAATGCCTTAAGCCACAGGTTGAATCCCCACTGCTATATCCAAAAAAAAAAAAAAAAAAAGGAACAAAACCACAAATGTTTCTTCTAGTTAATTGGAGCAATTAAACATTTAAATAAATATTTTGATGAATATTGTATTAAATTAGATATAGAGATTGAAATCATAACTCTCCCTTTGTTGTATGATTAGCTGGTGGTATAACCTCTAATCAATTTTTTTAAATGTGTTTGAGTGTACCATGTACATATCTGATGCCTGCAGATGTCAGAAGAGGGCACTATATACCTTGAAATTATAATTACAGATGGTTGTGAGCTGCCGTGTGGATGCTGGGAACCAAATCCAGGTCCTCTCCAAGAGCAGTTGGTGTTCTTAGCTCCTGAGCCATTTTTCCAGCCCCTTACCCTAGAGCGCCTCCCACTAACCTGTTAAGCTTAGTGAGAACTGTACCAATGTATATATGGTGTTTTATATCTTAGTCCTAGAACTTAGCTATTTCTCTGCTTCAAATCCATGCCTGTGTCTCTGTGTATATTCATTATATATATCCATGTCCTATGATATCTAATACCATTTCCTGTTGTTCACCACTGGCTGAGGAGCCAGACAACTTGCTGTATGAACTGTCACAGGAGAGCAAGTTTGAGCCTCTCCCTTGAGTGAGCACAGCTAATATCACTAGAGTTGCTGAATGGATGCGTTACACTCAAATAATCTTGAAAGTCAAATTTTCCATCTGAAGAATGTAAGTCTTTTTGTTTCGCTTGAAATATTTGTTGTTTTTTTAAAAAGTGACTCTTTCAAGAATAAATAAGCTAGGAATTGTAAAGGAGGAAGGGTTACATTTTCTATTTAAGAAAATAGATTATAAAGAGAATGCATGGTGTTAGAGTATCTAGTTCCTGCCCAGAAGGAAATGAAAATTCAACACTCTGGCAAGAGAAAGGCATACTGCCCAGAGAGGATTTTGGCAACAAATTCCAAAGAACTACAAGGAGAACTTCGGAGCAGAGTCTTGCTTCTTACAATAGCATCTCTACACCTCTCATAGGGGTTCTACATCCCTAATCATACTGAAGGGATAGAGTTGTAATGACTGGATGAGGTGCCCACAGAAGGGGCAGAGGCCACTCTGGGGTCTTGAGCATCTAGGACTGAACTACGTCTCCCCAAGATGGCATACTTAAGTCAAGGTTGCAATTTGTACCACAGTAGATCAGTGTAACATGGCTGAGAGGAACAAAAGCAACAGTGGTGAAAAGAAAGAGTTCTCAACAAACAGTCTTGAAACAACTGGATATCCATTCACATGTGAAGAGAGGAATCTAAGCACTGAGCTTCCACTACCTCAAGGCTGGGAGGTGGCTCAGTAGTTAAGATGCTCATTGCTCTTCTGGAGGACGTACATTCAGTTTCCCAGCACCCATGCCAGGTGACTTAGGACCACCTATAACTCCAACTCCAGAAGGTCAGATGTCCTTCTTGGGCAGCTGCATATATGTAGCATACATTCATATAAACAGGCAAACATTAAAATAAAAAGCAAATCTAAAAAACTATCTCACAATGTATTCTACAGTAAATATAAAATATAAAACTACAAAGTTCCTAAAAAGGTGACATAGGAGAAGGCTGAGGGCTGTAGCTTAGTGGTAGAGGGCTTGCCTAGCATGCACAGGGTTTTAAGTTCAATATTCAGTCCTGCCAGTAAAAATAAAGTAATAGAAAACCTTGATGACCTTGGGTTTGGCAAAGACTTTTTAGAAAGGACACCAAAAGCACAATCCATGACAGAAAGAATTAATAAGCAGGACTTCATTAAAATTAAAAACCTCTGCTCTGTGAAAGACAAAGTCAAGAGAGTGAAAAGGCAAGAGCAGCCTGGGATGGAATATTTGCAAAAGACCTCGTCTGATAAAATGCTATTATCTAAAATATACAAAGAAGGCTAAAAAGTCAACAATAAAAGATAAACAATCTGATTAAAATGGGTGGAACCTATGACAGATAACTCATCAAAAAAGACATTAAAATGGTAAATAGCCATGTGGGAAGGTGTTCTATTTCACATGTCATTAGGAATCACAAACTAAAACGACAGCGACATGCACTACAGGCCAATGAGATTAGCCTAGACTCCAAATGCTGGTGAAGATATAAAGGAACAATTTATTCATGTCTGGTGGGAATCCAAGATGGAACAGCCACTCTCAAAGTCAGCTGGACACACTAGTATAAAACTAAACAAAGTTTTAGCATCTTATCTAACAATAGCACATATTAGTATTTGCCCTAAAGGGCTGAACATTCATATACTTATGAGAACCTTCACATGAACATTTATGGCAGCCCTGCTCATTGTTGACTAAACTGGGAACCAATCCAGGTACCCTCCAAGAGGAGGATTGGTGGATATACTGTGGTGCATCCAGACAATGGAGCATCACTCTGTACTAAGAAGAAATAAGCCATTGAGTCATGAAAAGATATGGAGGAGACTTAAAGCATCTTAGTAGGTGGTTGAAGTGCGTTGAAAAGGCTTTGTGCTGAATGTCGCCAATCATTTGATATTCTGGAAAAGGCAAAACTATGGGGAAATGGAAGAAAAAGAAGAGGGATGAGTCGTTGGGGCCCATGGAGAATATCAGAGCAGTGACACTATCATGTGCGATACAACAATGTTGGGAGCGTGTCATTACACATTTGTGAAAACCCATAGACTGTGATTGTGACGTGTCCATGTAGGCTCATCTAGTGTAGTAAAAGTGCCACTGCTTCATCAGATGGGACAGTGGACCATGCAGCAGCTGGATATGCATAGGAGTTATGTGGAAACTTCCTGAACTTTCTAATCAACTTGGTTTTGAAATTAAATCTGCACTAACAAAGAAAGTCTACTGAACAACCGCTATGGCAATGCACCCAGATGACCAGAGATGGTTAAAATGAGTAGCTCCACAGATCTCAGACCAGCCACCCACTAACCTTGGGGTTAAAATTTCTTCTCCATCCTCTCTGTCTGCCTCAGAACTTGAGTCATCCTTGAGAAGAAAAGGACCTTTCAAATGACTGTATGGTTACCTAGGAGACTCAGTCTCTGACAAGAGGTGACCTTGCATGAACAATGTCAACTTTTCTGGATTCAGCAGCACTGGGGACCTAAGAAGAGTTCAGTTTCTAGAGATAAATAGTATACATCTGGGTCCAATTCCTCTGCATGCTCAAAACTGCTTCAACAGACTTCTGTAAGGTGCACACACAAGTTGGAACTTTAAAAAAAAAAAAAAAAAAAGAATCCTGGAAAAATTGTGTCAGGCTTATCTCCCTCCCAGCAACTAACACTTGTGGAACTGCACATGACAGGTGAGGCACACTGATACCTCTCACAGGCGGCATTGTCTCCAACTCCAAAGGGTAAGTTCACCACTTTCCCATTGAATGTCTGCAAAATGCACAATGAGCCTCGTAAGGAAGGCTATCCAAATTCAAATGCCACTAAGACTTGACATCAAGAGACACAGATGTCCTAGATGAGTGAGCTCAGAGCTAGAGAATTCCAGGGCAGGGACAGGACATTGTCAAACCCCCTCCTCTGAGAGATCACAGAGCAGAGTGGAGGGCAGTGAATTGGAACCTATTTCCTTCTTCCTGTCCCTAGAAACTGGAAGGTAGTGTGTCAGGCCCCAGTCTTCCTGCCTCTGTCTGTGATCAAACCAGATGCATGCAAGGTGGCTTCAGGGCACTGCTCTTTGTTAGGACCACAACAAGATTTTTAGATTAGATATAGGTAAACCAGAGCACCCAGGTGGCCTGTGTCTTTGAGATGCAGGAAATGCTGCTGTTTTGGCTTCACCATTTAAATACTGACAAAGGGAAAGAGGGAAAACTTGGAAAGGGTATCACTGGGCAGAGCGAACAGGCTTGGCAAAGTAGCCACAAGGGATGAAACCCCTCACTTTCTCTGGTGTGCCTCTTCAGTCTTCTCACTTGATCAAAACTCTGGGCACACAGACTAAACCACTGAGAGCAGAGCCAGAGGCAACAAAGGCAAGGACTGTTTAGAGCTAGCAGGGAACACAAGACCAGGCTTGCTCACTGCTAAACCAAACAACTTTTACGACATCAGTATATGTCCACTAAGTACAGATGTTACTAATGGACACAGTGTGATCTCACGGTGTGGCTGCAGATGACTGGAATCATGGTTCGAACTGGAGAGACTGACAGACTAAGTGAAGTAATATGGGATAACGGGTGATGGGTAATACTGATTGTCAACTTGACAGAATCTAGAATCCCCAGAAAACAGAGCTCTGGGCATGCTGGTGAGAGATCATCCAGATGAGGTTAGCAGAGGTGAGAAGACTCACCTTAACTATGGGCAGCGCCATCTCATGGGCTGGGGACCTGGACTAGATATTAACCATCTCTGTGCTTTCTGTGGACACTATGTAACAAGCTGTGTCAAGCTCCTGCTGCTATGACTTTCCCCATGATACCCTTGAACTGAGCCCAAATAAATCTCTCCTTCCCTAAGTTGCTTTGATCAGGCATTTTGTCTCAGTAAGAAGATAAGTAATGGATACATGTGGCATCTTATCAAATGCAATAATGAGGAAAGTGCAACCCTCTAGGTGAGAGCACAGTGCAGTTGAGGGAGGGTAATAGGGGGATGGAGAGATGGCTCAGTGGTTAAGAGCACTGACTGCTCTTCCAGAGGTCCTAAGTTCAATTCCCAGCAACTACATAGTGGCTCACAACCATCTATAATGGGATCTGATGCCTTCTTCTGTTGTGTCTGAAGACAGCAACAGTGTACTCATACATAAAATAAATAAATCTTTAGGAAGGAAGGAAGGAAGGAAGGAAGCAAGGAAGGAAGGAAGCAAGGAAGGAAGGGAGGAAGGAAAGAAGAGAGGGTTAATAGCAATAAATGTAGACCACAAGCAGTTCTCTGCTTTTTCCCTACCCTAGGCTTAGAGATCATCTCAGAAGATGGAGTGGAATGATTCTAAGAGTCAGAATCATCAGACATCTTCAGCACACAAGTGTTTGCCAGGCACGATAGCACCATTGCATGCAGGAGCTCACAGTAGCTGGGACTGCTTAAGCAAGGCCTGAAGAAGATCAAGTCGGGCAAAACTCCAGCATACATGAGAAAAGGCTCATGAAGCTCTCTCCAAATGGATGAGCTATTGGCAAGTGATAGCTGCTGTGGGGTGGAGGTATCAGTTTTCCAATTTTCTTCTGGAATCCAGTCCCTGAGTAGCTTCCCGTGTTCCAGTAGGATGGATGGTCCTACACCCATACTCACACAGAAAGCAGTAAGTAGACTCAGTGGGTTTAAAGAGAGAAGGAGCACCTGAATTTGGGAGATGGGGGAGAAATGTGGTAGGAGGAAGAGGGGAGGGATCCGAGGTGAAGGATCAAAAAGTATTCTTTGTGTGTATTAAATTCTCAAATGACAAACAATAACCACTGAAACATTTCTTGGAATATAAAGAGAGAATAAGACTGGGTGAGGAAATGAAGTGTGTAGTAAAAGAGAGGGATCAAGGGACCAGTTAAAGTCTAACCATTTAACATGAATAAATGCTCAGAAGAGAGCCTAAAAGAAGAGCAGTGTTACCAGTTGTGAGGGGCAGATCCTATGCCCTTGCTACCCTGGTAAGCTGGGCTTGAACATCTATCCTCAATAGTTAAAGAAGCAACAATTAAAAGCAGATAAAAAAAAAAAAAAAAAAAAGAGGTCTCAAAGGGGCCACACTGCAAAGAGGGACAAGTCAAGAGGTCCAGAGACAAATCCCTCAAAATCCATCTTTGGAGTCCTGACATGAGGTTTAAGTTTAAATCAATGGCAAGAAGTATACTTCCCTTCTGGCTGGCACCGAGGCTGCAATCTTTTTCTCCTCCCAGCACTAGACTCCTAGAGAAACCTCAATTGCTTGGGTGTCCATTGTTAACTCCCACTGGAAAGAGGGAGAACAGGGTCTCTCTTGAATATCTTCATTTCTGCCCGGAGAGTTGTAAATGCATCTGGACACATGCTAAAGATAAATTTCAGGATGATAGGCATATAACCAGAAGGGTTGGACGTCTCCATTCTCAGCCTGTGAGCCAGGGTGCACTATTATCACACAGGTACACTATTAAAGGAAGAAGCTGTGTGCATTGTGAGAACGAGTGGGTCTCTGATTCTTGTGCCTTCTCTTGGGCTCTTTCATTCCCTTCAGTTGGTTTGTCCTATCCAACTTCAATGTCAGAGCTTTTGTTTTATCCATCATAGTTCATTTTGATATTTTTTTAAATGAATGAATGAATGAAAACGTAACCACTAGGGCAAAGGTTAACTGTCATTTATACTTACTGAGAGAAGGAAAATCCCATCAACCACACCAGGGCAGGCCTCACATTCATCAGTATTTGTCTAACATATAATGGATTCCACAGTTTGTGTATGTGTGTGTGTGTGTGTGTGTGTGTGTGTCAGTGTGTGTGAGGTTTGTGTGTGTGTGTGCATGAGTGTGTGTATGTGTGTATGTGTTGTGCTTTTATTTGGTTACAGTTTTTTCTTTTTTCCTTTTGGTCATTGTTTTATTTTTTCTTGATTTTTGGGGGTTTTGTTATTGCAGTAGGCTTTAGCTTGTATTTTGAGAAAGACCTTAAAGTTGGCCAGGTAGATAGGGGAAGATCTTGAAAAACTTGGAAGAGGGAAAAATATGATTAAATATATTTAAATTTAAAGATTTTTTAAATAACAAAACATAATAGTGATAATAATAATAATAATAATAATAAATAATAATAAAGAAACCAGCAGAAAATGGTATTGGAAGCTGGTCAAGTAGATGTCTGATGTGCATAGACTTGAGTGATAAAGACAGGTTCCACATAAAATCATTAACAACAGCTTATTATCAACAGCTTATTATCATTGACAGAAATTCCACAGAAATCCTAGGAGATGAAAGCCTGATAAGAAACATGAGTGAAGGAAAAGGGCAGGGTCAGAGAAGCAGGCCTTCTACATACTGAACATCTCTGCACAACATTTGCTAGGGACAGGAGAAAGCAGAGGGAGCATAGATTTTGTTCTGCCTTTGAGAAGGGTGTGCTTGTTTTTAGGCAAAGTTCCTTCTGGAAGAGCTGTGTAGCAAATAACCCACATGTTAGATTACTATTAAGTTGAACCCCAGGTTTCTGTCCATTCGTTGATAATGTGGGCTCTTTTGAAGCCCAGTTCCTTGAACCGATCTCCATATGGGGTAGCAATAACTGAATGTGGGGGTCATGAAAACTTTGGCAACAGTAAAAAGTATATAGTTCCAAAGATAAATTCCAAATCAGAATCTGAGTCCTTTATGAATGTGCTGTGGGCATTTAGTCACTCAGAGTCAGGGGGACTACTGAAGTTTCTTGCTCAGATGTTTTAGATGACTATAGATGACTATATGTTATGAACTACTGTGTCTTTACTCTGCATACAAAATTTTCTGCTGGAGAGATGGCTCAGTGGTTAAGAGCACTGGTTGCTCTTCTAGAGGTCCTGAGTTCAATTCCCAGCAAGCACATGGTGGCTAACAACCATCTGTAATGGGATCCGATGTCCTCTTCTGGTGTGTCTGAAGACAGCTACAGTGCATGTACTCATATACATTAAATAAATAAAACTTTAAAAAAATGAAGTTTTCTGCTCTTACAGAAATAGAACAGCTTAATATGAAAATGAAAATCTTTTGTATTTTACGGTTACCATTCCTCCACATATAAGTAACAAGTTAATGCATCTTTGGATTGTGTTGGAATGTTTGAGTGTAATCCTGTGAGATGCTCAGTGGGTAAAGGACCTGTCACCAAACCAGGCAATCTGAATTTGATTCCTGGGATCCACATGGTCGAGGAAGAGGACAGATTTCTGCAAGTTGTCCTCTGGCCTCTACGTACACATTGTGCACACGTATATCTACACAAAATGAATACATGAAAAAAATGTGATTAAAAAAAATTGTTGTTTAAGTTGCTGACTTGAATTTCATAAGAAAATAGTTTGATGAATTTTGGATTGTGTCTTAGTTACTGTTCTATTGCTGTGAAAAGAGACCATGGCCGACACTACTTATAAAAGAAAGCTTTACTTAGGGGCTTGCTTATAGTTTTAGAGAGTTAATCCATGAACATGATGGCAAGAAGTACGTCAGCAGGCAGGCAGGCATGGTGCTAGAGCTATAGCTGAGAGATTACATCATGATAAGCAGGTAACAAGCAGAGAGACCAAACTTGGTCTGGTGTGGGCTCTGGAAACCTCAAGGCCCAATTTGAGTGACACACTTCCTCCAATAAGGCCACACTTCTTAATCCTACCCAAATGGTTCCCATAATTCAAAACAAAACATTCAAATACTTAAAACTATGGGCGTCATTCTCCTTCATATCACCACAATTTGGGACGAACAAGTTTTGAAATGACCCTAAACATACGTCTGCCTTTTGTTACTGTGTGCTTATGTGGATCAGTGTTATTAGGACTGACAGCCATAAAACCGGAATAGCAATCAGCTCTGAGCAGCATTGAAGATGCTGTACTCTTCCATGTGATATTTAGCCACCATTTAATTCTTCTTATGAAAATAAACAAGCATAACTATCACATTAGCATCAAATTTGTTGTATCCCTTGATATTATATGTGCACCAAGAAATTGTTTCAAGAAACATTTCTTTATGAATTTTTGATCAGTGGCTGCTTGATTTGTACACTTGTTTTATATGCCCAGATTCCTGGGGACATGTAAAAAACCTTTGTTCTAGAGGATGAATAATGTGTAACCCTCATAGAGACATTCACTTTAGGTGTCAGCGTTTTGGTTAAACATGTCACATAAGGTTATAGTCAAGTCTCTTAATCATGTGAATTATTTGTGACATAGATGGGATTTTGGAATCAAACCACTGGTTTGATTCCAAGTGTATCAATTTCTCCCTTTCTCTTAGGATTGTGCAAGCTAAAGGACATGGTGTTCTTGGTCATGGGTGGTTCTTGGTCAGAAGAAAAGCTTTTCCGTTGTGGATACAAGACCCAATACAAGTGCTGACTTGTGAAACACTGACCAAGAGATCACTGCTCCTCTGATTTCTGGGTGGATGAACCCCGTCTTTCCTGACACTTTTAGTTGTCAAGTGCCAAGCTATCCAATATGATGCCCTGTGTGCGTTATGATAACTGTACTCTACCTTAAACTCTAGTTGACCTGCACACAACTGAGTCCATAGCCTTCAGGTCGGTGCTAAAATTAGATTTACTGTTGAGAGAGCCATCGTGTTCCCTGGAGCAATGTCCTTCCTGCATCTTAGCAAGGAACACACCGTCCTGATTGGTACTCAGTTGCCCTCCTCCTGCTCTTCTCTGTGTTATTCTATGCCTTGCTTTTGATGTAGAAGACTTACCTTATTAGATCCAGTCATGGGGGCCAGAGGAGGGTTCATTCTAAGACTGGAGGGCTAAGGTAGAGAGGAAATAAATGTTCTTCCCCATATGTTCTTTTCTAGTCAAAGATGCAGGACAAAGCCCTGTACTTCCCTCACTGGAGTTGCCGCCATTGCTCCTGCTGCTCAGCTGGGAACACCTTCCTGCTCCTGTTGGTTCCTGGATACCCTAGCATCCTGGTTGGCTCTCTGCACAAACTCAATTCACATCAAGCTGTCTGGTAGCGTACACAGGTCATAACCACTGTCATCTTAGTCTGTCTAGATTGTTACAAGAAAAAAAATACAGTGGGCTGAGCAGCTTAAATAGTAAACACTGGATTCTTACAGTGCCTGCTCAAGGTACTAATGGATTTGGTATCTGCAGAAGCTCAGCTTTTCAAGCTCACCATTGGCCATCTTCTTACTCCATGCTTATAAAGTGGGAGAGACAAGTTCTGAGGATTCTTCCATACTTCACCTTCTCCATTCAAAAACACCCCAGGACAATTGGCCAGAGATGGGAGTCAGGGCATAGTAAAACGTAACATCTGGGATTCACTCCTGACAGCTGTCATAGCCTTTATTCAAATTTTTACAGAAAATGTTAGCAAATGGAACAACAAAAAAAAATAAAATGTTTTTTGTTTGTTTGTTTGTTTGTTTGTTTGAGACAAGGTCTTACTATGTAGACCAGGCTAGCCTGGAACTCATAGAAATCTGTCTGCCTCTGCCTCTACCTCTACACTTGAATGCCAGTATTAAGGACATGATTGGAGTGAAGGCTGGAAATAGAGATAGTGACAGCATAATGAAATAGTGTCACATCCCTTTTTAGACAAGCATCACAGTAAGGAAAACTGGAAACCTACTCTTTTTTACAGAGTTTCTCTGTGTTGTTTATCTGTCCTGAACTCTGTAGACCAGGCTGTCCCCGAACTCACAGAAATCTGCCTGCCTATGACTCCCTAGTGCTGGAATTAAAGCTGTGTGCTACCACCATCCTACTTGCAAACCTATTCTTGAGGTAGTTTTATAAGGGCACTAAGCTCACTCCCGGGTTTCCATTCTCATGAAATCACTGTCCTCAAAGGCTCTTCTTCCCCATATTAGGGGTTAAGATTTCTACATATGGGTCAGTGAGATGGTTCAATTGGGTATAGGTGATTGCCGCCAGCCTTTAGACACTTAGTTCAACCTCCAAGGTACACATGGTAGAAAAAAAAGTGACTCTCACAGGTTGTCCTCTGACTTTCTGGCACACTTTGTGGCACTAGTGTTTACACACACACACACAGAAAGGAGAGAGAGAGAGAGAGAGAGAGAGAGAAGAGAGAGAGAGAGAGAGAGAGAGAGAGAGAGAGATTTCCACATGTGAATGAATGTGTGGACATAAACATCCAAGACCTTCCACTGTGGACAGAAATGTCAGCACCATTTCTCTGAGAATGGCATTTCTCTTCTTGCCAAACCATTTGGAATCTAGTATTGGAATCTTTCTCCAACCAGAAGGGTTTTTGAAAGAGTGTGAAGATAAGAAGAGAGGAAAACCTGCAGCCTTCCAATGTCACGGTGGTGAGCTGGTAACAGGAGGGGACGGATGGAGCTGAGAGAGAAAGCTGGTTTCTGATGGTTTTTTAATCCTCTGTGACTCTTGAGCTACAGAGAATAGTGGATTAATGAAAACTCATGAAAAAGGCCAGAATAGTCTGAATTAAAACCTAACAACTCTCCTTTGCCCTCTTCACATGTATGGATCTGATTCTGAAAAATTGGGATTCCCCCCCCCCTTCATGAGAAGAATAAAGTTATGAGTTTCAAGGTTATACTTCCAAGAGGGCTTGAGCTTCTCCTCCCAGCAGGTTGCCTGCTTCATGACCACCTCTCCTCTGCCCTATTCATCTCTGGATCCACTAAATCCCTGACCAAAATGAACACATTAAAATCCTCTTAATCTCTTTGTCCTGGCATTTGCCTTTTAAATGTAACAAGAACATCTGAAGTCATGAAACACTCCCATTAGGTCCGAGGTGGACATTCTGTTGATTCAGCTCAGATCTTGGAGTGAAAACAAGCCCTGGGATATTTTCTAAAGCAACCATGTGATAATTTTGAGGCATAATGGTAATCATAAGTATATGCCTGAGGAATCTAATTGACCATATCCACTCATGGAAGCATCATATTGGTATGCATTCCACAAACATTTTACTATCCCATGTCCATTGGTAGAATCCAGTTATCTTTGCTGTGGGTCACCTCAGTGAACCTAGAAAATTCTAGTCTCCCCTTAGGAACATAATCTCATTCTATGGGCAGTTTGGGGGATTATTGCCTTGGTAGTGTTGATAGCTACATAATATTCTTCCAGCAGATGTCTTGCCATGCAGCCTTTTAAAAAGATACCTTAACTGACTGGCTGCATTCCACTGGCACAGTGGTATGGTGGTAATAGGACAGGAAGCCGATTACCTGAGAAAATGCAGTTATGTAAACCAGGTTAGGTCATAGAGAAGTGACCACACTGAACTTCAATACACAGATTTGCACACCTCTCCCCACTAATAATCAAGAATGTCAGACCTAACTCCAATTATTACATTTTTACTTCTGACATGAGAGCCAAGTAGAGCCAAGTAGAAGTGGTCCGTGCTGGGGATGGGTCAAGAAGCTAAGAACAGCTAATTGGGGAAACTCAGTGCTTACAGGACAGCTGTCATCCCAAGGCTGAGGACTCGCCATATGGCAGAAGAGATGCACTTTTGATCAGTGGACAGAATTAACAGGGTGACAGATTTGGGCTCAATCATAAGGACATTTTCTAATCATTGCAACTGTCACATAGTTTAGTGGGTGACGTGGGGCACACCAAGACCCCTGCACAGTGGACATGTGCCTGCCGGCTGGCATGCCATCTGTCAGAGATGCCATCAAACCTGACAACTTACTTCAAAAATAACATTTTGCAATGGTTATTGAATAGAAGATGTCCACAGGAGACTATTTAGAAAATAAAGCACTAACAAGAAAACAGGCTCATCCTGAACCCCACATTCACAGGTGAGCACAGCCACAGTTCCACGCACTTCCTTTTGATTCTCTCTCTCAACACATAAAGCTGCACATTTAAAAGTTTGCAAAAACTTGATTGTGGTATATGCCATAAACTTTCATTAAATACACCTGTACTCCAGCTATAGTTTAATATTTTTCTTCATTTATGTATTTTTTGCTATGCTATTAAATAATATTCAGAAGTAGGATTTTGATGTTTTATATGAACTTATCCTTCTATAAAAATATCTAGTGTTGCCCCCCACAAATGTTTGGGCAAATATCGTAAATCTATATATTTTAGCATTATTTGTTTGTTTGTTTTTGTTTTTGTTTTTTTAAAGAAAAACATTAGGCATAGCAATCTGGCTCAAAGAACCCAGAAATTTTCTTGTTTGGATTCCTGTGCTGCTATGGATCAAGCCCAGGGTATCAAGTAAGCTAGGAAACTCCTGTGCTGCTTGGCTTTATCTCCAGTCTTGAAGACATGGGCATTTGCAGGGTTCAACATGGATAAAACCTCAAAAAGATGCGTCAGTTCGCAGGGTCAACAGCAGTTACAGGAGTCTTTTTTATCAAAATACATATTTTATGTTTAAAGGTTTATTCATTGGAGAGCTGAATTTGTATTTTATTTTCTGATAAAATGAACTTTTGTTATTATTAATGTTTTTTAACAGTTTTAAGTTTTTAAATATGTTTCCTCTCATTAGCTCCTTAACCTTTAGGGTAACATATTTTCTTTATTGATTCATGACATTATTATGTAAGATTTCTTGGTCCTATCATTATAATTATATGTATATAACATTAACATTTAAGTGTTTTTAAATCTATACATTATGCAAATTTCCCATCTTATTTTAAGATTTGTACTTTATTGATTTTCAAAAACATAAATGTAAATTAAAAATATCACTAATCTCTAGTACTTTCTTATACATCTGGAGGCTTAGTATGTAAAATATATGCTATGTTATTTCATTATGTATACTATTATATATGGTAAATTATCATAAATTACTTTAAAATATAACATAGCATAGTAACATACCTACATTTACTTTTTATTTCTTCCAAAGTTTATAATAGGGGAACTAAATTCATTCATATTTTTGTAATATTATCTCATTGCAGTACTTGGTCTCATTTCTTACATATTTTTTATGTTGCAAATACCTATTTTTCTTCTCAGATGTTAGTAGACAAATGTTTCAAGTTTTATTAGTAGTGAATATTATATTTGTAACATTACAACAATAAAATGAATGATGCATTTCTCTGAACAATAAGATTTTTTTGTTTAGTTTCAGGATTTTTGTGTTTTGTTTTTTTTTTTTTCAAAATATCTCATTGCCTTCTAGTTCTCTCTTTTACTTTCTCTCTGTCTTTTGTTCTATCTCTTATTTCTTAGATTGGAGTTATTAAAGACTAGGCAACTCTTGGCAGTGGAGTACAGTGGTTAAAAGACTAACTTTGCAGATTTGAAACTTAGTTCTATATAAATTCATGAGTCTGATACCTATGCAATCTTTCTGTGCCTCAGTTTCCCTGTCTCTAAGGTGGCGATAGTCAGCGTCTTCTTCAGAAGATTTTAGGGAGGAGGAACCTGTTGTGGATAGCCTCAGCCTTGTATTTTGATCCTAATTTCACTTTCCTGGGAGGGCTGCAGAGGATGATTGAATCTGTATACCGGTGACGTCTTGTGAACCTTCTGTAATTAAAACTTGTAAAATAAAGGCTAGAGCCAGTGATTGGGCAGTAGAAGGGGAGGTGGAGAAAAAGGCTTAGGGGAGGAGAGAGTGAGAGGAATTCGATATAAGAGGCAGAAGCAGAGGCAGAGGTAAGAGAAGGAAGATAACTGAGGAGCCAGAGCTGGAAGGACAAGCACATGGCCTGGATAAACCACAAGTTATAAGGGATCTCATAACTGGGGGATAGAGTAGTGTAATGGTAAATCTGCCCAACCTAGGCGTGCAATTTATACCATAATTATTGAGTTGTGTTTTCCTTTACTGGGCTTATTTGGGTTGGAGATTTACCACAACAGGAACCTATATGTCAACTTAGAGTAATGTACACACTGAATGCTGCTGCTGACAGCCATTCTGAGGTATCAGCACGCTAGGACAGAGCACATAAACTGTGTTGGTAAGAAGGAAGTACGAATGTGTGTATTGTGTATTGTCTAGGTATGTTGAATTTTCAATAAAGGATATTGTACTAGTTAGGTTTCTGTTACTATGATAAACCACCATGACTAAAAATAACTTGAGAGTGAAAGGATTTTGTTTTGCTTTGTCTTACAGGTTACATAATCAATATCAAAAGAAGCAAAAACAGAAACTCACGGAAGAATCCTGGAGACAGGAACTGGAGCAGAAGCCATGGAGGAGGTCTGTTCAGAGGCAAGCCACTCATGGCTTACTCAATCTGCTTTCTTATATAACCCAGGACCACCTGCCCAGGGGTGTTACCACTCTCACAATGGACTGGGCTCTCTTATATCAGTCATTAATCAAAAAATGACCTACAGACTTGCTTTTGACATCAAAGATTGTAGACCAATCTGATGAAGACATTTTCTCAACTGAAGTTCCCTCTTCCCAGATGACCCTAGTTGGTGTCAAGATGACACCCACAGAAAACATCAAATCAGGACAGATATTATTCTTCATAATTGAATTCAATCAGTTGGATGCCTTATGGGTAATAACTGAAGTTTCTTCGGGAAAAAAGAGTTCTGTCTTTAGGCTGCAGCAGAGAATTCTGCCTGAGTTTCCATCCTGTAACTTTGCTCATGGGATGGAAGATTTGTCATCCCCACAAGAAAGGGCTCCCTCCCTCCTTCCCTTCCTCCTTCCCTCCCTCCTTCCCTCCCTCCCTTCCTCTCTCTTATACCTTTTTGTTTATTGCTTATTAGGGTGAACTACTTCCCAGCATGGGTGATGATGCTTATATGTAAGCAGAGTGCTTTATTGGTGACCTTCCACAGTCCCATAAAGGCGCCTTTTGCATCAGGGGACTCTCTGAGTTGAGAGAGTTGCCCCATCCTCACTTCTATATGAACGACTTGTTGCAGTGACCAAATACAAGAAACAATTTGAGGGAGAGATGGGTTGGCGTTGACTCCTGGTGTGAGTCATGGAGCTTCTCAGGACTGGACTGTAGTGGCAGCAGCTAAGGTGACTTGCTCACAGGAAGTGAAGGGGCACTACAAACCTGAAGTCCTGAGCCTCAGTGACCACTTCCTCTTACAAGACCCTGTGACCAATTCCTCTGGCAAGAGCCTGTCTCTTAAAGATTCTGCAGCCTCAAAACAGTGCCACTATCTGGGGACCGAGTGTCCAAGCATGTGAGCCTCTGGGGGACATTTCACACTCAAACCGTAACTACTTAAAAAAAAATCATTTCTTTCTCCACCTCCTCTGTCTGCTTCTCCTACAGTTCCTGTTATATTTTTGATGGGATGCTTCCAAGTCAGTTCAAGCAAATCTAGACTTGTGGGCTGAGCTGATGTGTAACTTTTCAGCAGCTGGTGATAAGAGAGATGTGGATGGTGGAGACACGTGATATTCAGTGCCAGATCCTTGTGGGAAAGGTCAAAATCTTCAGGGTGGATCCAAGGGAAGACACAGACAAGCAAATGGAGGCAACCAGGAGTCCAGGTCTTCTGCTCTTTTTCTTTCCATCTTCATTTTTTCTTAGACATCTATCTTTTTTATTGTTCTCCTGAATTCTAAGAGTATTCTTAAAATGGTTTTCTGCTTGATTGGCTTAGTCTTCCACTTTCATTCAGTCTTATGTTCTTGCTTAAGTATTTATTTGAAGCACTTAAGTATTTATTGTTTCAAATTTCTCCTTTTTACAGACACATCTTTTAATTTCATTGACATTTTAAAAAATCTGTTTGTGTGCTTCCTACAATAAAATATCATGGACCCAATTTGTATAAGTACTCATGGCAACTACTCACACATCCTCTTCTTTTTCAACCATTGAACCTTTTTATAAAATATGTGGGCACTTTCCCCTATTTGATTATTCCAAGATTTTTTTTAGTGATGTGCAATAAATGTAAGCTGGGGTACATCAGGGCTCACTGTACACTCCTTGCTCTTGAAATACTGTTTTTTTACACAATCAGGATTGATGGTGGATGAACTGAGGAAAGAGAGAAAGGCAGGTCTCTGAGTTTGAGCCTAGCCTAGGCTGCATGGTAAGTTCTAGGCCAGCTAGGATTACAGAGTAAGATCCTATCTTAGTCTCCAAAAATAGATAGATAGATAGATAGATAGATAGATAGATAGATAGATAGATAGATAGATAATATGTACAGACAGGCAGGCAAATAAAAACTAGTAGCTATAACAATTTAGGCCACTGTCCTTGCAAAAACATAGATTTCACAATTATATGCATGTGTAACTCTTTCTGCATCAAACAAAGCTTTTAAACTCATATTACCAGGATAATACCATTGTTTATAATTTGAAAGCAAAACTAGATTTCTCTTGTACCATAGATAAAGTCTCAAAATGTCACATATGAAATATTTTATATTTACCCCCAGTATTTTAAAGGTTGTCTTTGGTTCTGGACCTCGGACAAGGGACTAAGGTGCATATTTTACATATCAGAGCTGAAGTGGCCTTCAGGTTCTCCCAATATCCTTCAGTTCCTACCTTTTTTGGGCACTCTGGAATACCTTACCCTCTGTCCTGAACTGTCAGCTGAGGGGCTGGGTTGCCCTTCCTGCAGAGCTCTTCCCTATATTATCCAGACTGTTTAGTCTCTCTTTTCTTCTCCCTCCATCTCCCTTTCTTTCTCACCTCTTCTCTAGTTCACTCCCCTCCCCCCTCACTTCTCTCCCCACAGTGACTTCCTGGCCTCCATCTTTGGGGCTAATGAACTCACCAGAGAACAGCTTCCCAATCAACCTGCATTTAATATAAAATAATCTGGTTTGAATTGGCTCATTTCACCATCAGAGAAATAATCTATCAGTCTTGGCTTTCATATATTTCAATGGGTTGTGTGTTTGTTCTTAGCCAATGTGCTTTTGATTGCTGGAGTTATGTTTCTGTTACTGAGTGATCAAGTCTATCTTCCTCACACACTTTATTTTTTTTTTTTTTAGAAATTCTTTTTTTTTTTTTTTTTTTTTTTAAGTTTTTCGAGACAGGTTTCTCTGTGTAGCCCGGGCTGTCCTGGAACTCACTCTGTAGACCAGGCTGGCCTAGAACTCAGAAATCGCCTGCCTCTGCCTCCCAAGTGCTGGGATTAAAGGCGTGCGCCACCACCACCCGGCTACACTTTATTTTAAAAGAGAGAAAAATGTCACACGGTCGGATCCTTCTCAGTCAGCTTTATTGCAGGAACAACTCTTGACTTATGGACTGGGACTGAACCGGGACGGGATGGGCACCTGGACCAGGATGGGGACATATGGCCGGGGACCCCAGCAGCAGAAATGAGCTGCTTATATAACTGCCCAAGGCAGGCTGGGTGATGTGTTCTCTCAGGATAGGTTAAGCTGCCAATACCTCATTAGCATAAGCCCGCTCGGAGGGGCAAGAGGTCAACGCATGCACAAAGGACTTGTTTACCAGTTTAGCTGAGCTGGTCACGCTGGAAGCCAGCTGCCTACATCGTCAGGTGCTAGTCATAAGACTTTGCAACCATCCCAGGTGCTATCTTAAACATGGCTGCCTACAGAAAAATTTATCCTTACTCTTCTTTACATTAATTTCTCATCACAGATACAGGAATTCTTTAAAGACAAAATTGTATGAATTTTGATTAACCGTACAGTAGAGATTTGTTTTTTTTTTTTCACAAGACATTTTGCCAACAAAGCAGCAGTTAATGCATTTTATGGAGAAAAGGGTGGGACCCCCAAACTCTTCCCATTCACCTCTAATGGATGATGTCACCTGAAGACCATTCTCAAAGAACTAAGAGTTGAAAATAAGCACTTGTGCATTTCTGTCTGAATAGTCCCTGGGTGTGGCCATTAGACGGTGGATTTGATATGTTAATTATAACAGAGGCTAGGACCCCTATTGTAATCTAAAATTTCTTTGTGAGGGTGTTAATGGATGAAACTTACATTTGAACAGATAGGAATTGTTTAACAGATTGCCTTCCTTAAAATGAGTGAGTCTCATCTAACCCTTTGAGTAGCACCAAAGGCTGACTAGAGCAAGAAGACTATGTGCCAGTAGCTAGCTTCTAAACTTGAACTTCAGTTTAGATGCTGCTCTTCTCTCTGGCCTGCCTACTCACCCCATAGAGGCTTGACAGCTTCCATAGTTGCAAAAGCCAATTTCCTAAAACAAGTCTCTCTGTCTATATATGTATCCAATTGAGTCTGTTTCTCTGGAAAAAACTGACCAACATAGACACATATCTACAATTAGGGACAGAAATTAAGGGTTTGTAATTAATTGAAATTAATTAGTTTGTAAGGTACAAACTAAGATGAGGAGGAAGATATGATCAAGAGACAAGACAGAAAATATTGGTTGATAATTTAAGAACAAATGAATCGAAAGAGAAAATTAAAGTGACATGAAGAGAGCATGAGAAGATAGCAGATGCTTTGCAAGTCATCCTCAAGGACAGACACAACTGTTCTTAGCCTTTTGATAGTAGCATTGATGAAAGGACCCTAAGTAAGCACAAATCAAAATGGCAGATGACAAACATATGGAAATGCTGGATAAATAGAGGTCTTAACCCATTACACTGTGATTCATTAGTAATGAGGGAAGTTTGAAACTCCTGGCCATATTATCAAAGGCAGTGGGGGCAGAGAGGCATGTGTAAAATTTAAATTTGAATGAGAGAAATGCTGAAGAGACAAATCAGCTGAACATAGCTTTTGAACACTTAGGTGATTAGAAAAGGTAAATATAGGATGCACAATTTCTAAAATACTGACAAAGGGAAGGAAGCTTATTTAGAAGAATATGAAAAACATATTTTGAAACCACATAAGCAAAAAGGTAATAAACAACATAGACCCACATGATAGATGTTAGCATAGGAACAATTGAGAAGCTTGGAAGCCACACATCTCAGTTACATAAAATCCGTCAAAAGGGTTATGGCTTCCCATCCATGGACCAATTCTTTTCTGTGTAATGGAAAACAATTTTCTATGGTTTAAGAGAAAGATATATAAACCACAAAACAGAATATAAGAACATAAAAGGATAAGTAAGGATTTGTCAAAGAAATAAACATGAGAGAATTAGACTTACAACTGAAGCAACAAAGAATTTAAGAAAAACATCCACTGACAAGACAAAGGTGGTCACAAAAATACAAATTCATGTAAGTTTGTTTATTCTCCTAAGAAGAAGAGAGACATAGAGGATTTGGTTCACTGGGGGATGGCAGAGACCCAAGTACAGAGAAGCTGAAGTACAGAGAAACCCAGTGGAAGAGATCAGGGCACCTTTCTCTCTCAGATTCTCCCAGAGCAAAATTCCCATTATCTCATAAACCGTGGTGAGTATTTTGAGCTCCTCTTATGTGATTTAAGCAAGTTTCAACTCTAAATAGAACAATCAAAAAAGAATTTATTTTTACCATTATGAGATCTTTTTAAACTTTCAAAAGCATAAAATTTCTAAGTCAAATATTAGCTATAATTTATATAAAAACGGGTGTTTCTGCTTAGTAAGAATCCCACAGATAAAGTGACCAAAAACTCACAGAGACCAGGGAGAAAACACAAGACACACAGTAGGAAAATGGGAAGGAACAGAAGAAAAATTATAGAAGGTAGACTTTAAGAGATGTTTAATGTTACTGGCAATTTTACTTAATCTTAATACTCTATAATAATATGTTTTATTTTTAGTGGACATAATTGTTCACACTAGGGAGCGAGCACAGCATGACATTTACTACTGCCATCACCTCAAACACTACCTTTTCTTTCTGTTGGAAACACCCCCAAACCCTCTCTCTATTTTGCAGCACACAATGACCTGCTATTAGCTAGTTACCTTACTTTATACAGAACATTAGAAACCAAGGAAGACACCAAAAGACAGAAGTCCTCTTTATTGATTTGAATAAGAAATGTCCCTGTCATAGTAGACATGTGATTGCTTGGCCTCCAGTTGGTGGCACTCTTTGGGGAGGTCTATGTGGTGCAGCCTCATTACTTGGAAGAAGAATGTTGATGGAGTTGGGTTTGAGAACTTAATGCCTTGTCACCTCCCTTTCACTTAGCTTCATGCTTGTGGTAAAAGATGGATGCTTTCAGCTTCCTGTTCCTGCTGCCACACCTCCTCAACATATGGACGTAATGCTCTAAAACCATAAGTCCAAATAAACTATTCCTTCTGCAAGTTGCTTTGGCCCTGGTGGTTTGTTAAAGCAACAAAAAAGTAACGAATTTATAACCCTCCATACTCTGGGACTGATATTGTGAAAATTCTGTTGTTCCAGAAGCCATCTATACATCCAGTGCAAATCCATCAAATTTCCAATACAGTTCTTTATGAAAATTGACAGACAATTCCTTAAAGTCAAAATGCCAAGGAGAGCCGAAAACAATCTTAAACAACAAAAACATTGTTGGAGGTATCACTCACCATCCCTGATACCAAATTATACTATGGAGATAGATATAGTAATAAAAGCATCATGAAAAAAAAGCATCATGGTATTGGTATAAAAACAGGCAGTGGTGATTGAGGACCCAGATATAGGCCCAGATATAAGTTTTAATGAAAAGGCCAAAAATACACCTAAAGAAAAGATTATTAGTTTTTCTCTCAGTTCTCACCAGAGAAGCTTGTTTTTGTAGTAAATGGCAATTAATATAAAGACCAACAACTAGTCAATGTGCAGATAATAAATGACTATACAGTTATTCACCTGAGATGGAACAATGGGAGGTCTGTATCTCACCACTTCCCCACAAGGTTCAGGACTCACAGCAAAGGAACGGGTAGAAATATCATAAGAGCCAACAATAGTTGGTACTTGTCTGCAGTGAAGGGGTGTTGGTCATGAAAGCAGTTACATACATGAACTCAAAGCAGCTGGGTTTGCATACAATCTTCACAAGATCAAGGCATCCAAAACCCCAGCATAAGTGGAAAGGAGCCAATGAAGTCTCAGTTCTATCTAAAGAACTATGGGCAACTGATGGCTTCTAGGAGAAGGAGAGTCAGTTTTCTCTAGCAATGTCACCTCAGAGAGATTAGCTATACTCCAGAGGATGGCCCTACACCTTTATAATACAGCTAGTACTGACTAGACTCTGGGGTTTTTTTTTTTTGTTTTGTTTGTTGTTGTTGTTTTTTTGTTTGTTTGTTTTTTGGCTTTTGGTTTTTTTTTTTTTTTAAAGGAACACAAGAAATTGGGGAGGAAACGGTGGGGAGGAATAGGGAGGTATTGGCTGAGAGGGAAAGGGGGTAGATTTGATCAAAGCACCTTATGCATGTGTGAAGTTCTCAATTATGAAAAGGGGCAAGGAGAGGAGAGAGAGAGAGAGAGAGAGAGAGAGAGAGAGAGAGAGAGAGAGGAGAGAGAGAGGAGAGATTGTTTCCTTACCCAACTGTACCCGTCTCTGTTTCTCCTCACCCACACCTTTTTCAGGCCAATATGAGGTTTCACTTTACACCCAGTAAGTCAATTGTTAAAAAAAAAGTAAAGTTTGTAAGAAAGTAAAGTGATATCTTTTTTTCTTCTTCTTCTTTTTTTTTTTTTTTTTTTATCAAAGCCACTAAAAGCCACAGCGCCTGCCTGAGGGTGTCAGGCACACGGTCCTGTATATTGGAATTACAGATGTACACTGACCTTTAGGAAGAAGCTCTTGAGAAGGGAGCTCTCAATTTTGAAATTTTGAATTTTGAAAATTTTACCTCATAGGACACTTAACTGTATTTGAAGTCATTTTTTTGGTTTTCATAGTTGGGATTTTGTGGAACCCAAAGATGAGGTTAAATGTCTGCCTTGTCCAGAACAGTCCTGAACAAACAGGAATTGTCTGTGTAGCTTTAGAATCCTGACCCAGAGAAGTTTTTAGCAAAGGTGCAGAAAGGGACTTGACTGTGGTTGTTTCTCAAAGTTGTTTGTGGAAGTGCAGAGTTGTCATACTCTGGGTCTAATGCACATGCCACATGATAGATACACAGTAAATTGCGTGGTGCACTCATAAAGAAAGGACATACAATAATACAGATAGATCTAAAACCAGATGTGGTGGCACATAACAGCAATCCCAGTGACTTGAGATATACCTGCAGGAGAATCAGAATGTCAAGGTTGTCTCCAGCTACAGAGTGAGTTAGAATGGAAACAGATCTTGTCTCAAAACAAATAAACAAAATAAAAAAATAAATAAATCAAAACAGACAGATCCTAAAGGATTGTTGAGACAGAAAAGTAAGAAATATAATTAAACCAATAACTTAAAAGATGTAAATGTAAAGAATGCACACACAATGCAGCAATTCATTATACAAGATTATATCATTTCCAAAGAAGAAAAGAATGAATATGTTAGAAATAAAGTAGATTAATGCAAATTAGCTTAAAGAAGAAAGCCTGTACTAATAATAACATTGTCTCATGAAACAAGGAGTGTTATTAATGCAGACCTTTGACACTGAGGTAAAAATCAAATAACTAGGGGCTGGAGAGATGATTCAGAAGTAAGACCAATAGCTATTTTTCCAGAGGACCGAGGTTCAATTCCCATCACCCACATTATATACAGGAGATCTGATGTCCATGCACACCAGGAACACATATAGTACACAGACATACACATAAGCAAAACAATCATACACATAAAATGAATAAACAACAAATATTTTACTGAACTTCTATGGAAAATGCTATTCTTTTCAAGTGATCATTAGCATTATAAAAGCATTTGTGGTCACAATATACATGAAGAAAATCTCAATACATTACAAAATAAGAACTGACAAGGAATACATTCATAAACATTAAGAATTTAAAAAACAGGTTAAATTGAAGTCCTTTGGGCTTTTAAATGAAAACCACTTGAGTTGTTTCTAGACCAGAGAGAAAAAGAGACTCACACACTATGCTGGCAACAGGATAAAGGCAATTTTGCATCAAAAACTTATTAGATGTACTTAAAGTTTTATTCAATATAAAATTCATAAGACCTCTACTGCCTGTGCTATTAAACAAGAAGGAATATAAATATTTGATCTAAGCAGTCACCTCAAAATATTGGGAAAACAACTTCAAAATAAACCCAAGAATAGTTGGAGGGAGGTAAGTTGAAGAATTCAATATTAAATAATCTGAAAACAGAAAACCAACAACCTGTTCTTTGAAAATTAAGAAAAAGAAGAGAAAATAGAAGTCAGCAGTAAGGGAAATAGAAAATACATGTCTGAGCTGCTCAGGCTGAGAGCCAGAGTGGAAGGCTTGCTTCCCCACTCTGGCATTACTGGGTAGTAGAATAGCATCACAAAGGATAAGCGTTTACCAGACTTCCTGTGGGAAACCAGCTCAGACCCACCCATGGTTCTTCTGTCCACTCACAGTCCAGGCCTGACACCAGCAAGGCAGGCTCCCACTGTTCTCAGGTCAGCCCCAGCACATGCAGGATCTGTTTGGGTTTGGTTGCTCCCCTCCTGCTGCAGTTCTCTGCAAGCTATCACTGCAAAGAAGTCCAGCTATAGTGACACAGTGACACATACCCACTCTATATGCCAGCCTGGGAACTCTGCTATGCCAGGACATCTTTTGTCACTGCCACTGACAAAAGCCTGCTTGCACAGGAAGAAGTGTGGTCCATGGATATTCCTAGTCGAATCCCTTTGTCCCATTGCATGCAAGTGACAGCCTTCCTGGAGCCGGGACTGGGGAGGTATCATTCCCACTGTGGTTGAGAAAGTCACTTTCTCTTATAGAAATCAGGCATCCTACTTTTGAGCAAGTTGAAAATTTGCATCTTCCTCCTAGATTATATTATCATTTTCTCATATTAATAGCCTATAACCTCATATGGAAGATTTTAAAAAGCTGCCACTTATTTTCCTAAAAATAACAACTAACCAATTTCACTTCAAAACTACTTTCATTTTTAGAACAACAATACAGACAGACACAAGAGGAGAGTTAATACTTTCCTCCATCCACACTAATTTTACCCGGCCTCCTCCATATGCTGACTCACGCTAACAATCTGTGTATGTTTCCATAGTTCCCTGTCTGTTCACACGGTTTATGTTAAACATTTAAAAACATTATTCTTCATATTTTTGTGTTGACTGCAAAGCAGCTTCCTATCTGGACTTCCTTCCCTGTACAGTTAATTTGGGGGCAATAAGGAGAGACCTCCCAAAAGACGGTGTGACCACAGAACCAAATACAATCACAAGGAGCCATGCTTGTATTTTATGTAAAACTTAACCACTAGGCTTATGGCAAAATATTTGTTGGTGGTGTATTGGCTGTTTTTGTACTGATGTGTCCAAGCCTCCTGACAGACACAACTCAAAAGAGGAAATGCTTACTTTAGTGCATGGTCTGGTGGGTGGTCGTTAGTCCATCACAACGATGAGGGTGGAGACTAGTGAGTTCTGTGTACAGAGCTGGGAAGTGAGGTTGTGGCTTATTTGCACTGTACCAGCTGTAGTCATTACATTTTTGTTGCTGTGATATAGTACCCTGACCAAGGACAATTAAAGAAGAAATAGTTTATTGGAACTTAGAGTTTCAAAGGAAGCATCCATATTGTGGAGAAACATGGCCATTTATGACTGGAGGAGGAAGTTGAGAGATCAACCTCAAACAGCAAGTAAAGAGAGAGAACAAAGGAGAAATGGGTGGAGCCTATATGCTCTCAAAGCTAGCCATGAGATGCCTCCTGCAAGGCTGCACCTCCCCATAACCTCCTGAAACAGAGCTACCAACTGGGGACCAAGTGTTCAAAACCCTAAGCCTCGGAGGGACATTGCTCATTCAAATCACCACACCTGTCAAGAGGTAGAGTACAAAAGCTAGCAGCAGCAGCTGGCGTTGCCTTCAGAAGTGGACCCCTAGTAACCACCCTCTTCCACGAGCTCCGCCCTGTTTCCTAAAGGCTCTACAGCTTGGGAACATTAGTGAAAACTTAAGCCTATCAGATTTAAATTGTAACAGCTAAGGGCAGATCATGTTAGAGGATTCTGGGTTTGATCTGTTTTTTGGCAACTGAGAGTTCAAGAAAAAAAAAATGTTTTTTTTTTTTTCTTCAAAAACGGCTACAATACTAAAGATAATAGAAAAACTGCCCATGGCCTAGTGGTAAGTTGATATATGATTTCCAGTTAATATTAAATCATAAACAAAATATTCATGTTAAAAACAATGGCCAGTGTTTGCACACCCAGGAACAGCTAGTGTAGGGCATCACGGTCTCCCTGGAGACTCCCAGATGCAGAAGGGCATGGCCTTGGGTCCTGCAGAACCAAGAATAATCTTTCAGACTGATTTCCCCTGCACTCACCCCTCCTGCTGCTCTGATCGCTCCAATACAATCGCTCCAATTCAGACTTGATATTTGCTGAAGCTTACTTATCCCCATGGCTTGAAACCAAATTACAGAAGGCTAGGATCGCTTCACTCCGTGCTAGTTTGGACAGGTACAAATATTTGAAAGGCTCCTTTGTATGTCTAGTCCATACACGTGGAAAGGATGGGAGCTAGTGGGCTTGGAAATGTCAATGAATACAATTGTCTGTCTGCCCAAAGGACTTGCTTCCCAGGCATGTTGAGAAGTGGAGAGGTGCTCTGTGACTTATCAGCAAAGGAGTGTCCATGGCAACCAGCCCCAGGTTTCCTTGGAGATATTGTGGCTTGGCTGGAAGCCAATGCAGGAAGTGCATTGGAATGGGGTCCAGGAAAGAACAATGACACAATCTTTGCATGGAGACAGATTGTGTCAGACGTGCACACCACACAGTAAATGAATGTGAGCCTCCATTTCCACAGAACAGGCACGACACACATCAATGCTGATGGTTCTACCAAAGACCATCTATCCTGACTTTAATCTCAGGGAGACCAAACTTAACAATAAAGCTGTGCCATTGATGTGGCATGGAGGTCACCTTAAAGTTGGCGCTGGCCAATTAAATAAGATTTTAAAAATGTGAAAAAGAAACACATAGCCAGAGTATTTAATAAAATCCACCAATGTAGTCTTATTAACAGTGCTTATACTTTAGTCTAGTTCTTACACTTTTCAAAGAAAGAGAGCCTTTTTAATTTTCATTCTTACATCTTATTTTCTGGTTTTTGCTTTATGTAACTTCTTCAGTTTGTGTAAGGACCAATGTGTATCAACATAAGACCTCTCCTTTTTATTCTTCATACCCACCAGAAACCGAGTGCTTGTATAGTTTGTATTTTGAGAATTAGCCCCAGACGAAGGAGATGCTGTGCTTGAGCCTCTGCCTAGCATTACAACTGTATTCTCCAGTTCAACATGTTCTGATACAAATTAAAGGAAGGGTGTGCTCTGGGACTTCTGAACTAGAAATTTCCACACTGAGAACCTGGGAATTGACTTTTGAGACTAGAGCAGGCTATTGTGAAGCAAGACAGATCACTTCTCTTTTGAAGAAAAGGAAACGCCCACACCTCCATGCATGAGTTGTGAGGGATCCAGAGACAGCAGTGAAAATGACCACACAGATGCTGTGTGTAGAACTGCAGGGGTGGGTTTCAACAGCATGCGCTAATTGGGAAAAGCCCACACAAAAGACTAGCTGCCTAAACGTTTGCTTTCATTTATACAAAACTCCAAACAAGTAAAAATCTAGAAAAAGAACTAGAGGTAAGTGGCTAAGGGTGGGGACAAGACTCATGGTCATAAGGGACATTTTTATAGTCTATATTATAAAGACACATTTGTAGTCCATAGTGTAAAGAGGGGCCTGCGCACACACTGTGTTCATTTTGAGTTCACTGCCCCTTTCCCTGCCCAGATGTCCCTGGAGGAGAACACAGGTTGAGATTAGCAGCAGCTAACTTGACTGAGCCTTTCGGCACATGCGTGATCCTAGACATCTGAAGGAAGAACAGAACTGGTGATAACGAGAGAAGCACAGACATCATCACTGGTCTCAAAAACATGGCTGACACCTGGCCAGAGGAACAGGATTGGACTCGAGAATGATTACAAATCCCCATTTCTCCACTCTGCCATCTGGAGGTAATGTTTAAGACAGGTTTCTAGGTTGTCTTTTTAGATTACCAGGTCTCCAAGTAAAGTACTGTATAAAGATTCAGGTCATTTTATTTTATTTTATTTTATTTTATTTTATTTTATTTATTTTATTTTATTTTATTTTTTTTATGTGTCAGGTGGTATAGACCCAGTTATAGAGCCCCAGAGTCCAATAAGAGGGCCTTGGGTGATGGAAATCTTCTACAATATGTCTATGGCAATGGTTTCCTGGCTATGTGAACATTCCCCAGACCCCATTGGCTTTTATACTGACCACTGGTAACTTGATTGCTCAGAAATATACCTAAATAAAGCTGATTTTCAAGAGTTTGAATCCTAGGTGGGGAAGATTGTTTATAAGTAAAAATGTTTGCTGAAAAAGTCTATCAGCCTGAGTTTGATACCCAAACCCTTTTACAAAAATCAGATGCAATGGTCTACACCTGTAAGCCCAATGTTTCCACAGTGACATGGGAGGGCGATGGAAGCCCCTATCTCAAAACAAGGTGGAAGGAAAGAACTGACTCCTGAAAATTTGTCCTCTGAAAAGTTACCAGTATTCAGTATAAAAGCCAATGGGGTCTGGGGAATGTTCACATAGCCAGGAGACCATTGCCATAGACATATTGTAGAAGACTTCCATCACCCAAGGCTCTCTTATTGGACTCTGGGACTTTATAACTGTGTCTATACCACCTGACACATAAATAAAATAAAATAAAATAAAATAAATAAAATAAAATAAAAATAATGAAATAAAATGAACTGAAAGTGCAATGTGCATGTGCAATGGCATACATACCTGTGCTTACACACACACACACACACACACACACACAGAGAGAGAGAGAGAGAGAGAGAGAGAGAGAGAGAGAGAGAGAAAGAACTGTGTGGAATCACTTCTGTGATCTGTCATTAGTGCCCTAGTTGGGGTTAACTCAACATTTTTCATGTCTTCTGGGTGCAGTCTGAGGATATCCTGCCATTCTTGGGGCTTGTGTTTCTATTACAATGGTCAGAGTAGACAACTAAGGGCAGCCATTGGGCTCATCTATCCAGCTTTCTCCGGATGAGTGAAGATGTATTATATTGTGGGAATGTGTGAAAAATAGAAGCTGGGGAGAAGGCTTGCTCCCCTGAGTGCTTGCTTCATAAACACAATGATCTGAGTTCATATTCGTAGCACTCACATGTAGTACAACCAATTTAAGCTTATCCCCCACTAGCTTACAAATAAACATGTCTCAGACTATGGTGATTTTATTTGGCTTTGGGATTAACCTCTAAGCTATTCTTCTAACTGTTGGCCTGGCTACCTTCCCAGCTATGTACCCCAGATACTTGCTGTTTCTCCTGGCCATGTGCTCATCATCCATCTCCTTTCATGGTGGCTTCCTCTCTCCTCTAGTTCTTCCCACCTACCTCTAATCACTCCAGTAATTTGCCATAGCCAATTTTATCTAAGTAATCATTTTAAATCAAGGAACAAGGTTTGCACAACAAAAGCTTATAAACATGAGAATTTAACATGATGATAAATAGCAACAGACCAAACTGCAACCCTCATATAAAAAGCTCAGCATGGCAGTATGCATCTGTAATCCTAGCATGGGGATGTAGAAACAGGAGGGTTCCCGGGGTTTGCTGGCCTAGCTGTATTGGTAGGTTCCAGGTTCAGTGCAAAACCTTGTCTCAAAAATGAAGGCTGAGGGTCAGCAAGATGGCTCAGCAAGTAAAACTGCTTTGCTCTGCAAACCTGATGACATGAGTTCAATCTCTAGAATCCATGTTAATGTGGAAGGAGAGAACTGCTTCCAAATAGTTGTCTTCTGAACCCTACATATGTGTACATGTGCCCCCAATGTGAGATCCAACACATGATAGCAATAAATGATGAGGACAATAAAATCATTTAAAAATAATGTGCAGAACAACTGAGAAGGTCACTCAGACACACATATGTGCACACATATATACATATATACATATATACATTACATATGCATGTGTACATATCCACACATAAAGAAAGATAAGAAAAGAGAAAATTAATAAACTATTTATCAAGTAAATAAGGGGAGACTGCAACAGAACACAAACTCAAAAGAAGGAAAAAATGCTGATAGAAATATATCCCCATACACAAAGATCATTTAATATAGTATTTAATAATTTAAAAACCCTTTAATTTTGATTCATTGTGTTAGTAGAGTAAATGAGAGAAGTTTTTCCTGGCATTATGGGCTTCCTCTTGTATGTGACTTTGACTTCATGTGTCTGACTAAAATTTTCTTGAAATTTTGCATAAAATTAAACACCATGCTAATTGTCCCTCCCACTGTTCCCTTTGTCTTTCACAGGGGTTGGACATGCATTGCAGTATGATGGCTTTCCTGCTTCTTCTGGATAGCTTACAGGAATGGGTCAGTGAAAGAGGCAGTACAGTTGAATGAGCAAGCAAAGAAATGGTTCCTAAGCTCTTGAGGGCAAGGCATACAGAAGTCAGAGGATGTGAACCACCTACTGCATGGGCCAGGGCCAACAAAGGAACTAGGTCCTTGCCATGTTCTCAGAAAGTGTTCACGGAATACAGGCTGAAGAACTGTCTTAGAAAGAAAAAGGCAAAACCCACTTCTATAAAGCTGGAAGACAGTTTATGGGACTATAAAGAGATTCATGATCTCAGCAGCTACTGCCCAAGCACTGTCAGTAATGTGAGCTAAACACTTGTAATTCCCATGGACTCTACTGTGCAAAGGTGGACGTGCATTTAACACATTCATGGAGATGAATGTAATAGCACCAGAACTAACTTGTATGAAGAGAAAGACCAAGATACAGGGAGGACAATGGTGATGTGATTCTAATGTAGACAGAGACCATAAAAGAAGTAAACAGGGGTGAGGGGGGAATGATGACTCCAGCTACCCAAGTAGAGAGCAGGGAAAGAAGCAATCCACCTAAATGACCTACCTGGTTTGAAGATGTGAACTGGGAGTAACATGGTGTAATTAATGAGGTTCACAACAGCTACACATTGTGAAGCTCAGTGAGTCGCAAGCTGGGCCACCAGCCCTGGGCCTCTCAAGTAACACAGATTCACAATCTTAAATACATTATCGGAGCGTTGAGCAAAAGTGATCTTGCTTCAGTAAGATGGCTCTTGGGTTGTGTGAGATTGCAGGAGAGGCATGAAGGTAGGAAGGGGAGACCCTTCCAGGCACTGTTGTAGCAGGTGAGTTGACAAACCAGGAGGGCTCTTATTGGTGTAGAAAAAAGAGGAGTGATTATGGACATTTTGAAGAAGTCTTATGAAGAGGATTTCATGACAAAGTGAGTGTCAGTGGTGAGGGAGGAGAATGGCTACCAGATGGCCTGAGTTCCCAGAGGCAGGAAGATGGCATATATCAAAATGGGACAATCAAGGAGGAAAGAGAGGGCTGGGTCGGCGAAGATGATGTAAGAAGGATGCTGAAGGCAGAATGAGAGCGTTCCAGTCAGGCATGTTATGTGTGAGGGGGTCACATGGAAGCCAAAGATAGCTCTCCTGGGGCAGCTAGGTTTGGAACTGGAGCACAGTGGGGAATTTTCAGTGAATCAGAGATCTGAAAACAACTAGGATTAGATATTTAAATAATAAAGAACAAGATAAACTCTATTTAGAAAGAAGGAAGATTGGATGTGTGGCATTTAATAGTGGCAGAATTTGGGGTGGTCTATGCTCTGAAAGTCCACAGAAGAACTGAGCAGCCATCAGAGGAGACCAGCACTAGCTGTCTGCATCAGGGCCACACCCGGCTGCATCTGAAACTAAAGTTTGAGAGGATCTGAGCTATGCAGATATTTCCGTATCCCTATGGTTAAGATCCTCTCCAGGTCAAGGCCTGAAGCTGTACTTGCAGTTACAGTATGTTCCATGTTTTGTTTTGCTTTGTTTCTTACAGAGAAAAGAGAAGAAGGAAATGTGTGATGGCCAGCCACTATCTTCAACACAAGCCTTATGAGATTTGCACGCCCTGTTATCAGAAAATCCAACTTGACCTTTAAAGAACAAAGAGACACAAAACAGCTGACAAGGGTCTAGGAGGAACCTGTTCAAAAGAAGCGCCAATTTCTCTTTACAATGGCTACTGGAGTAAAGCAAAGGGTCCTACCCATCAATCTCACCCGAGATCATAAAGCTCTGACAAAATGGCACGACAGACAATCATTTATGCTGTATAAAGGATAATTCTGTAGGAGAAAAAAATTACAATCTGTCATGTGCACTGGGATGACCTAAGTCCTTGGCATTTGTCCCATACACACAAATGGGTTTTTGCTCTATTCAAATACAGGAAGAAGTAACCTCATAATGAGAATGAATACTCAGACAATGCATCTGACTAATTTTTCTCTATCATGTGGTATGTGTGCACGTGTGTGCACGTGTTTGCATGTGCGTACATGCATGTGTGTATAAGAGTTGAGCCACTGTATAACATTTCACTAATTTTGAAATCTTCTTGGCCTCTTGTAATTGGTCTCATCATTCATGAAAATATTCAAATCTGTTTAGCCTATAGAGGAAAGCTCCTTCTGTCAAGCACCTAATATAATAAGCATTTATGGAGTGGGGCATTATTCCAGAGTCTCTCTTGGTTAACCACACATATGAAAGATTAGCCTACTCAGATCTTATTATACTATGCCTTTAGACGTTCCAGAGGAATCTTATATAATCCAAGTCTGCTCCAGTAGTATGCTGGTAAATGCTTGAAAGTCACTCTCCTCTCTCCCCGAAAGGGAAAAAATGCTTTGGTTTTTAGCTTTTGCCAATTTCCATGGTGTAAACCTTCCACTGTGGCTAAGTCCAAGCTACTGAGGCTTTCATACATGGCTTATAAATTTTGAGAAAATTTGACATTCCAACCAGTATGAGGTAGTTCTAATATATTGCCACAAATAAATCTCCAAGTGACTGGTGAATTAATGACAGTGTATTCTCATTGCTGACAAACCATCTGCACAATAAGATGTAAACATCACCTTAGGGCAGTGGCTCTCAACCTTCCTACTGCTGCAGCCCTTTGAAACAGATCTTCATGTTATGGTGACCACTAACCATAAAATTACTGCATTTCTACTTCATAACTGTAATTTTTTACTGTTATTAATCATAATATAAATATCTGTGCTTTCCCATGACCTTAGGTGACCCCTGTGAAAAGGTTGTTTGAATCTCCAAAGGGATCACAACTTACAAGTTGAGTACCTGTGAATTACAACCAAACAAGCTGTCTTCAAATAGGATGCCACAAGAGGCTCAATGACTTCAAAAGCCATTCTCTTCTGATTAACCCTTAATGATGCTATTAGTCAGTAAAATAATAGCATTCTTATATAAAAAAAAAACTCGGAAAATACTAACAGTAATTTTTCTCTAGAAGCCCAATGTCCCTTGAGAATTACTGTGAAAGTCTCTGGCAGGAAACATGTTTGTAAAATCCCATGCACATCCTCTGATCTGTTCCATCTTTTGTAAGTTTTGTCACCAATACTTCTCATTTGGGGGACAAAGACCTCTGTGCCCCATGGACACTATTCCTGCATGACTGGACAGAAATTATGTGGAGAAAGAATCCCCTGCTGCCCCTGATAGTCTCATTATTCTTATGAAAACTCGTTCAAAAGAAGCTCTTCAAGCTGACATGCAGGGGGATTGGTGCCACACATGTCAGTTCAAACTGACATGAGTATGGGTATGTTATTTAATAATTAAGATATACTTCACTCATTCACTCAATTTAAACATTATTTTGGACACACAATGGCCATCGAAATACATAACTTGGGAGATTAGTGAATGAGAGACAGTGTAGTGTACACAGATTGACATAGAACTTTAAATTGTAGGAAGAGTCATAAGTGAAAACACACAATATTATTGAAGTGTGTTGCAGAACTGCAGCTTAATTTGACTTATTAAAAAAAAGGAGTGGAAATTGATGGAGAATAGGAGATGAATGCTGAGGTGAGAAAGAAGATGAGCAGATGGTGACCTTGTGGAGCCTCAGTGAGCTGTGCTCTGTACCTGGAGACTGTGAGCTCAGCAAGCAATCCAGATAAAGAGGCAAGCATGAGACATCCTGAGGCCATCAAACAAAAGGCTCAGAATCCAGATAAAGTCTATGTTAATCAGGACACTGGGACCTGCACTCAGTCCCTGGAAGCCAAAGTAGAAAAGAGCAGACTGACTTCTGGACATTGTGTGAGGGTCTTGGCCTTTGTGTGCCCCTACACATATAGGAATAGTGATAAGTAAATGAAAGAAAAGAAATCACTCTTCAACTACAAAGGCCTAGCATTACATACTGTATCTATGGAAGCTGCTGAATAAAGGAGGAGACCAGTGAAAGAAGCAAAGTCTGCTTGGGGTCTCACTTTCAAAAGGACATTCATTAATATGAATGAATCTTTGTAATAATTTAAACAATGCTTAAATTGTTCATTATGGATCATGTGGACTTTGCAATAGAAATAAAATACACAATTTTCAGTTAGAGAAAGAAAAAATAAATGACAAACAAAACTCTATGAAAACAAATGGAAAGCCAGACTAGTTTTTCTTTTCATGACTTAAGAACAGAGGCACTGAGCAAGAGAGCTGACCCCACCCCAAGTCAGCTGCAGTACTTGGGAGAGCAGGCCCCTCATATTGCAGCACCAGTTCAGATACCTCGCGGACCCAGATCCAGGGCTTCGAAATGGCCTACTCAACATCTGTTGTGGATAGCCCCAGCCTTGTATTTTGATCCTAGTTCCACCCTCTGGGAGGGGCTGCAGAGGAGATTGAATCTGTACACAGATGACGTCTTGTGAACCTTCTGTCCAGTTAAATTTGTAAAATAAAGGCTAGAGTCAGTGATTGGGCAGTAGAAAGGGAGGCGGAGAAAAAGGCTTAGGGGAGGAGAGAAGAAGAGAATTCGATATAAGAGGTAGTTGAAGGAGGAAGGAGCATAAGGTGGTTGAAGGAGAAGAAGAAAGTCGACGAAGGAAGGTGAAGGAGTAGGAAGAGCTGGAGATGGAAGGACAAGCACTGCAGTCTGGATAAACCACAAGTTTAAGGGATCTCATAGCTGGGAAATACAGTAGTGTAATTGTAAATCTGCCCAATCTAGTGTGCAATTTGTACCATAATTATAGAGTTGTGGTTTTCTTTTACTGTCTTAATTGAGTTGAAGATTTACAGCAACAACATCTACCCCACTGGTGAACTTCTAGAGTGCATGTAGGGGCCAGTGCTACAGATCCAAAACTACAGGATCTCCATGGCACAGGCAATGACAGAATATACTATGAGTACTCCCACTGAAGTTCCAGTATTGAAAGAGTACCAGAAGCCAGAGGCCTCATACCAGATCAATGAGTCATTGCAATGAATGTTTGCAAGCAAAGAAGTATGGTCAAAAAGGTATACTGTGGAATACACTGTGATACACTAAAGCTTCCACAGTGAGATTTGCTTTTCCTCTTTTGAGGGGAGGTTTTAAGGGAAGAAGGAGAATACAATGGGAGGGGAGATGAGTGGGATTGGGTACATGATGTGAAATTCACAAAGAACCAATAAAAAGTTAATAAAAAAATAGAGGAATAGGTAAAGATACATTTTGTAATAAATACATTGATGTCTTAAAATTAATACAATAGAAATAACATTTCTGGAGCTGGAGAGGTGACTCAGAGGTAAAGAACACCTGGTACTCTAGAAGAATATATAGATCCATCCCCAGAGCATCTGCAATTCCAGTTTCAGGAGCTCCAACACCATCTTCTGGCTTCCTAATGTACCAGCCTGACCTGGTGCATACATATACACACAGGCAGACAACTCATAAACATAAATAAATAAATCTAGAAATGTGTTTCTTAGATAAGCAAGATGTTTCAGTGGTAAAGATGCTTAATACCAAACCTGAAAATTTGAGTTTGATTCCTAGATTCTACATGGTAGAAGGAGAGAACTGAATACTTTAGGCTGACCTCTGACCTCCACATGCATGCTGTGGTATATGTGTATGTGTACCCAATCATATATGTGTGTGTGTGTTTCCCTCACACATATATATACATTATTATATATATTATATGTAATATTACATATATAATGAGATGTATGCATATATGTGTATATGTATGTACATATCATATATATGATTCATATATATGAAATTAGTAAAAAAATGTAAAATATTTATAATCTTAGTTCCAAATTAAGAAAGAGGTATAAATTGATTAAATAAATCTGCCAATTTGTCTGCCAGTGTGATCAACACATGTGTTAATACATTTTACATACTAAATTGATTTTACATTCCTGTAACAAATCCTAGTGGCTTTTTTTTCTTCCTAGTCTTCCTGTTATGCCCACAAATTCTCATTATGGGGAAAAATAAAAAATAAAAGCTTCGTTACTCATAGAGTATGTGCCCGGAAAAAAAAATCCAAAGTGACCGACTAATAAATATCTAAGCATTTCTGCAAGAGAGTTCAGAAAAGTATCAAGCCAAAAAAAAAATGTATTTCAAACAACTGTGTCCCTTGACACTAGCAATATCCATTAAGACAAGATGAAGAAAAAGAGAAATCCATTCTTGTTGGCAATTGTGACCCTGAAATAGCTAGAAACCAACCAGAAATGCCATTTGTCTACATGAAGGAAGTTACAGCAGCTTTAGAGAGGAAGGTAAAGTTAAGGAGGAGACATTCCACAGGCATGAGTGGAAATGACTAGCTTGCAAACACGTTAGCCATCCACGTGAAATTAAAAGTAAGACTATCATCACTCTACAAAGCAAACTAGGTCAGCGTGGAGAAAGAAGAGAAAATTCAGCTGAGTAAACTTATAAAAACATTTCAATCTACTCTGTCCAACCCAAGATAAAATTGGTCTTGATCTTTGCTAAGCAGTGTGTAGACACTTAGGTAAACACATTTGCAGAAATTAGTCCCAGATTTCAGCTCATGTAACAAATAAGTCTCTGTCTAGTGAGTTAAAGACATGGACCAATAAGGACCATGGTCAAATATGAGATTGTGGCAACATGTGCATGAAGCTTTGTTTGTTTGTTTGTTTGTTGTTGTGTTTGAGTAGGTAGTCACATTTTTGAGCATCTTATATGATCCAGTCTGGAAGTTCAGATTTATTATGAATGAATAAATTTCACTTTTGAAGTGAATCTGTTGTATTTTAGTGCTGACAGACTTGATAACTGTGTGATGTTCACCTGGCCATGGGTTGGCCCATCTTCCTATGTCTTTAGATTTGCTTATTAACAGTTCTTATGTCATTCTCCCAGAGGTGGCCTCCTGCCCTGATTCCCCACTAATGACAGCCAGCATAGTGTCAGTGAAGTAGTTCACATCCCTGGAGAGACAATCTTCATCTACAGTCCTGATGATCTGGTCTTTTCCAAACTTTACCCCACATGACTCCATAAAGCAAGGTCTTGTGTGTGAACCAGCCTCCTACTATCTAGTTACCTCCAGCCCTGAAACTCTACTGAGTCCACGTCACTCAGCTTCACCAAAATAGTCTTCTATAAGATTTATGAAATTTGTGAAAGACCTTCTGAAGCCACACTCAGGAAGCAGTACAGAAAGTCTGTTAGTTTGAACATCTGAAAATCAAACACTTCCACACATTTCAAAATGTATTATACAAAATTGGAAGCAAACAAACGGCAGTCAAAGGAATTATTTAAACTATAAGCAATAAATGATGACAAGTTTCTTCAACATGCATAAAACTGAGAAATTATTAAAACATCACTGTCCTTTGGCAGAGCCTAGACAAGAAAAGAAAACAAGGAGAAAACCAATAACAATACACAAATGGGCAAATATTCACAATGAATGGCTAAAGAATTCAATCAATATAGTAACACTATTTTTTACTAATGAAGTTGACAAATTTTCAGAAACAATGTTGCTTTAGCTGATTTATTCCCATTTGTAGATTATATTATTATAAATTTAGCAAGAAAATTCTTATAAGTTTCCTTAATTTTAAATGATTACATTTTCAGTAAAAGGGTTGAGATAGTCTTGTTAAGTAACCCAGGCTAGCTTGGAACTTATTAAGTAGCCCAGACTAGCACTGAACTCGCGTTAGTCTTCCTGCTTTAAACTTCCTAGAGTGCTGGAATCACAGGTGTGATTCAATACACTCAGCACTTTTCAAATTTATTAGCATATTTATGAATCCACATAGACTTCTCCTTGGGACTTTACTAAACACTAGTTAAAAGAACAAAAACCTGGATCACCTCCCTTAGCTTTTCTCCATCAGCAATCAGTGAGATACACGAGCAAGATCTAAAACCAGAAGACCATGAAGATGAAATTGAAACCACAGTGCATTCGAAGGACATCAGAACATTCTATGACTTCTTTTACTATCATTTTCCTTAGCATTTTCAGGGAGATCAAATGGAATAGAGCACAGAGTGTGACTTTAATAAAAATCACTCGTTCCTACATTCACATTGCTTTCCAAGGCTAGAGATGCAGCAGTGAGTTCAGTCCTCCATCGTCAAAGAAGTTCTGAGTTGTGAGGGGTTCAATTGTATGTTACAGATTGGTTTTGTTTGTAAAAACAAACTATGGAGATAAAACAGCAATAAATTAAGTCAAAGGAAAATATTTTCATTTTACATGTGCCTTACACTTGAACACTTTCCTCTCGTCTCTCTCTCTATCTCTCTCCTCTCTTCTGTGTGTGTCTTCTTTGTGTGTGGTGTGTGTGATGTGGTATACAGGTGTGCATGTGTGTGTTTTAAAAATGAAGTCCTGTGTTTGAGCCCCAGAGCTGCTAGGAAAAGAAATTTACAAGATAAGTACATTGATGGAGCAAACCATGAAGGTATCTAAGAAGGGAGAGCGAGAGCAAAAGCAAATGTGCTCAGTGTTTGTAATAATAGCAAAAGCTTGTGAGGTGGAGCTGAAAGGAAGGTGGGAGGGGAGGCACGAAAAGAAGGTCAAACGGGAAAGAGGAAGAAGAGGAAGAAGGGATGAAGGAGGGAAGAGGAATGTGTTAGATAGAACTTAACACACCTAGAATCCTGTGGGCCATTTGAAGGTGTTTATTTTCCCCCTCTGTGTAAAAGAGGCTCTTGATAAAATGAGCGATACAGCATAATTTTGAGGGCTGTCTCATGCCACTGCAGGAAAGATTGGTGACAAGGTGACTGTTGAGGAGGACAGGTTCCTTCCAGATAGAATAGAGAAACCAAAATAGTAGCCAGATGTGATTCTGGCAATATGTTGAAGGAATACTTGACATCACTTATTGAAAACCTTAGAGTACATCAGCTGGCACTTTGAGACCTGATACTGCTGCCATTCACCAGGAAGGAAGCCTGCAGAAGAATATGAAGTGAGTTGAGGTTCAGTGCTGATTGTGTAAAGTTTGAGGCATCTACTGGACTCCTAGAGGTGATGCCAACAGGGAGGGGCACTGTGAGTCCTTGTGCATCTGTGGAATATGACTAACCTGTGAGTATACATGTGAGACTTTTCAGCATGACATGATAATCAAGCCATGAAACTGGAAGAAGTCATCAGGAGAGCTAAGTAGATGGAGAAATGGAATCAGAGGGACCAAAAGATACTTAGTACGGAGTGTACAGGGAATAAGCTAAAGCTCCAAAACCAGTTTAAACAAGAATGACACATCCATCCACCTCTCACACCTTTCAGAGAAAGGTATAAAGGCCCTCTTGGGAGGTCTTGTGAAAGACACTGAAGACTGTGCTAAGACTTAGGGTGTTGCTAATAAGAGTCTCTGAAAGTTCATCACCATCCTGGTTAGAACAGTAATGCTACATCCCTTGTACTCACATCTTGTCCCAGGACCAATGATGCTGGTTGCTGAACATTTAACAGATGCAGCACTTTTTATGCTCAGCTCACATTATCTCATCAGAACCTCTGAAGGGACCCAGTTAACAGAGGAGTGATTTCCAAGGACACTCATCTTTGAAAATCATGTCCCAAAGATTTATTCAATTGTCTCCAGGAATATTGAATTTATGCTTGTCACTTTGCTCCTCAGACATGATGGTGTGTGTGTGTGTTGTGTGTGTGTGTGTGTGTGTTTCGGTGAATATATGTTATCTACAGAATCTTCATCATTCTTTTGCTTTACTCATTTATTTTCATGAGTGTGAGTGTGTGTGATGTATGCATCCCTGTAGCTGTAAAGATGCAAACACAGAGCAGAATCAGAAGAGGACACTGAGTGTCCTGTCCTCTCACTCCTTGCTTTATATCTTTGACAGTGTCTCTCACTGAGCCTGGGGCTAGTCCCAGGGATTCTCCTGTCTTCTAGTCCCCACTTCCACAATGCAGTGGGGTTATGGGTGCATGTACAACATCCCTAACTCTTTTACACACATGTTGTTTCCCACTTAGTCAACTTTCCAGCACGTGTGTCATTCTTAAAGGATTCTATGTCACTTAAGGGGTGAAATTACTGAGACATCAATTGAAACAGTGATCTATGCTCCTGGATAAATTATCTCTACAAAGAGCTAAGTCACTGAAGATGGTTAGTTATGTAGCCCATAAAATCTTCAGCCTGAGGCTGAGCTTACCAAATTCCCATGTAATACTTAAAGAATTCACCCTTCTGTCAGCCTTGCATTTAGTTCTGCTAAACAAGGATAGTTGCATCTGACAAGCTTTTCGGGGTGGCAGGAAAAAGGGCTAACATGATTTTAAAAGTCTGTCCTGTCATCCATGTTCTGGGGCATGTACTATTTGACTGCTGCAAAGTAGCACAGAGCTGGGAAGTAGAGTTGAAAGAGGATAAATGTTTTCCCATTCTCCCTGCAGGAAGAGGACCAAGGACAAGCCTTTTTGTGCTTTGAATACTGCATCAAGCTTTGGTCTTTGGTCCATTCATCCTGGTCTTCTTAAAAGCTCTCCAGGAGCTCTGCCTTCATTACACAAACCATTCAGAAAACATTAAAACCCCAAGACATCATTTCTAGGCCCATTCCAACCTCCTTACTTCTAAAGAAAAATAACAACAAAGAAATAGCTATAGGAAAGCTTTGTTTTTTTGCTTTCAGAAAGAAATGAATTTGGGATGACTACTTCAAATTTTTCTTTTGTAGGGATTTTCTCTAGTTAGGATTAAGTTTGGCTGTGGCAAAGAAAATAATTAGCAAAAACTAGACTTTTTTAAAGATAGGGTTTCACATGAAGCCCAAATCTGGGCTTAGACTTTAAACCTTCTGAGCCAGTCTTCCCATGATGGAATTTTGGGTGTGAATCACCACACGTGACCCTACAAAATCTTATATAAGGGGACACTTTAATCGTTTTTCAAGTCATGCAAGATTTGAGGTTCTTCTCTTCTTGTCCTTTCAGCCATTGACTCCATACCCAGAGTTTTCTTGAGACCAGAAAGACCCGGGATGACTCCACCTCCGACCTTCTCATCTCTATTGTAGCCTATGAGGAGGGGGCATGAAAGGCTTGGATGTGTGCCCTTCTTCAGAGTACTCCCAGACTCAGGATACTAACTCCCATTCCATAGTCAGTATGCACTAATATGACCCTTGGTGGCTGCCAGGGAGGCTGGGAAGTCTTAAAACCACATGGCCTCAGCTCAGATAAAATTATTGTTAGGAAAGGTGTGAACTTGAAGTTCTGCTCCTGCTGCCATGTTTTCCCCACCATGATGGTCTAGACTTTTGCACTTGTAGGCCAGAATAAACCTTCCCTTTAAGTTAATCATAGTAATGAGAAACATAACCGATACAGAAATTAAACAAAAAATTCGATTTAAAGATAATAGTGAAAGACAAAAGCACTCTTAGCAAATTAGGCATGGAAAGAAAATTACTTTACCATGACGAAAAGCATGTAAGAAAACAAGAACACAACAACAAAAACTTGGTAGTAAGTAACACCATTAGCAAAGAAGCTTGAAGTATTTTCCTTAATCAGAGAAAAATAAAGCATGCATCACTATTTTCATTCAGTAAGGACCCTACCACAGTAAATAAAGAAAATATAGGAGATGTGGTTAATATTTATTTTCAGCTTGATACTGTCACCACTCAGAGGTTGTAGGACCTGAGAGAATGGAGCCAATAAATGAGGCAGGCTAAAGTCTCATGTGACAGCCAACCTTATTCAGAGCATCAGACTATTTATACTTTCAGAGTTAGAAAAGGTCATATGAGTAACGTTCATGAGATGAATTCAAGCTGTATGTGATTACAAGAACAAGGAATGAGGCACAAATATGGTTGTCCATAGAACACACAAAGGACAGTTTAACATTAACTGAATAACAAACGCAGGCAGTAACAGGTTATCTGAAGTAATGCACTCCTATCTGTTCACCTGGGAGGAGGCAAAAAAAGTTTGTAAGAACAATCAATCTCATTTTTTGAAGCAGCTAAGTTCACAGGACTCTTGTTGTCTTCTTGAAGTGTTCTCACAAGTGCTCAGAATTCTCCTCACCAAACTCCATTCCTGAACAATCTTCTAACAGATAGGATCTAGAATCATCCCTCCAATTCTCTGGACATATCTAGAGCAGTTTAATTAGAAGTGGAAAGACAACCCTAAATGGGAGTAGCATCAGTTCATAAGTTAGTGTCCTTGTCAATAAAAAGAGAAAATGAAGTGAGACCTGCATTTGTCTCTCTCTGCTTCCTGATTGCAGATGCAATGCACTCAACTTCACACTCCTGTCACCATACCTTTTCCACAAGAACTATACCTCAGACCTGAGGTAGAATAAGCCCTTCCTTCCTCATGTTGACCAGAAATCACCAGGGATCCATCCCCATTTCTCCAGCACTGGAGTTACAGGCACATGGCCATGCTTGGGAATGCTGGGTATCTGAGTCTAGGACTTTATGCTTGCATAGAAGATACATATCAGCTCAGCTATCTCATCAGCCCTGCTATCCTCCACTTTTACCATCCCAGTCATTCCCCTGTGTCCCTCCCAAGACAATATTATAAAGTCAAAGATCTACAAGACACCTAAGCAAGAATCAGAGTGAGGATTAGCAGGCAGATTCTGCATCTGGAAGGAAAACCTCCATAAACAACAGATCTAAGATTCAGGGAGAGAGGGAGAAAGAGAGAGAGGGAAGGAGGGAGAGGGAGAGGGAGAGGGAGAGGGAGAGGGAGAGGGAGAGGGAGAGGGAGAGGAGAGGGAGAGGGAGAGGGAGAGGGAGGGAGAGAGAAGAAAGAAGTAGCACAACACAGCGCACGCACACCACACACACACACCACACACACACATGCACACGCACACACTTTCATATGAACAGAATTTCACCTGTTAGGTGTCACTGAACATCAATGACCTCATTTGACCAGGAATGTTGGTCTTTTCTAGGTTGGTTTTATAAAGATAGAGTAGTATATGGGGATTGGAGCCTGGTACCAAAGCATGATCATCTACACTTAAATCCTTATTCTGTTCCTGCCTTAACCAGCGTGAGCAACATAGTTCAGTTTCTGACTTAATCTCTTTACCTGTAAATTCGTCGTAGTTACGGTGTGTCCATGCTGCAGGATCAGATGAGGTACGGAGGAGCCTCTCCATCAAAGGTTTCAGTGCTGAGTGCTGTGTGTCTGCCAGGTGGCTTACAGTTGGGTGTCAGGGGAGGGAGAACATCAAGCCAACACTCCGATCCCTGCTCTTCCAGTGTCCAGTTGTCCTTTACTCCTGTGACCATTATGTTTTCTCAGAGAAGCACACAAAGGACAGTTTCTCCTTTTCTTATCCACTTACCTGTCTGTCTTTATGATAGAGTGTTTTAGAGAATTAAAGGAAATTATGGGAATAGGAAGAGAATTTTGTGGGCCACCAGCATCCTTAAGAAGGCAAGATTAACTGTTACCAGAACATGATCTGGGAGTGCTCAGAGCAATGAGCCCCAATGTTGTATATGGAAAATGGAAACCAAACTTGGCTGAGAGGGCATAGGCCCAGGTGCACACAATGTTACAAATAGTGAAGGAACAGAGGTTTTAACACAGGGCTGAGAGAATATACAGTACTATCATGGTATGCATGAGTTTGAAATTGAAGCAGAATTGTAATGAAAGACTAGTGTTGGGGAGAGATCAAAACTGTCTCACAAAGACCATCCTGAACACATGGTTGAAGAAGTCTGGGCAGGAAGATCAGCAATTCAAGGCCAGCATGGGCTACACAAGACCCCGTCTCAAATTTTAAAGAACATAAAAGTTATAAGGACATTTAGCAAGCTTCCTATCAGGGAAAATAAAAATGTCGCAATGAAAAGAAGAAAAGTTGGTTTTAGCATCTGTGGGATTGGTACCTGAGAACAATGAGGTCAGATCTTAGGACTGGAGAGAGAAACAAAGCAGGTTCCATGTTGTCACTATTCCAAAGAAGCAGCATTTACACGTCAACAAACGCTTAGAACATTCATTGTCCTCATTCCCTTCATGAGAAATTTCCTTGAAATGATACTCAGATAAAATGACACACAGATAAAAAACCAAGATAGAAGTAGGGCAGGCTGCACTGACCTGTAGGATTTTTTTGTTATGGGATACCAATTTTTTTGTTCATTATTTGGAGTTTATTAAGTTTTCCTTAAAACAGTAGCCCATGCAGCAAATATTGATACAATGACATTCAAGGAACATTATTTTTTAATAATAAAAGCAATAGCGCATACAGCCCTGGAATCCTCATGCCTAGGTTTGGACGGCCACTTTAAATAATCCTCTCCTATCCTCTTTCATCTTGTGCTTATTAATGTTCCTTGTGATTAAACTTCAAAAATGTGTGCATTTTAAATTTCTTGTACTTATTCTTTGGCAATGTCATAATCTATACAACATGTCTTGACCAAATCTACTCTAATCTCCTCCTCTTCCCCTTCTTTTATACCCTATAAATACATCCCCTTGCCAACTTCATGTCATCCTCTTTGTTTAAAACCCACTGAATCTGGGCAATGTTGACTACTGGAAAGCCACTAAACTTGCTGGCTTGATCTTGTTCAGGCCTTGTGCAGGTAACCACAGCTATCTGTGTTCATGAATGCAACCTCCATTTCATGTTAAGAAGACAGCTTAGTATGCGTTGGCTTTTATATTCTTTCCTCTCCTTCTTCCGCAATGCTTTTGAGCCCTGGAGGGGTCGATGATAGATGTCCCCTTTAGAACCGAGCACTCAGCAATCACATATTCTCAGCATTTTGACCAGTCTGTGTAAATTTCTGCCCAACACAGAAGGAAACTTTTCTGGCTAAGGCAGAGGACAGCACTAATCTATGAGTTATAAACAAATATTTAGAGGAGAGTTTGGTAACATGTCCATTTAACAAAGCAACAACAGTAGGTTCCCCAGTAATACCTATGACATCCTGAGCACGGGCTTCTGCTAGGTTTACAGTATCAGGCAAAGTAATTCCTTCCTGTGGAACAAGCCAGGAAGTGGTTGGTTACCTCCCTAAAGTTCAATCCTCTATTGCATCAGTGGGCACATCTTTTCTAGTGTATCAGAACTGGAGCATTCAAAGTTCATGGCTCAGTAATAACCACTGATAGTTTTACTTCTCCAGCTGTTTTTATAACATCTTCTGGTGCTACAAAAGTGAGCCAGCAGGGAGAAAAATTTCAGGTCGGTTCCAGCTTCATTTCTCTCTATTCTGCAACCTAAGTGCATTGTTGGGCAACCAAGAGCAAGTGCTTTGTTTCTGACTTTATAAACTTGAACTTCTGTAAAATGACTTTGACTTTATAAAAATGAACAGACCAGCAAACAAACAAAGAAAAAAATGTTTGTCCTAGAAAGAAAAACTTGGGTGATTTGTTCTTTTACCTGTACAATTTTCATCCCAACCTCCAAATTTTCTACCGTCAATTAATAAATATTACAATGAACAGATACTATATTAATAGTCATGACAATACCATTAAGATCAGAATATGCAATGGAATAATGTTGCATGATTAGAATCAGGTATGCTGTATACTAGAAATGGTTTTGAAGTTAAGCAGTTTATCAGCAATTACAAATGTGCTGTAGCACTATGGAGATTTTGCGATTGCCCTTTGTTGCTCCTATATCTTCCAAGTGTTCTTTAATGACTTCATGTTATTTTTGTAGTGACATATCAGGCAGCAATAAAGTCGAATAAATCCATGTGGCCTAGACCAGCCAAGCAGAGAAGAGTAGAGCTGTACTCTGGATTTGGTGCTAGTGGAAGTTCTCAGGGAGGGGGAGGTTGGAAGCATGCTGTATTGATCCTCCCTGGTCTCTAAGAAGCACAGATCCCTCAGTTTCCTCCTCGGATAGCTTCTATGAATGTGAATATATAGACTCATAATCTATATGTTAATAAACATGAGCATCCTCTCTGTAACAATCCAGACATTGCTGACTAAAGTAAAATTCTTGCCTCTTCTCTAGCCCCAGTCCTTGACTTCAGTTTTGATTAACTATACATAATAGATGTGAATTTGTTTTTACTGTAGCTCATGATGAAATCCAGACTCGTTTAGATTTTTCTACAATTATATATGTATCTGCTTCTATAGGATTCTATAATTTTGATGCATGTTTATTCTATTTTATTTGTGTTTATGTTTGCAGTAATATTTCAAACACTATTATTCTTCAGCCAGTGCCTTCTCATGTTTTTATTTGGTATGCATACAGGGATGTGAACCTCCTGAGAGGGACAATTTTTTTTTTTTTAATTTAAGCATTCTACAATGCCTGCCTATTTTCTTGGCTGTAAGGAAACTGGCAATGACTGTGCTTCTCACACATATTTACCATGTTCTTAATGGAGAGACTGAGGACTACTGGAGTATAAGGCTTATGTATTTTTAATTTAAACGATATCACCCTCTAATGCCTCTCTGGAAAGTCTCGTCATTTGCAGTCATGGAAAAACACTCAAACCTACTAGGTATTATCAACCTCATTCTATAGGATGAAGAAATACCACATTAATGGGGCCAGTGAGATGGCTCAGTAGTTAAGAGCACTTACTGCTCCTCCAAAGGACCCAAGTTTGGTTCCCTGCACCATGTCAAGCCTGTAACTCCAGCCAATGAGATCAGATGCCTTTTTCTGGCCTCTGAAGGCTCAGTACGCTCACTTAAATATGTGTACACATAAATAATAAATTTGCTAATTCTTTTAGATTTAATTTTAATTTAAATATTGCATTATTTTTTTCAGCTCCATTTTCCTGATTTCCAATGAGGCTGGTTCAGGGTTTTGGTATTTTACTATTTCTGACCACCATCCTCTTTTCTTGATCTGCTCTCAGCCCACTGTGGAAGCAGAAAACAAAAGAAGACTTTGGGAGTAGCTGGCATTTGGCTGATCATCCTACAGCAAGGCATGGGGACAGGCTGTTGAAGTCCAGACCGTTCCTTCTGGACACTCCCCTGTAGTGGCCCTCTATAATACTAGTTTCCACAGGCAGAATCAGAAGTTGTGGGCAAATGTACAGTTGTAGTCACTTCCTGCTTCCATCAATGTCTAAGTGTCTTCTGTCAGTCCAACATCCAGAAACATTCCAACTGTTTCGTTCAGTTCAGCTCCGGTGAACCTTCCCCTTCTCATCACAACTTCTGCCGGAATCATCTGAGCTTCCCATCTGCTGCTGTGCGGCTTTGAACTTGTTGGCAACTGTTAATTGATATGTCTTCACAGACGCGGCTCAGCAAGGGGTGTTGTCTGGAGTCAGAGCGGCACCTGGTTCCCTCTGCACTCCCTGTGTGTCTTCCTGCAAGGAGATCTCCCCTGCCTTCCGATTCCTTCTACCCATACAAGTCACCATCTATTTCTTGGCCCTTGAAAATGAAATCCAGTCTTTTCCAGTGTTTTAGTTATTTATTGTTATAACTTAATTATTTTCTTCTTTAACAACTTAGTATATGTAAATAATACATTCTGACTACTGTAACACACACACACACACACACACACACACACACCACCTTCACTTGTTGTGTATACTCTTCAACCATTTCTGTCCTCCCTTCCTCCCTACAAGTCCCTTTCCTCTACCTTCTGGCATGACACAGACAATGACATCTTCATTTCATGCCAAGAACATCTACCTGCAATGAGATTGCACAAGATTGTATCTGTTCATGGTCAATCATGACTCATAGGGTCCTCCTCCTCTCTGCTGGATACTGATGGTTGCAGTGGAAGGGCAAGCATTATCTTTAGTTGTCTTCCCACTGATAAGCCCACTAAACTCCAGTGGATGGTTCTAAACCCCTGGTCATACAAATGGATTTGTTAAAGTCAAACATGGCCAGTCTTATCACTGATTCTGAGACTGACCTTCTTCAGGATCTGTGTTGGATAGTAGGAAAAGGGATCAAAGTGGGAGAAACATATACAAGAAAGATAGATGTATGCATTTACACGTGCGCGTGCACACTCGTGTGTGCGCACATACACACACACACACACACACACACACACTTTAAGGATACATATTGTTCAGAGTTTGTGTAAGAATAAAATGTGATCATGTGTATGATGGGGTTTTCCAGAGTACAGGTCTCCAGATGGCTCAGGTGGTGATTGTTTGTGTAGCAAGCATGGAGTTCTGTCACCAGCACTGCATAAACCAGGCATAGCAGGCATCTACAATTCCAGCCCTGGGGGTATGGGGAAGGTGCAGATACGTGGAATACCAAAGGTTCAAGGGTTTAGGTTACATATCAACCTAACCAACCTAGGCTACATAAAGTTTTACTAAACAATAAAATAAAATAGACCGTATGCAATTGAACTCTAATTTTTTAGATTTATTACAAGCAGAAGTAGTCATTTCTACCAGCCAGGCTGCGCGTCATGTGACTCTAGTCCCGGTTGTGCAGACTTACAAATGGGCCTTCATGGTACCTGCCCAGTCATTTTCATAGCCTTCTAAGAGTAGGATCCTCCTCCCTTCTGGTGGCTCCTCTTCTGTAACAGGGAGGCCCTCTCCTGCATCCTACTATCCCAGGAAAGAGCTGTGAGCCACATCCTATCTAGGTGAGCTCTTTGCAATTTTGAAACCTAAACTAAAAAGCCTAAGAATGAAAATATGCACACCTAAGTTACTGCAAACAGTGGCACACCATGCTCACAGAGATGCTGTGCCCTTCAAGGGGGCTCTTGGGCGATAGGAAGGGAATGGGTCTCATCTGTTCTTTGGCTTGACTATCCATGTGCTGCTGTCACAAGACTGTGAGGCATAAAAGCTGGACCACAGGTTACCCAAGCTCGGTAGGATCCACAGGCCATATCATTGACTTCGATAGTGACTTTCCTCCTGCTTTCCACTAGTTTCAGTTCTCCCTTGAATCTTAGTCTTCTCTCCAGGTCCTTTCACAGTGAGTCAAACAACACTATGCTTAGAATGAGGGGCCCTCCATCTCAACTCACTATCAGGAAGAAATCCTGATGTGACTCCCAGATTCACTTCCCCATGAGGTCACCTGATTGCCCCTTATAAAAACAGGAGGATGACTCTGGATCCCAATTTAGTTGTGTGCTTTAGTGTCCCCAAGGCAAAAATAAGAATAAGACAAAACCTCTGATGAGATAGTATCTCTCAGAGGCAAGAGGAGGGTGTTCTTGGATCTGGAAAGAGTATAGAATATTTGAGATTTAAATGGTAGAAGAGGCCTTCAGAAACACAACAGAGAACAGGACTGGGAAGACAAGAGGCTCTAAATTCTGAATGGCTTCAAGAATTTGGACTTAATCCACAGTAACTGAAGCCAGCAGAGGCCTGTAAGCCCAGCGTGGGTGCTGCCAGGGCTGCTTTCCAGGGTAATAAATCCAGAATCAGGGGTTAGAAACACTGGAGTGTGAACACCAGAGGTGATGGGAAAGCTCAGGGTTGGCCAGAGAGACATGAGGACCAATACATAGAGAGCAGAGGCAGTTCAGGCTAAAAGTTGGGGTTAGATTAGAGAGTCATTCATCAGATATCTGTGATGAGAGGGATTTGGATGTTGTCTTAGTTTTCTTTCCATTGCTGTGATAAAACACTGACCGAAAGCAACTTGGGGAGGAAATGGTTTATATCAGTTTACACTTCCGGGTCATAGTTCATCACTGAGGGAAGTCAGGCAGGTACTCTAGCAGAAACCATGGAGAGATTTGATTTACAGACCCCATCTTGCTTTCTCATACAGCCCAGGGTCACCTGCACAGGGATGGCACCACCTGAAGTGAGCTGAGCTCTCCTGTGTCAATTAGAGAACAAGAGAATGCCCCACAGACATGCCTTGAGGTCAGTCTGATGGTGGCAGTTCTTCAACTGAGGTTCTCTCTTCTCAGGTGACTGTGAGTTCTTGTGAGCAAGCAGGTTTTAGATGTCTATGGGATTTTCCCTATCTTTGCCATGACCACATACCAGGTATTGGATCCTAAAAATGGCATGGTGAACAGATGAGAGAAGACTGCCTTCACATAGCAGTAGCCATAGTGAGGGAAGCAGGCAATAAATGTGAGGGAATGACTCAAATAATAGGTCGTGACACATATATCTGAAGACATCAAAACGGTGATTAAAAAAAATAAAAATATTGTATAAAATTTAAAATGTTTGGTTTTTAGAAAACTACAAAAGATTTTTTTAATGGCCTGTCCAAGTAATAATATGAACAACATGCAATGAAACCCACAGAGGAAAGAAAGATATCCATGGGCTGAAGAGATAGCTTGGCTCAGCAGTAAAGAGCACTGGCTGCTCTTCCCGAGGTTCTGAGTTCAATTCCCAGCAACCCACATGGGTGGCTTATAACCATCTGTAATGGGATCTGATGCCCTCTTCTGGTGTGTCTGAAGATGGCTACAAGTGAGCTCATACATTAAATAAATAAATAAATCTTTAAAAAAATAGATATTCATGAGTCCTTACTCATATAGATAAGCAAATCGAAAGAAATAAAATCTCCCATAGGGATGAGTCCAAATACTTTAGGCATATATTCTACTCTCAAAGACGTGGAGCATGGTGTTTCCTCTGAGAGTGAATTCCTCTAAAAGGACAGTGTGGAGAGAGAATAGAGGAGTAATGTAGCAGGAGATAATGAACAAGCAGTGGCCCAGTCAGAATACCAAGGTCAATAGCATCCCTCATAAGTCCTGTTGATAGTGGCTGTCCCTGATCCGAGGTAAGGATGGCAGATTTTAAGATGGTAAAATCTCTGTAGTCTTTCTCCAAAAAATTTTAAAACTGCAGTCTAATGGGAGAAAGGAGTGTCTGTAAAAATCTAATCATTGTTCGTCAAAGTCAGCAAGGTCACCCCAAACAAGTAAGCCAAGAGGCTGTCAAATCTGTAAGGAGTCTAAAGAGACAAATAACTGGATGTAATTCGGTGTCCTGGGTGGGATTCTGGGAGAGGCAAAACTTAGGTGGAAATGGAGGGCATGCAGCACATGGTATTTAGCCAGGCTAACCAACTGGTTCATTTCATCGCAGATGTTACAACGAGTTAGTGTACAAGGTCAATAGCAGAGGAAACAGAGCAGACAGCAAACAGTCTTGGATGGGGATCTCTTTGCTCTGTGTTACGACCTCTTTTGATATGGCTCTACGATAGACAGATTCCTTCGCAAGCAGAGAATTTTCCCAGTGTAACCTTTAAGAGCTACACAGGTACAGGAAAGTAAACCTAACAGTTCATTGAAAACTCAGGCCAGGATAGGGGATTGTCTTGAATGCTCCAGAACTAAAAAGGAAAAGCTTCCTAGCTGAGGGCACCCAGACTTCTTGTTTAGCTGTAGCATTCTTTAAGCAACAGAGAGGCATCTGGCAGTTATTTTTAAGGTTAAATTCACGAAACTAAATCAAATTTTAGAACAAAATGACATAGTATGCTCAGCACTCCGTTATCTCTTCCCAGATAATTCCAGCATCTTTTATCTGGAATGCATTTTTCATTTGGGGCAGCAGTTTTGCCTTCACAATTCTGCTTGGCTTGGAATAGGGTCTCAATTAGCTTACAGCAGACGACAGTGGTTGTTTCCGGAACCCTTTCCTCAAGAATACTGTAAGGTCACTTCAAAATAGAATACTCTTCGGGTGCAGCAGCAGGAGAAAGGACCTGACCTTCTGAAACCCCTGGTCCTCCTCCCTCCTGTAATTAACACAGCAGAGAAAACATCTGGAAGCAGAGAGTCCAAGTCTGTGTTTGCACATCATAATCTCCTCAACATAATCAGTACAACCATGGACTCAGTAAAAGACCAAATGAAGGCTGTTCCCAGCACGAAGCTTCGAAGTGTGGCATTGGGATAAGTCACTTATTTCCTTACCTCATTCTCCAGGAGTAGAGAGTATAATTTTTCTGAAAGAAGATAACTACAGAACTTACAGTTTGATAGACACTAAGATGCCATCTCATCCCTCACTGGGAAAGGAATTAAATTTCAGCAACTCAAAACAAAGAAGATTGCTCATCAAAGGCATGGAAAAATGACCAAATCCTGCAGAATTTGTGGGGTTGAGGTGGGCAGGGCCTTATACTACTGCATTTTGACTGTGTTAAAAAATTAACTGTATTGAAGTATAAGTAACACACACTGAAAAATATAGCCATTAAATGCACAACTCTGAACTCTGAAAAATACGCACACATCAGCTTTTCATTTGAACAATAATCTGACATTTAAAGGATTTAAGAAAGGAAAATAGAGGCTGGCTCAGTGTTTTATATCACTGGCTGCTTAGGCAGATGACCAGATTTCAGTGTCGTGTCCTGTGGCTCACAACTTCCTGTAATTCCAGCTCCAAGGAATCAAAGTACCTCTTTTGTCACCCACAAGTACGTGAACACATGTGGTGTATTCACACTCAAACAAAAGTAAATCTAAAGCAAAGGTGGTGGGCATACAACCACTTAGCATTTACAATGGCTGTGCTCTCACTGCTGAATGCCTGAATTCCCTTGTGGCATCGTGCCTTTTGTGTTGAAAATTTTGTGTTTGTATATGATTGCAAAATTCATCACCCTGCATTTAAGTTTCTGATTATCTAGATTGAAACTTGATCATGCTTTCCTTCCCAATAATTAAATTCAAATAAATTGTAGTTAAGTAAGTAATCCTTTTAAACACTAATAAGGATCCATTCAGAGGTATTAGTGATTTTTATTTGACCTGGTTACCAGCAAACTCGTTACATTAATTTATTAATTCTAGGGGCTTTATTGTGGATTATCTTCAACATAACCATGCTGTTGGCTTTTCTTTCCTGTCACAGTGGCAGAGTACTGACGAAAGGTTGACCTAGGGGCATCTCTGTTCCTTTCTCAATTTCATACTTGATCCTTTGGTAGGATATTGGGAAAATCTTCTGATACACACCCACCCTTCGTCATTTAAAGGAAATTCCTTTCCATTTTATATTTGGTAGAACTTTTCTTGCTATTATGAACTTAACTTATGATTTTAATATACATGTGATATTTTATCCTCTCCAGTTCCAATAAAATAAATACAAACACAAAGTGTGTGTGTGTGTGTGTGTGTGTGTGTGTGTGTGTGTTTAATCATGGTTAGAATATCTGTCATAAAATCAGTATGAACTGTTGGTCTTCTTATGGGGTTGCCATCCCCTTCATCTCCTCTAATCCTTCCTCTAACTCTTCCATAGGGGTCCCCGATCTCAACCCAATGCTTGGCTGTAAATATTTGCATCTGTCTTAGCTGCTAGTAGGGCCTCTCAGAGGACAGCCATACTAAGCTCCTGTCTGCAAGCACAACATGGCAACAGTAATAGTGTCAGGATTTGGTGCCCACCCATGGGATGGATCCCAAGTTGAACCAGTCACTGAATGTTGAGGGAGGTGGATAGGGGAGCATCCTCTCAGAGACAAAGGGGAGGGAGGATGGGTTAAAGAACTCTGGTGGGGGGACCAGGAATAGGGACAACATTTGGAATGTAAATAAATAAAACAATTTAAATTTTAAAATATCAGTATGCGATCAAAAATTACAGGCCAATATATTTCGTGTTTACAGAAAAGATAGTAGCAAGTAAAATGCGCATTTAAATGAACATCACAACCAAATGACTGTGAGTGGCTTGACATTTCTTCACAAACACTAACAGTAGCTGGAGAAAGGGGTGTCATTTTCTTCAGTGACAAGTTATGCTTCTCCTGTAAATGACTTCTCATGCACACTCAGTGGTCCACACACAAGAAGACCTAAAGTAGGAAATAGAATAAGGACTGTTAAGAGAGTTCCCAGTGGGAGAGGGAGGTACACACGAGGAATTGTGCATGAAAAATGACTGAAAGCCATTGAATAAATGCATGAAAGCCCAAGCAATAAAACATTAAGCCAAAAATTAGCAAGTACTAATTAAACATCTAAAATGGACAAAACATGTACATTAAAAACTATAAAGTAAGATGGAATATATTTTCACTTTTGGTTAGTGGATGCTGCTATCGGAGTGTGCCTTGGCAAACAGTGATTCTATTGTAATGAAGGACTTACCGCTCAAGCCACTTGTAAAAATGGTGAAAACTGACTAATTCAATGCAGAGTAATATAAGTTAAAATGTCAATTACCTTGGGGCATGAAGAAGATGGGAAGAGACATAAGGAGGTTTCTAGATAGTGTTGCTCTCTGTGGTTGTGGCAAACACCATGACCAAAAGCAACTTGAGGAGGAAAGCGTTTATTTGGCTCTCCTATGTCTGTCACTGTCCATCACTGAGGGAAGTCATGGCAGGAACTCAAACAGGAGCTGATGCAGGAACTGTGGAAGAACACTGATTACTGGTTTATTACTCCAGGCTTGCTCAGTCTGCTTTCTTATGCAGCCTTTTCTTCTGCCATCTCTGAGCCACCTGCCTGGAGATACCATTACCTACAGTGTGATGGACCCTCCAATATCAATCAACCAATAAAATACTCACATACATGATCACAGGGAAGTAAGATGGCAACAATTGCTTAACTGAGGTTCCCTCTTCCCAAGCGACTAGTTTGTGTCAAGTTGACAAGCTTAACCAACTCAGGTACTGAGAGTATTGGAAGACCCTATTGAGTTTCATGGTACATTCACAATAAAAACCCACTGGGCTATGTTTTGATTTTTATACATCTGTGTATAAGGTATAATTCAATAATAATAGCAAAACCTCACAATACTAGGTGCAAATTGATGAATTGTCAAATGTCAAACTATAAGAGATATAAACACTGTTTGTGAGATGTTGGTAGCATAATCTCACATACTACTAGTAACTTTTGAAATTCAATTTTGTAGTGTAGAAAAATTAAGTTCTAGTCTATCAAAATGAGTTCTCATTCTTCCTCCGAGATCCATGCTCCCAGAAATAAGACTCAGAATGAAAATATATTTACAACTACCTTGCTCATATAGCTAGGCTCTTCTCTGACTAGATCATAACTTAATATAAGCCATTTATTCTGATCTGAATTTTGCTCCATGGCTGCTTATCTGTGCTCCAGCACCATGTGTTCATCTCTGTCACATCTTCCCTGGGAAAATTTCCCACCTCACACCATTCCAGAATCCTACAGAATGTTCCACCTTCTATTTCCTGGCTAGTCAATAGACCATTATTTTTATTATTGACAGGTGCCACATGTATACAGACACAAGGTATTTTTCTGTACACTGGTCAGGTTCTATTGCATCTAATATTTAGTTGTGTGCATTCATATTTCATATGAATACCAGTATGCAAGGCAGATACTGGTATCAAGCCAAAGTTCAAATGCTATGGGAGCAGCAAGCAAGAGCTGGACGCCTTGTCCATGACCGCTGACCCTGGAGACAAAGGAGATTGCATTGATGACACTCAACAAGGAGAGTGTGAGAATGCGTGTTGCTGCTACAGAAAAAGACCTGGGTATAAGATATATGCTAGTGCCCTATTTCTAAAGCATACAATTACTCATCCTTCTGGAACAGCATATAGTTCAATAAACAATAGTGTTTATGGTATATTATGCAGAGATGATGTACCTTACTAAAAAGATAATTAAATGTTTCATACTGTTGGCCCCTGGAAGCCCATAGAAGAGAATATTGTTGAAAAAGTAGCTTTTCCAGCAACAGAATATATGCTAAGAATATAATATCAAGGGAAAGACAAGACTTCCTGAGACTATGGCTTTAAATTCTAACACTCAAGAGGAGAAACAGGTGGATCTCTGTGAGTTCGAGACGAGCATAGTCCACACAGAAGGTTCCAGGCCATCCAGGACTACACAGTCAAAGTCAGGCTTTATCTCAGGTAACAAAAGCAAAATTCCCTAAGACTGTAACTATTTAAAAGTTATGTGTGGGTTTGTGGAATACACTACAAAAATTCCCAGGCATAAAGAGAGGTGATATCGGGGCAAAGAGGAGACAGAATTGGTTGGAAATTTTCTCAAAATTTTTCTTTGTCATCTACTGTTATTAAGTATTTATAGAGTTTATTAAAATGTAAAGAAAGAACGTGGGAGATAAGCAAGAAAGGTACCTCACGTCATCAGAGGTAATGCACTCCACTCAGGCCTTTTAGACTAATGGTGACATATTAAAGATACCAGGTTTATAAATATTGTGGAAATCGAAAGCATCCTAGAGAACCACGAATACTAAGTGTCTCTTTCTCTCAGGACTACTTAGATCGGTGGCTGGTGATTCACACAGGCACATTGTTATTTTCACTTTAATTAAATGGATTTAAAAATTGAACAATTTAGGGACCAACAAGATGACTCATTAGGTAAAGGTGACGGCTGGGCAAACTGGAGAGAGACGCGAGTTGAAACCCTGAACCTCTGTAAAGGTGAAAGGGAAGAGCTGACTCCATAAAGTTGTCTCCTGACTTTTGTACGCATGCTCCCACCTCCATTAATATGTTTAAAAAATTAATTGGATGTTTAAACAGTAACAATGTTTAACAATAAAAACAAGGCAAAACAATCAACAAAAGAAGAATTTGTTCCAAGAATGCCACCTGACCTTGACCATTCATCTTTTAATAAACAAGTGAGTAATGCTTGAGATAGCACACCTCGTTTATGATTGACTGTACTGTGTTTATATTCGGACTTCCTGCACTCTTGGCAGTTTCAATAATTTCTTATTATGTATACAGCATGCACATTGTTTAAGGGATTTGATAAAATAATGCTAAATTGGCTCCAATATGTAATTTAGTGACTGATTTAATTTCAAAATAGTGTTTCCTTGCATAGCCTTTTTTCTTCCCATTGGCCTTTATTAATTTTATTGTTTATTAATTTTATTATGAGAGTGAAACTGGGACTAGTGCCTACTAAGCAAGTGTTCTCCATTCAACTGAGTCTCAATCTCCTTAAACACTAACAGTCATTTTGTGAGTCAATAACAAAGTCATTTCTATTTGTTTACTTCCTTGCATGTTAAAAAAAGAAAAAGGAGAGGGGTAAAAACAAAGAGACAGAAAGAAACAAGAAAATAAAAACAAAGGTATGTCCTCCCTGTCTCAATTATGTTTAATTAAAATAAATCAAGAATATCATTTAAATTATGGAAGCCGTTGGGTGTCACGGGATTAAAAAGAAATTGGGGAATCCCTCTTAGAAAAGCAGTGGACATACTGAAAAGTAAGTTGGGGACATTTGAAACAGGTAATTAAAAGTCAGCTTTCTGTGCTCTGTGCCAATGGGCATTAAGGAAGGAGGGCGGGCTCGGGCATACAGTGGCTAGACAGACCATTAAATTGGTATTAAACACGTTTCCATATGAAGGAAGTGTCCTCCTGCCAAAAGCCAGGGGCTGAGGGATCGGTTTCCACGCAGCCGCTGCTGTGAGAGAGTTGGGTAAACTTGGAAAGATTAAAGGGTCAGCGGGGTGAGGACCCTGGACGCTGAACATGTCTGGCTGCACTTCCTTGCAGACTCAGGGAACTTGGCACCATGAAGCAAGACGAAGGGGCCTACATAAACACACAAACCCGCTGATGATTTTTTTCCATAGAATTAACTCGACCAGAAATACATTACAAAAATAGAACAAAGCTGGCTCCCATCGGCTTTCCCTCACTGCTGCCCATAAAAGATTTCTTGTAATGTGTCCAAAGGAAAGTGGAGCAATGGCAGCTCAGGGCCAGCCTTCTCAGTGGTGTTTCCTCTGCTGACCACCAGCTGACCTCTTTCCAGAGTCGGGCTGCAACAAAGACCCCATTGAATGAAACTCCATATGGGCAGGAGGTCTCTGAGACTGACTTCCTCAGCTGAAATCCTCAAAGCGATTCATTAGCACAGACATTCCTAATACATACCACGTGATCCCCGATACCCTAGAGATATTCCTAAGAATTTCCTTGTGTTGCTCAGACTGGACTTGTCTTAACTAACCCTAGCTGTAAAGCAGCCCCCATTGGCCTTGAAAAACAACCTTGGGCTGTCTGCATAAGAAATGTTCTAAACATTTGGAAGTCTGTTGGGAGCTGGTCCCAGCCTCCATCACACCTCCCATTCTGGTAAGAGCATTAGCCTAAGAGTGAAAAAGTATAAGCTTGGACTCAGGCTGTCTTGGACCATTTCCCCATTATTGGATGAAGACTAGAGACTAGTTGTGTAAATTCTTCTGGCCTCTGCTTCTTTATCAGAAAAAAAATGCATATTTTGTTAATGCACATTTTTGTTAAGTGACTCAACTGAGTGCCTGGCACATGCTCTCTCTGCTCCTCCCACACAGAATCCGACCTGCATTGAACTTGGACGTCCAGTATATCTGATAAGATTAGAAGGTGCTGGAGTCATCATTTGGGGATCATAAACAGTACTATGAAACTATGGCCAAAAATTCCTTGCAGAATCAAGTTCTGTAAAATACCAGAAGTTACCTATCTGATAAATCTCAACCTGTTTTGTCTTAGGTTCCTTAACTTAAGGGCAGATTGAGAGGAAAGATGAACTTATAAATGCCAGAGTAGAATGGGAGTGTGTTAACAGGAGAAATGATTAAGAGAGACAGAACAGGGAGGGAGGGAAGGAGGGGGAAGAGGAGGAAGAAGAAAGAGGGAGGAGAAGGAGGAGAGAAGAGGAGGAAGAGGGAGAAGAGGAAGAGGGAAGAGAAAGAGAGAGGAGAGAGAGGAGGAGGAAAGAGGAGGGAGAAAGGGAAAGGAGGGAGAAGATGGAGGAAGAAGGAGGGAAAGCGAAGAGGAAGGAGAAAGAGGAGGAGGAGGAGGAAAGAAGAGGAGGGAAGAGGAGGAGGGAGGAGAAAGAGGAGGAGAGAGGAAGAAAGTGGAGGAAAGAGAAGGAGGAGAGAGGACAGGAAGGGAAGGAAGACAAGGAATAGGAGCAAGGAAGAGAGGAAGGGAAAGGAGGAGAGGAAGAAGAAGAGAGAAGGAGGAAGGAGAGGGAGTGGGGAGAAGAAGAGGGGGAAGAAGAATGGGGAATGTCATCAATGAATTGCTTCTGCTCAAGCATGGGTTTCACATTGAACTGTAACAGAATCTGTTGACTTCTCACAAAAGACAGCGTGGTTTCACAGCCACATTAATTCCCTGCTGTCACTAGAGCACAACACAGATGGAAACAGAGCACACAGGCAGGAGCAGGAGGTACTGAGGTAGAGAAGCCCGGTTGTCTATGCTAAATGGGTTCCTGGCCTTTATAGTGCGTCATCCATGTGGCATATCTTAAACTATGCAAAGATCTTTTGAGTGTCTGGCAACAACATGGGTTGTTATAAAATAGAAAAAGTTTCACAAAAATACATTTGGTGCTACTGACCACAGAGGAACTGAGACTTTTCTGTTTATTTGTTTGCTTTGGAACACCAGGAGGCAGCCATTCCAACAGCCATAGGCAAAAGAACTAGTGGAGAAACATTCCATGGATTATGCAGAATGGGGCTCGTGGGGGAACCTAAGAAGATGGGACTCAGCCTGAGCCAGAGGAAAAACTTCTCTCAGCCACATCTGGATGGGAATTTTGCCAGTTCTACTGGAAGATGGCTTGGGAGTTTGTAGAGAGTTGAGTGGCATCTGTGGTTTGTTCTAAGTGTAGTGTGAACTGCAATTAACTCTTCAAACAAATCATCTTCCAGTTCAGCCAGAGTGAAGTTGCCCCCATTCTCACTAAGCTCCTCGAGTGCTTGTCCTGATGATGCAGAGCCCTTTTCTAGAAATGTTTTGAGGCCATAAGTCAATGGAAAAAAAATAAGCCAGAATCCATGTGCTGGGAGCTCTGGAGATGGCTTATGTGCACCGTGGGAATGAGAAGAGCATGGTCCACCGCTCCAGAATATTCCCCAAGAACCATGGACCTCCTACACACATTATTTTAGGAAAGCATTTCCTACTTCTAAATGGTCATCCCAGACATCTTTCTATGCATACACATAGACTAAGAAGCACTGGCAACAGAGACGTTAAGGTGATAGATAGTATACTTGAACAAATGTCATGTTACACCTGTCACTGTGTGTAAGGAACATACTCTAAAGAGTAAGTACATAAAAGAAAATACTGAATCACTCTCCTTAGATCCCAATGATACCAATACATTTTATACCTCAAAATACTACATTGAATTGAAAAAGAAAATAAAATAGAAACCAGCACTGTAATAATATTGAAATGAAAAACCATCAGAGTTGAGGATCTAGGGGAAGGCTGGGAATCATCTCTCTGAGGTTGGGGTTCGTCAACCTCTAGAATTACAACATGTGTTTTTAAAAAGAATGAGTCCAGCCATTGTTCTATGGCTGAGGATAGATTAAGGGACACTGAGTGCAATCCCAAGTCCTAGGAAAGAATCTTTTGTTTCTTTATTTGAGCACCATTTCAACAAGGCTGTGGCTGTAGGTTCACCATCTCCTCTCCCAGCCTTTGTCACATTCAATGTTCTTGGTGAATGGTTGTTTTTGTTTTTAAACTATTTGTTTTACCAAATTGATTCCATGATGTGGCATGAGAAAATGGCTTTCTTAATCTCAGTTTATACTATTACCTTAATTTGGGACTCACCAGCTTCTGGTTTCTTTTTAACATGTTGCATATTTGACTGTAGTGTTAATTACACTTAGGGAAGTAACCTCCCTCCCACCCAACATGTTGACTTGTCACTTGAGCTGTGATCATTAACTTACACTATGTCTACTATAGCTTGGGGATCTTGGAGGAAGCCAGTTTTTCAGGGAAGAATTCTGTGAAATGGTAGAATATTAACCTAATATGTCCCAGGTGAACAAACATAAATGAGCTATCTCAGCCACGTCACACATTTTTGTCTCATATTCTACTTCTGTAAGAAGCTAATTATCGAACTAAAAATTATACAACATCTCTTGATGAACCATTTCTTATAAAAGTTTGGATAAATTCTAGTTTTAATATCAACATATCATCTCTAAATCCTATATTGTGTTAGTGCCTATGACAACAACTATTTAAGACATAACAAAGGGCTGGAGAGATGGCTTGGCTGTTAAGAGCATTTGCTACTCTTGCAGATGGCCAGAGTTTGGTTTCCAGCACCCATTTCAGGCAACTCACATCTGCCTGTGACTCCAGCTCCAGGTCATCCAACATCCTCTTCTGATCTCTTCTTTCAGGGCATGATGCTAACAGACAGGCTGCCATCCTTAGCATTTGGATGTTTGGATTTGAACCTCATTCCTCAAGCTTGAGCAGCAGGTGCTTTCCTCACAGTCTTTACCACAGCCCTATCTTTGCTTTACAGAAGAGCAAAATGAAGCAGAGACAGAAGTGATATAGTCAAGGTCACGTGACCTCAGGTGATAAAGCGACTCACATAGTACCCACTCAGTTGCTGGAAAAATAGGGAAATGGTTATAGAACTCCATTTGTTCCCATGTGTTTCACGTCACTGAAACTTTTGGTGAGATTGAATACTTGTGTGTTGCTGAATTTAAAAAAAAAATGTTTAAATTGTTTGAAAAGAAGTAGTACCCAGAATAATTCCGGGGATTTTTATGCATTGGAAGAATTATCTCATCATCTCTGAGAACAAATGGAATTGTGGATCTTTTAAATTTGAGTGATTGGTGAGAATTTCTTCATGATCATGGAACACAGGGGTGCAGTCCCTTGGCTTCTAACCACCAGGAAAGAGTCATAATGATACCACACCCCACCGCCATGTCGCCACTCCTTGCTGAGATCTGTCTGGAGAATAACAGCATATTCACAGACATGATAAGATAACAGAGATGTATAGCAGCAGACCACATATTCACAGACATTAGCTATCCTTCATCCATGCCCTCGGCTTTGCAGAGACTGCTCGGGCAGCCTCACACACAGCATCTCGGCACCTCATGTATGTTACTTTTCTTTTAGTAAGTTTTGTTTTGTTTTGTTTTGTTTGTAACTGCAATTCTTGCTATAAGTATCCTAGGCTTGGTTCCAGTTGTCTGATAAAAAAAAAAAAAATAGAAACTATCTCTAAATCAGCACAACATTGCCTGTCTGTAAAGCAGGAGAAAAAGCACAAAAACTTGAATCCCAGTGTTAAAAATAGTTAAAAATCTGATTCGCCTTGGAGAACAAAAACTAAAGATAGGCATTAGCAGATGCAGACTTCTGTTTGAAATATTATTAAAATATTCCCCCATCACTTTATTTAAAAACAATATTTTCTTTCTCCATTTGAGCCCCACCATTCGAATCTATTTCCACCTCAGTTTCCAAAGCTAATATTGTCAATTTTTTTATTGGAATTAGCTTTAGGGCAGAGTTTTATCTTTTTTAGAAGCATTTGAATTCCTACACATACTTAAAAACTCAGGATTGTACCACCTCCAAGCCGCTTCCTAAGAACGTCAGAATATACAACCAAATTAATAGTTGTTAAAGTAATATGCCAAACTCAACCCTTAGAATATATTATTCGTGACTGTTATGTGATTCTCAAGCCTGTATAATTTCCCCAAATACTTTTGATAGCATAAGAACAAATGAATTTAGATGGTTTGTGGATATATGCAGGTGTTAAAAACCATACAACTGAACATTCAAAATCAAGGTATTTCCTCATCTATTAATTTTAAAAAGCATGGATACCCCATCACTGTTAGTTATGGTAGATGCCAGAAAGTAGGAATGGATGAAAATATCTATAGTAGAGAATAGAAGAATTTTAAAATGTAATTACTAAATCAACTTACATGCATATAGGCATTGATTCTTGCACAGATCTGAATACAGAGTCTTAAAATTCCTATGAAATAAGTACACAATCAATTACTTGTTAGGGCTGAAAGAAAAAACGCACTATTAAAAATTGTGCTGACCATAGTCTACAATCATGGTATGACAAGAAAATGTGTTTAGTGATGTATTTAATGAAAAGAATGAGCAAGATTATACTATACAATTAAACTGCCATTAAAGATTAAATCAACATGGCTTCCCAAATTATAGGAAATAAAAGCAAGCAGAGTTTGAATATTAATGGAAACATTATAGATGTTATCATAGATGATAGTTTAAAGCTAACAATAAAGCCCAAGTTACCCTTGAGTGGAAACTCATAGCTCAGATCACTTTAATATCAAGTTGTTTAAAATGACAATGAATAATTTAGCAATTTAACAGGAAGTTATGAGAAAGGACAACATAGTATGCTAAACTAAGGCAATGGGGACTCTTCACTCGGTTTCTAATAAGAAATGAATGAATTTCAAAAGAAAACTGGAAGAATTTGTTAAAATATTGACCTTTTTTGTCACCTGTAGACTTTCTCATATCTTTGATAATTTTTTTTTTTTTTACTTCATGAATTGAACAACTCATCTTAAATTAAACATTCCCCGGTTCTTACCTAACTCATTGCTTCAAAAGGTAATTTTTGAGTTGTTTAGAACTTTTTCATCTAAAGATGGTGAATTTTCCAGTTAGATAATGGTTTAGCCTGATGTAGTTAGTGGTTCGTGTCTATAATTATATCATGAAGAAACTGAGGCAGGAGGATTGTCATAAATTTTAGGTCAGCCTGGGCTATGTAAATACCTTGCTTCCAAAGCCAATAAATAAATTAATCAGCCTCTCTCTCTCTCTCTCTTTCTCTCTCTCTCTCTCTCTCTCTCTCTCTCTCTCTCTCTCTCTCTGTGTGTGTGTTGTGTGTGTGTGTGTGTGTGTGTGTGTGTGTGTGTTATAACAGAAATAAGATAGGTATGGTGATTCACTCCTATAATCCCATTACTCAGGATGAAGTGGCAATTGTTGCCAGTTTGAGCCCAGTTTGGGCTGCATAGTGAGTTCCAAGTCAGCACTGGCTCCATAGTAAGATTGTTTCGGAAAACAAATAAACAATAATAGCAAAAATGGTAATGTAATTACTCAATCCATCTCTTATAAACCTGTTAGAAGATTCTGGCAAATTGGAGCTTTGAATCTGCCAGATATACTTAAACAAATAAACAAAAATATATTATTCACTAGATGCAATGAACAAAAAGAGGAACCTCAGTGCTTTCCATCTCTACCGCCCCAGAGTGAAGGGCGGGCAGCTTCCCTGTTTAATGGGTGCCCTCATCCTCAGGACCGGTGCCACTGGGAAAGGAGCCCACTGATAATGATTCTGCTGCTCAGTGCCAAAGCCCAGTCAGGCAGACACGAGGAGTCTGGTTTTTATATCGCTGTATTATCTGAAAAGAAAAGGATAGACAAATTCTCACAGTCCTGTGCTTTACCAAGCCCGAGCTGCTTCCATGTTCCTTTCTGTGTCGGACAGAAAAGCCTACAAGGAAAGATTCCAAGTTTGTCCAACCAGAAGGGAGTATTATTTTTTGCCTTTTTACCTCTACACCTACCCAGGTCAGTAAAGTTCTAAGAAAAACTGGCAATGAAATTGAATGTAAATCAATATTTCTGGCATCAGCTACCAGTGAGAGATATGAAATTATGTGATTCATTTAATAGATTCCATGAACATGTGCTCCAGAGACTCCAAACTGTGTCCCGGACCTCAGGTTGCTAGGAATACAGCTCTTTGCTAAGGATATGCAACCATAACAGTAGTCTGTGGGAAACTACATTCATCCTGAAGCCTGTCTTTCCCTCTTCATTTCCTGAGTATTCACATTGGGGGAGTCACAGAAACAGCATTCTGAATTGCCTGTTATTGTAGATTACTGCTTGAGTAAGTAATCTTATTTCCCACCAAGTGGTCCAACATCTCTTTCCATTTTAATTAGTATTTAGAAAACCCCTGCTTTTTAAAATGTGCTTCCTAATTAACCCCACACTTAAGAACAGATTTAGCTCTCACTGTGATTTGGATCTGGAATGTCCCCAGAGGCTCCTGGGATAAACGTTTAGTTCCCAGCTTGGCACTATGAAGGAAACACTGGAAACTTCAGAGATGGGACTTCATGGGAAAAGTCACAGGGGATGTGTTCCTGAAAGGGACAGTGAGACTCGCTCTCTCACTCTCTTCTGTCCCTGTCATGCCCTCTACAAGAGGTGAGCAGTTATACTTCACTGTGCTTGCTCGATCCATTCCAAGGCAGGGCAACTGACGGGAGACTGGAAGCTCTGAAACCATGAGCCAAAATAAACCTTTACTCTTCACGAGCTGACTGTCTCACGGATTTGGCTAGGGACAGAAAACTCCCTGATGCAGCCATTTCAGTGACTGATCCCCAAACTTAGCCCATCATTGAAATCTCACTCTCCACTATCCTAGCCTTAAATCATCACCTCCTAACATACTAGCTTCCTTGAGCCTTCCTTCCCAACGATTCACCCCATAGGAATACCTCTACTCTTCACCTCACTCCTTTCCTCATTCATTTGTACTGCAGCCTCAGCTGTAAAGCTCGTCCCCTCATCCGTACCCATGATAGAGTCACATGTTAGATACCTGTCTATCAGGGGTAGAAAGCCTCCCGACTCTCTCTCCACACTCATACATGTGGACAGCTAAGTGAACTCCCATCTTAAGAACGGCATGCCTATGCAGCCAAGCTGGAGAGACATCTCAGTGGTCAAGAGCATGTACTGGTTGCTGCAGAGGAGCTGAGTTTGGCTCCCAGCACCCATGTCAGGCAGCTCACAACGGCCTGTCACTCCAGCTCCAGAAGATCTAACATTGCAAAACCTTAACTCTTATTCGAAAACCAAGCAGCTTAGATAGCCATCCGTGATTGCTGGATAAAGCTTGGTTATTCATACAGCAAGGTTTCCAATGAGATGCCAAGTGAAACCAGGCTGCTTCTGAAACACAGTAAAGGTTTTGTGCCCCTCACCTCACTTTTCAAGTGGAGAGCCTTGAAAGCAAAATCTACCTTTTTTGCATAATGAGCTTTATACAAGTGGGACTCTGTTGTCTCTGTCACTCAGGTTTCAACATGTGCCTTATTATCTCACTCCACAGCAACTTGTAACTTCTCCCCAAATAGCAGGGAAAATGTTTTCTTTCATATAAGTCCTTCTTTTCTTAGCTAAACCTGTGTCAGCTTTCCTAAGTCCTTACAGCGTTCCTGAACCCTGCAGGACCTCTCTTGTCTCCAAGAGCATGCTGTAAATCTCACAGATGACCAACTTTTGCCGTTTGAACTCCAGGCGCTCCTCTGTAACTTGTCACCAAGCTGTCTCAGAGTCTGGAGCTTATCTCTCCACAAAACATACTGTTTATCAGCATTCTTAGACATGTGTGAGTCACTCTGTCATCAGTGGCATACCACACTTCCCAAAAAACCTCTAGCTTCTCCTCTAACAATGATGCTCCTTCCAGAACCTTCCCCGGGTCCCATTATGTTAGACTCCTCGTAGGCAGTAAACTCATTTGTATCAGCAGTTTCTTTGGGTTTCCATCCAAAGAAAATTTTGTGTTTGCTGATATTTGGATCATTTTTCTTTTTCTGATAGTTGTAATTGCTCAGGCCAATCCTCCACGTCCCCACTGAAGGCTGATGTTGTTCTACTCCAGATGAGTCAGCTGTCTCAGTCCTTCCTTGTTGGTCCAAAAAAAAAAAAAAAAAATCCATCCAGTCCTTGAAAGCTGTTCACAGAAATGTTGGAGATAAACATTGGGCTTGTCTACCAACACTAAGTTGAAAATCATACACCTGACACTCCTCCCTCCTCCCTCCTCCCTCCTCCCTCCTCCCTCTTCCCTCCTCCCTCTTCCCTCCTCCCTCTTCCCTCTTCCCTCCTCCCTACACTGGAAATCTGTCAAGGGTGTAAATGATTAAAGAAGAATGAGCCAGGGATCATCAAAGCAGCCATGCAAACAACTGACTCATTGTGTCCCTTGCTCATGCTCTGAAGTGTTCGCCTTGCTTCCCACGTTCAGTCCGGCTCTGCTGTCATCTCCACTGCTGCGCCCTCTTCAGTTCCTGTAATCCTGTATGGCCCATGTCAGCCTGGCTCTGATTTCACATTGTCCATACACAAATCTTTGAATGTCTGAGCTCAGCTTTGCTCCTTCTTGATGAATTCACTCTCATCCACCTCTAGTCCTTGAGCAACTCTGTTCCTTTAGGTTCCTGCCTCTAGATTCCCGCTCTACCGAGCATCTTCAGTCAGTTTCCTTCTGTCCACCAGCTGTTCTCATTCTGTTCCATTTTCTAGAGAAGCAATACTTCCACCTGGATGTCTTATTAGGACCTTATAGGAAGCTTTTTAACATAGGGAAGAGACAACTTAAAAGGAAATGGTAGGTGGAGATGGATTAGCAAAAGATGAATAGGTACATATGAGATAAACATATAGTTTAAAAGATGAATCAGTAGTAGAGACGCATACACACACACACACACACACACACACACACACACACACACAGTGGAGAAAGGCCAATAGTTGTTACTGGGCTTAATGATCCAGTTGAGTATTAGGGTTTTATATCATGATAGTTTGAGTCTAAATGAACTTTCTCCTACTTTTAGAAGAGTTTCGTCTTGACATAGTTTTTGTTTTTCTTGGTTTTTTTTTTTTTTCAGCTGAAAGGCATGATAAGTATTTTGGACATTATATACCCATAGATAGTTGTCTACTCTCATCAGAACTAAACGTCTGAAGATGTTAAATGGAAAGGCTGAAATGTCACAGTCCTCTCTTTTCCTCCAGGACACCTTTACTTGACTCATATCCCCTCTAAATACCAATACACTACACAAAGGAGGGGAGGGCAAACAAACTCGTGTGACTGTGTAAGTGGCAATTTGTGTTATTATTCTGCGTGCACACGTGTTGGATTTTTACTTAGCACTTTCAACTATTTTGCACTTTAAAGTTCCCATCTCACCTGGGCTCAACAGATGCCTACCTTCAGTCAAATTTTATAAAAGATGGAAGGGCTAGAGAGTTGGCTCAGAAGTTAAGAGCACTTGCTGCTCAATCTTGAGGACCAGTGTCTGAATCCCAGCCCCACCTAACATACCAGGCATCCTGTAAAACACCTATAAACTCCAGCTCTGAACCCCTCGTGTAGCCTCTTCACCCAAAGGCACGACTACCTCCCTTACATAAATAATTAAAACAAACTTTTTGATGGGTAGGCAGCAAGTGGCAAAGGCTGCCAAGCCTGATGATCTGGGTTGGATCCCGAGGACCCTCATAACGGAGACAACTGACTCCCCTGTTTGTCTTCTGACCTTTATATTTGTACTGTGGTATATACACCTCCCAACAAATAAATAAATGTAATTTTTAAATGCACAATGCTTTTCTTTCCAAAAATTCTCACGTTTCCTGTATGTCCTTGTTCTTATGCATGAATCTCTAATTGTGCATTTTTTATTTTAAACCACAGTGTTAACTTTTTTATTACTCTTTGCATAACAGAAACTATCAATTTATTATTTTGTGTGTTTACAAATGTGTTAGTTATTTCTTGTTTTCAGTTTTCACTGGTGTTCTCTCACCCCCCCCCCCCAATAACTGAGTTAGATTGGAACACTTCTCCCTCCTGTCACAGCTATGTCTGTTCCATCTCTGCCACCTCCTCTCATCTCTCATCCAGAATTCTTCTTCTGGCTTCTTCTCATGGATTGCCATTTTAACAGAGTGTCCTGAAATCAGAGAGGGCCATGGGGTTTTTTCTACCTGGTTCATTTAATCACTTCCTGTATTTTCCTTGGCTTTCTATTGCTGCCAACAAATAATTTCAAGTGGCAGAGGCAGGTAGGTATGTGCGGGACCATTTTTTGTCTAGTTGAAATATCAGTCGCTCTCATGAGAAGCAAACATCTGGAAGATGTTGGATGGGAAAGTTGAAATGTCATATTCTTCTTTTTCCTCTAAGACGCCTGCAACTGACCCATTTTTTTTCTAGAATTATTATTACATTATAGGATTGGTGAGTCACCTGACTAAGGTGACTGAGGGCATGACAGTTCGCCTCACTTCTGCCTGTACTGGTTTCGTGTTCTCCTTGGGTAGCACTCTAGCATTTTTCCTATTTCCTTGAGTTGAATTTTTATCAGTTTTCTTTCCTTTGGAATAAAATTTCCCTATTATATCTTCACGTGTTTCTTCCATTTCAGCTGTCCTGGTATCTGCTCATTCTCTCTTTCTCAGTTACTTTTTTCATCCCAACTATGGACTTTCAGAGAAACTGTCTGGATTTTTGCACATGCCACAGTTTCTGCAGTGCCTCTTTTGTGTGAGTTCAGGACAGCCTCTTCCTCTGCTTATTGAAACAGAGCCTGTTCTTCCACTAATGTCCACTCTCAAGAGGTCCTTGATGATTTCATGCCCCCCTTTGTCCACAGATAATTAAAATAATTTTGTTTTCAGACCTGGTCTCCAAGTCTGCTACGTTCCCATTAGTTCCTCATCCACTTGGACACTCCACATTTTCTGGTTTATAAACATTCAAACCTCTCATTTTTAGGAGGCCATCCATGGCTGCGCTGCTGGGCTGGGGTAGGGAGATGGCTAGGATCCTCTGTAACCATAAAAGGCTGAGAATCTTAATGGGAACATCTGTTCATGATTTTCTATTGTCAAATCTCTCCAAGGACACTGTATTTGAAAGAAGCAGACCTTCCAGCAAATGCAGAATTGATTGGCCTCATGCCTTACTGTTTTCTGAGAGGTTGGAGACAGGCGCCATAAGAAAGCAAGACCTGGGGCTGGAAAGATGGCTCAGTAGTTAAGAGCATCTGCTGCCCTTTCAGAGGACCTGAATTCTGTTCCAGAATTCTTATCAGGTGTGAATACCTACAGTTGTATGCACATACCCTCATACGGCAAACACATAGACACAATTAAGATATAAACCTTAAAAAACGGGAAATCGGGTGCCTTGTAGAAGCTCTGCTCACCCCACTGTTGACTTCACAAAGCAAATTGGGTCTTTTTAAAAAAATACGGTTTTCATTTTAAGATACAAAAATAAATTTTAATATAAAAGAAAAATCAAGAAGTCACTCAGTGCAGTCCTATATGGTTTACTGTTGGTGTTCAATTATTCCTGACATTCAGCAGGAAGTCACAAAGGGTCACACCAGGTGACACTTCCAGAGCTCTTTCAGAGTCCTGGATCCCTGCTGCTCCTCTCCACCCTTGCCTTCACTCTCTTTCTGTATTTTTATTTTATAAATACCAGGTCTTATCTCAACATTCTGTGTCTGTCAGGGCTTTTTTGGAAGGGGGCTGCTTTCATAGTGAGTGTTTTAACATTGAGCTATCTCCCAAACCCCATTACCATGTCTTTGAAACAAGACCTCTTGCTGGTGTGCAGACTGCTAAGTAGGCTAGTCTGGTTGGCAGGCAAACTTCAGGTATTCTGAGTCTGTTCCTACCTCTCCAGTGCTAGGATTATATTGCCAGGTGTGGTAGCACGGGACTACATGCTTGCATATCAGACATTCTACTGACTGAGCCATCTCTTAGCTCCCACTTTTTCCTTTGTATATTTTTGCCTATTAAATAATTTCATCTCTTCATCTTTTCCCTTGAGTTTTTGGAGAAATTAATAACAATCTTTTTAAAACTCTTTGGAATTGTTTTTACAAACTAGCAGATTACAGTTAATGTTGGTTACAGCAAATATTAGAATATAATATATTTATTCAGATTCCTCCAGGGCTTCTCAGTCCCACAGACCATTGATAGGCCTGATACTTGTGGTACCAAACATACTCTTAACTGCAGGCACAGAAGCAGGCATCCGACAGTTATATTGACACATCCCAGAGAATACAGTGACATTTTCAAATATGGGTATGTGACTTCCCAGGTCAATTGAGTTCTCCCTGGCTTGGGGAAAATTTGAAGTAGATCTTTTCCTTTGAGATTATGCACTGCCATCATATAGACTCAGCTTCTGGTGAATATTTCGTTGGGTTCTTTGGAAGTCTGTGTACAGATCAAAGTCAAAGCAGATATAAATGAAGTCACAGAATCAATAAAGCTGATGCCATCATTTAAGATTCAGAGTCAAACCAGGCTAAGTTCATTCCTCAGAAATACCCAGTTATAAGAGCCAGTAAATTCTTCAGGTTTCTCTGTTCTTTCCCAAGAATCCAAGAATACTGATTACCACATCCGTTATGACATGGCTGCTTGCTGCAGCCAACTTTTCCATGCTACTTTCTTTTTATTACTTGTGTGTACATAACACAGATCCTATGTTCTCCCTTTTCTATGATTATATGCTGTGGTTTCATAACTGAATGTTTGTAAGTGAAATGAAAGGTTTGGGGCATTTTCTCTCAGCTTATCATCTTCAAAAGAATTTCTCCAAGATATACAATAGTCTTTTCTTTATTGTGGAATCATCTAAAGTGTGTATTGTGGATATAGTTTGTAGTTGTCAGTGTAGTTGACTTATAGTGATTGCCCTATGTAGGTGTTTACATAGACCCTGACAGATTACACATACATATTTTTGTTTTTCTAAAGATGCATTTGACTCTTGGTTAGGTGTATATGTATATGAGTATGTGCATGTGTACTTGCATGCACACACAGAGGCCAGAAGAGGGCATCAAGTCCCTTGGAGCTGGAGTTAAAGGCCACCGACAGTCACCACATGCAGGTGCTGGAAACCTAACTCAGGTTATCCACAGAGCAGCAAGTGCTCTTAACTGTTGAGCCATCTCAGAATCTCATTACATATCTATTATTATTTTGATCATTTAGACACGAGTGACAGAAATGGTAGGAAAGTTCAACTAGATGCAAATTTGTAGGATTAAGGATTCAATAACTGGTAGCATTAAACAAACAAACATTACAATGGATTCACAGAATTTACATGTGTTTTGCCATGTTTTCTTTTAATGTGTTTAACATAGCAGCCAGTCACCTGACCCAGTGATCTCTTTTCTTGAGCTTTGATTTCTCTCTAGTTTCTCTTAGCATGTTTTCTATACAAATGTGACAACTATCCCTGTTTGAGCGCCTTTCTCACTATGCATTATACAGATACATTCTCTCTGCCTGCTCATAAGTTATTGCTACAGTTAATTCTGGATGCTCTAAGAAAGTGATGGTAAACACTGATGGAGAACTGACATGTCTTGATACCCTTCACCTCCACAGTTGTAAATGCAGCAGTTCAGTTATCCTTGGGGCCTTTCTTAATCAAATTTTGTTCTGAAGAAATCTCTTACTTTTAGTGCATTATATATTTTACTAGAACAGAATAGATGTATAGACATTTGCCTATTATGCTCATAGACAGAGGAGAAGAAAGCAAAGAAAAGAAGGGAGAGGAAGAAGAAAACAGAAAAGATAGCAGCTCAGTGGATATGCTCAGATTGCTGTCAATGTGGTCTTGCCAAAATTATAAAAAGAACAACATAGCTTCCCAGGTAGATGGTTGAAAGTCACCTCTCCTTCCTGTTACCCAAGTCATACATTCAAAACTAAGACTTTCATCACCGTTAATGCAACCATCTTTCTTCTCTGTCTTCCTTTTATTATGATTTTTTGAAGGCAATTATTTATATATTAGTCGCAAGCGTTACTTCACAGAATGTGACATAATTGGTAACTCCATAAAGGCATGGGAATTTTCTCTTGTCTGCAGAGTTAAAGCTCCTCATAATGAGAAACACATGTGTGGATTTTTTTTTAAAACTATGTCTAGACTTGGGATCTTTCCCAGGAGAGCTTCCAGGTGTTTGTCTAAGCAGAACAGGCCAAATTACTACATTTTTGGAGGCTGAGAACCAGGAAGGACATAACAAAGTATAAATATGACTGGACAGCCTCATAATTCTAAAATGAATTTGGAAATTGGAGAGTCTTGAGTGAAATGAATATGCGGGAGCTCTGGTTTTAGAGTTAATGTGAATTTCTGTTGGTTAATCTCCATTCGATGGTGGTATTCTCCTGTCTCTTTGCTCACTTGCTCTTTCTGTTTCCTGGTCAATAAAAATCTTCATCTAACATGGTACAAATGTTCAGAGCAGGTCTGTGAGGTCAAATCACAATCTTCAATATAATGAATTATACTGAGTCAATGCTACACTCAAATCATAATCCTCACTTAAATCCTGATTCAAAAAAATCCCAAATTCTATTCACTATAGTAAGAAGATTCAAAATTTCTCTTTTCTTTCTTGGATATATAAACTAAATTCTTCAAAACTTTCTAACAGTAAGTTTGTCATAAGTTTGAATATGGAATCCTCTCCTCATGTTCTCACATTTGGTCTCAGTTGCTGCTGCTGGTTTGGGGTTGGCTCAAGTGGCAGGTAGTATAGATTACAGCCTGCTCCACTTCGAGACAGAGCTTTCTGCTTCCTGAGCCACCCGGAAGAAATCAAGCCTTGCCTCAAGTCCGTTGGATTTAGCTACCTCAGCAGACGAGCTTTCTCAGCCACAATAAGCTGATACCCCTTAAACTGTGAGCCCAAACCTGTCCTTTCTTTAAATAGGCTCTGTTGTGTGTTCTGTCATAGAAGTAAAGTAACAACACACTAGCAGGGATTGAACTGTGGCCTTTCACTCTAATCCTGTCTTCTCTACTTCTACCCAGATGATTTCAAGTTGGATTCTTCAAGAAGGAAGGATGCTGGAATTCTTGGAAAGCAAAGGGACAAGAAGAACCTTTTCCTTTTCTGTGAGCTCTTCTTGTTGCTACCATCTCAGTAATGGCTCCCCTCCTTCATGGCAGTACTTAGTTTTTGATGCCAGTTTCCTTCAGAACTCTAAGGAGTTACACCATCACTGACTTGCAGAGTGCTCTGCCACAACATTAAGTGTTCCCCTGGTCAGAGGCCTTGGGTCCAGCCATATGGGTTCTGCCTCCATGTTTCATGTTCTACAGCTCCAAGTGCCTTTCTTTCCCCAGTTCTATGGGTGACCACTGCTTTGTATTATGCATGCTTGTATGCACATGCATTTCCTCATTTGCTGTGTGTTTTTTTCTTTCCATACTCCTACTCAAAAGTAGTTTCACATCCAATATTAAATAGCCTCAGTAGAAGCCATTTATATTTATATTTTTATAACTAAACCCTAAGCAACTCTAACATTATATTAGTCCTAAGAGATATATCTTCATAGATGGGGTTCTGTTTTGTGAGTGTTATTGTTATGCATTTTACCACCAGTACCACTTTGCAGAATCTTCTAAAAGACTTCTTTCACCTATTGGGGACAACAGGATGAATTCCTAACCTTGCATCAAGTCAATGTTGATGGCTTATATCTGCTACAAAATGGTTTTCAGGAACCCTAATTGTCTTGTCTTTAAAAGAGCACCACACTGACCCACCACTCTGATGGTATCACTTGAACTATACCTGGTGAATTGCAATGAACCAGTATGTCAGACGCCCTAACAGCATGCATATGAGCCAATGGGTGTAAACCTGTAAGATTGCAGGTGTATGCCACCCTAATGAAGTTACTCAAATGCACTCAAAGTATTTCAAGCAAAACTCAATGTCCTTAGGAGCCTGTTTCATGCTACTAAGAGAATGACAGTGAATATGGCTGCCATTTTTGATCCAAGCCATGTCTTCTTTTATAGTCTCGAGCTAGGATCACTTGTTCACATATAGTCCCAGGCAACTCAGGAGTTCCAAAGACTACCTTGATAAGTTAGACTCTTGCTTTATCTTTTTGTCATGAGGGTATTTTTAATGAGTATTTTTCCTAGCCTAAACTAATAGATTAAAAATAGATGATGTGAACCTGTATAAAAGTTTCTTAATCAAGACTTGATAATTGGCCAAGTGCCCATATAATTTTTGAAACTCCACAAATTATCCATCTACTTGATCAAGACTAATTCAATATAGAGAGTATAAAAAATGAGCTCCTTTTTGTACACAAAATGGATCAATTTGTGATGGAATTTGAGCTGTTTTAATTCAAAACATTTTCTTTCCTAAAACTGGTGTGCATGTGCATTTTGTTTTAATGAAAGGAGAGCCACATTTTAAACTAGTGATGTACTAGGTCCTCTTCTGCCAATAGTCCTTTCATTGGATTATGTAGAAGACCAGTAATTAACATAATAGAAACAAATAGGACAAAATGTACGGTTCCCAGGCCTCCCTTGACAACACTACTTCATTTAATTTTAAAGAAAGCTACTAATACCTAATCATAATGACTACCCAGCATGCAATGGAAAACTCAGCCATCTATTACTACCCCATTTCTTCCTGAAAATAGTAGAGATAAAAACTCAGCTTTTCTGTAACGAATTTCCTTGGTGGCCTTGGACTTCTTAGGCTCCAATCAACTGAGACATCTAGTCAAAGAAGTTTTCCCAAGACTGCTCCATCTGTAGGTGCTCACTGGAAGCAAGGAATGAATCAAATAAGGATTCAGTTCCTAAATCAGAGGCTATCACCAATTAGGGTCTTCAATAAACTAGTATTTTCTGTGGCATTGTGACAGATGGCAGATACATCAGTTCCTTCTAAAAGAGAAGGGATCAATAAATCAGTAATTCCTCTGCTGTGTCTACATGTCCCTATCTGTCATCTACATGCTTGGAAAAGCTCTTTCTATTCTGAGTTGCAAGAAACAGCAGAATAGGGAAAAACAATAGGTGTGGGTGTTAAAGAGCCACAGCCATGACAAGTCTCCCAGCTCTCATATCTTGTTCCCCTCAGATTGCCTGCTGTGAAGACTGTGTAACAGTCCTTCAAGATAAGCACTTTTTAAAAATATATTTATGCCACCCTCTTCCTGTCCATGGACAGTTCTGTACTTCTACACCCTTTGACAAGAAATCACTCTGAAGTTGTGTTAGTCTCATTCCTGTTAGACCAAAGGAAACTTCAGTTTCCCCAAACTCCTAAAGGTCATCCAAAATATCCAGAAATGGGCTCAACCTGGACTATAGGAGTATTTCTGGTGGATAAACAAAAGATAGAATTCTTAGAAACTGTGAATCCAGTTCTCCCCTACCAAAAAAAGTCATTTTCATTATCACTGGCAGAAAGAATAAATGGCTATCTGTGGTGCCTACTACCATACTAAAGCATACAGTGGCCTTCAGACTCCCTCAGTATCACAAGTACCTTCAAAGTCCATGCTAGCATCCCAAATTTTCTCGCCTTTCCCCTACCCTAAACTGCCCCCAAGTTCATGGAGCTTCCATCCCCCTTAGCTACTCCTTCTACTTATAACTTTGCTATTTGGGGTATTCCTCTCTCTCCTTTCTCCATTCTCCTCTCTGTGTCTGTCTGTGTATCTATCTATCTATCTATCTATTCTATCTAATCTATCTCTTCTATCTTCCCTCCTATTTCTTTCATGGCCCGGAATACTCTGCTGGCCATGTTCAGTCTACTTCTTTATCCTTCTGCTCTGGACTCTTTCAGATGCCCCTGGCTATTCTCTGTCATATCTACAATAAAAACCTTCCCTTTAATCAAACAATGGAACAGTTATGTCATCAATTTACAAAGTCCCCAAAATACAAGAGGTTCAGTGCTTAGTTAAAGTCCTCTCCCTAGAACAGGTCCTCACTCGGGTAGTCAAAACATAGACTTCCTTTACAAAGTAAGCCATAATCTAAGCCCTTCCATCTCCCAATTCTCTTCCTATTTTTCACATAGTAGAGAGATATTTGTAAGCCTTAGTGAGTAGAGAGTTATGGTAGATCTATCAAATAACATGCATGCTAGTAATTTGTAAATTGTACTTTGTCCAACATGTGTCAATAAGAAGTCATTCTCTACCAAAATAAAATATTTGTTCATAATATATCATTGTTATTTCATTGCTGTAAAAAGAATTTATATGCTTAGGTTTATTGCTCATGGTTGTGCATTTCAACCTGTATTTCAACTAATTTGAAGAATTTCAAAATTGTTTTGCTGATCTCTACACTGCTCTTTCCCCAGATGTTTAACTATTGCTTTGAAACTCTGTGAGATAGTACACAGCCTATTTGGGGCCTGGGAAATTTTTATGTATCTCCTCTATATATTCTGGTATAATTTTGAATCAAGATGTCTTTCTGAGCATCTTTGGAAGCCACCTATCCATTTTTTTAATGTTAGTTTAGCTTGAAGTATAACCCAGAGACCACTAAGCTAGGCATGAGGAAATGATGAGGCATGCAGATAAGGAACATGTAAGGCTAATACTCATGGAAGGGGAAGCCCACACTTTCCTCATTCACCAAGATGAGCTCTGATCAGGGCCAGAGCACCGAGTCCTCTACAGAAACAAACTCACACATACATCCACATTCCAGTGGTTCAACGGGTATGCTCTTTGGAGAACAGTGCTATCTGAGTTTCCACAACATCTCTACTTGTAAAATACCATGAGCTGTTCCCTGTCAGAGCATCCATCCCATGAAGCCACAAATAGGACAAAGCTATTGTCAGAGGAAAATTCATGGACTTAAATCATTTCACTAATAACTATAACTTGTGAACCTATATAACTTATGAGAGTATATTACTCCTATCCAAGTCGTTTACCTAGGAATAATAAAATTCTCTAGATATCACAAGGAAGAAAAGAGTTGGGCAAGGGGAAAAAAGGCTTTAAAGGGCTATTTATAAATAGTCCAGAGCAGGTAAGTTTGGGAGTCTCCATGGTGATTTCCTAGTTTTTAAAAAAAAAGTATTAAAATCTACCCCCAAGGAAGAATTCTAGATTGCTCAACTAGTAACAAAGACTGATGCTTCCTAAGACTCAAGCAACCCTGAAAGTACAAATATTTTCACAGAAGAGTAAAAGCAAAGCATCAGTGTCTCATCCCTTCTCCAGAGGTTCTGCAGGCAGAGGAGACCCCCATCCCAGCCACTAGCAGCTTTGTAGCCCTAACCAACTTTCCTTTAGACAAGAGTTTGTTGAATTAACAGGTTCTTTGGAGATGAATTCAATGACATTTCTTTTAACTTCAATGATCATGTATTCTGATTGTCTAATTTTTTTTCTTTATTTTCCCAGAAATAATCTCCATTTTCTAGGAGTAGATTGACATTGACTAATGATTGGTTGATTTTGCATGTGTGTGCATGCACGCACATGTGTGTGTGTGTGTGGTGTGTGTGTGTGTATTTGTGTGTGTCTGTCTGTCGGTCTGTCTCTCTCTCTGTCTCTCTCTCTCTCTCACTCGCTCTGTGTGTGTGTGTATTTATGTGTGTCTGTCTGTCTGTCTGTCTGTCTGTCTGTGTGTGTGTGTGTCTGTCTGTCTCTCTCTCTCTCTCTCTCTCTCTCTCTCTCTCTCTCTCTCTCTTGTGTGTGTTGTGTGTGTGTGTGTGTGTGTGTGTGTGTGCATATGCATGGGTACCCGGAGGCCTGATTTTGACTTTGGATGTCTTCCTCAATCACTCTCCATTTTGTTTGAAACAGGGTGTCTCACTGAACTCAGAACTCACTAATTCAAACCAATCTATTTAGGCATCTCACCCAGGAATCTCCTGTCTCTGCTTCCTGGATGTAGGAATTCCAGGTGGGACACCACTCTTGCCTGGCTTTGTGTGGTTCTAGGGATCCAAACTCCTGTCCTCTCCCTTGTGCAACAAGCACTGTATCCACTGAGCCATTTCTTCAGCCCTGGAAGTTGGTAGATTTAATGCACAGTAACAATATAAACTGAATCCTAGATCACTGAACATTGAAACCCACCATTATAATTAATCTAATCCACGAATTAAGATGAGCACACGATTACCAAAATTAGCAAGTGTACAATGGTGAGGCACACCTAGATTATGTTAATAGTCAAATTCCATACACTCTTGTCAGTCCATTGAGCTAAGAGACTCCCTATTGTGATCAGGACAGACATGGAGACAGGTGATGTCCACCAGGAATGTATTGGCCTATGCCACGTTATAAGATTATTCTACCAGTGTTCAAAGATACTTGAAAATTTTGAGAAAAAAAAAAATCTTTCATTGCCTTTTAAACTTTCATGTCAAAATGACTGCAAATGATCCATTTGATAAAAAGAAAAGATTTACTTTAAGAAGCTTTGCCAAAAGAATTGCAATTGGTAAAAAGAAAGGTGGCAGTTTGCTTTTGTCTCCGGAGATCAGCCTGACTCATGCAGAAAGTGAGACTTACAGTCTCTTCACTCCAAGAACTCTCTTAGCTGTAGAGTGCTTCCCTGAATAGATTCCCTGCGATAAGGCCGTGTAAAATGAGGTTTACCGCAAAGCGTGCACCCCCACTCTTAGGGCTCAATCACAGTCACATATCCTTCCTGGAGTGCACATTAAACCTTTCCAAAAGCATGCCTGGATTTCTAGACCCTGACAGAGCCATGATGTAAATCCTGTAAACGTGGGTGATGTTGCTCGCAGGCTGCTGGCGTGCATGAGTCACCTCCCTCCGGCACAACACCAATTCTATGTAAAACTTCACATTCTTCGAAAGAATGTTCTCATCAGTACACATGACACGAGACAGAGTTATCATAAAGCATATTCTTGCTCCATAAGTTTAAAGGCATTTTGCTTTAGAAATTGGATAGCATTTCGTGTTTTGTGGTGGCTTAGCAAAACATCTGTCTAGCTAGAAAAGTCAAGGCATTCGTTTCAAAAGTTAATATGGGGGACTGCAGCCTATCACTAAACTCCAGGGGAGTCTAGCACCTCTGGTTTCATGTGCATATGAGGGACCCATGCATAGACACAAACATGCACATAATTAAAAGTAAAATAAAATCCTTTTTAAATAGTCAATATGAACTTCATAAACCACCAGCTAGTCGGTCATTATATCTTTAAGTAATTAATGTGACTATAACTTGGTAACATTACTTTTTATAATGCTAATATCAGTAAAGATGATAGAATCATTTTCACTTTTTTTTGAAAATGCAGAACATATGAATTGCTTTATTTGAACATACTAGCAACATTCATATGCATATGATATACAAACTTGAAAGAATATTGAGGGTTTGCCTATGAACATTTTAAACATTAAAGTACATTAAATTGATTTTTTTTTCTTCAGGAGCTTGTATCTGGTTTCTGGCTTTGTCATTCAGTGCTACAATTGTTTTTTCCATTTAATTTTTTTCCAGAATTGCAAGGGAACAGCTCCCCGATACCAGTGCCCATGTGACACCTCACACTTGCCCTGGTAAACAGAATGATGATTATACATGAACACAAGTTTCTGGGAAGGGAGAGTCTCATCAGGTCTTTGATGGAACTACAAATCTCTGACAGGTCAGGAAATGAGGGCACTGAGAAGCCAAACCCCTCAGAGGCAGCTGTCTCCAGGTGCCAGAAGCACTTTTCTATTGGGCAGAAATGTGCTCTTATAAATGACTCTCTGCACCACTGTGGTCCACAAAAGAGAAAGTAGAAGTTTCTATTTCTCTAAAATTCAGTAGAAAGCAAGATCTTTACCTGAGGGGGAAAGAAATGTTTTCCAAGGACTCCTCATCCTTCATTTTCAGGTTCAGTCATCTCTAGACACACTTGCTGTTTGCAATTCATTGCTTCAGTGACTCTTCAGTAACCTGTGTGTTGGACAAGAGCCAGGGTTGGGGAGATCACTGGAAGCCAGAGGGACAGAGGTCCTCCTCTCTGGAAGACAGCTCTTAGACATGCAACTATGTCTGTGGTGACTGTATAAAGACAGGAGAACTGGGGAGCACTGGGGTCTGTGTAATAGCACAGGTGGTCTTTCTGGTCCAGGGAGAAAGGCTCACTAGAAAGGATTTATGTAAGTTTCAGGGCATAGGCAGACTTCTATGTGAAATCTGTTTTCTTAAATCCTTTAGTAAGACCTTCCTCCTATTGAAACAAATAGTTGTTGGAGTTTGTAGACAGGCAGCTGTGATTCCATGATGATATGTATAATATTTTACAAATAGGGAGGAGATGCAAATTTCCCCTCTCGCCAGTGAGCGGTAACTTTGACCTTGATTTCTATGATTTCTCTTCTGTCATAAAAGTCATCAGTGGCCATTAAAAGGACTCCATAAAACCTTTCTGGATGACCCAACCAAGTTGCCCAGGGGTGCTTAGAAAGATGTAGAAGAGTAAAGACTGCTTGGGCAAGATGAATTCTTTATGAACATTGTCATGAAGTTCAAAAATAGATGAATAAAATGGTGAAGCAAGAATTACTGACTTTTATAGTAACAAAATTATACTTTAATTTTTAAAAATAGAAAATACAGCCAAACAAGTAGAAAACTTGAAAATCACCCTAATTTCTACTCAGAGATGACTGTCCGCATCCTGGGGTGAATCTCCAGATTGTGTTTATATATATTTGTTAAGGGCAGATTAAATGTAACATCAGGTCAACATCTCTGAAAAAAGAAGAGAGTTGATGAATAGTTTTGGCTCCTTTACCTGGAGAAATGGCTCAGTGGGTAAAAGTACTTATTGTGTAAATATAAGGACCTCAGTTCAGATCCCAGCAACCATGTAAAAGCTATCTGTGGCCTTCTATACCTGCAACCCTGGGCCTGGGTAACAAAAATGTTTGGATTCCAGAATATCACTGACCAAAGCAGTGTAAACAAAACGGTGAGCATAAGGGTCACTGAAGGACCCTGCATGATGACTCGTCCTGGTTGTCAAATTCACCACGTCTGCAATCAACTAAAACTCAAGTAGCTGGTGCACCTGCCAGGACACACCTCGGTTGGATAATCTGAGGTGGGAGGCCAACTCTAAATCTGAACCACACCTTCTGGTGTCAGCCTTCACGGAAGGACACTGAAGAAGGAAGATTCTGCTTTTTGCCTGCTTGCCAACTCTCCCAATGGCCATCTACTCTGCTGTTGAAACAATCTTTTGTAGAGAGAATATCTTATTGTCTATATGGATGTGTCACCTGCTAATAATAAATCTGGTGACTTATGGCTTAGTCAGGAAATAGGAAGTGGGACATCCAGGAGAAAGAAAGAATTCTGAGATACAGCTAGGCAGGACATTCTCCTGGGAAGATGTGAAGGGACAGACACATGGTCCCTGAGCACAGGTAATCAGCCACATGGCAAAATGTAGATTAAAATAAATGGGTTATCTTAACTTATTATTCTAGTCAGAGAAGAGCCTAAATGACCAAGGTATTTGTAAATATGTTTTAAATCTGAGTCTTGTTTCTGGGAGCATGCGTCTGGGAGGAAGAACTAGACATAACTTTTATACTCCTTCACTGGTATTAGAACATCCTTCTTCAGGATCCCAATATAACCTGACAACCAGCAGCTCTCTAGGGATTTCTGGGGACTCCAGAACCATTTAGACCTGCTGAGACATCCAGTCTTATGGATCTGCCTTACAGTTTGGCCCAGTCAGACTTTTTTTTTCAATATGGAAGGGTTCAAATTGTTAAGCATTTTTATAGCCTTTAAAAAGACAGTTCATCAACTGAATTACTGCCCATGATTTAAACTGTATGATTTGGAAGATACTCTGTTTAAATAACTCTACAGATCAAAAAGGACAATTACCAGATGCTTGGCCTTCCCATTGTGAGACAGCCATTGTTGGACTGTCAGACCACAGGTTGTAAGCCAACCAAATAAAAGAATGTATATGTGTATGTAATGTGTATATATGTATATATGAGTGTGTGTGCATGTGTAGGGGTGTGTTAGGGCTGTGTACTATCACTGATCTTCTTCTGGATGTACAGCACAGTTGACAAACTGAGAAACACTGCTCTAGTCCATGGCATAGCTACTGCTTTGGAACCTATTTCTGCTCTCTCAACAACCCATGAGGGACACTTTTCTGGATCATGCAGTAATCTATGCATCTTTAATGGCTGTGCATATTTATTGTGTTTATCTACATGAAGAAACTGTTCCTTTAAAAATAAATTGCCTTACAGTTTGGCCCAGTCAGACTTTTTTTCAATATGGAAGGGTTCAAATTGTTAAGCATTTCTATAGCCTTTAAAAAGACAGTTCATCAACTGAATTACTGCCCATGATTTAAACTGTATGATTTGGAAGATACTCTGTTTAAATAACTCTACAGATCAAAAAGGACTATATTTATTATGCATTTATTTTTCAATTATGACTCTAGAGACTCAAACATGACATTCGAGAAGAAAAAAAAATGCTTTGTGTAATTTTGGTTTAGCTGCTCCACCTGGCTTGGTTGTGAAGCGCTTGAGTGTTTGTGCCAGAGCACACTGATTGATTTCAGTCCCTCCACAGAGAGTTCTAGCTCATTGCCATTTTTGCAATACATATGTGAATGTGGTTATGAAGGAGTCAGTGTGGTTTTTCTGTTTTGACTCTTATGTCTCTGGTTTCGTGTGTGTGTGTGTGTGTGCGTGTGTGTGTGTGTGTGTCTTCAATGGGAAGCCATTGAAAACTCTCGACAGTTTGGGAAACGGGGTGGGAGTGGCTTAGTGGAAGAACATTAGCCTTGCGTATGTGAAGCCCTGGGTTTGCTCTGCAGCACTATAGAAAAACAAACAAACCCCATTAATTTCAGGATTACACTGATTTTAAGTTTGCCATTTCCTCTTCTTTATTAGAAATGACTTAAAGTCTTTCTGTCCTTAGGAGCTCTTGTTTCTTAATAAATATTCAGTGTGTATTTCTTATATTGAGCAGAGATTTTTGTCCATAAAGATTTACCTTATTCTTCAAACCTTGGATTCCACACTTTAGTTGACCTGTGCATTGCAGATGGACCAGGGTAAGTAGTACAAGAATAATGTCCTGTCTTGTTTGTTTGTTTTGTTTTGTTTTTTTGTTTTCTAGAAAAGGTTGATGAGTACTCCTTGGTACCTGGTACTTCCTTCCAAGGCAATAAGACAGAGCAGTGAGCAAGCTGGACAGATCCCTTCTCCTGTGGAGCTTGATGTTTCCAGGGAAGAAGACAAAAAGTTCATAGCAATTGGTCCATGTAATGTGTCTGTGGTATGGAGAATGGAACTGCTATGTTGGATGTGCACCAATAGCTCTGCCCTTACCAATTCTAGAAAGATCTAGAACTTTCTGCTCGAATTCAGGTAGAGTCAAACAAACAAACAAACAAACAAACAAAAAAGGCATTCATGGAGTCATTTGATTTCTCATGATCACAATACAATCTCATTTTTGTAATATTGGCCTCTGTTCTTAGGTAAAGAGTGAAAATGAAGTTATTTAGACCCCAGCCTTCTCTGAGGCCCTGCTCATCCATAGCAAGCTTTGTACATGTGAACTGCACGAGGAATGGGCCACCTTCTATTCTCCTTTCTGATGTGGATCCACAGCTTTCCACTTTCTGGACCTAGACCCCTGACCTGGGAGAGCAACCACATATTCCTATTAGGCACAGCTGCAAAGTAGCCCCAGCTTCCTCCTGACCCCCCACTGCCCATTCACTCCCCTGTATATTCATTATTGTACAGAGATATTCCTCTTTAGCAAGTCTATATGACTGCTGCTCTCTTCACCATCTCCACCTGTGCCTCAACTACAACATTTGTCCTGTAACCGGATAGTCAAGTAGACTGTCTCCCATTGTCAGGGAGCCTCCTTAGGCTGTTCAGGCCTACTGGGTCTCTCTGTTCACCATGCATATCTCCTACCCCTCTTCCAGACTGCAGGATGCTCATAGAGTCCTCCATCACTGCACTGAGACTAAGGCAGGGAGATTTAGAGCATCCGTGTCTACTGTTCTTTGGGGGAGGAAAGTCTTTCTCTGAAACCCATCTAACACCTTTGTATATTCTTGATACAGGTAAGTCACAATCTTCTGAAATCTTAAGATGTTCAAATGATGGAGAGTCATCTCACATTCACTTTGGTGTGTGCCATTATAGTTACTGCTTTTAAACAAAGACTGGAAGAATTTGTTTCCATGCATGGGGTTGTAAAGGGAAGTATATCAGGATGGAGAGAGAAGTGAGTATCTAAGCAGGATGATGTTTTATATGGAGTGTTCAGAGAAGCAGAGAAGTCCTCTCTGTGAATATGAAAACAAACAAACTCCGACTAAAGGAGTGAGCCCTATGGCTATCTCTTGGAAGATCATCCATTCTGGACAGAAAGAAAGCATGCATAGTGCATGATCTTGGAGCAGGAGTGTGCCTGGCATGGAGGAGGTAGAAAGTCAGAGGCTACAGCAGGTAAAATAGATATACAGAATGAGATAGACACTGAATCACAGACAAAGCAGGAAGATAGCACAAGCCTGACTCTGAGTCTTGAAACTGAATAGTCTTCGGATTTTTGTTTTGATGTTGTTCTGTTATTGTGAGGTTTTTTTTTTTTTTTTCAATTTATTTGTTTGTTGTGATGGTGGCTGATGTTGTAATAAAAGAGTGTTCCTTTAAATGTCAGGGAAACATATGAAAGAGATTCTGTCACTATAATTGAATGAAATACAGTGACATGTAATATTACTGGGGATATAAATATGGTTGATCTACTAATAACCAAGACTGTTTTGGTGGCTTTTTGATATACAAAATAGATTTCTGTTATAATACCTATATAAATATATACTGTTAGTTTCCAGATATTTTATTTGTATATTTTATTTTATTAAAAGCTGGTCTTCTCAATCTTCTGGAAGAGAGATTTTCCATGTACTCCTCTTAAATACAAGTCAGTACTATTCTACACATTGACTCTCCCCCTTCCTGAGCATGTTAGGTAAATGGAGTTTTAGGCCACTCAAAGACAAGAATGGAATGACTAAGAATTAGGGACTACAGTGGCAGTTCAGCCACCAGTAGGAACTAACCATGTCCTCAGTGTGGGACATTTAGGGGTCCCACAGAACATTGCCTACAAGAAGCCTAACCCTGAGACACATGTACAACACAGTCCTGGGCCACTCTGCAGCCTTCTAGAAAGTCCAGAGTTATGCTGCCAGATGGTCTTCCCTGGGGTTTACTCTTAGAACAGGCAGGCAATTCCCAAGGCTCTGGGTGCCCAGCCCAGAAAAGCCACTGAAGGATTACTGCTCTGATGAGGTAGGATCAGCCTAGAACCCATGTGAGGGAGAGAATCACACTGTAGGAAAGAGCTGAGCCTTCAGGAGCATAGCCTTTCCAGGACCAGAAAGAGTCTGCTAAGCTGTAGACAGAGCCTGGGACAGCAAGGCAAAAGCAGAGAAGACAGCAGTAGCCATTACCGAGGTATCTATCAATATACGGCATGTGCCTGGCCTGCCTACAGGAAGGCCGGTATCATCAAAGAGACAGTGTGATAGGTCTCCTCTGTGCTCTTGGAATGAGCAGTACCTGAGGACAAGGGAGAAAGCCAAGGGTCAGTTTGAGTCACCAACTGTATGCTTGGGAATGCAACTCAGTGTCAACCTCTTAGGCCGGTTAGGCACAGAGCTTAGGATCTGAGGTATGTTTAAAGAACTATAATTTTATTTTACATGAGAAGAATGAAAGGAATATGCTTTAGATATTAGTATTTAGATTATGACCTTCACCTTTATATTGGAGTATTTTTTAATACAGAATTTAAAAAGAAACCTATGAAAGCAAGTGCCTAGAATCACAAAAGTCCATAATGTAGTTGCTGCTGTCCTCACTCAGCCAGTCTATGAAATGGGTATAGTAAAGAGTCACTTAGCTCATCCATTGCCATGACAACACACAGGCACCACTTTCTTGTTGCTTCTGACTGCTTTAGTCTGGGTGGGAGGCAGCCAGACAAACACACCAAGAGATCTATCTCCATCCCGCAGGTGCCATGTGCCTCTAAAAGCATCATTCCCAAAGAATAGCTTTCTGTGGTTCCCAAATGTATATTTCCATCAAGATGGACCTAAGAACCTCAAAGCAGATCTCCAGAACTTGTGTGTGTATGTGCGTGTGTGCTAGCATGTGTGTGTGAACTAGTGTATGTGTGTGTATGTGTGTGTGTGCTAGCATGTGTGTGTGAACTAGTGTATGTGTGTGCATGTGTGTATATGTGTGTGTATGTGTGTGTGAACTAGTGTGTATGTGTGCATGTGTGTGCATGTGTGTGTATGTGTGTGTATGTGTGTGTGTGTGTGTGTGTGTTGATCCCCAGGTGAGTTATCAGCCAGCCTTGGAATGCCTGCCATCATTATCACTGACCAGCCTTTTACATCTCTGTTCCGCATGCACCCCTATTCCTGATTTTTCCATTCTTCTAACCCATGTACACCCAGAAAAACACATTATTACGACCTATTACCCTGGCTTCTGGTTTGGCGCCACTCAGGAGGCTCTGGCAGGAGAGAATAGGAGGAACTCAATGAGCTGAGTCCGGGAATTGACCTTGGTCCTTCCCATGCCAAAGCTTGGCAGCAGTTGTGTTCACCTGTTTAATGTCTCTCCTAAAGCTCTAACTTTCTTCACATTCTGTTGGGAAGGTTCCAGATGGCTGACAACCGAAGGCACTTTGCCTTTGCCTTGTAAGTTTCATTACCTACTCCTAACTTTGTAAATATACCTTTCATCAAACCCTCTCCACTGCCTTCTGAACTGAACCGTCCCACTGGGGTAGGGGGTGGGGAGAGGAATGGCTCTTTCCCCATACACTGTAAAGTTTTTAAAGGTAATCCTGCATTGTTGATGTGGTCACCTTCAGGATCTGCAAACATGAATGCAGTCCCACTGCATGGACTTATTACAGTTCATTCTTTGGGGTGAGCTTCATATACTACTATTGTTACTTTGTCCCTGCAGCAAAAGCAGGAGGTTAGTGTTCTCGGCGTTGGTTTAGTGAAAGACACAAATTCACACAGCCAGAGGGAGGTAACTCACTTCAGGTAAGAGGTAAAACCAGAACCCATCACACGGACTGCCCTTGCAGGCCCCACCTTCCTGGTGAACCGCTCAATGCCCCAGGCAGAAGGCAGCTGTCATATCTGGCACCTAGACTTTGCTTTTCACAGGTTGGCAAGCTGTGGCTACTGGATTATAGACTTCTCAAGTGCAGCTTGCTCCAGTTTCTGGAAAGGGCTTTATTGAAATATTTTTTTCCCTTGTGATTGATGGGCTTAAAATCCTCGCCGTGAATCTGGGGGTAGCGGCTCAATTCTTGCTGTTCCCAGGCAGTGCTGTGGATTGTAATGTGCAGCTACAATAGAGCGGGTGTTTTCCAGGAACAATGCCTGCTTCTGCTTAAGTTTTATGGGAGTCCCCGCTTAAAATTTCCCCACTTAAAAAGTCCATATATAGCTTTTCTGGTCTAGGCTTTCCCAGAGATACCCAAGGGACACAGAGCCACATCATCCAAAGAAGGAAGGAGGAAGGGAAATGGCACACTTTTGCTTTAAACTGTTTGCTGGCACATGTCTGTGTGAGAATGAATACCTGAAAGCAATTATACTCTGTTCCTGGGATGGCTTATTGACATAGATATGGGAATGGAATAGGATCAACAGTTTGGCCTGATGCCTCCCTTGTGTATATAATTTAACTCTTTCTGAGCCCTGCTTTATTCACTTGGAACTTGAGATTATGGTTTTGGCTGAAAGGAACAACGCAAGGTTGCAGGGTACCAGGAGGACAGCTCACTACCCAGATGCAAGCCATCTTCTCCGGACATTCTGGATCACGTGATTTGATATCTTTTGGTGTAGCTGGGGGGCTCACTCATAGAAATCTTGAATCTTTTATATGATATGGGTCACATGGAATTGGTCCCTTGCACATGGTTCTGTTTCTCCCCACAGATTCCATCCACATGAAGACAGACCTGGAGAGGAAGACAAAACCTTCTCTCAGTCCAATTCTCTACAGATTGAGGGATATTCAAAGCACACAGATTAGGAAGGCTTGGAATCTGGCAGTGGGTTTGAGACTCTACCCTTCCCATCTGTGTGGACAGCGTGGGTCCACTAATTTGCAGAACCCTGTGGTAACATACTGCCCTTTGTTCAGAATTTGTTAGAGAATATCAGGGCAGCAATCCAGTATGGGCAGGAGCTTTTCCTCAGGATCAGACCCTGTACATGCATGACCTTGGTGAGATCTTGAGATGCTGAACCAACTGCTCTGGAACTTTCTTCTCTCAATTTGGTTTGCTTGCTTGCTTGTTTGTAACAGTTTTCACAGAGCCCATGCTGGCTTTGAACTTACTGTGCAGCCATGGATAACACTGAAGCCATCTACCTCCAGAGTGCTAGCATGACAGCTGTCTCTTCCATCTTTAAGATGAAGGCCAGTTGCCAACTGGCAGACTGTGCTAGGAGAGGCTCCTGGGCATCTCGTGGCAAAGCACAGGCTTTTCACCCACCAGGATCCTTGAAACCACTATGAGGTGGGTCACTCCCTTCATAACATCAGTGTCTGACTGACTCTGAACAACACTGCTCCATTGTAGGTTTGTTCTTGAGTGATTCGTTCTTATAAGCAAAAGACCCTTGGGAGGGTCAAGTCTTGATTCAGATGGAGGGCTGTTGGGATAACTACTGTCAGAAAATCTTGATTATTGTATACTATCATAGTTGAGTCTAAATTTAGCAACAACAGAAAAAATATCTTTTAAAAACTGAGTTGTAGTGTAAGTAGACTTATATTTGGATTACATTCTCTTTTAAATTTTTTAATTATATTTTATTAGTGGTGTGTGTGTGAATGCAAGTGTGTGTGTGTGTGTGTGTGTGTGCGCACGCGTGTGTGCACATGAGTGGATGCTCCCCAAGAGGCATCAGATTCCCAGGAGTTGGAGTTATAGGCAATAGTCCCAATGTTGGTACTAGGGGTGAGAACTAGGAACAGTCAGTCCTCTGGAAGACCACTGCATATTCTTGACTGCTAAAGTATCTCTCCAGTCCACCCTGTAATTTCTTATTGGAGCCTTGCAGGCTATTATATGGTTAAAATCTCAGCTGTACATTTCTTAAAGGAAAAATATTTCAGGGCTCAGGGAAAGCTGCCAACCCTGATGCTGCAGCCTTCGAGTTTGGAGTGCTGAAAGAAACCCTCACACACCCCTCCATCACGAAAGGTTAAATTGTCAAATCAAACCTTGGAAGCCTGCATTCGATTTTGTTGCTCAGCTACATAAGTGCTCAGAGCCTTAATAAAGGTATTTAACTTGGGCTTTTTCTGCCCCTACACAAGCTTCCCCATTGAGTTCAGGGAGAATGTTTTAATGTGCACACATAAGTCAAGCTGAACCAGTCAGTGGCTGCAAGGTTCCTGGCAGACGTCCATTGTTGTTAGAATTGATGGGGCACAGAGCTACACCGCAACCCACTGCAGGGAATCTGCCATTGGGGCTTCAGCCCAAAGCCTGGCACAGGCTCCTACCTCCAATCACTTGACCACTGGCTCTTTCATCTACAAACTAGTCCCTTCGCCAGACCATCCTTCATCCTGCCAACTTTAAGTGAAGGTCTCCAAAGTATCTCCTGCTTCCTCCAAGGAGGCATATTTCCCTCCTTCACATCCTCCCTCTATCCAAAAAGTCACCAGCCCGGCCAGTCTTTCATCTTGTGGCCGAACTGACTGATGACAGAGTGCTTTTTAAGGTCTCTTTTAACACATGTAAATACACTGATGTAATTCAGCCGAAGCATTAGAAACAACTGAATTGTTTTAACATCTGGATTATTTTGTTATTGTTATTCTCGTACTGAGACAAGGTCTCACTGTATAGCACAGGCTGACCTCAAACTGGTGATCACCCTGCCTTAGTATTCAGAGTGCTAGGATTACAAACATTCACCACCATACCCTGCTCAGACATGAGGGTTCTTGTCATAATGATGATTTATCTGTTACTGCCCTTTTCCCAAACCTGTTCCCACCCCTTCCCCAACCTTTTCCCCTTATCCACTCTCACTTAAAGAATTCCATCCCTAGTGAGAATAAAGTCCTTCTGTCAATCTCAACATCTACTCTTTGTCTTCCTTAGGGCCATGTTCATTGTAAGCCAAAGAGGTACCAGAAAATGGTATGCATATCAGCACTCATGGGCCCACCTTGAAAATAAGGGATTTTTGTTCTTAAAGTGCTATAAGCACATGCATTACTGAAACTTCACACAAATATAAAATTGAGGTCATACTTCACCCCAAGGAGCAACCGTAGCTTCTCTCTAACACGTCTATACTTGCCAACTCTTTTCAAGTAGGGTCTTTGCAGAATGATTGTTTCTTGCATGTGTTTCCCCATACTTCTACATCTCTGCAAAATTCTCTTGTTGACATCACTTCTCTTGAAAATCTCTCTGTTAGAGTCAGTTTCTTGCCACTTTCTGAGATACCTTAGGAAGGACACACCTTCTGAGGACACTGGAAAGAATACAGTCTTTGAGGATCTCTTGACTCTCTTCTTTGGCAATCGTGTTTGTGTGTGTGTGTGTGTGTGTGTGTGTGTGTGGTGTGTGTGTGTGTGTCCTTCCTCACCTCCTGGACACAGAAGTGGCTGACACTTGTTCTCCAAGGAGGATTCATCTCACTGTTCTCTGCAACTGGAATCTCCCTTAAAAAAATACTGTCCAGTGTTCTGGGAGTTTTAGCCTGTTGTATCTCCTCCCACTGAGCTGTCCGATCAACTCAGACGCGATGTGCCTCAGCCCTCTCTGCTGCTCTCGTTATGTGCCCATATCTGGTTCTTTGGAAGAATTTTAAAAATTAATTAAGGAAATGAAGAGAATATAAATATAGCTATGATTTATGCCTTTGTCTAACTTTTAAATTATATACCATACACTTGTTTTACTTGCCACTGGGGAGAGATGTTTCTTAATTCATCCCTTTCATCACTAATGTCTAGTCTGTCTTTGCCCTACACACATGGAGCTCCATCTGCAGCATCCATGGGTGCCAGCAGAAACACACACTGACTTTGCTGCTCTTTCTGATGTTTGACTTTGGTGCAGGTAACAAAATGAAATGTTGAAAGATTCGTAATGAACTTGAACATCCCAACAGAGTGAGTCAGCCCTGAGCACAGGAGTTCGTACATACTTCCTTTTACAAATGAACATTTCTTAGGACAAGTCCCTCCAACTATACACCTTTAAAACTCAGAGTGAGCTGTGTTTAACTTATTAACTGAGCTAAGGGTTGGAAGAGAACTGGGTGTGGTTATATTGCTCCTGTGAACATATGAACAGCTGCAGGCTTTCTGCAGATCAAGTTGGCAACACACATCAAAAACTAAAAATATGAACACCCTGAGGCTGAGTCATTCCAGTTTTCATCATTAATTGCAAGTAAATAATTAAAGATCTGCACAAATAGGTGCCTATAAATATCTCAACTGTATTTTGTAATCTACATAAATGGTTCTGTTTTACTGGAAATTATTTTATACATACATACAGAGAGACAGACAGACAGACAGACAGACAGACAGACGCACATATATATGTATGAGACAAATCATTGACAGTTACAAAGGTGCTTTGATCAAATCAGCTCTCTGGGGAAAATGCTTAGAAAAGAAAAATGCCTTTGTCATTTTCTGTGGTGTGAAACAGACTGACAGCCAATCTCAAGGTACCAACTCTAAATCATTTACATTCAGAATTGGAAAGCAAAGTGCATGCATCTCTCCTAAACTATCTGCAGGACTCTGATGGGAATAAGGGAGGGATGAAGGGAGGGAGGGAGGAAGGGAGGGTGACCTATGAGTGGCTTCAGATTTCCTCTTGGGATTGGCTTTTTAGCTCCTGAAGTGAGAGTGCAGTGCAGTAGTGACAGAAGTCTCTGACCCTTAGTGCACAGTGATGGCGAGGGTACCCGGAGAGTCAGGTGAGAGAGGGAAGAGAGTCAACAAGTGTGAGCAGTGCTGAAAACAAGGTCCCCAAGGCCCCAAGGGAACTAAGATTGGGAGCAGAAATATTGAAACATGCAACCACTAGAATTCTGCAAGATAGATTCATTTTATCTCCAAAATTCCTTTAAAGTCTGCTTGTTGTTGTGTGTATGTTCATACAAATATGTACACACATATGCATGTGCATATATGCATATACAAGTTCATGAAGGTGTGTGCATGTATGTGAATGTGTTTGGGTGTATGCAGGTATTTTTATGTGTTGATGTATACATGTAGACGTATGTATATGTATATTCGGGGGGAGGCTCAAGCAAGCCAGTGACATGACTAGGCATAAGCCTGCTGGTGTGGGGAGGAGGGACTACAGAGAGAGAAGAGCAGAAGTTGGGTGGTCAGAGTGGACTGTGGTGACTGGATGAGAACTGTGGGGGTGGTAAGAAGTGGTGGTATTAAGATGTATTTGGAAGGGACAGCCGCCAGGATTTGCTGTGAATCTCATGCCGCCAGACTGGCACCGCTGTGTAGACAAGTGTCCAGGCATCCTGATTTAGGTTGCTTCCAATGAACTATTCTTTGCGGGAGCAATTATATTTTATTATCCCTGTGGAATGCAGCCCACACATGCATAAGGGGTCAAACTGTCACTTGCAGCAGCTCCAATCATTACACTTCCCTAATCAGTGGCCCACTCCTGTTCCCTATGATCTCCTGTATGGTCCCTAAGTTCACAATGTCATCCTGGCATTGAATGACTGTTCACTGTTTGAGACGCTCCTTTCAAACTATCTCATGCCTCATCAACCCATTATTTCTTGTTCCGATTGTAGACAACCCCACTGTGACAGAGTATATTAATAAATGCCCAAATTTCACTGTCCCTTTCTCCACACTCCCTAGGGGAAAGTATATGCTTCCCTCCCCAAGGGAGCAAGTCTGACCCAGTCACTTGTCTTTTCCTAGTGAACTGAGTGTGAAAGTCTGAGTAAAGCTGTCTTTATTTTTTCCCACCTTCCAAGAGGCCAGCTTGCCCTCCATGGACAGACAACAGTACTAAGTTAGAAAATTTCAAGCAAGCATTCTGTTACATTTTCAGGGCAAAGACTGACTGAAAAGTTGGTTTATGTATTTACTGTGTTGGGTGTACTTCCTATGTCCTAAATGAAATGCCTAAACTTAACTCATAGTTTGGGAGGCTGGAAACCCAAGATTGGGCAGCTACACTGGTCCAGTCAAGGGCTCTTTGGTCACCTCATATCATGGTAAAAGACATGATGATGAGAGCAAATGAGGTGTGAAGAACAGATAGTATAGTAGACAAGAAGCCAGAAAGAAACTGAGGAGGGGGCAGTGTTGCTTTTTTATATGAATCCCCTCTGACAAGCTAACCAGGACTGGTAAACCATCTTACAGCTTAGCAGGAAATGACACCTGCTGCGAAGCTTGATAACCTAAGTTCAACCCCAAACTCACACACGGTGGAAGAAAAGGAAAAAACTACTACAAGTTGTCATCTGACCTTCATACAGCAGTTGTGACACACATACAAAATAAATCAATCAATTAAACTTAATCTAAGCACTAACCATAGTCCCATAAGAATACATCAATGCCTTATGAAAACAACACCCCCAAGTCATCTAGCCTCCTTTCAGTAGGTGCCACCTCAATGATCCCACCACTCCCAGCATCACTACAATGAGGACCAAACTTTGGGTGACATGCTTAAATCACATCCAGCCACTGTATTGACATCGTTCATTTTTTTTCCTTACTAAGAGAACTCACTCAAGAGCAGAAGGGTTTTTCCTGGTCCATGGATTAAGGGTACAGTTCTTCTTGGTAGAGGAAGCAGGGCAGCAGAAACAGTTCTCAACTGCAGCAGCTGCAGGAGTGTGAAACTTCTCACTCACATCTGGGAGGACAGGAAGAAGAGAGGACAGGTAACAGAGGGAACAGGAAAGAGAGAGAACAGGTAGGTGAGAAGACAGGAAAAATAGAAGGCAGGAAGGAGAGAGGACAGGAAGCAGAAATGGAAGGAAGCAAAGAAGGGAGGAAGCAAAAGGGCAACAAAGAATGGACAGGAAACAAGAAGGACAGGTAACAGAACAGGAAACAGAGAGACTGAGAAATAGAGAGAAGAGGTAGTAGAGAGAACAGGAAGCAGAGATAGCAGGAAGTAGAGAGAACAGGAAGCAGAGAGGAGAGGAAGCAGAGAGACTAGGAAAAAAAAAAAGGACAGGAAGCAGAAATGGAAGGAAGTAAAGACAGGAGGATGCAGAGAGGCCAGGAAGTAGAGAGGACATGAAGCAAGGCAGAATTATAAGCCTCAAGGCCTACCCCCTAGTGTCTCACTTCCTCTAGGTTAGTTCCAATTCCTAAACCTTCCAATATAATGTCAGCAGCTGAGGAACAAGTGTTCAAGCACAAGAACATAAGAGGACTTTCACACCTAAATAGTGCTGACCCTTCCAACACTCTGATGACTCCATGGCTCTGACAAGCAGAGTTAAACACAGTGTGGGCTGTTTCCAGAGACCTGTGTGGAGCTTGACATGGGATGCTATGTGCACTTTGCTAGCATCACTGAAGAGGTTGTCCTGGAAACCTAGAGAACTGGCCACAGAAAGATTCTACTCTTTGCCTGTTTGCAGGACTCCCCTGTCTAAGAAAAAGGTGACTAATCTCCTTCCTCTCCAACAGCATGCAAATGGAGGGCTCCTACTTTCTTCTCTTGAATGTTCTAGTACCAAGTCCCTGCTGGATAAGAGAGAGACGTGAGCAATCACTCCTGGATTCTCCAGACAGACCTCCTGGATCTGAAGCTTGCCTCCGGTACTCAGCAGCTGTGTGCCTCCAAACAAGTTATTCAGCTTCTCTGAACCTTACTTGCTCACCTGTAAAATGGGCTGATGACAACCACCCTTACCTCACCTGCTGTTAAGAGGTGTAATGAACTATGACCTATGAACTGTGTGTGAACCCTCCCTCCTGCACTTTCTTAGCATCAGTTGAAGAAATACTCCATTCTTATACATCTAGCCTATTCTGGAGTGAGAGCTTGTGCTTTCTAATACCTCATACATAACACAAAGCTAGAAAATTCATCCTCATTAGCAATGACTAGATTAATTTTGTGAGGTACAAAGGGTAGACCTAGGCAGCAGGCATTGGATTTTTTTCATGCACTTATAATTCAGAAGGTATTTATTGAGAGCCAGAGTCCTAAGGTCTAGTGTTAACATCCTGGCCAGAACAAACAAAAATCCCTACTCTTGCAAAAATATTATATACTGAGAGCTTGGGAGAGAACAAAGAGCAAGATGAATCTGAGAAAAATCCAAACTGCATTGGATAGTCCTGAGGAGACAAAGAAAAATAAATTAAAGAAAGAGGAGAGACTGCCACTGCAGACCAGGATGGTCATCGAGGTCGATCTTGGAAGCAGGTTGTCCTCAGGATATTTTGTGTACCTTGGAGAGGCTATGACTCAGAAATCAAGTTCCTATCTTTCCCCAAGCCTCCTTGACTCAGGTGGAGCAAAGCAAATCAGAGTCTCCACATTTTTGCATGCACTCAAGTTAAACATTGAACTTGGAAGGGCAAAGAAGATCATGACTGCTGGGCCAGGGTAAGCAAACACATGGGCCAAACCTACATTTGCTGAATTCAGTCTTGAAAGAAAATCTTCATTAGAAGTGGTGATGACTGAAATTTCCCTGCCCAAGGACAGTTGGCTAAACACTTCATAAAAAAGCAAAAAGAGAGCCCAGGGGAGGTTGCAGATGCCTCCTCCTTCTGAACTCTCCATATGAAAACCCCAGGGTGTCCAGGAAGAAGGCATAATTACACCAGAGACAGCAGCCAAGAGAGCACAAGTCCTCGCATTGTGCTACGGCCTCTGATACCAGCAGGCACTGGCCCTGCTGCTCACATTGGCTAGCTCCTGGGTTTATTTATCATTGCTTCTGAAAGTCTTACTCATATCCAAGTTTTAGATCCTCTGTCATTTGTCATTAAGACTAATTGCTCCTGGGGAAGGAGTCTGGCTTCATGCAGAGATAGGAAGGAAGAGCCTAAGCAGAGCCCAGCAGATAGAGCTCTAGCCATCCTTAGCTTAGCTTTCCCCAGCACAGGTTAGTGGGGCCTGGTGGGCAGTAGGGAGAGGAGGAAGGGCTCCCAGCAGTGTGCTTTCCTGGCTCTCAAACACAAAAGGAACCATGGGGATGCCAAGATGAATGAGCCTTCAATGGCTGCTTCACTGAAACCTGGCCCACATCCTCAGGAGCCATACACTATAGAAACTATGCATCCATGCTCTCTGCCCCTCCCCAGAAGATGGTTAAGGAAGAGGCCGCTACATAGGAAAAGTCAGCACCTTCTACATGGAGGCTGAGCATCATTTGACCAGGATATTCTGCACTGAACTAACTTTGCCTGACTCAGGTATGGGACCCTGATTTTCCTCTGGTCCAGCTGAAGAAGTGAAGAGGAGAAAACATAAGACATTGTACCTTGAAACCAACTGCTGACCAGTGCTTCTCAGAAAGCATATGTAAGAATCACAGGTAAGAAAAGCTCAGAATAGCTAAGAGGGTGTGGAGACAAGCACCATACCAGAGCATGGAGAGGCTAAACTCGAGAGACATTCAAGTGGTCTGGTTTCGTTTGTTTGGGGGATTAGACAGATCAAGTTCAAATCTGGTCTGGTGTAGAGAAAAAAAAAAAAAAAACAAAACAAAAAGCCCTCTAACTTCTCATTTTCTTTTTAGATTTTTTTTTTTTCAAGACAGTACTTTGCGTACAGCTCCAGCTCTCCCTAGCTGGCCATGTGAAATAAAGCTCTGAGAGCACTTACCTAGAGTTGCCCCCATCCCCACCATTACATGACTTTCCTGGAATTCACAGGAACCAAAATCTAGTTCCAGGGTAGAGCATCCTGCCCTCCTTCTACCGCCAGGACATTCCTCTTCTGTGTCAAGATCACTAGGCCAAGTGCATGGGAGATTTCCACCAAACACTATTTTTGGAGGTTTCTGTGCTTGCTTATTTTGTGTTGTTGGTTGGTTGGTTGTGGTTGGTTGTGTTGGTTGGTTTGTGAACTTTCTATAAACTAGGGTATATGCTTATCTCATCAAGCCAAAGGCCTTAACACCAAGCCAGGATTCTGCCAGCAAGTAGCCATCAAATTTGGAACTACACTCTCCTAGATTCCCAGCCCTTGGAGCCACCTTGCAGCCTTCTGCTTCCCTCTGAACACAAGCTAATTCCCTGCCTGATACATTGACCCAGAAGTTTCTGGAAAAATAACACATTTGCTGTAAAGGATTAAGACAATGTATAAAAGCAAGCACTCCACACATAGTGTGCTTTAGAATGCGCCAAATGCATCTGTTACCATTTTGGCAGCATCCTTTCAGACAGCTCTTAGTGGGGACATATTCTCATTCACACATACATGTAGACAACTTTTATTGCCATTCGCAAGCTGCCTGTTGCAGTGAACATGACTTTTTTTTTTTTACCACATGAGTGAAACTTCTGGCTACATGATGATTCTTACTGTCATTAAATGATTCCCACAGATGACTATTTGAATTCCTTTCTCAAATACACAGACTGTTTTTAATTGTGTGCATGCATGAGTGTCTCTGTGTGTGTGTGTGTGTGTGTGTGTGTGTGTGTTGGTAGTGTACAGATATAGATATAGACAGATATATGTACGTACACGTGCGTGTGGAGGGCAGAGGTTGACACTGGTGTCTTCCTCTGTCACTTTTTATATTATCTTTAGAGGCAGGGACTCTCACTGAACCAAGAGCTCAACAATTGACTAGACTGGCTAGCCAGCTAGCCTGCGGATCCACCTGCTTCTGCCTCCTCCGCACTAGTGTTACACACATGCTTGACCACCATAGTATATGAATGCTGAACTCAGGTGCTCAGCCTTCGACAGCAGACATTCTGCTGACTCAGCCAACTCACAAGTTGCAAATATTTCTAATTTTTAATAAGTATCGACAACAATTCTGTGATGGCCTGTGCAGGCTTCTCCCAAGGGAAGTCACTAAAGTGGGAAGTGTGGTCACAGATGTAGATATTTTGCATTATGTTACACAGTGCCAACCTGCCTGGGGGAAAAAAAAAACTAGGGCATGAAGATTATTTACATAATCATAAATGCTACAGAAGAATGCCCACCAGTCACGTTTCTAACACTGGAACCCCAAGGCAACAATGAGCTGAGTGAAGCTGGTGGGATGTCCCCACACTGCTGACATTGGTTGGGAATGTCTCTCTATCCCTCATCACCACTCCCTTCCTCAATGCTTCAGCCTCCTCACACTCTTCCTTTGTCCAAATATATACCACCTGTCCTGTCCCAGTCTGTGGAGTCCTTCTGAGCCTCTCCCCTCATTGTCTTGCATTCAGTTTGTCAAAATTATCTCCTCACTTCCAGGTCACTTAGGTCAAAGAGAGTCATGGGATGTCACCTCAGTCACTACTAGTTCCTTCTCACAGCCCTTGGTTTATTCTCTCCTAAGTTCCTAACATTCTCTGTTGTTTAAAATATATCTGCCCTGCATATGCTCAGGTTCTGTACCTAAGGATCAAACCAATCACAAAGTGGAAATACTTGGAGCACATACATGCATCCAAACTTATTGACAAAGACTTGTCATCATCCCCTAAATAATACAGCACAACTGTTTGCACAGAACCTAAACTGCATTGTGTATTATAGGTCATCTGGAGATGACTGGAAGTAGGTGGAGGAGTTACATAAGTTCACTATAAATTCTCTGCCGTTTAACAAAGGAACTCAGGTATACACAGGCTTTGCTGTGTACAGAAATTGTTAAACCAATCTTCCACAAATCAAAGAGTGACTATGTTTCTGTTCTGGCTTTCTACTCTTGCTGAAAAACCTTGAGGACAGAAACCTGTTCCTGGGTGTGCACACATTGTACCACCTTGTCCTGGTGTTGAGGGGACAGTATATATTCAATGGCTTGCCCTCAAGGACTCCACAGCCTTCAGCAGCCCTACCAAGAAGGGTATTCTACAGTCTCAGGATCTTGTAATTATTTTTGGTGGGAGGACATAAAAGGCTGGGTGGAGGCAAGCACAGTGAATGTGACCTCAAAGCTGTTTGGATTCCCCTTTAGCCATGAATACTCTACATCTCCACAGACTCAAGACCCTGGAAGTGGGCTGAACTTGATCATTGGCATGCCCAGGACACTAGCACACCTTCCCTAGCAACAGTGGCTTATGGTGGCTTCCTATGCTTAGAGTGCTGACTCCTGCATCCAGCATCTGGGGTTTCTCTATCAATGATGCAATCACCGAGCTCAAAGTATAAAGTGATGCAGACATCATTGTCCACAGAAAGGAAAAAAAAAATTGTAGGTGATGAGGAAGAATTACTTTACTTCCCCTTGAAGACACTAAACTGTAGTCAGAAAGCTTTCTGTCATTTCCCCAGTCCTCAGTGGCATGAGACCTCTGGAGAAGCCTCAGATGGCATCAGAAATGTCCCTGGACCTGGACTCTTGAGGCTTATTGAGTTATGCTTTGGTGGAGACAGCCTGGCATATTGTGCCATGCTGGGGCCTCCATCTGCTGATAGGACCTATTGTCTTCTAGCAGGGATGAAGGGAGACCCGAGGTAACAATACACACTAATTTCTGCACACTGGCAGTTACACTGGACTATGTAAACACTGTCCCCTAGTGGGGGCTTATGACAACTCACCCCAAAAACTCAGGCCTCTCAACTTCACAGATTAAAGTGAATGTTTCCCTCGTGACATGGTTGTGAAAACTGAGACCAGGTAGAAAAAGTGACTGTACCAAAGTGATACACTGCATGATATATTTAGGAGCTAGGCAAGCAGAACCTCAGGTTCTGTCTGGTCATTCGTGGCCTCTCTGGTCATAATTACTGAACAGTGTTCTGGAAAGCTACATTTGCTGAGAGCAAAACAATAGAAACAGCCCAGAGCTAACTCAGTAGGATGGTTTTCATTTTTATTATCTTATTTTTTAAAATTAAAAATAGACTTTTTTCACACAATATATTCTGATATTTAGTGTTTTATTAATGGTAAACATTTTAGGGGAAAATCTGTTAGCCAATCACTGATTTGTTCTTTATTTGCAGTTGTTTAAAATATTTCCCAGTTCTACAGAAGCCATGAGCAATTAATATATATATATGTGTGTGTGTGTGTGTGTGTGTGTGTGTGTGTGTGTGTGTGTGTGTGTGTGTATGTGTGGTGTGGTGTGGTGTGTGTCTTAAAATATTTTGTTTATAAAATAGTTATTTTTAAATTACATTTATTTGTTTATTTAGTTTGTGTGTGCATGTGTACGTGCATGCGTGTGCGTGTGTGCATGTGTGTGTGACATGAACTCAGGTGTGGAAGTCAAGGGACAACTTACAGGAATCAGTTCTCTCCCTACACCATGTAGGTCCCAGGGACCGAAGTCAGGTCCTCAGGCTTGGCAGCAAGCCCTTTTGCCCACTGAGTCATCTCAGTGTCTCATGAACAATCGTTCTTTAGATTCTGTTGCTGTTATCTTACATAATTCCTTTTGCCTTTTTCATTTGTCCATTCTTATGTCTAAAAGCTAATAATTGGGAAACTTTCTTTCTGCTCATCTTCTTCAGCTGGAAACTGTGGGTACCTGTTGGGCTGTGGTCTCTTAAGCAGCTCGTGGTTGGCTGCAGTGGTGGCCCTCATGGTACATGGAAACCAGCTAAGCCAGGGTAGGGGAATGCTAAGATACTGAGGCAGGAGTGGGTAGGCAGGTGGAGGAGCACCCTCATAGAGGCAGGGGCGGGGGAGGGGGAGAGAATGGAGGTTGTGGAAGGGAAACTGGGAAGGGTGATAACATTTGAAACGGCAATAAATAAAATAACCAATAAAAAATTATGGTGCATAAAAAAAAAAAGCAAATCCTTCAAGAAGCAATTCCCCAATTGCTTGCTCCTGTCCTCTTCCTCTTCTGAGGTGCAGTTCCCTCAGCTCCTCAGGCATGTATGAATGACAATTCTTTCCTGGCATTTCTCTTTGGGACCCAAATCAAACTGCATTTCTCCTGACTTTGTCATTAGAAAGTATTGAATAAATAACTATAGGAAAGTGGAAGGTTGAAATTCAGTGAACTTTGAATCAGTAGACCTACAAGTAGTCTCCTCCTTGCTTTCCCTAAGAGATGAGGCTAGTGATCTGTTCTGGTTAGGGTTACTATTGCTATGATGAAACACAATGACCAAAAGCAGCTTGGAGAGGAAAGGCTTTGTTTGATTTATTTAGCTTACACTTCCACATCTACATTCATCACTGAAGAAAGTCAGGACAGGAATTCAAACAGGGTGGGACTCTACAGGCAGGAATTGATGCAGAGGCCATGGAGGAGTGCTAATTATTGACTTGCTTCTCATGGCTTGCTCAGCCTGCTTTCTTCTAGAACCCAGCCTAGGGATGGCACCTCCCACCATGGTCTGGGATGATCACTAAGAAAATGCCTTACAGCCAGATCTTTTGTCTGCATTTTTGCATTTGATGTTCTCTTCTTTCAGATGGCTCTAAATAGTATCAAGCTGACATAATCCTAGCCACCAAATGGTCATAATAGCAATTGCTGTCTTTGATGTACTATTTCTGACCCTTTGCTTGATTACTGTGGGATCGTTTCCAGCCAGTCACACCTAAAAACCCTGGCTCCCTTTAATGTCGTTTACTGTGATAAATCAAGGCTATCTCAAGTCTCACCACTTACCTCTGACATTGTGCCACTCACCCCTACTTTACAAGGCACAAAATACTGCCAGATATGTTTGACAGAGCCAGTCAGGCCACATCGTTAACATGTGGAAGGCTAGAGATTCCAGCCATACCTATCTGACCTCACTTCCTCTGCCCTGTGCCTCCTGATGGCACAGTACATTGGGGTAATCTCTCTGAGAGAGTGCTATGGCTTTGATATGGCTTGATTATGTCCCCCAAGGCCTCATGTGCTGGAATCTAATCCCCACAGTGAAGAGTTAAGAGGGTGAAAATTTATCTGACTAAGGTGCTCAGAAAGGAGGCCTTTAGGAAGGAATTACAATTAAGTGAGGTCATTAGGGTGGAGCCTCTTGTTCAAAGACTGGTGGCTTTATAGGATGAAGAGAAAGAGGATAGAGATGTTTATGCTCTCTATCTCTTGTCACAAAACACCCTGTGCTTGCTGAGGCCTCTATCTGAAGAACAAGAAAAAGAAGAAGAAGAAGAAGAAGAAGAAGAAAGAAGAGGAGAGGAGGAGGAGGAGGAGGAGGAGGAGGAGGAGGAGGAGGAGGAGGAGGAGGAGGAGGAGGAAGAGGAGAAAGGAGGAAAGAGGGAAGAGGAGGAAAAAGAAAGCCCTTGCTTTTCATAACTGTGAGCTAATTAAATTTTTCTCCTTTTGAAGCTATCCAGCTCAGGTTTGGGTTATAATTATACATAATGGACTAATGCAAGGAGTCATTCTTTCTTTCTCTAGGCTGAGAGATGGGTGTTCAGAGAAGCTAGGAATTTCAAGGCCAGAGGATCTCAAACCAGTCTGTCAGCTGCTGCCATCTCTGTGTTTATTCTGTATTTATTTGGTCTCAGAAAAATCCCTTAGAGAAGAAGCTGCATCTTTAGGCCTCCTTGGTCTTGCTCCAAACTGGTAAGCTTCTGACTAGGAATGTGGAGCCTAAGGTGGGCTCTGTGGCCTCCATCCATTCCATATGAAATGGAGTCTACAGTCTATTACCATTTTAACTTTGTTCCCAGGGTCTAGTTAAGCTCTTTTTTCCTTTGAAGTCTATTTTGTCTGACTTAATATAATTATCTCAGTTTGGTTTTATTTAGCATTTACTTGCAAGTTTGTTTTCCATCTTTGCATTTCAACCTTTTAAAACCTATTATGACTTAGATGTATCTTTTATAGACTAGGGACTTTTGTTGTTATTTATTTTGTGTTGCTTTTACTAAAATCACTAAGATTCATTTATGTCTCTTGTGGATTTAGTCCATTTATTTATTATTAATCCATCTCTGCATTTCTGCTGTTTGCTTTGACTCACCATTACTATTACTATTATTCCATCCATTCTATTTCAGAAGGATTTCCCCCTTTGGAAACACCATATGACCAAGCACTGCTCGGGCAGAGGTCAACCCCAGCACAGCTTCACTGTCACTTGGTCACTGGAGCACACAGTGTTCCCTGAGTTCTGGAAAGTTCCAGAAGAAATGTTTGATTCTTTCACTTAGTTTCTAATCCTGCATTGTAGGTGCACTGCTAGCATTGAGAAAGAAAAGTGCGCTTCTCTGCTGTGTTGAGCTGGGAACTCTAAAGGAACAGAGCAAAGGAATGGGTGTTTATTACAGAAGTAACTTGTAACTTGTGTGACAAGGGATGAGAGATCTGACAATGGTGGCCTGCATCCCGGAGAGGCAGAGAACACTGAATAGCCCAGTAGCTCAACAGTCACCAATCATGGGCTGAAGGCCTGGCAGATTCCTGGAGAGCTGTACAGTGGTGAGTCTGTGTTATAGGCCAAGGAAGCTGAAGTTTGCCGTGGCTCATCCACACATGCACCACTCTTAAAGAACAGGATCTGCAGGTGAGGGACTGGCTGCTTCTAACTTCTTCCCAGTGCTGGCTACCACTGTGTTTGAAGGTGTGGCTCAGTTCATAGCTGGTCTCTCCCATAGTAACACTAAGCCATATACCAATGTCAACCTTCTCTGGCAATGCCACACAGATGCCAGTGAGTTTTACCACCCTAGACAACTTTTGGTCCAGTTGACAAGCAAGTTGACAAGCAATGGCAGTCATCATATCTGCTAATTCTTCATTTATTCATTCATTCATTCATCCACATATCTCAAAAACAGTAATTAAGAGTCATATAGCTAATGGTGCTTTTTGATGGGGCTTTACTGGGAGAGTCCTGTTGTAAAATCTACTTTATATTTATTTTTGGTTGGTTGCTTACTATGTTGTGATCATTATTTAGCTTAAGATCATTTTAATGCCTTATATTATTTGCTATTACTGGTACTACATCTGATTATCATCAAACACTAAGAGTGTCTATTATAGGATGCCTTCTGTTGAACAAACTTGCAGGAAGGTCTTCAGGTATAGTTGTTATTGTTTTCATAGGATAACATTTTACATATGAATTTGTGTCTTGAAAGGTCACAAGAAAGGCAAAATACAGGAACTTAATGTACTTGGTTCCATTTAACACTTCATAGAACAATTAGATTATTTGAGCTGGGGAGAGACTTTGTAAGAAAAGCTCTAAAGAAAATAAAACTAAATAAACTATGTAATATCAGTAACTACAGAAAATTAAACGTATCTGTACAAAGTAAGAAATTAAATAGAAAATGACAATATTTAAAGATGTAATGTAGTGATGGGGAATGGGGAACTGGGATAGCCAACAGAAAGTTCCAGACACCAGGAAAGCAAGAGGTTCCTAGGACCCAACTGGGATGACATTAGCTTAAATACCCAACAAAAGGAGAGAGAACATTTAGAGACCATATTCAGAGATTAGACATGGCCCACAGTTGAGGGATGAGGCCACTGACCCTTCTCAAAAATTTAACCTAGAATTGCTCCTATCTAAAGGAAATACAGAAAAAAGTGGAGCAGAGAATGAAGGAAAGGCCATCCAGAGACTGCCCTACCTGGGGATCCATTCCATATGCAGCCACCAAACCCAGTCACTATTGCTGATGCCAAGAAGTGCTTGCTGGCAGAAACCTGGTATGGTGTCTTCTGAGAGGCTCTGCCAGAGCTTTACTGATACAGATACGGATGCTTGCAGCAAACCATCAGACTGAGCAAGGAGACCCCAGTGCAAGAGTAAGAAAAGAACTGAAGGAGCTGAAGGGTTTTGCAACCCCATAGGAAGAACTGTAATAGCAAACAACCAGAACCTCCCAGAGCTCCCAGGGACTAAACCACCAACCAAATAATTCACATGGAGAGATATAACTCCAGCTGCGTACATAGCAAAGAATGGCCTTGTTGGGCATCAGTGGGAGGGGAAGCCCTTGGTTCTGTGAAAGCCTAATGCCCCAGCATGGGGAATGCCAGGGTGGTGAGGTGGGAGTGGGTGGCTGGGTGGGTGAACACCCTTATAGAAACAGGGGAGTGGGTGGGATACAGAGTTTTAGGAGGGGAAACTGGGAAGGGGGATAATATTTGAAATGTAATAAAATAAAATAACTAATAAAAAGTTAAAAAAAAGATGTAATGCAGAATAGAAGCTAGCTTCTATTGTATTAGATCCAAGAGTCATATCCTGCCCACCTATTGCATTTAAATAAAGTTTTATTACAACATAGCCCAGGTCACATGTGAGTTCTGTCCCTGATGCTTTCATATGAGAGTTATGCAATCATGGCAGAGACTGCATGGCTCAAAAAGCCTAAAACATACAGTTTAGTCAGCTGCAGAACAAAGAGTGCAATCTGTGGTGTGGGTGATAAATGGTCATGATCATATATATATGTGTGTATATATAAAATCATTAAGAACACAAACTCAGTTTTATAAATATTGACAATATGTACCCTGAGGTGGATCCTGCTGCCAATGTAGAGCTGAGTTTAAAAGGGGATGAAACAAATAACATAGCTCTATTAACAAATGTAACTTAAGTTCTACGAAGAAACTTTAAAAGTGACAACATACACATTGTGTTTGTATCAGTTTTATCTCAGATTAGAATTAAATTTTGGTGTACAAAGCCAGTAGTGTTGGTGACATAAACTAAAGTTAGGTACTAAAACCATCACTCGAACCTGGAGAACTGTATAATAGATGGAATCTCTCCATCTATTAACTATTAACAAACAAGAAGAGATTACATATGATATAAAACTAAATGTTAGTGTTATGTACCTGCATTTCTATAACAAGTGTATTCATCACTTATAAAATGTTTAACAAATATACTATGACTAAATAATTTGCTTTTTTTTTTCAGTCACTGCCCCCTCACAATGTGTGGGAAAGTCTGTAAGAATAGTTTTAAACCAAGGGTTGTAGCACCCTCCGTGATCCCAGCACTCAGGGGGCTGAGGCTGGAGAGTTGTCATAAGGTCAGGCAAGCTTGGGATACATAAGTTCCAGGCTAGCCTGGTCAATGGAGTGAGACTCTATCTGAAAAAAACAAAAGCAAAGCCAACAGGATAGACTTTGAGTTGATGCTTGACCTAATTATATCATTGGGAAAACTTCTCTGGCATAGGTCTGTGAAATCAACTAAAGTGCTTGAGAAACTCCACTGGATGGTGTACAGTCATTTGCACTTCCCTGGGCAGCAGGAAGGCTGGCTGTTTCTCAAAGGGCTCTAAAACAATCCCATTGTTTCCAACATGGTGTGACAAATATTATTGACAGATGTTCGTGGCCATGATTTTTATGTGGGTTGGATTTTACATTCTAATTTGTAGCTCACCTTTTAAGAAATTTTTATATCAATCGCTTACATGTTGCCCACTGTGTTTCCCTATAATCATTGGCTAGAGACATCCTTTACATTACAATAAGAAGCCATACCTCCTAGGCAAGCTGGTTTACTTTTGTTCATATATTCCTTTATTTCACCATCCAGTGTGGGGCTGACTGATTCTGTCTGAGGAAAATATCACTTACAGCTTAAGGAATTATCACTTTCATTCTTATTTTATCAAGAGCTTTTAGCCAAAATGAACACAAAGTTTATTGAGCCTTCTTGGGTGGAAAAGTAACTAATTATACTGCTATTCCCTGAGACCTCTCAGTTTGTACTGTCATATGATAGTGCTTCATCCTGCTTAAATCCACTGACTACATAAAAATAACTCATGACTTTATCAGCTTGATTGCTTCTAATGAACTATGGATTCTGTGTGGTGTTTTCTCTGTAGAATATTGCTAAATTCTTTTTTCTATCATTTGAACAATTAACCCATCTGGAATTTGCTACACTAATGGAAGCAAACTTTGAATTTCAATAAAAGTATTTGCCCATTGTCCATTTATATCACTCAGCTTTTGAAAAGGACACATTTATCCATGTATAACACACATAGAGGGTCAGGATGAATCACCATAATAACACAGCATAGCCCTGGTGGATTAAATAAGAGAAACTCACTTCTCAGAGTCCTGAAGGCTGGAGGTGGAGTTCAGGATAACCAGTGCTGTTGGGTTCTGGTGAGGGCCCCCTTCATGGCTTGAAGACACGGCCTTCCCATGGTCACATGGCCTTTCCCTGGGAGGTGTAGGTGGAGAGAAGTCTCTTCATTTAAGGCAATAGTGTTATTCAAGTAGGACTCTCCCCTCAGGACCTCCATTAACATGAATGGCCTCCTAAAGGTCTTATTTTTCAAAAAAGAGATGTATTTGGGGAGACACTATTCAGTCTACAACAATGTGTAAGCAGATCCCTCCTCATGTGACCTGAGCAAGGAGACTCTGTCTTTTTCCCTTAGATTCCACACCAGCTCCTCATTCTGATAGACATACCAGCTGATGTGCTGAGTTATTTACTTCAGTATACAGTTTGCAATATAAATATTTTCTGTTACTATTGCTTTTAACATTGACTCAGAACTTCATTCTCTCATGGTAAGACAATGAAGATAAAAGCAGTATGTACATCCTCAAAAAAGATGAAGTAATTGCTTACAGAGGTACTGCTGGGTAATTTACACAAGAAGCATCCGAGCATAGGCTTTGTTTTATTTTTTATTAGTAGTATATGTGCACACACATATGATGCATGCATATGTGAATGTGAGTGGAGACATGTGTAAAAGTCAGAAAACAGCTTTCAGGATTCAGATCTTTCCTTTCACCATGGGATCCTGTAATGGCTATTCCTAGTTGGTAATTTGATTGTATCTAGAATGAACTACAATCCAGAATTGGAGGACTCACTTGTGATCCAGATCTTGAGGGTAGAAGACACAAGTGTCTAACCTGGATCTTGGCATGGAGATCTTGAGGCATAATGACCATGAAAAGCTTAGGCCCAGGCAAAGTAGTACACACCTTTAACCCCAGGAGACTGAGGCAAGGAGATCCCTAAATACAGGGTCAGCCTGGGACAAAGCAAGTCCCAGATACAGGAGTGGTGGTACACACCTTTAATCTGGGCCACAGCTTCTGCTGGAGGCCTACATAAGGACATGGGAAGAAGAAAGACTCTTCTTCTTCACCTGCTTGCACTTCCTTGCCAGCACATCAGTTGGAATCTACTTCTACAGAAGACCAGCTGAAACACCCAGCCTCGTGTGACTGAGCAACTACTAGATTCTTGGACTTCCCATTCACAGCAGCCCATTGTTGGGTTAATTAAACTACAGACTGTAAGTCCTCACAATAAATTCCCTCGATATAGAGAGTCATTCCATAAGTCCTGTGACTCTAGAGAACATGGACTAATACTGATCCTAAGATAAAGCAAGAGCCTTATCTGCTTAGCCACCTCACCCCAGCCCAGGGATTTTACTTTAAAAAAATAACCCAAATATGTATGAATGTTTTGCTTCTGTGCATATCTGTATACCATGTACATACATGATTCAGAGAACAGAAGAGACACTGGATCCCTGGAACTGGGGTTACAAATGGTTGTCAGCCTCCATGTGGATACTGAAAACTGAACCTCAATGTCAGATCCTCCTCTCTAGTCCTTTTATGCTATCATTTTACTGCATTTTAGAATTTATATGAGAGTCACCAAGGTTGGGAATATAACATTATAATGTATATTGTATGGAAAATGAACCAAAAGGAAGCACATTTATATCAGAATAGTTTTCAGACATGAGGACCGGCAGGATGGTTCAGTGGGAAAATGTTCCTGCTGTCAAGAGCGATGGGCTGAGTTTGATGCCCTGAACCCACATGATGGAAGGAAAGAACAGATACCTACGGTGGCCTCTGATTGCCAAATGTGCACTATAGCATGAGTGCACACACACACATACACACACATACACAACAAGTTTTAAATGTGGACACGAAGCCTATAATATAACATCTCTCAGTCATATGCACTTATTTAAATAGAAGTAAAATAAAATTTTGAAATTTCTTTCTTTCTCATGAATAACACTTCAAGTAGTCAACAGCCACATAAGATTGGTAGCCTCTGCCTTGGACAGTGTGCATTAAATACTCCTGACATCACTAGGCATCCATTGTGACTCGTTTTATTAAGACTAACCAGGTTCAGTACCTTACACATAAGCTACCAAACTTATGTGGCTGTTGACTACCTGGAAGTCCTAGCCAGAGCAATTAGACAACCAAAGGAGTCAAAGGGATGTAAATTGGAAAGGAAGAAGTCAAAATTTCACTATTTGCAGATGATATGATAGCATACTTAAGTGATCCAAACTTCCACCAGAGAACTCCTAAACCTGATAAACAACTTCAGCAAAATGACTGGATATAAAATCAACTCAAACAAATCAGTAGCCATCCTGTACTAGAAAGAAGAACAGGCTGTGAAAGAAATTAGGGAAATGACACTCTTCACAATAGTCACAAATAATATAAAATACCTTGGTGTGAATCTAACCAAGCAAGTGAAAGATCTGTATGACAAGAACTTCAAGTCTCTGAAGAAAGAAATCGAAGAAGATCTCAGAAGACGGAAAGATCTCCCATGCTCATGGATTGGCAGAATTAATGTAGTAAAAATGATCATCTTGCCAAAAGCAATCTACAGATTCAATGCAATCCCCATCAAAATTCTAACTCAATTCTTCATAGAGATAGAAAGAGCAATATGCAAATTCATTTGAAATAACAAAAAACCCAGGATAGAGAAAACTATTCTCAACAATAAAAGAACTTCTGGGGAATCACCATCCCTGACCTCAAGCTGTACTACAGAGAAATAGTGATAAAAAACTGCATCGTATTGGTCCAGAGACAGGCAGGAAGATCAATGGAATAGAATTGAAGACCCAGAAATGAACCCACACACCTATGGTCATTTGATCTTTGACAAAGGAGCTAAAACCATCCAGTGGAACAAGGACAGCATTTCAACAAATGGTGCTGGTTTAACTGAAGGACAAAATCGAGAAGAATGCAAATCGATCATTTTGATTTGTACAAAGCTCAAGTCCAAGTGGATAAAGGACCTCCACATAAAACCAGATACACTGAAACTAATAGAAGAGAAGATAGGGAAGACCCTCGAATACCTGGGCACAGGGAAAAAGTTCCTGAACAGAACACCAATGGCTTATGTTCTAAGATCAAGAATTGACAAATGGGACCTCATAAAATTGCAAAGCTTCTGTAAGGCAAAGGACACTGTCACTAGGACAAAATGGCAACTAACAGATTGGGAAAAGATCTTTACCAATCCTACATCTGATAGAGGGCTAATATCCAATATATACAAAAAAAAAAAAAAAAAAAACTCAGGAAATTAGACTCTAGACAACCAAATAACCCTATTTTAAAAATGGGGTACAGAGCTAAAAAAAGAATTCTCAACTGAAGAAATTTGAATGGCCAAGAAGCACGTAAAGAAATGTTCAGCATCCTTAGTATCAGGGAAATGCAAATCAAAACAACCCTGAGATTCTACCTCACACCAGTAAGAATGGCTAAGATCAAAAACTCAGGTGATAGCAGATGCTGGCGAGGATATGGAGAAAGAAGAACACTCCTCCATTGTTGGTGGGATTGCAAACTGGTGCAACCACTCTGGAAATCAGTCTGCCGGTTCCTCAGAAAATTGGACATATCATTACCTGAGGACCTAGCTATACCACTCCTGGGCATATACGCAGAAGATGCTCCAACATATAACAAGGACACATGATCCACTATGTTCATAGCAGCCTTATTTATAACAGCCAGAAACTGGTAAGAACCCAGATGCCCTTCAACAGAGGAAAGGATACAGAAACTGTGGTACATTTACACAATGGATTATTGCTCAGCTATTAAAAACAATGAGTTCATGAAATTCTTAGGCAAATGGATGGAACTAGAAAATATCATCCTGAGTGAGGAAACCCAATCACCAGAGAACACACATGGTATGCACTCACTGATAATTGGATATTAGCCCAAAAGCTCAAAATACCCAAGATAGAATCCACAGACAACATGAAGCTCATGAAGAAGGAAGACGAAATGTGGGTGCTTCAGTCCTTCTTAGAACGAGTAACAAAATACTCATGGGAACAAATATGGAGACAAAGCATGGGACAGAAACTGAAGGAGGGGTCATCTGGAGGCTGTCCCATGTGGGTATCTATCCCATGTGCAGTCACCAAAGGTAGATGCTGTTGTGGATGCCAGGAAGTGCATGCTGATAGGAGCCTGATATAGCTGTGTCCTTAGAGGTCTGCCAGAGCCTGACATATACAGAGGCGGATGCTCACAGCTAACCATTAAACTGATCATGGGGTTCTCAATGGAGGAGTGAGAGAGAAGACTGAAGGAGCTGAAAAGGTTTGCGGCCCCATGAGGAGAGCAACAATACCAACCAACCAGAGCTCCCAGGGTCTAAACTATCAACCTGGGAGCACATAGGGAGGGATCCATGGCTCCAGCTGTATATGTAGGGAAGGATGGCATTGTAGGGCATAGGTGGGAGAGGAAGTTCTTGGTCTAGTAAAGGCTGGATGTCCCAGTGTGGGGGAATTCATGGTGGGGAGGTGGGAGTGGGAGTGTGGGTGGGGGCACATCCTCATAGAAGCAGGAGGAGAAGGAATGGGATAGGGGATTCCTGGATGGGAGGGAAATGGGGAAACGGGGTAACATCTGAAATGTAAATAAAATGTCCAATAAAAATTAATTTTAAAAAAAAGACTAACCAGGTTGACTATCATATCTATATGACTGAGTTGGGGAAATAAAGAGTGACAAAGAAAATGTGTTGCCTTTCCCCAGACTGAAGTCTTCTAACGCTTTTCGGCTCTAGAAAACAGACCTGCTTGGTTAGATTCACACCGAGGTATTTTATATTATTTGGGACTATTGTGAAGGGTGTCATTTCCCTAATTTCTTTTTCAGCCTGTTTATCTTTCACATAGAGGAAGGCTACTGATTTGTTTGAGTTGATTTTATAACCAGCCACTTTGCTGAAGTTGTTTATCAGGTTTAGGAGTTCTCTGGTGGAAGTTCTAGGGTCACTTAATTACACTATCATATCATCTGCAAATAGTGATATTTTGACTTCTTCCTTTCCTATTTGTATTCCTTTGATCGCTTATTGTTGAATTGCTCTGGCTAGGACTTCCAGTACTATATTGAATAGGTAGGGAGAGAGTGGGCAGCCTTGTCTAGTCCCTGATCTTAGTTGGATTGCTTCAAGTTTCTCTCCATTTAGTTTGATGTTGGCTACTGGTTTGCTATATATTGCTTTTATTATGTTTAGGTATGGGTCTTGAATTCCTGATCTTTCCAAGACATTTACCATCAAAATAACACACATGGTATTCACTCACTGATTTTTCTATTTTAGCCCAGAAGCTTGAAATACCCAAGTTTCAACTCACAGACCACATAAAGCTTATGAAGAATGAAGACCAAGTGGAGGAGGGGGGGCTTCAGTCCTTCTCAGAAAGAGTAACAAAATACTCAAGGGAGCAAATATGGAGACAAAATGCAGGACAGAAACTGAAGGAGGAGCTGTCTGCAGACCATTCCACCTGGGTATCCATCCCATGTGCAGTCACCAAAGGTAGACGTTGATGTGGATGTCAGGAAGTACATGCTGACAGGAGCCTGATATAGCTGTCTCCTTAGAAGTCTGCAAGAGTCTGACATATTCAGAGGCAGATGCTCACAGCTAACCATTAAACTGATCATGGGGTTCCCAATAGAGGAGTTAGAGTGAAGACCGAAGGAGTTGAAAGGATTCTGAGACCCCATGAGGAGAACAACAATACCAACCAACCAGAGCCCCCAGGGTCTAAACCACCAGCCTGGGAGCGCTTAGGGAGGGACCCATGGCTCCAGCTGTATATGCAAGGGTGTTATAGGTGGGAGAAGAAATCCTTGGTCCCATGAAGGCTGGACTTCGTGAGGGGGGGGAATTCGAGGGTGGGGAGGTGAGGTGCGGGGGGAGGGTAAGTGGGAGGACACCCCCATAGAAGCAGGAGGAGGGGGGATGGAATAGGGAGTTCCTGGGAGGGAGGGGGGAAAATGGGGTAAGAGGAGAACATCTGACATGTAAATAAAATTTCCAATTAAAAAAAAAAGAAAGAAAAGAAAACAGACCCGCAGTCCTTCCGTGCATTTCGGGAGCACAGTCTCCCCACCTTCCCCTCACACCTTTCTTCATTCTCCAGTTCACTCCTGCCCCGGGCTCCTTGCTTGTAGCAGGCTGGCTGGATGTCTGAATTTCTAGTGGCATATTGATGGGGTTCAGGCTTTTTGCTGCTCTAGGTGTGGTTCGGGGATGCTCTCTGGAGGATTTCAGCATTGTCTAAAACCGGGGCAGGGAAGGAAAAGCTGGAGAAAAGCAGGGAAGAAGTCAAGACAAGGGATCCTTAGATAGCCCAGCGCTGGCCTTCTTTGTTTCTGAAGGGCTTTGAACATTTAGCAAGCTGAGCTGGATTCATTCCATCTGTCTTCACCACTCCTTCCGTCCTTTCGTTTTCTTTATGGGCTCAGTACAGAAGAGCAGCTGTGGGGACAAAGAATGCATTTTCGAATCTTATTTTTCTGAAAATTTTGTTCTGGCTCGAGAGTAAAGTGGACTATCTGTCCTGGTACCCAGATTCCTGAGTGTGAACTGGACTTTGCAACTTCAAGGTCACTAACAGTCACCGGCCTCTAGATTACACTGGATCTCACGGGAACTGTGGCCAGGTTGCTTCCCCTCTCCCTGTCTTTTTGTTTTCTACACATTTCCATGTGACTTGCAAGCGCCAGGCTGCAAATCACCCAGAGTTTTCTGCACCCTAAAAGAAAGATTCTTTTTTTTTTCTCTAGTATATTTGTAAAGCTGAAGTAAAATGTAGCTGGAGAAAGGCCCCAGATTTTTGTTTAGATTTGCTTAAAATGATTTTGTATTACATGTGGTGGGTTTTGTAGTGTACCTGTTAAGTCGCAAGCCACTCTTATGACACAATGAAACTCAGAGGCTAGCCTAGAACAGGGCCAGTACTCTACCCCACATGATCCCCAACCCCTCTGACATTAGTGTGAATGACTGCCATGCCACCATGACTTGAGTCTGGCTGTGAGCAAGGTGGTTAAGAGTGACATATTGCTTTCAGAGCCAAGGAGATTCCTAGAAGGGCTTGAGAAGCTGGAAACTTAAACTGATATGAAGCATAGGGGGCTCGCTTACTTAGGTTTATATTGCTGTGATAAAACACTATGACCCAAAACAACTTGGAGAGTTTATTTCTACATCACAGTCATCAACAAAAAGGAACTCAAAGCAGTGACCTGGAAGTGGAATTAAAGAAGTTGAGAAATGATGCTTACTGGCTTCCTCTCCATGGCTTGCTTAGCCTACTTTTTTATAGTATCAAAGAGCACCTGACTAACGAATAGTGCCACCCACAATGGGCTGAGCCCTCTCACATCAATTACGAATTAAGAAAATACTTGACTTGCCTACAGATCAGTCTTATGAAGGTTTTTTTTGTTTTGTTTTTTTTTTTTTGTTTTTTTGTTTTTTTTTTTAACTAAGATCTCCTATTCCCATATATCTGTAGGTTTGTGTCAAGGGAACAAAAACCAACCAACACGGGGACTGAAGGAAGTTTCGCCTTCTTTGTAATCTTTGCTGAGCTCCAAGCTCTTTGTCACTGAGTATGATGTTATAGGTATCTTTAGCCATTTGAGGAAGTTTCCGTCAAGTCCTAGTTTAAGTGAATTTTTTCTTCATCTTGAATGAGCATTAGATTTCAACTAATATCCTTACCACATCTATTGATACAGTTGTGTGGGGTTTTTTGTAGTTTGTCAATGTGGTGGATTACACAAATTGATTTTCTTTTTTTGCAAGTTGAACAGTTCTGTGTCCTTGCAAAAATCCTTCTTGTTCATGTTGTATAATTATTTTCATTTGCTATTGGACTCTATTTCTAACATAATGCTAGGATATTTTTCATCTACATTTACAAGAGGCATTAGCCTACAGTTTTCTTTGCTTCTAGTATCTCCAGGCTTGGTATTGGGGTAATCCTGTCAGCATAGAATGAGATATAGAGTGTTTTCACTTCCATAATCTGAAAATGATTGTGCAGAGCTGGTGTACATTTTTCTTAGATGTGTCATAGAATTCAATAGTGAATCCACTGCAGCTTGTTTTATGCTTTAGGATATTAATTGTGATTCTTCTGGAAAACACTCTGATTCCATTTGTAGACTAAGTTTCAAAGTTACATACAATACAACTATATAGATTTGTATCAATATATTTGCATGTAATATATTTAAATCATTTCTAAGTCTTACATGATATCTATGTGTCATTGATAAGTATATATGCTGATTCTATATTATGCATTTATAATACACTTTTTGACTTCAGTTGTTATTAGGTAATACTTTGAAATAGGCAGTGGTCCCTAGATCATTAGCTTACTCAGAAATTTAAGTACTTTATTTTAAAACAAAGCAAAATTTGCATTTAAAATATGGGTTATTAAACCAAAATGTTTCTTTGATTCTTCATAAAGTGCATTTAGTTTTTGCAGCATTTGAACAATGAAAAAAGATTTTAAAGATGATGTTATCAAAGACTTTGTGATAACTCTATCTCTTTTCCTGATCATTTACTTTTATAAGTTTTTAATCACATTTTTAATGTGAGTGCATGTGTGCATGTATGCATGTGTTGGGGGTACAGGATAATGTGTGGTAGTCAGTTATCTCCCTCCAACCAAGAGAGTTCCAGCGATCAAACTGAGAGCATCATGCAATGAGTGGTTGGCACCTTTACACACTGAGCCATCTCACTGGCCCTTTAACTATTTCTTCAGTAATAGTGGTCTCTACTTTGGCCAAAAATATTCTAAGAAGGGAGTGTATTCTGGAGATGGGTGTGCCTCTGTCAATTTGGATGAAAACACAAGAATCCTAATGCTTTATGAACAAAGAGAAGGATGCTCACACAATGAGAGATGAGTCAGGAGATAGCCTATAAGCAAGCCAATCAAATTTTTTACTCTTTGGATCAATTGCCCATCTGACCTTTGCTCCAAAAAGTTACCCAATCCGATGACATTACATATGGGAAAGTTTCCTCATTTCTGCATTCCAGGTCTACCACAGTCAATGCCAAGTCATATAATAGGGGATTGCCAAGTGCAAAGAAAATAATCATCCAGTTGAATTTGAATAATACAGAATGAAGCCACTCTTCTGAGATTTTTGTCTTGGTACAGCACATATATAAGTAATTTTGGCAGCCTGTCATCTGTCCAGAACAGAGAAGTCTGGACATAGACCAAAGGATTCAGTGTTCCTGTGCAGATGCTAAAAAGCCTTGTGTGGGGATGAGAAAATCCAACTCCTTGCAGAGAGTATACAGGTCTGTCTTTCCTGGGGAGATTATTAGATCCTGTAAGAAAAAAAAAGAAAAAAAAAAACACTTGAAGAAACTTACTGTATGTAATTACCTCAATAAATTTAGTCTTCTAACAGATGTATGAAATTTAAGTTTTTCAGAGTGAAATCTCCCCAGTGCATCTTCAGTCTGTGCTGGGTAAGAAAGACAGAATATGCCATGGGCACACATTCTCCTGAACCCTTGCCATCTGTGTGTTGCTGAGTACAGTCTAACAGGAGCAACTGAGATGAACTTCAGTGAATATCTCCATCAAAGGCAGTCTGATGACGTCACATCAGAACCACTAAATTGCTTTGATTTTCTTGACGTCAGCCAAGCTTCCAGTCCATTCATATATTGTCTCAACTGTTTCAACAAGGGCAACAGGCCCGACAAAGACCTTCCTAAAGCAGCAAAATCAATAGTTTTGCTTCCCTCTGACTCCTGGAGTCTGACAAAAAAAAATAGACCCCAACTGACCAAAAATGGTAATGTTTCTGCCATGTGCACTTCTTGGAAACTCAGGCAAGGGTGTGTCAGATTTATAAGGGCCATTAAGAAGAGTGAGCACATGTTTTCATCTGCATCCATAATTTACGCTAATGGCATACATTTTCTGAGCACATATAAAAGCAAGCACATTGGATTGTGGTTGTGGGATGGATACAGTCAGGCATCAGGTTACACGTGTGGAATCTTCCTCCTCCAAAATGTCAAGGTTGTAACAGAAAGCACAGGCATGCTCAGCAGTGGCTGCCAACGAGTGCTTCACTGCAGAGATAATTACTTTTGCATTTCCTCATCTGTTATTCTGTAGCCTGGTCTTCTTTATAAGTGGGATTCTCAGCAAATGATTGCCAAGTGAGTATTTAAAGTCACTGCATGCATTTGACAAGGGGCTCCTTGTATTTACCACAAGGAGATATTTGGATGTTTTTTTTTTACTCCGAAGCTTCTCAAACTCAGTGTGACTGTGTTGGGGTGGTGGAGTGAGGGCGAGGGACAAGGTCACCCCTCCAATCCATCACAGATAAATTTTTTTGGAGAATATAATAAGAGCAAATCACTAGGATGAGGAAATGTTTAACAATATGAAATTAATGCTAGGCTTTTTATTTTATTTTTAATTTTTAGATTAAATGGGCAGGAAATTACTTATCCTGTGACATAAATTCCTATGCTTTTTCAATTCTTGTATTTATTCCAACACCCAATAGTGACAGATACTTGACAGAGATGCTTGGATCACAGTCAGTGCTTTGAGAAGCCCTGCCCTAGATCCAGAGAGATGAAGGAGCTTGCAAAGGCTGCCAGCTTTCTTTTCCTTGCAAGACACATAGAGTGTTAATAAAAGTACACTCTGTTTTTATCTAAACTTGTGGGGTCTTATCATGTATCCTAAATCCTGTATATCTGAGGAGCTAGCTGAGACCAAGGAGCCAGTAAATCTAGAATTTGCTCCTAGACCCTGCTCCCAGCACCTCGAAGATGTGAGTGAATCTCTTCAAGGCTCTGTGAAAGAGCTTGAATTTAAGAAAATTTATGACAGTGGCTGCATGGAGGTCAGGAGAGCATCTTTCAAAGCATCCACTTTTCCTTCTTTCCTCCATGCCTCCCACTCTACAAGTTCTACATCCTGACTCCGTGCCATGACTACATGCCAAATCCATCTGCAATCTCACTAGGGTTCTTCTTCAAGTCATTCTTGCCGAGCGACTGTGTATGAAAACCATCATCAGTATGATGAGCCAAAATGGCGGACCATAACGTGTCATCTCACCAGCCCCTTTTCCTTCACTTTCCTAACACTCCCAGAAACTGGGTTTATGTCAGAAAAACTCAAAGCCAGATTCATGTGGCTCTTACCAGGGAGAGAGAGAAAACTTCAGTTGACAATAGATAGAATGTTTGCAGTATATTAAAACATGCCACAAATGTTACTTAAATCTTTGTGTTCACAGTAATCCTTCTGGAAGGTACTGTTCATGTTTGGGAAACCTGGCAAATTAAGTTACTTTTCTGACAGTGATACAGATTAGGCAAAGGCAGCTTTCCCACAAGCAGCTATCTCCACTCCACAAAGTTCATCTCCGGGTGGGTAAAGGTTTTAATTTTGACAGAATTATTTCAGATATTAAGTTTTTGAAGATCATCAGTTTGCTACCTTTGTTAGAAAAATTACACATCTAGGCCATGATCACCAGTGGAAGAATCCTTGCGAACAACTCAAACCTCAATTTCATTGACTCCATGGAACTAACTACAAGTTCAGGAAATACAGCATGTGGGAGTTCAGAAAGGACAGTTAAGAACATGGGAGACTATGCAAGGTGAAACGAACTGCCTTTTCAATAAATACCAGACAACAATAAGTACCCAGAGGGAGAGCTGTAGATCAAAGCACAATCAGATGATGTAGATCAAAGCACAATCAGATGACGTTTCAGATGTTCGTAAACTGTGTTTTTGACTTGGGTTTGAGTAGATCAAACTGCCTACATGTAGATAAAGAGATGTTTTGTATAGTGCACGTGGAGTTTGAGGAACATGGAGAACTGTAGGCTGATGGTGGTAGTCCAGCTAATTATTTTAAGAACTTGTATCTTTAAGCTGTGCACTCAGAAATGTGGTAAATTAAAGCATACAAAAGCTGAAGAGATGGCTCAGTTGGTAAAAGGCCTGTCTTGCAAGCATGAAATCCAGAATCTGAGTGTTAGAAATCAGGTTTTAAAAATCAGGTTGTAATTGGGCATACTTATGATCTTTGTGTTGGAGAGTTAGAGACAGGCAGATCCCTCAGCCTGTGACCAGTCAGCTCGGGCTACTTGGTAAGTTTCCAGGCCAATGAGAGACCTGAAGAAAGCAGGAGGCCATTGCCTGAGGAATTACAGCCAAGACTGATCTCTGGTCGACACACATACACAGTCTCACACACATGTGCATATGTGCATACATAAATATGCACACATGCACACAAACATGAAATGTTTATCTTTTCTCCAATACAGAAAAGTCAGGGGATGTGTTCGCAGAGAGAGAACAAGATATAGTATTAAAACACACATAATACTAGATTAACCACGAGTCCTTGACTGTGTGTTTTGAGTTATTCTATTTGAATGTTTCTAGTCATTTCTTTTTATTATATCATCTTTAATTTTAGGAGGCCCAAATAATCAGTGTTTATACTATTTCTGAGCCAGTGTTTTTCCTAAATGTCTATAATATAAACACTTCACATGGAATTTATATCCGTTACTTTTCTTGCTACTGTGACCAAAACACCTGATAGAAGCAACTTAAGAGACATTATTTATTTTGCTCACAGTTCCAGAGAGTTTAACCCATGTTGTCTTGGCTCCATGCTTCTGGAAAGGTAGTAAGATGAACGGTGGAAGGAGTGTGTAACAGAGACCGTTCACTTCCTGGTGGACAGGAAACTGAGAAGCAGGGAAGGTATGGAGGCCAGGTACAGCCTCCAAAAGGGCACCCTCATTAACCCACTTTCTCCAGTTAGTCCTTTATGTCCCAAAATTTCCCCACAGTTCTAAAAATATCACCACCAACTGGGACCAAACATTCAGATTCAAGCCTGGGAGGGGACATTTCATATACGAGATATAAACAATACGTTTTTTTTTTTTATTTTCTGGAGAAAAGGGTTTATTGCATCTACCAATTTACAGTCCATGATCAAAGAGAAGCCAAGACAGAGCTAAGAGAGCATGGAATGTTGCTTACTGGCTTTTTGCCCTTGCTGGTGCTCGGCCAACTTTTTAATATGACCTAGAAACACCCACTCAGGCTAGATGTGCCCTCCCACCTCAAAATAATGAAGATAGTGCCTACAGACGTGCCCACAGACCACTGATAAGGAACTTTCCTCAGCTGAGGATCCCTCTTCCCAGGTCTGTAAAGTTTACAACCAAGATTAGTCATCTAATGGCCACTACTTGTCTATATGACAGGCAAACATGTCCCAGATGCTGGGCTCTCCACTGCAACAGAGGCTGACTCATCACTCATGTCTCTCTTGGCTTCTTGCAATGCCAAGCCTCGGCTTTTTACAAGAGCCCTTCAAACCTGCAGCTTTAATTCTGCCAAAACCAGTACCAACTGGGAGATTTGCACATGACCAAGTTCAACTACCAGCATGAGATGCAGCCTTGAAGCCCTCTGGACCACAGCTTCTGTGTACCGCCTATGGGCAAATACTTCCCAGAGGAATTGACCTCAATTCAATGGTCTTTTCCTAACCAGAATTGAATCTTACTAACTCAGTCCTAGCTAACCAGCACCTGATAAACCAAAGGTTATACTTCCTTGAGCCTTAATCCAAAATATCTCATGAACTGTACGGATAGTCTACCCTTGCTGAAACTTCACAATCTGCACTTCCATCTCCCTCTTGTCTGGTTTTCTTTCATTAAAAATATTTTTTATCCCTACAGGCCTCACTCTTAGTGGGCCAGGCAAGGCAGGAAGCAAATAAGTAGGTGGTAGAGAGTCTGAAGAGGAAGAGAAACCAAGAGGTTTAGGCTGAACTGGAAACATAAAGGCATTCGCTGTTCTAGCTTCTTGGGAGATGGTGAATTTCACAGTCCTTCAACAGAGCCAGTAACAAACACAAGTGCCAGCGGGTCTATATCTTCTTCCTTTGAGAAGACCACACACTGTGTGAGTTGCTGTGACTCCCAGAGTTGTATCTTAGTCCAAAAGAAGAGCAGTAACTACACAGTGGAGACCCCCAGCTGACCCGTCATGTCCTGCTGCGTTTGACCCTTTTGCTCATCTCTCTAGTTGGTTGTGGTGTTGATTCCACCATGAGAATGGATGACTCTGTGTTGAATTACAGGCTTTTTGCTTTTTGGGTTTTTGTTGTTGTTGTTGCTGTTGTTTTGTTTTTTGTTTTTCTGTGCTGTGTTTAACTTTGGCCAAAAATTTATTTCTTTTGGAATCTTTCTGTTAGGCAAACATTTAACCATCTTACCATTCAAAAGAAGATATCATTGCTGACAAGGCCCACATGGGTAACAATGTTATAATGGTCAAGTATGTGATGGAGAGATGGGAGAGAAAGAGAAGGGGAGAAGTTTGTGCACTACTAAGGGAAGTGGAACTGGAGACTTGAAGGTGCTGAGGCTCAGCCTGACTCAGTGAGTAGCCTGCACTGCCACCTGAGGCCATGGTGAAGCCCAGTCCAGGCTATCACTGAGGGCCATATCTGAGTCTGTGGCCTGTAGCATCCAGGATCTGTGTTGATGTCTATGGCCCATATTACTACCAAAGGCCATGTCTGGGCTGCCACCTGGGCCATGGAGATTAACGAGAGATGGTCCCACCCCTCTTCAGCCATTGCAGTGGTGTGGACATGGAAGAGATTCCCACCATGTGCCCCTAGCAGCCTGTGGCAGGCAGAAGAGCTGCCCCACCACTTGCCTTGGCAAAGTGGGAGAACTGGCCCTGGCAATATGGATGCAGGAGAGCAGGTGGACACTCCAAGTCAGCTAACACCCAGGCCCAGATCCAGGACTTTGAGTTAGCGCATCCTAACATTTACCCGGGTTGTCTATGAACTGCTGGAGCATGTGAAAGGGCCAATCCTGCATGACTAAAGCTGATGGATCTCCATGGCATAGGGCAACAACAGACTACCTGAGAGAAGTCCTGTTGAGTGTCCAGTTTTGAAAGTGCGGCAGAAGCCAGAGTCTTCAATTCAGACCAATGACTCATTGCAATGAACATTTTCAAGTGAAATTGTTTGGACAAAAGGGTATATTGTGCAACACATTACATCTTTCATAGGGGAATTTTGTTTTGTTTTGTTTGGAGGCAATGTTGCAAGGGTAGAGGGCAGGATGGGAAATTGAGTGTGATTGGAGTGAATGATGTGAAATTTACAAAGAATCAATTTTTTTAAAGTTAAAAATTAATATTTTTCTTTTTTTAACAAAATAAGATATAATTAGATAAAACAAAAACCATCATAATGAAGTTGTATAAGACAAGCCAACAGAAAAAATGAAACAGCCCAAGAGAAGGCACAAGAATCAGACACCTGCTCATTCATCCAGTCAGGAGTCCTGTAAAAGTACTGAACTGAAAGCTATAGTATATATGCAGAGGACCTGGTGCAGACCTACTCAGGCCTGTGATTGCTGCTTCAGTCTCTGTGAGTTCATATGAGCTCTTCTCAGTTGTTTTCTAGAGCCTAGTTCTTCTGGTATCCTACTCTGATCAATAGTTTAATTTAAAAGAAACCAATGCACATATATTCTTCTGTTTCTGACACAAGGATAGAGCAGCTCATTGTAACTGTATTTCATCCCATTAAATACTTTAAAATAATCTTTAATGAACTCAAAGGTTCAATATATATGTGATTATTATTTGTATATAACTTTAACCTGTTTAACACTTATTTTTGATCATTTCTGTTTTTCTACAATGTTACCACTCTAAATCATGTTTCACTGAACTTCGTTGCCTCTTGGTCTCTAAATTATCATTTCCTTAGGAAATAATCAAATTGACCAGAAGATCTAAATGGGAAGCTTGGAACAGTAGCATATGTCATTCCATCACTTGAATTATAGGTAGAAGGACAATAAGCTGACAGTTAGGCTATCTAGGAAATACTTATCTCAAAGAAAAAACAAGCAAAACTTAGCTGCATTTCTGTACGGTCATTAAGGAGTTCAAAGGAAAAACACAATCCGTTAACAAGGTGTGCAGAGTACAAAGAAAGCCAGGATGCCTCAGAAGAGGATCGTCAGAAATCAACCACATGTCTGATCAGAGAATGCACACAGAATCCTCGGTTCATACTTAAAGCAAAAAGACTTTCTGGATGAGTGAGAAAACGTCATCTGACCTCTGTGGTTGTTAAAGAGGCACCCTAAAGAAATCACAGAAGAGCTGAAAGGAAATGAAAGGTAACCACACAGAGACAAACGCTTTGTATAGAGACAGTAGTCCGAACCACAGTCACAGTGGATGCACTACTGTGGTTTATCTAATTAACACACTTGTGTGTGCATATTCTGGAGGACAGAGGAGCCCTCTTTTAAAGGTGCATGTGTATGACATTTTGAGACAGGTTCTCTAAATCGCTGGATTCCTAATTCACCTAGGCTGGTTGCCCAGTGAGCCCCAAGAATGTCCACATCTCCACTTTCCTAGAGCTGGGATTACAATCAGATACCACCACAACCCAGTTTTCTTTACCCCTCCTTTTTTTCTTTTTCTTTTTTTTTTTTTTTCACATCCGGTTTATGTGAGTTCTGGGCTTGAACTCAGATCTCAATTCTTCAACCTTGTGTTCCAAGTACTTTCCCAACTGAGCCATCTCACCAGCCCCTTGTCTAAGAATATGAAATGTTTCAATTAAACTTTGTAGAAATTAATGGTAATAAAATATGCATAACAAAATACTCTCTGTACTAGTCAGGGAGATAAATACATGAGATAAGCTGTCTAGGAGGCAAGACTTATTTGGTCTATGTTTACAGAGGTCTCAGTTGATGGTTGCTTGGCTATAAAGTTTCGAGCCTGTGAGGAGGAGGAGTACCAGGACACAGAGCTGAGCATGTAGTGGGACAAAGCAGCTCATCTCATGGAGGTCAAAAGGGCAGAGGATCAGGTTTCCTTGCCAAGGATACCCCGTGACCACACCTCCTTCCTCTGGGTCCCATTTCCTAATGGCTGCATCTCTTCCTGATAATGCCTTAATTGGTGAGCAAGGTTTTAACACATGGTTTGAGAGATAATATCCAAACCTAACATATCTTAAGCATTCGTTGAGCCGGGCGGTGGTGGCGCATGCCTTTAATCCCAGCACTTGGGAGCAGAGGCAGGAGGATTTCTGAGTTCGAGGCCAGCCTGGTCTACAGAGTGAGTGCCAGGACAGCCAGGGCTATACAGAGAAACCCAGTCTCAAAAAAAACAAAAAAAAAAAAAAAAAAAAAAAAAGCATTCGTTGGTGTGGATTCATGACACAGGATATTTCCATGTGGCAAACGACCAACCCCCAGAACTTGTTGCATCTTACAAAACTGAAACTTGATGTCCATCAGACATCTCTCTAATCTCCTTTCCTCTGTGCTCTGGAAACCACAATTAGTCTGTTTGCTATTTTTATGGACTTGACCACATTAGATGCTTCATACAATATTTGCCTTCTTATAACAGGCTTTTCTCAATTAACACAATTTCCTCAATATCAAATTAGTAATGTGAGTCTGGATTCCCTTCGTTTTTAGGGTTGAATACTATCCTATTGTGTCTATAGACCACATTTTCTTGTCCATTCACCTGTGAGTGAGCACTTGGATTGCTTCCTTTTGTGTGTGTGCAACGTGTAAACTTTGTGAAACATTTAATTGAAAATCTATTTTAGTGGGACCGTTATGGAATGAGTCAAATGCAATGTTCTGTCTAATCATTTTAAAATCATTTTAGTTCTCCCAGAGACAGATCTTCACTTCATCACTACAACATTGATTATATCTCTGTGACTTTGCCAAGGTCTCGTGGAGAAGAGCAGCCAGCAAGGCTCATATTTGAGCTCGAGTATGTCTGCCTTCAAATTTTAAGTTAAAATAATCAGCTCTCCAATGAAAGCCCCAAAGAGACGTCAGCTATTGCCTGTAAGGTGAATGGAATGAGGTATTCGTTTACTTGCATTTGCCATGGGTGGTCTAGCACATACTGCTCATCCCTCTGCATTCTGAGTAACACAATCCCCTCCTGTCCTGGAGTTTGCTTTTGCATTTCTCCTTCCTGCATTCAGCCTCAACTCTGATAAACACACACTTCACACCCAGGATGCTGTTCCCCTGGCTGCCCAAAAACAGCACAGGTAAGATGTGTGGCAAAGTGTCTGGACGCCAGCTACAAAATGCAGATTCCAGAAAATTGCTGAAGGAATTTAAAGAAGTGTTATGCACAGGTGGCAAAAGGCAGACCAGCCAGTGACAGGAATCCCATTCCACATAGAAGGTACAAGAAGTTCCAGTAGGCTGGAGCACCTGGGGGTGAGCAGAGGTAAGAGATACAAGAAAAGGGTTGGGATATTTTTGTAGTTTAAAAAAAAATGGTAGGTGTTTGGGTAGGCAGGTCTGTCAGACATGTTTTAGGCTTTACCCACTGCAGGCCAGTACTGAAGCATCCATGATACTCCATTAATGAGCACAAGTTTTTAGTTGTATGCATCAGTTTAAACATATAAAATCAGGACTGTTGAGGTGACTCAAGTTAGTTAGCTGCTCTTCCAGAGGACCCGAGGCCAGTTTCCAGAACCCACATCTGGTAGTGTCCAACCACCTGTGACAACTCCAGCACCAGAGGATATGACTCCCTCTTCTGGGTTCTCTGGGCACAAATGTCATATGATGTACACATACACACACACAACACACCACACCACACCACACACGCACACACACACACACACAAAGATAATAAAATAAGTAATTTTAAAGTGAAAATTTAAAATATGCTCAATTAAAAGATAGAATTTCTTAGACAAATGAATTTTTAAAAGAATACTCAGTTAATTCTCACCTTCTTGAACTAAATCCATGACCCACGTGGCTGGTGAGCTGGCCTTCCCTGAAGACACAGGAACAAAAAGGGTATGAGCAGATGAAAAGTGCAAGGCTGAATCCTGGAAGCTCCCTGCAGAGAAGGCCTGTTGGCACTGTCCTGCAAGTCAAACGCATTCTTTACTTATGTGCATGTCTGTCATCTATGTGTCCATGGGCATGTCTGTTCGTCTACGCGAGTGCATGCTATGCATTTTCAGGTGATGTCAGATCCCCTGGAACTGGAGTTACAGGTGGTTTTGAGTGGCCCAACATGTATGCTGGGAACTGAACTCAGGTTCATTTATGGAATAGCGAGTTTTCTTAACTGCTAAGCCGTCTGCCTAGCATCTACAATGACACACAGTCTTACCATTCACCACAAGCTCATTCTCTCCTCTCCTCACTTCTAAGGAATGCTTTGTCTTCCTGCCCACTTCTGGCTTTCTTGCAAATAACTAACGATCTCCAGACTAGACATTAGCCTTCATTTTTAGCTAAGCCCTCTTTAAGAAGAGCTTTGTGAATGGGTGTGTGTGTGCAAATGCAGAGCTTCGTGAATGGGTGAGTGTGCAAATGCAGAGCTTCGTGAATGGGTGAGTGTGCAAATGCAGAGCTCATGAATGGGTGAGTGTGCAAATGCAGAGCTTCATGAATGGGTGATCGTGCAAATGCAGAGCAGTACAGCAGGAGTGTCTTTCTATTGGAGACCATTAGAATCCAGATCTTCACTTCTAGCTTACCTCGTAAGTGTGGCTCCATAAATAAGTTTTACAATCCTCCCGCTGAGTCCTTATTATTTTTAAAAATTAGCTTTCTTCCATTGGAAAAAGAAAGCCAGTGATGTTGTGGATGCTAGGAGATGGCTTAACAGTTACAAAAACTCAATGTTCACAAGAAAATCTGAGTTCAGTTCCTAGCTCCCATGTTGGGCCACTCGCAACTCCGTGTAACTCCAGTTCCAGGGGATCTGACATCACCTGAACATGCATAGCATGTACTTACAAGGTCAAACAGACATGCACATAAATAAAAATAAGTCTTTTTTAAAAAAAAACAGCAAAGCTCCATTATAAACCCATATGAGCAAAAGGATATCATTTTCAGAACTAAAGATCTAATTGAAAAATCAATCCCTTTCTGATTGGATATGCATTAATTAGGTTTTTACTTGAAGGATTCTCTGTCATCATATTTTTCAGTAAGAAACAACACCTGAACAATAGGGTGTACATGCCAGTCACTCCAAGGTGCCTTCAATTTTGAGTCACATCATTGTTTCATGACCCATTAAGAAATAAGGAGCATCTCTGGGCCAGCCTTGGAACACCCTGTCTGGGAGATATAGCCTGTATTCCAAGATGCTGGAATGTGAGTGCAGTTCACCTCTCACCGATAACTTCCCTGCTTACACATCTACTCAGAAGGCCATTCCGTCACTCAGAAATGTTTACTCTGAGCCTAAAATATCCCATGCATTGTTTGGGGCTAAATGAACGTTGATAACACTGCATAAAAATGGTCTCTCTCTCTCTCCTTATAAGGACAGAGGCACAAATGAACAGTGTCTTCAGGCTAGACTAGAAGTATGAGGAGATGACTCTGTAGCAGAGAGATTCCTGTTTTCAGGAGGATGCTGGGGACTTTATGGGTGGGTTAATTCTCCAGAGAGAAGGCTGCAGAGGTTGTGGTACCCAGCAGAGCCCTGCTGTGCCTGAGCCAGCACTGTCCTCTTTCTGTGCATCTTCTGTGGGAGCAGTTACAGCCTACACTCCAGTCTGAACTCCAAAACTGAGGAGAAGAAAATATAGCTTTTACCAATCTCTTCTGAGGAATTTGGTACAAAATGGATTGCCTCTGATACTGAAATCAAGTACAGAAGCTTGAAAGAGAAAAAAGTACATCATTCAAAATGTTCTGGGGAAAAAAAATTATCCTTAAATCGCCATGACATAGGACTCTGAAAGTTCAAAAGCCAGGACTTTACCTGTCATTATCCTGTGTATGTTGTGTGAATTCTCTTCTGGCAACAAAGGGCAAGTCCTTGGAAGGACAAGTGAGGGAATAAAATTCTCTCTCTTTCTCTCTCTCTCTCTCTCTCTCTCTCTCTCTCTCTCTCTCTCTCTCTCTTTCTCTCTCATCTATTACTTAAGAATTCCCAAGTCAAATACTTAAATAATGTGAAATGAATTTAAAATAACCCATGACTAGACAATACAAGCAAAAATACATATCCCAAACTTAAAGACAAACTAGAGGGGAGAATGAAGGGAGAGAGATGGCTGGAATACAGCCAGCACAAGGTAAACACAAAGCCCAAAGTAAAAACTCAATGTTTACATTTTAAGTTATGACTCACCTTGAGGAGGCGAGCACACTTTAAAAAAAAATATTCCTAGGAGGCAATGCCACCTGAGCCTAAAACGATGCCCTGATGCCCTGCCCCATTCCCTTGGTTTTCTGCTCCATGCTATCAACACTGCTAAGCAGTTAGCCCACCACCACTAGACTCTCCCCCCATACATGTGAAACTGTATGGTGCACATCAACATTTAAACACATGAACTCTTGTCTTCCCACCGTGCTTCCTTCTAGGTGACACCATCCTTCTCTGTCCAGGATTACAGCAGAGAGGAAGGATGCAGTTGGTAGAACAGGATTCAGAGCAGAACTTTTGAATCCTTAATAATATAAAAGTTAGAAAATGTGAGGCCAGGCTTGCCAGTGCATGCAGTATGTATGCCTTTACGGAAATAAGTGATTAACACGTGTTAATGAAATATTGTTAATAAAGGAACCCTGGGTTGTTTTGATTTGATTTGATTTGTTTAAGAAATACAACCTAATTTTTTTAAAAAAAAATATTTTTAAATGTTAAAATGGTAAAAATAACCAATCTGATTTTGTAATTCTAAACACAATTCCCTGGGCCAAATAGGAAGAGGATGCACAAACCCTTCAGAAGAGAAAGCTATCAGACACCTGTCATGTCTCCCCAGAGCCATGCCCAGAGAAAGATGCTCTGTCTGGCCAGTGCAGCCCTATTCCCACAGAAGAAAAGAGCCGAGGAGAGTGGAGGGTAGTAGTCTTCACCATGCTCTTCTCCTTGAAGTCTCGAATTTCCTCAGAGTTTCATCTCAGACTTTGAAAATAATGGAGCAAGGCCATAGCTGGTAGAGCAGAGTCCATGGGTGCTAGTAGGGGACCCCAGTCACAGGTACTGCCGCAGGAACTCAGAGCTGTGGCTTTAGTGAACAACATGAGAACTTGCTGCAAAACCCAAACTCAAATTGCACTGCTCTGCACTACCTGGGAGGGCCTTACATAGCCTGTCAACAAGTTCTTATCTCACTCTGGTCCCCAGGGCATGTCTCCCCATATGAGCCCTTCTCAGCTAGAGGAGCAGGCACTGCTCCTGCCAGTCTCTGGGCAAAAGATTTTGGTCTTTTGATAGTCAATCACATCCTCCCACGGGTACCTGATCACCCCTCTCTCTTGATCCTGCTACTGTCTGTCCTGTTCTTGTTTGACACTTAGCTGCTGAAGTCATTCCCTATGAATGTCTGGGTGTTCTTCTCCATTAGCCTTGTTTGATTTTTCCTGAAGAGACAGAGTGTGTATTCACCCCATATTGGGCACTGAATAGACTGAGTAAATAATTCTACCTCAGTCTACCCTAGTAAGCCTGTGAGCTTGCTGGATTTGGATACTACAGGAGTTAGGAGGGAGCCATCACTTACAGGGTCATGGATCACTCAAAGGTAGTTGTTATAGCCAAACAAATTCACTCCAGCATGGGCCACAGCTCATGAAAGCCATATCCAAAGGAATTCCCATGTAATCATAGGCAACTTGGTCAGTATGAGAGATGCTTTCTATATGTTTATGTATCCATGGGGATGGAGTTTGTGACTCTTAGGAGCTTCCTGACTTTGTGAGTTTCATTTGCTTCTTCAGTCTTATAAGCCTCCTCCCCAAAGAAGCCACAGAACAACTAGGCTGACAATGAGTTGGGCCAGCCCCCTCTGTCCAAGATAGGGGCCATATATCCAGCATTCATCTTAACCATACAGCAGGGGGTCTTCCCTCAACATTTTGGTGGATAAATGATGCTAACACTCATTCAACCCTTGCATTTGTGGTGATGACTGGCCAAATGTGTCATTCCTTCAAAGACCAGTCTAAAGAAACTGTGTCTAAGTCTCCCAGCAACCAGAGCTTGACTCTGTGGATGTCCCATCTGAAGGATTGAAGTACTTCTTCTCCCTCATTCTCAGAACCAGATTCTACTTCCTAGAAGAAAATGATGGAGGAGGATCTCGAAATGTGAACATTTAACCCAAAGAAACAAGAAAACAGACAGTTTAACTAAATTCCTTACCTGCCTCCAACAATTTAATGGAAGTAGATAGAGGACCATGGGAAGAGTATAATAAAAAACTAGAAATTGTTGATTTATTTTTCTTTCTAAAACTGAGTGTAACTTAGTAAATACAGCCCACCCTTGTAAAAAAAAAAAATCAGAAAAACAACTATAAATGGATTAAAGCTTTTATGTGAGAGACGAAACCTATACACTGAGCCAAAACCATAAATCTATATTTATACTATCTGGAAAAGAATTTTGTTAGATCAAAACTAAATAAATTTAGGTCAGACAAATGTCTATTTAAAACAAATATGAAAATGTATTAAACAATACGTGATAATTCACTTCTGCCAAAAGGAGAGAGATTCAAATGAGGAGTCACTGTCACAAACATTTCTAGAACAAATGACAAAATCCCCCAGTTAAATAAAAGCTCTTTTCTTTTTATTATCTGTGGTTGTGGGTAGCACAGTGGTAAAGTACATGATGGTTTGACTTGACTTTGTGTCTGTGTACATTCCTGTGTTCAAGTGCATGTGTGTGCACAGAAGCCAGAAGACAGCACTGGGTATTGGTCCTCAGACAACTTCACCATTTTTAGAGACAGTCTCTCACTGTGTGGGTGGGGCTGACCAGCCAGTAACCTCATGGATATACCTCCTGAGTACTGGGGTTTTAAATCACACACCACCACATCTGGTTTTTATGGGTGTCCTAAGGTTTACATTCATATCTTTGTGTTCACAAGGCAAGTATTTTACCAACTTCAATACATCCCAGCCCCTTAACTTGTCATTTCTTCCTGGAAAACTAAGCAAGTCAAAGCCTTTCCCACGTGTGTTCCTTCCCTCACACTGTACCCAGAAATGCTCTCATCATTTCCATATTATGTCACCAGTGAGCACAGCCTCAACTGGGACAGTGTTTTCTCAGAAGGTGTGTGTATGGTTTCCCCTCTCACGATTGAAACAGTTGATTCCTTTCTTGAGACTTTCAGCCTTTGGATAGCCTGGGGGAAGAGACAGGCCTGGAGTATTGGCTAACATAGCCATGGTCCTTCCTGGGAAGTTTTTCCTTCCATCTGATAGGTGTTATACGACAGGACTTTCAGGGTCCTGCTTCCGTCTAGGTTCAGGAATAAGACCACTTCACCTTGGATCTGTGGCACCAGCATCCAGGCTGAAACATAAAGATCATATCCTTTGTCATTGTCCTTTCATTGCATAGGGAGCCACAAACCTGCATTCAGAGTCCTTGGGACAAATCCACACCACAAATGTAAGCAGACTAATGGGAGCCATTTGATTCCAGCACTATGGAGTATGAGACAGGAGGATGACTGCAGTATTGAGTTCCTCCTAGGCTACATAGTGAATACTAATTCATCCTGAACTACATGGTTGAGAATGTGCCTTAAATAGAAAAAGAAAGATAGATGAATAAATGAAATAAAACATTATGCTTATATGTAAAGAACAGATTTCATATAATTAGGAATATGGGACTTGCAAACATGTAAGCTTTGTCCTATAAGAGATAAGGCTTGAAACAGATGTAGAAAGACTTCAGGTTTATAACTGGTAAGAGTCAATGCTTTCTCACAATTTTTATTCCATTGCAAAAATAACTATAAGTTCCTGTAACTCCAACCAGTGTCTCAGGCACTGGAGGCATAAGAGTGCTAAGAGAGAAAAACAGGAGGGAAAAGAATTTTTTAATTAAATTTGCAACATTCAGGTTAAGTACGTGTCTCAGTTGGTAGCATATACAAAGCCTTGAGTTTAATTCCCCAGTATTGAATAACCTAGTCACTGTGGCACATGCCTGCAATTCCTGAATTCACAAGGTTGAGAGAAAGAATCAGAAGTTCTAGGTCATCCTCAACTGTATTTAAGTTAAAGATCAGCCCGGGATACATAAGACCTTTTCTCAAAAGTATAATAATTAATTGTGACACTTTTTCATACAGGTAACTTTTTAAAGGTATACAATTTTTTAAAGTAATGGAATTGGAAAACCTAGTTTAAAAAAAAAAAAAAACAAATAAAAAGGGGCTGGAGAAATGGGTAAGTTGTTAAAAACATCTGCTGCTCTTCCAGAGGACCAGGGTTCAATTCCTAGCACCCACACATTGGTCCACAAAGACCTGTAACTCCAGTTCCACAGGAGCTAATGCACTCTTCTGGTCTCTGCAGGTATTCAACACATTTGGTGCACAAATATACATGCAGGAAAACACATATATAAAATAAATAAATTCTTACAAAAATAAAAGACCAAAATTTCAATAGCAAGCCCAAAACAATTCAAAATGGCTTTACTTTTGTAAGATATATGTTGAAACAAAGTTAGTTTTGTGAATCTCTGGATTCACTGCACTCACTTTGGGACCTTTCCTCCTTCCTCTGGGCCTAGCTGGCAGATGGTGATTGCTAATTGTTGCAGTTGGCTGTTACTAGTTTATAAACATGGCTTGTGGAAGAATGGTTTCCCCTCTATTTAATGACAATGAGGTCAGCATAGAGGAGTCTCAGGAAAGGAGTCATCTTCTGTGGGCTCCCTCAGTCAGTATATGAGCACTGTGAGCCCAGGCTTCAGTGGCTTCCTCTACACAACTTTTCAAAGAAGAAATCCAGGAACCAATGAGGAAGAATCGTTCAATCTGCGATCCACTCCAGTAGCCATGAGATTACAGTGGAAGGTCGCGATCCCCTTGGAGATGTGTCAAAAGGGGTGAAGAAAGAGAGAAAGAGAGAGTGGGGAGGGAAAGAGGGGGGGGACAGAGAGACAGAAAGACAGAGAGAGAGAAACAAAGAAACAAAGAAAGACAGACAGAAAGCTCCCTGGGATTCATGGGGGTGGAGGTGCCCTAAGGCAGGCGTGTCTTCACAATTGCCACAAACATGTTCCTCCTCCGTATGATTGAAATAAACTCACACATGTGTTACTGCCCTGGTCTTAACAAAAGCAGGAGAGATTGCCGCAGGATGTATCACTCAGAAAAGGAATTCAAAATGCTGTATCTAGGTTAGGTGATGACTTCATTGTCGACAGAGAAAACCAGAACGGCCGAAAACTCGTGTTCATCGTTTCATCCGTATTCTCTCTTGTGTTGATTCAAGCTTCTCCAGGAGCTATTTCAAGAACCACTTTCACACATTCACTGATTTTGTTTCCTTTTTTAAGCCTTATGGAAGTGAAATCCAAGCTGTGGACTGCAGCCATGGAGATAAACAGAGATCTAAAAGCCATCATTTTGAAGTTGTCTTTGCTTTTAACTATTCTTAACAGGGTGAAGCTATCCTGTCTACATCAGAGAGCCACCTGGGGAGCTTTTCAGAAACCCTACATGCTCAGGACACATCGAAGGCCAATTAACCTGGATCTTGCCAGGTAGACCCCAGCAACGGCTGCTCCCTGGTGGCATCATTGTCCTGGGCCCCAGATTTACCGGCATGTTTTAAGGCCATCATTGTGAGCCATAATGTTAGACTAGCCTTTTACTTATTTTTCAAATATTTCATCTAATCTTCACTATGTGCTGTGGGGTAGATTTCATTCTTTCTGTTCTCCAAATAAGACTAACGTTCAAATGGACTTTTCAATGGCAGTCTTGAATATAAGATCCATTGACCAGAATCTTGAGGCAAACTAGAATATTCCAAAGCAAACATTCCATTAGATTCCATGGTGGCTTTAATTCTCATGACAAAATTTCTATAGGTTGGGGTTGGAGACATGGCTCAGTTGTTAAGGGAGCACTTAGGGCTCTTGCAGACAACTGGGGTTTGCTTGGCATCCAGAACTCACACAGTAGCTCACAATCATCTGCCTCTCCACTTCCAATGCCTTCTTCTGGCCTCTGTAGGCACTGAATGTATGTGGGGCACACCTATAATCATAAAATAAACAGATCTTTTAAAAAAAGAACTGTAGAAGGGAATGGCTGGATTCCTAACCAAGGACATACACATATGCAGGGATATACATAGATGCACAACTGTGCATGTGTCCTGCTAAGATCTAAGGCGGTCTTAAGCTCCTGTGCTTAGCCAACCCTGGGGCTCCAAAAAAGTGAGTGGGGAGAGTAAGATAGAGTTGTAAAGTATGTGCCTAGGTGTGAAAGTGCCCCATAACCTGTACCAAAGTTTTGGTGAATACAAGGACAATCACGGACTCCATAAACTTAATGGAATCTCTGTTCAGGAATGACTTGATCACTAAACTAAACAGATTTCAACTGCCTTGTGTCCAAGTTTGGGTTTTACTGTTATTAAGAGACACCATGACCAAGGCAACTCTTATAAAAAATTTTCATTGGGGCTAGCTTACACTTTCAGAGGTTTAGTCCATTATCATCATGGCAGAAAGCATGGCAATGTGCAGGCAGACATGGAACTGGAGGAGCCAAGAGTTCTACCCTGATCAACGGACCACAGAAAGAGACCGATGTGTCACTAAGTGTAGCCTGAGCATATATAACCTCAGTGTAGCCTGCCCCCACAGTAACACACTTCTCCCTACAAGACCACACCTACTCTAACAATATCATACCTCCTAATAGTGCCACTCCCCATGGGTCCAGCATTCAAATGCATGAGACTATGGGGTCCATTCTTATTCAAACCACTATGTTCCTCTCCCTGGTCCCCATAGGCTTGTAGCCATCACATAATACAAAAATGTATTTAGTCCAATGTTAAAAGTCCCCATAGTCTATCACAGTCTCAACAGTTTTAGAGTCCAATTTCAGACTCTTCTGAGATTCATGAAATCTCCTAATTGTAAAATCAAAATAAAAAAACAGATCACATACTTCCAATGTATCATGGCACAGGCTATACATTACTATTCCAAAACATAGGGAGAGGACACAGTGAGGAAATACTGGACCAAAACAAGCCAAAAACCAGCTGGGCAAACTCCAAACTCTGCATCTCCATGTCTGATGTCAAAATGCTCTTCAGATCTCCAACTCCTTTCAGCATTGTTGACCTCAACACACTTTCTCTTGGGCTAGTTCTACTCCTTTTTACAAACTTTTCCTTGGCTGGAGTCCCACAGTTCTGGCATCTCTAGCATCTGGGGTCTCAAAGGCAATCCAGGGTTCGACTTCACAGCTTCATGCAATGGCCTCTCTATGGCTTCATGCAGGGACACCTCTATCACACATTTGGCCTCAGTAACTTTCCTTAGTTGTGGAGGAAGATTCCATAACCCCTATCACACAGTGGTCTCTATGGGCCTCCATACAGGGACACCCTTGACACATTTCTGGCCTCAGTGTCTTTCCTTAGTCACGGAGGCAAATTCCACAAACCTTTTCGTCTATCCTTGATTCTAAAGTCAGTACCCGTGGCTGAAACTGCCATGTTCTACTGCTTACTGGGGCTGGAACATGGCCCCTTGTTCAATTCCATCTTCAGCTTTCTGTTTTCGACAGTTTCCCTCCCTGCATAAGCTTGGCTGTTCTCGAACTTACTCTGTAATCCAGGCTGGCCTTTAACTCAAAGACCTGCATACCCCTGTCTCTTAAGTGTTTGTATTAAAGGTATATACCACCACACCTGGACCTCAGCTTTTCTTTCATTCCTTTTCATTAGAGATCTTTATAAGCATAGCCACTACGCCTCAAGATCTGAATCATGAGAAGCATGGTAGTGTACAGTCAGACATGCAACTGAGACTTCTACATCTTGGTATGAAGGTAGCCAAAATAAGACTGGATTACACACTGGATAGAACTTGAGCACAGGAAACCCAAATCTCACCCTCACAGTAACACACTTTCTCCACTGAGGCCACACCTGCTTCAACAAGGTCACATCTCCTAATAGCATAACTCCCTGTGGGCAAAGCATTCAAACACATGAATCTATGGTAGACAAACCTACTCAAACCATTACATTTTGCATGGCACAAATGTAAGTTTTATATAATTCAGGTAGTCATTGGAAAGGATCAGTAGTAGCAGAAGCAATGGCAACAAAGGGGAGAATAATATATTGTAATAATATGTATATAATTATATAATCTTAAACTTCCAGTTTTCATTGAAAAATATGAACTATTCAAAGAAATAAGCCATACATGAGAAAAATATTTTCTGAGAAACCCAAGATGTTCACCTTACCAAACACAGACTTTAATTATTTAAAAAATGTTGAAAACTAAAGAACACCAAAAACATCATCCATGAAAGAAATAATTCATGAGTCAAACTTCATTAAAAATACATATTTCTGGTCTGGGGAGAATGAGAAATGCACTTGCCATGCAAGCTTAACTACTTGAGTTTGGAGCCCCAAAACCTACATGCAGCTGAATGCAGTAGTGCAAGTATTTATTACCTCAGCCCACTACATTCTCTGGGAAGTAGAGCCTCTCCTGGATCCTGGAGATCAGCTAGCTTGACTAGTGCTGAATCAAAGAAACCCTGTCTCAAAAAAGGTAGAGAGACAATAACAGGTAACTGAAGGTAAGCCCCTGACTGTGCCAGGGTATGTGCATTCCCATACTCAACCACATAAGCAAGCACATGCACATGTTCTTCTGTGCGTGCACGCACACACGCACACATACACACACACACACACACAGAGAGAGAGAGACAGAGAGACAGAGAGAGAGAGAGAGAGATGAGAGAGAGAGAGAGAGAAATTTTGCTCTGTGAAAGAGAGGAAGGACAAAAGACAAGAGCCAAAATCTTGAGGTAGTTTTAATCATATTTCCCTAATTCGTCAAGAATGCTAAAAATTATATTTCTTAGCCATTCTCATTTCTCCTTTTGAAAACTCCCTGTCCAGATCTACATCCCTCTTTTCAATAGAGTTGTTTATTTTCTTGATTAGTTGGGGTTGTTTTTCATACTTTATACATTCTGGATATCAATCATCTGTCAGATGAATAGCTGGCAAAGATTCTTTCTGTGGAGTTTCCCTTAGTCACTTGATTGTTTCCTCTGCTGTACAGAAACCATTTAGTTTTATAAAGTCAGATTTGTTAATTGTTGCCTTAATTGCTGAGGAAATGGAGTCCCACAAGGAAGTTCTTTCCTGTGCCTATATCATGTACTGCCTGTGTTTTCCTCCAGCAGATTGAGTATTTCAGGTTTCATATCAAAGTCTTTGGTCCATGGGTGGAAATGATGTAAATACAGTATTCATGAGTGAAATAATTTTAAAATAATTTAAAAATTTAAAAATGAGAGCTGCCTAATCTTATATGCTATTAGAGGAGTACAATTAAAACCATAATGAGATATCACTTTATATCCATCATAGTGACTCAAGTTCAAACCACTGATAATAGCTAATCCTGGGATGATAGAGAGCTCTGGCTCTTTAATTTATGACTTGTGGAAATGTAACATGGTAAAGCCATTTTTAGAAGACTGGTAATTTCTTATAACACCAGGCTTCTACCCAACCAATAGTTCTCTGAAATCTCTGTAGATGCTGGGAAGATATGCTCCCACAAAGAACCTGTGCACTTACGTTTTAGCAGCTTTATTCATAACTCTCAAGATCAATCACAGACAGATGAATGTCTAAAACACCATGGCACATTCATGTGATAGAATATTGTTCAGTGATAAAAAGACACAATCTATTGAGCCATAAAAATACAAGAAGAAAATGTAAATAGATATAAAAGAGTCCAATATAAAAGGACAAGATGCTGTGACTCCTTCTATGTAACATATTCCGGGAAAGCCAAAACTTTAGGGATGGTAAAGAACTAGTAGTTTCTAGAACCATAGGAAAGGGCAGGGTGAACAAAACAATAAATTTCAGGGCACTAAGCTGTTCCATGTGAGACATAGTCCACTTTCAATCTGTCAAACACATGGGATTTATAACACAGAGCACATAATGTATAGGCTTCAGTTGACAATATTCTTATCAGTGTGACAGAATTCATTGCAACAAACATACTAATGCATAGTGATCATAGCAGGAAGACAGGAGAGGTAGAATACACTACACTATCCACACATCTTTTTCTATAAACCTAACATAATAAAATCCATTAATTAAAAAAGACAATCAACCTTCCAGTCTGTGCCTGAGCACTGAGCAGATCTTGAGCATCAGCTCTGCACCCAATCCCACAAAACCCAGAGGAGGCTGGATTCCCAGGACTCTAACCCATTCAGGAATTTAGGACATTGAAGGAGCATGGTGGCTGCCAGAATGATTGGTGAGACATGCTGTTGCTGAGACAAAGAGTGATGCTGACCTGTGAGCTTGCTGAGTGCCCCAATAGGGTGACTAGGAAGCTGTATTGGACATATGTTCCTGACCCACCTTTGCTTGACTATATCCAGATAGGACAAGCTGCCTTGCCTCACGTTTTTAGACTTTGTGGGACAGAGAATCAAAAAGAGAAGTTATAATATAATGACTCTTGCATTTCTCTTAAAGGTGACCAGTTATTTGGACTCAATCATGTACTGGTCTAGAAATCAATCCAATATTGGAAATAACAGTCTTCATTTGGAAGGTTGGACCTGGACATTTTCAGAGGCATATTTGGAAGTTATGATGTTATGATAGCAAGAGATAAAGTTGGGACAGGATCTGGATTTCAAACAAGTGTTAGCACATGTGTTAAGGCTCTTTTAATTGTCAAGTTAAAATTACTTCTGTCTCTTCTACAGTATTTTTTGTAAGTTGCATTGACTGTATACTTTCTAATTGTGTTAGTGTGTTGAAACCTGGCATGTCTGTTATGGGGGTCTATCAACTAGCTTTTGTCTTACTGCTCTGAGTATTAGAAAGCTTTGATTTTCTGAAAAAAGCTTGCAAGTGCTGGAAGAAATGAGTTAGGCTTTAAGCAGAAGCAAGAGGTAGTGGACTTGATTATTGCTGGTATAACAGCTTTAATTACATTAATTGATAGAACCACTGCTTCTGCAATAGCTTTGACACAAGAAGTTATGACAGCTACTTTTGTTAATCATTTAGCAAAAAAAAAAAAAAAAAAAAAAAAAAAAAAAAAACCGTTACTAATGTGTTGAGTATACAAGAGGATTTATATAGGTGTGTGGAACAACAGATTGATGCTCTATATACTATTCAAATTATTGGAAAGAGGTTCAGGGTTTAAGAGTGAGGAGCCATCTCTAGTGTCATGTCAAATACCATTGAAGCTGTATTACTTCTAAAATCTACAATGATAGTAATTATAATTAGAAAAAAGTTTAAAGACACTTGTAGGGTATTTGGCATAATTCTAATACCTCTCTGGATGTTTAACTTGCATAGTGAGGTTATGAATTTTAAAAATGCTGCTCTGCTAAGCTTTCATGCTGCAGATAATGCGATAAAATTATCCATGGCTTGAGGTCAGTACTTCCATTTTGGTCAAACCTCAGGAATGGCATATACAGCTTGATCATGCTAGCCCTTTTTGCCTGGGAATATTTTTATTCCTGCCCATTGTGTTAAAGCTTATCTCTAACAACATCAACATGTTGGCAGTCAAAGTACATGAGTTGAAACTGAAAATGGACCCCAGACAGAATTGTTAAATTAACAGGCTGGCAAGTCAAGGACAGGTAAGATTCTGCACAGAGCCTTACCAACCTAAGACAGAAGTATTTGCTTTTGATAATGCATATTCCATGATGGGTAAGGAAGGCATTCTTGTCAGAACCACCTAAGACAGGCTCAGTCTGGTTTATGTAATAAAAAGGGGGGAGATGTGGAGAGCTTTTGGGACTGCCTGGCAGGAATCTGACATTGGCCAATGACAAGGAAATGGATTGCAGGCAGGAGTCTGACATTAGGCTAGAACAAAGAAGGAATTTCAGTCAGGAATCTAAATCTTAGGCTAGAACAAAGAAATAATTACAGACAGGAATATAAATCTTAAGCTAAAACAAAGAAGTGGGCTTCAGGCATGAAAATGACTTTGGGCTAGGACAGGGAAGTAGACTCAGATATTTTGGTCATCCTGATAAGCCCTTAGAAATAGTGATCACAGGAGTGATCATGGGACTCTGTTTATTATCCTGCTTGTTCTTTGACTATCTGGGTTTATTGTCTTGCTTGTTCCTTAACTATTTGCATCTATTGTATTGCTAGTTCCTCAGTCTAGAACTGACCTTAATACTTTCATGAAATTTAAACAGCATAAACGCAAAACTGGAAGAGGAGGGATGGAATAGGGGCTAATGGGGAGGGGAAAATGGGGAAAGGAGCTAACATCTGAAATATAAATAAATAAAATATCAAATAAAAAAAAGTCAATCAAACAACTCTAGTGGGACTGTCTTGTAGTTTCCATTGTTGTGAAGAGACACCATGACCAAGTCAACTTCTATGAAGGACAACATTTAATTGAGGCTGACTTACAGGTTCAGAGATTCAGTACATTATCATCAAAGTAGGAAGTATGGCAGCATCCAGGCAAGTTTGGCTCTGGAGTAGCTGAGAGTTCTACAACTTCATCTGAAAGCCCCTAGGAGAAGACTGGCTTTCAGGCAGCTAGGATGAGGATCTTAAAGCCCACACCCACAGTGACATACTTCCTTCTCCAACAAGGACACACCTACTCAAACAAGGCCACACCTCCAAATAGTGCTATTCCCTGGGCCAAGCATATTCAAGCCACCATAGGAACCATGGCTAGAGAACCCACCTATGAGGGCAATGTCTCCAACTGTGTGAAGGCTGTCCATCAAGAATCACAAATCACCAAAGGGCAAGCAGAAACCAAGCCAAAAGGTTTGGCTTTGCAAGTATAATCATTGAAATGAAACATATATTGGAGGTACTTCACATTATATTTGAGCAAGCAGAGCAGAGGGCTAGCAAATGTGAAGATGGGGAAGATGGACTTCTTGAGATCTTCCAGTCTAAGGGTCAGAAAGGAAAGAGAATGAAAATACACAAACAAATCTTCAAAGACCTCTAGGGACCAGGAAATGCACTTTGTTATACAACTGGTATCCAGAGATGGGTAAAAGGAGGGCAAGAGAAAAAAACTTAACTTACTAGATGAAAAAATATAGACATAGAAGACACACTTAATATGTTTTTAAAAGGTCTATATCCATCTACATCTACTTCATAATAAAACTGTCAGCAAAAAATTTTATATATATATTAGAACAGTGTCTTGTGTAGACCAATGTGTCCTCCTCAAACTCACTGTGTAGCTATAGATGACCTGGAATTTCTGGTCCTTATATTTCTACCTCCTAAGCACCTGGATTGAAAGCATAAGCAACCACGCCTGGTTTATGTAGTGCTATGGATCAAACCCAGACCTTTGTACATGCTAGGCAAACAGTAGACTGGGATTTACCACCCTGAGCCTAGAGACAATTATACTACTGACAGCAGCAAAGCAATGCATGTGTCTGATAGGCATCCTTAGAGAGATTAGCTCTCAAGGCAGGTCTTCCTTGCTGGCATACAATCATAATTCTAGCACCAAATGAGCTGAGGCAGGAGGATCATACCAATTCCAGGCTACTCTGAGGTAGCATACCCCACAAATGTGCATGCCCTAGTCATAAGGGAAGTGCATATCAAAAACTACAATGAGTTATCACTTCATATCCACTGATGTTTCTCTAATCACAAAGATGGGCCATCGTTGGAGTAGAAGCATTGCCATCACAAACTGATGCTGAGAATATAAAGTAATGAAGTTAATTCAAAAAATGTTTAATGGGTTTCAAAGGGCTAAACATAGGTTTACCATGTGAACTAGCAACTCTAACAGATATTTGAAGAAATACAGACATATACATCCTCAAAATTTATACACAAAATACTTGTAGAATTGTTGTTTCTAGTAGAAACAATAGCAACTGCCAGGTAAGTGAGGGTATTAAAAAACCTTATCCATTGTATGTCTTAAAGGACAAAGCTTCCCACAGTGTGTCTAGATTCTCTTTAAAACATGAAAAAAGCCCCTATGAAAGAAACAAATTAAATACATTGATCCAACTACACAAGGCTCAAAGGCAAACCTGCTGTGTTCAGGGACACATATTCAGGTGGAAAAACCCAACAGAAACTGTTTTCAAGCAACAATTACAAAAGTCATACAATTGTTCCGTTAAGGTGTTGAGAATCATATTTTAGATGGAAATGATGGTGAGAAGGTGGGAACAGATGTGGGGTTCTGGTGATGCTTCTTGTTTCAGTACAAGTGATGATGCCAACCCCACTATTCATTTTATACTAATTCAGAAAGTTGTACAAGTGTTCAATGTGCATTTTGGATTGTATGCTATATGTTACAATAAACACAATTTTGCTAGCAAAACATTTGCTAATGAGAAACCTATGGGTTAGATGAACTACATTTTTTCCAGTCATTCCCATATTATTGACATTTTGATGGCTTACAATTGTTCATTATTCTCATGACCATTATCACTCACATTCTGGGGCAAAAATTTCCTTCTATAATTTTTATTAACTTCAGATGGATTTGCAAATGTGAGGACACTGAGCCAAGAATCTGAAATTGATGCCGCGCAATTCCAAATGTAGTATTGTTTTTTTAAGGTCCATGGGATTTATTTCAACCAAATGTTCTGGTTTCTTCCAAACCCCTTATGACTTCCAAGTCTGTCCTTGGGTACTTGTAAGCTAAGGTTAGTCCCTGGAATGTCAGTCCTACCTTTTTCTCAGACAGCTTCACTGATGCCTCTCAGCAAGCCCAGGCTTGTACAAGAATTTGTTTTGGTCCTTTCTCTTATCTATATTGGATGAATAGGACCCTGCTGAGAGCCCTTGACAGAAGGGACTCCGGTGCTGAGCACCACAGCACCCAGTGGCCTGTTACTGTCAAATGGCTTCTACTCTGCAACTCATTCTTGCAGAGTAAAACCAGCATGCGTGCCACCCACAATGTCAACATCCAAAAGTTAAAAACACGACTCTCATAAAAAATAGAGATGGAACACCTGTCAAGCATTTTATGCAAGCCATCAATTAACAAGGGGCCAATAGGCTAGGAAACTGGTTTAAAATAAACATCAAGGAATAAATATTGCTGGAACAGGTAAGTTTAAAAATACTGAGGAACAGTCTGAAACTATGTGGAATCCCACTGCGGTGGGGCAGGATGAAACAGGAACTGTTGGTATTATCTTTTTACTTGGCAGAAATTCACAAATTAACATGTAATTTCATGATAGGGAAGCTCCAGTCAAGTGGCATCAAAGTTAAACTCAGATGCTTTTTACCATACAGTGAGTCTCTGTAGGAGAAAGACCATAAAGTTATATTCTTGTGCAACAGCAAAAGGTCATTGGGTATCCCATGGCTGGATTCTCAAGTGTGGGGTTACTTTTCTAACACCCTCCCCTTCCCCCTCCCTTCTCCCCTCCCCCTTCCCCTCCCCTCCCCTCCTCCCCCCCCCCCTCTCTCTCTGCCACCCTGAAAAAACACGGGTGTGTCTTCCGTTATTTTGAAAATCCCAGAGGTCTTAGGTATGTTGTATTGTTTAAATCCAACCAATCAAAAAGAGCAAAGACAGAATGAGTGGCCATATTAGTCAGGTTTCTCTAGAGTAGCAGAACTTATAAATGAATATATATATATGGAACGAGACAGAGACAGAGAGATAGAGACAGAGAGAGACAAGACAGATGGAAACAGACAGAGAGACACACAGAAAGGGGATTTATTAGAATGATTTACAGGCTGCAGTCCAGCTACTCCAGCAATGGCTGGCAATGAATAGAAAGTCCAAGAATCTAGTAGTTGCTCAGTCCACTAGGCTGGATACTTCAGCTGGCCTTCAGTAATCAATGGAATGCCAGTAGACTTTAATGCCAGCGAAGGGATGGATGTGCTTGCAATGTAAGAGCAAGCAGGCAGAGTAAAGTCTTTCTTCTTCCAAGTCCTCATAAAGGGTTCCAGCAGAAGGTGTAGTCCAGATTTTACAGTGTGTCTTTTCCCAGCTCAAATGATATGGATTAAAGGAGTGTCTTCCTAACTCAAAGATCCAGACAGAAGTGGATCTTCCTACTTCAGATTAAGAAAGAAAATTAAAAAATAATCCTCATAGATATCCTCCATTTTTGAGTTTCTAGCTCCAGATTTAGTCAAATTGACAACCAAGAATATCCATCACAGTGGCTAGCTGAGCTCTGTTTTATAATCTGAAAGCTCACCACTCAGTTCTCTTTTGCCTAAAGCCATTGATATCTTGCAAGATATAAAACACTTGTCATCTCCAAATGGCCTTGGGTGGAGCACATGCCACCAAGTCTCTTCAAGTTCCATTCAGATGATTGCCATAGGTGCACATGTGCATTCTTAAAATAAAGCCAAGTTCTGTGATCACACAGGGTTAAGACAGCCAGGGACAAATACACCATATTTCCTAGTCACTCATTGGGAGACTGCAACATTATTTGAAGAAGGTGGCATGAGATGGCCATTTCTTGCTTTATGTTTGTACACATCTGAATCCCAGTCCCTGGTGGGAGACTAGAGAGCTATGACAGCATAGACTGAAGCATGTGTTTGTCTTACAAACTGCAGTTGCAGGTGACATTGCAGAGGCCATCCAGGGAATCAAGAGCAAGCTGGTGGAAGAGAAATTTAGACAAGGCTCTGCGGAGTGGGGCACCAGCAGCCGGTGCCTCTGCAGAACGTGTCACCCTATCAAGGGTGTCATTACTTTCTCATGTGCATCCTGCTGCCTTCATTAGAATGACTGCTTATGAACTCTGCTTGTGGTTGCATTTCACCTACCCAACAGCTCTGAATGGCAGTATCCTTCCTGAGAAATAAAAGATGTCCATAGAACTCTATGCTATCAACAGGTTCTCACATGGAGCAGCCCTGTTAGAAAAGAGCTGCAGTGACAGCAGCTGTGACACTGCAAACACAAACACTGAAGGCTTTTCTGAGAGGGAGAAGCATTGTTTTTTTAAGATCATATCTTTTATGCTAACTTATAACCCAACTTTATTAAAAATTCAGACACCTCTGGGAGATGGTTCAGGGACCAAAGGTTTTACTCTACAAGTATAAGGACCTGAGTTCAAATCCCAGCACCCATGTAGAAATAAGTGGTTCATGGCTACACATGCCTGAAAACCCAGCATTGGAGGACAGAGACAAGATGTTCCTGAGAGCTTGCTGGCCAGCCAGCCTGAAGGAAACGGTGACCCTCTAGTTCAGGGTAATAAGGCTGAAAACAGAAGAAGGCACTCAAAATCTTACCTTGCCCTCCTGACACCCAGATGCAACACTCACATTGTACACACACACACACACACACACATCTGAAACAAAGGAAAGAAGATTCAAACACAGTCTAACATATCATTTATATCATATGAATGTATATATTTAGTCAAGTTATTCCAAGGCGCCAAATGTAACTGAAGGTAAAATTAGCTTTCCTGTGCAGTCTGTAAGCTAAAATTTCATAATCAGGAGGCTTGCTCTCACCTCCTCACAGACACGATTGGCCACGTTTTTACCTTACCCAAAACACATGTCTCAAACCAAGTTGTCAGAAGTTGCATCTAAAACACACATTTCACTCCAATTAAAAAGAGCAACATACTTGGTAAGAGAAGACAACACAGTATTCTTCTATTCATTACATCCTGAGATAGCATTTTGCTGGGACTATTTTTTTTCTTAGTTTAGTAGAGGAAATATCACAAGAACCAGAAAATTGGGGATTGGAAAGATAAAAGAGACAAGGAAAACCCCAGACTAGTGCAAAATGTGCCCAACTGTTTGAAAAGTCAAGAAAGTGAACATTTCCATAAGGAAATTGGTTTAGCCAATCAATGACCATTTTTCAACCACATGCATAAGGTTTACCAAGGATGCTGAAAGAGCTAACCCTCTTATTCTAATAATGGAATGTTGTGCTGGCTAGTTATTTTTGTTAACTTGACAGAAGCCAGAGCCATCTGAGAGGAGGGAACTATAACTGAGAAAATGTGTCCACAAGATTGGCTTATGGGAATTCTTCGAGGCAGACTATTGATGGAGAAAGCCCAGGTCACTATGGGTGGTGTCACCCCTGGGAAGGTGACATCCTGAGTGCTGTAGGAACACAGGCTGAGGAGCAGACCAGTAAACAGTGTTTCTTCCTGACATCTGCTTCAGTTCCTGCTCTAGGTTCCTACCTTGAATTCCTTCCTTGACTTCCCTCCATAATGGACTATAAACCATAAGATAAAATAAACCCTTTCCTCTCCAAGTACACAAATCCAAGCATTTTAATGGGAAATTAAAATTTTATATTTACTTACCTTCATTTTCTATCAAATCTACCTATTGAAAAATATCCTAAGGAAACAGCCAAACACAGGACTATATACTTAGGTTTACCATCATTGCACAGTGAGAATGAAGGGACAATATAAATGCCCAATTGTAGAGAGCCACTTAAATGTATTGTGGCATAATCATTTATGCTGTCTGTCATTAATCATAATTTGGGGAAATTACATTAGCTGAGTAGTAAGGCAAAAGAAAAAGATTTATTCCTTGAGGAATGAATCTGATGCTCACTCTCCTCTGATCGTAGTGTAAATAAAGCTGAGTTCAAGGCATGCCAGGAAAAGCCCGCTCACACAAGCACACAAACGCGTGCAAACCACAGACGCAAAAGTCCCAGAGGTTAATAATGATTTTTCTCACAAAATTCAAGCAAGAGAGATTTTTTTCAAAATGTTTTATTTTTATTATAACTGAAATATATAATATGTGCAAATTCTAAGAAATCCAGAGGAACTTCCTGGTTTTCTTCCACTCTCTGTAGATGAAGCCTGCTTTCAAATCAGGCTTGCAATGCAGAGACCTCCAGGGAAGGATAGTGCATCCTGATCCAACTACTTTAGGTATGGGGTGTTAGCTGTGCTTTCCTGGGAGTCCCTACAGGTGATGATGTTGGGATCTCCTTTCTGAGGTGACTCATCTTATGGACTGTCTTAGCTCTTGCTACTATAACAAATCACCATGGGCTGGGTGGCTTAGACAACATTTCCACAGCCCTAGAGTCTAAGGTGTCTGAGATCCAGATTCTGTGCTCCAGTGTGTTCTGGCCCAGCCATCCACAGCAACACACTGGGGGTTAGGACTTCTACATAGCTGTGGGGGAAACCTGAGCATTCAGTCCTTCAAACAGGCTAGTTGGCCTGATCTCTCCTCTGGTTCTGGAAGAACAAAACTATGAGGGGATTTCTTAAAGGAGGAGCTGTTAGGTTTCAAACCAGAGACAAATAGCTAAGGTGCCTATTTAACATGTATATCAAAGCAAACCTGGCCGCTAAGTCTCGCTGCAGTCCCTCAGTCTCTATCTGTTACAGGAGCTGGCATACGTGACACCCTACTCTGAAATCTCCAGCCCAGGGGCCAGGGCTACTCTTTTCTGTATAATCCAACCATTTTGGTTACCCTTTCTCTTTGTACCTTTGAGCCTCCTGGTGCTGCACCTGGTTCCCTTTCCCCCCTCTCCCTACCCAGTCCCCTCTCCTCACATGGCCCAGCTTAGCCCAGTCATGTCTGCTCTGGACTCTCCCAGATGTCCTTGCCTCTGGCTCTGCTCCCCCACATATCTATAAAAAACTTTCTCCTCACCCAAACACCTTTTTTGTTTCTTATTTTTTAATTTTGTTTCTTAATTTTTAATTCAGGAGCCACATGTTTGACCCCTAAAGGCCTTCCTTCTACTGGTAAAATACCCCCTCATCATGACCTTTTGTGATTTGGGTGAACATGAGACAGGCAGAGCCAATTCATTAAGTTGTGGCCACTTTTAATGGCCCCTGGGGCTCTCCTGTCTACCAATTTCCCTATCACAGCAGCCAATGAGCCTGCCAGCTCACTGGGACTCATTAGAACAACAGGGTTATAATGTGGGGAAAGATTCTAGATCTTGTCTCCCCTCTGCTTTACTTCTGACTCACTAAATCAAAGTGCAAGGACAATCACACAGACAAGACTCTGGATCTTTCCTCAAAGGTCACTCCCTTTGCCCTTGGAGAAGATGGGCAGAGATGTGTGCCCAGCTGGGGTGTAAATGAAACCAAATGCACACTGACTACTCCTCAATGGTCATAGTACCAACAGTAGCAAGGCTGCTCCTGAACCCGTTGGGTTCAACCTATAGGGAACATGGTCTGCTTTGGGACTGAGAATACTGTCCTATTGTTGTCCAAAGATTATCATGGCTAATGACGCCAATTGTCGTGGCATTGATTTTGAAGTTTTATTTAATTGGATTTTATTGAAGTCTTGAATGGGAATCTGCTCTTACACAATCATTACATCTCTTGGTTCCTCTGGCTTTAGAGGGAAGACAATACTGTGGAAGGTGGTTGCTGAAGGGTAATTCAATCAGCGTCCTCATAAATTACACATGTTTTCTGTCTGATTTACATACAGGGAAAAGTCTTCAGGCAGAAAGAGTCTCTTCCATTCTTTAATTGGATTTCCAAGCCTAATTGCATTTGCCCAAATTCAGTACACTTGTGATTTCACACCAAGGAAGATGTCTCGGGATACAACTGCAGCCTTTGCAGTGTCTGAAGCCACTTTCCTTCCCAGGAGTCGGATACCCAAGACAAGTCGAGGACTCGGGGACCACTGGAAACTTACTTTAATCATAGATTAAGCAAAAGATTTAATATAAAGTGCCTGGATGTAACTTCTTATGGAAAATTTACTGGAAAAGTCATGTAATGTGAATAGTAAAGCTTCAAATACCTACTGCTAGTACCTTCTCCCCAAGTCTAGCAGTATAGCGGAAGAAGCTTTAGCCCCTTGAGTTGTTTGCTTGAACTGCTTTATACATTTTCCCAGTCCTGCCAATTGGTTGCCAAATCTAGGGAGCCAAGTCAGCCCTGGACTTGGGAATGTCCTGTCTGAGTGTTCTGAGACTTCACAGTGCTGGGATTACAGCCCTCCACCACTATGCCCAGGTAAGTCCTTTTCTCCTTTGACATGCCTGAATGATTACGGTGTCTTCTGTTTACTTCCTTTCTCTCCAGTCTTTCACTTTCTGATCATTTAGCATGTAAGTTATCACGTCTACTTTGTAAGCTGCCTGTGTTAAAATATTCATAATTACTTTCACAATCAAACCCAAGTCCTTTAGATGAGTAGGAGAATAAAAACAGGAACATTCGAGATTCAAGAGCTGGCTCAGAGGTTCAGAGCACTTGCTTGCTGATCTTTCAAAGTCCTAGATTTGATTCCCAGCACCCAGATGTCAGCTCATAACTGTGACTCCAGTTCCAGAGGAACTAATACATGGGGCACACACACACACACACACACACAGAGAGAGAGAGAGAGAGAGAGAGAGAGAGAAGTATATAAGCACTTATGCATACACATAAAATATAATACATTTTTTAAAAGCCAATAATTTTCACAGCAGCTAATTTTTACTGATTTTTTTTTTATTTCCCAGATGGCTTTCTAAATAGTTCCCATGACTTTAGCTCACTAGTTCTCATGATAACCGGTAACATAGTTAAGATGATGCTCTCACCATCGATGTGGGGATAAATAGTAGATGGTCTGAGTTGACTTTACCATCACAGGTCAGGATGGTGGGAGTTCAGCCTAATCTCTGGCCTAGGAAAGTCCTTGGGTCTGGGCTGTAGCTGGAATGGAAGGGGAAAGACTGAGACAGAATAGTGAGACAGTGCTGTCTCAGGAGGTGGATTACTGGCCCGTGGAAGGTTAGCAGTGAGTACTGATAGAGAAACCCTGGAGACTCTCCATTATAAACACTGAAGAAAGTGTGAGTCAAAGAACCCAGAGCTGAAGACATGAAGAGTGGTTTGAAGCAAAGACAGATCTGATGCATTCCAAGAATGAAAGGCCAGCATCCATTCTTACAGTGTGTCCTTGGAGAAGCCGGCACATCCAGAGCCTGGGGACAGGGCAGAGCAGACATGGTTCTATCTGTTCTACAATTATTTAAATGCTCACTCTTCCTCTTGTTTCCATCTTGTATAAATTTTTCCCAGGAGCATCTGCCTACAGGCTATTCCCCCTGATCCCATGCAGGATTCATTAGTTACAAATGATCAACTCTGTTAAGATTTTATTTTGTGTTTTGTTTACAATTTTCTGCACCCCTCCCCAAGGGTCGGGTCTGGAGGGGATTTGTTGCATCATCTTCTATGTTCTCCAAACTCACCATGACCACAGCAGACCATTAAGTTCATTCTCTCTCTGTCTCTCTCTGTCTCTCTCTGTCTCTCTCTCTCTCTCTCTCTCTCTCTCTCTCTCTCTCTCTCTCTCTCTCTCCCAGAGTGACATTGTGTTCAAATGTCCATCCTTTCTATGGGAGACTAGGAAGCAGGCCTCAGCCCCCATGGCCAAAGAGTCCAAACGATCTAAGTCCCAATAACATTCCTCACCAGCTTAGCAGTGACAAAGTGCTCATTAAGGAAACAATGGCAGGATCGAGTCTGGCAATGGTTTCCATACAAAGAAAAGACCCTTTCCTGATTCTGGACATTATCTAAACTAAATGATGTTCCCTGGGCCACTGAAGCCATTTGAAACCATGAGTGTCAGCCCGTGGTGAAGCTAATGCTAGGGTAAGCAGAAAGATTAAAGAACCATGAGTCTGTGGTGATAGAGACACATCCCTCATTGTGCCTTCTTTACTCTCATGTGGACACACAATAATACATTTCCTGAAGACAACTTGATTCTGGGTTGTCTGTTGGAAGCCAGGATTGTCAGATCCAATGCTCTAGTTTAGCCCTCACTCACAATAGCCTTCCTTCCGAAGACTGACTGATAACTGACTTAGTGGTCCAACACATAGATGCTATTGTAATGTGTTCAGATCAGTATCACAAAACAAAAGAAATTGTCACCAAATCTTATAATTGAATGGCTCTCATGGAAACTGACATCTTCAGTTTAGTGCATTCATTTAGATTTCATCAGAAAAATGATATTTCATCAAATGCCTGTGTGAAAATGTGTTAGAGTGGCAGGCATGGCATGTGTTGTGACATAGATGGTTTTATGCTACAGTTGTAAATTTAAATTATTATTAAATCCAACATATCATAGTTATCCATTGCTTGGATTAAAAATCTGGTTTAAAATATAGATCATAGAAACAGATTGTTGCTATTACATCCGTCTATAGACTTCCATACAGTGAAATTTTACAAATGTTCTGTGAATTTGTTGATAAATGCATTCACTCTTCCATGCCTCCAGGATCTCCATAGAAAAGTGGACAACTGTCATTTGTGAATAAATACAAAGCAAGTTGTATGGGGATGCGACTCAGTGGTTTAGAGAGATTGTCTAACAATTGTGAGACCTTGGGTTCAACCCTAGCTCTAAGGAGGAAAAAATGCTATACCTAATCGCATTGCCTTATTTATGCTGGGGGAGATGGCTCATGCCTATAATCCCAGTATCTGAGAGACTAAGGCAGGCAGAACACACCTTATGGAGACATCCATCTCCCAGTCTCTCCCTCCAGGTGCCCAGGCCTCTTTCTTCTCCCTACTGCAATCTTGTCATGGGATCCTATGAGTTGCCATGAGTTTGAGGCCAACTTGAGCTACTTAATGCTTTAGGATAGCCTGGGTAGAAAAAAAGAAAACAAAGCTATTTTATGATTTTAAATGTGTTAACTTGGTGCTTCTATTTTATCTGCCAAAATAGGTCATATATTTTACTGAGTGTCCAAGAATTATTGTACCAGCATTGAGCCTTTTGAAAGAGTGGATCCAAGTTTTTCCATTTTTGCTATCAAGAAGGTGGAATTACCCTCTCCTTTCTAATAAAACCTCATCTGTTGAAGCTAAGCAAGCATCTGAGGAGGCCTTACTTGTTTTTTAGTTTTGTTAATCACAATATCACCAAAGAGACAGAAGCTCAGGTTCTCCTGACCTCCTGGGTTCTGAGGCAATCGTTTGTTTAGCGTGTTAGATGCTCTATGCAAAGTTAGTGGCAGAGAGAGGTCTTGGCACAGATGCAAGAAATACTACTCTGTCTCCATTCCCTGTGACCAGGGTGAACTGTCTGAACTCAGAGCCTCCGGCATCAGGAGTCAACATTTTATTTTCGTGGGTCTTAGCCACATTCTGGAACATGAAAGGAAGAGCAAGGGGCTGCCCCTCTGAGATCATTCTAGGGGTGGGGAGAGTAAGGGGGTCAAGGACCTTAGTGATTTCAGAGTCTCCAGTTACAGCTTAATCCAAATGTTGGGCAAAAGAATTAGCAGTAGTCAGCCCTTTCCCTCCCTTTTCCTGATTCTGCCTTGGCAGAGGGTATATAGGGTGACTGGTTTTGAAATCGCATCCAAAGAAAGTTGAACACAAGGCTATTCAAAGTAAACAGGACCTGCACCAAGTCCTTGTTGATGGCCTCTCTTTCTTCATTAGAATGTGGACTTTGAAATGTTTAGTTTTCTGTAAGAAACATATGGAAACCACCTGGAAACAGAGAATGAGTGTGTAATTGGGAAGCACATTGTTCTGATGCACTGGTGTAAGACAGTAGTACAGGCTAGGGGCTGAAGCAGTGAGAAATGCTTTCTCAGCTTGGGATGCTTGAGTTCACAATAAAGCACCAGCAACCTGCAGGGCAGGGTTCACATTAGATCTCTCCTCCTGGCTTATATGCACTTTTAACACCATGCCCTCACTTGGTCTCTTCTCTGCTTGGGGGACTGGGGTGGGGGTGAGAGACAGAACTCAAGGAGGGGAAGGAGGGGCAGGAGAGACATAGAGGGAGAGAGAGAGGGAAGGAGGGAGGGAGAGAGGGAGGGAAGGAGGGAGGGAGGGAGAAAGGGAGGGAGAAAGGGAGGGAGAGAGAGAGAAATTGAGCAATGCAGGGAGAAGAAAGGGGAAAGAGAAGACAGAAGAGAAAGGAGAAAGAGAAGGCAGAGGCAAGAAGGAGTAGCCTCATGTCCCTGTTGTGTTAGGGCATCTCTCTTAGAGCATCATTTAACCTTAACTACCTTTATTAAAGGTCCTCTAAGTAAGATGGCCACAAGACTTTAACACACAGATTTGGGGAGGGCACAGGATGTAATCGACTGCCTAATAACAATGAATCTGCTTGAACACAAAGTGGTTTGGCTTGTTCTGGGTGCCATAATAAAATACTAAAGATTGAGTGTATTACCCAACATAGATTTATTCTGGGCAGGCTTTAAGTCTAAAGTTATTGTGCCAGTTTCTTTTGAAGCTTTGTTTCTTAGTGTTATAGTTTGAATCTGAAATGTCCGACACAGCCTCCTGTTTTGAGCACATGTTCTCTGATGGGGTGATTTCAGGTAGTTCCCAGAACCTTGGGAAGATGGATCTGCGTGCAAGGAGTAGTCACAGGGGAAGGTTATTGTGGGCGTGCTATCCCTGCCAACTTCCTGTCAAGCTTCCTGGCCCACTGCTATATGAAAAACCTCTATCACATGCTCTGCCAACATCTCAGCTCCATTGTCTCCTCTCCAACATGATCGACTGAAACTCTCTGTCACATAACAATAATTACAGTGCTATAAAAGTAATTAATACACTAGGCTTGTTTTGTGACTTTTCCTGGGGAGACATGAACAAATGTCTATTCCCCTTAGATAGACCATCAATAACAGATCAAAGAAAGAACCCCACCTGTCAGCTTGGTGACTGAGTTTACTATAGCCACTACAGGAGCATAGACCATCAAAAGCAGCTACATACTGAAAAGCCATCCAAGTTGGAGTGACAGCTCACAAAACCATATCCCTGAAGTGGAATGCACAACTGGAGGTCAAATCCACTGAAGAGTCATCTTCTTAGCAATCCCCAGCCATTGTTTTTTGTATTTATGACATGGAGCCCTGCGAATTCTTCAAACTGCTGAGCTTCTGAAATTCAATTGACTTCCAGGGTCTTGTGAGTTTCACTCGCTTTCAAGAGTCTTATGAGCCTCAATTCAGAAAAAAAAAAAATCTGTAAAGCATTCGTGATGGCCACCCCTTCCAGTCCACAGCCGGTCTGTTATGTACATCTCCTGATTTTATAATGGAGAGTCATTAGGTTGAAGTACTTAATAATAACCTAATACTACCTTTGTAACATTTCAAAGGCCCCATCTCCATACACAGTCACATGCTTGGGTATTGGGAATCAGGACTTGCCTTAGATTTTTTTCTTATTGTTGTGACAAAAATAACTGACTAAAGTGACTTAAGGAAGAAAAGGTTTACTCTGGCTTATAGTTGATGGAGATCACTCCATCACCACAGGAAGGACATGGCTTGAGACAGAGAAGGTGGGCAAGAGGCCATTCAGTGCACTAGCAGTGAAGGAGCAGGGAGTAAAGAGCAATGAGACCACCCCCAGTGACCAACTTCCTCCAATGAAGCTCTGTCTGATAAAGATTCCACAAGCTTCTCAAACAGGATCAGTGGCTGGGGACTAAGTGTTGAAATCCTTGAGAATATAGGGGACATTTCACATTCAAACCACAATAGGACTTCAGCATCTGTGTTTGAGGAAGGCAAAATTGAATCTATGATTTAAAATTAGAGATTGGTGCTATGATGTAAACTAGACTGGTACACATTAATTTATAATAAAATACACTCCATGGATGGTACCAAGATTTTAAGAATGTCTGTAAGAAATACCCAAATAATCCTGGCCCAATCTGTTTATTACTTTCTCTACAATCTTGTGGGGGAATTGGGAATATCACTGTAATGTATAGTATGTTTATTACCATTTAGTACTAGTTTTAGACCTTTCCGTTTTAAACCTTTTGTTGCACTATGATGAGATGGAATGCCTATATGAAAATAATATTTTTAATTATTTTCAATGTGTTAAGACTTTATTTTGGTTTAAGATTTTCCAAATTTTGTAACCATCCCATGTGTCTGAGAAAAAAATAGATTTCTTAGTTATTAGGCACTGGTTCTAAACAGCACCATTAAATAGTAACTAACAGCGTGACTAACTAACAAGTTTCCAGTCTGTAATAAGAGCTGTATGGTTAAGGGGAGGGGGTGGATAGATACACTGTACCTATAATTGTTGCTATGGTAGTAAAATTTTCTAAAATATGACAGTTTCCATCAATTTTTTTCTTGCAACTAGCCTATTTTTGTTTAGTAAATCTTGATACAACTCTGATTATGTTTAGAATCATCTCTCTTTAGTTATTTAGGCTGATTGTTATTTAGCAATTTTCTACCTTCTTTGATATTTTACATCAAAAACCCTTTTTGCAGAAATTCTGGAGTTCTTTAGTTGGTGTTTGCCTAGTTGTATCTCTTCTCACCTTTTACTTTGAACTTTTACTTTGTTTTCTGTCTGCTTTACTAGCATATAGCTGAAAAGGGTTTCTTTTTCATCTCCTGGCACTATCTGTAACTTTTATAGATGTGTTTCACTCTCTCTTTCTTGGGTTATTGTTTGTCTATTTTTATTTACCTTAATTAGTTTGTGTTCTTTCCATAGCTCTCTTCGTTCTTTTTACCACCTCTTGTTTACTGCTAAAAGAAGGGAACACACTGTGTTCTTTTAGGAATTCATACCAGACTTTATTCTCGAGACCCCGACGTGATTTTGTTTAATTAAAAAGCAAACAGTTAATTGGTGTGCGCTTCCCTGGGGAGAGTCACCTCTCCTGCTCCCAGATTTACTCAACTGCCAGTAGTTCTTTGGGTAGTGGGGACTTCACAGGCTTTTCCTTGTCAAGTGTGGGTGTTTGTTGGTATTGACACTTGCTGTCCAGTGTCAAACCATCAGCCCTGAAAACATGCATACAAGTAGTAAATAGGTTATACTTAGGAATATATAAGTATATACAAATACACATGCAATAGCAATTAATGAAAAGGGGGGACATGAAGGAGAGTGAAGAGGTGGGTATCGGAGAGGGTTTGGAGGGAGGAAGGGAGAAACATTGCAATTAAATTACAAATTCAAAACGAACAAGAAAGCAAACAGTTATAAATAAACATTGCAAATGAGTGAATGACAGAACCCATCTAGCAGAATCCAAGCTGATAAACAAGAAAAGTTCATTTAAGCTGCCCTCGAGAAACTAACAGAAATCATGTGACTTACCAACAGTAAACCTTCGTTCCTCACAGTCCCACAGTCCAGGACACCAGGTCAAAACACTGTCACAGTTAGTGCCTCAAGGAAGCCTCAGTCCCCACACACGTCATTGCCCCATTGCGTCCCTGTGTGGCAGAGGGATGAGGCAAAGCCCTGGGGTCCCTTTTGTAAGCAGGCCAGTGTCATTCATAAAGCCCTCTCTCTGCCTTGTGACCTAATCACTCCCCAGAGGCCCTACTTCACATTTCCATCACCCACTGTGATGGGAACTTAGGAGTGGGAGAGCAGACACACTCTTTTTTAGTTGTAACAAACATGTTGGCAACAGGAAATGCAGTGGAGGGAAAGGTTTACTTGTTTTAACAATTCTAAGCAGAAGTCAATCACTTCAGGGAAGACAAGACAGGAACTGAAGCATCTAATCACATAACATCACAGTTGAGAACAAAGAGAGAGAAAAAACATATTTGCTTGGTTGACTGATTGGATGCTAGCTAGCTTTTGTCACTCTTAGACAATTCAGGGCTCAACCTGGACAATGGCACCACCCACAGAGGACTATGGTGCCATTGAATTCCACTGAAAATTCTTCATTCTGATTTAAAGGATTCTCTAATTTCTGTTCTTCCACTTTTAATCTAGCATTCCATCTCTCAGTCCTCTCCTTATCTAGGTCTATTTTACTTGGATCTTTCTTAGAGAGAACATAGAAAACGATAATCATTACCAAACAAATATAATCACTTCCATGTTGTTAATCAAAACAAAACTGTATGAGGTCCAAATGTCCTCTGTCATAGTGTCTTCCTACATCAATTAACACTCCACAAAACCCAAAGATATGCCCACAGGCCATCCCGATCTAGATAATCCCTCACTAAGACTCTCTTCCCATCTAGGATGTATCAAATTGACAGTTTAAAATAACCCGTACATCCCCAGATGGCAGCAGGCAGAAGTACATTACCACACTAGCCAGGCTACAAATGAAGTGGGTGGGCAGTGATCAGATGTCCACAAAAGTCTTTTAAGGAGCCTATAAGGGACTTTCCTGCAAACCTACTATACCAGGGATATGTAGCATCCAAATAGAACAAGTTAAAGTCAGTTAGAATAGTACTTTTTCCTTTGCCTTTTCTCTTCCCCCAAATACTCTCCCCAAAAGAATCAAGAAGCATGGGGATCAGTAAGGGGACAACAGAGAATATGGAGCAGAAATAAAGAACCATGTATGCTAACACTGAAGAGATGATCGTAGCTCCTCTTCCCTTCAGCAAGCCCAGGGTTGGAATGTGAGCTCCAGGGAAGTAGAGGGATGTGCAGAAGACAAAGAAATCCCCTTTACATTTAAAATTATATGGGACTTTCAGAAAACACTGTATAGTACACAGTTCAATATGTACAAAAGTAAGACAAAAGAGTAAAATTCACCCTCCAAATACCCATACCTCCTCTCAAACAATTACCCACATTTCCTAGCGGTATGCTGTGGGTCACCTTCTTTTGTTTTTTGTTTTGTTTTGTTTTTTTGTTTTGTTTTGTTTTGTTTTGTTTTGTTTTGTTTTGGAACATCTCAGAAGAAATATCAAACACTATAACATTTTGTCAAACTATGTTTCATTTAACATTTCTGATAGATGTGGACGTTTCTTTATGGCACCCACAACACTGTTCTTATATTTAAAATGGTGAAGGGTCATTGTGACAGGCTTTGCATGGCCTGAAATGAGACTTCTCTTCAGGTTAAAAGTGAATGGGAAGCTGGGAAGCTGACCACTCTCCATTAAAAAATGGAAAAGGCAGAATGACTAAATGGTTTAAAGACAGTCTGTGGAAAGGGAGGGAAGAGTTGTTTCCAGATGACACCAAATTCAACATGTCCAACAAGTTAGTTGGTTGTCTTTGATCAAAATCTATTCTCTGTATTATTCATCACTGGCCTGGCACAAAACACAAAAGGGGGGCCTCCAGGTTTAATGTGCACCAGTTTGAACTTGAGTCAGTGGGGATTCACTCCTAGGCATTGCTTGGCCAAAGATTTCCTTTTCCTTTCACGGCCAGGATCCCAAGATGAATATAAAAATGAAAGTAAATTCATTCACTTCTCTGTCTCCTGACTGAACATGGAGTGTCTCACGCTTCTGCTACCATGAACTATGGCCTCAAACTATAAGGCAAGACAATTCTTCCTTTCTTACATTGCTTTTTTTTTTTTGTCTTTTTTGTTTGTTTTTTCAGAGCTGAGGACCAATCCCAGGGCCTTTCGAAAGTGCTCTACCACTGAGCTAAATCCACAACCCCCTTACATTGCTTTTTTTTATATCAGGTACTTTGTAATAGCAGTGAGAAAAGTGACCAGGACAACTATTCTTGCTTAATTCTTACTTGATAATAGAACTGTATTTGTTTTAAGATTCATTTTGTTTTTTAAATGTATACATGTATAAGTGTGTCTGTTGGACTGCCTACCACATGTGTGCCAGTGCCAGAGATGCCAGAAGAGGGTGTCAGATCCCTGCAGATGTACTTTTGCAAAGCCTCAGACTTTCATCTGTAAAGTGGAGCAAAACCTAGAACAAAAAAGATGAAGGCATGCATGATGAACAGGGGAAAGAATGAACGTAAGCGTGGGTGAGAGTTCTCAAGGCTGAGTACTCGATTTAGCTACTCATTTATTAAATAACTATTTAGCAGATGGCATTTTATATACAGAAGGCCCTGCTGAGAGGACAATAGTGCATGGAAGCCTTGGCTTTTTAAACGCTCACATTCCAAAGGGAGAGACAAAGGTGAGGAAACCCTGCTATCTGCCAGTCAAGCATGAACCGTTGGAATAAGAGGAACTCAAGCCAGTCTGAGGGTCTCAAGGAAGCTTTTAGAGGTGGGAACAGATGTCATTTCCCAGTGCACAGGGGCATTCATTAGAAATTGTTTGTAATACACTCACCAGTACAAAGGGAGTCCTTCTGGATTGGTGAGCTCTCTATGCAGTTGCGCACCTACATGTAAAACAGCAGGCACACCCAGCCGCTCCTGGCTCATCCTGGTCCTCAGTTCTCAAAGACATCAGGCATTCTCATGAGTGAGCCTTTGTAGCAGGACGTCCCATGCTTCTGAGTTCTTGTTTCATTGTCTGTTTTTAAACACGGTAGAGATGATTATCTTTTCCGCTATCTACAATCTTCTTGTTTTTTCTTCAGGCACATTTTAGTTATTTATGTTGGCTTAATAGTCTCCAGTAATAGCTTTGATCCTAAATGTGATGTTTTGAATCAAATTTCATAACCAGAAGGAAGTAGAGGGCTGGGCCAGCCTATCAGTCACCATTCAGTAATTTGTTCCATTTTACAAAGCCATTTATGATGTGCAGCTTGCTGTACTCAAAGGTACAGAGATGCGGGAGGAGGCAGACCAAAGAGGATCCTGCCTGCTTCAACAATGGCTGCAGGCAGGGAAGGCAGACAAAGGAGTGTAAAATGAAGTGATTTTATTTTGATAAGTGCTAAATGGAATCAGTAGAAAATGTGACAATATGAGACAGAAAATCAAGTTAGAGAGGAGAGTGGGGGAGACCTCACCCAGGGGGTAGCAGTTCAATCAAAGATGCATGGAGAAGAGACATGAGATCATCCGGGAAAATAGCATTTGGGATTCCTACTTGCACCCTGGACTCTGGCCCAGCAGGTGTCTCTGTGTCACAGTGCTAAACCATGAATTAAGGACTAGCAGTGTTGCTGCCATTATGGGTGGGGATGTTGGGATTGACCCTAGGTGGTGCTGAGGGATACTAACAATGCTTGAGAAGCTTGTTTAGATCTGTGTCTGAAAGATAAACAAGTAACTGGCCAAAGGAGGTAAGGTGAGTGCTGTCTGTCAGTTACAATCTTACCCACTCTGCCAGCCAGATCACTCATTGCTTTCATTCGTTTGCTTTGAGGATAGTGCGTGCATATTCAATAGGATGCATTTCACCATGTATTGGGAACTCCTCTCTCCAGCTCTTTACACTCGGTTTGATAGCTACTATCATTTTTCAGCATGGCTTATATGCTTCTTTGTTTCCTTTAGGCTTAATGAGAGTCCCTAACAGGAATTGCTATTGTAAATGAGAATGCCAAGGATCCTGTCGCCCCTTCAAATTCCTGTTTTCCTGCAGGTATCTGTGTATCAGATTGTACTGCAACAAAAGCTTTAACGACCAGCTCTGCAGTAACACATCTGTCTCTCGGCACTTTGTTCTGGAGACAGCCGAAAGGACCACCCTCTTGACTCTCGAATGGCTGTGCACAAACGCAAGGCCTGTATGTTTGCATTAGAAAATTCCACAATCAAGTGTCTCTAACACCAACTGGACATTTGCAAAGTGTGTTATCAGACAGTCCTCTTCCTTGAAGGATGACTGAGTGACAGGGGGCCATTTTCTTCAGTCAGCCTGCCTCTTAGGAACAAGACAAAGGCTCATTGAAAAAAAAAAAAAAAAATACCATTCTGTTCTTATCTCTGTTCTCTGGTGCCATCTGGAGGTTTAATGTTAATTTGCAGCCAAGCTTAAGTTCTGCATAAATGACTAGGTGTGTGCCACAAGACCCTACATATAATTTGCACATTAAAAGTCTTAGCCATGTCCATAGAGAAGTGAAGTGAAGCTCAAGATGAAGGCAATGTATTAGCTATTTGACCAAATATACACTCTAATATAATGGCAAATAGCATTGTTAGTCACCTGAGTAAGAGATAAGGAAGAATGGACGGACACCAGTTATCATGTATCCACATTGAGAAGACACAATTGGCAACAGCTTCATTTACATAGAATACACTCATGCTTACATTGAACTAGCCCAGTGCTAGTTCAATGGAAAATAATTAAAGCCTCTACGTTTAAGGATGTGTTTTCTGTGACAACTTTGGTTTGTTTGGCTCAAGTACCAGCTCCATCGCTTATAAGCACATGACCTTAAAGAAGCTATATAAACCCCTGTTATCTGATCCAGTTTTCAGTCTATGAAATAAGCTTCAGAGTCTATATTCTATAGTGTCATTATGACTTGCAGATGACAAAACGTGTGTAAAAGATCCTGAAGATCGACATTCAACACACTGAGATTTATGAGGTAGGACTGGATCCTCCAAGTCTTCTATAACAGCCTGTGAGTTAGAGGTTCTGGGGCTGGCTATGGGAGAAGGCTCCACTGCAGTTAAGAGAATGAGGGTCCTGGAGTAGGTGCTCCCCAGAATGCTTAGGGGTTTAGTTGAACACACTGGCTACCCATTGGCTGTCATCACAACGTGAGGTCAGGCTTTAGTGTTCCCCTTCCACAGTCCTCTCTGCCTCAGGCAATCATGCCAAAGCAGTTCAGATCAGCCCAGTAGTCTTCAACAAAACAACTGCTGAACAACATCAGATCCTCTTGAGGGTCATTGTTGTGTGAGTGAGACTTTGTCCCTGTAGCACAATGAAGGAGGGAAATGATTTCGAGGAGTAAGGAAGATAACTTATGGTTTTGGGGTTTCACTCCATAGTCCTTGACTCTGTTGATTCTGGACCATGTGAGCAGAGCATCATGTATGTAGGAAACATTGCTACTTACCTTATGGGAGATGAGGAGAGGAAGGGATGCAGGAAGGGTCAGGGCAACTTATAATCACTAATGACCTACTTCCTTCAACGAGGGCCCACTTACTTTCTACTACCCTGCCTAATGCCATCATATTACAAATCCATCAAGGGAATCATTCATTAGCTCAGAGACCTCAGGATACAACCTCTCTCCAAAAGCCCATCAACCAGCATTCAATATGTGAGCTCCCAATATATGAGCCTATGGGACTAGTTCATAATCAAACTATGCATCATTCTCTTGCCTTCTAATTTAGTGGGAATGATATATAAGCACGGTTATAATTGATGTCTATTGTAAAGAATGGGGTCATTACATATAAGTAAAAGTTTACCAGATAGGGTATAATATTGGGTGTGTATAAGAGAATACAAAGCCTCCAGAAATAAAGAAACAGAAGAGAGAGCCACTCCAGTAAAATGACCACTGAAGGGGTTGGAGAGATGGCTTAGAGATTGAGAGCACTGGCTGTCTTCCAGAAGACCTGGGTTCAATTTCCAGCACCCACATGGCAGCTCATCACTGACTATAACTCCTGTTCTAGAAGATCCAACAATCTCACACAGACATACATGCAGTCAAATCATCAATTTACAGAAAAAAAAAATAAATAAATTTTTAAAAGATGACTACTGAAGAGTAAGGAGAGAAGGCATGGTAACAGAATATGCTAGAACAAGTATTTCCACTTTTCTTAAATGAATATTAATACAAATTAACTTCTGAAGACAGGAAGGAAAATGACATCTTATATTAATGATTGTTGCTCTCAGGAGCTTAGTAGCATGGTGACTCTGCATCATCGTATAGTATGTAAGGAGTTTCCCCATGTGAAGCACCACCATAGGCTTTTAATTTCAACAGTTATTGAGTCCATATATAAAAAGCATATAAGAACTACTTAGCACATGGATGTTATATAATATCATTAGAGGGCCATGAGTCTAGAAGTAATTTCTTCACAGCTGATGCATGATCTAGAGACTAAGTTTTAAAATGCATTCAGTATGATGTTCTCTTCTATAAGGAAAGTGAAGATTTATTTGGGGAAAATAAACTCTCAATGGCCATGTTGCTTGCTGGGTAGCTGGCTCTTGACACATCCGTTATCATGTATTTGACACTAAAAGGTGGATCCTCGGGCAAATAAATCTACTAGTTAAGATGGTGACCATCTTCAGAAATGCACTTCTAGGTGGCTATAACTGAATCTGTGGGGCCATCTGAACTGCATAAGGCACCCAATGAAATGGTTTTCTGTTTTCTCTGGTCTTTTACTCTCAAACTTGATTGCCTGCATCTTGCCTTCCCAGCACTTAATAGACACTTTGGACAAATCTCACAGCCTTTCAGTTACTTTTGAGAATTAAAGTGATATTTTAAAAGCACTCTAGTGTGGTTTGTTTTAAATTTCCATCATTCACCCATCTCCTTCCCGAAGACAGACAGACATCAGACCAGAGACATGAGTGTAGGTTCATGATCTCTGTCTTGCTTCCACCTTTGGGAAGAAAACTGGTCAAAAAAGAAAGCCAATAATGTTATTATTTAACTGGCATTGTTGTAGCTTCTGTGGCAAATGTGCTTTGTGTAGCTACTTTGTGGCTTGTGTGCATGATTCTTCAGGAGCTTTCCAGGGCACATTTTCTTTCCTTAGGAAACTGTTGTGGTTTGGAGAGGGGGTGTCCACTGAAAGGCTGGTGTGTTGGAGGGTTGGTCCTCAGCTGGTAGGTAGATTGATTCATGAGTTACCTAAAACCCAGAGGGTGTAGCCAATTAAGCATGCCTTCCCAGACCCTCCTCCTACTTGCAAAAGGTATTTAACCTAAGACTTCCCTGAGGACACGGGTACAGCTTCATCCATTTTAACGTTTTAAGATCATGGCCCACAGCTACAGCCAACAGAACCCATGCTGAGCCCGTGACTCCTGAGCTACAGCCCCACAAATGAACTCGTCCTGGTCTAGCATTCCTAACATGATACAACTGCAGGGGATAGGGTCTACTTAGGAGTAGGTCACTGGGAGTAGTGACCTGGGAAGATGTGTTTATACATTGTCTCCATTCCTCATGCCTCACTCCCCACCTTCCCTGGCTGTTCTGAGGGGAGCTGTTTTCTTTGCCAGGCTCCAGGTGGTGGTTTCCCTCTCTCCCTGGACTACATGGGCGCAAACGCCAAAAGTCAAATGTCCACAATCAGAGAATGCCCTAAAACAACAACCTTTCTCTTCTTCTTCTTTTTTTCTTCTTTCTTCTTCCCTTCTCTCTCTCTTCTTCTTCTCTCTTCTTCTTCTCTTCTTTCGCTCCTCCTCCTCCTCTTCCTCCCTTCATTCCCTTCCCCAATCCTCTCCCTTCCTCCTCCTCCTCCTCCTCCTCCTCCTCCTCCTCCTCTCCTCCTCCTCCTCTTCCTTTCTTCTCCCTTTTCTCTTCTTCTTCTTCTTCTTCTTCTCTCTTCTTCTTCTTCTTTCTCCTTTTCTTCTCCTTATTCTTCTCCTTCTCCATCCCCTTCCCTTCCCCTTCTTCCCTTCTCCTTCTCCTCTCCTCTCCCTTTTCTCTTCTTCTTCTTCTTCTTCTCTTCTCTTCCTTCTTCCTCTTCTTCTTCTTTTCCTCTTGAAATTTCCTCTCAGGTATTTATTACAGAATTGGAAAACTATCACCAACAGCAAGTCCAACTTAATTAACCCCTTAGAAAGGCCCTCCCCAGCTCCTGACCACAGAGAGAAGGTCTTGTCTGTGTGTTCTCTGGCCAGTCTCCAGCTGCTCCTATCTGCCTAGACTCTTATTAAAAACAAAACAAAACAAGTCACCAAACTTCCTCCCTTGGTACCCTTTGTTGAGAAGTAAGTAATCTGCCCACCCCCAAGTTGCAGGGAACGTACTCCACTGCAACCCTCCATCTTCTCTGCCATCTCTTCCCTTTCTGCCTTGCTTCAGTGTATACACAGGCTATATTAGACAGAATCTTGTGTATGTTCCTGACGATGTGCAGCAAGGCCTGAATACTCCTGCTTTCCCTCTCCAAGGATATTGAGTAAGGGCACCACTGCCAACGCTTGTACAGTGCTTCTAACGTTGTGTAGGAATAAGTGAAGATAAAGATCCGTGCTCTGCTGGCCTGGATCTCAATGGCAGAGTCCTTGCCTACCATGGGCACAGTCTTGGGTTCCTTCCCAGCTCTGACAAAGAGAGTGAGAAGGAGTCAGAAACAGAAGAATTCCTCAACTCTGAAGGCTCTGTCATGGTTGCTTTTCTTGTTGCTGTGATAAAACACTTTGACAACAGAGACTTAAGTGAGAAAGGGTTGATTCTGGCTCAAGGTTTGAAGTCGAGACCATGTCAGCAGGGAACTTGAAGCATCTAGTCACATCACATCCACAGTCAGGAGGAAGAGAAAGATGAATGCTAGTTCTTTTTTGATTAGTCCAGAATCCCATCAGCTACCCACACTTGGTACATCTTCCCACACCTAATTAGCTTAGTCAATATAACCCCCAACAGGCATGCCCAGAAGAAACCCATTTCCCAGCTGACATAGAGTTGAGCTCAGCCATCATGAGCTCCCTTCCCTTTGTGCCTCTCACTCATAAATACATTAGGGCACACAGGAAGCTTGCGTTTTCCTGGTAAATTCATCCATCTTTCAACAGCTCCTGGGTGTTTCTTCATGGAATGTGACAACACTGGACACTACTTGTTCTCAACTCAGGAGCCTAATCCTAAAACTGTTAGAGGATGGAGTCTTGAGAACATGTTGTCGTGTTAGCATTGCTGCTGTCTTAAAATCTTTTTTAAGACTCTTCCTTTGTTTCTGAAACATTTTCCCTTGGCAGCCAACATGGCTCTACAGGAAGAAGCAAAATTGTACCCTTGCTGCCAATTTCTAGGTGAAATTTGCTAAAAATATGTATTCTCAGTAGGCCTGATTTGATTAGACTTAAATTTTCTTTCTACGAATTTTGTAAATACTAAATGAAGGCGAGTGTTCTATTTCTGGGCAACGTGCAGCTTTTTAGGAAGAAAAACAGTGAATGGATTGGCATCCAGGTACATATTACAGGTGAGTAGAATTGGTTATATTCTTGACAAATCTGAATTTTTAGTTTACAACAGTTTACAAGCTGTGTAGGCATGGTGGTGCATGCCTGTAGTCCTCTGAGGCTGAGACAAAAAAAAATTGTGAATTCAGCATCTTCTCTCTTCTCTTCCTCTCTCTTTCTCTCCTCTCTCTCTCTCCTCTCTCTCTTCATTTTTATATATATATATCCTGCTTTGATAAATAGAAATGAGAATCATTAAGATTTTCTCACACATATCCTGTGTCACACATAATCATCAGATGCCCATGGCCAGCTGTGATGGTATAGTCACACCACAAAACAACAGCTAAAACAAAACCCATGATAGTTTTGAGGTAATTTTCCAAGAAGTTTAAAACACTACTCTCATGAAAATATAAAGGAGGGTATGTGCCCATGAGTCATCCGACTATGAAAGAAAAAACATCAGCTTCCACAAGAAAATGTGGACAAAAATTAGAGGTACAGAGAGTCTATCCTCTATTGGGAAACAAATATCAAAATTAATTTCTTGTATTAGAAATAGGACTAGCTCATGTCTTGCACAGACAAAAGCCTTTAAGTTAATATGTAATTTCTGATTCTTGCCTTGATCAATGGAAAATAGTAAAGCAAATAAAAGTCTATTTCTAGAAAATCAATAGTCCTTGGGTCGGCCCATTAGACATTGCCCAGGCTAGACCAATGAAAGAATGAGCAGTCTCCTTTTGCTTCTACAATCTGAGTAACTTTTAAGTGGGAATATTTGCTTTTTAATACATGCAGCCAACATCTTCACGTGGTGTCCACTAGTATACATTTCTCTACAAATGACAGGGACTACTTATTCTCCCAGACACAATATTTATTCTTCTTCTGTGCAGGCTTCTAAATAGTGTATGAGGGATATAATTTTAAAAGTCCCTCACTTACTTCAAGCTCCTCCACTTTCTTATTGTTTTGTGTCTGTGGTATTATATATATATATATATATATATATATATATATAATATATTATATATGTTGTGTGTTATGTTGTTGTTGTGTGTATGTGTGTGTGTTCATGTGTATATACACATATGTGTTGGTGCACATATACATCTCTGCATGCAAATGTGGAAACCAGAGTTCAATATTAGACATCTTCCTCAGCTGATCTCTCTCTCTTTTTCTTCTTAAAAAAAATAGAATATTTTAAATTGAAATAAAATTACATTACTTCCCCCCCTCTTTGCTCCCTTCAGCCTCTCCTAGGGACCCTCCCTCCACCTGCTCTCATGCTCCCCTACTCTCAGATTGATTGTCCCCATTTTTTTGTTCTTGTTGTTTCATACATATGTATGTATTATGCACACGTATGCATGTATGCATAAATATGTAAATACAACCTGATGAGTCCAGTTTTCGTTGTCTGTGTGAATGTGATTTCAGACATGCCCACTCTGCATTCGACAACAAATAAGAAGGCTCATTCCTGAGAGAGGCTATTTTTCTTTCCCGGAGTGGTCATTAGTTGTCTATAGTCTTTGTTGAGGGGTGGGTCTCTGAGAAAATTTCCCCCTTCCACATGAGCATGTCTATTGATATTATCATTATTCTGTCTTATTTATGCAGTCATTTCTAGAGTGGTTCCCTGACTGCTGAAGATACCACACCTTAGGACACCAGGATTCAGATGATTCCAACCAGATCTGACCAAAAAAACCTCCTTCTTCCAGTCCAGTTTCAATGGTACCAGACAATACTATTCTGGCTACCAGGGCAGGGAGGCAACCCTTCCTACCTGTTACATCTATGAACAATGACATCTTAGCAAGATATTCATACCTCAAGTGGCACTCACAAATTGATGGTAATCAGCAGCTGTCTAATTGGACTTGAGATCCACTCAACAGAAAGGAAATCATGCCTGTGTTGAAAATTAGACAACTTCCCATAGTTAAGGAGGTCATGGATCTTAGAAACGAATCTACTACAACCACTTTGCTAGATCATAATTTCTTACTGTATTCTAAATCTTATCCTTATACTCACAGATAATGTAGCTTCATCCTTCAGAAGCAAATGGAGACCATGACCGGAAGCTACAACTAAACACAATGCAGAGATCAACGGATGGTGGGGATCTCAGCCGCAACAGATACATCTACATCATAGCTTGAAAAAAGAGAGGCAAAAAGACCGAAAAAGACAGAATACCAGAAAGTCTGTTGTGAAAATGTCTCCTCTTATTTTTTTCTTTTTATTTATTCTTCTCTTGTACAATACATTCTGACCAAGCATCTCCTTCCTCCACTCCTCCCAGTCCCTCCACCACCTCTCTCTATCCCAGATCCTTCATTTCCCTTCAGAAAATGGCAGGCCTCCCAGGAATATCAACTGAACACAGACATAACAAGATGCAACAAGACTACACAGAAACCTTCATAATCAAGGCTGGATGAGGCAATCCAGTAGGAGGGAAAGGGTCCCAAGAACAGGCAAAAGAGTCCGGGATGTCACCACTCCCACTGTTAGGAGTCCAACAAAACCCCAAGCTAAACAATCACAATGTATTTGTAGAAGACTTACAGACCCATGCAGGCTTCATGATTGCCACTTCAGTCTCTGTGAGCCACTATGAGCCCTGCTTAGTTAATTCTGTGGGCCATATGCTCCTGGTGTTCTTGACCCCTCTGTCTCCTACAATCCCTCCTCCCCCTCTTCAATGGGGCTTCCCAAGCTCTGCCTAATGTTTGGCGTGGTTCTCTGCATCTGCTCCCATCAGATGTTGGTGGAAGCCTCTCTGACACCGAATAGGGCTAGAACTGATCCTAGGACTCTGGGTCATCCAGCTTCCAGTTCCTGGCCATCCAGGTTTCTTGTGGCTTGAGCCTTAAGTTAGACTAGTCACTGGTTGGCCCACCTCTTGCCCCAGCATACCTTGCAAGAAGGTCAGGTTGTGAGCAGAATGTTTTGTGGCTGGATTGATGTCCCAGTCTCACCACTGAACATCTTGCCTGGTTACAGAAGATGGCTGGTTCAGGCTCCATATTCTCCATTACTGTAAGACCTACCTAGGGTTACCCTCAGAGGTTCCAGGACGTTTCCATGCACTAGCTTTCCACAACTCCCTCCAAATATGCCCTAGTTCTAGTCATCTCTTCCCATACTCTCTTCTTCTTTCCCTTCCTCCCCAACCTGATCCCTCTTGTTCCCATGCCTGCCTGCTCCAGTCCATGCAAAAAAAAAAAAAAAACAAAAAAAAAAACAAACACAACACAACACAAAACAAAACCCATATATTTTATTTCACCATCTCAGAAAAATCTATGCATCTTTCCCCTTAGAGCTCTCCTTATTACTTAGCCTTTCTGGATCTGTGGGTTGTAGCATGAATATCTTTGTTTAGTGGGTAATATACACTTGTAATCAAGTATATTTCATGTTTATTTTCTGCGCTTCACTCGGGATAATTTTTTTCCTAGATTTTTTTTTTCTATTCATATGCCTGAAAATTTTGTCAGTAGCAATTTTTTTTTTGTGAGACTCCTGCTTTCCTGTCTTTTAAAGACCTTAATGGCCGTGTGAGACTCTTACACCTTCCTCATTTTTAATGACCTCAACACTTAATCCGGTTCAGTCAAGCACTTTGCGGTGCCAACTGGAACTTGTTTAACACTTTTCTCGTGGCTGTGGGGTTTGAAGAGGTAAGTGACATTCTTGTGGCATTTTATCAAGTCCTAGCAGTGGAGTTGGTGGCTGCTGATATTTACTAACCTCTGCCTGAGAAAGGTTCCTAGCTTTTCTCCACAGCGAGGTTCCCTTTCCCACCACTGTCTCTCTTGTACACTTGGCAATGAAGCCATTATGTCCAGCTACACTTAATCAGAGAAGTTTCCTCACTTTCCCTGACTGTGAAATGTCTGTATTAGTCAGGCTTCTCCAAAGAACAGAACCAAATGGACCACATACTTATATTTACAGAAAAAGATCCAGCATAGGGTGTCTGTGCTTCTGTAGCCTGGGTGGGCTGGTAGATCCAGGACCCAGAGACCTCCGATGAAGTCCACAGGCAATCTGCTGGATAATCTTCTCTTGTTTAGGAAGGCCAAGATTTTGCTTCTATTCTGACTTCATCGAAGTGAGTGGATTCTATCCACACCTGAGGGGACAGTTTAGGTCACTCAAAGTCTACATACCCAAAAGCACCCTCCAAAGTGACACATAACACTGAGTATCAGAGCAGTTGCACTGTGAGTTGGCGCTCTTTCGTGCCGGAGCTTGGGGTCTTCCTGCCACTTCTTTACTTGCATCATCATTCATTTAGCGTAACACAGACCCATGAATGTTGAGTCCATCCTTAGGGTTAGCCAATGCCACTACTGTATTTTGTGTCCTGTGGTTTTCTGTTGCCTCCCATGTTCTTTGTCATACTGTGTCAATATGAAACTTTCAGTCATTCCTTATTTATTTCTGGTACAACAAGGTGCTCTAGGATCATGTTTTGTTTTTAGACAGTTTTATTATGAATATTAATTATGAAAAGCAAAGGTTTCCTTATGACATTTTTCATACACGCGTCTACTGTATTTTGATCACACTTGTTCCTCTTGACCCATCTCCTCTCATGCCTGCCCCTTCCTCTTCCCTAATAATCATCCTTCTACTTTCCTGTTATTTATTTTCATGTAAATTATGCATATGATAGAAAAACATGTGATATTTTGTGGGAGTCTGGCTTGCTTTGATTAACATGATGATGCCCAGTTCTAGCCATCTTCTTCAAATGACATAATTTCTTTTTTTTTTTTTTGATGCATGAATAAATTTCCATTCTGTCTATGCTACCTTTCTTTCTTTGTTCACCTGTTGATTGACATCTAGGCTGGCTCTATATCTTAGTTATCTTAAATAATGCAGCAATAAAATGGATGTGTAAGCATCTCTAGGGGGTGTTGACTTAGAGTCATCTGGGTTTATGTCCAGGAGTTGAACAGTTGAGCACATGGTAGCTCTGTTGTTAGAGGCTTTTTTGTTTGTTTGTTTTGTTTTGTTCTTTGCTTTAAGAACCTTTATACTGATCTCCATAGTAGCTGCCTCAGTTTACACACCTGTCAGCACTTAGGTTCTTTCCGCCTCATCCTCACTAGCATTTGTTGTCATTTATTGTCGGGTTGTGGAAGGGTTGCCAGTGGCCTGGAACCCCAGACTGCAGGTGTTTGGCTACGCCCCCAAAACCTGGGGCCCTACCCCATTTTAACCTGGAACATTCAGTCACTGTAAGACACAGGTAAGGGGCGTGACTAAGAGCTCTGCCTTGAGATTTGCATATTAATGAGGCCGGGGGACATAGCTAATTAAGTCTCTTCTCTAGCCCCTCCCCTCGTCCACTCCAAAATATAAGGGAGTGCATTTGGGCATTTGGGGGAAAAGCGCACATCATCCAGATCCAACTTTCTCGTCATGGGTAATAAAGCCACTTCTTAGAAACTCAGTCTACGTGTCTTCTCGGGCCTGCTTCCATCATCCGCGACTACAGACCTTTACATCTATGTGGAAACCACTGCTCTGCGAGAATAGCCTCGGCCGTGGGACTCTATCACCGAAGGCCCGCGGGACTCCTGGGCCCAGGCTTCCTCCTCCACCATTTGGGCCCAGGCCTGGAGCCGCGCGCGTTCCCACAATTTATTTTCTTGAGGGCAGCCATTCTGACTGGGTGACGTAGAATTTCAGTGCGATTTTAGTTTGCATTTCCCAGATGGCTAAAGAAGTTGAACATCTTTATAAAAAATGTTTGCTGGCTACTTGTGCTTTCCACTTTTGAGAATACTCTGTTCAGTTCACTTGTACACTTTTTGATTGGATGACTTGGGGGGGGGGTAATCTGCTGAGTTCTTCATATATTTTGGATATTAATCCTTATCAGATGAATTGCTGACAAAGATGTCCTCTCATTTGATATCCTCTTTACCCTGCTGTTTCCTTTGCTATGAAGAGCTTTTTAATTTTATGCAATCCCACTTGTCAGTTAATATTAGTTCCCAGGATCATCTTTTATATATCCTCCTGTAGTTCCTAGATCCATTCATTTCTCAAAGGATCCTTTTTTTTTTTTTAGAGTTATATGATCTGGAGCCAGAGAAAGATAGCTCAGCAGTAAGATCTTTTATGAAGGACCTGAGTTTGGATTTCAGTTGGATTCTAACAACTGCCTGTAATGGCAACTCCAGGGAATTTGACATTTTCATATGGCCTCCCTGAACACCCATCCACATGTGGCATACAGACACACACGTGCACACACACACACTCAAATACAAAGTATATATGTAAATTTATATATTAGATTGTAGGATATATGTGTATACATATATAACTGTATATGTTCTACGTGGTGGTTTAAATATGTTTGGTTCGTGGGAAGCAGCACTGTTAGTAGGTGTGAGCTTGTTGGAGAAAGTGTGTCATTGTGAGGGTGGGCTTTGGGGTCTCCTCCTATGCTCTGGATCGGCCTAGTGAGGAAGAGAGCCTCCTCCTGACTGCCTTTGCCTTTTGCCTGTGTTATGTAAATGTTATGTAAGCAGAAGGGGACTCCCTTCTGCTTGACTTTGGATCAAGATGTAGACTGCTCAGCTCCTTCTCCAGCACCATATCTGCCTGGATGCTGCCATGCTTCCCGCCATCATGACAATGGACTGAATCTCTGAAACTGTAAGCCAGTCCCAATTAAATGCTTACCTTTGTAAGAGTTGCCTTGGTCATGATGTCTCTTCCCAACAATAAAACCCAAACTAAGACATTATATACATAACAAATTAATATATAATAATATATTATAAAATAATAATGTCTTAGTCACATATGGGTACATAATTACATATATATATGTATATATGTATATAGAGTTTTCTGGAACTTTTTGAAACAGGATTTCTCTATGTAGCCCTGGATGTTCTGGAACTTGCTCTGTAGACCAGGCTGGCCTCAAACTCAAAGATTTACCTGCCTCTGCCTCCCAAGTACTGAATTAAAGGTGTGCAACAACATCAGTCTGCTAAGAAATAATATTTTAAAGGCAGAATCCGAGTGTTGAATGGTACTTGGAGCTCCTTGTCATTATTTCTAGTTCCTTCTAGTTGACAGTGCAAAGAAGTGATTGTCCAACAATTCCCATGGAGGACTGGTTGATTATAGAGCCCTGAGGATACAAAAGACTATTGTCCTCAAATCCATTCCATAGAATAGCATAGTGTGCATATGCTATGCACAGACACCTTTATTCTGTCAATCATTTCTACATTACAATGTAAATGTTATGTAAATCGTATTCCCTATTGCTTGGGCCTAAGAGTGAGAAAAAAAAAATCTGTATATATTCAGTAAAAACATAAGGTTTTCCAACTTTTTATTTTTTGGTTTATAGTTATTTGAAGTCATGGTTGCAAAGCCCAAAAATGGTCAGATGCCTACTTGTATGTTAACTGTTGCGTATGTGAATAGCTATAAATATTTATAATACAATATAATAAAGCTAAATATGAGTTCACACTGGTGTTTTCAACTCACATTGCCCACAGAGATTTCTGTATCTCTTCTCTCTGTGCCTTAACTTACAATAGTGAGGAGCCTGGTTCCCGTGTCCCTCATACTTAAGTTACTACTGCCTCGCGGTTTTACATAAAATCTGTCAACTTTATGCTGAAAAAATATTATGTTCATTCAAAAACTATTATTTACCCCACTAAAGAGATGCTGTAATATATTCGAATAAGTTCATAAGCACTTTAAACATTTCTTACCCCTGGAAAATGTTACAACAGAACACACGAGACTAGCAAGTGAATCACAAGCTCGATTCTGATCTGTTTGTTTTACTCCACCTTTCTTCTGCTTGTATGAAATCATGACTCTGGAATCTCCCTTCTCCCAGCATGTGCGGATTTTCCTTCTCTGCGTTCTGGGGTGGGGGGAGTTTATTATATCTATTTCAGTGTTTAAAATTAGTGTTTTCATTGAATTTTTAATCATTGTTTCAAAATAATTTTGCAAAACTTGTTTTAAAGTACTGTAGAAAATGAAACTGTTATATTTTTTAAATGTATTTTGTTCAGTTTACATTCCCATCACTGTCTCCCTCCTTGGTTCCCCCTCCCTCACATGATCCCTTCCCCTTTCTTCCCTCCCCTTTTCCTCAGAGAGGGTGGAGCCCCCCTCCATCATCCCACCCTGGCAATTAAGTCGCTGAGGGCTAGGCACATCCTCTCCCACTAAGGCCAGACAAGGCAGCCTAGCTAGGGGAAAGACAGGCAACCACTTTAGGGATAGCCCCTGTTCCAGTTGTTGAAGGACCCACATGAAGAACAAGCTGTACATCTGTTACATAAGTTGGGGGTCGGGGGCGCTAGATCCAGCCCATGTGTACTCTAAAATGTTACTATTTTAAGATCATCTATTAAAATGCACATTTCTACCAAATATGTACTCATTTTAAGTGTATTATTTGAAATTTATTAAAATCAGTTTAGGATTGACTACTGCTTAAACTCAAAATTATAGGACAATTCATTCACCAAAGGGTGTTCCTCGTGCACCGACTGTTTACAGTCAAGCATTGTCCTCATAATTTATGTCACCATAGATTACAGATCTTGTCCAACAATTAGTAAGAACAAAAAATAAATGGCTGAGAGTGGCTCAGTGGTTAAGTACTCTAATATCTTCCAAAAGACCGATCTATTTCTAGCACCACATGGGCTTGTACTTCTGATGTAAAAATGATTTGACACATTTTCTGGCATCTAAGGTACGCAAACATGTGGGGCCCCGACATACAAGCCAAATAAATTACCATGTCCATAATTAATAAACTAGAGAAGGGTGCTTAGTTAGAAGACACCGGACATGACTCCTAAGTGGGGGTTCGAATCTTCGAGCTTAGAAGGTAACAAAATACTTAAGGGAGCAAATAGGATACAAAGTGAGGACAGAAGACTGAAGGAGAGGGTCTCGACATGAGACCAATACACCGACCATTGAGTCCACCAAGGTAAATCCAGCTGGGATGTCAGGAGAAGTCAGCTTATAGCAGGGTGTTATAGGTGGGAGAAGCAGGAGGAGGGGAGGATGGATAGGGGTTTCCTGGGAGGGAAGGGGAAAATGGGATAAGGGAGAACATTGAAATGTAAATAAAATACCAATTAAAAAAAAAAAAAAGAACTGGATTCAAAAAAAAAAAAAGAGTCTGGATTCCCAGAACCATTGTAAGAAGCCAGGCACAGCAGTGCTACCTAGAATGCCAGCCCGGGAAAGTACCAGGTCTTGACCAGTCGTTTAGCCAATCAGCAAGCTCCAAATCAAAAGTAAGTTGGAGGTGATACAGGAAGGCACCTGATATAATCCAGTTTTCACTGCACACACACAGGCATACATGCCAATATTACACCTGCATAACCACACATACAGTCATTTTAAATGCAAACCACAGAACAACGAGTACCAAAAAAATGATATGGGAAAATACAGACTCTTCTTAGCTTAGTGGCAGCTGGTGTGAGCTTACCTGTGCCCTTATGGGGAAATTTGTAACAATGATGTTGCAATTACCTAGACTGCTTTCCAATTGTAAAAGTAAAGTTTGTAAAATATGTGTGGGGTGACTATTTACCTATTTATTTCTAACCCTATTCAAACCCGAATGACAGACCATGAGGACTTTTTATTTCACACTTCAAGAATCCTATTTCTAAGAGGGATCCCACCCCTGATACTGCCTGGAGGGCCAGAAACCAGAGGCTGAGCAGCCCAGAGGACTAGCGAAAAGAGAAAAAAAAGTCAAGGAAATAATTCCTTATCATATACATACTGCTATACTCATAGACAGGACCCTAGCATAATCATGATCAGAGGCTTTGTCCAGAAACTGATGGGTGCGGATGTAGAGACCCACAGCCAAACATTAGGCAGAGTTCAGAGAATCCTGTGGACGAAGGGGAAGGATAGTAAGCGCCAGGGGTGTCAAGGACATCACAAGAAACTTCACAGAATCAACTAACCTGAGTTTACAGAGACTAAACCAGTAATTGTGGCACCTATGTGGATCTGACCTAGGCTCATGCCTCTCTCTCTCTCTCTCTCTCTCTCTCTCTCTCTCTCTCTCTCTCTCACACACACACACACACACACACACACACACAATATATATATGATTGTACAACTTAGTCTTTTGTGGGACTCCTAACAGTGAGAGTGAGGCCTGTCTCTGACTTCTGCCTGCTTTAGGGCTCCTTTCCCTCCCTCTGGGTTGCCTCTTCCAGCCTTAATATAAGGGGAGGTGCCTAGTCTTACTGCAACTTGGAATCTAGTTGATATTCCTGTGCTCTTCTGAAGGGAAACAAAGCAGGTGTGGAACTGGGTAAGAAGTGAGGTGTGGGGAGGAGAGGAAGGAGGGAAACTGTGGTCAGGATGTAATTTGTGAGAGAAAAAAAATTTAAAAAAAATCCCATTTCTAGAAGACTCTTTGGTGTTATAAGGTCAATGACACTAAATACGCAATATTGTGTGTGGGATGAGACTCAACCACAGTGTAGGTTCATTCAATCTACATGGTCTTCCGGGGAGGAAATGTCATTCACCACCCACACACTGAAGTAATCTGAGGCCTGGACAGGGCAGTCGGTTGAGTACAGCTGACTCTCAGGCTACAGTTAAGCATCCTCTTCCCAGCATGCATGTAAACGTTATCCCTGACAGTGTAGCTACTGATGGTATGGCCCAAAGAGCTGAATCCTAAAAACAAAACTGATTCGAATACAAATGCTCACTGCCCTCACCTTGAGAAACACAGCCTGAGTTTTTATTTATTTTACTTCTTAAATTATTAAAAAAAAATAGTCATTTTATTTATGTGACTGTTTTGCCTTGTATATGTGTGTGTACTACATGTAAGTCTGCTGTCCACAGAAGTCAGAAGAGCTTGTTAGATCCCCTGGAACTGGAGTTTGTAAATGGTTGTGAACAACCATGTGGGCTCTGGGAACCAACCCAAATCCTCTTCAGAAGCAACAATTTGCTTTTAACCACTGAGCTACTTCTCCAGCCCCAACCCTGAGGTCCTTTAAAGGCCTCTTTTAATCTTTAAATAAGGGATTTCAGTCCTGACTTTCCTGAAACTGGAATTATCTTTTCTGATGCATTATGAAAGTAGGTCAAAGGGTTTCTAACAGGTGCTTCCTCTGTTGAAGAGACACTAAAGAATCCTTGTCCAGCTGTGAGCGTCCCCTAACCCAGGCCTGGGAAGAAAAATGTTGACACACTCTGGAGAAGAGAAACCTGGAGTCATAGGATAGGTTTTCCAAGGGGGCCGATCTGACATGGGTCTGCTACTTCTCACTCTGCCATTCAGAAAGCATTCAACCTTCCATCTGCTATCTTCTCTCTGTCCGCCATGCCAAAGCAAGTGGGACAATAGAGCAAAAAGAGAGAAGGAAAAGCAACTTGTTTGTCAGAACACAGAAGGCAGAGGAGCCCTCTTTGGATGCCCCAGCACCAAGTTCAAAGGGCAGGAAACGAACCCCATATGGTGAGCTGGCTGTTGTGTGGGCTCATTCCCTGCAAGAGGGACTGGCCTCCAGCCCAGGAAGAAGTCATGGCCACTTCTGAATAACATGTGCAGAGAGGGCGTGGCTCAGACTCCTCTGTACTGAATAGAAGCTGCTTCACATCTATTATTAGTGCCAGGAAATGACCCACAAAGAATATGTCACAAATAATTACAGGATCTCTCTGACAGGAGGATCCTTCAAAAAAAAAAGAAAGAGCATTGGTCAATTCAGCCCTGAGAAGAGTTTGCCATTTGCCACACGTAAAGCCTGATGATCAAGATGAATTCTCATCTAGACAATGTCTACAATGGACAGAAAGGACCAAGGGGAACCACAGCGATTGTCTTTAGATAAGCCTATGGAGAATTTCTCCTTGGAGCCAATATGCTTCTCAAACAATAAAAAAGAATAATGATAATAAAACACAAGATATTCTGAACAACGATCTCATTACTCTGAAACTGCACTACTTTTATTAGTTCTGTCTTTTTAATTATAGTTTTTACTTTAATTTAAAAAAACCCTCCCAAATATTACAAGCACATATTTGTTGTCTTATGTCTGTGTTTGTGTGGGGGTGGTATTCACCTATCCACATGGGTGCGCATGTGTGTGAATACATATGTACCTTGGCGGTCAGAGATTAATCTGATGTTTTATCACTGTCTACCTTGTCTTTAAGACAGGGGTTCTCTCTCTCTTTCTTTTCTTTCTTTTTTTTTTTGCTTTAAAAAAAACCACTTTTTAATATTACAGGCACATTCTTTCTCCTAGAATGTGTTAGACTCAACAAAAACATTTTAGGTTACAGCAGCATACAACTGTGGACAACACACACACACACACACGAACATACACACAAACTACTGAAACAAAGATGCTGATGAATTAGGCACCTTTTGAAGGGCTAGGCAAACTTTATCTAAAACATGCTTTCCCTTCTAGGAACTTGGAGAGGTTAGGTATGATGGTGAGTGTTCTCCTTTTTACCCACTGCATATGTTCCTTGGGACAGTAGTTCTTAAGCCCAAATTCAACATCAGATAATCTGCAGCTAGGAAACCCTTCCACTGAATTCTCCCTTGCCTGCGTGGTAGAACATTTGGAAGGATGGATGGTTTCCTTGAGGATAATTCACTCCCTGCTTCATTTGGGTTTCAGGAACTATGTTCCCAGCTAGGGGTAGCCAAAAGTCTTTTCCACAAGGGAGAAAACTCAAAGACACTGCTACCAAGACATGATAAAGGCTGGTTCTGCAGCTTGCTGTATTTTCTTTCCTCTTTGAATCTTCTCTTAGCTCCTACTGCCCACACAGCCCCCTTAAGGCACTGTGCCTTCCAGAGATCCATCCTTACTTTGCCCTCAGGGATCCCAGGCATAGTTGGTTCTTCCCTAGACTCATTTGCCTGGCTCCAGGCTGTGAACAGGTGAAGTTTTCTGGGTCTAATTTTTCTTTTTTTTTTCTTTTTTTTGGATACATATTTTTTTTAATTTAAATCACACCGTAATTTATTCACACAGGGGTTATAAACACAAAAGGGCAGGATATGGGGAAGGGAATGACACCGGAGCATAGTTGTTCAGGGGGAGTACAGATACCTTTCAGAACAGGATATCAGCTGAGTGAAGGTTCAGGTGACAGGTCACTATGACTCTGGCTATGATTCACTTGTCCTTATCTAAGTTGGTACTGTCCACCGAGGCTGCCTATTTGTAAGATCTATGACTACTCAGGCTGGTAAGTTTCCACAGAAGTGCCTATTTACAATAGCTTATAGCCTGCTCTTTCAGTGTTTTTCCACAGAGACCCAAGACTTTGTGTTAGCATGTATGTATGTCAGGCCTATTGCTGATTTTTTAGGCCTATGGCTGATTGTAGGCCTTCAGTGTATAAGCAGGGCTGCCCTGACATCTCCTCCCTTCTCAAGTATAGAAGAGCCTTGTGATTCTAATCTTTCGAAGGTGGGGATAGAGGCCTGACCTCCAATAATTGAAGGGGACCTTGTAATGGCTCCGGTCCTCTAAGACAGGAATTCTCACTGAGCTAGCTCTTACCAAGGAGACTAGGTTGTTTGGCTGGTCTGCCAGCCCCAAGGTCTTCTTGTCCCTACCTCCGATCCAGGAGTTACAAGAGAATGGCCATGTCTGACTTTTTAAACATAGGTTCTGGGAAGCCAATTCAAATAATGCCCTTGTGGCAAAGACTTCACTGACAAGGCCACTTCCCCCGCCCCTCCCATGCCAGCCCAACACATACGTTAATTACAAAATTTTTTTAAAAATCAAATAGAGGATTACAAATAAACACAAGGCTACAGTCCTTTGTAAAGAAAATCCTTTGACCTTTATTGTCCCTTGAGACAGAGGACACAAAGATAAATCCTCTTTTCACAGTAGTGATGGTGGTGGTAGGGGTATCCTGGGCTGCTCAGAACTGGTTCCAGCATCCATTCCCAAGTGGAGTACTCGACAGGAGGGTGGAAGTAACCCTGGGCTTTCCATCCAGAAGCCACTCTGGGCGCTCCAAAGACAGTTTCAGTGACAGGCACTGCAGTTCAGTGTTGGCAGAGAATGGACTGTAGGGGGCAACCGTGCTCACCGTTACACTTCCGCAGCCCCTTTGCTCTTTCTCTCCAAGGTAGGCTGAACAATGGTCCACAAAACACCCCAGTCTTACCCTAGAAACTGAGGAAGTTTTCTTCTAGGACAAATATGGCTTTCTAAATGCGATTAAACGAGGGTCCTGTGATAGGGTGATTTTCCCGGGTGATCTCAGTGGACTTGCACGAAGGGTGATTTTCCCGGGTGATCTCGGTGGACTTGCATCGAGAAGGGAAATGGAGTTGTTACTGCTGCTTTGGAGCCAGGGGGTGTGGAGCCGCAGATACAGGGATGTTTTTCAGCTTTAGAGACTGGAAAGATGAGGGAAGTACGTTTCTTGAGTGGAAGAATAAATACCCTCTCAAATTCTTGAGGGGGATAAAAGTGGGAATCCTGCCCAGTTGCTGTGCACGAAACCCACCTCCCTGTATTTAAACTACAGAAATGTGTTTTTGTTTCTCACTGTCCCAAGGACTTTCTGCCTGCTTGATGCTATCCTAAGAGTGAATGCAGATCTGAATGCAGCCACAAGATGGAGACTTTGTCCTTGTTAGCACGTGGAACATCCCAGCTCCGAGAATTTCTGTGCCAACTAAGCAGCCTTAGTTAATCTCCAGTCCAGCCCTGACCCAACCGCCATGGCGGAGAATCTGGGAGCCACAGGATAGGTTTTCAAAGGGGATCTGATCTAGCACGTGTCTGTTAATTCTCATTATGGCTTTCAGAAAGCATCGATCTTCCTTCTACTATCGTCTCAGGCCATAAGTGCTTAATGCTCTTGTACTATGAAAATCGTATCTCTCGTATATAATATATATATAATTTTTTTATTTTTTTTTTTTTCTGCTTTGCATTTCTTTCCACTATTATACGTAAAACAGGGGACTAAAAATTATTTCACAGTATATTATCTTCAAGAGACCAACAGAAGACTTGGTCCAGACAAATTACTGTTCTCCTGTAGCTCAGCTGTGCTCTCAGGCATCTGAATGAATCAGACATGGGCAAGGGCTTGAGTTAAGGGAAGTATACAGACAAGTGAATGAGATAATTGGTATAAATGGAACACATCCTCTTCCTATCACTAGAGAAGGAATGATCAACATTGACAAATAGGATCTACAGACTGAGGTGGTCCTTGGGCAACCAATAACCTGAAATAGACCATACAGGACACATAAAATTTTATATACCCGGAAGAGGGAAAATGGCTACGTAAGCAGACAGATGGCTTGAGCAAATTATGCAGCCAGAAAGGAAGCAGAAACTGAGAGAGCGGAAGGTAGGTTAGGTCAGTTACAGAGTGGAAGCAGATGACTCCAGCTGATGAGAGGCTTACAGAACAGCCTTCTTCCTCACTTGTGGCCTGCTCAAATGTCAGCAGAGCTTTGCTTAGAGCAGTCTCTTGGGGACCCAGGCTGAGTACAGCCCCATCATCCTGCATCTCCGTCACCTGTTTCACCATCTTAGTTGCCACCATGGGGAAACTGAAATATTATTCACTACAGTTCCCACCACTTCTGCCTGGAGGGGTAGCTGTCCACTCTACTCATATATTTTTTAAAACCATAACAGGTTCTAACTAACTACCAGAATCCAGACTTTTTGGAGCATATTACTTTCTCTGTCACAGGAGAATTCCAAAATAGACCTATTCAAGCTTTAGTGAAAGGCAAGGGACTTGATTCAATGCTGAGAAAAATCACAACTCCATTTTAAACACACAAAACTATATGTGTGTACCAATGAGCCAGATTTTGCCAAAAGTCAAACACAAGAAGTAGAGTTTTTGTTTTATTCATGATCCTGTGTGTGAGGTTTATAATTAATTCTGCAGAAAGACAGCTGGCAAGGATGGCTTCCAGGGACTTCACACTGCTCCAGGTATTGCTATGCCAGCCAGATCTGAATCCCCAAATGTCAGTGTAAAATCAATCCCCCAAATTTCAGAGGGTAGAGCTACTGATCTTCAGGTTGCATCAAGTATTCTGTTTCTATAAACCTTCCCAAAAAGTTCTGTGTGGTGGTTAGAATAAGAACGGCCCCATAGGCTAATGTTTGAATACTTGGTCACTAGTTGATGGCTTATTTGGGAAAGATTAGGAGATGTGGCCTTGTTGGAGGATGTATGTCACTGGGGAGGTGGGATTTGAGGTTTCAAAAGATCATTTTGAGCTAGCACTCTCTCTGCCTCATGCTCATGGATCAAAATATGAGTTCAGCTGTTCCTGCCTTCCTCCCGCCATCATGGACTTTTGACCCTCTGAAACTGTAAGCACAATTAGATGCTTTTACAGTTGTCATGATGTTTTATCACAGCAATAGAAAGCTCAACTAAGACACCATCCTTCACCTTTTTTGACATGTATCTAGGAAAGCACACAGGATGATAGCACTGCAAGAGTTACCTTGACACAGAGAACACTATGACGTTTACAAAAAAAGCTGATTGGACTGTGTAGTTCTATGACAGGATACTGTATAAACTGATAATGTAACTGCTCCAAGGTATGGATAAGCAGGAAGTTTATATTGTAGATATGAGAGACAATACAGACAAAGGCATCTGGAAGAGTCCAGAGCAGAGAGAGAAAGTAGTAGACTAAACAGGCTCAGTAGACTGGACTTGCCCAAGACAGGAGAGCAAGAGGGAGGAGAGAGAGAAGGAGGGGAGATGAAGACAAAGAGGGGACCAAGAGTAAAGGCATCAGAGAGGACTAAGAGAGGAAGACAAAAAAAAGTCAGCATAGCTCATAGCAGGGTTATAAGAAGAATGAGAAGCAGGGAGGAGGGACACTTCGGAGATGGAGAAGTAAGTTTGGGGTGGTGGTGAGAAGCCCTAGGATGATGGCATGGACTCTGAAATGTGTAGTAGGCACTAGTAATGCAGAGGAAGCCTGGAGGCCAGCATGATCATTGGTATGCCGATAGACACCACAGATACCTATTCATCCTGCTGCCAGTGATGAGGGACCTGGCTTCTTTGGTAGCTCCTGAGGAACACTGGCGTTTGTCTAACCACCAGCATTTGGACCTAAAGGGCAGCAAAACAGTAAATCTGACTATCTCCATGGGACAACTGAGTCTGTTCATTACAATTAGAGGGTTTATGACTTGCCTCCCATGGCTCTCCACATTACAGAGAAGCAAAATACAGCTGTGAACTTTATCTTAGGAAAACAAGGACAGAAACTATGGAATGTATGGTTATCTTCTAAGGAAGCAAGGCACATTTGTTTTTAATTTTATTTGTAAACAGTCCTTGAACACACTCTAATTGAACTAGAATTTTTCCTGAAGTCTATCTAGTGTCCCAAGTTATTCCCCAAACCATTGCTCCTAGAATCTCAGTATTAGGAAAATTAGTCTAGGTGGACCCAGACTACATTGAGCCAAAGAAACCCCAGTTGTCAGTGATGCCACAAGGGTATAGTTCAGATGTGTTGTGTGTTCTATTGTTCAGATCATGCTGTGGTGATGGGGAGGACTCACAAGTGTCTGGGAGGCAGCATGCTTGTCAGGCCAGCAGACATCCAGGTTGCCTAGTTACACCAGGGCTGTCTAAACTGTAAAGCTAGAGGCAGAACCAACCCACCCAGAGGGTATACCAAGGCTGGAGAGATTCAAGCCAAGTGAGAGTAACAAACCTTTCTCTGACCGAGTAACTCAGTTCCATAGACTGCGTATGTCTTCCTGTGTGCTACCTTCTTCACTGCTGTGACCAAGTGCGAATGTGAAGCAATTTAAGGGAAAGTTATATTTTGGCTCATACCTTGAGGGGCAGTCAGTTATGGCAGGAACAAATTAGCATGTAACTAGACATACTCAGCTCTGGGCAGACCAGCAGAGAAAGAATAGCAGTGGGAATCCTTCATTTATTTGAGGTCCCTAACCCAAGATGGTGACACACACACAACACACACACACACACAAAGAGAGAGAGAGAGAGAGAGAGAGAGAGAGAGGAGAGAGAGAGAGAACACAGTACACACAGTAGGCCTCTCTCTGTTCAGTTAATTCTCTGCAAATAGCCTGAAGGCTGTATTCTAGATGATTCCATTCAATTCAGTGAGTATACACTGAAGCATAACCATCACTGATTGGATGGATAGAGCTTGGTAGTAGAGCCAAGGTGCAAGAGAAGGTGAGAGGAATGGGGTCTTTCTTACAGAACTGGGAGGTAATGTCTTCAGAGTGGGATTTTTTAGAGCACACATTATCTCCAGATGTCCATTCAACCCATCCTGTGCTCCTGAGTTGGAAAAGGTCTGGGATTGGCTGACTGTCACATAGGAGGATTTGTCTCCACTAAGAATTATAAATGTGTAGGGGCCAATTCTGGCCATAGAATTCTGAGACACTGGACTATGAATTGTCCAGAGAAAGTGATGTTTTTTAGAATATGCGTAAGGCTCCCTTCAGCTTGCCACATGGTCCAGGACACATTTCAGAAAAAGAAAAAAAAAGGGAGCCCTTGAGCTCCTAAAGCATAGTGGACTCCTGAAGGACAGGTTTCCACCAAGAGGATGAGAGAAGAGGAAGCAGGGGGGATGCACTTCTACACAACCTACAATGTCGACTCCGTGTGACTGAGAAGTTATAACTGTGAGAAGGAACGATGTGATCGCCCTAACCAATGCTGGGTGGGGAAGTTCATTTAGGTCACAGCGTCAGTCTGGATGCACTGTATGAATGTATTATTTCCTTCAGACACATCTTTCTCCAGGACCTGGAAATAGGCATAGAGAAAGCGAGATTAAGCAAGAGGATGATAATCCTTCCCTCTCCCCTCACTGTTAGATGGCAGCATAAGTTTAATTACACAATAAACTCCCTCTCCATTTGCATTTCTACCAACACTGCATGGAAATCCAGCACTCCCTATCTTCACTAGCCTTTGCTCTCTTTCTTTACAGGTATGTGTCAACTCATTGTGTTTTAACGACTTTAACTAATACTATGCGGATGGATAGATGCCTATTCATATACTTATTTGTTATCCTTGGGCATTCTTTGGTGCAGAATGGATTCATAACTTTGATCTGTGTTTAAGTGGGCTGCTTGTTTTCTAACATTAAACCTTAAGAATTTACTACACATTCTAAGCAGGAATGTCTTAGATATATGTTATGTTCATATAGATTGTTATCATTTTCTTAATGACAACTGTCAAAGAATAGATTTTTTTTGAGAGTTGGGTTTAGTAATTCTTCATTTTACAAAAGATGCCTTTGATATTGTACTTAAGAAATGTTACATTGCCTAATATCTTAGAGGTTTTATGTTTTCTTCTACAGTTTTAAAGGTTTATGTTTTTGCATTTGAGAATGGCATTAGAAACCAGGATCTGGGTCCTGGGTTCTGGTATTGTGTATGCTCACACTTCTAGGTCCTCGTACCCAACACAGTCAGTATGAGTATCTGATAATATAAGCACAGATAATAAAACTTAATATTCATTATGGATATGTGTGTATCTGCCTATATGTCTCTATAAGAAGCTCAACATGAAACCAAACTGATGAATTCAACTCTGATTCATTGCCATGGATCATTCCTGTCTCCCCAGATGCTTGTCTGTAACCTTAACATCCAGCGGTGAGAAACCTGGCTCCCACCACCTGCCTTCCATTGCTTAGTGGTCAACTCAGTGCACATGGAGAGTAGTCTCAGAAACGTGAACCCGTGCCATGGGAAAAATCTTCACCAACTAAAGCACTGGTTGATTTTGCTATTGCTGTTGTTTTGTTTTTAGGATTTGTCATTAGTCTTTCCAATTCCAAAGTCACTGAGGCCAGCATCTCCCCTTATCCTCTTCACAGGGGCTTCATGCATATACATGTTCTGCTTTCTATCATAGGAGTTAGAATGCTATTTAATTTTTTTCATTTATATAAAGGTTTATTACATGGTGAAAAAAAAAGTTTAGTGGGCTTAAGCAAAAGCGTATTACTACTTCTATCATGTCAGTATATAGAGCAGTTTCCCTGTCCTAAAATTTTTCCCACCCCTCCACAGCAACTAACACTCAGATGACCCTGATTTATTGACTACATACTATCACGTGTGTGAGTGAGGCTTTCTTTCACTGTGACAAAATGCTGGACACGGGACTAAGAAGAGGGAAGGTTTGTGTTAGCTTACCTTTTCAGTGAGCAGTTGGCTGCCTCTGTTACTTGGGGCCTGGAGCAACAGAAAGGAAGAAGCTGTTTACTTCATATGCACAGGAAGCAGAAGAAAGAGAAAGGAGTGGCGACCAGCTCTGACCTTCAAGGACAGGCCCCTAACAGCCTACTCTCTCCATCCAACTTCCTCTTATTCTATCTGTAGTCAATAGCAACTGGAAATGCCTCATTCAAGAGCCTCTGAGACTGCAGGACTTTCCTGGGACTCTAGAGACTGGTCAGCAGGAAAGACTGGAAAAGGAACTTTTGTTGGCTGGACATTTAAGCCAAAAGGCAGAAAAAAAGGTGAAGGCAGAGAAATGGGGAAATCATAAGAGGGTGAAGGATGCATTGATGACTCCAACCCAGACCTACTCAGATTGACCATTCAGAGAAGATGATGGATGAGCCATAGTAGTGATTGTAGAAGACTTTAGGGGAACTATTGAACCCCAGATAGGTGAACAGAGGAAAGAATACTGTTCTGAGGACAGAGAGCCATGCAAATGGCTATGTTGTGGCTTGATTATTTTATTTTATTTTATTTTGATTTTTGAGACAGGGTTTTCTCTGTGTAGCCCTGGCTGTCCTGGAACTTTCTTTGTAGACCAGGCTGGCCTTGACCTCAGACATCTGCTGCCTCTGCCTCCCGAGTGTTGGCTTATGCCACCCTGCTTATGGTTTGGTTCTTAAATGCTCCCAGAGTTCATGTATTGGAGGTTTAGTTCCTAGTTCACAGTGCTGGTGCAAAGTGATGCAAACTCTTAAGACTAGGCCTTATTGAAAAGTTAGGTCATAGGGATGTTCCCTAGTAGGGAATATTTGGACGCTGGACCCTTGCTCCTCTCTTTTCTTCCGGTTAGCGTGTGTGAGTGTGGTGTGTGTGAGTGTGTGTGTCGCGCTGCGTGCGACATGCACGCATATGGCTTTTTCCTGCATATATATCTATGTGCTTCATTAGTGGGTCCTGAAAAAGGCCAGAAGGGGATCAGATCTCTTGGAATTGTTGTTACAGATGCTTGTAAGCAACTGTGTAGATGCTAGGAACTAAACGTGGGTCCTCTGAAAGAGCAGCAAGTGCTCTCAACCACTGATGCCTCTCTCCATTCTTACCATTCCTCTGGTTAGCTCCTTATAGATCTTGTAAGCCTCTCCCTTCCTTTGTAGCAGAAAGCCTAGCCATGTGCAGATCTCCTTAGAGAAATCACAGCTGCTGAGTTCAAAAGTGCAGAAGCTGTGTCATGCCCAGAGGATGTCGTCCTACATCAGCTTGTGGGAGGATTGATGAGCAAATATTCTAATTCACTCTGTATTATACAGAAAGATCTTCACATCCTCTTTGTCCAGGCCATCCATCTACTCCTAAAATACACAAAGTTAATGACTTGTACTTTAACCTTAGGTTGGTGTGGGCTTGTAAGACACAGGTCAGAGAGGTCATAGACAGAAAAGGAGAGATAGAAATTCTGGATCCAAGCATACAGAAGAATTAAACACAGCTTCGGGAATCATCAGTGGTTTTCCTCTGCTTCTCTACTGACTGCCATCTCTGTTTTATGGCCATTTGGGGATCATTTGATGTCCATGCATAATTGTTTTCTCACTAAGTTTCCTTTAGACAGAAAAGTGATAATGTGGTTAGGAGGCTTTCAAAAGCCCCTAGGGATATTGGTTTACAGGGTTGTGTATCACATCATGAGAAAAACAAAACAGGACAGACTCCCCTCAGTCCCGCTGAAATGCCTGCCTTGTGAGGTCAATGCACAGGGGATGTGTGCAACATCCGAGTAAACAGTGATGTGGTCTGACTGTTAGGAACTGTGGCCTCCAGTCCCATCCATGACACAAGTTCAAGTCCTCACGGTTCTCAGTTACAGTGGCTCAGCCCTCTGCTCATTCTTACAGAGATGATCTGTAGGCTCAGCTCTTCGCTCATTCTCACAGGGTTGATATGATCAGCACATATCAACATATCTTCAAAGTTCATCCCTGGTGATTTCCTAAGAGATGTCTAGAAAATTAGTCCTCATGAACCTTCCTCTCCATCTTCCACCTCCCAGTGCTCTGCAAGCACCTAGAGGTTATTTCATCACCTTCTCACTGGAAGAGAACTCAGGCCACACCGAAGCAGGTGGCACCTTGGGGTGATAAGTAGGCACATAGAATAGGTGACAGCAGATGCTTGTGAGGATGTGGAGAAAGGGGAAACCTCCTCTGTTGTTGGTAGGATTTCAAGCTGGTACAACTACTCTGGAAATCAGTCTGGCAGTTCCTCAGAAAATTGGAAATAGTTCTACCTGAAGACCCAGCTATACCACTCCTGGGCATATACCCAAAAGATGCTCCAACACATAACAAGGACATATACTCCACTATGTTCATAGCAGCCTTATTTATAACATCCAGAAGCTGTAAAGAATATAGATGTCCTTCAACAGAGGAATGGATACAGAAAATGTGGTACATTTACACAATGGAGTACTACTCAGCTATTAAAAACAATAATTTCATGAAATTCTTAGGCAAATGGATGGAACTACAAAATATGATCTGAGTGAGGTAACCCAATCACAAAAGAACACACATGGTATGCACTCACTGATAAGTGGATATTAGCCCTAAAGCTCAGATACACAAGATAAAATTCACAGACCACATGAAGCTCAAGAAGAAGGAAGACCAAAGTGTGGATGCTTCAGTCCTTTTTAGAAAGGGGGAGCAAAATACTCAAGGGAGGAAATACGGAGACAGAGTGTGGAGCACAGACTGAAGGAAAGGCCATCCAGAAACTGCTCCATCTGGGGATCCATTCCATATCAATCACCAAACCCAGACACTATTGTAAATGCCAAGAAGTGCTTGCTGACAGGAGCCTGATATAGTTGTCTCCTTAGAGACTCTGCCAGAGTCCAACAAATACAGAGGCGGATGCTCGCAGACAACCATCGGACTGAGCACTGGTCCCCAATGGAGGAGCTAGAGAAAGGACTGAAGGAGCTGAAGGGTTTTGTAACCCCATAGGAAGAACAGCAATATCAACTAAACAGATCCCCCCAGAGCTCCCAGGGACTAAACCACCAACCAAGGAGTACACATGGAGTGACCCATGGCTCTAGCCACATATGTAGCAGAGGATGCCTTATCAGGCATCATGGAAGGAGAGGCCCTTGGTCCTATGAAGGCTGGATGCCCAGTGTAGGGGAATTCGAAGGCGGAGAGGCAGGAGTGAATGAGTGGGTGGGTGGGTGGGAGAGCACCTTCATAGAAGCAGGAGGAGGAGGGATGGGATAGGGAATTTCTGGAGGGAAAACTGGGAAAGGGAATAACATTTGAAATGTAAATAAATAAAATATCCAATAAAAGAAAAGAAAAAAGAATAGAGATATGATAATTAAATAAATACAAGGCCTACATCTAACAGCACAGCATAGTGCAAATTTTCCAAATGATAGCACTGAACTCTTCCTTTTTATCCTATTATGTATGCCAAGTACATATCATCACAGTTTCCAAATTAGTTAAGCGGGGAATGCAATAAGATCCTGCCTTGACTTCATCAAAGATAGTTACCGGAGGTGCTGAGGTCAGAGCCCGCGCCATGGCAGCTCTGACGAGCCAGGCTTGTCCGTCTTTCCTCAACAGGTTGGCTAAAGAAACATCTAACAGTGAAGAGCAGAAAGGAGAGTTGTAATCAATGTGGCCACAGCAAGAAGAGAAATAAAGATGCCCTGTGAACTCACGACCCAAGCCCCTCTTCAGAGTCCTGACAGGGTGTTTAGGTTTAAATAGTTTAAATAGAAGGAGGAGGAGTGTATAGATAAGCTGTCCTGGTCAAGATGTGGTTCCATCCATCACTGACTGACCACCTCAGCTCCAGTTTCTCCTGAAGGGTGGGACAGTGTGAAATCTCCAGACATGAGCTTCTCCTTTGGCTGGCAGCAGGCTTCAGCATTTTTCTTCTCCCAGCATGAGACTCCTGGGCGATTCCCACTTTCATAGCGATCATTGCTTTATTAGTCCGAAAACCAAATAAAAAGAATACAGAGTACCTCCTGCTTTCCTGCTAGGATGGTTACACCACCACTTAATAAACTTCCTCTTTCTTACATTTAGCCTGGGACCACATGCTACCATAGTCAGTTACCCAGCACAGTCTCAATGGCAAACCAACAGGCCTCCACCAGCTCTGGGAAGGAGTCCTGTGTCCCTAACTTTGGCAAGCTGCTTCCTTAGCAGATGAAATAACCAGAGTTAGCTTCATTCCACTTACTCAGATGGTCTGCAGACTGGTTTCTTGGCAGGAGGAAGGTATTGTCAGCATTCTGTCTGTCTGTGGAACAGGTTAAAAGAGCATTGTAATGTGTACACCCAGGAGTAAAGCCCTGTGTATCAGAAACACACTTGCAACATTTCCTTCACAATTTCCTACATGGAATACGATCAGTTATCAAAACTGTACTTAATTCCAAGCTCTGTAGCCAAACTTCTGTGGTAATGTTAAAATAACTTTAAGAATTATGATAATCATTGCTATAACAACAATTTATACAAAATTAATGAATCCAAAGCATCCTATCCAGAATCTCATAGTGAGGCTTTAATAATAAATAATGCTGTTAGTATAGAAAAACATGGTGCCAATTTGGGAACTCCCAATGTGTCCAGACACAGTGCTGGGCCTGTAACACACACTATTGCTAACAGCCACAAAGTAGCCAGGTTTTAATATGACAACCTGCAGGGTGGTCTCTATATTTTATATAAGGAAAAGTCTCAAAGACAACCACTTCTGGGCCCTGGCAAACACAGGATTAAGGTTTAGACTATTTAACCAAAGACTGTGTTTGTGGTTGCACATCAAGTAGACTGTTTTGATTGAAAATTAAGCTTTCAAAGAGAAACAGAATAAGTCACAGACTCAGCTGTTATTATTTTTTAAACTCACCTAAATATCCTTTTTAAAAATAAATATGGAATATAAAAATTGGTATGTTCTAGGCTTTTTGGTGGTAGTGGTGGTAGTGGTAGGGTGTGTGTGTGTGTGTTTGTGTGTGTTTGTGTGTGTGTGTGTGTGTGTGTGGAGAGAGAGAGAGAGAGAGAGAGAGAGAGAGAGAGAGAGACCTAGATAAAAGAAAAAAAGGCATAGTTTGCTATCAATGAAGGGTATATGTTTACTGTTCTAGCTACTGGGGTTGTGAAAGAGACCCTGTGTGGGCTGTTCTGGATAGAGTGGAGAGGGCAGCATGGTCAGAGGAAAGGACAAGAGAGCCAAATTGTTTTAAATGAAGCTACACTTGAATATTGTTTCTGAGAAGAGTAAAAGCATTTCAGGGGTCTAGTATATTTGTAAGTGGCCAAAAGAGCACAGGTAGTATATTTATCATAAATATATTTGGAATATTTTTCTTCCCATGCTATCTTCACAGAGTTGGATCAATTCTTGAACAGCTTATCTCAAGCTTCCTCCCCAAGCTCCCTTGCTTATGTTAAAATGTTGATAGTCATGATAACCATGGCAATAGTGACAGTGCAGCACTTTCTGGCTGTGCTTTTGTGGTGGAGTGTAAATGACACCATCATTGCAGAAGAAGAACAAATAAAGACAATATATAATTAAGCCAGATAGAATCCCAGATAAGAAAACTGAGGCAGGGGATCACAAGTTCCAACCCTGCCTGGACTGTGGAGAAAATGCAAAGCCACTTTAGGACCATCTCAAAATAAAAATTTCAGAAGTGCTAGGGATAGAGTTATTTTTCTAGCATCCAGGATTAATCTCTAGTACTGAAAAAAAAAAAAAAACTAACATTTTTTAGTGACAAAAATAAGTTAACCTTAAGTGAGAGGCAGGAGCTTGAGAGTTGAAATGAACCTTGTATGCAAACACATTGTTAAAATGACATTAAGGCTGTTGCTATTTGTCATTTTATCTTTATGAAAATCACCTCAGAGTACAGACTAGTACTGATTTCACTTGAAAGATAAAGTGACTCATTGGTTGTCTACTGTTATTATAACAAATTGCCCTGAGCTGATGTTTTAAAAAAACAAACAAACAAAAACAAAAAAAATAAAAACCAGGTATCAGTGAGATATAGATGGCATATACCCAGCATTCCAGCACTTAAGAGCCTGAGGCAGGCTGACATCAAGTTTGAGGCCAAATTTAATACATAACAAATTCTAGACTAACCTCAGAAGCATAGGGAAATGTTGTCCCAGCTACTTTTCAAGTATACTAATGAGACACCATGAGCAAGGCAACTTATAGAAGAATTTATTAGGGCTTTACAGTTTCAGAGAATGAGTACATGACCATTATAGTGGGGAACATGGTGGCAGGCAAGCAGGCAATATAATGGAGCAGTAGCTGAGAGCTTACTTACATTCTGATCCACAAGTAGGAGATAAAGATAGAGACACTGGGAATGGCAGAAATCTTTTGAAACTTCAAAGCCCATCCCAGTGACACACCTCCCAAATCTTCCCAAACAGTTCCACCAACTGGGAACCAAGTGTTCAAACATATGAGTCTATGGGAGCTGATCTCATTCAAACCATTACAGTTGATATCCCACAACAAAGAAAGAAAGAACAGACAGAAGTATATTCTTCCAGTTCTGGATAGAAGTGTGAACTCTAAGGCCTGATACCATCACTGTGTCCACTTGTAGTACTAACTCAACTCTCCTTTTAGAAGATTCAAGAAAAAAAAATCTCCTGCCTCCTCTAGCTGCTGAAAAGAGCTAGTACTCTGTGGCTTCTGGCTGCATTCCTTCAGTCTTGAAAACCAACATCTCCCAGACTGCCTCTTTCTGTCTTCCTGTCACCTTCTTTGCTGTTCAGGGTCACACACACACACACCACTCCTGATTCCTCCTTTTATAAGTTACATTGAGTTTCACCCAAATAATCCTGGATCCTTTTCCATCTCCATGTCCTCCACTTACCCACATGTATAAAGATACCTTTTCCATTTCTTAGTAACTGAAATAATTACTGTGTTCCCAAAGATTATAATGGAGGAGAAAGAGAGGACCCCAAAGGAAAAACTCCAACCTAATAGCTCTCTCATTACCTCTGATAGGCTATTTCTCTGCCTCTGATGAAATGAGCCAATTCAAGCCTTATTAGAATATATTAAAGGCAGGCTTATTGGGAAACTGGTCTCAGGAGGGTGAGTTCCCTGGCCTCCAAGGACCAAGGCCAGGGAAGTCACCCTAGGAGGTTGGGGGAGAGAAAGGGTACACTCTCAGAAAGAGAAAAGGAGAAAAAGAGAGAGATCAAAATGTCTGGGTTATATAAGGAAGAACCCCTGGGGGAATGGCAGCCCAGCCCCGGGGCTGGAAAGTTCAGGGTTGGGGACTGGGTATACCAGGTAGGGAGCACTAGGAGAACCTGGAAGCCAGGTTTGCTTTGATATGCACCTCAGTCCCTTGCCTTGGGGTCTGAAACCAAATAACCTCTACCATCAAAGATGTAATGCCTCACAAAGAAGTTGGTGAGCTGTACTCACATCTGACCCAGGACCCAGAGCTGCTGAGGAAACTCAATAGAGCTCGAGTTGTGGAGGGTCTAGGGTGTGGCTCATGCAAGGGACAAGCCAGCTGTTAAGAGACTATATCCCCCACTGTTCCTGGTGCCCCTGGTCTATACTCAGAGCAAACAAACTACAAGCTCCTTCTTGAAACCCTACAAATCTCACACAGATCTGATTGTAGTCGGAGAAAGGAATCTTAGGAACACGTTTCTGCCTCAGCTAAATGAGCACAGTCCCAAGCCTTTCTGAGAGACGTGAGGTCCTGCTTGTGGCATCTCTTTTCTAAGATTAGCTACCTACTCAGAATTCATTCCAAAGGCACCCTGTGGAAACTTCTGGAAGGGCAGTAACGTTGGAAAGTAGAAGTGAGGTAACAGAGAAATTAATTTTACTTGCTATTGCAAGAATCTGAGCAGTTTCTTCCTCAGGTTGGAAATTCCTAAATGAGCGTTAATATACAAGTTCAAGTGTGTACTGACTGGTTTTGTGTGTCAACTTGACACAGCTGGAGTTATCACAGAGAAAAGAGCTTCCCTTGAGGAAGAAATGCTTCCATGAGATCCAGCTGTAAGGCATTTTCTCAATTAATGATCAAGAGGGGAGGGCCCATTGTGGGTGGTGCCCTAGATTCTATAAGAAAGCAAGCTGAACAAGCCAGGGGAAGCAAGCCAGTAACATCCCTCCATGGCCTCTGTATCAGCTCCTGCTTCCTGGCCTGCTTGAGTTCCTGACTTCCTTTGGTAATGAACAGCAATGTGGAAAGGTTTGCTAAATATGCCCTTTCCTCCCCAACTTGCTTCCTGGTCATGATGTTTTGTTCAGGAATAGAAACCCCGACTAAGACCAAGTGGTAGAAGCCCAGGTTGGTGTGTAAGGACCAGTACCATGGCATCATTGCAATAAGGGACAGAGGGGTTCGTGTCAGTTCTACGCATCCCTGCATGTGGAGCTCTCCCAGTCCAAACTCAGCAGATAGAAAGGTGGAGACACTGTGAGATGTGAATGCAGTACATCCAGTTTAAGCTTATCTCCTGCTAGCTTACAAATAAATGAGACTCAGACTATGGTGATTTTATTTGGCTTTGACAATTACTAGGAAGTAACCTCTAATCTACTCTTCTAACTGCTGGCCTGGCTACCTCCTCAGCTGTGTACCCCAGATCCTTGTTTCTCCTGGCCATGTGTTCTTCGTCCATCTCCCTTCATGGCGCCTTCCTCCTCTCTTCCTCTTCTCCTTCCTTCTCCTCCTGGTCTCTCCTCCTCCAACCAGGTCACTCCAAACCCACCTACCTCTAATCCCTCCAGTAATTAGCTATAGCCAATTTTATTTAACCAATAGTTTTAAGTCAAGGAACAAAGTTTGAAACAAAAGCGTTTAAACATGAGACATTACTCGAAAGCCTAGACCTTCAGGTATAGAATTTAGCATTACAATACATAGCAATAGACCAAATCTCAACATGTGAACCTACGGAAGTATCCTTCAACTCAAAGATGGAGACCAAAGATGATTGCAGAGATGGCAAAGCCCCCAGGAGGGGTAAGTAACTGAACTTTGGGTCTTGCTTTGGGGGAAAGATTTTTTTTTAATTTTATGTTTGCCTATACATATGTTTATGCACCATATACATACCTAGTGCCACGGGAGGTGGGAAGAAGGTATTAGATCTCCTGTAACTGGAGTAACAGATGTTTGGTTCCATGTGAGTGCAGGAAACCAAACCTGGGTGCTTTGGAAGATCAGCAAGTACTCTCAGCTGCTGAACCATCTCTCCAACCCCAGAAAATAGATTTTAAAAGAATTTTATAAGATAAGAAATGAAAGTGTTCTATGCAAAATATGATAGTGAATATGACATGGACACAGTGTCTACATCCATGGCGTCAAGTCATAAGTCTGGAGTCCAGTCAACCTGTGTTGGAGATTTTAAGTATTGTAAATAAATAAATAAATAACCGAGTCAGTCAATCTTGATACAATTTCTATACAAACATTGAGAATTTGCCTGAAAGGATTTTTGAATTTCACCCCAAGACCCAATCAGAAACCCAGAAATAACTGTGAGACAGGTCAACTGGGCAAAAGTGTTTTATCTGTCATCTGCTCTGTTCAGTTCCCTTGGGAACTGGAGATGCTTTGGCTTCCTTTTCTGCTGATAGGCACACAGCAGTTCTGCAAGAAACTTAAGGAGATGCTGCCAGAGTTCACGCCCCTCAACAACAGTGTCTACTGTGCTGACTGTGCCTGAGCAGTAGAGATGGAACAAGATCACCCAGAAATCACTATAGGGAAATACTAGCCAACTTCCAACCAGTTATTTGACAAGGAATTCAACTGCTGGTTTTTTGTTGTTTGTTTTTTGGTGTGTGTGTGTTTAGTTTTATTTGTTTGTTTGTTTGTTTTTAATTCACTTTTAAAGAGGTTCCATTTTCCCTTTCTGAAGATGCTGTGAATGCTTGATCAAACAAGAGAATTTTCTTCCAGTGACAAAGTTTGACAGCACTCCTACAGAGAGTTCTAAAACCCACGCATATATCAGCTGAAACTCAACTTCAAATCAGTTCTCCTTTATCCTTTTAAAAGTTACATTATATTAATTATTTTTTAAATTAAAATCACAAATTGTATTTATTGAGTACCTTGTAAATTGTCTATGAATGTATACACACCTGCTAAATGTGTATGTTTCCTGATTCATCACAGTAAAAAGTGTTTCTCTCTTTTTCAAGGGGTTGGGAAGAGATGGGGTCACACTATAACCCAAATTGGCCTCAAATTCACAGTGATTCTCCTGCCTCACCCTCCCAGGTTCTGGGATTACTTGAGGTTGGGAGAGGGAGAGGAGGCCCATTCAGCTAAAGGTAATTTCTTTGAAAGGGTCCTGTTAGGTTGACAATCTGTATTCTCTCATTTTGAGGAGCAACTATGGTAAAGGCCAGTCCCTCTGCAGCCCAACCATGCTCTGTCACAGCTCGAAAGGAGCAGAGTTTCCCAATCTCCAGGGAATCTGTGCTTAGCAAAAAGAGGCAACAGACTAATGTCTACAGGTCAAGATGCTCTCGAGACATTAATGTCTCAGAATAGAATTCACTTAGCAGGATAAAACCATCTTAATCAGCAATGTGGGAAATGAATGTTTTTGTTCCTGTAAGCTAAGCCACCGGGTGATTTCTATTCAAATTTTCTGGGATTTAAAACTAAATCTTAGTCTGTTTTCTTTTTGGAAGTAATGGTATCCACAAACTCTAACACTACAGAGTTAAGTCCTGTCTTTCTTTTTTTTCTCCCTTCACGGCTTTTCCTCTCCTATCATGTGGAACCTATAAGCATTTATACTGCATAAAATAACAGTTATAGGTCATTCTGACATTGCTTGGATCCCTTTTAGGAAGAATGTTTGACTTGAAAGCATCGGGGGTGCTTCTTAGTGCTATTATCACTGCAAATGCAGTGCTGACTTAGAATCATCCAGTGACTGGGGGTCTAATCGCTCTCACAGTGGGCAGAAGGCATGCGATGTCAATCATTCAAGCATTCAGAAAGATACGTCTGCATTTGCACTTTCTACTCCCATCCCTGGAGTCCAGAGCAGCCGAATCCTGAAGGAAAGGGGTTCACACACAGGACAGTAAGGACCAACTGTCTAGAGCTTCATCCACATGTCCCTAGTAGAAGGCTGGAAACTTTAGACCATAGAAACCATGAGGAGCACCCTTCCAATGTCATTATGTAAAATACTTTTATTTAAATTTATTGTGCACTTCAAAATAGCCAGAAATTGGGATTTTTTTTTTTTTTAATGCTCCCAGCACAAGGAAATGCTAATCACTCCAGACTATGGGTTTGCTCATTAGCCTGATTTGACTCTATTTATACTTTATTGAATATCAACATAACACACAATACCCTTAAATATGTACAATCATGTGTCAATTATAAATAATTTAAAATTAGCAATTATTTTAAAATTCATTTTCTCAATAGCCATAAGAACAAATGTAAGAAGAGAATTATCCATTTCATAAGAGTTCTCTTTTGTCTTTCACCAGTTTTTACTTGTGACCAATAGGGCAGAGGAGTTATTGGTATAATAAATCAAAAGGAAAATAAATGAACAAATGAATGAGACCCTCTCCCATCCCACACTTTGCGGTGGTCTGTGCCTTCCTTCTGCTCTGCTGTCTGGGGCACCCTTGACCTCTGCTCACTGATATGTGGAGTTCTTAATGTGGATAAGACAGAGCGTTCCGCAGAACTGAGCCATGCTTTCTAGCACTGCATTATCATGCTCAGCTACACACAGACACGTAAACTCACTGAGAGCAGCCAGTGATCTGGGTGTTCACTAGCAAACAGGTTTGTAATTCCCAAGTGCAGCAAAATCCTTGGCTGGGGAAGAGATGTTTGGCTGAAAAGCCAGTGTATGGCTAACAAGGAAAGCATGCAAGAGGCAAGAGAACGGGCCCCATTTTCCCTGTAGCTAAGACAGGGAGGAGTTTGCCTTTGTATAGGCAAGATGACTCATTTTCAGAGGCTATTTACTTTTTGATTTCCAACATACATGGATCTCCAGAATCTTGTTTTCTAAGAACTTTTGAGAGAGAAAGAGAGAAGTTGGGGATAGAGGAGGAGGAGGGGGAGGGGAGAGGGAGAGAGAGAGAGAACCATGTAACCATGTATATGCAGGTGTCCACAGAGGACAGAAGAGGTCATCAGGTCATCAGGTTCCCTGGAGTTGGAGTTACAGGTGGCTAGTGAGCTGAACTTTGGTCCTCTGCAAGAGTAGCAAATTCTTTTAACTTCCGGGACATCTCTCCAGCCCCGAGATACAAAATAAAACAATATAAAATAAATAAAAATCTTAATTTTTCTCAAACTCAGCTTTATGGGTCATAATGCATTCTGATACGTCCATACTTAATACCCGTAAGACAAGAACTAAAGTAATTCAGTTTTTGTTACTAGAACATGGGAGTCTTGAAGGTTGAAACGTCATTATTTCTAGAGTTTACTTGTACATGGTAGGTAGCAAGGAAAACATAGGTAGAACTGAGACAATGTCAAGTGTAAATGGTTAATCACTGAAAGTAGCCAGATGTTCATGGTACTGTGGGGTCAACACTTCTGTAAGCTTGACATCTTTCAAAGTAGAAAAACAAAGAGATGTAGAGGGAGAAAAAAAAATAGAGTGCTATTGTCTGTGCCTGGATAGGCAGTGCACTTGCTGTCTCTAAGCCTCTTCTGGAGAGACCCACCACACCCTGTCTCCTATGCTCTCAAATTGTTTAGTGACCATCAGCTGTAATAAGATGTAAAGGAATTTGCAAGTCTTTGAGTCCTGCTGGGCACAAGAGATTGTGGGTGGACTTTAGGAAGAATCAAGACATTCCTAGGCCACTGGGCCACGCCTCCAACTGTCCGGATCTTAGCCAATCAATGTGGGCACACCCACCTCACTGTTACATATGTATGACCCTGGCTGGCCTCCTGCCTTCTTTTCTGCCCCCAGCACCAGATGCAGGCAGGCATTTGCTCCTGCTTCTGAGGGAAGAGAGCAGGTCAACTCTGCAGGCCTCTTTCAGACAGCTCATTTGGAACAGACCTCTGCCTGCAAACTCAAGACTTTCCAATTCCCTGGCTATCCCTAGGGACCACTGGCTGCAGACCAGGCCTCATGAAAACCTCAAAGGCATCCCAGCGCTACAGAAGCATCCGGAGAAATGCCAGCCAGTGCTATCTCTACCAGGACTCCCTGCTGCTTGGGTGAGTGCCCTGCTGGGTTCTCCAGTGCAGAAACTTACTTCTCTGGGGTCATGTGGAACTGGGGTGACGACCACAGCAATGCTCAGAGAGGGAAGCAGCTGCAAGCTCCTGCCCCAAATCCTGTATCCTGCACTTATTTTTTTGCCCTCCAATTTGACACATGGGCTTCATCTGCTTCTCCCTGTTTCCTCAATTGCTTGTGTCGGAAGAGAGCAGACATCTGCTACCTCTGATAAATCAGGTGTCTGCTGGAAAACGCTTCCAATAAAGGAGAAGTGGGCAAGGATGGGAACTGAATGTCTTAGGTTTTTATTGGGAATATTTTCTGTTAAATACTGAAATCTCCTCTGACTCTAGAGAATTTTTTTTTTTTTGAGGAAATAAAAGACACCCTGATCAAAATGAGAGGAAATGTGTTCTCTTGCAAAAGCCATAGATTGTTCACCTCCTAAGAAAATTATTGAGTTACATATTAATTATTACTAGGGAAGAACAGCCCTGTTAAATGCTGAAAAATTATTCTTCTACACAGTAGCTATGCCCTGAAGGAGTTTGCCCCATGCAGTCATTTAACTCTTTTTTGTTGTTGTTTGTAAAAACCACTGCCTGCATCTACATCTCTTGTCTTGTGTTTAAAGTGAACACAAGCAAACAGAGAGATGTCTCTGGGAGACACGGGCTTGAATCTATTTATTTTACCTTTAGAGTGGGAGAAGGAGGACTTGTGTCTCTAAGCTTCACTTGTCACCTCAGTGAGCCTGTAGACGACATTGTGTCCCTTCTCAAACCTACTACTCCTCAAGAGTAGAATCAAATATGAGAATTCCTCTTCTCCTCTCTCCTTTGCTGCCTCTTGCCTTGAGAAGTCATTCCTTTTCACTGACCACTGAAGTAATAGAATCCCACAATGAGTTTCTAAGGACTGCTGACACTACCAAATTCTGTCAGTCTATGGATACACACACACACACACACACACACACACTATACAGATGACCCCGGGACAGTGAGATGTAGAAGTTACGCAAGAAAGATGCCCTTTGCTGGAAGCAATTCTGTAATCAGATTTCCTCCATGATGCCCCTTTTCCATTCAGTAACTCCGATGACAGCTTTAATGCTGACGAAACAGGGGACAGCAGTGATCCGGAACAAATCTTCCAGAATATACAGTTTCAGAAAGATCTCATGGCAAATATCCGCTGCAGACCCTGGACCATGGGGCAGAAGCTTCGGGCACTGAGGTAAGGAAGGGCCTCCACAGCAATCACTGATAAGAGTGAATATGTGATCTAAGAACTGTGACCATCTTATATCTGACTCAGAGAAGTACCAAAGATGTTTGAGGGGACCATCTAGACATAGCTGTTACAGAGCTTGCGAGTGTGCATATGTGCTTGTATGCTTGTGTGTGTACATGTATGTAAATGTGGTCTCTGTATGTGGTTTGCGTATGAGAGTGTGTGTGCATATTTGTATGAGTGCAGTGTGTGTGGTGTCTGTATACACTATGTGTGTGGTATGTGCAAATGCACATCTCTGAGTGTATATGGGTGTGTGTGGTGTGTGTATACACTTATGTGTGTGGTGTATGCATATGCACATCTGTGTGTGTGTGTACATGTATGTGAATGTGGTCTCTGTATGTGGTTTGTGTGTGAGAGTATGTGTTTGTATGTGTGTGTGAGTGTGGTGTGTGTGGTGTCTATATACACTTATGTGTGTGGTATGTACATATGCACATCTGTGTGTGTGTGTGTGTCTGTGTGTGTGGTCTACTGTATTGTGCTGTGTTGGTAGACAATCTCTGTTCCAAACACTAGATTTTCACATTGTCTCTGAACTCACAGGAGACAGAGTGAGAGCCAGAATCAAAGAAACATCCACTTCACTTCCTTGCTTTTATCTCCCTCGGGGAGGAAATCTCTTCAGGAAGCCAGGTTATTAGGATATTTTGAGTCTATTAGAGAGTCTCTCAGTCACAGTTAAGTGCTTATACTTTGAAGGCAGATTCCCTCCCTGAATTCAAATACTACTTCCTCAGATCTCTAGCTGTTTGATATTGGACAAGTTCCCTAACCTCTCTAGATGTGGGTCCTCTGGTTAAAGCTGAAGTGATGGTAAACAACGACTCATACCTCCTGCAACGGCGTTGCAAAAAATGTCAACAGCTAAGCTAAGTGTGCCTTCAAAACCACTACCTGTGCACTACCTGTGCGGTCCCTCAGACCCAGAACCAAATGGAATGGGAAGTGAACTCAGCCTCCCTTGTCCTCTCTCTCTTCTCATCTCTGTGACACTGGGAATAGAATCCAATGCTTCGCACACCATAGCCCATACTCAACCACTGAACTATTTTCCTGGTCCCCAGCATTTCAAATATTCAATTCAGCTTGATCCTTTTGCCCAGTCAAGTTTGAACTTGAACAATGGATATGCTAAGGATTGTGGGTGCTAGCTTTGTGTTCAATGTGTGATGTTCACACCTAAGAATGGGGGTGACTGTCACAGACCCCATAAAGGGTATTGGTGGCATGGTTTTCATAACCCATGTAACTGAGTTACCATAAACCAGGAGTACATGTTCCTGGGAAAGCAGCCCCATGCCTGATGTTCAGGTACCTACTGTGTGCCCAGAACTGCTGTCACACCTTGCTCTTCAGGGTGGTTTTTCTAAACACCAGTGTGTATTCCTTTCATACTCACATCTATTGGACTTGTAACTCTTCCTATCAAATCATCCCTTTCTGAGATTTGAATCCAAGTCTAACCAACATGACCTTCAGGCTAAAGACATCCACACTTTCATCTCAGATGGCTGCAATGGATTCCCATTTTCGATTTTGGGCTGAAATGGCTGCCCACTTTCTGAGTCTGTTTCTGGATCTCATCGATTCTATCCTCTCAGGGTGCACAGCATTCTGCCCACTTTTCAGATGAGAAGACTGATGGAGACATTAATAGAGCAATCTGAGCAAATGCCGCCTGTGAATATATAAAGTTGTGGCAAGCTCAGCTTTAAATGAGACACTCCAATCCTAAGTCTAGGGTCTCTCGTGTTAAACCATAGAGATTTTATGTCATTTTTGGAGTGAGTCATTTAAAACTAAACAAGGTTAACTTTCAAACACCGTTCAGAAATGTCAGTTTTTATCTGAGTAATGGGAAGTTAAACTGTTCGCGTGTGTGTGTCTGTGTGTGTTTGAGAGTATGTGTGTTTGAGAGAGGAGAGAGAGAGAGAGAGCGCGAGCTCTGGTGCTGCCCGCAGTACCGAGCTCAGGCGTAGGTCTGGGGGATTAAAGAAATACTCAGACTCAGGTGATCCATTGTGAGAGAATGCCAATGCCTTTACTGAACAAGTTCAGTATATATACCAGGCCAGGGAAGGAAAAACACAAACTCAGGAAAAAACAGGAACTCAACTGGGGGGCAATGGGATGTCAAGAGTAAATTCCCTTCCTGGGGTACCATGCCTTAGTCAGGATATTTTGATCCTAGAGGAACCACAGAATGTTACTTAGTAGACAGCAGCATACGGAAAGGCTCAGCCAGGGCATAGCAGCCCTTTGGGGTCCTATGAGAGTCAGAGAGAGAGAGAGAGAGAGAGAGAGAGCACTGACCTCTGTATGCACTAGTAGAGGGGACAGGGGTCAACACCAGGCATCTTCTGCTCCTCTCCACCTTATTCTTTGAGACAGAGTCTCTTACTGAGCCTGGAGCTCACTATTCCAGCTAGACTAGCAGGTCAGTCAGTTCTCAATACCCTGTCTCTTCACTCACCCACGTGGTGTGAGGCTTACAAATACGTGCCACTGTGCCCAGCTTTTACCTGGGCTGGGTATCCAGCCTCAGTTTCCCGTGCTAATACAGTAACTGGTTTACTCACTTTGAACCATCCTCCCAGCCCCAAGATAAATCCTTACACTATTGAGACAAGGAAAGAATACCTGCTTGCCATTCTTTCAGATAACTTCAGGAATAAAACACAAATCCAGGTGTCTGGTGAATTCAGTCGCACCTTCTGACTCACTAGCACTCCAAAATGTCAGACACAGGCCATTCCTCAGGCTGACAGCAAGGTTCCTTTGTCATCCCCTTGTGACCTACATCTCTTGCCCTTTACCTTAAAGCTCCACTTCATTAATTGGACCCATTGAAGCCGTTCCTGGTGTCTGCAGAGGGTGCAGAGGCACTGAACCCTGACTGCTTAGAAACCAGGAAGGACACCACAAGCAGCGTTAGCTGTCTGTGAGGACACCGCACACACTCACTTCCTGATACGGGGAGTGTGGGATGTGTACCTCCCCTTCATCTCCCCACACCTCTCACCCTCCACCATGGAGCCCACTCTTCTCCATCACGGTATCTTGGCAGCTGGGTCATATTTACTGAGTAGGGAGTCTTTCCAGGACAAACTGTTTTCTTCATGTCTGTATTCCACTGTCCTTGACCCAAAATAAAAATGCCGAAAATACATGCAGGGAATAATGAAATTGCTTGCTATTTTGACTTTTGCAGTATTTTTAATTTTTTTTTTTTTTTTTACAAATGCTTGCTGTATATATGGATAGAGGGTGCCCCTCGTTGTTTCTGTACTTGTTCTGTTGATCAGAGTAGAGTCAGTGTGTGGTAGGCTACAATAATGAAAGTATTATTGAGTAGATAGGACGATGGGTTAGTTCAAGGCTATCCTTGGCTGTATAGCAAGTTCAAGGCCATCCTGAGCCACATACATGATACAGGCTCAACAAAACCAAAATAGTGGGACAGGTCTAAAACTGAGAATTTGGTAAAGGAATGATTTGGGGAGATCACCTTTTCTGTAGAAACAGGAATTGACTTATCTCTTGTTTTTCCTAAAGGACTTACCTCCAGTGGGTATTATCAGGAGGGTCTGGGAAAGGCACATACAGGAATAGCCTATTAAATAGACTTGTCAAACCAATGAACTGACTGACTGAGGGGAACTGAGCTCTTTAACAGTGAGTGTAATCCGACAGAAAAGCTGATCATCAGGTAGGGTTGAGTGTCTCTGCCTTGGGGTTGTGTATCATTAGGTTATTTGAATGCTGTGCATCTCTAAGAGCCTCTGATATCAGCCTAGCCCATAGTGTTAACCCCTACATTCAACCTTGTTATTCATTGGGTTATTGTTTTAACCATGACTTTCCCAATGGATTCAGTCTATTGTGTATATGTATATAGGCATATGTGTGTGTGTGTGTGTGTGTGTGTGTGTGTGAGAGAGAGAGAGAGAGAGAGAGAGAGAGAGAGAGAGAGAGAGAGAGAGCGATAGCAGGCACATATCTGTGTACATACCAGAAGCTAGAGGACAGCCTCTGGTACCATGCCTCTGGACTCTTTCCACCTCATTTAATGAGACAAAGCTTGTCTGGTACTTGCCTCACCAAGCAGGCTAGGTAGGCTTGCCTGTTCCCAGTACTGAAATTCCAAATAGTCACCATCACACCTGGATTTTTATGTAGATTGTGAAATTGAACTCATGTTTTCATGCTTGCAAGCAAAGCATTTTATTAAGTAACTCATTTCTCTAATTTCAATTTCTGTCTGTTTTTAAAGATGGGGGGGGCACAAGCCTTTCATCCCAGCACTCGGGAGGCAGAGATAGGTGGATCTCTGAGTTTGAAACCAGCCTGGTCTACAGAGCCCAGGATAGTCAGGGCTACATATGGAAACTCAGAGGCGGGGGGTGTGGGGTGGAAGGGGGGACAGGGAAGAAAGGAAAAGAAAGAAAAAAGACAAAACAATGAAGTGGAGATCTCAGGTCAACTCAATAGAGTGATCAGTATGTCAAGACTGGATTGGGTTCATGGCTTGTAAACACACAACTTTGTTATACTAATTAATTTGACATCATTCCTTCCTTGAAGCAGGGTCCTTGAAGGTAGGTATGGCTTTACTACTAAAGAACTGACTAGACAGCTGGAAAGACAGTGAGCTTCCAGGGAACCTGGGTCAATTCCCAGCACATATATGGCAGTTTGCAATGGTTCATAACTCCAGTCCCAGAGATCTAACTCTCTGACCTTCACTGGCACTGCATTCATGTGGTGCACAGATATCCATGCTGAAAAACGCTCATTAAAATAAGGTAGAAATACAATCTCAAGAAATGTAATAAAAGGAAATGCCTGGAAGAGGCAAGCTGTCAAGCAAAGGAGCTAAGATACGGTATCTGCTATCAGAATGCCCAAAGCCTGTGTTCCCAGCCAGCTGCCAGCCTAGGATGCACTTGGACAAAGTAACTGGTATGAATCCATTCTTTCCAATTATTAGTTCATCCACATAAATGATAAGACAGTTTTAAGTTGTGTGTGTGTGTGTGTGTGTGTGTGTGTATGTACAAGTGTCTGTGGAGGTCATAAGAGGGCATCCAATCTCCTAGAACTGGAATTATAGGTGTCAAACAGAACTCTGGTCCTCAAAAGAGAAGTAAGCACTCAATTCCTGAGCCATCTCCTTAAAATAGTTTTAAAAGCATTTATTTTCTTGTTATCAAAGGACAGGAAATGAAATATTTGGATTCTACTCCTGTATCATTTGATGTTCCTTTCCTGCTGCAGTAAAGTTGGGGTCACTTTATGTTTTTCTTCTCTCAGACGAGCAAAGGAGATTGTGCTGAAGTTCGAAGGCAGGCTGACTAGAACTCGAGGCTACCAAGCAGCAGGAGCAGAGGTAAAGAGCACGCATGAGGCATGGCGGGCTGTCGGAGGAGCTAAGGTGGGAGGAGTTAGGAGAGGAAAAGGAGGAGGAGGAGTTAAGAGAGGAAGAGTTAAAAGGAAGAGGAGGAGCGAGAGAGAGTGTAGAGATGTAGGAGCAATGGAGATGGATGTTCACGTGTCTGTAGCAGTCAAAGGTAGTTGGTATACCTAGGTTGGGTATTGGGTTACACTTCTGATTGTATGGGTATCTTGTTACTGATCATTGCCAAGTATATAAGCTTTGATTAATCTGTAAGAATTAGAGTCTTCAGCAGCGACACCCAACTTAAAAAGTTCTGACACAACCAAGAGAACAGGAAAGACAGGTTCCAGCCAGAGACAGCACAGGTAGCACCAAGGAGAACCAGATGGCAAAAGGCAAGAGCAAGAATACAAGGGCCAGCAACCCAGAACACATGTCATCATCAGAACCTAGTTCTCCCACATTAAGTCCTGAACTCCCCATATCACCAGGAAAGCAAGAGTCAGACCTAAAATCACTTTTAATGATGATGATGGAGGACTTTAAGAAGGACATAAATAACATTCTCAAAGAATCCGAGGAGAACACAGGTAAACAGGTAAAAGCCCTTAAAGAATCACAAGAGAACACAACCAAACAGGTGAAGGATTTATACAAAACCATCCAGGACATAAAAATGGAAATAGAAACAATAAAGAAATCACAAAGGGAGACTACTCTGGAGATAGAAAACCTAAGAAAGAAATCAGGAGTCACAGACGCAAGCATTACCAACAGAATACAAGAGATAGAAGAGAGAATCTCAGGTGCAGAAGATACCATAGAAATTATTGACACAACTGTCAAGGAAAACGAAAAATGCAAAAAACTCTTAACACAAAACATCCAGGAAATCCAGGACACAATGAGAAGACCAAACCTAAGGATAATAGGTATAGAAGAGAGTGAAGATTCACAACTTAAAGGGCCAGTAAATATCTTCAACAAAATCATAGAAGAAAACTTCCCTAACCTAAGGAACGAGATGCCCATAATCATTCAAGAAGCCTACAGAACACCAAATAGACTAGACCAGAAAAGAAATACCTCGCGCCACATAATAATCAAAACACAAAATGCACAAAACAAAGAAAGAATTTTAAAAGCAGTAAGAGAAAAAGGCCAAGTAACATATAAAGGCAGACCTATCAGAATTACACCAGACTTCTCACCAGAGACTATGAAAGCCAGAAGATCCTGGTCAGATGTCATGCAGACCCTAAGAGAACACAAATGCCAGCCCAGGCTACTATACCCAGCAAAACTCTCTATTACCATAGATGGAGAAACCAAGATATTCCATGACAAAGCCAAATTTACACAATATCTTTCCACAAACCCAGCACTACAAAGAATAATAGCAGGAAAGACCCATTACAAGGAGAACAATCATACCCTAGAAAGAGCAAGAAAGTAATCCACCTCCAACAAACCCAAAAGAAGATAGCCACACAAACAATGCCTCCCCTTTCAGCAAAAATAACAGGAAGCAACAGTCTCCTCTCCTTAATATCTCTTAATGTCAATGGACTCAATTCCCCAATAAAAAGACATAGACTAACAGACTGGATACGCAAACAGGATCCGACATTTTGCTGCATACAGGAAACCCACCTCAGTGACAAGGACAGACACTACCTTAGAGTAAAAGGCTGGAAAACAATTTTTCAAGCAAATGGTCCTAGGAAACAAGCTGGAGTAGCCATACTAATATCGAATAAAATTGACTTTCAACTTAAAGATATAAAAAAGGATAAGGAAGGTCATTTCATATTTGTCAAAGGAAAAGTCAACCAACATGAACTCTCAATTCTGAACATCTATGCACCAAATGCAAGAGCACCCACTTTCATAAAAGAAGCCTTACTAAAGCTCAAAGCACATATTGCACCTCACACAATAATTGTGGGAGACTTCAATACCCCACTCTCAGCACTGGACAGATCAGGGAAACGGAAACTAGACAGAAGTACAGTGAAACTAACAGAAGTTTTAAACCAAATGGACTTAACAGATATCTATAGAACATTTCACCCAAAAACAAAAGAATATACCTTTTTCTCTGCACCACATGATACCTTCTCCAAAATAGACCATATTATTGGTCACAAGACAGGCCTCAACAGATATAAAAAAATCTAAATAATCCCATGCATCCTATCAGATCACCATGGTCTAAAGCTGGTCTTCAATAACAACAAAGACAATGGAAAGCCCACACTCACATGGAAACTGAACAATACTCTACTCGTTGATAATGGGGTCAGGGAAGAAATAAGAAAGAAATTAAAGACTTTTTAGAATTTAATGAAAATGAAGACACATCATACCAAAACCTATGGGACACACTGAAGGCAGTGCTAAGAGGAAAGCTCATAGCTCTAAGTGCATACAAAAAGAAACTGGAGAGAGAACACACTAGCAGCTTGACAACACACCTGAAAGCTCTAGAACAAAAAGAAGCAAAAACACCCAAGAGGAGTAGACGGCAGGAAATAATTAAACTCAGGGCTGAAATCAACCAAATAGAAACAAAGAGAACTATACAAAGAATCAATAAAACCAGGAGCTGGTTCTTTGAGAAAATCAACAAAATAGATAAACCCTTGGCCAGACTAATCAGAGGGCAGAGAGACAGTATCCAAATCAATAAAATCCAAACTGAAAAGGGTGACATAACAACAGAAACCGAGGAAATTCAACAAATCATCAGATCCTACTACAAAAGCCTATACTCAACAAAATTGGAAAATCTGGATGAAATGGACAATTTCCTAGACAAGTATCAGTTACCAAGGTTAAATCAGGATCAGATAAACCATCTTAACAGTCCCATAACTGCGAAAGAAATAGAAGCAGTCATTAAAGGTCTCCCCACCAAAAAAAGTCCAGGTCCAGATGGTTTTAGTGCAGAATTCTATCAAACCTTCAAGGAAGATCTAATACCAATTCTCTTCAAACTATTCCACAAAATAGAAACGGAAGGAACACTACCCAATTCATTCTATGAAGCCACAATTACGCTTATACCTAAACCACACAAAGACCCAACAAGAAAAGAGAACTTCAGACCAATCTCCCTTATGAATATCGATGCAAAAATACTGAATAAAATTCTCTCGAACCGAATCCAAGAACACATCAAAACACTTATCCACCATGATCAAGTAGGCTTTATCCCAGGAATGCAGGGTTGGTTCAATATACGGAAATCCATCAACGTAATCCACTACATAAATAAACTCAAAGAAAAAAACCACATGATCATATCTCTAGATGCTGAGAAAGCATTTGACAAAATTCAACACCCCTTTATGATAAAAGTCTTGGAAAGATCAGGAATTCAAGGCCCATACCTAAACATAGTAAAAGCAATATACAGCAAGCCAGTAGCTAACATCAAACTAAATGGAGAGAAACTTGAAGCAATCCCATTAAAATCTGGGACTAGACAAGGCTGCCCACTCTCCCCCTACCTGTTCAATATAGTTCTGGAAGCCCTAGCCAGAGCAATTAGGCAACAGAAGGAGATCAAAGGGATACAAATTGGAAAGGAAGAAGTCAAAGTTTCACTATTTGCAGATGACATGTTAGTATACTTAAGTGACCCCAAAACTTCCACCAGAGAGCTCCTAAACCTGATAAACAACTTTAGCAAAGTGGCTGGGTATAAAATTAACTCAAACAAATCAGTAGCATTCCTCTACACAAAGGATAAACTGGCTGAGAAAGAAATTATGGAAACGACACCATTCACAATAGTCACAAATAGTATAAAATATCTTGGGGTGAATCTAACCAAGCAAGTAAAAGACCTGTATGACAAGAACTTCAACACCCTGAAGAAAGAAATCGAAGGAGATCTCAGAAGATGGAAAGATCTCCCATGCTCATGGATTGGAAGGATTAATATAGTAAAAATGGCTATCTTGCCGAAAGCAATCTACAGATTTAATGCAATCCCTATCAAAATTCCCACTCAATTCTTTACAGAGATAGAAAGAGCAATCTTAAAATTCATTTGGAATAACAAAAAACCCAGGATAGCGAAAACCACACTCAACAATAAAAGAACTTCTGGGGGAATCTCCATCCCCGATTTCAAGCTGTACTACAAAGCAATAGTGATAAAAACGGCATGGTATTGGAACAGAGACAGTCAGGAGGATCAGTGGAATAGAATAGAAGACCCTGAAATGAACCCCCATACCTATGGTCACTTGATCTTCGACAAAGGAGCTCAAACTATCCAGTGGAAAAAAGACAGCATTTTCAACAAATGGTGCTGGTCCAACTGGAGGTCAACTTGTAGAAGAATGCAAATTGATCCATACTTATCTCCTTGTACAAAGCTCAATTCCAAGTGGATCAAGGACCTCCACATAAAACCAGCTACACTGAAACTAATAGAAGAGAAAATAGGGAAAAGCCTTGATCATATGGGCACAGGGGAAAAGTTCCTGAACAGAACACCAATGGCGTATGCTCTAAGATCAAGAATTGACAAATGGGATCTCATAAAACTGCAAAGCTTCTGTAAAGCAAAGGATACGGTCAACAGGACAAAGCGGGAACCAACAGACTGGGAAAAGATCTTCACCAACCTTACATCTGATAGAGGGCTAATATCCAAGGTATACAAAGAACTGAAGAAACTAGATTCCAGACCATCAAATAACCCTATTAAAAAATGGGGTAGAGAGTTGAACAAAGAACTCTCAACTGAGGAAACTCGAATGATTGAGAAACATCTAAAGAAGTGCTCAGCATCCCTAGTCATCAGGGAAATGCAAATGAAAACAACACTGAGATTCCACCTCACACCAGTCAGATTGGCTAAGATCCAAAACACAGGTGACAGCAGATGTTGGCGAGGATGTGGAGAAAGAGGAACACTCCTCCATTGTTGGTGGGATTGCAAGCTGGTACAACCACTATGGAAAGCAGTCTGGCGATACCTCAGAAAATTGAACATGGTGTTACCTGAGGACCCAGCTATACCCCTCCTGGGTATATATCCAGAAGATATTTCAACATGCAACAGGGCCACATGCTCCACTATGTTTATAGCGGCCTTATTCATAATAGCCAGAAGCTGGAAAGAACCCAGATGTCCTTCAACAGAAGAATGGATACAGAAAATGTGGTACATTTACACAATGGAGTACTACTCAGCCATTAAAAATAATGAGCTCATGAAATTCTTAGACAAATGGATGGAGCTAGAAAATATCATCCTGAGTGAGATGACCCAATCACAAAAGAACACACATGGTATGCACTCACTGATAAGCGGATATTAGCCCCAAAACACACAATACCTAAGATGCAACGCATAAACCTCATGAAACTCAAGAAGAAGGAGGAAGACCAAAGTGAGGGTGCTTTTGTCCTTTTTAGAATGAGTATCAAAAGATTCAACCAGAGCTCCCAGGATCTAAACCTCCAGCCTGAGAACAGACAGGGGCAAGCTGTCCTCTGAGAGGCTCTAACCAGCAGCTGACTCAGACAGATACAGACATCCAGAGCCAAACAGTGGATGGAGCTTGAGGACTCTTAAAGAAGAATAGGTGGAAGGATTGTGGGCCCTAAGGAGATAGGAACTGCACAGGAAGATCAACAGAGTAAACGAACCTGAACCCTTGGAGCTCTCAGAGACTGAATCACCAACCGTGGAGCATACCTAGTCTACACAGATCTACCTCCATGGGCTGAACCTAGGCCTCCCTGCACATATGTCGTAAATGTGCAGCTTGGTTTTCATGTAGGTCTCAAACATCTGGAGTGGGGGCTATCCCAAAACATGCAGCCTGTATATGGAGTACGGTCTTCTAAAAAAAAACAGTTGTTCAGTTATTCATGGAATATTATTTTTTTATATCTCTTGTATTCAGTTTGCAACTACTTCATTGAGAATTTTTGTATGTATATTCATGAGGGATACTGGACTATAATTTATATATTTTTGTTGGGTTTACACTTGATTTCACTATTTCAATATTATTTGCTTTGTGAAGGAAAAAAAAAAAAAAAAAGAATTAGAGTCTTATTCTCTTACTGGGCCCTCATGGATGGTGGAATTGTCTGGGCAATGCCCTGCCTTGCGGAAACAGCATGGAAGATTGGCAGAGCCATCTCTCACGCTGGCATCTAGTAGGTGGCAGGGCTGGTGTTTCTGGCAGCCGGTTCTAGCTGCAGCACGCACATGGCCTCCGGCCGAGAAACATGGCAACTGAGCTAGGGAGAGCGACTGCAGCCTAGATAGTTGGATGAACCAGAGGCCGTTTTAAATAATTACTACAACAGCAGGCCTTCTTGCTGGTTGTCTCTGGAACCCATCACCCCAGTCCTCACACATATTTAGAAGTATCCACCCTTAACAACCACAGAATATCGATAAGTCCACAAGTTCAACCACCACCAACCTGGATCTCAGTCCTGGGGACCACCAGTTATCAGTTGTACAATATAAATAAGTCTAGTTTATTGGGAAAAGGAAACTCTGTGAGAATTATCGGGCAGCCTTCCTGACTCAGCCCCATCAATGTGCTTCACTTGTTTCATCCCTGTATCTGAATCACTGCAGCACTCACACTCACAGTGATTTAGGCAAATCCCAGCTCTCATCTAATAGTCCAGGCTAGGGGGTGGATTAGCCTCTTTCCTAAGCAGATAGCTAAAACTAAACCTGAGTATATTATGAAATTTCCCATTGTCAACGAGGTTTCATGTCTTCAAAAAGCACAGATTAAAAAAAATCATGTCTATGCCTTCTTATTCCCAACTTATCTTTCTAAAAAAAGATATTTTAATTTTAAATCCCATTTAATGCCATTAGATAAATACATAATTTTTACTTCATTATAATAACAATACCTTTCCCTTGCTTCTTTTCCCACTTAAAACCTTAAATATTCTTATATTGATCTATAGTGTCTATGTTTATCATTTTACAAAACTGTTTAATATTCCATCACAAAATATCTGTTCATTTTATTATCCGGCTGCTGGTAGATTTTTTAAGTTGCTTCTAGATTTCCCTTATTATTAACTCTACAAAGAACATGTTTGCCATGTACATATTCTTTTGTCATTTTAAAATCACTTATAGATTAAATATGGAAGCTATAATCCACCTAGGAAACATTATGAGTTTGAATTTTTTTGGTTTGGTTGGATGGTTAGCTTTTATCTTTTGTTTTGTGGGTTGTTGTTGTTGTTTTGGTTTGGTTTGGGTCTTTGGTCATGGTCAATATTACAATTTATTTTCCAAAAGTGTTAACATTTATATTATCATGTAAATAATGAAATAATTAACCTGACCTTATTAAATCTATACAAATCTTGAATGTTATATTTTAAGTTTATTAATTTAACAGAAAAAATATAAATACACTCATTAAATTTTCTAAAACAAAATTTATTAATTTTAGATGTCTAAAAATGATTTTCAAAAATCTTCCTAGTTAAGGCCTTTGTATGATTTCTTCTTACTCTTCAGAGAATCTTTTTTGTTTTATGACCAAAATAACTTCTGACTCCTTACACCAGCTGCACTGAAAGGGAGTTGGTAAGGTAACTATACAGAACACAGTTGTATTTCCATGTTCTCATGTGCTTCTAACTTTCTGCTAGTTTTCTATAAACCATATGAGATGCTATGGGGAAATGGTTTTAAATAATACAAGACCTTTCACTGACTTCAGACAGTATATTTATATATATATATATATATATATATATATATATATATATATATGTGTGTGTGTGTGTGTGTGTGTGTGTGTGTGTGTGTGTGTATACATATACATATACATATACATACAGATACACATATGCATATACACACATATACATATAGCATACACACACACCACACACACACATATATGTATATGTACATATACATATATATATACATATACATATATATATATGTGAATGAAAAGGTGTTGGTACTTTTAACACCATCAAATTCACTATGGATATAAAGCATAACCTTATTTAAGGTGAAACTATATTAACAGGCTAGATGTGATGACACATGTCTATATTCTTAGCACTTGGGAGACTAAGACAGAAAGATTTCAAGTTTGAGGCTAACCTGTGCTGCATAGCAAAACTCTGACCAACAAACATTTAAAAAAATGAATACCACTTACATGAAAGGCATTCTGAATTATCAGAAGAAGGGTTTTGTAACAAAAATAGGTAACCCAAAATCCCTGCTCTACTTGGAAATTATCTAGTTCTCACTGTGGGTGTTAGTTACTATTCTGCGCTGTGATAAAACATCAGACACAAAAGCGACCTATGGAAGGGTTTATTTTGGGTTTCAGTTCCTAAACGAGTGTCTACAATGGCAAGGGAAGGATGGCAGCAGGTAGTCAGAGCAGAAAACTGAGGGGTCACATGTTTAGTCACAAGCACAAGGCAGACAGAAAACTGGAAGTGGGGTGAGGCTATGAACACTTGAACCCCTCTTCTGTCAAGGCTGCCCAACCAGCACCACCAACTGGGGACCACATGTTCAGATACCTGAGCCTGTGAGGGCCAGTTCTCAGTGAAACCACTGTACAAGGCATGCGTCTCCAGGCCAGTTAGCACTGCCCATGCCTGAGCAAAGGACATTTTCTTCCAGTTAGGTTTAGTTTGGGGCATAGAGATGGTAGCTACTGCTCTGGTTTCATATTCATTCAGCCTCAGTTCAGGTGCATCCTTGGAAGCTAGAGCATCCCAACCAACCTTGGTACATGGAAGAGCTTCCCACCCAGCCTGACTAGGGCATGGGATTGCTTGTGTATCCTCCCTGTAGAGGGATACAAATTCTTCCCCAGCTGACACTTATCCTGCTTCCTGACTCCACTGCAAGAAAACACAGCCGAGGGACTCTAGGCTTGTTGGAAGTGAGCATACTTCTCAGGACATACCATTCATGTTGTTAGAACAGTTATCCCAAGTGGACAAGAGCTTCCCTTACCAACATAAGTGACAAATTTTACTGAATAAACAATTTATCAAATAACTCAAATTTACCAATCACCAGAATATCCTAGCCAAAATAGAGTCACCAAAACACAGTCAGCCAAGCCCACAGTTATGACCTGGTTCATCTGATCTTGGTGAGTTCTTTCCATTTGTTTTCCATTGGCTTTTTAGACCTTGACTCAGTTCAGGTTCTCTGGTCTTCTGCTGTGAGGGTTGGGAGCAATCATCAGAGAAGCATGGCATATTTTTCCCATGCCTTCCTTAATGATGGTCATCAATAATCACCTTTTCCAATCATATCTGTTTCTATTATTATCATAGGCTAGTTATGTATACATAGGTCTCACTGTTAGATTTTCACTCACGTATATGAAGCCTTTGGATCATAGTCATCCGCCACTACTCTCTTGTCCCCACTTTCACTCCCACTGATCCTCTTCATGTCCCTGGATAGTCCCTCTACTCTTGTATCTGCTTGCTGTCTGTTCATAAATCAACAAGTTTAATTAAGTTCACTTACATGACTAACATGGGTTGGGAGTTATTTACCGGAGCACAGGCAACTTCTAAGTAGCAGCATCATGGAAGACAATGTCACATACAACCCTCCACCTTGTCCTCTGGCTCTGAAAAGCCCTTCTACATTTACCAAATACTACATAAGTATGGGGGCTCTGGCTTTTCAAGCCTCAGATGGTAGGGAAATTGCATCTCTCGCCTATAGAGCTACCCTGAGTTAGCCTATTTTGTGTGCTGAAATACTCCGACAATTAAAAATGGGATAAGACTGGGTGCCACTCACCCCAGAAATCATTAACTGCCTATGGATGCCAAGAGAGAGGAGCAGCCTCTTGATGTCTGCTCCATTAGCAGTCTTTCATTGTCTGTAAATCCTGGAGGAGGGGCAGGAGCTGCTTAAAGCCTTCCTTCCTCCTCCAGTACTAAGGTAAGCACTATTACTAAGAGTGAGAGTGAACTAAGCATGTTGTGCCTGGAAGACAGCATCCCACAACTCTCCACCCCTCAAGGAAGCCCTTCTAGGCAAAGCTGTTATTACCAAAGACCACGTAAGTATAGAGAATCTGGCTTTTCAAGTCTTACATCTCTCACCTACAGAGCTAGCCTGCTTTGTGCACTGAAATCCCCAGACTATTAAATGGGGAAAAGACTGGATGGCACTCACTGCTCCTTCTAAGATAAGCCAATGGCTGCCCATGGAAAGAAAAGAACTTTCTGAGGGGCTCATGGCAAGGCAGATGTACAATGAAAACTAGAGCTCAGACTTCTCTTGCACTTTTTGACTTTAGGGCTTTAAAGCAGTGAGGAGAATCAGTGTTTGCTAAGCCCAGGCCTTTGCTGAAGTATGTTTGAGCATACCTGCCTCTAGGGATCAGAAAGCTTGTATTTTCTGGGCAGATGATGCCAGACAGACATAAGAAAATTGCAAGAGAGACCAGTGACCCTAACAAGGAGAATTCAGAGACAGACATATTTCTTCCTGGCTACTCATATGCAGTCTGTATGATTGCTCACAGGAATCATGTCTGTCTTTGACTTAGTTCTCAAATCATGAACTAAAGACACTTCAAACTTCTGATAAAACTCAGACTTCCATGTGCAGGCAGCCGTCTGGTCTTAGCAGATCCATCCAAAATGACATTATCCTGTGAGTCTGTGTCAGGACCGTGTGCTGTCTTACAGTTGGGAATGCCGTAATTACATTTGTGGCTCTTCCTTGTGCAATGATATCATTTGCTTCCAACACAACCCCGGACTGTTTGTGTGTTAGAATGCACAACCTTCCAATTTTGCTGGAGAGCAGAGCCGACATAGGCCACATTCTGCTTTACTCTCCTTTGAGAAAAAGAGTAGTGATTTCATACTTTTCACAGGTGTGTAAGTCCACAGACAAAATTCCCAAGCTTATTCCCGGCAGCTTCAGCCAGGACAGGGGCTCGGATAGATCTTGTAGGACACAGATGCAGCTGGAACAGAGCTGATTTTCAAGGAGGATTCTAGACTTTTGGTCTCTGAACTGGAATGCAGGTAGAATCATCTGGGGAACTGGTGAGTCAGATCGATTCGTAGGCTCCACTCACAGAGCTGCTAGGGGTCCATGACTGGGTCAAATGAGTATCTTGAGATATCATCCCTAATGACACTTCTAATTTCCTAGTCCTCAACCCATGAATAGGGCAGACTATGAACCAAAAGACTATAGATCACAGGGCTGTTATGTAGCTCCATTGGTAGAATGGTTGCCTAAGATGTGCAACGCCCTGGTCTCAGTTAGCATCACATTAACTGGCTGTGGTGAGTCCACTTGGGAGATAGAGACAGCAAGATCAGAAGTTCGAGGTTATCCTTAGGTACATAGTGAATTTGAAGCCAGTCTGAAATTCATGAGATTCTGCTTCCAAAAAGGAATGCAGACCCCACAGCTCAGAGTGCAAACCAGATGTATACCACCTGGTCATGACACAGGGAAGATAAGGGACTACTTTGGTTTTAGAGATGCTTAGTAGTCTGAGAAACTGTAATTAAAGGTTCTGTGGATGTGTCCAGGATCCCCTCCTCTACCCAGAATCCACCCCAGAGCCCTATGTATTACCAAGGTTATAAATGAGAAATTTTCTAATCATGGCCTCTCCTGTCTAGCTCTGGCGGAAATTCGCCCGTCTGGCCTGTAACTTTGTGGTCATCTTCATCCCCTGGGAAATGAGGATAAAGAAAATTGAGAGTGAGTATCCACCGGAGGACTGCAGGGGTGATGTGCAACTGTGACCAGCACATAGCCTGAGACATCTGATGAGCCTCGGCCATCATGGAGTAGAGTCAGCCTAGGGCACTTGTATAGCTAGAGGCTCTGTTCTCGTGAGACTGACTCAGAGATAGAAGACCTGGTGTCCTCCCACCTCCCAGGATGGGAAGAGTCCCATGCTGCCTTTCCACTTTCCTCCACAGCTCCATGTTCATTCCTAGTACATTCATTCACTCAGACAGCAAACTCTGAATGATCAGTGAAAAACTGCAAGGGTAAGTAAGATGGTAACTTCAAGATATAAACATGAAAATATGTGGTTTTATAGAAAAGACTAAGAATTTAGAAAATACATATTAAAAATAAATTAATCATACTCCAAATCTCTTTCTCCTCCCCCCCACACAGAAGAGTGAACAAATATTTTAAAGTCATAATGTGAAGAAAAGCATGCAGTTGGAGCCAAGATGGTGATGTTCTTGTGAAGAGACATGGGTGCATTTATTTCAAGTTGTAGAATTTCCCAAAAGTCAGTTCCCACGTTTAATGCAATTCCACAAATATTCTTAACGTACTGCTTAGAGTTTATGATAAAATGATTAGAAAATGCAAGAAGAAATTGCATAACCAAAAGGTTAAAATAAAAGACATGATTAAAGGCTAAACAACCAAACAGCAGCGTAGCACAGCACAGTGCAGGAACTGACCAACATTGAAAGGAATAGGCAAACATTTCAGAAACAGGACTGTATCCTGTTGTTACTTCTGCATCCAGTTGTTACTGGAGTCAATAGAAATCACTCTGTAGATTCAGCAGTTTCAAAGAGTAAATAAATACAGTCCTGTCATTTTAATATTCTATTAAATATATGAATGTGTCAGAAATCATGAAAATCATTAAAGAAGATATAGTAGATAAAATCTGAGCAGGGATACCTGTTTAATCATAAGGGAAATGGGAAACTCTCTAGAAAAACTGCGTTCTAATTTAACTATTGGAAAATACTTTTTAAAGGTTTGTTTATTTTCAAGTGTATGGATGTGTCACCTACATATGTGTCTGTGCACCACATGTGTGTACTGCCCTCAGAGGCCAGCAGAGGGTGTCTGGAAGTGGAGTTACAGATGGCTGTGAGCCACCATGGGGGTGCTGAGAGTCATACCCAAGTCCTCTGTAAGAGCCACTAATGTTCTCACCTGCTGAACCATCTCTCCAGCCTCAGAAAATAGATTTCATATACATAAAAAAAAAAAATCAAAAGCTAGATGGGAAGTTAGAAAAATCGTTTTGTTATTTCAGTGGAGTTAAATGCTCTCTTACCTTTAGGTTGAGAGGAAGTGTGTGAATATGGAACATTACAGACTTTCTATATACCCTTTATCTGACTTTTCCAGTTCATTCCACAATAGTTTCCATGTTGAAATTAAGACAAAGGACCTTAGAGAAACTTTGGAAAGTAATGTAAAGTAATGCAATATATCATAGTATATGAAAGTCTCTTAACACATGAATTACTAAGTTTGACTCAACATATTCAAATGGGTAGAGCACTGGGGAGATTGTCAGTGTTTTGGTCAACTAAAGCTGGTTTTTCTGTATACAGAACCAGAGGCCAGGCACAGGATGCTGAACCAGCTAAGCAACCAACAGTGGGGACAGTGGGGGGGCACCATATGACATCACTTGTCCTGTGTTTGTTGCTGCTGAAGGTGAGTGACAAGGCTCTCTGTGTTGTGAGGACTGAGCAGAACCACTCTCTGTTGTCTTTCCATAGGTCACTTCGGATCTGGTGTGGCCTCCTACTTCATCTTCCTGAGGTGGCTATTTGGAATTAACATAGTGCTCACAGTGATGACTGGTGCTTTTGTTGTCCTTCCAGAGGTAAGAGTTGTCCCAGGAGTGAGCCTAGAGGTGCAAGGCCTGAGGGAGAAGCAGGTGCTATAACCTGCTGTCCTCATTGTTACACTAGGAAGGCTAGAAGAACATGGAAATCTTTGTAAAAGAACACAGGGTATGTATCAGACTTAGTCACTACTACACAAAGTGGTCATATGTCACAAAAGAAGGTTTGAGCATGGCAGAGACCAGTAAGGGAAGCTAAAATATGAATTTCATATCATGAATATGCTTTTTCTTTTGATTATTTTTCCCAGAAGCTCAATGATGTAAAAACCATTCCTATCCATGTCTCTCAGGCCATTCAAGGAGAGGTGACAGAGTATATTTGGCCCATGTAATAATTTATCTACCCAGTATTCCAAGTAAACTCTGTCCTTATAAACAAATAGAGCCATTCATTTCCTTGGGCATAAGAGGTCCAGGGACCTCAACGATTTATCAACAGAAGCCACTATTTCTTACAAATGGGTTTACACAGTGCAGGCAGGCACATATCAGACGAAGCAAAACTCAGACACATATTAATTTCTTGTTAAAGAGAATCAAGCTAAAGTTTACCACAATCCCTAGAGATACCATTGGGACATCTTGACAGACACATGGGGATCTAGCATTCCTTTTATCTGGTCCCCCTAGCCCAGAGAAACATGTCAATCCTTCCTCTCTCATCAGCTAATCGCAGGCCAGCCCTTTGGAAGTACAGCCAGCAAGACCATCCCCCAGGAGCAGGTCATGTCTGCACAGGATCTGGACACTGTCTGGTCCCTGGGGGTAAGGCTAATGTTGACTACACCCAGAGTTTGAGGGAGAGCTGAAAGGGCCACAGTTCTGGGATCTAGGGATCAGAAACAATTCGAGTGTTCTCTTTGCAGGGCTACCTTCAATACTCCGTCCTATTCTACGGATACTATGGAAGAGAGAGGCGGATCGGGAGAGCAGGCTACCGCCTGCCCTTGGCGTATTTCCTGGTGGGGATGGCAGTGTTTGCTTACAGCTTCATCATTCTCTTAAAAAAGTATGACTGTCTGTTTCTCAAGACCATGTCAGAAGTTAGGTTAGAACATGTGCCTCATGTCCTGCCAATAGCCCTGTTGAAGTTATGAGTCATTAGAGCCATTTTATAGAGGAAGAGACCAAGGCTCAGAGTTATATACTAAGTTTAGCCAGCACTTACTGTACGCTGACTACTTTGTGCAAGGCTCTGTGAGGGGTCTGGTTGAGACAATGCCATAGCTGCACTAATAAGATATGATCAATGACATCGAGGTGACTGGAGGTGGGAGAAGGCACACAGCTTGTGTGTTTATCTGTGACTGGACGGTAAAGCATGCTACTGATGCCTCCTGTTCATTGTCGAGAGGAGGTCACAGTATAAAAGAAAGTAAACTGGCTAGAGTTACAAGCCCTGCAGTGTACCACTGTGAGCTCCACCAACTTCACCTAGAGTCCTGTGGCAGCTCACTTTTCCTCTGTGCACACATTGGTTTAGAAAGGTACCAGGTTTCCTTCCAAGCTAACATTCTATGCTTCTGTGTAAATAAGACTAGGGAGCTGGGGTTATGGGGTAGATTCAGAGTTGACAAAGTAACACAGGGAGAGCCTGGCCTTGATTATCTTATCCCTTGCCTTTGGTCTACTTTGCTCTTTCACCATTGCCACGCCCCCTATTGCCCGGGCAGCAAAGTGCACTTAGAGGTGCTTATCAGAAACTATATAGCAAATAAATAGGCAAACCTTCAAGAGATGTAGAGTGACTTGGAAGGGTTCTTCCAATGACTGAAGGCTCCCCAACTTAGCTCCTGGTGGCCTCAAGACCCCTCCAGAACAATTTCAATCCTTTATTGGGTGTTATTCTTTAAAAGTAACTCAGAGCAGATGAGAGAACAAGAAATGTATCTGGGGAAGGAAGCCAAGGCTTATTACTGGAGAAATGGACTGAAGGAAAGAGAGGGAGATCTCCTGCCTTCAAATATGTGAGTGTCATGTGCAGGAGGGACTCAGCAGTTTTGGGAATCACATGGGGACAAGTTACCATAGGCAGAAGTTTAAGGAACACAGGTTCAGCCCAGAGAGCAGGTGAAGAGTTTACCACCGCAGCTGCAGACATGAGACCTCCTGGGACAAGCAAACCTCAATGGCTGCTGACTACCATAGTGCTGGTGGTATGGTATCACACCGTGGACTCATGTAATAATTACCATTGTCGTATCCATACAGGTAAACGATGGGCTGAGGGTCCAAGTATGGTTAATGTCCAGCCAGTGTTCTGCTTGCCAAGCAGGAACTAAGGAGTTATGTCAGAGGACCACTTTGCCCAGGTCCCACAAAGGCTCCATGTTAAGTTTTGGCACCTTGGAGGAGGTGATCCCATCCCTGAGACATGCTTCTGTGACCTCACTGGGGCCTCTCTTGCAGGATGGCTAAGAACTCCCGCACCAGCTTAGCCAGTGCTTCCAATGAAAACTATACCTTCTGCTGGAGGGTGTTTTGTGCTTGGGATTACCTCATTGGGAACCCAGAGGCTGCAGAAAGCAAAACAGCTGCCATCCTGAACAGCATTAGGGTAAGTGAAGGCGGTGCTATGGAGCCCCAGCAGCAAGACAGTCAGCGCCCCCTGCTGGCAGAGCCAGCACAGCTCTCTTCCCTCCTAGGCCCAGGACAACAGACCCATAGAGGTGACCATGACCAGAAATGAAGGACAAGAGTCCATAGGATGTGAGAACAAAGGCTGTAAATGTCTCTTTATTTCTGTGTATTGTTCCATTGTCTTAAAATTTTGATTTGTGTATTTTTAATAATTTATACAATGGATTGTTAAAACCTATACATGAATAAATACTTCTACATTATGCATATAAGCGTTTTAGCTTAGAAGTAAATGTGATCAAAATCAGAGATTTGGGTCAGCTGAGTGTCATAGGCAATTAAAGGAAACCTTATTTTGTGGAGGAAATATTTCCATGAGTCAAAAATATCACAGCCCCTTTTTTCCATTCTTTCTTCCCAATCTCCAGTTGTTTTGCATAGTTGATTATTGGATAATTGATATTTAATCTACTGCTATCAATAGAAACTTGCAGAAGTTATATTGAAGATAAGAATTAAGATAATAGAGTGGCGATTTTTGTTGTTGTTGTTGTTTGTGGTGGTGGTGGTGGTGGTTTGTTTTTGTTTTTAGACGCAGACTAGCTCACACTTCTTATGTGGCCAAGCACAGCCCCAAAGTCTCGATCCTCCGTAGGGTTGGGATCGCAGCGTGGGCTATCATGCCAGATTGGATACATTATTCCTAGTGCTTATAATTGGTTATAAGACTAAGCTCTAATGTTATGTGTATTTTTCCTTCAAGGAGGCTATACTGGAAGAGCAAGAAAAGAAAAAAAACAAAAATATGTAAGTATTAATATGCCCATTCATTAATTTTTGCCTCATTTTGGTACAAAAATTATCAAATTGCCCATATCTTATTTTCATAATTGTTCCACAGCTACTCTTTCCTCTTGATGCCAATCTCCTTAGTAATATGACCTGGAGGAATCTCATTCTTTTTCCACATCAGTGTTTGGGAGTGCTTTCTCCTGCAGAGCCTGCTGAAACGGGACGGGAGGTCTGAAAATGAAGAGTTTCCTATTCTTTGACTTACATAATAAAATGGCTGATTTTAGTAATAATTGCTAGTTGGGGAAGTGAAGGAAACACATGAGTATAGTTAGAAGTAATTTATTTAGAAACAAATCTCTGAGTTCCTAAGATACAAGGGACATCCCATTCATACCCATAGCCTTCAGAGATGACCTCCCGGGGGCCAGGTTTGTCCTAATATCTTTAAACAGAGACCTGGTGGGATAAGAGGGTGCTGCTATGAAGGAGCACCTGTCCTCCTTAACACAGGCATGCCCACCTGTGTCATGTCCTTGTTGAATTTATAGTCCTTCTCTTCATCTAAATGTGTGTCTACTGGCTACTGGGAATGATGGGAACAGGGGCAGAGCGAGGAAGAACTGTACATAGGCAGCTGGGAAGGATGTGTTCTAGCCCACCCTTACATGAACTCCAGTGATTGTTTTCCTTTTTTACCTGGAAGATGTCATCCACCAACTCATTTAGGAACCAGTTTCTTTTTATGCCAATGAAGGGCAAAAATGTGCATAAAAGGAAATATCTTGGCCTGCCAAGCTCCCTGTAGTAGCACTTAGAGAGGAGTGGTTTGATTCTGTGTGCCCTTCCAATCATCTTTCTCCAGGCAGAGTTGTGCAAGCTTGCTTGTACCGAGGCTAACTACCCCACCACTGCCCTGGGAAGTACTCAGTAGGGTCCTGGTCCACACTCATGTACTGTCAACCACAGTATAAGTATGCCATTGGAGTCAGCACCCATAGACTCCCCCAGGGCTCATGGTATGGAAAGATGGGCGGGCCCACCAACTGTCATCTGAAAGATGAGGCCAGTCTTTCTCCCTCTCCCCATTCTTCTTCTGCTGGAAACTTTATGTAGAGCACTGTGTGCTTCACAGGACTCTAATGTGTGTGTGTGTGTGTGTGTGTGTGTGTGTGTGTGTGTGTGTGTGTGTAGAGTAATGCACATATTGTTTAGTGTAGATGTGAATATATATGTGTGCATGGTGCAGAAGTATATGTTGAACATTTTTTCTTAATGCCTTTCTATTTTTATAGTTTGAGACAGGTTCTCTCACTGAATCCGAAGTTCATCAGTTTGACTAGCCTTGCTGGCCAATAAGTTTCAGGGTTCTGCCTATCTCTGCCTCTCCAAAACCAAGTGCTGGGGCTATATGTACACTCCACTTTGCCTGGCATATATTAAATGTTGCCTCTCAGAATCTGAACTCAGGTCCTCATGCCTGCATGGCCAGCACTTTACAACTGAATCATTTCCCCAGCTCTGTAGGACTTCAATATTAAGTAACAAACCTCAAACTAAAACCTACATACTTGTATCCTGAAACCAATGTTTGATGGTTTCTTAGTTCCAAGCTGCTGTCTGGCCAAATATACAACTCTGTTGATCTTTCAAAAGGATAGAAATTGGCAGCAGAGGAGGCAAAGAGGCCCCCAGCAGGGAAAAGTCCCCTTTCCTCAAGTTTTGCCATCTACATCCGGGTACTGCTTCTCTCTGCAGGGCGGTGACTGTCTGCCTGAGAATCATTGCCAACATCCTGGTGCTCCTCTCACTGGCTGGAAGCATCTATCTCATCTACTTTGTGGTGGACCGGTCCCAGAAGCTGGAGCAGTCGAAGAAGGAGCTGACACTTTGGGAAAAGAATGAGGTACCCAGCAACTAGCAGCTATGTTCTCTAAAGCAGGTGCACTTTAATGGGGATAACAACATTGCCTCCTCTCTGCTTCTTTTGTGAACTAGACTGAAATATCTCTAGAAATGAGTACAGCCTGCTAGTTCCAGAGTAGGGACCAGGGTCTTCAGTTCCAGTACTATCAAGTCCTGGTTAAATAACTAGGAAGATTTTAATTTAAGAGCCCCCTCCAGGTACTTGTACTGATCCTTATGGTTCAGTTTTGCCATGCTCACATCTGTTCCTCTGCATCCATCCTTAGGCGTGAGCTCCACCCACAGATCTGCATTGGTGACTGTACTGACCCACCGTATGTGCTTCGAATCCCTCTAGCTGCTTCCATCCAACACTTAGGTAGTTTTCAGAACCAACCACATAGACTGCTTGTCTATTAAACAACCCACCCATAAATAAAAAATTACCAAGTAGGAGATTAGGAAGAATTTCATAATTTCTAATAATTGTGACTGTTGTGCTGAATGTTTGGCCCCATTTACCTGCCAATATTTGAAAGACAAAAATAACTTCATGTTTCATATTACTCTGATAAAAATCACATCCATTTTAAAAGCAGTTGGATGGGCATACATCTATCCTGTGTGTGTTCACTTGTGCTCAATCATTTCCTAGAATCTGAGATTGTACCACGTAATCTTTCTCATATCTCCTTGTATTTTATACAAGTTATATGGGTTAACTAAATTTGTACCTTTTTGCACATTTACAAATGGCAGATTTTTAAACATCTGTTCAGAAATTATTTCTTAATTTAGCTCAGACATTTTATGTACCAGCTTAAACTCACGTTTCTTTTCCCTTAAGTCCAGACAAACAAGAACCAGGCATGGTTCTCCAGATAATTAATCCCCTGTGTACAGAGGGATATTCAATTACCTCTCTGCCTTCCCCTTTCTGATCATAATAATAGCAATTATTTCCATCTTCCAACCAAGGTCAGGGAGGTATAAATACAATAAAATAGTGATTGGTAAACGCAACAGAAATGCTACCAAGGCCCTGAAAGCACATGTGAGTATCCTCATGACCCTAACAGAGAGTTCCAGAAAGGAACAAACCCATGATGGAGTGGCGGTAGCCTGAAAAAGGGATAACTCTAAGAGAGTTGGGGAGGTTTCTAAACAGGGGTTCAGTGTCCTTGTTAACTACCCTTCACATGGGCAGGTGGCCAAATACAAAACCAAATGTGGCTAAGAGAGCAAAGATGAGGGACTTGAGGAGCCTATGCTCTCTCCATAGGTAAGCGTGGTAGTGTCCCTTGTCACCATGCTAGCACCGTCTGCCTTTGACCTCATCGCTGCCTTGGAGATGTACCATCCACGGACGACACTGCGCTTCCAGTTAGCAAGGTAGAACATCCTGGTGGGAAGAGCCCCGAGATTCCTCACCCGTAGCCACCCACAGAGGGACTGAATCACTGCAGAACTAAGGCATGCTGCTGCTTCTCCACACTTCGCATAGAGCTTCCCCTTGGGATGTTGCTCGAGGAAAGCTGGGGGCAGTAGGAATGAAAGGATTGGGATCAGAGCAGGAGAGAACAGACTAGTGCCGATAACACAACTGGAATTATCATTAGTGCAGAAGAGGAAGCAGAGAAAGAAGAGGATGAGGGGCAGGGAGGAAGAGGGAGAAGCAGACACAAATGAGCAGCAAGATGATGGAACACATGTCTTGTTTTCCTCATGATTGAATTCCCTCTGTGGATTGACTGAGTGGTGACATAGACCTTCACTGTTTGCCAGACATGAGGGAGACAGCTAGTGTTCTGCTAGTAAAGCTGGATGATAGTATGGGCTGTACCCAGACAGCCAACAGTTGCCACAGTAGATGTCATAAACAGATGTGGCCCGAGAAGACTGTGTCCACGGGAACATCTAAGACTGCCTTCTTGAGAGTTAGAGCCACATTCATGTCTAGCAAAGGCTTTGTGGAAATCTTTCTGAAAAGCTGCTTTTCTTCCCTGAGGTTCTGTCTACTCCACTTCAACTCATGTGTTAGGAAGTGGGGAGCATGATACAGGAGGTATCAGAGGCCTGATCAGTCACCCCCTACCCTGTCTGCACTGGCTTCTCTAAGTCATCTTCTGTGACGCCTCATGACACTCTCTAAACCTCAGACCACTATGAGAAGGATTGCTTCCACTCTGGAGACAGTAAATATCTTCTGAAAAAGACATGGCAGTCCATCTTTTAGATTCTGCCATCTATGCATACATTTCTGTCCTAACTCCAAGGGACAGAACATAATGTTCTAAGGGAAGAACATTAAAATAGCCACAGCTGATAGGCCAAACAGAGTGCTGTCTGCCAGCACTTTATTTACTAAAATAGGTAAGGGTACTGTTTGCCTTGGTGACTCCATTTCCCTGACTCCTGAAATTCTACAGCTGTAAAGACAGAAAACCATCACTAGAAAGATCAGGGAGTTGACTAAAAACCCACAGCATGGGATAGACCTGGGGCAAGGCTTGGGGGCCCCCTCACTCTGCTGCATTTTGTTCCATTCTACACCAATCCTGCCTGGATGAGAAGTACCTTCCTCAGATCCTTCCCTGCCCACAGGCACTGGGGAGAATCGATTCCATTATTGCATTTGGTGTAACGGCAATCCTATTACACAGATTGGTCTCGTTTTTCATACTCAAAACTACAGAAACAGAGCCACAGAGAGACGTAACCCCAGACAAATGAGGCATAATTCTGGTAATAAAGCAAGACATATTATTTCAGTTCCATTAACTCACCAGCAGACCATGATACCTTTCATCCAAGATGCAGTGAGAGCCCGAGTCAAAAGCTCAAGTTCTGCCAAGAGCTAATTGGGCCCTTCCTCCGTCAGCACTGACCACATGCCATTGGAGGGACTAGGACCCACACAGGCTAAGGCAGATGCTGAGATCATCCTGGGGTGACGATTAAAGGAGCCCTTTCACAGCTTCAGAGGAAAAGCAAGTGGCAAGGGTGTCTACTTGAGAAGCTGCCTACACATGGAGTCACCTGAACCCCATAGAGATAAAAGAGGCCAGTGTGGATGTGTGAGTTGTCATTTCCATGTGGAAGTATTCTCCTTAAGATAAGGTCACTGGAATGGCAAATGTGGCCAGATTTGCACATCACTGACCCACTGACCCAGTAAAGGATCTTCAGAGGCTGCTTTCCTTGCTTCTCCTCCTCTTCTTGTTCTTTTTCTCTCTCCTCCTCTTCCTCCTCCTCCACCTTGTCCTTCTCCTCCTTCTCTTCCTCTTCCTCCTCCTCTTCCTCCTCCTCCTCCTCCTCTTCTTCTTCTTCTTCATGATGTGGCCATTTATTTTTGCATATGAGTACACTGTTGCTATCTTCAGACACACCAGAAGAGGGCATCAGATCCCATTACAGATGGTTGTGAGCCACCTTTCCTGTGAAAGTCAGTTTTCTATTTCCACCATGTGGCTCCTAAAGATCAAAGTCAAAAGTCAGGCATGACCACCAAGTTTCTTTACCCACCGAACCATCTTACCTGCCCTATAATCTGTGGCTTTTCAATGACAGCACAAAGGAAGTCCCATGCAGTGCCCACTGTCTTATTAGCATGTCCATGATGACCTAGAACTCCCTGGTAGCTCTAGACTGCTGGTCCTATGTATGGTGTTCTTGTTTCTCAAGACAGCTTGTGGTTTTCAGGGTTCTGGTGCTGTATCTAGGAAACCTCTACAGCTTGATCATTGCTCTTCTGGACAAAGTGAACAGCATGAACATTGAGGTGAGTGTCCAGATGGGACCAACACTTGCCATCACTACTGAACAGTACCTGTCATAGCTACCTAGACTGTATAGTACCTGCCATCACTGTTCAGACTGGATAGTCATCCTCCCACTACTATCCAACTTGGACAGTCACCTGCTACCACTACCTAGACTGGATAGTCACCCAACATCAAGGCCTAGACTGAACAGTCCCTGTCCCATCACTGTCCAGATTGTACAGTCTCTTGTAATTGCTCCCTACAAAGCACCCCTATGTCAGTGTCTTCATCATCTTTGTCCTCTTTAGTGCTTGTATTTGTGTTTCCTATGTCCCAAACCATACCACCGTGGTCCTTTTAGGGTGTGGACAGAAATTTAAGCCCAACAGTGCTGTTATGAGAGCCTGGGCTGTTGCCACCACATCTCTCTGGGCCACCCTACCTTATTTTCATACCTCCATCAAGAAAGACTGCAACAGGCTTCAAATGAGCACAGGAAGATGAGTCAGCCATAGGCTCATCCAGAGTGGTTCTGAGTGTGCTCCTGTTCCAGCCCCACACTCACAGAGCAGCTTTTCATGTTCATTTCAACCTGCTCAGTCTTGAGGACACCATGAGTGGGAGGGGATGGAAGGCATGAGGAGGAGCTTCCTGAGGGTAGTTTACTCAAAGAATACCATAAATAAAAGGGTGTGTGTGTTGTGTGTGTGTGTGTGTGTGTGTGTGTGTGTATGCCCAAAGACCACAGAGAGCTAGGGCTCTGAAGTCACATAGACCTTGGCCCTGACTTGCGACTTATCTGCAGTCTGTCTAGGACATTAGTTTACCACTCTCTGAAGTCCAGTTTCCTTGTGAACTTGATTTAAAATTCCCTTGAGGTTGAAAAGAGAAGAAAATGCCACCTAGAAGCATAGAACCATTTCTTGATATTTGTTCGGAGACACTGTGCATGTTGTGTTTTAGCTGGTGTCTTATGAGTGTGGTCACCTCTAATCAAATGGTAGGGGGAAAGGAAGGAGAAAAGAGAGGATCAAAGAGTGAAAAAAAATTTTGAATAGAGGTGGAGAAAGAGACAGGGTGGAGAGGGAAAGGGAGAAGGAGACAGTGGAAAGAAAGAATGATCCCTCCAAAGCAATGTGGTAGCCCCCTTCATTCATCCAAACTGGATTCTTAGAAACATAAATTACCTTTCTTCCTTCCTTCTTTCTTTCTTTCCTTCCTTCTCTTCCCTCCCTCCCTCCCTCCTTCCCTTCTTCTCTCCTTTCCCTCTCAACAGGAAGCTGCAACTAAAAACATCACAAGCCACTGGGCAGATGTTACCACCTTCTATGCCACCAGGACAGTGCTTGAAGAAGGGCAGTGGCCCACACCTGGGTCAGGAGTAGAGCTCAGGAGAAACACCAGCACCTGGGGCTTGGAAGAAACAAGTTTTCTGACTTCTATCACACCACACACAAAGGCCAACAAGACAGTGCCCTACATGCAGGGCCCACAGGGCCAGTGCTGGGAGACATACGTCGGCCAGGTGTTTCCCTCTGCCCTTTGAGAAGTCTCAAAAAGCACCCTACCCTGGGAACTCTCTGGGGCATCATTGTCCCTTTTTCATGGAAAACTATATGGAATCCAGTGAGGTTTTATTTTTCTATGCTCTGGGACTCAAAATTAATCCTAGTAACTAAGTAAGGTCCTTGTAAAAGATCATCATCACCTCATAGGCACATCTAGTTAAAAGCTTGTGTTTAGAACCTCAGACCTTAGAGTCTTCCCTATAAAGATACGGAGGAAAAACATTAGAGGGCTCCTGGCTCTGGCTCCATGGAAGGGACAGAGACAGGGAGAACCAGGAAGAAAACTGTGGAGAAGACAGGGAGGCCTGAGGGGGCAGGGCATGGTTGCAGCAGAACCCAATGTATTGCAGGAGATGCTGAAGCTGTCTGTCATCGACATGCTCTTCACTGTGGCCAGCATCCTCCTCATAGACTTCTTCCGAGGACTTTTTGTTCGTACCTAAGTGACTATTGGTGTTGGGACCTCGAAAGCAAGTTTGTAAGTAAAATACTTTCCCCAGTATTTCACTTGGGGAAGACTCTAGAAGTAAATCTTTCTTTTCCTGTTGGCTTGTCTACGAATCAGGCATGTATCGTACAGCTTTTTCTGGGGATTCAACTTTTATTCATCTCAAATAGAGGGAAACAGACCCAAGAAGTGATTCCATTCAAGTCTAGCATAGTGAACCTACAAGATTCTTGGAGGTACTTACAAAAGCTTGAGTGAAGGATTACTTATAGACACATGGGTGACTCAGGCAGCTACTTCACTAAAATGCCAAGCCCAGCATGGGTGATGTCAGCAAAGCTTTGCTGCACAACTTGTAGGCAGTGCCACTAAAGAGTCTTTCCTTGTGAACTGCTTGCATAGCCTAGGGGAGGCCCTTCTGGGCCTTGGATATTTCTTGAGCCTCTGAGTCTGGCCTTTCCTAAGTCTTCTGACCCTCCCTTCAGAAAGGAATGCTTCAGTCCAAGGAGATATTTACATAAGGGCTTAGCCCAGCAAGTGAGGCAGATATATCACAAAGGGGATTCGTGAGAGAAAAGAGAGAGGGCATGCACCACTGAGCTCCTGTCCCAGACGTTCATTATACCATTAGCTAGATAGCCAGCAAGACAGTGATCTCTGAGTATCTACAAGAGCAAAGAAGTTGGTACAAATGGCCAGTGTGTATTACTGTGCAAAAAAGGACTTCATGACTTCCTTCTTACTCCAAATAATTTTCTCTGACAGCCTGAATATGGAGAATTCAAGATTGCCGAGAATGTGCTACACCTTGTCTACAATCAAGGCATGATTTGGTAGGTGGAAGTGCTGCTTCCCAGCTCTGCTAATGTCATCTGGGCTAATGGTTTGATAGAATCAGATGGACATATACATGAAGCAATAAGCATCATCAGGATAACATTAGCCCTAATTCTAACGTGAAACCTAAGCCTAACCCTAGCCCTAGCCCTAGCCCTAGCCCTAGCCCTAGCCCTAGCCCTAGCCCTAACACTAACACTAACACTAACCCTAGGCTTAATTCTAACCCTAACCCTAACCCTAACCCTAACCCTAACCCTAACCCTAACCCTAACCCTAATAGAGTGACTAATTCTTGGGTGAGGTGATTTTAGTAGTAACTTCCTGAGGATTTTACAGAAAAGAATGTCAGAGGGAGTGGCTCCTTTTTAAACCACTTTTGGTCACAGCCCCTAAAGCATCTGCATAGGAAGTGCTGGAATGCTTCAGCTGGGAAGGGGGTGACAAGCAGAGGACTGCTTCTTGCCAAGGTGTTAGGAAGTCTGTGGTTACACTGGAGCACTCAGAGACTGGCCCATCTTGGACATTTCCCATCATTCCTTTTATGTAGACTCTAGGCCTAAATGGAGGCCGATTCTTCTGGACAGCTGGCACATCCTGAGAGGTGAGCAGGATCCTGGCAAGACCCTTTGACTGGGGTACCTCCAGTGAAGCAGATCCTGCTCTTAGGGCACTGGGGTACTGGCAGGAGTCATCTTGCCATTCTTCTCTCAGCAGTGGTGGGGACCTCCTGCTTTACCTATGGGACCACAAATGGTTCTGTAGGTCCAAATACTGTCAGACAAAGAAAGAGAGGAAGCATGGATATTCTACAGATTCAGAAAATACAACCTCCAACATCTGTCACAGACTGCATAGGGAGCCCAGTGGTATAAATCAAATGTTTGGAATGATATGTACTATTTATTTAATATGTGCTAGATCCCTGGAATGCTGAGCTAAATTTTTTTACTGTAACTCTTTCAAGTAATTGCAGTCACTGTATGCAGTAGATGATGAATAGAGGCACAGGAGGCATGTCTGCCATCAGAGAGCAAACGACTGCTCTTATGATACTTATTAAACACTTCATTTTCCTGCCACTAAATATGAATTCCACAGGAATAGGTTCAACTGCATATCCAATACAAATTGATTTTAAACTAAAGTGGATTTTGTTGTGCCTTTGACATTTGTGCTGTGGCTAGGTGTCCTGGTTTGTGTGGGATAGCTGAGCACTCTCAGCTCATTAATTCTGCCCTTAGAAGTGTTCACATCTAGACATAGGGTCACTCTTTGGGAAGTGTTTGAGCAAATTGATTTGTTTCCCCAGGTTTGCCCTATCATTTTACTTACTTGGTTATCGATCCTGACTTTCACAATTTCAGACGATTAAGTGGATGAATATGTGTAAGGGTCCAGAGAGCAACAGCCAACAAAAGTCTGGAATGTTTGACCTTTGTTGATTCTGTCTGAAACCCAGCAACTTATTAACTTAGTTCTTGCCCCAGACTTGCAAAATCTACAGTTTATTCTAGGACCTAGTTCTCCAGTGTCTTCTTCTCCCAGAGGAGGCCTTTCCTTTTCCTAAATGAGAAGAGAGATGAACACATCACTACCTCCCATCTTCAGGGACTTATCATCCTTCTGGAATGTGGAGACTGGGTCTTGTATCTTCAGAAGGTTTTTCTTGAAGTACAGGGTATACATGTAATGTCTTGTACCCTTGCTCCATCATGGGGTGTCTGGTGTGCAGCCCTGAATGTGGACACACAGAGACTGACTTGACCTTCTTCCATTTCAGGATGGGGGCCTTCTTCTCTCCGTGTCTGCCAGCATTCAATGTTCTCAAGCTCATTGGGCTGATGTACCTGAGGAGCTGGGCAGTGCTGACCTGCAATGTACCCCACCAGCAAGTGTTTCGAGCTTCCAGGTTGGTAGCGTAGTCTCGCCTTGAGCTGAGACCATGTATCCTCTGAGCATGCCTCTTCCAACAAAGGGGCCTTCTAGCACGGTATCTATTAAAGCCCTCCAGTTTCTCTGCTTGGTTCCCCCATGAAGTCAGGGCCGATGCCCCCACCCCTCCACCTTGCAATCGGTTGTCATCCTTCGGAGCTCTTGACACATAATTTTTAAGTTTCTTCTGATGTCTGATAATCATTTGGAAAAAGATGATGTTAGGAATATCAGACTTAACCTTTCACAGACTGCACACAAGGATACACCCAGCACCTACATAAAGGCAGAACACCCCACCCCACTCCTTCCTCACAGCCTCCCTTCTACAGACCCAGTTGGGGTTGCCTGGTTCTGTCACTTATGTAAAATGTGACTCACAGAATGTGCTCCTTTGTGTTCAGATCTCTTATTCTCTGTTCAACATCGTGTTTCTGGCTTCATGTCACTAAGGAAATAGATACACCTGGCCTTCTGATTTCTCTCTCTCCGTCATGGCTGCTTCCAGCTGTTCATTGTTAGGGCTGACATTCCTGAACATTCTGCTAAGTGTCTTTTGTCAGGGGTACACCACAAAGTGTAATGCTGAGTTTTCAGGCAGGTATGTATTAGTTCTCACAGTTGCTTAAAAGATTGAATTGTTCTATAATCGTGACAACACTTATTCTTCCCTGTATTTGCCCACGTGGATTCAGAACGAAATTAAAATTGAATCTCACAATTAGACCCCAGATACAGTGCTATGTCACAGCAATTATCTGTGTGTCTGCCTGTCTCTATTAGTGGCTTTCAAACATTTTAACATGACCTGGATGGTATCTATTTATATTTTATCTGATGATCACACATGCTTGTGTTTGGATATGTATGATGTTATATAGTTACATGTGATTATTTAATCTATACATATTCATAATACATATGTGTAGGTTTTTGTGAATATATAGTTTGGGGGGATAGAGTCAGAGAGGAACTTCCCATACCTTCTCTGTTAATTCCATTTGAGCTGCTGTAACAGAACACCTGAACTTGGGCAGTTTTCAAAATCCATGTTTTGGCTCACTTTTCTGAAGCTAAAAGTCCAGACAAGCCTAGGCTTTGCTTCTAAGATGTTCTTCAAATGCCGTGTCCTCTAGAGGAAAGAATAGGTCTTCCTGTGTGCTGGAAACACAAGGACCAAAAGAGTAAATGGAATGAGCTGAATTTATACATCTGTACTCATTCCACTTATGTGAGTAGAGTCCTCATGGACCAGACTACCTCTTAAATATCCCACAAAAGCAACCGTGTGTCAGAGTGAACTGTGCAGGGCACAAACATTAGCACCTGCCTGTCAAATTCCACACAGGACTTCTGGTTAAGTATTTTTTCAGCAGAAAAGGAGAAAGACGGGAAAACCGATAGACAAGGTAGTTGAGCATCAGTAGACCCATAGACTACACACAGGGCCCCTCACATGCTAAATTTGTCTGAGCCACCACTGGGAAGCCTGGGCAGCAAAGGCCCTGATACCACCCTGGGACCCAGGGATGAGGCACCAGGGCTTACCCTAATAGAACATTCACTCTGAGCAGTAAGGAACAGAGAAATAAACAAAACAAGAGCAAATGTGATCCATGTCAGATGGCTAAGGGTCCCAACCAATAGACCTCCACCTCCTGGAACCTAAGAAGCATGCTCAAGGCTGTCAGAGGAGAGGAAGGCATTAGGTCAGGACCTGCTGTGTTCTAAGGTAGTTCTGAGATTTCTATGAGTAGAGTTAACTGGGTAAAAGCCATGCACCCAGGAATAGGATCACTGCCTTCTTGGTTCACAGCTTACAAGTGCCCAGCCAGTATTTGTAAAGTGAACTTGCTGGAATGGAAGCTTCTTTCTGAAAGCTTATTTCTAGGTTTCTAAGCTGTGCATCCCTCTCACACAGCACTGACGTGTGTGTGTGTGTGTGTGTGTGTGTGTGTGTGTGTGTGTGTATGTGTGTGTGTGTGTGTTACTCTGTGTATATATGCAAGTGCATGTGCATATATGGAGCATATGTATGGAGGCAGAAATTGACATCGGGCATCTTCCTCAATTACTGTCATCTTTTGCTTTGCCAACCTGGCCAGGCTGACTGGCCAATAAGCCAAGGGACTCTCCTTCTCTGCCTCCCCATTGCTGGGATTTCAAGTATGCTGCCCACTCCAGCCATCTCACACGGATGCTGGGGCTCAAACTCGGGGCCTCATGTTCATGCAGCAAGCGCTTTACCAACTGAGCCATCTCTCCAGGCCCCTAATAATAGACAACAGTTCCATCCACAGAGGTGGTGGCTACTTCTGGGTGGTTATGTGGATGCACTCGTTCGGACTCTGGAATGAATGCTGCTGCATGATACTTGCTCTTTCTGCAGATCCAACAACTTCTACCTGGCAATGCTCCTGTTCATGTTGTTCCTCTGCATGCTGCCGACCATCTTTGCCATCGTCCACTACAAGCCGTCCCTGAACTGTGGCCCCTTCAGGTAACACACACCGAACAATGGAATAAGTAAGCAAGCAAATAGATAAATTAATATAATACAATATTTTTAAATAACAGGAAACAATCAACAGAGCATGGTGTGGTTCATCACCCCTATCATCCTAGTATTTGGGAGGCGGAGGCAGGGGGACTGTCAATAGTTTAAGGTCAGCCTGAGCTACTGAGTAAGACTGTCTGAAAACATACTTACATACAATATATACAGACTGAGTGTAATTATAATTGTGTATTTAGACTAATTATAATTGTGTATTTAGAAATATATGTATACACATACAATATACATATATATAGATATGCATGTAATGTCAATTGATGCAAAAAGAGATCATGGGTTTGAAAGAGAGCAAGTGGGAGGATCTAAAGAAGGGTTTGGAGGTAGAAAAGAAAAGGAGAGGAATGGAGCAGATGGATGTACAGACACCTATGTGGCTGAAGCCAGGCTTTATTTGAAGACAGTCCATGCCAGCTTTCAGTCTGGAGTATCTCGCTGTAGCCATACAGAAATCTCAACTGCCACTCTCATCTTTGTCTAAGTTGGTTTTAACCCAGGAACCACTGGAGGTGTCTTCATTTACCCACTAAACACAAGCCAGTGCCTCACAGTTCCATCAGTGGCCTCACCTCCAGACCTTCCGGGTAACTAGATCACTACTCCACGTAACTTCAGGAATGTTAGGCAACTTTGTCATTTGGAGATTTGCCTCCAAATGCATGTAACTGCTTTTGGAGATCCACCTCTAGACATCCAAACATTTTTGATAGATCTTGAAACATTCCCTAAGCAAAAGCAGTCCAATCTGGAGCTTTCTTTTTCTTTCTCACAGCGGACAAGAGAAAATTTACGACATCGTGTCAGAGACGATAGAGAATGACTTCCCCACGTGGTTTCACGCTGTGGTTGGACATATCAGCAGCCCGGTGGTGATACTTCCAGCTGTGCTGCTTCTGTTGTGAGTGCTACACCTCCCAGCCGGCAGGGGGCATCACATCTCCCAGCCTCCAGGGTCTGTCAAAACTCCCAGACTTGAGGGGACACTACTCCTCCCAGCCTCCAGGGGGTGCCACACCTCTTGGCCTTCTAGGACAGCTGTGTGTGTAGCCACCTGATCACACTGATGCCCAATAATTAAATAAAATTAGTCCATTCAGAGAGCACTTACAAGGTTTGATGATCCAAACATCAATCCTGAGCCATACTTCAGAGTAGCACAAGCCACTGTGCCATGGAGGGATGGCTGCATAGCTACCGAGTCAACCACATCATCTGGTAGATTACTGTGGCCACTCTTAACAGGGCCGGACAGTATTAATACCAGCATAGTATTCTGCAGAAGTGTAGATAATTTTGAAATGTTGTAATTCAGCTGAGTAGCTTATGTTTATTAGGTTTTAAAGAGAGAAGTGAAACCAGTAGCCACAGCTTGATTGGTCGCAAGGTGCCTGCTGGTCTTGGTGCCTTATATTTATTGTCAGGTGCAGAATCTGAAGCAACAGGGGCAGCTGTGGGAAGCAAAAGAAAAAAAAAAAATGAAGTTGTCCTTTCCCAGTGGCCACAGGCTGTGAGAAAGAAGGCAGATGTATTTCAAGATTCAGAGGTTAGTGAGTAGCACACTTCTTCCCTGGAAACCCTCACTTCTGCTGCTACCTGGGCAGGGCTAGAAGGCTAAAGAACCAGATTAAAGAACCCCACTTACTATTCCATGTCCTTCCATGCCAGCATGCTCATCTACTACCTTCAGAGCATCGCGAGATCACTGAGGCTCAGCAGCCAGCAACTCAGGATGCAGATCCAAAATGCAAGTATCATCTGAACTCAGCTCTCATCCATGCCAGTGTCAGCCCGGGCCATACACCTGCACCCTCTCCAGCATGAGAGTCCAAAGCAGCTCCAACCCTCAGGTTATAGTGCACATGCACTATGGTACAAAGTGACTACCCACCAAGTCCCCTCAAATTATTTCTAATACCCAGTGGTTGCTCGCTTTCGCTGGGAGCAAGCCTGCTTACTGAAGCAGTCTTTGCATGGCCTCATCAGGCTCCCAGTGTGCCAGGCATCTCTGTAGCTTTAATAGACTGGTGAAGAACCACCCCAACCTGGATCAACTTTGACCCTTGAGCCCCTAGTACTGTTTGAACCCCAAGCCCTCTTCTCTTCTCTTTCTTATTCTTTAGATTTTGTGTGACATACACTTCTTTCCACATGGAGTACACACCTCTCCTAAAGTAACCAGATTGAGGCAGACACTTCCAGGCCTTCTATTTTTCTCTGTATCTGCTCCCTCAGGGTCAGGAGGAGGCCAGGGAGGTATCCAAGGTATCAAATTCTCTGGGTCATGTCTATCCTGAAAGTCATGCTCCCTGAAGTGAGGCCTCCTGCTCACCTCCTGTCTCTCACCATCATTGGAAAACAATTCCATGAAACCCTTTTCACTAAGGAAAGAAAAACAATTCTCTCATACATACAAATTTATGTAAAGGGGTAACAGCCTGGCTTTGTGAAGCGTCAAGTTAGGAATCCATTTCCAGTTGCAGGGCATTTTGCCCGTGGATCTCTCTATAGGGGCTGATCTGTACTTTCTTTGTGACTCAAACCATTTCAGGCTGAGCTTCCCTAATCTAAATATCTGAACTGCTTAAGGACCTGAAAGTCCTTGAGTGTCAACATGAGGCCGAGTGTAAAATTCCACAATATGAAACTCTTTTGTGTTCGAAAACTGTCAAAAATAATATTCTATAAGATCACCTCCAAGCTGAATGTGCTCAACACAGGTAAAGCAAAATGTTTCTCATTTGAGACTTGGATCTCATCCCTAAAATAACCAGAATATTAAACCGTACAGGTCCCAACCCCTTCAGCTATAGGATACCTCTATTTGCCTTGACAGAGTCTCATATATGCATGAATCAATTGTCCTTACAGGAAACCTATCAGGCATAAAACCTTAGCTTTTCCATGTGTACATTTCTTCACACAAATAATAGATCTAGTCTCTAACCTGAGCATTCTGTCCTCAGTGGTACTATTATGCCCAAAGTATGAATAATAGCACATAAGTCTTTTTCTCTCTCTGCAAAGTAAAATGGTAACTGCTTCCTCTTAAACCTAAAGCAAACTGGTTGTCATTTCTATTTTCCAGGCGAGATCTGAAGATAAGAAAAAGGTTGCTCAAATGGTAGAGGGTGAGTTTCTACTCTCTAAGTTGATAAGCATTTGCAGAAGGGGCCTCAAAACCAGTGCTGGATTTTCACAAGTCATTGGGTACACTAAAGTAAAACCAGGGCCGGCCGATGCTCTAAGCCCTTGACTTAACCATGTGCAAGCCTATAACTAATCCCTAAACCTCTGTCATCAGAAGAGGGCTTTGAAACAGGAGAGAAAACTCAGTGTGGTGAGATGGAAAATGTTCAAGAACCTGCTTGTTTAACCACTTTGTGTATGTCCTCTCAGGCATCCATCTCTTCCCACGTGAGTCCACGCCCACAGGTCTCTACCCAGGCTCCCACATTCCTAAGTTCTGTCTTCTCTGACCTACTGCCCTAGCCATCCCTAGTGATGCCAGACAGGCAGGCTCAGCCACTGAAGCAGATTCGAGTGAAAATTCAAAGCCACTCTCTAAGGTCATACCTTCTTTCCCCGAGTCCTCCAAACTCAGACCCATTAAGGAGAAGAGCAAGCTATGCCCCTAGAAGGAAGGAGAGTGTGGGAAACAGATATCTGGCATGGCTAGAAGGCCAGATTTGGGGGTGGAGTGACAGGTTCAGCTCAAAGAAGAGCCAGTAACTCTGCCCCTTGAGGTCACTAATAGAGTGTACTGAGAGTCGATGCACTGATGCTCAGTTGGTACCATTGAGCTGGCACAGCCCACACTACCTGCCAGAGAATGAAAGAGAATGGACTCAAACGTTGCCGTGAGCTAGCTCTTGTAACTATTTTAAAGTGAACTGTTCGGAAGAGAGCTCTTCTCCTCCAGAAAACTCAAACCTAAGGGTCACATTCCATGTGAAGGAGTCACCAGATGACAATTTCACATACAAGATGACTGTGCTTTGTGCTATAAAACCCTTTGTAACTGTTAGAGATGAACTGTCATTTGAGAATACTGTATAATCTAGGCAGAGCCACCCCCTCACACAACCAGGATCCACACACACTTTCTCCAACAGCTTTCCTTGACTGGGGGGGTATCAGATTGTACCCTTCAGTCTCAGGGTACAACACTGGGCTTCTCCATTCCTTGCTTAAGTTGCCTGGATACCATGTTTCAAATGGCCGAATGTGTATTGCTATAGTGTATAGTCCACTATGTTTGTAGGTGCAGATGATGACTGTGAACTCAGTTGCAATCAAAGTCCCTTAGCTAAATCAGCTTTGTGCCAGCCAGTGTTCTGTTGTAATAATAAATACATCCCATTCTTATAAAGATGGAAGGGTTTGTTTTGGCTCACAGTTTCAGGTTTCAGTCTGTGTTCCATTGGCCCATTGCTTAGGAGAGGGAACACCACCCTGAGATAGTGTGCCAAGCAAACCTGTTCACCTCACAGTCAGAAGCAGAATGGAGTCTCACAATTCCCTTAGAGCACATGACCCCTATGACCAAGGACTTAGCACCAGACTGCAGTCTTAAAGGCTCCATCTTTTCCCAAAAGTGCCAGATAAGAGACCAAGTCTTAGCTTGTGCCATGTGCAGATTTTCAGGTTCAAAGCACAGCAAACCTGGACATGTCATGTGCTCTTTCCTCTGCCCACAGCTCGAATCCAGACTCATGAAGGAAGCAGCAAGAGACTTCTAAAGGACAGTGACCTTATCAGCCAGCTGTCCTCAGCGTACATGGCAACATCCCAAAACAATGGCAACATGCTCAACTTTGACTCTCTGAGTAGCAAGAGCCTCAGGATGGAGACGATCACAAGGTCCCTGCCCCAGAGTCCTGGACAAGGGTCCAGGGGCCCCTGCTCTCCTCTTCCAGATGGATCTAGGTCAAGGCCAGAGCAGGACATCAATAGGTGAGGGTGAATTCTGGCACAAAAAGAAACCAGGCTTCTTAAATGTAATACCAGTGGTGGGCCAGAACCATCAGGAGGCCCAGGCCTTTAAATTCCAGGACTGCCAGAAGGAATCAGAAGGCAGGGAGTGCCGGGAACCTGAGAATGTGGAAGTGGTGTGGGGGAGGGGAGGCCAAGAGTTTTGAAACTACATTATCATATAATCTATAAGTACACCTTCCTCACAGCCTAGTATACATATTTCTGTAACCTGGGAAAGTAAGATGTTGCTTAACAGTTCATGTCCCAAGTTAGCATTTTAGGATTGAGAAGCAGAAGGTACAGTTCCCCACGGTCATCCTCAGTAGCCTGGGGAGTTCCTCAAGACTTTGAAAAGCCTGATTCAGGCCAAACTTAGATCTGCTCCATCCAGGGATGAAGATCAGAACTAGCCAGTTTAGGAAGTAGAACTGAGGTTAGTAAAGGCATTTTAATTCAGGCTTAAGCAGGAGGGTTAAGTGAAAGAGAGGTACATGCAGAAGGAAAACCAAGGCGCACCGGAGAGCACGGGTGAGCTCAACAGGCACAGCGCATTGTTGTTGTGTTGTTGTTGTCGTTTGTTTGCAATGACAACACAATGTAGGACCTTGGTGGGGTTGAAGTTATTATGTGCAAAGGTTTATTAAGAAACTTAAATGTGACCTGACAGGATTACAATGTATAAGTAGAAACATAGATCTCAAGGACACAGAAAGTCAAAATGCCATCACTGGAAACAGAGTAAGCAGTCTTGTCTGAGATAATCAGGCCTTGTCTAGGGAAGGAATAAAACTCTACACAAGGTCACATACATTCAGGCTTTAATCCTGGTTCCTTACTACACCTAAAGTATCTATGGATGAGAGGAATATGAGACCCCATGTCCCAACTGTCATAGCCAGTGTTGAAAATACTGGGATTCCTGCTTCGCAGCTAGTGGGAGGCTCCACTGTAGCCGGGTGTGAGAGCTCCCTCCCCCTGTGTCCCAGAGCTTCCCTATCTTTTATCTGGCCTCATTCTACTTTTGGTCTCTGAATGGTAAACAGTCACTTCACCCGCAGACTGAGAAGTTATTGGCAAGACCTTCAATGTGTTATTTATATGGGTCAGATGCTTCAATTTCATCTTCCAGAAAGCAGGAGAACCCAGCTTCCTTTACTATTCAAACAGCACCCAGAAGAATAAGGAGACAGAATTATGTTCATCATTTGTAGTACAGTGGACACCATAGAGATAAATATAATTTTTCTTTTTCCTTTCCGCAAATTGTCATAGAACTTGAGAATTTGTTTTATGCAAGTTGTCTTCATATCCTTGGAGCACCTTGACAAGTAGGGAGGGATCTAAGTCATTCTTGGAAGGTCACGGGGTGGGAGTCAAAGCATAGTCACTAGTCCCTTAAGCAGCCATAGTTCCCCAAGTGGACATTCCAGAGAGTGCCCGAGAAGCTGGAGAGCAGGTTACCCCACTAGAGCAGTATTCATAACATGCATTCCACAAACATTAGCCCCATAAAATGTTCCTAACAGAACCAGTGCTCTGTGATGACATATGTTAGTGAGGCATGCCTTGATGTGCACCTCCATGGAGAGTGGTACCCCTTATCATATCAGGGCTCTGAGATGTTCAGTGTGGTCATGCTCCCTGAGTGCTTCCATGCATGCAGCCCACAGATCACCTACAGACACTTTGGACTTCCTGGAGATGTGGAGGAATATAAAGGCCATAGCTGCTTAACCGCTTTTGTTTTACAGGTATCCACATGGGCCATGTTCCAGCACAGGCAACCTCCACAAGAACAGATCCTGCTCATCTGTAACACAGACACAGCCCCTCAAAGATGTTCGCTCAGAGCCTCTTTCCCGTAAAGACTTTCAGCCAATCAGTCCTCCTTTCTGTGGATCTGGGGTCTCTGCCTTGATGACACATGGCCACAATCCCCGTGCTCCCAGATACTATGTCGTTAATGAACGTGACTCTCACAAAAAAATCCACCCAGCTTTCTGGCCAGAAAGACATTTCAAGATAGATGCTTTAGGTGACATTGTAGAGCTGTACCCTAGGAATGTACAGCAGTATATGTCCTGGGCTCCCCACCAGCCTTGCTCTCCACAGCTGAGCGAAGAAGAGGAGGAGATGCTGAGGAGAGATTTGGTCCAGTGGTCAATCCCTGCTAGCTCCCTTACCGACCTCCCTCGGTCTTCTTGTTTTTATACTGGTAACAGATCAGAAAATAACACCAAAGACCCTAAATACCAGCGAAGAGTTTACTACAGATCTGGGGATAATAGTTTTGAAGACCAGCTTGAAAGGCCCACATTTGTACACAAAAAGCCACGATCCAGGAACGTCCAATACCCACAGCATCCCCTGAAGGCCAGAGTCAAAGCCAAGTTCGAGCCATCCTTCACAGAATCTGATTCTGTGTCAGCTGCATCCAGCAGTGATCAGCAAAACAGCAACAATGATCAATACTTGCATGTCATGTCCAGCCAGGGCAGATTCCCAAGATCTGCCAGCCAGCTGGGCAGGAGGAAGGCCAAGTCCAGGCAGGTACTGCCCACAGAGCTAAATGACCTAATTTGTTCAAATGTCTAGGCTTCTTTCCATGTCCCTTCCTAAAGACTAAATCTCTTTGGAAGTACTGAGGGCACATGGTCCCACTCTTTCTGAAAGAGAGGACCTACCTGTGAGGTGTTAGAGATCTGTGGAGCTTCTTTGGGCTTATGCATCACTGCTGTCTGAGGTTCTGAGACCCTGGGGGCTGTCATTTCCTATTCACAGCCATGGGGTGTGTGTGGCAATCCCAGTGCTTCTTTATGTCTAGCATACATCACCATTTCAGGCTGTCCATTTCAAGAAAATGACAGGCCTTTGCTTCCATTCAGGGTGGCCATGCTCACCAGCAACCCCGACATCTCAGTGGACCAACCTTAACACTCTTTTTATCTTTAATAATATGAGTGAGTGCTCTGCACTATGATCTTTTGACATACAAGTACCAGCACTCCATAGTGACCACCCAAAATCCAGTGGCCACCCTCGAAGTGTTCAGAGTACACAGTTTATGAGGACAATCAGTTTAGTAGTGGCCAGTGTAGTATACTGCAAACTTATTTAACTCTGTATTACTCAATCAGAACATGGATTAGAAATGATCCCAAATTTATAGCTGGGGAATTCCTGGTTCACTAAGAAGGATGGGAATTGAGACTCAGTACCATGCTCACCTGGAACCAAGGCTCAACATCCCCAAGACCAACTGTCTTCTCACCTCTCAGCTCTGATTCCGTGTTTGCTGATCTTGTTTTCTCCCAGTGCCAATAGACTTCCTTCAGTTCAGGTAGGAGGTGAAGAATTCACAGCCACAGAGATGCCAGGCCTGTAGCCTCCAACTAACAAGTCCACAGAAAAGAGCAGAGCTGACATTACCCACTTCTCACTGTGTCTGCTCACAAAGTGTTGTTCTTTGGCTCCCACGACAGGCTCTGTGAAGGCTCTGTGTTTGTTCCATTCCATGATAACCAGCTTGGTGCCCTGACTCCTATTTCCATATCACTTTTTAAAAGCTCTGACTTTGAACATTTCTGTCTCCTCTACTATACTCCAAATGTCTGGGACAAAAGTGGCACCATGGGTCTACATCCCCAGTAACTAACACACAACAGACATCACATGTGTGTTTCCTGTCACTGCTGTCGATTAGAATAACAATGGGGACCCTCCACACAGTGAATTTCTTTGGAAACAGAGAGCATCACATTGACGATACCATGGTCTGGTAAGCTATGAGCATATGCAGCATCCAGAGTGAGGGGAAGGTTTCACAAGTAAATGAAGCTTTCATAAGCTCTTTCAGTCAACTATCCTTGTTAGTGAGATTAGCAGCAAGAGTGACACCATCCCAAAGTCAAACAGATGTCCTTGCAGGGGTACAGTCTGTACAAACTGCATCACAACCCCCATGCTTCATTTGTTTTCTTGTCAGAGCAATTTCATTCTGACTCTTGTGATTTTTCAGACTACAATAATAAACTAAGTGGCTTCATAGGATACACACTTGACATTCTAGCATCTCCAGGGGTCCACAATGCATGCATGGCTGGCTGGGACCTCTTCTCCAGGTCTCACCAGGCAGCAGCTGAGGCAACAGCAAGGGTTAACATCTCACCAAGGCCCCTGGCCCTCTTCCAGTCTCATGTGGTTCTTGGTCAGATGTCCAAGCCTTGAGGTTCTAGAGCTTCCTGCATGTCCCTGCTACACAACATGGCTGATGGATCTTCACTGGCAGTGAAATGTGTTTCTATTTGGTTTCCAGTCCCTTTTGGCAGGGATAATATGGGTCCTCATTTTACAAGTTGAAAACCCTTCTTCCTGATCCCTAGAAGCTGGCTGCTGGGGAAATGTAATCATGGCCTCAAGACCACTTCACCTATTCTGTATCACATAACCCCACCATAGGGTGACATTTCATACTATTTGGGACCTGTACAAGCCATCCATCCCATAGAGGCAGGAATCTTGGAGACCTGCCACAAATACCTTGCTAGATGTAAATGGATGAATGTCCTAATAACTAAATCACATATGGTAAGGCCACTGGATTAGAGGCCAAGATAACTCCCAATGCTAACCAGGAAGGTTTGTATAAATATTGGTATTTACAAAGTCAACACAGATAATCTCCCTCACTGAACTCATGAGGATGAGTGTACAAGTTTTCAAATTCTAGGTCAAGTTTGCTCTAAGAGGCGATGGTCTAGATGGTTCTTCGGTGCCTAAGATGTCCTTTAGTGACAGAGGTACTCACAGCAGTGCCACAATGAGGAGGCTCACCCCAGGTCCTGGGGTTAAGGCTGAGGCCTAGAGTTCCCTGGGACATGGAAATAGGTTAGAGAAGCCAAACCTAGCTCCAGACACCTGCAGGATCAGCAAGCTGTGTTGCAATGGGAAGAGAGAGCATGAGCAGACCCTGGGGCATTGCAAGAAAACAGAGGCATCCTGTAACATAGCCAGGGCTGACATGTGAGTTCTGAGAGCATGTGTATATGGCACCTTGTATTGGGTGATTATAACTTAAAAAACTGTAGGAGACCCAGTAATAATACAAAATTGTGAGCACCCATATTCCCCTTGCAAGGGTCAACAAATGTTTGTAATTTGTTTCCCTGGAGCCATTTTAGTTTTAATAAATAAAGCACTCTAGAGTTGTATCTGAAGACTGAAACAGGAGGAATGGACCACAAGTTCAAGGTCAGCTTGAGCTACATAGTGCCAGGCTAGCCTGGGCTATATAAGAATACTCAGAAGAGAGAGATAATCAGATTACTCTCTAGCCCTACACTGGAGGTCCTCCCTCTCACACTGTCAAGTGCTCTCTGTAAATTAACTCAGTAGACTGCTGTTGTTGAAATATTAAATAATTCCAGAGCTGGGTTCCTTCCTACCTTAAACCATTTATGTTCCTGCATGAAAGACACATACACAGCCTTTATATTTTAATATGCCTTATGCAGCACAATACCTGGCCAACTGCCTACCCTCCATGCTGATAGAGTCTACTTTCTATCCATAACTCCATTATTACTGACTGTTTCAACCGAGCTGCTACTAGCTCCAAATGACCAGCCCACATGGCCATGTTTTCTGGCGGCTCCTTTCTCTCTCCTGCACTCTTCTAAGGTATGGTGGCTCTTCCCCTCCTGCTCCTTCCTCATGGTTCCAAGCCCAGGAAAGCTAAACCCTACCTATGTCTCTTCTCCCCATCTATTGGCTGTTGGCATCTTTATTTGCCAATCGGGATTAACTGGGATAAGGGACCCTCAGTGTCTTACCTGTGGAATTTCTTGTACAAATATGTTTTGGGGAATCCAAATTAACATTAGAATACAAACAGTATTTAAGCCAAACCAACTATAGATTGTCATATTTACAGGGACTGTATTGTCAATATATGCACATAAGCATCCAATAGGCAATAGCTACTATCTAAGTCATTGCTATTATCCTATATCTATTACCATGTCATTTGTATTTCGAGATCTAGCACAGGATCATGCACAGATGAAGTTCACTATGATAGCTGGGTGTATTTTCACTGGATAAACTATATGATATCTCTTCTTTTTCTTCATGATAGGTATTGAAATAATTTCTGTGTCTTCCCTACTAAAAATGTATGCTAAATATCTTTTGTATGTTTTCTTTGAGGTTTATTAGTCCTTTAAGAGAGAAATGAGCTTGTTACAGGAAAAAACTAGGTTTTTCCATTCTTCTTTTTAATCTTGAAAGCCACATGTTGCACCTTCGCCTTGGCTTGATGGAAAAGTTTTCCTTAGAGGTGCACCAAGACTTAATCTTGTACTTATGCAGTTTTTATCAATCTGTACAAAATAAGATATCAAGTGGTTTTAATGCCTTTGCTCTTTTTTTGTTTTTTTTTCCTGTCTCCGCAAGCCGATATGTGATTCACTTCTCAGTGACTTGCCCACTCTCTGCCATGGGCCCTCACCAGCGTGAATGGGTCCATAATCTCCTAATAAAAGCACAGTTTTCTGATCCCTCATCTCCTCCCCTCTCAGAAAACCAGCCCTATCGATGCTGTAAGAACAGAAAGCAACAAGCGGCTTTATCAAGCTTGCTTTATGTAACTGTGATTTCACAAGATGCCTTCATAGCTTGGAAATGATCCGTGGCAGAGAGATTGTCTGCTTATTATCCGTCATCAAACTATTAATGGTAGCATGATCTTCTGTATTATTAGAAGTCTAGGGACTGAGAGATAACTCAGTGGGTTAAAGTATGCACACTCTAGCGGAGACCTAAGGTGAGTTCCATTCCCAGCACACTCGTTAAGAGCCTTACAATTGCCTGTAACTCTAGCTCCATCCAACAGCCTCTTTTGGCCTCTTAGAACACTGTGCTCATGTGCATATGCACTTACACACACACACACACACACACACATACACACATCCTAAAATATCACTACATAGCGAATGTGTTTTTCCCTTTTCATTTTTTGTTTGTTTGCAAGTGATTGGGTCCTTCTATCTTTTCCCAGTTCCTGGTAGCCACTGGTCTCTACCTCACAGTTCTGTGATTAGATGACTAGGTGCTAAATGACTCAATCCAGGTAAAGTGCACAAGTAGGGCAGCAGCTGGCAAGCAGTAAGCTTGAGTCAACAGCAACTGTTGCTAAGGGAATGATAAGTGGGCATCTCTATGCTTGTTTACTAGATCTACAGTGTCCTGCGCTAATGCCATCAATATGTTGTGGCACCCCTGACCTGAGCACCTAGCTCAAAGTCAGCTAGTGGTCCTGTGAGCTCCGCCAGGGCACCTGGTGGACTAAGAGGCTAGGGCCTTGTGGGAGGACACTGAACAATGAACTTAAGAGTTCAATTATTCATCTTCCCTTCAGCTCTCAAGTACAGCCCCAAGCAGACTTCAAAGGAGCTCCTGTTTGTGCCCATGGGAGTGGTTTGTGGGTGCTGCCCAGGTCCTCTTTACTCCATCCCGTTGCTTTCCCTTCCCTGGGCCTGCCTCCAGCATCAAAAAAGATGAACCAGCTCTAGGCTACCTCTGATCTCACCTGCCGTTGACAACCAGTTTGTCACAGGCCTTGGATACAAAATTTACTTCTCTAAATATTTTGTCTACCCAGGACCTCCCATTTTAGGGAGAGCAAGGATTAAAGTTAATTATAATTAACTTTGTTTTTGTAGGGCCTGGAGAAATAGCTTAGGAGTTAGGAGTTTATACTACTGTGGCAGAGGACCCAAGTTCAGTTCCCAGTACCTATGTTGGTTGGTTCACAACCAACTCTAACTCCAATCCTGGAGTATCTTATAGCATCTTCTGGTCTCTGCCAGCATCTGTACATACCATACATGCACACATGGTCACATATAAATAAAAGTAAAACAATTTGTGGATAAAAATCTTCCCACTACACTTTGTAAGTATAGTCGCCTCTGCGATATTGATAGTTGCTAAAAGTGATTTTCTATAGCAAAATTGGCTTTCCCAGACTGGAGTGAAGCTCAGGGGAGAGCATTTGCCTCTCATGCCTGGGTTCATACTCAGCATTAAAAAGGGGAAGAGAGGGCAAGACACACTTCTGTTCATTTTTGTTTTCATATTGTTCAAGCTCAAACAAAATTCTAATAGGCTCCATCCTGAGTCTCAAGGAAGAGTCACAGAACTTAATAGAAATACATTATATTGAACTCTAATTAGACTTTTAAAATGAAATAATGAAGCAGCATACAATGATCTAAAATGAAAAGGAAGTGTCTGGCTTACTCTGCACGGTTCTAAAATCACACCTTACTAGACTGGAACATTCTGAGATATGAGAACCTACTCATATCCCTAGCATGTAATGCTTTGTGGAGGAGAAATGTCCTGAGAAGTGATTTTGTCATTGTGTGAACATCGTAGTGTGTTATGAAGAAGAGGTCCACGATGTCACTCGGCAGCGCCATCTCCTGGGAACCCTGTTTACACACTGCGTATAACTGATGTCTTAGTTAGGGTGTCTATTGCAGTTATGAAACATCATGACCAAAAAGCATGGTGGGGAGGATAGGGTTTATCTGACTTACACTTCCAGATCATAGTCTGTCATTAGAGAAAGTCGGGACAGAAACTCAAGCGGGGCTGGAACTTGGAGGCAGGAGCTGATGCAAAGGCCGTGGATGGGTGTGCTTCACATGGCTTGCTCAATCTGATTTCTTATAGAACTCAGGACCACCAGCCCTGGGATGGCACCACCCACAGTGGGCTGGGCCCTCCCCCACAGATCACCAATTGAGAAAATACCTTACAGCTGGATTTCATGGAAGCTTCTTCCTCTCTGATGACTCTAGCTTGTGTCAAGTTGACACAGAAAACCAGCCAAGACAATTGATCAAAATAACATCCTCATGTGGTTCACAGCTATATATTAACATTAACAAACTCATACACATGTTCATACACATACAGAGATGGACTCATGCTTCTGTCTTACTCAATACATATTTGTACTTAATTGAGCATAGATATAGTATGGTGAGTAAATGTTTACTGCACATCAAGTACCATTCGAATTACTATTCACTATTAAGCCATTTGGCCTTCATTTCAACTGCTAGCACTATCATTTATTTCACTTTTCAAGTAAGACAATGAGAAAATATTAGGGTCTGGAGTGGCTACTCATTTGCCTTCAGTGCTAAATACTTGCCAACACAATGGGTGACAATTCAACGAGTGCTGGCTTTATCTTTTTTAAAATTACTTTTATATTGCATTTTTCAGTGCTGGAAATGCAATCCAAGGCCTTGAGCATAGTGTGCAAGTATTATCTAGCTGAACCATACCCATCAGCCGAAAAGTTAGTGCCCTCTCTCTCTCTCTCTCTCTCTCTCTCTCTCTCTCTCTCTGTGTGTGTGTGTGTGTGTGTGTGTGTGTCCCTCTTCCTCTCCCTCTCTCTCTCTCAAGTTACACTCTGTAGCCCTGCATAGCCTGTAGCTCATTATGTACACCAAGAGAGCAACAGACTTCCTCCTCTGCCTCATAAGTGCTAGGATTACAAGCAAGCACCACCACGCATGGCTTCCAAGCACAGACCTTTGTATTCACAACACTGTTGCCCTTCAACTCGTATATTTGATTTGTTTACGTGATGTAACAGAGATGACCATCTTAAACAGTGATCACATTTGAAGAAAGATAAGAACTTACATTATATTCAGTTAAGCTTTAAACTCTGTCCATGTCCTCCAAACAGCAATGGCTGTTGATGAGAAGAGTTGCCTCCTATAAAGCCAAATGGTTACACTCAATCTGGCCCTCTGCTCTCTTGAGCAATCCTCCATGGCGCCAGCCTCAGTTCTCTCAGCTGTGTTACATGAGTTTAATGGGTACATAATATCCCACATAATGGGTATCTTGTAACTTTGCTTAATGCATTGGCAAATAAGTTAGTTTCCATTACAAGGGCAATCTTCCATGCTACTGTGCAAGTAAGCTTATTGTGTTGAAGAGGAAATATATATATATATATTATATATATATATATATATATATATTATGTTAATATGTAACTGTTAATATGCATCACTGCTTTGTTTGGATGAGAGCATGCGAGCTCTCATCCAGTGTAGAAAACCCTTTCTCAGTACTGTGAGAAATGCAGGGTACTAACAAATCTTGTTCTGTTTATCGACTAGATGGAACCCCTTATTTGATTTGTAATTCCCTACCATCAGGGTTCTGTATCTTTTTGTGTCATGGCTATTTACTTTGCCACAAAGCATCTTTCGATGTATGATGCTTTGTTTTTGCTGAAGTCTTCTTGACAATTCTTAACAATTTAAAGCCTTGTTTAAACAGCCAGTTTACTTTTCGTTAAACCACATCTCAATTTTATCTCAGATTATTATTCATTTATGATTTTATTCACTTAATTTTTAAAGTACAGGAAATAGTGGCATCTGTTTTATGACTCTCAGAAGAATTCACATGTACTTCTTCGTGTGTTCTTCATAGCAGCACAGGGAGACACATGTTATTATAAATTTCACTTCTGAGCAAACTGTATCTCAAAGATGTTTAGAGACCTGCCCAAACCCACACAGTCAATATTGGGTCTGGATCTCAAGGTGCCCAATTGCTTTCCCAGCCAGACAGCCCCTCTTTTCTTCCAAAGGGGACTTTCAAGTCACCAGTCCTTCCTAGCCTTTGAAGGAACCAGTGAAGAGGTTACAAATAATTAGGTTGGAGATAGACTTGAAGAGGAGAAAACCTGGGCCGCTCTTACAGAAGGGATGCTATTCCACACTCTCCCTTCAGCCTGGTTGCCTCTGTGTCCATAAGTTGCCAATAGTATTCCCGTCGGCTCTTTATGTATTTGTCTATTTAATTCAGGTCCTAGCTAGGTAAGCACGCTACTATTGTACTATGTCGCTAGACCTCTTTCTACGTTTTTTATTTTGAGTTGAGGGCCTCATTGAATTTCCCAGGCAGACCTTTTAATGAGTGATCTTCCTGCTTCCATCTCTGGAATCTGAATTAGATCTCTCAAGGGAAAGCTGAGGTCTCCACCTGGTGTCAATGCATAGCTCTGTATGTATGGATATGTATGTATACTAAGAGCTCCCTGGGTGTCTAGAACTAAACAGATCTGACATTGGTTTCGGCTTCTTCCTCCACAGCCATCTCCATCGACTCAAAGTTGTTTGTTCCTTTTCTCAGCAAGGCATTTAGCTAGTCAAGGCAAATAATAATAAATAATAATAATAATAATAATAATAAATCTTTAAAAGTGGGATTCGCTTCAGCTTCAGTTATCAGAAGCAGACATCCCTGCACAAGCTTCCTGAACTTTTACGGGTGAGTACCCCTCCTGCCTACCTCCACGGCCGGCTCCTTCACATTCTCCGGACCACCCTGCAGAATCACCCATAGGAAGTCTTTTGCTATGAAAACTGCACGGTTTCGCTGGGGGCCGAAAGCACCTGAGCACCAAGAAGAAAACACCCAAACTCCTTAAACTAGCTGGTTCCTGGCCTTGCCCAGAGCCTGCCGTTGAGGAGCAGGAGTTTCCTGAGACCCGCCCAGAGATGACGCGGACTGCGCAGGGCCGGCCTTAATCTCCAGACCTGCCAATTTCAAGAAAAGACAGAATTGTCAGGGAGCGAAGACCAATTCTGAAAGAGAGGCGGAGCCTAGGGGCGGGGCTCCAGGCTCCGCCCAAGGCCCAGTTTTCCGCCCTTCAGAACCTGTGTTGCACAGCTGGGACCCTGCACATTGCGGTAATGGACCTGTCCTGGGCCACGCAAGAGAGTGAGGCTGTGGCAGAAAAGGTGCTCCGGTACCGGCGGGACGCGTCGGGCTGGAAGAAGTGCCGGGAAGGCGTGAGTGAAGGACTGGGCGGGAAAGGGGGTCTGGAGATTGCTCCCAGGGCTTGGAGTCCTCCAAACTCACAAGCTTCTCTTCTCCCCGAGATTATCCGCACCCTGGACCCCAGAGGTGGGTTGAGAGAGCGATTCCACTGCGGGTGGATGCTCTCTGGGACTCCTGGAGAACCCTGCCTCTTTGATTTAGAAACCGACTCAAGGTCATGGGAGTGCTATGAGGTTAGGATTGGACCCGAAACTCCAGGTCTTTCCTCTGTTCATTATTGCACAATCCCTCCACCAGGGAGTGCCGGGGAAATAGTTTCCTTCCTTGGTGCTTCTATTTTTTTTTTTTTTAAGCACTAAATTGCTTAAGAAAACAAAAGTTCTTGGTGGCATTTAAAGCGACTGGCGAGGCTTCCACAGCTCCAGGAATCAGCCAGCCAGGGTCTCCCTGCTCATCACCACAGGGACAGGCAGCTACATCCATTATCCCAACTGTGCCAGCAACAGGTTGGGTGACCTTGGAGAATCAAGCCTTGAGATCTCATCTCCAAGACTTTCTCTAGCTCTAAAATTCTACAATCCTATACCTTTTGACAGAATGGAGTTTCAATTTCCTGGAGGCCATCTGAGGAGTTTCCAGGGAATCTGTAAGTGCATACTTTTAACAAAGTTTGTCAGAACCTTGACTCCCTTCCTGGTGTCTCTGGGGTTGCCTCATGAAAGATTCCAATCTACTCTGGCCTTCTGTGATCACTAGTCACCTTCCAGAAAAGCATTAGCTTGTGTTTTGAATCGTTTCTAGCAAGCTGTGTTCTGTGCGGGCTTTGTACCTGTCTATGCAGGCTGGAGGGGAGATGGGCTAGCATATCTCAGTCCCTTTTCTGTCAGCCTGCCCTAGAAGTGGAACAGACATGTAATAGACCTGAGATAAAAATCTTAAGATAAACAAGTTTAATTGATGCAGTCAGTCAAATTCCTATCTGTTCCAGGTACCGGGGAGAAGGGATTCTGTGTGGGACACCAGAAGAGGTGTGGGATTGCGTAAAGCCAGTTGCTGGGGGCCTCCGGGAGAAGTGGGATGACAATGTAAGCAGCTTTGAAATTGTCCAGAGCATCACAGATGTAAGTGTCTCCACTGTGTTATCTGTAGTATCTTGTCCTGCTGCAATACCCTGACCTCACCTCTAACATCTGAAGGCAAGAGGAATGCCATGCAGACCAGTCAGTCCAGCCTTGGCCCTGGCAGGAAACAGTATGTCTCTGAGAAGCCCAAAAACCCTCATCAGAATCAGTGACCTATAGCTGAGGAATTGGAGGGCAAGGCCTAGGCTCCCCAGACAGGAGGCAGGCCTAGATTTAGACTAACGGATGTAGTGTGAAGCATTGTCTCTTGACAGAGCCACTTTGGTCCTTTGCCCACAGTAGGACCACTGCAAGTCTCCTTCCTTCAGGAAAGTGTTCGTCCTACAGACCTGCCTTGCCCAGCAGAAAGCCTTGGTGTACATCAACATTTTTCAGCATCTGCCTTGTCTAGTGTGGCAGCCTTAATTCCATGGGGCCACAGAGCATGGAAAGGTGGCTGGTTTGAAGATATGAATTGTTCATTTTAACAAATATAAACATAATTGAAATAGCCACATGAGACAAGGGAGTGTTATGGGAGACAGCTCCCGTCTTGATGAACCTGTCCTGGCATCACCTGTAACTGTGAGATTGTGCTTCACTTCTGACAATAGAAAGCTCAGAAGAATAGAAAATCACAGTGAAAACAGATATGCAAGCAGCTCTAGGGGAGCAGACCTGTGTGGTTTCAATGGCATCTTAGTGTTGGCTTCTAGGACCTGGCTGGCACTATCTTGTCTGGTGCTTACATAAGCAGGTAGCGTTGTGAAACCTTACAGTATTTTGCAAGCTATGCAGCCAGGTGTCTTTGCTCTGACCCAGAATCCTCATTTCAGTCAATCTGTTGTCCATAGGAGTTTATATCAGAGTTGTCTGAAGAAAGGGCAAACATCCCTGGGAGGAAAGATAATTTTATGTCCTTAACAGTCGAACTCGGAATCGAAACACACAGTGAGGATGATGCCGTGTTTGGACTCTTCTTTCAGCCCTGTGGGACCAGGAAGAGGAGAGTGAATCTCAGGCACTGATGGACCTTGGATATTATTTAGCAATTGCTTTCCCTTAAGGGACGAATAGGTAGCCTGGGCTGGGAATCAGACTCTAGCAATTTCGATTTAATTTGAAGTTACCTTTAATTTATGACAAATGGTTCTTATTCTTTCTTTCATTTTTTTCCATTTATAGTTAAATAGCTTTCTTTATAAAAGCCAGCTGTCTAAGTGGGAACATTTGAAGAACCACAATAAATAAATATGGTTTTCTTATTCTGGATTAAGTAACACCAGCATTAGAAAAGAAAAAAAAAAAAAAAAAAACAATGCAAGAGAATATACAAATAACTACACATAAATGAGTAAAGTTGAGCAACCCTTGGTTAATGCCTTTTCATATTATGCAAATGCCGTAACAGAAGGACTTGTATTATGTGTATGTGCTATACATGTGTGTATGTACACATGCTCTTTTGTATATGGAGCCCCAAGAAGTATCTCCTACAGTCACTCTCTACCTTTATATATTAAGGCAAAGTCTCTTGTTGAATCTAGAGTTTGCAGTTCTAGCCAGCTTACCTGCCTCTAGATTCCCTTCTGGGATAACAGTGGAACTAACACTCCCAATCAGCTTGTGTGGGGGTTCTAGGGAATCTACGTTCTGGTCCTCACACTTGACACAGCAAGCACTTTACCCACTAAGCCACCCCCAGAGCCCTGCATAGCATCTTTTGGAAGCTCACGTGGCTCCATCTCTTTCATTTACTTGAACCTCTTGGTGTCAGTACAGTGGCTGGTGGGACAAAGAGAATGAAAAGTTCGGAAATCCATAGGCTGTGATACCTGAGCAGCCATGACATTGTTAACCTGTTGGTGCTCTCAAGGCAGTTACTGAATGTTCTATTCCTGGCCTCAAGCTGTCTCTCCTGAAACCTGGGAGAAGAAACAGTCTGATAGGTAAAGAGAAGCTGCCAAATGCACATAGATAAAGGAGCCAGAAGAAGCTGGTTCCCTACTGACACATTCCTGTAATCCCAGCAGCCATGGAGATATGAGGATCAAGGAGTTGGGGTCAGCCAGACTATGAGCACCACATTAGGCAGGGCTACATTTCAATTCAAAAACAAAGCAAGCCACCAAAAAGAAGTATCTTTTTCTTTTTCTTTTTCTTTCTTTCTTTCTTTCCTTCTTCCTTTCTTTCTTCCTTTCTTTCTTTCTTTTTTTCTGAGACAGGGTTTCTCTGTATAGCCCTGGCTGTCCTGCAACTCAGTAGACCAGGCTGGCCTCAAACTCAGAAATCCGTCTGCTTCTGCCTCCCAAATGCTGGGATTAAAGGTGTGCGCCACCACTGCCCAGCTTGTTTTTCTTAACCAGTATGTAATTATTTTTTCTTGAACTTTGCTTTATAAAGACCACTGATTTTTTTTTTTTTTTAAATTTAAGACAGGGTCTCTTTATGTAGCCCTGGGTAGCCTGGAAATCAATATATACACCAGGCTGATCCCCCTGCTTCTGCCTTGTAAGCTTACAAGCTTACACCATCAGGCTCGGCCTCACGGTCCATTTTAGCCCTCATATAATGCATGCAGATTTTTGGACATCACCAAATTTTATTAGAGATATTCTTGTAAATGCTTTTGTTTAAAAAAAAAAAAAAACTGTTCTAATCATGTATGTCTTTTGATCATAAGACCTTTTTTTTTTTTTTAAGTACTAGACTGAGGTATGAGTGTAATTTATTAAGGTAACATGATTATGTTAGAAATTTGGATAAAGAATGATTAAACACAAAGAGAAAAGAATTGTTTTATCTCTGCGTGAGATACGTGGGAACTCTTGGTTCTCATTAATTCATGTGTCCGTGAAGAGATTCGGCTTGTTGCCAGAGAGACATAATCTTCAGCAGACACTAGGCACAGAAGGAGAGAAAGCACAGTCTGCCGGGGAACTTACACAACCTGAAAAGCAGAGAAGCCAGTACCAAGTCAGGGTCTTGCTTGTTCAGTGAAACAGTGAAGGTAAGGGGACAGAGACCCCTCCAGGTGGCTTTCATCAGCATGATTTGGACAGCCCTCAAGCATCCTTCCTAACTCTTAATAGAAGATGGGTAAAGGATGCATGGATGGGGCATGAACCTGGAGTGAACTTATGTCTGTAACAAGTGCCTCTGTCTTCAATATTCTTAAAAATAGACTTTTCTCCCAGGCTCCAGATGGAATCAGAAGATGTTATGGTTGTAGAAAATAACCATTACTTCCGCTGTGCTTGCCGTAAAATACAGGAGTTCAGAAATGGACTTGTTTCTTGGACTGTGCTTAAGAAAGGCAAACTGACATTCTGAGCCCAGTATGAGACACCAGGGTCATAGATTGCAGTCAGAATTCCTGACGATCTGTAGCACCCCAAGGGATCTTGTACCCTGAGCAGTGCAATCTAGGATGACACTAGATGGGTAAGGGAGAAGACCCATTTTGTAGAGACACATTGTTCTCAGATGAGTTGTTTTATAAAGAAACACGAAAATGAAATCGTTTGGAAAGTGATGATATCATTTTGGCCTCAGTGCATCCACTGGAAAGTGCCTGAGTGCCCGCCCCCCAGGTGTCCTTTTGTCCTGCTTGCAGCTCCCCATATTGCCCATGCATTTTATTTCCCAGATGCTGGGTATGAGTTGGACTTGTCTTCAGCAGACCTGAGCCTCCCTTGTTTTGGCAGATGCTGTGTGTGAGCAGAACCTCCACGCCCTCAGCTGCCATGAAGCTTATTTCTCCCAGGGACTTTGTGGACTTGGTGCTAGTGAAGAGATATGAGGACGGCACCATCAACTCCAATGGTAAGTGCCAGTAGGTGTTTTTGGCTGTGCTAGATGCTGGGCTCTCTCTTACGCACCCCTGATCTTCAAGGAAAGCTGGGTGATTGGAAACCATCAACAAGCTCATGTGTTCCATCCTCTTCCCTTGTAGAGTTGAGATTTTTGTGCCATAGGGTTTAAAATGGGGAGAACATATACCTGGGCTTTATTATGTGTGTCCCAGATTTTTGTCAGCACTGTTTTTATTTCTGCTGATCTCAGTTTATGCCATGGACATGCAGATAGCAGCAAATCTCTGTGTATGTCAGTGTGTCTCGTCCACAGGAGCATCTTAGTCTTATGGTTGTTTTCTGTACTATTCCTGCCCTCTGGGGAGCAGAGCCTAGTGATTCCTTTGTATCTGCCCCTGGGGAAGATGGGGAACACAACCCCCTTTCTATGGGCTGAAATCTGAGAGAGGAACCTTTCTTCTACCCTGAGTCTTATAGTCTAGAATGTTCTTTCTTCTGAAATTCTTAAAGGGTTGGAGAAAACTGTGTGTGGTAATGAGTGCATGTGTGTGCATGTATCTGAGCATGTGTGTTTGGGTGAGGGGGAAGATGCATATGTGTGAACTGGAGTGAGAGTTAGTGTGAAGAAGTTGGCAGGTGGCAGAACCCCTTGCTGACATGCTGGGCTTCAGTCACGTGGCCTGTGCAGAGGGAGGATCCTCAGTGCTGGTGGTGGTGACCCTGTTGTCTGAAGGTGAGTTCACTGACTTCATAAATGTCTTCCAGCTACTCACGTGGAACATCCATTGTGTCCCCCAAAGCCGGGTTTTGTGAGAGGATTTAACCATCCATGCGGGTGCTTCTGTGAACCACTGCCAGGGTAAGGAAAGTAGGTGGAGAACTTTGCCTTAGACCTAACCATAACACCGCTGTGAACTCAGAAAACAGGCACTTTGACTGTAATCTATAAAAATAATATCGATGTTACAAAATGCACTGTCACACATCGGCATGCATGACATGATGTGCCACTGTAGGTGGCACCTGGCAAAGGGGTAAGGAGGCGTTACCGGATTAATTTTTGTTGTTGTTAACTCAGAGATCTGCCACCCTCTGCAACCAGGTGCTGGGGTTAAAGGCATGTACAGCCACCAGGTGTCCAGCCATACAGGACAGGTCAGGCAAATGTCCCAGCCCCATTGGGCAAATAAGCAAACAAAGTTAGAATAGTTAAGTGATATGTCCACAGTCAAAGGCCAGGAGCATGGTGTACTGCCCAAGCTCCAGACCTTCTGGACTTTCTGAAGATACACACCAGACTAAAGTCGCTACAGGAACAAATTCGCCACTCTATGTTCACACAGTGACCACCTTCCTTTATAAGAAATGGGACAGATCTCAGGGCGTGGAAGACAGTTCTGAGATCATGTTGTGAATCAGCCCTGGAAAGAAGCCAGAGAGCCCTGAATTCACTCAGACACAGCAGGGTTTTCCCAGGAGCTCTCTGGGTAATGAATTACCTGAAGGTCCCAGGTTTATAACAAGCACCCCCCAAGTTAACAGGGAGAGGGATTACACCTGCTCATGGGTCCCTGTGTTTCTTGCAGATAGCCAGAGGGGAAGGTGTGGGCTTCCCCACGCAGTTCCAGGAGGCAGGTGTCAGTTCCTAGAATATTACTAAAACCCAGACAGAGCACCCCCACAGAACACCATGTCTGCTAAGCTGTCTCTCCAAACAGCTCTTGGAAGGCTTTTCTTAAATGTCAAAAATTTTGAATTTGACAGTAGTAGTGTGTGTGCGCACACACACACAGCTTTAGTTCCGGTACAGGGGAAACCAGACCCTCTGGCGTGGGCCTAGAAAACTACCCTTGACCACTTGACCTTGCTCTGTTCCCACCAGTCAGATGCTGAGACCTGCCCTGCCCTTCTTTCCAGGCATACTGCAAGGAGTGTCTAGACAAGTAGGAGCAGAGCCCTTTCTCCTTGAAGCTGGGTCTTAGGGTGGCTCAGAGAATACACAGTGTGCAAGCTTTAGCCTATGTAACAGTGGTGATGGCCCGGGTTCTATAAAAGGGGTGGGTAGGCCAGAGAGGTAAAATAACTACCCCAAGACCATGGACAGACTCAACAAGTGATAAAGTCACAGCTTAAACCCAGCCATCTGTCCTTCATGTTGACTATGTACTTTTTCTCTTTTTTTTTTTTTTTTTTAAAGAAAATACAGATAAAAAAAATCTGTTCTCTGAGTGCTTAATTCTGATGGGTGAGAGAAGATAAACAAGACACAAATGAAAATAATTATATTCTATATACACTAAAAATTGCTTACTACATAATTGCTGTGTAGAGAACTAAAGGATGGTGAAAGGATCTGGGGTACGGTGGAAGTGAGTCACCCCAGAGGTCACCAGAATTCTCCCAGATGGATCCTCACGTGGCACAGTGACCTGTGCAGGTGCAAGGTTCCTCTTGATGACAGGAAGCAGGTGTGGGCACAAAGGGAACAGGACGGGAAGAAGCCACTGTGTTGGCTCAGTGGAGCCAGGCGAGAAGCCAGGAAGTGTAGTCATTGAGAAAGCAGGGCCAGGCTCCTATAGACATCTGTGTCGGAGTAACTGGGAGCTTTAGAGAGGGCTAAGCAGCCGTGCTATGACTTCAGTGTAAACTGCTTTGTGCCCCGAGTAGAAGGAGTTGTGAATCAGAGCAAGAGGCCACACTGGGGAGCAGGGCTGTGTCCAGACCAGATTTGGAGGTGTCTGGGACTCGACTATCTATGAGAGAGGGAAAGCATCTCAGAGGGCAGAAGAGTCTTGGGAAGAGGCAACATCAGGGCTGCATTTGTGATGTGCCTGCTGTATACAGGGAGCATTCTCTATGCTCCACATGTGTTCTGATGAATGTGTCAGGACCAACTCCTGGCTTTCTCTGTGAAGACAGTCATGGCACTTCGGAGCCTCCTTCATCCATGCAGACTTTCCATGTGTCTTTCTTTCCCCATGTTGTCTGCCCTCTGTGATGTTCTTCCATCAAGCCCAGGGCTCCCCAGAGAGAAACATAGTCACTAACTCAGATTTCTTACTTACCTGTTTAAGTTTCCAAAGAGAACACAGCTGAGTGACTATAAGGGATAGCCTGAGCTCAGGGTGGGGATGGGGTGGGGTGGGGCAGAGAAAGTACCCCAGAATCAGTGGGAGGTAGGAAGGGAGAACATGGAATCTGACAGAGCTGAGGATTTGTGCCCTCTCCCTCTGTCTCTCCCTCTTTCCCTACCCCTCCCCACTTCTGTCTCTCTGCACAGGGATAAGCTGATAGCTCCTGCCACACAAAGCCCAGGAGGGGTTGGGGGGATGGGCTGTCAATAGCCATAAGAAGTAACTGCATCTGTCCTACCCAGGGCATGGCACTAGCTCTCCAATGTGTTCACTGTGTAGTGTGTCCCCTAGAGGATATGCTATTATCCACAACAAGAAGGTTGAGGGGAGTCCTGGTGACTGAATCTAGAGTAGGAGTAGAAATGACCACCATGTCTGGGCCACATCTGCTGGTCATGACTCTGTGCTACTCCATATGTCCATGATACATGCCTAACCCACCTCTGCTATTTCTTCTTCAGGGAGCCAACAAAACCAATCTGGTCACATTCTTCCAGACAGACCTGAATGGCTACCTCCCTCAGAGTGTGGTGGACTCCTTCTTCCCTCGAAGCATGGCTGAGTTCTACCAAAACCTCCAGAAGGCGGTGAGGAAGTTCCATCACTGACAGTCGCCTATTGGCAAGGAATGCCTATGGCCCTTCAGGAACTCCAGCTGTTGAGCCTCAAAGAGCACGGAAGAGCTGCTGAGGCTTTTCGAGATACCATAGTAAACAGCAAATCTCAGGGTACCATTCCAGAAGGACAGCCCATCCTCCTACGCCACCCTCCTTCCTCTTGGGCTTGGTGTGGAAGGAGCTGTCCGTCAGCTTGAGGTGGTGCACACGAACACGTGGCAGGCCAGGCCAGGTCCCGTGATGGCTACCTGAGAGATGGCTCAAGTACTCTTTGATTCCTTATGGTCCAGAGCCCTGTGTGCTGGTTGCTGTCAGACACCTTGTCCCTGGGCTGGTCTTAAAGAATCATCATCCATTGTGGTCGCTAAGTCCTGCTTCCTCTGGCATCTGTAGTTCCCAGACTCCTGTATTTCCTTTCTGATATGCTTTTGTATACAAACTATTAGCACAAGACTTTCCCCCTTTACAAAAGTGTCAACTTGGAAAATGGTGTTTTAAAATCAAAGGATAAGCCTTAAGGAAAAAGACTTTCAATCTAACTTTTGTGGTATCTTCCATCAGAATCATCTCTTCCTATCTGTTTTTTCCCTTCACCGGTTACGTTCACATCCCCATGAAACCAGATTGTATTTGTCTTAGGCAAGTCTGGATCTTGGGGAAGGAGTGTGAGTTCTTGTGGCCCCTGTACATGACTGTAAGCGGGGCCAGCTGCTCCTCTGTGCATGCTGGACTCTGGGGAGAAGAGCCCCCTGGTATATACCTCACTATGCCCTCAGTCATGATGGTGAGGCAAGGGTGCTGGGCTGTCCTGGCCCCATCAGGTTTTGCTACCATTAGGAAGGAGGAAAGGATGTCTCCTGTGCTGTGAGACTGTCTATGCCTATCGTATCTGACACTGACCACAAAGCCTGCCGTTCCTTTAGGGACAAAGGGTATCTCCTTAGCTTTTCAAGTAAATTTAGATTCTTGCTTTCAATTATATAGAGAAAGGAAAGATTTCTGTTGGCTGACATTGTCTTCAGACACATGATGCCCTCACTGTCCTCAGCTGCTCCCCTTTAGTAGATTTTAATAGTTCTCTTCCCTTTGTTCTTCTCACTGTTGTTATGGTTGGGGCGGCACGGGTTTAGTCAAAGGGCTCATTAGGACACAGGTTCATTTTGATGAGGCTTGTTCAGAATTTCCTGCAATCTGTATAGATCTGTCTGATTTTCTTGCTGCTGCCTTTTTCCCTGGGGTTTGAACGCTGACTGTTGATCTCTTTCTGTGATCTCTCTCTGGTTTGTCTCCATATTAAGCTTACTTACTTGATGTACCATTATTTTGGATGTGACCCACCTTGAGATTTTTGAGACGGACTTTCTCATTGGCTTTAGACTCACCAAATAGGCTAGATTGGATGACCAGCAAGTTCCGGGGACCAGCATCTTTCTGCTTCCCCAGGTCTGGAATTACATGTTGAATGCTACCGCATCTGGTTCTTTTCTTTTTTTCTTTTTGTTTTCGTTTGGTTGGTTTGGTTTGGTTTAGTTTTGGGGTTTTTTATTTGGTTGGTTGGTTGGCTGGTTGGTATTTTTCTTGTTTCTCGGGATTAAGTTCAGGTTGCCATGCTTGCACAGCAAGCATTTTACTAACAGCTGTCTCCCCAGTACCACACCTTTCACTGTTAGATCAAATGTACTTTCTATTAAATCTGATAGATTGATATAAAAGGTATCCTGAGTTCCTTTTCTGCTTTAGAACAGAATTGAGAGTAAACTGGAGAAGTAAGCATGCCAGCTCCAGTAACATGCTGTCATTTTTCAGAGTAAGTGAGGCTGAGCTGTCCAAGAGTCACTGACGGGCCTTACCTGAAGACAGGATCCAGCTGGGTTTCTGAGTCCACTTCTAGCAAATATTTCTGGCTTTCAATTCTGGAGAAGCCGGCAAGTTATAGTAGCAAGCTTCCATTGGCAGTGCCTTGAAATAAATGGGCTCTGGTGGTTCATCTGTGACCCTTGCCAGGCCTCCCCATGTCATCTGTATTTCATGGAATGACTGGGGATGAGGATCTGAACCCCTGGCCCAGACCTGGTGAAAACTATACTTGCTGTGGATAATGGACAGTCACATCGAGTTGCCCTGAGCTTGGCTATCAGCTATTCAGAAATAACCAAAGCAAATATTATGCTGGCCATGCACATGCTGCCAACATGCTAGGCGGTTGTTTGTTTGTTTTTATTCCCTCATATACTGTTTTAAAGCTCCTGGGCCTCCTCACATCACAGAAGGAAGACTAAATCTCTGCCCTACCACCACATCCTAGCCAAACAAGCTATTTATTGTTCTGGGGTTCAGCACCCTCCAATACACTGGTGCAGGACCGCCATTGGTGAAGTGGCTGTGGTCACTGATGACTGTCATTTAATATCAAGCAGAGTGCCTGACACGTGACAGATAGGACATTAGTAATAATTTTATTTTAGGCTCGTATCCATGCTGGTTCCTCATATCTGTCCACTCCTTAACTCACACTCCACTTCTCTGTCTTCTGGTTCCCCTCCTTCTAGGATCTCAACCCAACCAAAAGTCTTCTACGTGCTTGAAAGTGTTCTGCACGAGATGCTGCATCTCATAGAGCTGTTTCTAACAACACATCCCCTTTCCTTAAACCCGGGCAGGTTTTTGCCTGCTCTCGGCAGGAGTACAGCAGAAGCAATGTTATGAGTCTTCAAGGGCAGAACATTGAAAAGGTGCACCCCCTCCTGGCTGTGTTGCACCCAGGCAGCACGGTGCAGAATCAGCATGGTGCAGACGCACCAGCCATGAAGAGATTTCTCCAGTCATCACCCAGCACCTCTGGGAGAGGCACAAGCAATGACCCTTCACAGGACCCCAGCCCAGCCTTGACTTGCTCTAGCTGATGCTGAGGCGTTCCCTCCAAGACATGAGATGCATGAGAGAAGAAAAATCGCTGCCACGGGGTGACTTTCATAGTCCCTACGTGATTTTCAAATCAGGCCATTTGTTTCATGGCAAACTGCAATACAACCATTTTATTACGGCGCCAGAGTATTACCACTAAGCTGTCTATATACAGTCTACGGTTTGTATCAGCCACCTCTGAGTGACTCGGTCCTGACATTTGGAACAACCCTCTTGGTGGGCAGTGTGTCAGAAGGTCCAAACCTGAGCAGCAGCTACCAAAAGCACACCTGGGCTTTCCCCAGCCTGGGTGAGGTGGGCAGCAGAGACCCTGAGAATCAGCAATTACTGGAGCTTCATGCTCCTGCTTTGTCTTAGCATTGGCATCCTGTCTCCGAGTCTGCAGAAGCTGTTTGCTTGGGGTGGAAGCCATTCCTTCTGATGACTATAGTGACAGGTCCATCAGGTAATGCCTTGATGACGTTCCAGGCTTCAAACCTTGTAAGACCTTGCACAGCAGTGCCAGCGAGCTGCAAGATCTCATCTCCTGGCTGGACCATCTCACCTTGTTCTGTCCCTATAAAGAAAGAGAAGATGACAGGTGATCTTGGGCTTTGCAGGTAACAGGAACAATAAAAGACCCTTTCTGAGGAGCCAGGAAAGCTTACAAGTGGATAGCACACCCATCTTTAGGAGCTTGTGAAAGATTTATTTCACAACATGGTAGCACAGAGCTTGGCCATCAGGCTTAGCTCTCTGGGACTTAGAAAGCTTCAAAGACAGTCAATGCTGTTTTTAAGTGAGGAGCTAGCAGGCAGTCTCAAGCCACGGCCTGGTTAGGGACTTTCACAATCCCTAAAGAACCCCTGGGTTCTGTGTCCTCACTAAACCTCTCTATTGATCCCCTGATTCATACTGACAACCTACTTCTGATGACATCATCAGCAATGGGTGGGAAGTGGTGTGAGCTGCTGAGACATTTGTGAAACAATCTTCACAGGGCGTTTGGCTTCAAACAGCCTGGGAAGAACGCTGTATCCACTCGGAAAGACTTAACCCTGGATGCACTCATAACCCTGCGTGGTGTCTACTCAGTCAAAGACGCATGCAGAAATCACAAGATCTTCTTTTACTGTTTATATTGAAGGGACCTCCCCCTACTACACACACACGTGCACACACACACACACACACACCATTCTTGACACCTTGGCCTTAACCAATAGTGAATAACAGTATAAAATAATAATGAAAATATAGTTAGGGATATTGAGCAATGCAGTGGGCATTGTGCTGGTGTTCTGCACCCATGGCAGCATTCCTTGAGGGTACACAAAAGTAGATTCTCTTTTCACAAGCATGGAAACCAAAGACAGAGACCCTTACTCAAAGCTTGAAAGTGGCTAGTCGTAGGATCTAGGTTCGAACTCTGTCTTGCAGGCTCTAGCATCCACATGCCATGGCACCACACCTCCCTGTGGCTAGAGGTTCATTCCTATGTGTTGCACACGGGCCCACAATAGTGAAGCAACTTGCCACTGTGCATGGCAAACCTAACATTAGAACCCAGGTCTTAACAGCTGGCCTTTGACCAATGTGCCTTTATCCATATCCCTATCCCCTTGCCCAAGACTTCCAATTAAGAAGTAGCAAGGTGTTGCAGATATATCTGCATGGTAGCTATAAGGCATTCATAATTTTCTCAGGAAAATCCGTATCCAGCTGACTCACATGTCAGATTATCAGGCAGCCCAATCCATGATGGATAAGACAGTAAATGGAAAATAAACACAAGAATCAATGAATGCAGGGCTAGGGTAAATCTAGCCAGGCTATTAGACACGTGCGTGCCTCTGGCTTTACTCAAAATATTAAAATCGTACACATCATGGATTATTTGATTTGTTTGAGACAGATTCACGCATATAACCCAGGCTAACTGTTTATTGACTTCACTATGTAGCCATGGGTGACCCTGAACTCCTGATCGTCTTGTCTTCACCTCAGTCCTATCACAGCTGTATCATTTTGAAGCACATTGATGGGAATAGTATTGATCTCTCTCAGTGCATCTTTTAATGCATCTCAACTCTGTGCCTCAAGTGAGGGCCTAACTTGCCTCTTCCTAACCTTGGTCCTGCCAAGCTGATCCAAGCCTAGGGCTTAGTCATGGGAGAGGACCCAACACAAAGAGAAGTTTGAGTAGGGCTGAAAAGGGTCACAAGGTCACAAAAGCAGAACTGAACACAGGAATCAACACGTGACTCAAGAGAGTGTGGGAACCCACCATGGCCAAAGAGGTTCTCAGGAGTTCTGGGTTTGGAGGTGTTTGCTGCATAGTCACGACTGAAGAGTATACAGGGGAAAAAAGGAGCCTACCTTTGAAAATCCTGTTTATGGTAAGAGGCTTGTCACCATGCAGGGAGCCCTTTCCGCCCTCCAGGCTGAAGCCCAGCCCTGCGGAGGTCTTCTCCAGTGTCACTGTGCAGACAGTGGCCTCCTCTGCAGAAAAAATCACATGGGCTTGGTCAGTGGTGTGCTCTTCTCTCAGGCCCAGATCCCCAGGCTGATGCTGGCTGCTTAACTACACACAGACACACAGACACACACACACACACACACACACACACACACACACCACAGACACACAGCCATACACACTCATGCTGAAATAGACTCGGATCTCTGTAGCACATCAAGCATGCTAGAAGGTATGATGTCAGGGCCACACATTACCACACAGTGCCACCAAGCATGGATCTAAATGGCCAAAAACAGAACGTGGCTCAAAAGGAGCCTCTCCCCACACCAGCCCCTACTGCATTGGGATCACTTACTAGAGTCTACAGAAATGTCACTGGCTGCTGAAGCTGAGGCGGCAGAATCACTAGAGGAGTTCAGGTCATGAGTGGCCTCCACAGTTGCCCTCCTGGTGACAATCACAGCTTGCCTTGGGTCCCGAGCTTGGCGAAGGATAGCTAGGGCATCGTTGTGGGTAGCGCCCTTGAGAGATTTGCCATTGATGGAAAGAACCTCGTTGCCTTTCTGAATTGTGCCTTCCTGGGAAGCCAGCCCATTTGGAAACACTCTGTGAACCTGAACAAGCCACAAGAGTCAGGAGTCACAAATCCACGCAAATCACATCCCTTTTTGTGCTGGCAGAGGCCTCTGAGACAGGTATCCAACTAACCCCCAGAGGAAGTTAGGCCAAAGACAACACAGACCGACTGTATCTCAGGGCAGAGTAACTGGACTGGGCCAGCATTCCAGAATTCCCTTTCCTTCTCTAGTTAGGGAAGAGACCAACATTGATGGCCAGTGAGTACTCAGCACTCTTCCCACTCAATACCCTTGACCTATCCTATAACCCCAGCCACTCCCATTGAACGTCTTTTGCCTTACTTACTCTAGATCATATTTCTGAGAGTGGTTTCCTAGGAAAACTGAATCTAGGGCTTATTGAGGGATATTTATGAGAACAGGTTTCTTAGATCAAAGACATTTGGCGACACCCAAATTGTAAAGAAAATCTCCAAAAACATTTGTTGTTTAAAATGCTAGCAATCCTACAATGACAATTTACATCTTTGTTCTCTGAGTAAGCAATGTAATAACACAGTGGCACCCCAAATGCATTTCAGGAGAGCTTATCATTTCCAGAGAGATGTTCATGCCCCATTTTCTACAGGAAGTACTTGAGGTACACTATCCTAGGCTGCCTGGGCATCCTTATTCTTTAGCTGGTCCCTTTCTCCTTTCTGTGTGATGTGCAGGATTGTAAAAACTATCTTACAGTCAGAAAGACAGCTCAGTGAGTAGAGGTGCTTTGCCATCACACCTGAGGCCTGAGTTTGATTCCCAGATACATGCCACACACATGGTCTGGATCATGAATTCAAGAGGACCAGAAACCATGTGGGTCAACAACTGGTCACCAGAAGCTGTGGGCTAATGAGAGGTAGCTCAGCTGGTCAGATCGACTAGGCCAGAAATGATTAGGTGTCCACAAAGAAAGATGCTTAGAATAGAGGTCTGCTCACCTCCCCGTGCTCTCCCAGACTCTAGGTCGTGGAAACAGGAGACGGGGCATAGGCTCTGCAGACTCTGGGTGAGTGCTGTAGTGTGTATAGCCTGCACATTGCACAGTAATCTCTTCTATCCCTTGGCTGGATCCTACTGAGCTCAGCCAACCCACAAGTCAGTTGAACATTTGAACATGCTCAGTTATCAACCGTCCACTTGAACATTATCATTCTTTAAGTAGATAAAAGGAGGATACCCTCTCCTTTGCAAGAATTTACCTTTCATGGGCTCCTCTTTACATAGTGTGGAAAAGTCTACATTACTGGTCTAGAGGTTTCTAAAAATGCCCTATGGCCATAAACTGAAACTATCTAAATCCTTGTGACTGCCATGATTTAAATTTCCAGAGGAAATTATGTGAGATTGTACCAACGTTTTCCCCAATTCATCCAAGTGTATGCACACATATGTGTGTTCGCAGCAGCATGTATGTGCACATACATGTGGAAGCCACAGAACAACCTCAGATGTCACAGCTTAGGCACCTTTCCCTTTGTTTAAGACATGGCCTCTCACTAGCCTAGAACTTGCCAAGTAGGCTAGGCTGGCCGACCATCGAGCCCTGGGAATCTGCCTGTCTTTGCTTCCCTCGCTCTGGGATTACAGATGCACTTCCATGCCCAGCTTCGCTGGGACATGAATTCTAGGCATCACACTGAACTTCCCATGTTTGTGAGCCAAGTGCTTTATTGACTGAGATATCTCCCTGCTTCTGATCTCCATTTTTAATATACCCTCTACATATTTTCAAAATTACAGAGATTAGGGCTTTAAGTTGTACAAACTTCCCGTTCAGATGTTATGGCGTAGAACATGTTCGTGCACACAAGTGTGCATGTGTGCACATATACACAAGGTGTTTTGATACTCCATGTGTATTTCCTGTTTACTTTGTTGTACTGAGGCTGTTCTGGGTACACAGAGCCGTTTGTTAAAGGCACATAATACCGAGGGTTAAATACAGATCAGAGAGGAGCCCATAGTGTGTCTCTTGGGAAGGATGGTCGCAATGATTTTCCTTTAAACCTCCTGTCCTGACCCCTGCCCAGTGGCCTGGCATTCCCTACAGAAGACCCCTTCTGGGAAAGTCTTCTGACCCCCAGGAAGCCACTCTGGCTCTGACATGTCCATCCCTGGACCACTCACCGTGATCACCTTGTTTTCTAGATCTGCCCCTCCTGCCAAGCTGAATCCAAGGCCAGCACCTTCTTCCTTGTGTAAGATGGTGACATGAATGCTGTCTAATTGCTGTGGGTGAAAATGCATACATTCACAAACACGGTACTGCAGCAGCATGAACAGTTTAACACAGGCTTTAACACCACACTGGGTTGTTTTATTAAACACCAGCTGGGCCAGTACTACCACCTCCTCAGACTTCCGTTTCATCACGCAGGAATTACAGGAAGCTTCGGAGAGTAAACAAATGTATGTAAAACAGCAAGCCCAGCTCTCTTCTGTTCCTACTCACCCACTCACACCCACTTCCCACAGGCTGGGCTGCACATTGCAAAGTCAGCTAGAGAGCCCCGCAGGCTGGAAGATGCTGCTTTACCATGGCATTGTGAGACAAGGGCACGATTTGGGTCAACCTCTCAGAGGCCAGTACTGTTTCATAGGAGCTGGCTGCTCCTTCTTCCACAGGCATAGCAGCAGTAAATGGCCCAGTTGGCATCTCGCTCTGTCATACATGCACTTACAAATGTAAAACAGGCACACAGGCACAAACAGAAACTCCCAGTCAGGAGCCAGGACAACTCTCCTACACTAACCAAAGGCAGAGGCTCCCATTCTAATCTCGAGCTGGATCCTGGAGCTCCAGTGCCCACAAGAGCCACGGAGGTCACATACATGGGCAAGATGTACAGGCATGAGTGACAGGCACAAAGAAGGCGGGCCAAACGCATCTGCGTATTAGGATTGGCAACCTCAGAGGAAGGCAGTCCAAGCGCTACAGGCTCATTCCCTTTAGACAAAACACTCAGAAATATAGGACTTATGACATACAAGCACTTTAAAAGATCAAGTAAATTTTATTTTCAGGCCCATAGCTCTTGGGCCACTAATTTGTATATGACACTAGGAAATAAAAACATGACAAAGCAGTTCATTGGCTGTGGGCTACCAGAGTCCCTGACTTGGAGGTCTTCTGCAGTCTCTTAATGTGGAGTTCCTAGGTCAGAGAAGGAACCAAAATGTGAAGGTCTCATCGAACCACATGGCCCACAGATATCAAATTATTAGGAGTTGTTGTTGTTTTGTTGTTGGTGGTGTGTGGTGGTGGTGTGTGTGTGTGTGTGTGTGAGTGTGTGTGTGTGTATGTGTACGCGCGTGCGCGTGCACGTGCCTGTGTGTTGTTGTTGGTTGGTTCGTTGGTTGGTTTTTGGTTTTGTTTGTTTGGGTTATTTGTTTGTGTGTGTGTATATGTGTATATGTGTATATGTGTGTGTATGTTTAATTTTTTGTTTTTTGTTTGACCTGTGGGTGGTTGCCATACTAGAAACAAAGTCTTCTACTGACACTTTAGATAGGCAGCTCAGAACTTGAAGTTTTCCTCCCAGTGTATTATTTTTTATTAGACACAGGTCTTAGGGACCAATGTCTACAAGTGATTATCGAGACCCTGAAAGGAGAAGCCACAGCCCCAAAGCACTGTGGGTTCATCAGACTTAACTACCACACCTTTGACCTGAAAGGGCCCATGACTCTTCCAATAAAATAAGTCTGTCCTTCCCAGTCCTCATTATCCCAGTGCAGGTATACGGTATGGAGCCTAAGAAGCTTCCAGAGAGTGAGACCCCCAAGGCCAACTCCTGACAGCCAGCCCAGCTCTGGCTAGGCTATTTCCTCTCTAAACCCCATTGGCTGTGCTCAGCAACTACATGGGAAGTGGAGCTTTCAGGATGACCTGGCTGAGACACAAGGCCCTCCTGAGCTCACCTTGAGGTGGGCAGAGGAAATAATGAAAGCATCAAGGAGAGAGCCTACCTCATCTACACTCTTTACCACTGGCAGTGCTACGCCATGTGGCTTCTCTCTGGACACACATGCCATGTCAGTAGCCCATGGATGTTGGCATAGCACTGAGCATGGGCTTAGCGTCAGAGCACACTGGCTTTGTAACCATGGATCTCCCTTCTCATTCATAAAATGGCAAAAGATACCAGGACAAGGGGCCTGGCCACACACAACACAACACAACACACACACACACACACACACACACACACACACACACACATCCCATCCCAGCTAAGAACAGGTGTTAACACTTGCTGTGTCAAGTGACATGGTATCCCTCTACCACTGGCAGGACAAAACCTGACCTGTTGCCAGCCAGTACCATAACAAACCTTAAGGCCCATGAACTTCTTAGCTATTTCCCCTCTGGCTCACCTAGGATGACAAACAACAGCCCTTGTCACTGCAGATGTACACTCAGGCAACCTACCTTCAATGTCGCCTCGTCTAGGACTCTCACTTCCTCAATGAGTTTTTTCAGTTCTTCTGTGCTCAGCAAGGAGATAACTGACTGGCCGGCCTGAGAAGAACAGTGGTTCCTGTCCTCGGTTTCCCCCGGCTCTGTGAGACCTTCTGAATATTCTCTCAGCTCTGAAAGGCTTTCACAAGCAGAGATAACACAGTGTGAAAAGCAAAGATTCTTGATCAACTCCATCCTGTCAGGGGCTCTGTGAGCTGCAAGCTATTCGGGAACTCTGTTGTTGGATATGACATATCCACTCTCAGCAACACAAAACAGTAAATAAATCACAGCTGATTCAAGAGGGAAGATCCAGCCTTGCAGCAGAAGACCTCAGATCCCCTACTAACCCTCACATATGTGAAACTGGTCACACCCACCTCCTGACTCTAGTTAAAGAGGGAAAAAGATGTACAAGCCAGGACTCTGCTCACAGAGTCAGAGGCTGAGCTGAAACAGAACTAAATATCCTACTCCCTCCCAGGTCTTGGGCCCATGTGAAGAGCAAACCAGATTCCTACTAGAGAGCATCTCCTGGCCTCACCCAGAGCTCCTTAAGTCAAGACTGGACCTTCCTTTTGCCTCCTGTATCTTTGTGGGCGGTTTACCCAGGGACCTGGTAATATCCACCACTTCCCATTCCAGCCAAGGACGGCTGTTATGTAAACTACTCCTTAACATGGAAAACAGAACTCCAATGCGCATGTGTACATACACACATGCACATGCGCACACGCAATGAGATGAAATGATTTTTTTAAGCAGTGTGTCTGAGAAATGTTTAAGTGCAATATAATGTAAAATAGAAAGAGAGATAGGGTGGAGATCAAGCAGGGCACAGACACTCACTTGAGAGAGAACCCTGTGTCAGAGGCCACGGCTTCACCAAACCCCTCTGCAGCTGTGCTGTTGTTGCAAGGTGACTTTGGAGACACCCTCTCCTTGGGGATGCAGGTGATCTGGCCACAAGAGACTGAAGATGGAAGGCACAGCAGGGACTTCATGACAGCAGATGACAGCTGGCTGCTGATGGAATAAAGCTTACTGGCCTTCTCATCCAGCAGCTTTGTCTCGCAGGACTGGGTCCTGGTCAGGGGGAAGCTCCGTGCCCGCTGACTTGGCATCTTGAGGCCTGGTCCTTGAATATCCTCACTTTGTGTTGTCAACAGTCTCAAGAGGGGGTCTGGAGACAAAGCTTTTGGGCTGGGTCGCTGACCTGGGGGAGGAGACTCAGCCACACCTGGGTCCCTGATCTCTGAGGAGTTAGGGAAGGTTGTGGACATAGGCTCTACCTCTGTCTGCCTGTGCGTAGCAGTTACTGTAGCCCCTTGACCCAGGGGACCAGAAAACCGCCCCCCATCTTGCTTTCCTGGAAGTTTGGTAGTCTCTCCAGAGCTGGGCTGCAGACTCAATCTCTGGACTCCTCTATCTGGCAATTGTGAGGAGCCAAAGTTTTCAAAGGAGCTGATTCTCTGCCTGATGGAGGAGGAGGCCTGAGACTGTGGCCCTGGGGAGTCCCTAGAAACTGGTGTTGGCTGAATGGCTGAGGCTACTTCTGGGGGTCTTCTGGAATCTGGGACACGATTCCTCAGACCTTTCAAGCTCTGCCGAAACCAAGCTGGCTTTGGGGCTACAGGGGGCCCCTTCTTCACAGTGCTGCCATCTGCTGACTTGTAAACTCTGGGAGCACCATTGGCAGTGTCTATTTTTGACAGGCCTCCCTCTGGGTGGCCCTGTGTCCCATCCTCTTCACCAAGGCTGGTGTTGGGCTGTAGTGGCATGTGGCTATGGTTCTCACTCATGATGGGGCTAAATAAGTTTTTGATGCAGTCGGAAATTCTAACCCAAGGGTCTTCAGTGGTGGTATCAAAGCTATAGTCCATCCGCACCTGCCTCTTCAGCAGCGGGTGTTTTCCTGGGGATGCTGGAGTCTCTGGTGGGCAGAAACAAAGCCAAACCTGAGCATTATACTCTGTTGGGGATTTTCTTCCTAAATTCAAGTTACAGTGCCGAAGAGCTCAGGAGCAGAAACAGTGAACGTGGTGGGCGCTGGTGCCAAAGGCTGTCACCTAACTGGGGTACCAACAGGTAAAACTGGAGAAACAGAGGAGAGTGCCATGGACCATCTAAACATCCTAGAACTAGATGTGTTCTTTGAAAATATCTGCTGTCATTTGACAAGAGAGGACTCTAGCAGTCAAGAAGGATGAGTGGCCATGGTTTTCAGAGTCAGGTAAGAGCCCATGTCACCTGAACTTCTCACTCTAATGTCCTCTCCACTGTCTAAAGTAGTCACATAGCTAATGTACCAAAAAAAAAAAAAAATGTAAGGTGAAAACAATTCTTTTGCCTTTTAAACTTTCACTTTACAAGTCTCAAGTTGGTCACCATATTTGATTTGGACTACCTATGCCATTCTAAAGCAAGAAGAGTGGTTATGGCCACTGGTAGGGTGTATACAGCTTACTGGGGCTCCCTCATTTCATACGCATATCTCATACCTACAGACTTGCCTTTTTTTGGAAATCACAAATTCATGTAAGTAGGATACTCTGTCCCACACTCAGGTCATTGACCAGCTTGCTTGAAAAATAAGTTTTTCTCAATCAAAAGAATTGATGAAACTGTTTCAGGGAGAGAAAGCTCTGGCGTTGATGGGCTATAACTCGGGCAATGGGGATGTGGTAAGCCCCCCGAGGAGTTTCATCATCCACTTTATGCCCATGATGTTCTCAGGCTGCCACGTCCAAGGGGCAACATGGCAGAAGCTTTCTCAGAATAAGAAAACCTTAAACTGACATCTACCTGCATGAGTAGGGGAGATACTGCACTCAGATCCCTTTCTGAGGAACATGGGAGGTTGGCGCATGAGCCCTAGCAGTCAAGAGGGAAGTCACTGGGCCATTCTCTGTATTCACCATGCCTCATCCTTCTCTATGCACAACTAGGCTGCTTGGACTTCATTTTAAGGACAGTCTTTATATGAGAATGCACCCTCGTATGAGGAACACTGCTTCCTCCTATGTTCTGTCACAGTGCCTAGCCTCAAGGGAAGTAGACCCATGCATGATCATGAAGGCCTGGGTGGGTGCTAGTGGCTATGGGACTTCAGCAAGGAAATCTGGCCCTCTCAGCCTCTCCCTACATTTATAAAGTGTTCAGCTGTAAGGGGCTGATGTGGTAAGGATGAAAGAGTCCAAGGTTCTACAGGCAAGTCCTCTGTAAACATGGGTGTATCCTCAGTAAGGTGACTAAGAGAAGGAAGTGTGGTCAGGTGGACTCACCCTTGATAGGGCACCTCTCTGTGTGTCTGGGTGAGATATCTAGATCATTCACAATGCCCTTAACTCTTCAGAGGCCTTCACATGCTTGAAAAATATGGTTTGTAGCCTCCCTATTTAACCTTTTGTGACACTGGGAGCTCCTCAGGTCAGGAGGGGGTCTGTGGCACCCCTTCCTCCTTCATCCCTGGCAGCAAGTACAGCCTCACACATCTACCATTCACCGTGTGCTAGCTGCAGTGAATCACATATTAGGATTCTCTGTGGCCTTTAATCTGTGCTCACTATTGAATGAGCTGACAAAGACAAAGTCGATGACCCAGAATCACAGCTAACAATGGGTGAATCCAGGATCCTCTGATCTTTCTAGTAAGCTGCTAAATAACCAAGATACCAGGTTGGGTTTACTGAAGTACCACTTGGATCTACCATTACTATCCACCTCCTCAACACAGTGACAGTCAGCAAACACTGCTCCAGCTTTTCCCAGGCTGCACTCTCAGATTTGGGCATAACAGATGAAGCATGACATCTTGCTGACACCCAGCTGCTCAAAGTAGCTGGGCTATTATAATCTTTGGGCATCTGATCATTTAGACCCTCAGGAATAGCCCACATTCCCAACACCAACACCCCAGAATCATTGCTTCAACCAGGAAGCATATCTATCACTCTAAAGAACACTTCCACTGTCCCCTTGCCCCTACACTCAGGACGCCTCACTGTCCACCAACCCCAGTCACAGGCTGTGTCCACTGTGCCCATGCAAAACACTGACCTCAGACCAAACTCTAGCTTCTACTTGATCCATAGAACTTTCTCCAGAAAGATCTTCCTTCTGGAAGATCCCTATGGTGGCTCACCTGGGCTGGCATTCCTCCTTGGCTCTCCATCTGTGGAGGATGAAGTCTGCGTGCTGACTGCAGGTCCTGGGCAGCAGGCAGCGGTGCAGGGGGTTCTCCCTGCAGTGTCTTCCTGTAGCAGCAGTGGCAGCAGCTCTCTGGTTTCCTGTGGTGTAAACAGGAAGCCAGACTGTGTCAAAACGGTAGTCTACAGCTGCAAGAAGGCAAGGCACTCTTTGATTAGGACTTGAAAGTGAATATTCAGACACCTTTAGACGGAAATTCACAGCAGCCATGAGAGAGAAAGGGGTCTCTTTTCTCCTGGGAAGTTGCTATATAGCTAACTCCTCTTAGATGCTCCAGGTGCGCCTGGGCTTCCAATGACCTGTTGTGCCCAATAAGGCTATGCATCATAGACACGGAAAATTACCAGCTGTCTGTGATGGGCACAAGAGGTGGGGATAAGAAATGTGCTGGCCCATTTTTGCTTCAAATAGCATGTTGGCCAACTATCTGACCCAGGGAGGTACACACAGGGGCCAAAGGAACTGTCTTCTAGTGTTTGCCTAAGTAAAGACCTAAGCCCCCTCAGAAGAAAAGCATGTCCATTGCTTGCCTCACTGGTTTTAAGTTCTTTTAAATTACATTAGTCCTTGTTTATTTATTGTGTTCACAGCACAAACCTAAGTATCAGAGGACAATGTATAGGAATCGCTCCTTCTACCATGTGAGGACTGAACTCAAATCATCAAACTTGGCAACAAGCACAATAACCCATTGAGCCTTCTTGCCAGACCCAATTTTGATTTCGTTTGATGCAAGGTCTTATGTATCCTAAACTAGTTTCCAGCTCTCTGTGTGGTCAAGAATTTCCCAAGGGCATGGATTCAAGCCTTGTACTGCCATACTGTTTTATATGGTATTGGAAGTCAAATCCAGGCTTCTTTTCTGCTAGAAAAACACCCTACCAACTGAGTTCCACGCTGAGATTCCCAAGCTTAGTGCCTAGTCAGCAACCGACTTCTGGCTTCCCTCTGCAGCACCTAGGGTGACATCATAAATTTATTGCAGAGTATTTTCTCTGTGGAGAGGGCTGCCACCTTAGAATTCTCCTTAAAACAGCCCTGGGAGGAGCTGGACCTCCATCTACTATTTAGGTACAGTAACCATAAAGCCTGAGTGAGCTTCAGGGGCCAGAGGCACAGAGTCAGCAGAAGGCATGCTGAACCTCAGTAGCACAGAAGGCTTGCTAGAGAGATGCTTTGCAGCTGGCTCTGGAGCAAAGCTGAGACTTTTCTAGGCAACCAAGCATGATGGCAAACATGGTGTCCTCTAGAAGAAAAGGCAAAGCCAGGGCCCATATAAATGAGGCTTTTGGGGTGTGTGTGGGTGTGTGTGTGTGTGTGTGTGTGTGTGTGTGTGGTGTGTGTGTAAGAGAAATATTTTACTGTGCTGGGGTGGTCCCAAGTCCTGTTCATTCAGGAGTCACCTCTATGAGGTGACAGCCATCCATATCCACAGATCGCTGGGTGATTTTACAGAGAAGCATATCCAATGACATCAAACAGTCTTGGAAAAGACCTTGGTGTATGTCTGTGGAGGTTTGATTGAGAATGGCCCCCAAGGCTCAGAGATTTGAATTCTTGTTCCCCAGTTGGTGGAAGTGCTTGGGAAGGATTAGGAGGTGTGGCCTTGTTGGTGGAGGTCTATCACTGGAGGTGGGCTTTGAGGTCTCAAATGTCCACACTCTTCCAACCAACCCTCCTCTACTGCATTGTTGTCTCAACATGCAAGTTCTCAGCTACTGCTCCAGCACCATGCCTGCCTGCTGACATTCTCCTCGCCATTATAGTCATGGATTCTAACCCCTAGGAATTGTAAGCCTAATAAGCTCTTTGTTCTCTATAAGATGCCTTGATGTCTCTTTACAATGATAGAAAAGAAACTAAGACAATATCTGTGTGTCTGCCTTACTTTTCTTTTTTAAAATGAACTTAATTTAAAAAAAAAAAAAACTTACAAAGAAATAAAAAAAAAAAAATTACACTGTAAAATTAACCAGACTCAAAGTCTATAAAACACATATACAGTTAGAATTGGACTTTGAAATGGAAGCCGTGAAGCTTCACACCAAACTTTCCATTTCCAGGGTCAGATATATTCTATGTTCTTATCTGCCACCAAAAGCAGAAAAATCCATGACCACTCGATCACTAAAATCTTAACTTTATATCTTCTTTCCATCTTGTTTTCATTCCCTCCATTCAGTCCTTCCTCATACCCTTACGCTCAGTTTTTCTTCTGTCCTTGCATGATATTTAAAGCACATGTACATTTGTTTACATGCATACATATTGTATTGGGTAGATTCAACATACTCTCATATAAACATGTGCTTTATTTCTGAGACTACATGGCCTGGGTTAATGGTATACATTTTATGTCATCTGTTTTCCTGAAATTTTTTTCTGAAATATTTTTAACTTAATTTTTCTTTAAAGCCGAGAACTATTCTACTTTATGGATATCCTTTTCTTCTCTTCCTTCCTTTTTCTCTCTCCTTTCTCCCCCATGTATGTATGTACTTGTATGTATGTGTGCTTGTTCCTGTGAATATATGGGTGTGGAGGCCAGAGGGACATCGTCAGGTGTTGGTCCTCAGGAACTATCTATCTGTGTTTTGAGATGGTCACTCCATGATCCAGAGTGCCCCAAATAGGCAAAGCTGACTGGCAACAAGCCCAAGGGATCTGCCTGCCTCTGCCTCCCCATGCTGGCTTCATGCTGTTGTTTTTAACATGGGTTCTTGGACTGAGCTCAGGACCTTATGGTTCTCTGGAGCTCCTTTATAGATTAGCTGTCTCCTCAGAACCGACGTGTTACCTTTTAATCAATACTTCTGGTGTTGCATTCTCTTTGGAAAAGATCTTTAAAATTAACCCCAAACTTAATATGATTTCTACACAAAATTTACTCAGGCAAACGTTTCCTGGCTCAGCACTTGGTGAATGAGGGGAGAGGGAGGAGGTAAGGCAAGAGGATGAGAGATGGGGACTCAGCAGAGAAGACAAAATCAATTTCTTAAATGTGAGTGTCATCGTGAGACAGTGTGAATGCCCACAGAGGCCATGGTGGGCATCAGATCCACAGGAACTGGAATTACAGGTGGTTATTAGCTTCCATGTAGGTATTGGGAATGGAGCTTGAATCCTTTAGAAGAGCAGCCAGTGCTCTTGAGTCATCATTCCAGGTCCATGGGAAGTATCTTGAAGGTCATTTGGGTACAGGAAATTGGGTTGCTTTCAGTTACTTAAATGTGAAATATGTCATATATATCTGCTTAAGTAGGGTCTTAGGACTCTAGAGAGAAAAAAAACTAGAGGCAGAAACAGAAGAAGGTAGGAGAAAAGAAGGGAGAGGGAGAAAGGAGAGAGAGAAGAGGAATTGAAAATGAAACCACAAGCAGTAAGATCTATTGAGAAAGGTCCAGGCGTGGCCAAGGATGTGTTAAGAATGGTGTAGAAGGTTAATTGCCTCCTGTTTTCTGTCAGACTAGAACACTGTCTTTGTGATTTCTCTGCCAGCACAACAAAGCTCTGTTGGTTGTGTGAATAAGTTACAGAAGGGTCTGCTGGCCACGTGGGATGATGCAGAGAAGATAAAAGAGCAGCCACAGAATGGCCTTTGTGTTAGTGTGAACTGTGTTGCTGGTGTGGACAGGGAAGGAAGCCAAAGCAAGACAGATTGCTCAAGATGTGGAATGCTGAACAGAGAAAGCAGAGAGACAGAGAGAGAGAGACAGAAAGACAGAGACAGACAGAGACAGAGAGACTGACAGACAAAGAGAGTGTGTGAACGCTCGCACATACATGTGTTTATATGTATCTGTGTGCCCTCTTAAACACATTGGCTCCTTGCCTGGCCTTCCCTACAGAACACCTGCTTCCTCCCCTGGCTGTCTTACTTGGCAATGCTCCCTGCCCTACATGTGGCCCCACCCAATCAGGAAGCCAAGGAGATTCATCAAGGCACCCGTTCTCCTGTCCTAGGTCTGCAGGAGGAAAGCAAGGTGTCTACCCTTTCACCATCCTCTTTCTGATTTGCCTTCTAGATTCAGTTTCAGGCCCAGAAGCAATGAAGTACTTGCTGAAGAAGGAGTCAGGGAAGCACATTCACAGTATAGCCCGCCCTCCCTGGTTGCTACTCAGCCCCACCCCTTCAGCTGCATGAAAGTCTGTACTTCCTGTTTGGTAACACAGCTCCTCCTTCACTGTGTCTTCACTAGGGAACTCAAGAATTTCCTTCCCCAACCACCTCACTGAAGCTTGTCAACATGCAGGTTGGTTTCTTCTAGGGGATTTCCAGAGGCCTTACTTTACCCATAGCAGCCCTCGATGCACCCCTCAGCAATGCATACTTAAGTAAATTCCTCTTCTGTGTAACTGGGATTCTCATCCTCGGACCCTGGGAAGGATGAACTAAAACAATATGCATGAGGGGGCTGGAGAGGTGGCTCAGCGGTTAAGAGCACTGACTGCTATTCCAGAGGTCCTGAGTTCAATTCCCAGCAACCACATGGTGGCTCACAACCATCTGTAATGGGGGCTGATGTACTCTTCAGGTGTGTCTGAAGACAGCTATAGTGTACTCATATAAATAAAAAAAAAATCTTTAAAAAAAAACAATATGCATGAGCATATTTAGCATAATGCCTACGGTGGTTTGAGTAGGAATAGCCCTCAGAGCCATGTGTTTAAACGCTTGGCCCATAGGGAATGGCACTATCAGGAAGTGTGGCTTTTTTGGGGTAGTTGTGGCTTTGTTGAAGGAAGTGTCTCACTGAGGAGGCAGGCTTTGAAGTCTTATATGCTCAAGGTATGCCCAGTGTGGCAGTCTCCTTCTTCTGCCTGCAGAGCAAGATGTAGAACAATGCTCCTTCTCCAGAACCATGTCTGCCTACCTGGTGCCATGTTTTCCACAATGACAGGAACAGACTAAACCTCTGAAACTATAAGCCAGTTCCAATTAAATGTTGCCCTTTATAAGAGTTGCTGTGGTCATGGTGTCTCTTCACAGCAATAGAAACTCTAAGTGTCCTTTGTTAAAAGCGCTCAAGTTTCAGCAGCTGCCTTCCTGTCTATCCGCCATTCTTGAGGAGTAAGGACAGAGGAAGGTCTTGACAGGGCGATGGGGAAATAACCACTTCCAAGAAAAGGGGCGTGGTGCTGGAACCTGCTATATACTGAAGGGAAGATGTAAGTCTCACAATAGCCTGTAGAGGGAGCCACTCAAAAGCCCAAAGTAGCAGCTAAGGACAGCTAGACTTAGAGAGGATGGTTTCCCCAATCTCTCCACCTACAGGAGGCAAAGTTAATTTCTCAGGAACATCTCATACTCCGACCGGCAATCATTCTCCCTCTCTTTTAGTTATTTAGGTGACTACTCATGGTAAGCAGAGCATCTCAGATTTCTGGGCTCAGCCTCCTCACCACAGAGTAACCCTGCTGCTGAACCACTGGCACGTGAGCCATGTGACCCATGAGTGTTACTGCCAACAGCTGTCAGCCCGGAACTTCCGTTTGGGTTCTGCGAAGCTTCGTATGTCTCTGCACAGTGGGCTTAAAGAGAGCACTTCTCTATGCCAGAGTACAGGAAACCTGTAGACATATCTAATGCTCAAGGGCAACTGTGCTGTGCATGTTGCAGGGGACACACGTCCCACTGCGCACACCCTCCTACCTGGCTGCAGGTGGGCAAGGTGTGCCCAGAAGGGTCTGTGACCTTCTCTTTCTCCTCCAGTTTCTTCTGTGGCTCGCTGTCATTTTTAAAGTATTTTCTGGGTGGAGGCTTGGGTTTGGAGGATGTCGGCTTTCTCACCAAAATCTCAAAAGATTTCTTCAGTCTCAGTGGTGGGTGGCTGTCTCTTTCCAAGCTCTCAGGAAGGGGTGGGCTCTCTTGTTGAGGCCTGGGTGGGACCCCTGGGCACGGCTCTTGCTCCTCCCCTGGGGGCAGGCTGGGACTGTGTGTGCTGCCTTCCCTCTCAGAAGGCTGTGGCTCCGCACCTGCACTGCAGGGACTTCCCCCTGGTGACCCAGACATGTAGCTGCTGTCACTGCTGGATCGGACCATGATCTTCTGGGCTCTTCGATGTGGGGGCGCTGAGTGCTTCTCACGTTCTTTCTCCAATGTGGGCCGCCCATGCCAGCTGCTCTCCAGCCTTTTGACACCTGCATGGCAAGCACAAAGAAACATCCTAGCTGAGCCTCAAAATACCAGACGAGAGGACTGCAGGCAGCACCCTGTACACCCCACTGCTCAGTGGAAGACTTGGAGCCTGGGCGGCCTTGGGTTCAGACTCCAATGAGTTTTCTACCTTTGAGTCGAGAACATCATTCAACCTTTCTGAGCCTTCATGTGACAGCCACAGAGATGTACCATTCACACCACACAGCACTACTATTCATGCAAGAGCTCAGTGTCCCAGCTGTGGGAAGACTGGTGACCAGCTTCTAGCTGTGAGCCTCTCCAAGGCTTTGCAGCTACAGAGAGCTACCATGCTAAAGTGTATGTGTGTGTGTTGGGGGGGCGGGGGGATTCTTTCAGGGTCTGGTGGAGGTGACGGCAGTTTACACAAATCTACCCATTCCTGCCAACTCATTCTGACTTGAGTGGATCATGCTAGCGGCAGAGCCCCAGCACTGTCTGATGTCAGTTCTACCAAGCTCTACTCCTCAGTTAAACTCCCTTCTACGGGAGCTGATCCAATCCTAAACGACATCTTACATGCTGCACTCTACCTGGGATGAGCCTAACACTCCACTTCTATGTGTGTGAAAGGAGCGGCAATTCTACCATCGCTAAGCTCTCTTTGAAGTTCAAGAAAGAAAGAAAACATTGGAGGCACTTTGAACCTTACACTTGAAGAGGTACCATCTTCTTCCAACAAAATTAGAGCAACCACAGCCCACCTTCCTCCCTCCCTTTCTTACCCCATACCCCATGGTTTTCTGAACACTGGCATCTACACATCTCTAAGATGCTGGTTTTTTCTAGTGACAAATGGTCACAGGTACCCCTTTTCCTGAAGCTGCAACTCAAGGCACTGGGAGCTGCAGAGACCTGGTGACTTGTGGATTCATTCAGTGGAACTAGGGGAGCCTAAGGGACCCTGATGAGAAAACACCAAAGCCCGTGGGATTCCAATACAAACACATTTTAAAGGAAAAGCTTTTGCTCTATCTCGGTCACAGAATAACACATCTTTATTTGAGAGACCTAAGTCACTGAAGGAAGGCATAAAAGCTAGCATTCCCTGTATCTGATCACCTTCTCCTCTGCCGCTATCAACAGCAGTGGCACTGTTGGGGATGGGAGGGGTTCCCTGTCACTCCCCTGTACTTCCGTACATATGGGATGCCTGGAGCCCTGAGTAGGACATGGTGGAAATAAAATGGGGCCCTGCCATTTCCTCTGAATATTTTTCCACATACTTCAACTTCCTTACCAACATCAGGTTGTCCTAGCATATGGATGCCCCAAAGTGACCCCGCTAATGCCCAAAAGCTAAGCACAGGAACCACCTAGCAAACCAGGTCCATGACCAGCTTCTCCAAGTACTAGTCACATGACTTTGGCAAAGAACCTTCCAGAGCCTTGCTTATTCTGATAATATGTACATAAAATTAGATGTGAGGATGTGGCGAAATAATACATTACATTAAGATTAATTAGTAATTAGCAGTGCCTATTATTACAGAGTAGGGATTGCACATTGGAAGCCTATGGAGGCACTATCTGGGCAAGACCTATAGCTACATCTGGCAGACAATGAAAGGTCAAAAGTGACTGCAGAGCACCTGCCACATTTAAATTTGCCCACACAGGGGTTAAAAAAAAAAAAAAAAACATGAGCCAGATTTCACTGGTGGGCTCCTGTCTTTCAACTGTCATCTAGTGTCAAGCTTGCTCGCCATGAGTGCACTCAAGGTGCTGACGTAGAGGGTGGGTTAATGACCAAACCCCAAGCTTTCCTTCTAAGGAGACAGAGTTTCTCAAGTACACTCACCACTTCCCTTACCTTCCAAGCTCCACTGGTGCCTGTCCTTCCCAAACTTGACGCCTTCCACGGCCTGAGCCACAGCTTCCTTGAGTTGCTGTTCAGAAACCTGGAAAACATCCACGACCAGCTCAAGCAAGAAGGGACGGCAGGTGCAGCAGATTCTTTCCACTCTGCACCAGCTGACAAATCAGCTTCCGGAAATGCCCTGGGCAACACCCAACCCCCAGGGTCTTCCTGGTGTGGATCAATGTCCATCAATAAAGGTGTCGCCAGTGATCACCTTGGTTCTCCCTCTAACCTTCTTCTCACCACTGCAAAACTCCCAGCACCCACCTGGTGGCTAACAATTGTTTGTAACTGTAGTATCAATATGACACCCTCATTTGGTGTCCTGAACACCAAATGTCATGAACACAGAGCACAGACAGAAGCAAGCAAACACCTGTACACATAAGTAAAAACCAAACAGTCAAGTGTGAGTCTAGGAGTCAAACAGACTTATACCCTGATCCCAGTTCCTTCATAGACTAGACACATACACTAAGACACACAGCTTAACCTTCTAAATCTCAATTTCTTGTTCTGTAAACTATAACAATAAACCCTTCACCATCTGGAAAGAAGGTATTTTACAAAATAAATTACTGGTAATATGGCAAACAAAAGATAAAAACAATAAATAAACCTCCTAGCCTGAAGAGATGGGTCAGAAGTTAAGAGCACACACTACTCTTGTAAAGGATGAGACTTCAGTTCTCAGCAACCCTGCAGGGTGACTCACAACTGCCTGCAGTGATTGCAGTGCTCCTGGCCTCTCAGGCACTTGCACTTCCATGCACATACCCACACACAGATACATACATGCACATGTAATTTTAAACAGTAAAATAAATGATAAAAGACATAACTAACATCAAAATTTTAAGGTATGCATTCTAAGACATAGTCAACAAACTGAAAAGACAAGTCTCAAATGAGAAAAAAAAATACTTACAAATCATATATCTAGTGAAAATATAAAATCCAGACAATAAAGAACAATAACAAAAAACAAAATTCATTTTAAAAAAAATAGGCAAAAGACTCAGTTGGACATTTCTCCACAGAAGATATACAGATGGTTAAGAAACATGTGAAAAGATGTTTAATTGCACTAACCCTGGACAAAAATCTCAGTCACACCCATGAGGGCAGCTACTCAAACAGACAAACAAACAAAACCAGAAAAGAATAAATCTTAGGTCCAGAGAAAGGGCTCTGTGGTTCAGAAAGCTTGCTGCTCTTTCAGAGGACCAGGGTTTGATTCCCAAACTCACAGTGAACAGGTCCAGAGCATTCCGTGCCCTCTTCTGGCCTCTCCAGGCACTGCATTCACACACACACACACACGCACACACACACACACACACACACACACACACCCCACATAAAAATAAAATAACAAGTCTTGGCAAGGACACGGAGAAAGGAGAACTCTTGTGTACTGTTGATGAGGATGTGAAGTGGTTCAGTGTCTACGGAAGACAGTATAGAAAGTCCTTAAATAATTAAAATAGAATTATCAGAGGAGCCACATCTGGGCATATGCACAAAAGACAAATAAACAAGCAAAAAAATGCTAGGTGGCTCATGCCTTTAATCCCAGCACTCAGGATCATGAGACGCCAAAAGTATAAGCTTGCTCCAAGTTTGAGGTCAGCTTGAGCTACATGGTGAGTGTCGGGGCAGTGTTAACTACAGCATGTGAGACTCCTGTCTCAAACCAACAAGAACTGAAAAAGTATCACAAAGCTATATGTTCTTTTTTTCCCATTATCACAATAGTCCAACATAGAAACAAGTAACTCTCCATTGAAAGCTGGGTGCCTAAAGAAAGAGCAGCATATGCATACAAAGGGAGCATTAGCCAGCCTTAGAGAGGAAGGCATATGGCACAGGTTGTGGCATAGATAAACGGTGAGAGTGAAAAGCTAAATGTCTTAAGCTGTAACAAAAAACCAAATGAGTTATGGTTGTGCTTATAGGAGATATGGAGGCAAAACAGAAAAACAAACAAGTGATTATTAAGGACCCTGGGGAGGGAATTGTTTAATGGGTAGAGTTCAGTTTCCTGAGACAAAAAACATGGTGGTGGTTGCATAACTGTCTCGGTGGCCTTCATACCACTGAACTACACCCCTGACTGCCTGCTTCACTGGATGATAAGCTGTCCTGAAGACAACTGTTCATTAGCTTCCTTTCAAGCCTCGGTTTCATCATCTGTGAGTTGGAGTGGGGAACAACACAACAGCTTTAGAGCTTGGCAATCCCAACTGATTCACACCAAGAAAACAGTGAATAAACAGTGTGTGTGACTGTCACCAGGTTGCCCAAGGTGGTCTCACCTACCTGTCAGCATAGCATCAAGTCTCAAGCCTTGGTCTAGCCCAGAACTCACAGAAGCATCAGCCCTCAGGGTTGCTCCCTATGGAGTGTCTCTATCTTGACATCCCAGAGACATCTAAGCCCCATCATGTTACCGCCAACTCCTAAGTCATTCTATCCTATTCCAATCCCTTAGTCATAGTCTGCCTCTTAGCCCAGAGCTAAGGAGTCAGGATCCACGGCTGGTTCTTCACAAGTATGGCTTCTCATTCCTTCCTCTCTTGTCTCTGCCCATGCCTTCTGTGTAGCTCAAGGTCTAACCGTCTATTCCTTTCTTTGAAAGATTGTATACTCTACCTACTCTACCCTGTTCAAAGGTTGGAACAATAAAATATGAATCTGTTGCATCTAGAGCTAATGGCCTGTAGCTCCTCACTGAATCCAGAAAAGAACACAGACTCATCAGCAGTGTAAAAACACTACTACAATTCCAGCCAACATCAGTTCTCACTCTTGCCTGGTCCACAAAGCCTGCCATCTACTTACCAGCTATGGCTCATCCCTTCAGACTCTGACTTTGAACTTTGTGCTCCCACTTACTAGAATGATTTTCTGCAAGCTCTGTCTAGAGAAACCTAACCTCTGTGACCTCTGCTTTATTGAATCCTCCTCTTCTGTGTAGTGTCTTTATTGAGGCCATGAGCTTATTCTGGGCTCCGCACTATAAATTTGTTCGCCCCTGAATCCTCATTGCTGAGATCCAGATATTTTCATTGTGAGTGCCCACCAGAAGCACACACAAATAGATCTCTTGCACTTGCTAAATGGGACTCTCGGTTTGTCTTCCTGTCCCGAAACTTGTAACTCAGCTATAAAATTTTCCTAAGTGGATATTGTTTCTGCTGTCTAGGAGTTTGTCAGTAGGTCTCTGCTGCAGAGATTTGTTCCCATAGAAAGTCTGAAAGGGTTTGGAGAAGTACATATCAAACCCCAGCCAGAAACATCTCTGTTTCCATCAAGTTCTTGCTCTGACTTTCATACTGAATGAGTGAGCCTGGGCAGAGAAAAGCCAATGACACATTACCTGTGGGTCTGGATGTCGGCTTACGATGATGGGAACTGGGCCAGGGTCACAGTGGCTCAGGATTGTGTAGACTTCATTGAGGGTCATGCAGTGCACTGGAGAATCATTGATTTCCACAATCTCATCACCACACCTGCAAAAACACCCACAGGAGCCTCAAAAATGCTAATGACAGTGACAGAGAGTCACCTCTCAGGAACCCACTCCTTGCCAGGAGATTCATAACATCTCAGTGAATAGACTTTCTTTATTACTTGACCCGAATTCAAAACAGGGTTTGTCAATGCAGCAATCCACACCTGTCACTGTGGACCATCCAGGCCAGTGCTTCACATCCAGAGCAATCAATATAGACAGCAGTTCATCTGTTACTCTCCCCTCCTTCTTCCATTGACCTGATCAAGATGGAGGTCATGGTTTACCCTCTCTACATGACCAGCCACAACCCTAGGTAGGCCTTAGTGTCCTCAGAAATAGAGTGTCCTGGAGGAAGGACTGGGCAGCATGTGATAAAGGTAAAGAAATCACCAAGGAAGGATGCAACAGAGGTCCTTGCAAAGAGCAGCAAGAACAGCAGCCAAGGGAACTTATTTTAGTTCCCAGATGGGTGTCACTGGTACTGGCAACTGTTGTGGTTTAGAATGGTACCCTCCAATGGTCTTTGCACCAAAGGCTTAATCCTCTATAGGCACTATTGAGAGGTGGTGAAACTTAGGAACCAGGGCCCAAAGTAAACCCTCTAGTTACTGGGGATTTGTCTTTGCAGGAACCACTCTGATTCTGTTCTTGCCTCTCTGTCAGCATTCCAGACACGAGGTGAAGACTTTGTTGTGCCCCCTCTCCCTGTCATCGAGTGTTTCCTCATCACAGGCCCACATGCACTGGGACCGGTCAGACACACATGGATTTTCCAGAACTGTGAGCCAAAATAAACCTTTCTTCTTAAAAGTTGATTGCCTCAGATCTTCACTACAATAATAGAAGTCTGGTTAACACAACCACTGAAACGGAAAAAGAACAGAGGTGGAAAAGACAGGATTGTATCATATTGTTGAAAACTATCCCGGCTAGTCCTATGGCAACTTGGCACAAGCTACAGTCATCCAAAAGGAGGGAATCTCAATTGAGAAAATACCTCCAGAATATCAAGTTATAGGCAAACCTAAAGAGCATTTTCTTAATGAGTGATTGATGGGGGAAGACCAAGCTCATTGCGGGTGGTGCTGCTCTTGGGCTGGTGGTCCTGGGTTCTATAAGAAGTCAGGCTGAGTAGGCCAGTAAGCACCATGGCCTCTGCATCAGGTTCTGCATTCACTTTCCTGACTTGCTTGTGTTCCTGTCCTGACTTCCTTCAATGGTGATCAGTAATGTGGAAGTATAAGTCAAATAACCCTCTCTTCCACATGATACTTTTGGTCATGATGTTTCATCATAGCAATAGTAGCCCTAACTAAGACATGACCCAACTCCTTCCACCATCACTGGTGGGAAAACTGGCCATAAATGGTGAAATGACTTTCCTGTTGCAACTTATATTGGGGAGGGACACTTTTCTGTAAAGGGCCAAGATTAAATGTTTTGTTTTGCAAGACATGCTGTCTGTGTATCAAATGTTCAACTCTGTCATTGAAGGTGACAGTTGCAGCCATGGACAGCAAACAAGAACAGTGCATGACTGTGTTCAAATAAAACTTTAGGGAAAACGAAGGTAACGGGTAGTTATTTTCAAGTTATCAGCTGGGTCAGAATGACAATTTGAGTCTCCTGACTTTGCATCCCTTCTTCCTCCTGTGTTTCTGCAGAACTGACCTGCTTATCTTGCCAAAATGATTCACATTCTCTAGATGTGAATTTTTAATAGATTTTTGAATTTTGAATAATTGAAGACTCCTGCCATGTGACACGAACAATCCCTACCCCACAGTGGGCCTCTGATAGGGACAGAAGAGATAAAACAATCACCCCAACTCTGAAGTTGGGTCTGTCAACCCTGAAACAAGATGCCCTGACTCTGAAACTAGGTCACCCAGCCCTGCAACTGAGCCCCTATGTCTGCAACAGTGTCCCAAGCACAGTAGCAGTGGTTCTCCTGCAGATGGCAGCACAGATCTATTCCTAGTTCAGCACTTCTATCCTGACCATCACACTGGGGAGAAAAAAAAAAAAGAAAAGCAGGACAAAACCTTCCTGCTTAACAAAATAGCAACAGATGCATTTATACTAATGGCAGAGGTTAGAATGGCTGCAAAAGTATTGTTACAGGCTAAACTAAGATAAATTTCTACCCAATCAGATAGATCACTTACTGATTGCAGAAGTTCTTTTGTAGAGAGGTGGAACTGCAATATCTATCTAAAACTGTTTTGTTTCTCTCATTAAAGACATGCATGCACATAGCAGGTTTGCTTAAAACACTTCTGTTTGCATGTAAAGCTCACAGATAAACCTCAGAGATGCCCATCTGAGACACTGTGGATTCTCTGTTGAATCTGAGTTAAAATATGCTTCCTTTCTATTTGCCCTTGCAGCCTGCCATTCTCAGAAGTCATGTTCCTTTAACTGTTACCTGCACGCAGACTTCTTAGGAATCAGTAACACTGGATTTAGCAGCTCTGGTGTAGGGCTCTGAAGCCTATGTATCCTGCTGTTGAGGTTTAGTTTGCTGCTAAATAGTGACCCCAAGATCTGGTTGCTCCCATCTAGGAGATTCTCACGTATACCAAGTGATGTTCTGTCACCTTGCCCCCTAAATTATCCCTGATTGGTCAATAAAGATACCTACAGCCTGTAGCTGGGCAGAAGAGAGGTAGGCAGGGTTTGGGTTCCCAGGCTTGGGTTCTGAGGCAGAGACCACAGGTGGAGAGGAGAAGAAAAGGGAAGAGGGTGCCATGTGGTCGGCGGATTGTAAGAGCATGGCCACAAAGGACAGCCAGTTGTAGTAAGAGCAGCCCAGGTAGAACAGGCCAAATGATATCTTGGGATTGTTAACAGGAAATAGACAAAATAGCTTAGAGCCCAGTTCTAGTGCTTTTTATGGCTTATTATAAATGTAACAGTTTTGTGTCTTATATTAGGGAAGAAAACAATCTAAGGTGAGGTTGAAAATGCCTAAATTGTATTTACCACACCAGGTGATTGACACGCAGCTGCTGGGGCATAACTGAGTCAAGTCTGAATCATTTACCGTGTCTCCTGAGGTCAACCCAAGATACTCCCAAAGGATGTCTTCCATGCTGTAAGCCAAGGGTCTATTCAGAAAAAGAAACGAGGACTCACCTCAGCCGTCCATCGAGATGTGCCACGGATCCTGGTGACAGTGTGTGCACGAAGATGCCTGAGATGCACTGGAAGTAGGGGATGCTGCACAGACCAATCCCAAGGCCAACACCTGCCTCTGGAATGCAAAATAGAGGAAGAGTGAAAGGTGTGAGCTTTCCTGGAATGGGGGACTAGCCTATGTGCCTCTGATCGCCGACATCCTGGGTTAGTCAAGTGTCATGACATTCATTCCACCCCTGTGTGTGCAGTGTCACTATGCACAGCGGCCATTTAGGGATAGAGTGATGGCTGAAGGAGACAGTGAGTGGGGGGTTGTAGTAAGGTCAAGTGGAGAAACACTAGGAAGTAAGAGAGGGTAGGCTGTGGGCAAGGGGATAGAGGAATGTGAGCCAGAGGAAGCAGGAAGAGGGGAGAAGACAGTGATCTATACAGGAAACGAGTGAGAATGTGTTAGACAGTGGCAGCAGCACACCCCTTCAGGGACTACACTTAGTGTAAGCCATGGATGACAAAAAGAGCCAGGATGAGGAGATGGGGCTAGCAAAAACATCCCAGGCATAGACTGGAGGCTGGGAGGAGTGCGCCATGTTGGTGTAAGACCAGAAAGACCAATGTGGGCAGAAGATGGATAGGCATGAGGAGAGGTGATGGACCCAGAGATCATGGGTCCCAGGCAAACAGGAATGCAGGATGCAGAGAGAGATGAGGTGGCACAGGACAGGGATCAAGGGCTGGACTCAATAGGCTTTGTATGCACAGGCATAAAAAAACAAACTGTTTGAGAAGAGATTCATGGGGCAGTCAGGAATGGGGAAGTGGCATGATTTAACTTCCGTCTTTAGTAATATGCCTGACTTTACAAGGAGAGACAACTATGGATGGTTAAGAATGGAAGCGCAACGGTCATTGGAGAGGTCCAGGAGGTAAAGAGGGCAGCAGAGTGGAAACAGGAGTGCATGGAATATATTCCAAAGGGATCGAATATAAGGATCGGATGGATAAAATCTCTCTAAGGCAGTCTTGAACTGAGGTGGGCTGCTTTCAAACAAGAACCAGACCTATGAAATCCTGCCCTACAGGTAAACATGGTGTCCATGAAGGTGACTGGGAAGATGTGAGAGAAAAAGATGGTTGCATGGAGAACATGGGTCCCAGGCAAACAGGAATGCAGGAGATGTTAGGGCCATGGGGACTTCCAGCATGGCAGGGGACACAGAGGGTTTGCTAGATTGGAAAGGCCTTAGAAATAAAATATGGTGGCTTAGAAGAACCAAATGGAAGGTCCACGGAATAAGAAGGAGAAAGATCCTCCTTTGGGTTTTCCTTAGGCACACATAGCTTAGAAAAGGTGTTTTCAGACCGGCAAGCTGTCCTCTGAGAGGCTCTAACCAGCAGCTGACTCAGACAGATACAGACATCCAGAGCCAAACAGTGGATGGAGCTTGAGGACTCTTATAGAAGAATAGGTGGAAGGATTGTGGGCCCTAAGGAGATAGGAACTGCACAGGAAGATCAACAGAGTAAACCAACCTGAACCCTTGGAGCTCTCAGAGACTGAATCACCAACCGTGGAGCATACCTAGTCTACACAGATCTACCTCCATGGGCTGAACCTAGGCCTCCCTGCACATATGTTGTAAAGTGCAGCTTGGTTTTCATGTAGGTCTCAAACATCTGGAGTGGGGGCTATCCCAAAACTTGCAGCCTGTATATGGAGTACGGTCTTCAAAAAAAAAAACAGTTGTTCAGTTATTCATGGAATATTATTTTTTTATATCTCTTGTATTCAGTTTGCAACTACTTCAATGAGAATTTTTGTATGTATATTCATGAGGGATATATGGACTATAATTATATATATTTTTGTTGGGTCTACACTTGATTTCACTATTTCAATATTATTTGCTTTGTGAAGGAGCTTATTGTGGTTCTGAATTTTTTTAAACATAACTCAAAAAGTGTTGCTTGTTTGAAGGCCCTATAGAATTCTTGTATCAAGTATATCTGACCCTTGGTATTTTGCTTGTTTGTTTATTTTCATTTTTTCTGTTTGAATGCTTTTTAATTTTTTTTGATTTGCTGAAAATAAAAATAAAAAAAAATAAAAATAAAAAAAATAATAAATAAATAAATAAATAAAAAAAAAAGAAAAGGTGTTTTCACCTTTTGATGTTCGTTCTCCCGACAGCACCAAGAGGGATGGCTGTTGTGGGTCATTGTTATCAAGTTGAACAATATGAGCTGTGACATGCACTGTGAACAGAGAGCAAAGTTGATCCTGTCATCCAGGTCTCCTAATCAGTGCAAGAGCTCTTCGGCCTAATTGACATCTGTCACCTGTGGGTCCTTGAGGCTGACTCCAAGCAATGCTGAAACAATCCGCGGGGGCAGAGGCTATAATGTGGCTGCTTAAAGCAACTCAGCGCTTGTTCTAGTGCAGGCCAGCAGGGGAAGCACCACACTGAGGCTGTGCCTCACCCACACATCATTCACCACAGGAGCCCTATTGGCAGTGCACAAAGACAGACCTATGGCCACTGAGTATTTGTGCCAGAGATGCGTGAAGGTTCAGCAAGCTTGTGGTTCAGCAGAGGCACTGAGACATGCATCAGTCAAGGGATCTATTGCCTGATCCTGGCTTCCATTCCCACGCACATCACTCCACACTCAGCCCTTCCTCTGGTTTCCCAGCCTCTCCTCTGCTTTGACATCCTTTCCTTCCTCTTCATCTTTCAATCCCCACCCCTCTTTCTACTTGCCTTCCTTGCACCAGCTATACTGGCCTTCCCACTGTGCTTGGAGACCAGTTCTGCACCTTACAGTGTCCCTTGTCCTTCTGGTCTCAGTTCAGCTTTACTTTAGCAGAGCAGGCCTCTAGAGCCTTCTAGAATTAGCTGTCCATCTGGGCAGAGTGAATGGCTGTGGATCTCTGAATGTTACCTACATAAAGAACCATGGTTCTCTTGCAGAAGAAAGAAAATGGGCCCAGAGGGTCAGTGAGCTGCTCAAGGTCTCAGGATATAAGCTGCAGAGTCCAGGGCCTGGTCCATTTTGATGTGGTGTGTGGTGTGTGTGTGTGTGTGTGTGTGTGTGTGTGTGTGTGTGTGTGTGTGTGGATGTTAGTTCTCTGTTAAGTACTTGCTAACCATCTCATCAAAATACATTGTCTGGGTTTGGATGGCACAAATAAGTTTCTAGAAACAGGATGGGGAGCCTGTGAGATATGGCTCAGCTGCCAGAGATAATCGTCCCTAAGCTTGATGAACTGAGTTCAATCATTAGAACCCATGTGGTGGAAGGAGAGAATTAATCCCACTAGTTGTTCTCTGTGTGGGATGTCCACATGCAGGTACACAGATACACACTAGTAAGAGGGGAGGAAGTGGAGGAAGAGGAAGGAAGAAAGGAAAGAAGAAAAGGGGAAAAAGAAAGGATAGAAGGAAGGAAAATGGGAAACAAGAAAGGAAGGAAAGAAGAGGGAAAGAAGAAGGAAGGAAGGAATGAAAGAAGAAAGGAAAAAAGAAAAGAAAAGGAAGGAAGAAAGGATAGGAAGGAAAGAAGGAAAGAAGAAAGGAAAAAGGAAGGAAGGAAAATAGGAAGGCAGGAAGGCAGAAGAAAGAAAGAAAGAAAGAAAGAAAGAAAGAAAGAAAGAAAGAAAGAAAGAGAGAAAGGCAGGAAGGCAGGAAGGCAGGAAGGCAGGAAGGCAGGAAGGCAGGAAGAAGGCAGGAAGGCAGGAAGGCAGGAAGGCAGGAAGGCAGGAAGGCAGGAAGGGAGGAAGAAACCTGATATCAAGCTCAGCTGGATAAAGGCATATCAGTGTCATTCTGTGATGTTTCCATATGATGGAGGCCTGGGCAGCTCTAACACAGAAGGGCAAAAACTGGCACCGTACTCCTACCTTTCTTCAGAGACACCTCCACCATGATTCTGTAGTTGGGTTTGGCAGTGCTGGCAGGAGACGCTGGGCTGTCCAAGGAAAGGGACTGCTGTCCTGGGCACCACATGTGCTGGAGCTCAGGGAGCGGCACAGAGGGGGTGACAGGTGGCTGCATAATGAAGGAGGTGTTGTCAGGCGGGTCCTCACTGTCAGAGTCAGCAGCCCCTTCTTGGCTTGCTGGAAAAGAGTGACAGTATCTGGAGCAGTTCCCAGACAGGTGAAGAACACATGCCCAATAACAATGGTGGATGCTCCCCAAGGAAATGTAGGTGTGTATGCATGGGTAATATACAAACATGTGACAAGTTACACATGACACGTTCATGCACATACACCAGAGTATACACCAGTTATATGATATATGAAGTACTCCTGAATTGAACTAACTGAATGGAGATGAAAAAGTAGCCTTTAGTGATGTCTTAAAAGCTCAAAACATATCCATAAATTTACTAGTACAAATTCATGGAGTGCTTTGAGACAACTTTATAAATCTTAGTTTGAATGTGCTTTGATGACAGTCCTGATTATCTTATCCTTTGTAAAGGAATTTCTTTAATGTTGTACCCAGGGCCAGCATTGGCTAGGCACCTCTGCAAAGGATCAATTTTTCATTTTTCCAACTTAGAGGAAGAAGGTGACAGTGGGTTTGGTTTTATTGCCTGAAGTCTCCAATGGACAGCAATTTTAATCCAGCAACATGGCTGCTCTGGCAAGAGATCACATCTAAAGACCTAGAGGTGTGTGGTTCAGCTAGGATACAGACATGCCACACACCTTTAATCCCTGTTGCTGGAATACAAACACATTCTTAGTATATACCTTTAAGATAAAATTAGTTTGTAGAAGGAAGCAGTCATGTTTGAAAGTGATATCTAATTGAGGGGCAGACAAAGTGATGAATCAGAGAAAGATTTGACTGAATGAGTCAGATATAGAATATGTCCAACTCTCACAAGAATAGCACAAGAAAGAAAAGTTATTTAAGAGCAGAACAGGGAGAGAGTCAATTCAGTTAAGTGGAGTTGAGTTTGGAGAGTTAGTGGGGAGGCAATGAGTTCAGAGCAGAAGAGTTGAGTTCTTTTTTTCAGTTGGGTGCAGATCAGCAGAGGCAGCTGAAGCCAGAGAATAAGAAGGAGCCAGAAAATTAGAATAAATTGCCAGAGTGAATTTGAGGCCGAACCGATCAATTCAGAGAAAAGCAAGAGAAGCCAGATTGAATCAGTTAGCTTAGAGAGGAGTTTGAGCCAGGACAGCTGAGTTGAAGCAGCCAGCCAGAGTTCTGAAATAACTAGAAAGCAGTAAGCCTCTGAGATGACAATTACATCTGGCCTAGTATATAATATTTACACTCCAGAGTATGGACATAGACTGAGAAATTACCTTAAACTTCTGCAAAGCATCCTGGTGTGTTAGGCCAGCCATTGATTCACCATTGAGTTCCAGAATTTCATCACCTATTGAGAGACAGAAAGACAGTAGCTAACAAGCTTTATTCAGGGTTTTGGAATATACTCGGGGCCTTATGTCTCGTCTCTGTGTATGTCTTCCAAACTGCTCTTGGCCTTTGGATTCATCATACTTGAGCGATGTCTGGGCCATCAATCATCAAGGACTGACATTGCTACATTAAGATGTAACTCTCTTTCCTAGTAGCTTGCTTAACTGTTTCTTTTGGCTCAGATGTTATTTTCTCCAATGTGTCAGTGTAGAGGCTGCAGAGCATCTCAGAAAGGAGGGTTTCTGGAACCAAAGGGAACAGTGACAGAACTCATCCCTTATCACTGGAAGACTCTATGACTGAGAATACACCTAGTAAATGTATTTAAACGTGCTCCAGCCTTGAGGGCTCATGACTGTAATTCAAATACTTAGTAATCACAAGCCACAGGATCACTAGAAGTTGGAAGCCAGCCTAGGCTACATATCAAGTCCACAGCTAGCCAGGGCTATGAAGCAAAGAGAATCAAAACATATTTAAATGTAAGCTGAGAGGAGGATAGACGAAGTCTAAACTTCAGAATGCCCATTCTTAATTCCTCAGGGGCTCGCTTTAAGTTATCAAAATTGTTCCAAAGGGCCAATAACCCTGTTCTGGGCTTGTCTGTTGTGTCCTCATTTGGCCATAGCTAGTAAGAACTGATGAGCCTAGCTTGTGCCAAATCTGTTTTACACAATTGTTTTTGGGAAGGAGAACAAAAACTAATTGTCAGTAGCTTTGATCTGTATAGCAGCTTGTCATAGCCAGCATATTCTTTCACAGAGTAGATTTGAGCATGTCACTTTTGAAAACACTTTGGACAATTATTTGAAGCTAGAGCCAGGAACTGACTGTTTGAAATTCTCTGTTTTTATTATTGCTATTAACTAATGGAGACAAACGCCCTCACACCCCCAAATAATGAAGGTTGCCACACAAAAGTAACAAAACAACAAAGGCTAACACCCTGGATTCTAACCCACACTTCTTCCTTCTCCCTGGCTCCTATTTGCTTCCTGATCGGGGTTTAGCCGTTCCACTAGACCTTCTCCCCATCCTCATCCCCGTCTCCCCCTCCTCTTCTCCCTCCTCTACACCTTCCTTGTTTAATCTGTTCAGTTCACCTTTCCCACAAAGAGCTCTCACAGAGGCCAACCACTTTTCAGTGGCCTGACAGACAGCGCCATCTAGTGCCCACCTAGGCTCATTGCCCTCCTGAGGTTCCCACTTAATCCTTTTCCGCTTCTCCCCTCCTTGGCCTTTTCCTTTTCTCCAGTTGACCAGGAAACATTCACACATCCCACCATCCCTGGGCTGCCTCTTCCCAAGCCCTGTCTATTCTCATTGATTCTAGTCAATGGGAGGGTTGCTGTTCCAGGCAGCCATAAGAACAGGAGCTGGCCTCCAGTGCCCGTCTCTGCACTTCTGCTTCCTGTCTCTCTCCAGCCCACTGCATTCTATACACTGCCTCCTGACTCATCCAAAGCCTCTACACCCAGTGCCTCCCCAATGGTAAATGCAAAACCTCCGCTGCCCACCTGATACAACCCTGACACCCAATGCTGCATAGTGCTTGGGTTGGCAGCGTTTTCTGAAAGGAGCAAGATCATAAATATTTTAATCTTTGGGAGTTACAACATCTCTCTAAAGGTGACTCAAAACAGGGCTGAAATATCAAGGCAGCCATGGCCTTATATGGAAGAACATGGATGAAATTTGACCCTCATCCTAATTTGCACATGTCACAGAAATCAAGATAGAATGTCTTACAATGTACTGGATATTTTATTAATTGACTGATAATCATTGGTTGATGTGTATGAGCATTTTGCCTGCAGGTATATCAGTACACCACATGTGTACCTGGTACTCTCAGAGGCCAGAAGAGGACATCCGATCCTCTGGAACTGGAGTTATGGGTGGTTGTGGGCCACTGTGTGCGTGCTGGAAATCAAAACCTGGTTCTCTGGAAGAGCAGACAGTGCTCTGAACCAAAAGCCATCTATTTCTCCAGTCCCTCATAGGATGTTTTCACTTATTTAGAAGGAGGGAAGCCTGCCTTTGTTGTGATAATATGCCTGGAATCTAGGACTGTAGTGTCCCCACAGCTCACCCCCTACCCCAGATAGCTCAGATGTTACAGATGGGTAGACTGCCAGCCCGACTTACAGACACTGCCCTAACAAGAAAGAAATTCTTCTCTCTGTTAGCATTCTGTCTAAACTCCACCCCCACAGTTACCTGGCAACAACCAGGTAGGCCTGGCTCACTATAAAAGGGGCATTCCCTTCCCTTCCTGCCCTTGAATTTTGCCCCCAGGCTGAAACCCATCGATCTCTTTGGACCAAGCTGGTTGCCCATTCACCCAAACCCAGACTTGAGATGGGGTGGAGTGGGGTATCTGACAGCTGTGTTCCCCAGGTCTCTTACTTAGAGGGAGCATCTGTCCTATGAGATATGAAAGGAGCCGAGAGGAAGCAGGAGAGGCAGAAAGAAGGCAGAGGGCTTCCCATGGGGAAGTCATTAACGATTCAAAAGGGTCCAGTCTGGTTTTTCTGTGGATAAGGTTCCCTGAAAAAGATACCTCTTTGTTGAAGATTCTGCTGAATTCCTGGCTGTTCAGAACTGTCTGACTATGGAGAGTACAAACGTTGCAGATCAAGAGCCAAAATTAACTTAGACTAGCTTTAGTTGCCTTAATAGTCGCATGTTACTCACCACCTTTGTACCTGAGTTCCATCTTTCAGACTATCAGGTAAGATCTTTTTGAATGTATTAAGATCACCACCTTCCACCAACCTATAGCTAAGAATGCTATCTCATGCTCTCTAAAACCTAGATCATGCCTTGGCCCATAGGGGTATTCGATGAGACCCTAGGGAAGGGGGCAAAAGAATGAAGGGACAAGAGACACAAAGAATGCTAGTCTGGAGTTCTGATCAAGCTCTGAAACTTTAATTTTGGGGGCAGGTTATAAAGACACAGCAAAGAGGGAAGTTTAGGTGAGGGTCATTGCTTAGGGCTATCCCACTATATCCTTATTGTCTAAGATCATTCCACTGTCATAGCCTTATTGCCCTAGACCATCCCACTGTCATAAATGGCTCCTAGGAAATGCCAGACTTTTTTTTAAGTTCCTGGGACCTAAGACCCGTGAATGTCCTTTCTTAACCTTGTACTGACTAGGAATTCTAGAACAGCAGGTAACCCGTGTTGCTTGTAACCCACCTGCCTGATGTTCCCGCTGCTTTATGTGAAAATGCCCTGACTTATGACTTCCTTTTGTTCTGTACCCAGAAAAGAGGTCATGTGGTCCACTTTATGCCAACCTAGGCGCATGTCTCTGGGCCATGTCCACTCATATTTGGCTCAAAATAAACTTCCCTTAATTCCCATTGTGGTGAGAACTATGATTTGTGTCCTTGTATTCTGTATTCCTGGGCCTAGAGCTTGGTGAGACTCTGACAGAAGTGCGGGACTGGTGTCCCATGGCTTTAGGTGGAGGAGGTGGAGATGAAGGGGATGGGATATCAGTGAGTCCCAGACACTGAACTGGGGCGTTGGTAAGGAAGGAATAGAATCGGTGAAGAACAAATGCTTCCTCCCCAGGCTGACAACAGCACGTGGGAGGAGAGGTATTGTCAGGAAATGATAGTCCGGTATCACTGAGATGGGGCCCTTAAGGGGAGAAGTCGCCCACTGCCTGGAGTCCGGCACCACAACCCCGGAAGTGTATTCTGAAAGCCTAAGATCCACTTTAAGCTCTCAGTCTCTTTGATGCCCTGGCGGCTCTGAAAGGTGCTTGTGATCTCTCAACCACACTTGAGGGATGGAAACCTACCTTCCTGAAGCCGCCCATCAGCTGCAGCTGCTCCCCCTGCAAAGATGCTCTTCACATAAATCCCAATAGGGCCATAAATGCTGTCCTTTCCCCAACAATGCTGAAGCCCAGGCCCTGGGGAAAGAAGAAAGGGATAGATGTAGGAATATTCCAGCTGTTTCTTGAGCTGATATTTCCTCATGACCTGCCCCTTATCCTTGCAGAAAGGAATCGGGGAGGAGACAAAGTCCCTTTAGTCCCAGGGGTTTCAGAACGTAATCGGGCAAGGTAGGGAGAGTAGTTCATGGGCAGCTTGGGCTGTGGAGTATCAGCAACTTTGCCAGAGGCTAGCCCACGAAGCTGGCATTTCCCACACAGATGAAGCTGGATGGGGACTAGCACCCCATTCTCTCCACTTGACTATTTTCATCCAGTCACTTCCTCCCTCTGAACCTCAGTTTCAGGTTGTAAAATAATGGTACCTAATTCACAGGCTGTATTTGAAAATAAACCTCAATATCCAGGAGAATCACAGAGACACCAACAGCATCGATAGTAACACACCATGTGCCATGGAAAATATCCTTTCTGTTAACAAAGGCCCCTTGCTACCCTCCATTCTGTGCCCAACCTGCACCCCGGCTAAGGACACCAATCACCTGCTCTTACTACTGGTGTTGTACTTGCTGTCTTTATTTCTAGGTCATTCTCAGGACAGACAAACACATCTGAGGATTGTGATGATGGCACTGGGAGAAGCTGGGGTTCAGTAGACAGCCTCAGCTGTGGGGACAGCTACAAGGCAGCCAAGGCAGTCTGGTGCACAGCTGCCCCGTGGAAAGTAAGAATGAGGAGATAGAGGGTCTGGCTTCCCCTGCAGACTTTCCAGTGGATTAAAGAGACGATTTGGATTGGTTTAGGCAAAGGAAATACCTACAACTCCATTCATTACGTTGAAGATAAAGGATCTTTGCAATTCCCCAATAAGCAAAGTTTAGCCTCAGGGAACTCCCATCTAAACTGTGAGCTACCAGAAATCAGCTGATTTCATTGTTTTCATGACTGGCCTCAGACAAGTGCTTGAAGCACACATGGGGCAGAATAAATGAGGGTCTTTTGATACACCTCAGAATCTTCTAGGTGAGATTGGGTGCTTGGTTCCTAGACAAACTCTTGAAGCTATGGTTACCACGGGTATTGGCACCACTCTTCATAGATTGTTCATCTCTGGTCCACAGTTCTCAGAGCCCACATGGAAACACAAATATCAGTGGTGAGAGATCTCTTGTGCTCATCCCAAAGCATACTCACTACCTTATGCCTGAGACTTCGCATTGTGTACCTTTTTTGGTCACTATGACTAAATAACTAGCTTATTAATCAGAAAGTAAAACTGTCCAGAGAGAACCACACTGCACATGTTTCTCCCTTGTCACTTGAGGGGTCTTTCCACATACTGCCTGCTGAGCTCCCAAGACTGAGAAGGAAGAGATGACAGAGAAAGATGACTCTAGGTATGGGGTGGGGTCCCTCCCTAGTGGCCATTAAGCCTTTGCCTTATATCAGCTGAAGTGTTGTTAGGTGGGTTAAATAAGCCTGCTGTTCATCTAACCAGCTAACTTTTTTAAAACAGGCTTTAAAATGTAGCAGCAACGACCTGTCCCTGTCCTAGTTATTTTAAGCAAGCGCAAGTCTGGAACAGTTTGGATGTGAAATGTCTGAACGCTTTGTGTTGTTTTGAGGGATTGTGTCACATTAGGAAGCAAGGCCTACTTGGAGGAAGCAGGTAACTGGGTAATAGGGTTTATAGCCTGACCTCACCTTCCTACTCAGCCTCCATTTCTGGAGCCACTGAGATATGAGCAAGGAGCCTCATGCTCCTGACACCGCCGGTGAAGGCAGCTTCTGCAGCAGTGCTTTCCCTACCACTGTGCACTCAAACCATGAACCTAAATAAACCCTTCCTCCCCTAAGCTGATAAATGGCCCAAGGTATCCAAAACAAAGCCCCAGGCATGCGGTAGCATGCTTTAGGATGAGCATAAGAGATATTGGGGTATTCTCTCACTATTCATACCTTGGTTTCCTTTGTTGATGCTTCTCAGGCATGGGGCAGACATTAGGATGATGTGTGATCATCTAGACAGAGCAGAGTCCTTTCTGACTCTTCAGGATGCTCCAACAGAGCCAGACCATCTGTGGCCATCGAATGACCATATTGAAACACAGAGTTGATACAATTTGTGTTTGAGTCCAACTTTCTTCTAACAACATCTGAATGTGGGTGTGAAATCCAGCCCCTTAAATCGATGTAAGGGATTTTAACTCATGTATCAGGCAAGTTGTGGGAATATCATGTCAAGAGGAACAGGGAACACGCTTGGAGAGTGCTGAAGTAGTTGGGGATCACCGTGGTGTCCTCAGAGAGAAAATGAACACTTAGTGGAACTGGAAGAATCAGTATTGCCTTGACTTCAGGAAGTATGTGTGAGCTTGTCTGCCCCGTCTTCTGCACTGAGTATGATAACCCTGTTCCCTCTCTTCTTTGGAGCAACTGCTCCCAGAAGAGGGCAAGCATTGCTCTGGGGCTCCCTGTTGGTGATGGTCTTTGCTCACCTTTGCTTGGCCCTTCATCAGGACTATGTTGGAGATGACTGATGCCTGCAGACCCCCAGACAGCTGCCCGAGCTGAGCTGTGCTCAATGACCGAGTTGGTCTTGCAGTGCCCTGTAATGAGGAATCCAAGAGGGCAGAGATGAGCCACCTGTGACATCAGCCAAGGAGAAGAGCCCCACCCTCTGTCTTCCCAAGAGGCGTCAGTATAAGAGCTAGAAGGTGATTCATGGAGTGGCATTCAGATGTAGTGGCTTATGCAGAAAGCTTTGCTCCAAGTGACCTGGCTGCAGACAAGCAGCAAAGGCTCACGAAGGCTTGTGAAGGCAGTAAGCCACTGTAATAATGCCATACACCACTCTGTCCCCAGAATAAGCTGTGAAAGCCAAGCAAGACCTTGAGCTGAGTTTAAGATATCACCATAAAATTGTATTCAGCTCCAAGCACATTTTCTAAAAGCCCTGCTTGTGCTAGGCATGAGGGTGCAGTAGGCAAGAAGTCTAGAACTCAAAAGACTCAAAAAGGGACCATGAATTCCACAGATGGAAGGTAACCAACTGCAGGAAAGAAGCAGAGAGAGTCAACAGAGAGCAGGTTTGTGTCCCGGAGCCCCAGTGAGGAGCAGCATGGCTTGGTGGTATGCTGAAACTTGGGAAGCCACATTCATTTTCCAGATGATTCTCCTGGCTCTGCCAACTATCAGCAGATTATCTTGGAGAAGTGACTTTGTCCCTCTGAGCCTCAGGTTCCTACTGTGGAAGATCATTTTTCAAAAGACTTACCTGTGTGTAGCTTCCAGGAATAATGAACCATTCAGGTGCTTAGGTCAGGGCTTAGTTCCCAGGAGGTGACTATACATCTTCATTTTCTACCTGCTGCTTCCTATCTGACAACTAAACCAATATGTCAGCCTTGAGTGTGTAAGGGGGCTGCAGGATCCTGCTCTCTAAGATCTGATGTTGCAAGGTAAGACACACATGTAACTGCCTGTAGGGAGCATGGAATATATTTGGGCTTCAAGATCATCCCTCCCCCAAAAACAGCTCATCCTCCCCTTTCCTCTCCTCTCTTTCCTACTCCCCTCCCCTCCTCTCCTCTCCCTTCCTCTTCTCTCCTCTCTTGTCCTCCTCTCTTTCCGAACTCTCCCCTTCCCTACCCTCCCTCTCCACTGCTGTTTTCCTTTTTTCCTATTGCTGGCTTGAAGCTGCTCTTACTTGTCTAGGTGATCTACCCACAGTTACCAGGATACCCTAGGCTTTGTAGCCCTAAGCCACACAAAAGGCTGCCCCTCCCCCAACCCCAGAAACAACCCTTCTGTAATCCTGTCTTGCTGCCTCCATTGGAAGCCCCTATGCAGACAGAGTGAGATCATGCGTGAGCATCAGTGATGGTTAATCAACCAATGTCATGGGTCAGGAGATGTCCAGATAGTTAGTCAAACTCTGTCTCTGTTTCTGTCTGCCTCTGCCTCTGCCTCTGCCTCTGCCTCTGCCTCTGCCTTTCTCTCTCTCTCTCTCTCTCTCTCTCTCTCTCTCTCTCTCTCTCTCTCTCTCTGTGTGTGTGTGTGTGTGTGTGTGTGTGTGGTGTCTGTGACCCACACTATAGAAGAAAATAAAGCCAGGTCTTATCATTTGTCCTCTGACCTCCACATGTGTGCTATTCACTCCCCACACCCTCACATACAACTACACAGACATTCACACATGCTAAATAAGCAAATATTTTTGAAAAGTGATGCTACTTCACGTCCCTCTTGCATTCTAGAATTCTGTTACATACTAGAATTTTGATAATAAATCCTTTAGCTTATCAAAGTCATAGTTCCCCAATCCAGGTCAGTTATTATGCAGAGGAAATAAGGCAAAGCTTTAGTTGAGAGCTCGAGAATGGGGAGTTTCTCGATGCATTGGCTCCTAACAGCATACAAGTGACAGTGGTTACATGTACCTGGCTCAAGAGGTTCTTGACAGGTGGGCCTTGCTAAATGATTTTTGCCTAGTAAGATGCTTGAGCTGACTAAGCAAGCTCTCTGCAGTCTGTAGGCAGAAAACTACTAAGAAGACTCCCCCAGCCACTGTGGAAATAACACAGACCTCTGTCCTCCCGCATCTCCAGGCCCCTCCTCTCCATCTTACCGAAACTGGGTAGTCCAGTTGTTGAGAGAGGGACTTCCTGTTGCTACAGAGAGAGTAGGGCTGCCTGTCGGTGGGAGCTGAAGATTTCTTGGTCATTGGAAAATCCATTTCTCCCGTACTGTAGGGATTAACACCTAAACAGAGATGGGAGTGGGAAAACAAACAGGAAGAAACCATTTGTGGGTACTCAAACACCAAGCCTGACAAAGAACAAAATCAGTCTTGCCAATCACCAGCCATCCCTCAGGTTCTGTGTGGGCAGAAGCCATTCAGCATCTAGGATAGTTGGTGCAGTCATGAGGCATTTTAACTCCCTTCATCCACAAATTTGGTGCTGAGGGGTGCAACAGGATTCCTCACCAGACTGGGCTCCTTCTTCACCCCTATCCAACTCAGCAAGAGGTGACATGGTCTCCTGCATGTCACGTGGTATGCCACATCACAGCTCTAGGCCACGCTGCTGGAGAGTTTCCAATCCCAACCAAAGGGAGAGGAGACAGCATAGAAGTTCCTGGGATAGGAACTGAGCTGGAGGCCAAGCAGGGAGAGAACAAGTGACCACCTAGGCGAGACCAGGCAGGGAGAGGCTGGGCCCAGGGAGTCCTCCAATCTTTCTTACAGACCCACCACTACCTCTTCCACACTGTGGTATGTACACACGTCTCACACAGCAGACAACTTGAGTCTTTGGGGATCTATGGAAATGCTGTTCCATGTGGGATATGGGGCTGCCTGTCATTCACCTGTGTCCCACCACCAGTTGGTACCCACCTCTCAACCATCACAGTCACTTTGAAAACCTTTATAGTTGACAGACCTAATCTGCTGACATCTAGAGCTGCCCAACGTGGAGACAAAGTGTGCTGCCACAGGCCATTTAAATTTGTCTAGTAGCCACATTGAAAAAGTAAGAGGAAGACCGGGCCAAGTAGTGCACACCTGTAATCCCAGCACTCACCCAGAAGGATGGGGAAGTCAAGATCATCCTCCACTATATACTAGGTTTTAAAAGAGCCTAGGCTATCTGAGATCTTGTCTCAAAGAAAATAAAAATCTAGATAAAAACAAAAGAAAAAGAGAGTTCAGGCCAGCCTGGCCTACACAGTATGGTCCTGTCTCAAAGAGCCAAAACAAACAAAATAGGTTAAAAAAAATATTTTTAAGTAAAAAGAATTAAAAGGAAATGGAGGCAATTGATTTATTTGTATTGATATATTTTATTCTGTTCACTGTGTCTAAGCTGTGTTGCCATCAACATACAAGCAATATATAAAAGTATTATGAGATGTTGATGTTCTATTTTTCTCTTGTACTTAGTCTTCAGTTAGACATGTCCTCTATAATTTCTGTGTTCTCCACGATGAGCTACCATGTGTTCAGGAGTCATGTGTGGCCAGTGCCTTGCCAATGGGCTTCTGGAGGCCCAGGGAGGGACAATGTTTTCCCAGCATCCTTCAGTTTGAGTAAGTGGAGACCCCCAACCCTCCATACCAAGGACAGAATGAGTGGTGGGAAATTCAATATGCATCAAGATTCAAGAATTCCTTCCTGGAGGGGTGGGGACTGGGAAAGACTTGTTTATAAACTAAAGAAAGGAAGTGACTAGCCAGGTAGGATCAGAATGAGGCTTTCTGAGGACATGAGATGCCTAAAGATTGAGAACAGAGGTAGAGGCACCATGGAAAGAGGGAGATTTGGTTCTTCAGTGCTCTGAAAGTAGCTAGAAAAGCTTCTCCCTGCCAAGATGGTTGCTTCCAGAAGTCTTTTCAGAACCACTGATCCTCTGTAACTTGTAGGGATCAATTGTTCCCAGTAAGGAGAAGCATGGGGAAGACAGGATGCAGAGCCTGTAGCCAGAGGTCATCTAGTCTGAATCTGCACACATACCTCATTTATGCAAGTGTTTAATAGGAGTGTAGATCCCACACCCATCCTGGCCCATTGATAAGGCCTGAGTAACTCTCCTGGTGATGCAGCCAATTATCAGAAGCTTTTGGGAGCCTTGGGAGCCCTGGTCTACTTCTTACTTATTAGTGAACAGACAGAGATTCAGTTGCTTCATTGAAATAAATAAGTCTAGAATATAATCGAGACCTCTGGGTGCTGGGCTTTCCCATCGCCACAACCTACACTGAATGAAGAACAGGAAGAGAAATAAGTACAAATGAATTTGAAATGAGAGAAAGCAGATTGATGACAGAGCCATGGGCAAGCTGCTGATGCCATTCTGAGCTGGGATCTGCCCTTCCTGACCCAGGCAGCTGCTGTGCTTTTGGGTGCTCTGCTCCTTCCATGGATTCAGGCCTGTATAAACAGAGGCCAGAGCAGGACACAGCTGATTCTCTAAAGCTTGTTTAAGAAATTAATGTTCAATATTAATTTAACCAAGTTTGGTAAATTAATAGACAATGATAACCCCAATAGAAAACTACCAAGAGTCACTAAAACATGTACTAAATAAATGAAGAAATCTTTCCATTTGTCTAAAGAAGTCTGTTTTCCAGCTGTTTTATAAGCCAGTGTGCAAGTCATAGCTTGCATAAGAAACCAAAGGCACACTTAACACAAACTGCCAGATGTGCTGGTGTCCTGGAGGCCATTACCCGCAGAGGCCAGAAGGGCACAAGGAGGAAATTGTGTCAGTTGAACCAACTGAGCCACATCCAGAGAAGACAGACCAGTTGGGTGATGGACAGTCAGGGTACCAGGAAAGCAGTACCTACAAGGGTCTATCCTAAGCCAGTCACTCACCCAGGCTCTCAGCAACTGAACTCACTGGGAGGTGGGTGGCACTGTCTGAGAGATCAGCTCCCAGGACACCAGCACGGCTGAGATTGTGAACATATGGCCTGTGCAGGCACCAGGGGCTGTGGCCAGAAGACTCCCAGCTTGGTTTAATGCTGGGCTATTGCCACTTTGAAATTCTTAACAATTTTGAACAAGGTCTCTTTGTTTCATTTTAGACAGAGCCCCAACAAAGTGTGTAACTGGTCCCAGATGCAAAGCAAAGCAGAGAAGCAGAAACAGGAAAGAGAAAGAAGGCTATGCAACAAATATTTTAAAAAATAATAATAATAGCAATAACTCAATGTGAAGAAATAGGTGATTTTGTTTGCGGCTGAAGGAGTGTCAGGCTAAAGTGTGGCCAAAGTTCTTAAACTGTAAAGAACTACTGTTTAAACCAAAAGTCGAATCCTAGACAATTACATTAACAAGAAACCAAGTTACACAAGCCTCTAAATGGGTCCTAATTCATTTAAAGATGACTCATAGTGACATAAAATAATGGGGCTCAGAGAGTCAAGAAACTTCCCTAAAGTCACACAGATAATTGCTTCCAAAGAAGCTAGATCTCAACCCAAGCACACTCCTCCTGGAACATGCTCTCTTTTGTTTTGCTTTAGTGTTTTGTGGGTTTTTTTGTTTGTTTGGTTTGGTTTTGTTGTTTGTTTGGTTTGGTTTGGGTTTGTTTTGATTTGATTTCCTTTCGAGACAGGATCTGATGTAGCCCCAGCCTGACTACACACTCCTGATCATCTACCTCCACACCCCACATGATGGGACACTAGCTGTAAACCCCCACACTCGGCTTTCAACCTATGTGGTTGTCACTCAGTGTTCACGGAGAATAATTATTTCAAGGAAGCCCTGCAGACACCAGAATAAGTGGTACTTTTCCATGTTTTATATAAACTTACTGCATTATCACCACATAATAGATGCATAGGCACATCTAAGCATAAGTTGTACTTCTTATGCTGGATTGTTTAGAAGACAATGAGAAGAGCAAGAATCTGCACATTTTCTATACAAATGTAATGTTTTCAAGTACTTCCCATTTGCCGATATGGAGGCTAACAGGGTTACCCTTTAGAGCCAACATGGGTGCAAATGAAATTTCATGTATAAAGTAAGCAATATGGATTATGCTAGTGATAGACTATATAATATCTATTTATACTATATGTAATCTCAATAAAATATATAATGCAAATATCTAGAAAGAGAGAGTTGGTTAACTAGATTGTAATGTTTATATAATGAAATTGTGTGCTTCCACTAAAAAAAAAAAATAATAATAATGTTTAGAACAGAATTTCCAATGACTTGTACATATAAGTTTTCTGAAGTCAAGTGGGAAGAGCATGGATTAACTGAAAATGTTAGCAGAGTGTCCTGTCCAGCAGGGCATTATACAGGGGTCTGGGGAGGTCACCTGAAAAAGAAATTGGGGGAAACAGGTGGCTTGTCTATAGTCTAATCAAATCACCAATTTTACTTTTTTCACACAGGGGTTATATACACAAAAAGGCAGGATGTGGGGAAGTGGATGACACAGGACCGTAGGTGTTCAGGGGGAGTACAGATATCTTCCAGAACAGAGTGTCAGCTGGGTGAAGGTTCAGGGGACAGATCACTATGACTCTGCCTATGATTTACTTGTCCTTATCTAAGTTGGTACTATCCACCAAGGCTACCTATCTACAAGGTTTATGACTATTTAACCTGGTAGTTTTCCACTAAAGCTGCTTGTTTACAATAGCTTCTAGCCATCTGTTTCAGTGTTTTTCCACAAAAACCCAAGACTTTGTATTACCAGGCATGTTTGTCAGTCCTATTGCTGATTTAGGCCTAGGCTAATTTTAGGCCTTCAGTGTATAAGCAGGGCTGCCCCTGACAGCAGAGCTTAGTATTAGCATGGCTAGTGTGATTCACTGTGGTTTTAATTTCTTCATTCTTCTCATTCTATTTATAGTAATCAAGTCCTGAGGTCTTCCAGCCTCAGGCCCCATCATATCACAGATAAGGCAACAGAGGTTGTAGGCAGAGAGAGAGAGAAAGAAAGAGAGAGAGAGAGAGAGAGAGAGAGAGAGAGAGAGAGAGAGAAGCTTGCTCAACCAGCAGCTAGAGTGGCCACTCTGCTTCTTTCTTTCTTTCTTTCTTTCTTTCTCAGAGTGTCACCGGAAGAACTGGTCACAGAGAGATGGAAGGTTGATTAACCTTTCTAGCTGACTGGGAAGCACACTCATGAAGAATGTTCTCCGAGAGACAAACAGCTCCCATCTTGGTTTATCCTTGAAAAACCAGGGAAGAGCCAGCCTCCTGATCTCCCCCACAACACTGACAGCCCTGGTAGTCCTGATATTCAGGAGTAGTTAAGCTCTTGTGGTGGTTTGAATGAGAATGTCCCCTACAGGCCCAGGTAGGCCTGTAGGTCTCCAGCTGGTGGTGCTGTTTGGGGAGGAATAGGAGCTGTGGTCTTGTTGGGGAAGTTTGTCACTGGAGGCAGATTTGAAAGTTTAAAATCTCCCATTTCTAGTTCTCACTCTGCTCTTTGCCTGTGGCTCAAGATGTGAGCTTTCAGGAGCCTGCTCCTGCCAACATGACTGTTTTCTGTCTCTTCTAGCCATTATCAATTCTAGTCTTCTGGAACCATAATCCAAAAAAGCCAACCAACCAATCAGCCAACCACCATCACCATCACAACCACCAACAAAAACCCTCCTTCTTTAAGTAGCCTTGGTCATGGTGTTTTATCAGTAATAGGAAAGGAACTAGCACAGCCTGTTCCTGAAGATGGTTTGGGAAGATACTTACTGGTGGAGTTGCTGCGTGTCCTTTGGTGGCAGGCTTTAGGGAACAGGAAGTTGCTACCTTGTGCTTCTGGTTTTCCAGTCTTTTCTTTAGAGAAAGTTGTAGAAGATTCCTGTGAAAACAGTTCCCATCTTTTTATGCAGCAAGTTAGAACTGACAAAAATGCTTAGCATAATGGACTGTTACCATGGGCCAGCGAAATACTTGTTGATATGCCTGAATCTCTACTAAAAAAAAAGCAGGCACTTTGAGAACTGAATCTAGGACTACTTACAACCATTTATTCCTAGATACACATTCATTAAATTAAAAGGTAATTAACAATAGAAATTACATAAATATTAATAAATGCAGCAAATGCTGTATGCATATGTCAGGGTCTTCATTAGACACGGGGAATTCAGCAGTGATTAAGACAGATAAGGAGGTGACCTTGGATAACTGACATTTTAGTAAACAAAGGCTAACAGTAAGCAAATGTGAAAGCTGACTACTGACAAAGGCAGTGTTCTGGTGTGGCTTAGACAGTGGTGTGAACCAGAGCCTTGAGACCTGAGCTAGAGATAACGACATGCTACATTCCCCTGAGATTCTACCATAGACCCTCACAAAATTATTGCTAAAACAATACTATAGAGCTTTAAAATATCAAAATATCCACGGGTTCTTCTGATTTCAGAGATCCGTCTGCCTTTGTTAAACACATGTGGTAAGCAAGTTGGATGGAACCCTGCCATGAAATTACCATTTTAAATACTCCTGGGCCTGGACCTCCTGTGTCCCTCACAGGGTGACCTTGAACTCAGGAATAGGCCTGGGTTTTAATTCCCTGCCTTTGCAACCTTCTCCAAGCATGTGTAGCTGCCTTTGTTTTTTAGATTCATGAAGAAGCCCCTCATATAATTCATATTGCATCCTTATTTTTTGCATAGATGAGAAATTATATATTTTTAAACTTCTATATTTAGAGATTCTTTCCATGGCCTTAAGGACTGTCTTGAAGATCCCAGTGTTTACCTTTTTGCTGAGACATAGCCACAGCCTTTTTTTGTTGTTGTTTTGTTTTTTTGTTTTTGAGACAGAGTTTCTCTATGTAGCCCTGGCTGTCCTGGGACTCACTCTGTAGACCAGGGTGGCCTTGAACTCGGAAATCCGCCTGCCTCTGCCTCCCAAGTGCTAGGACTAAAGGCATGCGCCACCACTGCCCAGCTACTCCTGCTGTTTCTAACCCTCTTGAAATCTTTAATATTAATGAGGAGGACATTGCTCTGAAGGAAACAGTCCTCCACTGCTAATGGGTCAGGGAATGTATGAACATTATTATACCAACAAGACTTACTTAAAGCTATAGCTGCCATCAACATTCCTGGAGGTCATACCAGTGCCCTTTCTCAGGGGGAGAAATCACATCACTCTGTCCCCACCAGGGAGGGTCCCACTTAGCTTAGCAAAGTGGTGCTTCTAAACTGTAGCACTTTACAGAATAGAATGCAAATATATCTATACTCTTAACCCTTCCCTAAAACTCATATCCAAGTGGACTAACAGCTTAAAATAAAACCAGATACAGTGAACCTGACAGAAGAGTAAGGGGAGAACGTCCCTGAATTCACTGTCACAGGAGTCAGCCTTCTGAACAGGACACTAATAGTGCAGGCACTAAGATCAACAATTCATCCATTGCATCTCATGAAACAGTGATGTTTCTGTAAGGTAAACGTTCAGGCCATTGGACAAAGAGGCAGCCAAAGGAAAGAGAAAAGTATTTTTACAACATCCACATCTGATAGATTTGTACATATACAAAAATACATAAAGATCTCAGTGTTAGACTTTGGAGCGCAGCTCAGAACAGACCACACCAGACCAGACGGTTCCATGGGGAAGAGGTTTATTTTGGGTGGAAGGCAAAGGTGGGGAAAGAAACAGAAGGAGATGGGGGGAGAAGAGAGCAAGGTCAGGGGGTTCTGCCTATTTATATGAGCGGTGACGTAGCCCTTTCCCAGGTAAAGGTGAGGTAGCCAGGTGGATTCTGGGAGTGTATGGCGGTTGCTTGGCAATGATGTAGAGTCACCTGGATGTGACGCCATTGAGTTCGGGCTGAGACCAACACTCAGGAAACTAGATATTCTAAAATCAAAAATTCAGTTAAAAAACAGGGTACTGAGTTAAACATAGAGGTGGGTAAATTGCCAGGAGCCAAACCCCGGAAATTACCTGCTATTCTAAAAAGCCTAGTCAGTACAAGTTTAAGAAAGGATGTTTCGAAGGTCTCAGGTCCCGGAACTTAAAGAATGTCTGGGTTTCTGGGAGCCAGTTATGACAGTGGGATAGTCTTGGGCAATAAGGATATGACAGTAGAATGATCTTAGACAATAAGGATATAGTGGGATAGCCCTAAGCAATGACCCTCAACCTAAATTTGTAATATGAATAAGGATTGAGGTTCTCTACATGAAATCAAGCATATACCAGACACTGCTAAAGTGGCCAAGAACCTGAAACTAATAGTTCCTTGGCCTAGAGGTAAATCTACTACTTTATTTGACAAAGAAACAGCCATACTGTTGGGAGCTGACTCCTAGCAGAAAGCTGCTATCATCTTTGCAGCCATCTCAGGCCATATACCCTGACAAGAGACTTGTTTTCAACAGCCCGCAACAGCTGAGCACACTCTGATAAACGTGTTTTTCTCCCATATCTTGTTTTGTTGTTTAGTGCCCCCAGCTGCAAGACGCACGTGGTAAATATCTTCAGCTGTGTTCCCTGCTTATGCTTATATATAACCCAGGATTTCCTTTCAATAAACGGGACTTGAACAGACTCTCTGTCTTGTCTTTATTCTTCAAGTCTCTTGTCCCTCCATCCCCACTCTCTCTCTCTCTTGCTAGATCCTGACCCTCGGACCAGAGCAGCAGCTCGGGCTGGATCACAGTGGCCCTCAAACATAGGGCGTAATGGGTTGTTACATCTTGGCCCCAAACATGGGGCAGAACGGACCGTTACACAATACAATGATTTTTTTTTTGTTTTTGTTTTTGTTTTTTCGAGACAGGGTTTCTTTAGACCAGGCTGGCCTCTAACTCAGAAATCTGCCTTTCCCAGCCTCCCAAGTGCTGGCATTAAAGGCATGCGCCACCACTGCCCGGCTTTTTTTTTTTTTTTTTAATGATTTATTTCTTTATTTTTATGTATATGAGTACACCATTGCTCTTTTCAGACACACCAGAAGAGGGCATCAGACTCCATTGCAGATGGTTGTGAGCCACCGTGTGGTTGCTGGGAATTGAACTCAAGACCTCTGGAAGAGCAGTCGGTGCTCTTAACCACTGACCCATCTGTCCAGCCCAATACAATGATTTCTAATGGCATATTTCTTTCCCTTTAGACTAGAATATTGCTCAATCTGCTTAGGGTTGTATAGTTACTGTTACTTTTTTTATTACCAATTGCCCAGATTGACTTTTAATCCCTACTTAATGTTTTCCATGCTGTATAACTTTTTCAGGGTATATCACAGTCACACCTAGAAGTAGCCAATTGGTGCAACACAGTCCAATATGCTGTTGTCTGGGTTTTCCAGTCAGATTGCCATATCTTCTCTGAAACTTGACTCAGGAACCTGATGCTTGCTCTTGACAGCCAGAGGAGCTGGCTTTCTGGTCTTGCTGAGGTTGGTCTGGGGCTCCAGCTTGTGCTCTGGGAATGCAGACCCTCCACTGCTCACTAAGTCAGAACCTTGGCATATGGCCTGTCCATGGTCCCAATCCTTCCATGGGTCCCAGCATTTCAGCACCTTCCCACCACAGCTGTCCTTTCAGGCAGCTTGTCCTCTAAGTTGAGCTACAGAGGAAAACACAAGGTCCCAGCACCCAGAGAGCCTTGGAGACACAGGGACACTCCTGTGACCACTAGGCTAGTGAGAGTCTTTGGGTGAGTTCAGTAAGGGCTCAGGGTCCTGTCAGGTGAAAAGTATCTGCAAATTACCTAATTTCAGTATGAAGCCCAAAACCCCCCCAAAAAAACCCAAAAAACAAAAACACAAAAAAACCCAACCAAACAAACAAAAAAATTTGTTCCCTAAAGGCTTTATTTATTTATTTGGCAATATTATTTAATTAAATTAACTTATTTAATTGGCAATATTATGAGTACATGTAGAATAGACTGTTCAGTCCACTTTCTGTTTAGTGCTATTCTGTGAAATTATCCACCTGGGCTGCAGTAGGAACCAAGGGAATGCCTGCTGAATGCTGTGTGCAGAGCACAGACAAGAAGGGAAGTCCTGACTGAGCATAGGGTCCCTGCCCACAAAGGGGAGGAGCTGGACGTTAATCAGAGGTGAGCTGGAGTGGCAGGTCCTACCAAGGACCGCCCTGGAAGAGAAACGTGTACGCTCCTGGAATTCAGAAACAATTGCTATAAGAATACACATCTCCGCCGATCTCGAAAAAGTGTGCATCCAGACGGGAAGCCTGTGCCAGGAATCACTAGGCTGAGTTCCTCTAGCACACTCTAACCCTAAGGGAGGAGCCATGTCATTCAAGAGTAACTGGCCAATCAGAGCCTCGAGAAGTACCTGCCAGTCAGAAGAGGGGGAGGGTTTTTCCGGGGTTCCTGCTTCAGGTTCCCTGCAGAGGGGCGGACTTAAGTGATTCTGGGCGGCTGGCTCTGACTGTTGCTGCTGGCTACTGTGAGGAAAGCTCAGACCCGCTCTGAAGTTGCTACATGGAGAGGATATGGTCACGTCCCACAATGGTAAGGAGCGGGAGCTGTTGAGGTGGGTCCTACCCAGGGCTGCGTGGGAACCAGAAGTTAGATGCAGCCACCTGTACATTCCCTCCCCCACGGTATTAGTCACTTCTGGAGCCAGCGGTGGTACCTGAGCAACTTCACTCTCTGTGCTGAATCTGCCCAAAGCGTCTGAAGCAGGGGCTTGTGTATAGAAACTCCCTTGGCGGCATACCAATGCAGACAGGCTTAGTTTCTCTAGTAGCGTCTACAAGCTCTTCTCTTCACATTGAACATTTTGGTTGCGATTCATTTCGAGTTAATTTCGTCAAGGTTGTAAAAGGAATCTCATGTATTGGTTGACTGAAAGTATATTCTTTCAATATTTCTCCATATTTTAAAGAAACAAAAAAAGGTGAGTTGATTTTTAGAACAGCTGAATCTTTAGCCTTTTAGAATAATGTTTGAGACAAGCTATCTTGTCACCTAGATCCCAGTCTCATGCTCTCCAGGGCAGTGACTCTACTTTCCTTTTCATTAAACTTTCTAAATTCTTTAGCTAAAGTGCTGTACCCCAAGAGACTTAAAATTCCTCATCTCAGTCATGAAATGAACTGTCCTATGCAGTGAAAGGAATACTTGCACGTGGAGCATGCCTTCTGCCTTCAGACCAGGAAGGAGGAACAGCTAAGTCTATAGTCTGATCAAACCATATTTTAATTTTTTTCACACAGGAGTTGTATACACAAGAGGCAGGATGTGGGTATGGGGATGACGCAGGAGCGTAGGTGTTCTCAGGGGAGTACAGATATCTTTCAGAACAGAGTGTTGGCTGGGTGAAGGAAGAAGAAGGGAACAGGTCACTATGTTTCATGTTTATGATTCATTTGTTCTTATCTAAGCTGGTACTTTTCACCAAGGCTACCTATCCACAATATTTATGATTACTTTTCTCATCCAGGCTGGTAGTTTTCCACCAAGGCCACCCGTCCACAAGATCCACAGCTATCTGTTCTAGGGCCAGTGCTTTCCCACAGAGACAAAGACTTTGTGTTAGTTATCATGTATGGCTGATTTAGGCCTTCAGTGTACAAGCAAGGTTGCTCCCAACATACAACCAGAGAGAAATGGTGTATCATCTAGTTTGATTTAGTACATATGTCTAGTACGTGGAGAAATCTTTCTCCATAAAGCCTATTTTACCTTTTTAAAATAATTCTGGGATTTATAATTAAATCATTTAAGCTTACACTATCTTCCTTTTGCTAAATCTCAAACACTGGGATAAATAGCTGCAGTCCCTATGTAACAGATCAGCGCAGGCTTCTCCCAGCATCCTTCAGTTCGTACGTTTTACTGTATATGACTGGCAAAACCATCCTGGAGCCCAGGGGTAGGGCTGTACATCTCCCAGCTGCTCTTCCTTATGCAATCCACCCCAATTTGTACATGGTATTTTCCATCTATCATTTACACACATCATTTCTTGTTCTGACTTTCCATCCTCTCCATCCTCTCTTCACATAGCTCAGGTTCATGTCCACTCTGGACTCTCTCAGATGTCCCTGGCTTTAACTCCTCTCCCTGTATCTACAATAAATCTTTCTACTCCACCATATCCAGAAGCACCCATGTCCCTTCCTTTTTATTTCTTTTTCCTTTCACCTTCCTATTAACGCTCCTTGATTTCACATTCATGGCCACTTCTTGCTTTAACTGTTGCTATTTCTTGAGCTTGACTGAAGTTGTGGCTGCTGGACAACCAAAGATTTGAGGTCGAGATGCTGCACTGGACATTGAGTATGTAAGGAAATGTGGATGCAAAGGACCCTGTGCCTTGGATGATGAACAGCTTGTCCCTAGAACGTGGAAGATTCTGAATTTACAAGACTACGGTTGTGTTTGCCCCTAGTGTGGAAGAGCAGAGCAGGGAAGGCCTGTTCTTTCTTACTTGTGTGAGCTCTAGTCCTCCAGAAGGGAAGTGAGGTTGTCTTATGTTCAGGCTGTGAGGTCACACAAATGAGGATCTGGACAGGTCTAGAAATTAGGAGCACCTGTGGAAGGTAACTTGCAAGTCCTTTCCTGGAGTGTCTTCTGATGCAATTCTAGGAAGCTGTGAGGGAGGCCTTAAGCTGTGCCATGTTGTGTGTGGGGAGGGGGTGTGAGGCAACAGGAAGAACAGGATAGCTAAGGTATAATCTGCTGGAACTGCGGTGGACTGTGAACCAGACTGAGGCTGTGTTGGTACCTGTGATAGCCCTTGGCCTTTGAGCCTCCCTCAATTTGGATTCTGTGGGGAGGGGAAAGTGCTACATCTCTGGGCCCAGGAAGCTGTGTTGCTTATATCACTGTTCATTGTGCATAACAGGCATTACATTTGTCGTGCAGTGGGAAGAGAGATTTGAAAACTGAAGATTGGTTTCTAGTAGTTCCTAAGATTGCACCCATGCTCAGTTTTGCATGATAAACTTTACTAAGAATTTGGAAACTGTCAGAAAGAAGGTGATGAATATCATCCCTCAGCTCCACTTGCTTAGAATCCTTTTCCAGTTCCTGTATCACCAACCCCCATTGCGTGTTTCATTGAAATTAAATTTTAGTGTGCAAAAGTAGTTTTGAGTTGCAGAGGTTTTTCAGGTGTTCATGGAGTCTGACAGGAAGCAGACCTTAAAATGTTCTTCAGCATTGTTCTCGTGTGAGAGCTTCAGCCATCTTGTCTACATTACAGTGAAATAGAAAACAACAGGGAGAAACATAGAATGTTGCTGAAACATTCACTTTCAAAGGGTTTTCATAATGTTCTTGTAGTTGGTATGTGGAGAAGAAAAAGTAAATATGAAACATTTTACAGCCAGAGTTCTTAGATCATTGAGAAGGAAATAGCTATTATAGTATACTGTAAAATCCAGAAAGTTGTTTCATTTGGATGGAAACTGAACTTTCTGCCCATGAGTCAGATTGCATGAAAAAGTAAAAATGAGGGCTGAAGAGAGATGTTTCAGCAGTTAAGAGCACTGACTGCTCTTCCAGAGGTCCTGAGTTCAATTCCCAGCAACCACATGGTGACTCATAACCATCTGTGATGGAATCTGATGATGCCCTCTTCTGGTGTGTCTGAAGACATATAATTGTACTCACATACATAAAATAAATAAATAAATTTAAAAAAATAGTCCAAATGAGGTTAAAAAAGCGACTGAGTTGTTTTTCTTTGAATTTAAATAATAGCAATAAATGATAGTTGAACAAAAATGTAACAGCTTTAGATAAGTGACTCATCTCTTTCTTTTCTTCTGAGTAAATAACCAGAGTTACACTTTGATTTTTCTTGTGGAGAATGTGTTTGAACACTTGAGATATTTACACAGCAGTTTCTTTATGTTTAATGCATTATATATATAGTATCAATAACCTATAACATGACATTTGTATTATTATTATTTGAATGGTTTTTCAAACATTAGGTTTTTCTTTTAATAAGAAGCAAGATGTTTTTAAAAAATTAAACATGCAATTCCCTTTTTACTTCCTAATGCAATTTAGTGAAAAATAACACAAGAAAATGATTTGTGTTTGTTTTCTGTATTATATACATATATTTCACATTGCTGAGAGTAAAACTTCTGATTTCAGAGGTCTAGACAGGGCCTAGGAATGGGCTTGTTGTGAACTCCTGTGCAATGGTCTTCCTCTTCAGAAACAGAATGAGAGCTGTATCTGTCAAAATCATGCTCTCCTTGTCTTCACTATTTTGCTTTTCTTTGTTCATTATTCTTTCCCTTTTTCTTTGCATTTTCATTTAAGAAATGTTGGATTAATTTCTTTATGGAAACTAGATTCTTCTCTAATACAGTATATCAGAACCAGTTTCTCCTCCCTCCTCTCCTTCCAGTTACCCCCCACCAATCTCTCCTATCTTTGTCTCCCCAAGATCCCCTCCCCCTCTGTTTTCTCTTTAGAAAAGAGCAGGTTTCCAAGGAGGAGATTCAAGCAGAACAAAACAAGGCAGAAAAGACATGTTGAAAGCCCTCATTTTGAGGCTGGACATCACAAGCCAATAGGAAGAAGAGAGCATCAACATCAAGCATAGGAATCAGAGCCATTCTTCCTCCCAGAGTTGGGGTTACCACAAATCGCCAAGGTAATTGCCATGACACATAAACGGAGGACCTGTCTGAGATCCATGCAAGCCCCCTTTCTGCCATTTAAGTCTCTGTGAGGTTCCTGAAAACCTAGGGAGTGTAAGGATTGGGTTCCCTCTGATGTCCAGCTCCTCAAGTTAAACCAAATATTGGTTGTCCACTCAAAAAGTTCATTATGACTGGCTCAGCACATTTTGCCAGCAGGAGAGAGTGGGTGGAGGATGTTAGAGCTTGTATTGTGTCCAGGATTTTCTTTCTGTGGCCTGTGGATTATCTTTTCTCCACATAGAGACTAGAACATAGGGGTGAAGGCTCCAAGCCTGCACTCCTTTGATTTTTACATTTGTTGTGTTGTGTGGAACTTATCCAAAACAAGGTGGCCTTATGGTGAGATTGCAGAGAGCAAAATATTTTTCCCTTGAATCAGCACGAGTTGCTTAGAGACCACCTTGGCTAACATCTCAAGGAAATATTACCTGTGTCCACTACTGAGTGGGTGCTGGTTATAAAGATGGCCACATCAGACTGTGTCATCCACTAGTAGGTGTGGTGACTAGGGTCACCCTCAGAATTGCCTGCAAGTTGAAAGTGCACTAAGTTCTACACTTACCCTCAAATTCCAGGTCTCTGTCTGCACTGTACTGTCTCCCTACATTCCCCCTCCAAATGATCCCTACCTACCACTTCCCATTTACCTCAGTCTACCCACAGAGTCTATTTGCTCTTTTCAGAAAGATGCATGTGTTCCCTCTATATGCTTTCTCCTAACATAACCTCTCTGGGTCTGAGGAGGGTAGCTTGATTAAGTTTACCTAAGAGCTAATATCCACTCATCAGGAAATATATACCATTCCCATCATTCTAGGTCTGGGTTACCTCATTCATGGTGATGTTAGTCTAGTTGCAATCATCAGCCTGTTGTCATGCATTCATTTCATGTTGTCATATTTTTAGCAGCTGAGTGATACTCTATTGTGCAGACAAACCACATTTTGTTTATTCATTCTTCAGCTGTGGGACATTTCAGGTTTTTTTTTTACCTTCAGGCTAGTACAAGGAAAGTTGCAATGAACATTGTTGAGGATGTGTTGTTGTGGTTTTGTGCTGGGAACCTCCCAGCCCAGAGAGGGTAGTGGCAGGGGCACAGAGGACTCTCGTGATGGCTTTAAAGTCTGAGGGTCTCAGGGCTTTCTGGCTCTCTGGCTTGTACTGAAATGCTGATGATAACTTCTAAAAAGTCCTAAAAATTTCTTGCTCCTTCTGAGGGTAAGAGGCTAAGGTGATTAACACCTATAGCCTAACAGCAGAGGATTAGGCAATGTGGCCTTTGTTCTATCTCAGCAGGAACTGCTGGGCTCTAACTTTCTCGCCTGCTAGTCAGAAATCAGAGGAAGAAAAAGACACTTAAAAAAAGTAGTTATAACATTTATTACTAATTTGTAGAAAGTTTCCTACCAAAGGTATCTAAGGGGGAAAGCGGAAGGATCCTACGTTGGGAAAGGGAAAAATTCTATTCAGTGTCTCTATTCTATCCATCTATTCTATCTCATCTCTTTGTCCTCAGTACTTATACATCTTTCAGAATACATGATCACATGTTACAAAGTTCATCACAAGTTCACACCAAAAGTCAAATCATAACTTGAAATAGAAGTTTAAAACAGAGAATGTTTACATGCATATCCATTAGGAGTAATATCTGGCTAAACATCCATCACCTGTCACAGCTCCACAGGTTCACTGAAGGTTTAAAACTATAACAAGTTATTAGTGAAGTTTTGTATAGATAAACCCAGGCAATATTTTATCTTCTGCCCTAGCACCTATAGTATATCATTAGTTCCCTTTTAATGACCTTAGGTTAATTGTTTTACAACCTCTTGGAATGTGCTCTGGGTAGGAGAAAGTCTGGTTACTATCTAAGATCAATTAACTGGTGATACTTGGGAGACTGGCAGAGTTCTCATTGCAGTTTTGATTATCAGAAAAGGACTTAATAGCAGTCCCAGTATAAAAGAGCTTAATAATACTCATTGATATAATTTTAGGAATTCTTATAGGATCATCATTAAGACTTAAGACGTCATCTATTTGTCTGTATAGCATCACCACAAGACAGTACATCTTTGTGGATCTGCAGAGATCTACTCCAAAGGGGTGTGCTATTGCTTAGTGATTGTTACATATGTTTAATAATAATAGGAAAAGCATATTAATAGCAGGAATCTTCCCTAAAATAAGTCCCTTGCTGAATAAGGCCTCACTTGTCGCAGATTATATAATAATCCAAGGCAAGCCATTTCAGGATAATCACCTGCTTGTCCCGTTATGGCTTCTGACAGTTTTGTTGTGGTGAAACTTTTGCATATATGCCCAGGACTGATACAGCTGGGTCTTGAGGCAGATGGCTTCCCAGTTTCCAGAGGATTCATGATATTGATTTCCATATTCACTATATTAGTTTGCACTCCTATAAGCAGTAGAGGGTGACCCACTTGCTCTATATTCTTACTAATATGAAAAGTCACTAGTGTTATTCATCTTAAGCATTCTTACATATGTTATATAGAATCACAAAATAATTTCCATTTGCATTTTCATAATGGCTAAGGATGGTGAACCTTTCTTTAAGTGTTTCTCAGCCATTTGAGATTGACTGTTGAGAATTCTCTGTTTAAACCTGTACTCTATTTTTTTTTTTGACTAGAATATTTGATTTTAGAATACCTACTTGTGTGAGGACTTTATATATTTTTGTATATCATGATTCTATCAGATGTGGATATGGTAAAAATACTTTTCTCTTTCCTTAGACTGTGTCCTTTTCCAATTGACTGGCCTTTTGACTTACAGAAACATCACTGTTTTATGAGGTCCAATGTATGAATTGTTGATCTTAGTGCCTGCACTATTAGTGTCCTGTTCAGAAGGCTGTCTTCTGGGAGAGTGCATTGAAGGATCTTCACTCCTTCCCCTTCTGTCAAGTTCAATGTGTCTGTTATTATTTTAAGTCTTTAATCCACTTGGATACGAGTTTTGTGCAGGGGAAAGAATATAGATTTTTAAAAAAATTTCTTCTTCGTGTAGAGTACAGTTTTTTTTTTTTTTTTTTTTTGGTTTTTCGAGACAGGGTTTCTCTGTGTAGCTCTGGCTGTCCTGGAACTCGCTCGGTAGACCAGGCTGGCCTCGAACTCAGAAATCCGCCTGCCTCTGCCTCCCAAGTGCTGGGATTAAAGGCGTGCGCCACCACCGCCCGGCTTAGAGTACAGTTTAATAAGCACCCCTTTGCCAAGCCAAGTATTGCCCTGGATGGGACAGGTTGCCATGGTTCCTGCCCCTGGGACAGACTACTGGTCTGAGCCTCCTCAAGTGGTATGGCTACTGTGGAGCATAAGTAAGGCTTGTTTGTGTAATAATGTACAAATTTTCTGGACTCTTTCCTTCAGAGGAATGACCTTCCTGTGAATGTTAATGACTTCACGATGGTGAGAAGCTGCAGGCTTCCAGGAGTTCAGAGTCTGGCTATGTCGCTAAGGGTAAACACTAGGAACTTCAAGACAGACCTAAGGTTAAGGGAAAGAGCTCTAAATACACGACTTTGAAAATATATAATTTCCCAACTATGTAAAAAATAAGGAGGCAATATACATTACATGAGGGGCTTCTTCTCCAATCCAAGTGAACAAAGGCAGCCAAGCTAAGAGCCAGCTTGTCAGAAAGATACACAGCCAGGGAGATAAAAAGGCAGACACATCCCTCAGTTCAGGGTCTGTCTGGGACACAGGAAGCCCAGGTCCAGGAATGGTAAAAATGATAATTTCAGGACAGGATCCAATCCAACTAGCTTATACTTAACAATGGCAGATAGATCCCTCAAATCTTTGCTCTTGGTTTTTCGAGGCAGAGTTTCTCTGTGTAGCCCTGGCTGTCCTGGAACTCACTCTGTAGACCAGGCTAGCCTCAAACTCAGAAATCAGATTGCCTCTGCCTCCAAAGTGCTGGGATTAAAGGCGTGCGCCACCACTGCCAGGCAAATCTTTGCATTTTTAAGGAAAAAATTATGTTTGTTGTTTTCTAAAAATTGATGGGATGGGATCGTGGGATGGTGATTCCTGAGATACTCAAAAGGAAACCTGGAGTAAATGATTGGATTGATACGTACAATAAAAGACTGGACCTGTGTTCTGTGTTTGAGCTACCCAGAAAAACTTTTAGGAAGAAAAGAAGTGCATGGAGAACTGACACAAACACATACATACACACACTCAACACACACACACATAGAGAGAGACGGGGGAGGCGAGTGAGAGGGAAGGATGCAGACACACACATACACAATCTGTAGAACATGGACAGAAAGATCTCTTACACTAACAAAAAAGCAGGATATGGGCAGAGAGATCTCTTAGACTATTAAGAAATGAGAACAAAGACAGAGAGCTTTCATATAGAAAACAGAACAGAGAGAAGCAGATTGGAAAAGCTGTATCAATCAGAACACAGGTCATCAACCTGAATCCACAGTTTGACTTCTAGTCATTCTTTTTGCTGTTCCCAAACCCCTCTTTTCTCAGAACCCCTCTCAGAGCCAAGGCTGTTCCCTGTCACCTCTTGTTTAAGGTGCTGTGTTTTTCTCAGCGTGTCTAGGTGGATTCCTTAGCAAACACCAGGTGTTTGTATGAGGTTGGAATCGTCTCTGAGTCTTCAACTCTATTCCATTGATCAACCTGTGTGTTTGTATATCAATACCATGCAGTTATTTTATTGTTCCTGATTGCTTTATCTTTTGAGGGTCTTAATTAATTGAGAACTAAAAGAAAAAAATCAATAACCCTCTGCTATGCCTCCTATATCAAAATGACTTATAGACAAAGAAAAAAAATCAGAGAAAAAGTAATAGATAACAAGTAAAATGATATATGTAACAGTAACTTTAAAAAAGCAAGTGAAAGATTTGTGTGTTGAAAACTTCCATTATTTGAAGAAATTTTAAGAGGTCTCTGTCCATATTCTGCTTTGTGTGTGTGTGTGTGTGTGTGTGTGTGTGTGTGTGTATGTATGACAGTTGTCCAAGAAGTTCTCTCATTTACGTCACGTTTCCTTTTGAGTATCTGAGCATCCCTTGATCCAAGCCCTTTGATTCTTAAGAGACAGCAAGTATAGAGTTTGTCTTAACCTTGCAGAAGAATTCGGAGATCCAGCTGCCTTTGTTAAGCACACAAGATAAGCTAGTTAGATAGGACCCTGCCCTGAAATTACCATTTTAACTACTCTTGTGCCTGTTCCTGCAGAGACCCAGGGTAACCTTGAAACCAGGAATAGGCCTTGCTTTTTATCTCCCTTCTTTTGTATCTTTCTTTCAAGCTGGCTCACAAGTAGCTCCCTTTGTTCTTTAGATTCCTGAAGAAACTCCTCTTATATTCATATTGCATTTTGATTTTTTGCATAGATGAGAAATTATATATTTTTAAACTCCTGTATTTAGAGATTCTTTCCATAGCCTAAAGGACTGTTCTGAAGATTTCAATGTTTACCCTTTTGCAGAGACATAGCCACACCTGGACTCTTGCTGTTCTTAACCTTCATGGAGTCATTAACTTTAAGAGGGGGGACATTCCTTTGAAGGAAAGAGTCCTCCACTGCTAGTGAGTCCAAAAAGAATGTTCAATATTACACAAAGAAGCCTTACTTATGGCCAGTGCAGCCATCAGCATTCCTGAAGACTGACACCAGTAGCCAGTGCCAGGGGCAGGAACCATGTAACTCTGTCCCCACCAGGGCCACACTTGGCTTAACAAAGTGGTGCTTGTTAAAGTGTAGCTCTACATGGAAAAGATAGATCAAAATAGATCTATGTTCTTGACCCTACACCCAAAACTCATATCCAAGTGGATTAAAGGCTTAAAATAAAACCAGATACAGTGAACCTGACAGAAGAGTAAGGGGAGAATGTCCCTGAATTCACTGTCACAGGAGTCAGCCTTCTGAACAGAACACTAATACTGCAGGCACTAAGATCAACAATTCATACATTGCATCTCATGAAACAGTGATGTTTCCGTAAGGTAAAGTTCAGGCCATTGGACAAAGAGGCAGCCAAAGGAATGACAAAAGTATTTTTACAACATCCACATCTGATAGATTTGTCATATACAAAAATATACACACAGCACAGATACACATCACACTTCGCACACATGCATACACACACAAAAGATAAAATGGGGAAGATGATAAATTCTGTTGTTATATAAGTACATCACAAGGAATGTGGGGTGGGCATTACACCTTGCCTTCATCATTGAGCCTCACTCCCAGGCCAGGAACTTCTCTTTTCTGTCTCTGTCTCTGTCTCTGTCTCTGTCTCTCTGTCTCTCTGTCTCTCTCTCTCTCTCTGTCTCTCTCTCTCTCTCCTGTCTCTTTCTGTCTGTCTGTCTGTCTGTCTGTGTGACTGTGTGTTTGTATGCAGAAAGCATTCAGATATCATGAGAAAAGCTGCTTTCAGAGCGAAGGCTAGAGCAGTAGACTGAGCAAAGACACTGTCTTTTGTTATTGACATGTTTCATGGCCATTTGAACACAAAAATAGGAGATGTCTGAGAAAGGTTGGTGCAGGCATCTAGCTCATGAGAGACAAGAACTGAGGGGTCTGCTCCATAGGAGTTACCATGTGACGCTTTGCTCTGACTGTGAGGAGAAAGACAAAGATCCTCTGGCAGTGAATGAACACACTTTCTACCTGTTTCACAATTAAAACTAAGAGTTCATCACAAGTTCTCACAAAAATCAAGTCATAAATTGAAATAGAATTTGACAACAGAGAATGTTTACATGCTTATCCACTAGGAATAATTACCTTGCCAAACATCCTTCACCTGTCACAGCTCCACAGGCTCTCTGGAGATTGAAAACCGTAACTCAGTTATTAGTGAAGTTTTGTATAGATAAACCCAGGCAATATTTTATCTTCTGTCCTAGCACCTATAATAAACTGTTAGTTCCCTTTTTATGACTTTTGGTTAATTGTTTTACAACCTCTTGGAATGTGCTCTGAGTAGGAGAAAGTCTGGTTACTATCTAAGATCAATTAACTGGTGATACTTGGGAGACTGGCAGAGTTCTCATTGCAGTTTTGACTATCAGAAAAGGACTTAATAGCAGTCCCAGTATAAAAGAGCTTAATAATACTCATTGATATAATTTTAGGAATTCTTATAGGATCATCATTAAGACTGAAGTCATCTATTTGTTTATATAGCATCACTACAAAGTCACAAAGACAGTACATCTTTGTAGATCTGCAAAGAGCTGTTCAAAAGGAGTAGGCTAATACCTAGTGATTGTTATATATGTTTAATAATAATGGGAAAAGCATATTAATAGCAGGAATCTTTCCTAAAATGAATTATTTTGGGCCTTGCCTATGAAAGCAAATCAGTCTCCAATTATAATCCAAAGCAGACTATCTCAGGAAGATCACCTGCTAGTTCTTAGCTTATCCTTTGATGGCTCCTGATACTCTTTCTCCATATCCTCTGCAGCATCTGCTGTCACCTGAGGTTTTGATCTTAGCCATTCTGACTGGTGTGAGGTGGAATCTCAGGGTTGTTTTGATTCGCATTTCCCTGATGACTAAGGATGTTGAACATTTCGTTAGGTTCTTCTTGGTCATTTGAGATTCCTCAGTTGATAATTCTTTGTTTACATTATTTATCTGTACACCACTTTTTAATAGGGTTATTTGGTTCTTTGGAGTCTAACTTCTTGAGTTCTTTGTATATTCTGGATATTATCCCTTTATTGAATGTAGGGTTGGTAAAGATCTTTTCTCAATCAGTTAGTTGGTTGCCATTTTGTCCTATTGACAGTGTCCTTTGCCTTACAGAAGCTTTTCAATTTTATGATTTCCTGTTTGTTTATAGTTGATGTTAGATCCTGAGCCATTGGCGTTCTGTTCATGGAATTTTCCCTTTGATGTCTTTCTTCAGAGACTAAAGTTCTTGTCATACATATCTCTCTTACTTTGGTTAGAGTCACACCAAGATATTTTCTATATTTGTGATGACTGTGAAGGGTGTTGTTTCTCTTAATTTCTTTCTCAGTCCATTTATCCTTTGTGTAGAGGAAGGCTACCGATTTGTTTGATTTAATTTTATATCCAGCCACTTTGCGGAAGTTGCTTATCAGCTGTAGGAGTTCTTCTTTCTTTTACCTAACCTCTTTTTTTCCTGTGGATTGTGAGTTATATTTATCATCACCATCATCATTATTTTATTTTTTTTACAGTCCAGTCATTGCCCCCTTCCTAAAATTCCTCATCCCATTCTTTCTCCATTCTGTCTCCAAGAGGATTTCTTCTCCCCCTTCCTTTGGTAAGACCTCCCAACTCCTTGGGGCCTCATGTATCTGGAGGCTTCGGTGCCTCTTTTCCCACTGAGGCCAGTTCAGGCTGTCCTTTGCTGTATATCTGCCAAGGGCCTTGGACCAGCTCATGTATGCTGCCTGGTGGGTAGCTCAGTGTCTGAGAGATCTCAGAGTTTCAGGTTATTTGAGAGTACTGGTCTTCCTATAGGGATGCCCTCCTACTGAGCTTCTTCCAATCTTTCCCTAATTCAACCACAGGGCTCCCTGACTTCAGTCTAATGGTTGGGTGTAAGTATATGTATCTGTCTCAATCAGCTGCTCCTTGGGCCTGTATCTGAAACCCATTTTTTAAGTGAATTTTTTCAAGACCTTGTTTCTTGAGTTCTTCGTAATTTGTATATAAGGTATACATATACTATATATAAATATACATACACACAGAGACACACATAATATGTATTTTTATATAAGGCCTCTATCAGTAATAAAGTTCATAAAAACCCTTTCCCATCCCTTGTACTGTCTCTTTCTCTGAGTGTCTTTTTTTCATCTTACAAAAGTGTACTGCCACACCAACCTCAGGAGAATCTGTATGACAAGTTCCACAGACTGAGGTGAAAACTTCAAAAGAAGGAGGCCTCCTGGGACCTGTTGTGGAATTCTTGCCAGGACCATTGAGCCATAGTTCTCATGGCAACTTATTTGTTTTAGTTTTTCTTATTTCTTTTCTTATTTACAACATGTTCCTGATGGCCTACGCCAGGATCTTAAGCAAAAAAAATGGGTAGGAAATCATCCCTTGAGATGGGGTCACTAACATGACCTTGCCTCCAGGGAAACTGATGCTTTACTTTATAATCATTTACATGCTACATAATCGTATTATAATAAATAAAACTTTCCCAACAATAAAATTTCATATGGCTACACATATGTCATCGGAGGAGGGCTTTGGTATATTGTAAAGAAAGCCTTAAATAAAAGAATTAAAATAGTTTAAATTTGTGCATTGAAGATTTATAAAAAAAAAATCAGTTATTAGATGTTAAGTAATAGTTGATTATAAAGATTAATTAACCTGCTCTTGGAGATCTACTACTAGCCTTGGAAGGTTGCCCCACTGAATATATCCTTTCAGAGTTGTAACATTTGAATGATTTTTATTGTGTTAAATAATAATAATGATGTTACCTGTTCTATTTGAATATATCTTTTTAGAGTTGATGTGCTTTGCTGATTGCTTTCCTGAATACATCTCCTAGGAGCAATAATATTTGTTTTTTCTGTGTATAAAAACCCTTGCTTGAGAGCTGAAAAATATACTGAGCTTCAAACTGCCTCTGTATTTGTTTCTGTTTGTCACCACCGAATCCTTACCCACCTAGCCTTCGAGGACCCTCATCCCAGGGACTTCCATACCCGACTGGGGAGGTCCATGGCAATGAACCACTTTCATGATGTTGTATTTACAAAGTATTGATCTTAGTGTTTGTACTATTGGCATTTCATTCAGAAGGATGTCCCTATGCCTGTGTATTCAGGGTTTTCTGCACTTTCTCTTCTGTCAGTGTCAGTGTGACTGGATTTATTTTGAGGTCTTTGAGTCACTTGAACTTGAGTTTTGTACAAGCTGATGAATATGGACTCATCTGCTGTCTTCTGTATGCAAAGATAAAGTGTAACAAGCCCCATTTATTGAAGATGCCGTCTTTATTCCCGTTGTGTATTTTTGGGTTCCTTAGTAAAAATTAGGTGCCCGTATGTTGTTGGGATTATTTCTGCACCTTCATTTCTATTCCATTGATCATTGTGTCTGTTTTTATCCAAATGCCATGCAGTTCTCTTATTGTTCAGAATTGTTTTAGATCTCCTGGGATTTTGTTCTTCCACATGAAGCTGGAATTGTCCTTTCAAGGTCTGTAAACTATTCTTTTGGAATTTTGATGGGGATTGTGTTGAATCTGTAGTTTGCTTTTGGTAAGATCGAATTTTCACTCTGTTAATCCTACTGATCTATGAGCTCGAGTGATCTTTCCATCTTCTGACATAGTCTTCCATTTCTTTCTTCAAAGGTTTGTCATTTTTAATCATGCAAGTCTTTCACTTGCTTCTTTAGAGTTCTTCTAACGTATTTTATATTATGAGTGGCTACTATGAAGGGTGTTGTTTCCCTGATCTCTTTCTCATGCCATTTGCCTTTTCATATAAGAGGAATATAGGAGGGTGATTGATATTGTTTGATATAATCTAGGATTCAGCCACTATCCTGAAAGTATTTATGAGCTATAAAAGTTTTCTTTTGGAATTTTTCAGTTCATTTATATACACTATCATATCATCAGCCAGCTTGTATACTTTGAATTTTTCATTTCCAAATTGTATCCTCTTTGTCTCCTTCGGTTGTCATGTTTCTCTAGCTAAAACTTCAAGTTCTATATTGAATAGATATGGAGAAAGTAGACAGCCTTGTTTTGTTTCTAGTTCCAGTGGAATTTCTTTCAATTTCTGCTCATTATATTTGCTGTTGAGTATAGAATTTCTGTAAACTTTCTGTGTTATGTTTAGATATATCCCTTCTATCCCCATGTTCCTCAAACCTTTTTTCATGAAGTGGTTTTGTATTTTGTTGAAGACTTGTTTGGTGTCTCATGAGATGATGCTGTGGTTTATTTCTGAGAGTTTATTTATATGGTGGATTACATTTCGTGATTTCCCTGTGTTGAGCCATCACTACATCTCTGGATGAAGCCTAGTTGATCAGTGTGCATGGTATTTTTGATGTGTTTGTGAAGGCAGTTTGCAAGTATTTAATCAAATATGTTTGCATATTTGTTCATGAAGGATATTTGTCTTTCTTTTTTGAGACTGTAGGTACTTTAATGTAAATGTGACTGTGGCTTCATAAAAGAAATTGAGTAACATTCCTTCTGTTTCCCTTTTGTAGACTACTGTGTTAAGCATTGGCCTTAAGTCTCCTTTCAAAATCTTGTTGAGTTCTGCCAACTTAGCTATCCAGCTGTGTAATGTTTAGTTCAAACTCTGTAATGACAGCTTTTATTTCACTAGAGTTATTTGTCTAATTAAATTATCTATATTATCTTGATTTAATATTGGATATTGAAACTGATTGAAACAATTATGTATTTATTTCATCCTTCAATTTCTTTCTTTTTCTATTCAGATTTGGTGGAGTACAGAATTTTAAAATATGTCTTTCTGGTTATTGGGATTTCCCCATTGCCTTTTGTTATATGTCCCTTCCCATTTCTGAGTTGATTATTTTAGATAATCTCTCCCCCAGTTAAGGGCTTATTTATTTTGTTGATTTTTCTGCAAAGAACAACTCTCTCTTTCTCTATCTTTCTCTCTCTCTCTCTCTCATCAGCTGTATAGTCTCTTTCTCTCTCTCTCTGTCTCTCTCTGTCTCTCTCTGTCTCTCTCTGTCTCTCTCTCTCTCTCTCTCTCCCTCCCTCCCTCCCTCCCTCCTTCCCTCCCTCCCTCCCTCTCTCATCAGCTGTATAGTTTCTTGCTGTCTTGTCCTTTCTGTGCGCTTACTACTTTTTCTTCTAGAGCTTTCAGGTTTGCTGTTATCTTACTAGCATGAGATCTCTCCAGTTATTTATGTGACACTTAGTGTTATGAACTATCCTCTTATTACAACTTGTTTCCTATAAGTTTGGTTTTGGTGTGTCTTCCATTTGATTGGATTGTAGGAAGTCTTTAATTTCTTTATTTCTATCTTGACTTTTTTTTTTTTCTTTTTTCTTTTTGGTTTCTCGAGACAGGGTTTCTCTGTGTAGCCCTGCCTGCCTTGGAACTCACTCTGTAGACCAACCAGGGTGGTCTCAAACTCAGAAATCCACCTGCCCCTGCCTCCCAAGTGCTGGGATCAAAGGCGTGCGCCATTGACTTACTTTTTTTTATAGTAGCAAGTTGTTCAGTTTGAAAGGGTCTGTAAGCCTTTGGTTGTTTCTGTTATTGGTGTGCAGCTTTTATCATGACTGGCTGATAATGCATGGTGGTTATTTAGATTTTTCTTGTATCTATTGAGACTTGTTTTGTATTCAATTATTTGGTCAGTTTTGGAGGTGCTGAGAAAAAAATGTATATTCTTTTGTTTTTGGATGGAATGTTCTTTAAATATCTGTGAGGTTTCTTTGGTTTTTTTCACATCAGTCAGCTGTAGCATTTCTCTGTTTACTTTTAGTCTGGAGGGCTTGTCCTTCGGTGGTAGTGAGATATTGAAATCTCCCATTATCAATACATAAGGGTCGGTGCGTGTTTCTAACTATGGTGCTCTTATGTTTTGGACATACATATAAGTATTGAAACATCCTCCGTTTGGATTTTTTTTCTTGATGAACATGTAATGTCCTGCATTGCTTTAAATTAATTTTCATTTGATGTCTATTTTGTCAGATAGTAAAATAGCTATACCAGCTTATGTCTTGTAAGTCCACTTCAATGGGATATTCTTTTGCATCTTATTACCTTGAAGTATAACCCATAGATGCTTCAATAGATCCTGACCCTGCCCTTCTCTGGAAAGTTGTTGGTATCACAGATGTTTGCTCTTCTATCCAGTGTGAGTCAGGCCAGCATGAGCCCCTTCTCAAAGGAATTTAGCCTCATGCCTGGCTAGGAAACTGTCCAGTCTGGGGACCTGGCTTATATTGAAGGGCCACTTCTTTTTGACTCAACGTGGATTTCTTAAAAGAACTGCCCTGCATTTCCTCTCTCTTTTTCTCTTCTTTTTTCACTGTAGCTGGTTTTGGATCAGCGGAACCTCTGAAGATCTACTCAAGGAGCCTGAAAAACTTAGTCAGAAAGTTGATATTCTAAGGAAGTTCTTGCCACTGATTGTTATGCCAAATATTTTTGGCTTTTTAGTAATGCTGTAGTTTTGCTCAATACAACTATCTCATGAATAATTTAAACTGGAGTATTATTTTTATTTATCAAGCTTTGAGTGTGCAATAAATAAACTGTATCCCTTTATTTTCATCCTCTAAGCTGATCTGGCTACTTCCTGGTCAAATTCCTAGTGATGCTTGCATTTTAGTACTGATCTGACTCTCTAGGCTTGAAGTGTTTTCTCAGGAGGTCTTATGGACCCTCCTTATACTGAATCCCCACTCCCATTTTCTTTCCCCATCCCATGGCTGAGAGGCAGCTCTGCTTATTCTCTCACCTACTCAGTCAGTGGCTTATTAGCTTTTATTGACAAATCAGAGAATAAATGTGAAGCAATCCTTATAAAACATTGAGTCAGGAGATACTTAAATAATGATTACAACCAGAAATGGAAGCTCAGTGTTTAAATAACACAATGATAAACTTAGTACAGTGCATAATAACAGTATGGCTAAATTTTTTGCTTGTTTTTCTATTTTTAGTTTTGTTCTTTTTGTGTTTGTTTTAGAAGACAATGATTGTCTCTATAGCTTTGGCTGTCCTGCAAGTAGGGTGGAAACCTACAAGCCTCCAAATTAGAGATCCATCTGAGTTGTCTCCAAAGTAATACGATTGTTTACATGTGAGCCAACATACCTGGCTTTTTTGGTTGTTGTTTTTGTTTTTGTATTATTGGCTGATGTTGTTTTATGTTATCGGCTGACAATATAGGTTTGTTTTATATGTCAAGTATATGTTGTTATGTTGCATTTTAAATTTGACAGAGAAAACTTCCTGTTTTCCAGGAAGTCATGTACTAATGACAGTGATACTGCCTAATCCTGCTGAGTCATTGGATTGTAGGTGCATGGCAGACTTCCTACCTGTTGTGTTGTGTGTGGGTTTTTTTTGTTTTGTTTTGTTTTTTTGAGGTTTCCCTGTGTAGCCCTGGCTATCCTGGAACTCACTGTGTACATCAGGCTGGCCTCAAACTCAGAAATCCGCCTGCCTCTGCCTCCCACGTGCTGGGATTAAAGGCGTGCGCCACCACTGCCCGTCTGTTGGTTTTGAATTTATGTTGAAATAAATAAATATGACTATTTTGCCTGTATGCATGAACTTGCATCTCATGTGTGCCTGGTCCTTCAACATCAATCTAAATGGAGAGAACCTTAAAGCAATTCCACTAAAATCAGGTACAAGACAAGGCTACCCACTCTCTCCCTATGTATTCAATATAAACATTTAAATTATAGCAAAAGCAATACAACAACTAAAGGAGATCAAGGGAATACAAATTGGAAAGGAAGAAGTCAAAGTAGTGCTATTTGTTGATGATAACATACTATACGTAAGTGACCCCCAAAATTCTACCAGAGAATTCCTGCAATTGATATACACCTTCAGACAAGTGGCTGGAGAAAAAAAACCCAAAAACTCAAAAGAAATCAGTAGTCATCCCTTATTCAAATGATAATTGGGCTGAGGAGTAATAAGGGAAACAACATACTTTACAATAGCCACGAATTATATAATATATTTTGGTTTAACTCTAACCAAGCAAGTCAATGATCTGTATGAAAAGAACTTCGAATCCTGAGGAAAGAAATTGGAGATTTAAAAAGATGGAAAGATCGCCCATACTCATGTATAGATAGGATTCCCAGAGCAAAAAAATAACCATCTGACAAATAGTTCTTTACTTTTGTAGTTAGTAATTATTCATGCAGTATCTATGATGTGTGCTTAGTACTGTTGATCGGTTTGCTTGTCTCTTTATATCTGTTAGTTGGTCTTTTTCTTGCAAATGTAGATCCTAATCAAAAGATAAAGAAATGAGAGATGTGAACCTTTTAATTCACTTTCCTTCTAAAATGGCTTTGTGATTACATTATAACTTATGTGTCAGGAAGTAACTGGAGGAAAAGTGGGAATAATTTGAATACATTGTCAATGAAATATATGTTGAATATGTGAGCATCATGCTTTCTTTTATACGCATGTACGGGATGTTTTAGAATGCAGTGACATATGAGGATGTGACTGTAAACTTTACTCGGGAAGAATGGGCTTTGCTGGATCCTTCACAGAAGAATCTCTACAGAGATGTGATGCTGGAGACCTACAGGAACCTCACTGCTATAGGTAAGACTGTTAATGTTGGTTACCTTTTTAAAGTCAGAAGACAACTGGTTTTTTGGTTTGCATGTTTATTTGTTTGTTTGTCTTTTTGCTTGCTTCTTTTGTTGTTGTTGATGCTCTTCTATAATTTCAATTGAGAAAGAGGAAGAATGAGGTAAATGAATCAGACATGGTTGTAAGGTTCACTGAAGATAGTACCTTAAATTTTGCCTAAATTCCAATAATATATCATACATTTTCTGGTACTATGTTTCAGGTTATTATCAGGAAGACCACAGTTATGAAAAGAATTCTCAAATTCTAGAAGACATGGAAGGTAATTTTTATTTATGTGGTGATCCAAATATGCCTCTGAAGAAATCTTCATGTGTTCTTGATGTTTTAGCTAAAAACAACAGTGTAAATAAGTAGAACTTTAAGGATATCGAGTATTTAATTCTAACAAATGCATGTACCTCTATGGCAGTTATTCTATTTCCGTTTGCAGTGCATTCTTCACTATAGAATACATGGAAACAGTGCCTTAACCGATAGCACTATTTCAAGCACAGCTCCATTGACACTAAAATGCAGATCTGCCAGTCTGTTTAATCTTAATACCTCTGAGACATTACAGAAAGTATACAATGTATGATGTGTATATATCCAAACCCTTCTCATAAGCAAACAGTGCACAATAAAGCAGGTGTCACTCATGTACGTGTAGGAAGAGGGTTAAGTTTCGTGATAGTGGAAGTTCATAAGGGTTGAGAAATTTGCATAGAAAACTTAATGTGAATACCACACATGTCTCTGGAGAAGAAAAATTCAAATTGTGTGAATGCAATATGGAAACCCTTTACTTGTTATTCTACCTTTAATAAGTATATTGTAAGGCACACACATCTCTGTCTGTATGTCTGTCTATCTATCTATCTATCTATCTTTATTTTATATAGAGGATGCAGATCTCAATTATTGAAAGATATTGACAGAAACACTGTACTTCTCCCTCTCCCAGAACATTTAGAGGATATGTTGTTATTCCCACTTTGAGTAGATTTGTTGAACTTGATATGATTTTACAGTTAATTGATTTTCCTATTTCATTGGGAATAAATCAACAAACTCAAACTGCAGAAAATTCTTGAGAGTATTAGTTATGTAGACATTATCTGTTTGTCCTGGTTCACTTTGCAAATGTTATGTGGTTTACTCTATAGGAAAATTTATGAATGCAGTCTTTTTTTTGTTGTTGTCATTGTTTTTTTTGTTTTTTGGGTTTTTTTGTTTTGTTTTTTTTTTCGAGACAGGGTTTCTCTGTGTAGCCCTGGCTGTCCTGGAACTCACTCTGTAGACCAGGCTGGTCTCAAACTCAGAAATCCACCTGCCTCTGCCTTCCAAGTGCTGGGATTAAAGGTGTGCGCCACCACTACCCAGCTGCAGTCATTGTTTCAAAGCTGTGAGTTCTTTCACGTTTTCTTAAATAGTTTTTAAAAAACATATGAGAAAAGATTGCTGTGAATGTGAGCCATGAAATAAATGCTTTTACAATCACAGATATCCTTAAAGATGATGTAATGGACCCTATAATGAAGGAGAACACCATGGACATAAACAAAATGATGAAACCCTGTTATATCTGATTTCTCATTACATTTAGAAACCACTGTATTAGTATTCATACATATAAAAATATTCAGTTATATAATACATGGGGTAAAACTTCCAAAAGTGCCAATCACATACACAGGCATGAAAGAATTTATACTGTAGAGAAAATTTCTAAATATATGCAAAGTGATCAAGATTTTGTATGTCACAGGCATCTTCAAAGGGAAGAAAGAATTCACACTGGAGAGAAAACCTATAAACGTGAGCAATGTAATGAAGTGTTTTCAAGTCACAGTCATCCTCAGATACATAAAAGAATGCTTACTGGAGCCTTTGTATATGATGGTAGTCTTCAAATGCATAGGAGAACACACACAGGAGAGAAACCCAGTGATTGTAATACACGTGGTAAAGCCTTTGCATGCCTCAGCCATCTGCAAAGCCCTAAAAGAGCACATACTGGAGAGAAGCCCTATGAATGTAAACAATGTGGTAAAGCCTTTGCATATCACAGTGTTCTTTATCGGCATAAAAAAACACATACTGAAGAGAATCCCTATGAATGTAAACAGTGTGGTAAAGCCTTTGCATATCACATGTCTCTTCAAAGGCATAAAAAAACACATACTGGAGAGAAGCCCTATGAATGTAAACAGTGTGGTAAAGCTCTTTCATGTCACACTACTCTTCAAATGCATAAAAGAACACATACTGGAGAGAAGCCCTATGAATGTAAACAATGTGGTAAAGCCTTTGCATATCACAGTGCTCTTCATCGGCATAAAAGAACACATACTGGAGAGAAGCCCTATGAATGTAAACAATGTGGTAAAGCCCTTTCATGTCACACTACTCTTCAAAGGCATAAAAGAATACATACTGGAGAGAAGCCCTATGTATGTAAACAATGCGGTAAAGCCTTTACACAGATCGGCAATCTTCAGAGTCATAAAAGAACACATACTGGAGAGAAGCCCTATGAATGTAAACAATGTGGTATAGCCTTTGCATATCACACATCTCTTCAAAGGCATAAAAGATCACATACTGGAGAGAAGGCCTATGAATGTAAACAATGTGGTAAAACTTTTGTTTGTCACAGCCATCTTCAAATACATAAAAGAACACATAATGGAGAGAAGGCCTATGAATGTAAACAATGTGGTAAAGCCCTTTCATGTCACAGTGCTCTTCAAAGGCATAAAAGAATACATACCGGAGAGAAGCCCTATGAATGTAAACAATGTGGTAAAGCCTTTGCACATAACAGTGTTCTTCAGAGTCATAAAAGAACACATACTGGAGAGAAACCATATGAATGTAAACAATGTGGTAAAGCCTTTGCACAGAACTTTCATCTTCGGAGTCATAAAAGAACACATACTGGAGAGAAGCCCTATGAATGTAAACAATGTGGTAAAGCCTTTGCACAGAACTTTCACCTTCAGATTCATAAAAGAACACATACTGGAGAGAAGCCCTATGAATGTAAACAATGTGGTAAAGCCTTTGCACAGAACAGTAATCTTCAAATACATAAAAGAACACATACTGGAGAGAAGCCCTATGAATGTAAACAATGTGGTAAAGCCTTTACACAGAACAGTAATCTTCAGAGTCATAAAAGAACACATACTGGAGAGAAGCCCTATGAATGTAAACAGTGTGGTAAAGCTTTTGCTTGTCACAGCCATCTTCAAATGCATAAAAGAACACATACTGGAGAGAAGCCCTATGAATGTAAACAGTGTGGTAAAGCTTTTGCTTGTCACAGCCATCTTCAAATGCATAAAAGAACACATACTGGAGAAGAGCCCTATGAATGTAAACAATGTGGTAAAGCTTTTGCACAGAACAGTAATCTTCAAAGGCATAAAAGAACACATACTGGAGAGAAGCCCTATGAATGTAAACAGTGTGGTAAAACTTTTGCTTGTCACAGTCATCTTCAAATACATAAAAGAACACATACTGGAGAGAAGCCCTATGAATGTAAACAGTGTGGTAAGGCCTTTGCACAAAACAGTGTTCTTCAGAGTCATAAAAGAATACATACTGGAGAGAAGCCCTATGAATGTAAACAATGTGGTAAAGCCTTTGCACAGAACGGTCATCTTCAAAGGCATAAAAGAACACATACTGGAGAGAAGCCCTATGAATGTAAACAATGTGGTAAAGCCTTTGCACGGAACAGTCATCTTCAAAGGCATAAAAGAATGCATACCCTATGAGTGTAAACAATGTGGTAAAGCCTTTGCCCATCACAGTACTCTTCAAAGGCATAAAACAACATACTGGAGGGAAGCCCTATGCATGTAACCACTGTGGTAAAGCCTTTACACATAAAAGTAATATTCAGAGTTATAAAAGAACATATGCTGGAGAGAAACGTTAGTAAGTTCACCAATGGTGTGAAGACTTCACATACCACTATCATCTTCAAAGGCATAAAAGATCACATACATGGAGAAAACCCTACGAATATAACCAATGTGGTAAATCCTTTGCACATTTGGGGTTCTTCAAAGGCATTAAAAACACAAATTGGAGTGAACCCCTATAAAGGTAGTCAAACCTTTGCATATCAGCGTCACCTTGTAATGCATGAAAGGAATCATACTGGAGAGATACCTTGTGTGCTTTAGAGAGAGAGAGAGAGAGTGTGTGTGTGTGTGTGTGTGTGTGTGTGTGTGTATGTATGTATGTATGTATGTGTGAGACTCTTTGGCTAATCTTCCCATGGTTTTCCTCCTACTTAATTACCTTGCCTAGCTTTGATATGAGTAATCGTGTCTATTAGTATTTTCACATTTTATGTCTTGTTCAGTGGATATCCAGAAGAGGCCTGCTATTTTTTGAAGGGGATGGGAGAGGAGTGGATCTTGCGGCCTTGGTAGGTTGGGAAATTCATGGAGTAGTGGAGTGAGGAGAAAACAATCCTGGAATAAAACCTTCAGCCTATAATGTTTCCTCCTTGCAAAATGTGCTAGGTCAATAATAGTAGCACACTTGTGGTGGTAGCCAATTATTGACTGGTTTAATTGGAGGCACATGAAAGAAGAAGGAGCCTGTAACTGACACTGATTGGTTGACCAAAAACTAGAAGCAAGATAAGCCAGAATCAAACATAACTGCCCCCTCCCACAACAAAGAAGGCAGCTTCAATAGTGATGTTCTGCTGTATTCATAGTTTGGTGACTATACCAACTGTCATGAAAAAGTCTGCCTTCAGCAGGGCATGGGAGTAGTATAAATGACCCACACCTAAACACTAGGTAGAGAGAAGCCAGGTTTGCAGTCTCTATTGCTTTTCTTACTAAGAGCGTGGAGAAACCCAGAGAAAAGGGGGAGAAGGAATTGTGGAAACCAGAGGTGTCAAAGACACAAGGAAAGCACAGGCAACAGAATTATCTTACCTGGATTACTAGGGTTTCCCAGATATGAAGCACAATCTTCCAGCCTGTATGGGTCTGCACTAGGTACACTGCATGTATGCTATGGTTGTTGGCTGGTGATTTTCTTTGTGAGGGGTGTTGAGGAATACTGAGGGTAGGAGTGAAGTTTTCTTGTACTCTTTTGCCTACTCTTAGGACTCCTGCCCTCCTATTAGTTGACCTCTTCAAGGTTTGAAATGAATGTTTGTGCATGTTCTCCTTTTATCTAATCTTGTGTTTCATTAATGTATCTGGTAGACCTACTTTGCCCTGGGGTAGACATAAGACAGTCATGGTTGGGAAGAGGTGAGTTGGGCAGGAGCTCAAAGTGCTAGAAGGAGGGATAGTGCCAGTTAGAATGGATTGTATTAGGTAAGAATAAAAAGAATGGAAATAGGTAGAACCTTAGAGATAAAAGGCTTTAAAATTTAGAGCAGATAAAGTTTAGATATAAGAGATTTGAGTGTTGTGGATAGCCTCAGCCTTGTATTTTGATCCTAGTTCCCAGTGGATAGCCCTAGCATTGTATTTTGATCCTAGTTTCACTTTCCTGGGAGGGGCTGCAGAGGATGATTGAATCTGTACACAGTGATGTCTTGTGAACCTTCTGTCCAATTAAAACTTGTAAAATAAAGGCTAAAGCTAGTGATTGGGCAGTAGAAGGGGAGGCGGAGAAAAAGGCTTAGGGGAGGAGAGAGTGAGAGGAATTCGATATAAAAGGCAGAGCAGAAGCAGGAAGAGGCAGAAGTAGAAGCAGAGGGAAGTCGATGGCAGAAGGAAGTCGTCGGAGGAAGGAGTAGGAAGCCAACGATGGAGGAGCCAGAGCTGGGAGGACAAGCACGCAGCCTGGATAAACCGCAAGTTTTAAGGGATCTCATAACCGGGATTAGAGTAGTATAGTGGTAAATCTGCCCAATCTAGGCGTGCAATTTATACCATAATTATTGAGTTGTGTTTTCCTTTGACTGGTCTCCTTCGGGTAGGAGATTTACAGCAACAAATTTGGCGGTTTAAATAATTACCACTACATTTGAGCATCATTTGTTTGTGCAGGTTCAGGAGTGGCTTCCTTAGGAGATAATTTGAAAACCGAGTATGGAGTTTAGAGCCTTTAATTGAGCTGTGATTAGTGTTTTATTGAAGAAAGTGAGGTTTTAGGATCTTCTGATTCCAAGGAGGAAGAGATAGTCATACTATGACCACAAGGGCATAAAGGAAGAGACAAAGAAAACACCTGTGAGAAGTGGGTGAGGTAAGGGTAGAAATAAAGTGTAGGGTCATCTAAGGAATCTCTTGGGCTTCTAAATGGAGCTTAGAGGGAACAGGTTAGAAAAAGCAAATGACCTCCAACCCAGTGACGATTCCCGTATACTAGAAACCTAGGAGGGCACTGAGAAAATATGGCCCATAGCAGACAATCTGTAGCAAGAGATGTGGAGCACAGGGTTGCATTACTTAGGCCCAAGTGAAGATAAACAGGTAGCTCTGAGGAAGAGGAGGAGGAGGCAAGGAAATGGTCCCTTGTCCAAGAGGGCAGAAGGAAGCTGTAGGGCTGCAGCTCCTAGAAGGAAGGAAGTCAAAGCTCCATGAATTAGCTAAGAAAAAGATTTCAGAAATATAAGTGACATGATGTCTAGAATTTATATCTAGGGCAGCCCCAAGAAGAACAAGAGACTTGTAGGAGAGAAGTGTCACAAGTCACAGAGGAGAGTCATCTCTATTCATGTTAAATGGGCAGGACTACAAGGGACCCTGGTACACCAGTGTGGCTTTTGTAATACTAGTAAGGAAAATAGGAAGTTCTGAATTGACACTTAGCATTAGAGGAGAAGAGACTAGCAGTCAGAGCAGGTAGAGGAGAAATCCATTAAAAAGATGGACTGGAAGACACTTCTGTGAAAGAAGAGGTTTCCAACACAGGGAGACAAGTAACTGTCTTACTTGTCCCTTTGTTCATGACCCTAGAGGGTGTGGCAGGGTACAGAAGCCAGAGAGAGGTGTTTGATGTTTTTCCAAGAGGTGAAGCAGGCTTCAGTAACCAGTGAGGTGCTTACAAAAATAGATGACCAGAAATGAATTATTAGAACAGAGGGAGAAGAGTGGCACTCTAGAATTTGGAGTCAAACTTGTTGACTGGCAGAAGCCAGCAACAAACCAACTTCAGACCGGACAGATGAGATGATTCAGAGAGACTGATCCTGCATGCTATTCCTGCGGTTTTAGTACCAGATGAATAAAAGGAAGACATGACCACTCGTAGGCATGTTAGAGAAGAATGTTTTATTGAAGGAATAAGTAAGGGCACAACTATGAGTATCTGGAAACATCCAAGCTTCAGCTGTGCAGAATACACTTGGCTTTGAGTTTTGGGGTGAAGGAGTTAGAAAGTAATTGAAGAGGTGGGGGAGAAAGATTGTGGAAGCAAGTTCTATGAGAACCCATGGGTTTTTCAGGAAAATAGAGGCTGCGGGTACCACAACAAATCTCACTGACATAAACAAGTTTAGGGAAGTGGTGGGCAGGAGAAGTGCTCAGAAGAGCCAGGATTTTCTTACAGGTATTAGCAGCCAGCACCTGCTTCTGATATGTTAAATAAGTTAGCCATTTGTACTGAGTTTTTTTGAGATTTTACAAATTACAAATAAATGAATAAGTGTTTTGAGTATTATCTCACTCTATTTCATGAAATGTAAGTTAACCAGTTCTATGTTTTTCTCTGTAACTGTTTAAATGATTTTTCTGCTTTTAGTGATAATGCTGTGCTTGTTTGGGAAAATCAGAATATTGTACTATATAGTATGAACCTAATTTATCACTGATATTACCTCCTTATACACTACTTTTCAATTCTTTCATCTTAAATTGTTCATGTATTTTTATTGCATATCTATGGGAATTTTGCTTACATGTATTTTTATTTTATATCTATGGGAATCTTGCTTACATGTACATCTGTGAACTTCATGACAGAGGAGGTTGCAGATCAGCTAGAACCAGTGTTGCAGAATGTCATGAGCCACCTGTAAGTGTGAGTGCTGTAACTGAGCCAGTGTCCTCTGGAGAAGCAGTCATTGCTGTTTGTCTCTGAGCTACCACTCCAGAATAATAGAATATACATTGAATAGAAGAAGAATTCCCTTGAAATAGTGTAGAATATTGATATTTTTAGATAGATGTCCCAACATTGCTTAGATTCACACTGTGCTCTGGGCCCTCCAAAGTTTTTTACTTAGTGATACAGATTGGGTAAATGAGTACTATTAATTTCTTGAGGACTTAGAGATCTTACTAGGTTTGTTTTTATAATTTAGTTGGAAAAACTATCTGTCATTCATATATGATGAAACTGTTTATCCTTTGTTCTTCAAGAAACAGTGCTTGAATACACTGTTGCTAACACAACTTCGGTATCAATTTTGAAACAAGTCATTTGTACATAGATTTCTTCTTGCAGTACTTTCATTATGTTAATAATGTTAATATTTCTCTCAATATTTGTCAAAAGATATCTTATTGTTTTTGTTGGTAAATCTCATTAGTTGGTTTTCAAATTATTTTTATTAGATTCACCTATCTCATTGAGAATATTACTTTTTTTGTCCTGTTTACTTAACTTAGTGTCTCTATGTATTTACATGACAATAAAAAATCTCTTACAAGTTTAGTCCAATTTGCCATTCATTGAAAATTAAAACAGCCCATGTATCAAATTTCTTAACCATGGAAATACATGTTTTATATTTTTCAAATTAATTCTTCTATTAATTCTCCAAAATATACTGTGAACATAACTAAGTCACTATTTGAACAAAAGTGGTCTGTATTCATGAAAGTATTTCTTTGGTGTGTGTCTGTGTGTGTGTGTGTATAAAATGTCCTGTGAGGATATATGCCCTGCCATGAACCAAACACATATTTCAGCACATTGAATAGGAAATCTCCCTTTAGTCTAATGCTTTTAAAGTGAAAACACAATTTTTAATAAAATTAATGTGCATTGATTTAATCTTGCAATAACTTCACTTTCTACTATTGTTTTCATTGTTATGAATTTTGACAGCTTAGAGGAAAATATGCTGATATGTTAAATCTTTTATGGATGTTTAAAAAAATAAAAATGAATAATAATGATGCAAATTTTCATTTTGAATGGCTGATAAGAAAACATGTATGGAGAGAATACTTCTCTTCCTTGGTATGGCCTGCCCTCTTTCTAATACAACTTGCAACTTTCTTACCAGTTTCTGATCAGGAAAACATGGACAGGAAAGAGAAAGATGAGGAGGCCATCCACAGATTTCCTCCTCACAGACTGTCCTCTCAAGAGCAAGAAATCTGCTCTTTCTGTGCATTTGTGAATTGCTAAATCCTAAGAGATACAAAGGAACTGAGAGTCACAGGGACGGAGAAACGCAAGCAGCAATTGTAACTGATGCAGAATTCTTAGCAGCAGTTCCTGTCCTAACCTGTATCAAATTCACTGCTACCACAGGCTCAGTCTGTGCTGCTGGGAATGTCCTGTAGCTACACAGCTGTGGTTTTCTCTTCAGTCCTAGTACAGGATCAGACAGGAGTTCACTGATTCTCCCAGGTGTAGAATTCCATGTTTCTGTTCTTGTACATGACTGTCTCCTGGGTCAGCAAAATGCTGTCAAAACTTTTATCTTCTTGGAATATATCTGTGTGTCAATAGGAAGCTGGAATTTTCTACATCAGGAGTGGCAATCCTTGATCTATACATTTGCCTTTTGAAGAGAGCAGCATCATAGATTTAAAAATGAATGAGATCTTGAAATCTACAGAGTTGGATCATAGTGTGACTCTGTAAACTCTCCAAGTTTATTAGGCCTTTGTTCTGTATTCCTTTAAGTGGATATGGTAGCTTCACATCTTGAAATGTTTTTGACATTAGCTAAGGTGCCTGACTCAACTATTTTCAGTTGATTGGCATAACATTTTTTTTTTTAAAAATGTAAGCATATCATGACTACTGTCATTTAAATAAACAAATTTTTAATGATGTATTGAAATTATGAGTTGTAAAAGAAAGAACAGTAAATAAACAAACTTTGACATTAGCTTTGTGTATGTTGAATTACAGATGTGCTGTTTTTTTAAATTCTATTTCTAGATTTATTTTATGTATGGGCACACTGTAGTTGTCTTCAGACACACCAGAATAGGGCATCAGATCCTATTACAAATGACTGTGAGCCACCATGTGGTTGTTGGGAATTGAACTCAGGACCTTTGCAAGAGCAGTGAGTGTTCTTAACCGCTGAGCCATCACTACAGCCCTGTTCAAGTGTTCTTGGAGATCCAGGGCGTTGGTCTCTCATTGTGAGGCTTCTTCTGGGAGAGTCACCTGTCCTTAGCTTGTATAATGATTATCCTCATAACAATTACCTATGTGCAGTTTTTACAGCTTAAGATATTAGAAGTTCTTAGTTCCTGGAAAGGAATTTTTGACAGTTGTTTAAAAAGATGTGATTCCAAACTCTCATCTGATTGTTTATAATTATTCTTATGGACAAATTTTACAGCCAACATTAGCTAGAGAAGTTCCCTATGCTGTGAACTGTAGTGACTGCAGAGACTCATGTCTACTCACGGTATAAGGCTAAGGAACACACAAGTACTTAACTCCAAACAGGAAACCTGTAGAGCTGCCTTTACAGCCCAGAACAATGTGGAATATGGGGAAGAATAAGTGCAAGAACCAGAAGATGAGAAAAAGGAATGGAAATGCAACATTGTGGTCATGCACAGCCAAGGCAACCATGGTCTTTCTCCCAACACTACAGCTACCAGCACAAGAGTGGATTCCTCAGCAGCACAGTAAAGAACAGAGTGGAACTCCATGGGCCCATCCCTTATTCTACTGAACTTTTGGATACTGGCAGATCATGGGAGAGATGCCAGAATGGATTTGGCTCCAGTGGAAAGATTGAAACCCAGGATCCTACAGACAGCCTTGTTTAAACTCTGTGGGTCACAAGAGAAGTCCAAAGATGTGAATGTGAGAAAGAGACTTGTAAAGAAGAGTATTTGAAGGATTTTAAGGGAGCTGAAAGAGGTAGGATGGAGATGGAATGGCTGAAATGCATTATATATGTGTCTTACTTAGGGTTTACTTACTGTGAACAGACACCATGACCATGGCTACTCTTATAAAGCCAACATTATTTGGGGCTGGCTTACAGGGTCAGAGGTTCAGTTCATTACCATCATGGCAGCATCTAATCAGGCATGATATAGAAGGAGCTAAGAGTTCTACATCTTCATCTGAAGGCTGCTAGCAGAATACTGGCTTACAGGCATCTAGGATGGGTGTGGGCCCACTCATCCCACACCTTTTTTAACAAAAGCCCACACCTACAGTGATACAAGTACTCCAACTCCACCACATGTCCCTATAGTCCAATCCCTGGGCCAAGCATATACAAAACATCAAAATATGGAGTTGTATATTTTTAAAAGATAAAAATTATAAATATGAAACAAAATTTTTATGTAAAGTAACTAATGAAGATTTTTTTTATTTGGTATCTGTCATACTGTAAATCACCAATGATTTAAAAAAAAAAAAAAGAAAAAAAACCAACAAATTAAATTATAGACACCAAGCCCCAAACTAAGGTTAGTAATTATTGCATGTTAGATCATCTGATCAATAATAGTGATGAAAGATAATCAATTTTTTTACCTGTGAAAGGAGAATTTGTCCTAGATAATCTTACATTCATCAGTATGAAGTTTTTCATCTTTCCATGGAGAACATCAACTATCATCCTCCAAAAGTAATTGCTAATATATCCTTGATTAGTGGTGGGAAGGTCAGGTTCAAAGTCATTCTCAGCTAGAAAATGTGTTTGAAGCTAACCTGGGCTACAAAAGACACTACCTCAAAACAAACACAAACAAACAAACAAACAAACAAACAAAAACCCATACACAATGAGTGACTATAAAAACCTCCTCAATCAGCTCATTAAGTAAGTAGGATTTATGGAGAGTGTCTCAGAATATCTGTTGATTCATCAACAACAACAACAAAAAAATATGTAACCAAAAAGCCAGTTGGGAAGAAAAGAGTTTATTGAGATTACACTTTAGCATTGGTCTGTTCATCACTTAAGGATGTCAGGACAGGATCTAAATCAGGGCAGGAACCTGGAGGCAGCATCTGATGCAGAGGCTATGGAGGGTGCTACATGCTGGCTTGCTTCACATGGCTTTCTCATCCTGCTTTCTAACAGAACCGAGGATCACCAGCTCAGGGATGACACCACCACAATGAGCTGGGACACCCCCCCCACCCACCCCGTCAATCACCAGTTAAGAAAATGCCCTACAGCTATCTTATGGAGGCATTTTCTCAATTGAGTTTCTTGCCTCCCTGATGACCCATAGCTTATGTCAAGTTGTCATAAAACTAGCCACTACAGATGGATACTTCTATGTGATGATGTAATGGGTCAGGACTCTTAACTGGGGGCTTTGGCTATAGTTACAATAAAAAAGACAGAATTCTTGTGATATGAAATGGCTCTTGTAACATTTCCAGGTAAACCCTGGATGTGAAAAGGAACCTCCAGGATTAACTCAGAGAATTTGGCAAGAGGCTAATGTTTCTAAGATAAAGATGTTTGGGCATTGTCCATTGTCTTGTACATTAGTATCTGTACAAACTACCTCTTGGAAAAATTGCCCACTCCCAGATGTGCTAGTTCCCAAGATCCTTTGCAGCCCTAGAGATTATGGACTATTGGTTACTAGCTGCTGTATCTGTACCTTCACAGGTCTATCCCTTGTGTTTCTACAATTGACTGTCATAATTTCTTCATTCAATCTTTTCCACAAAAGAAAAGTACTCATCAGTAATATGAGTGTTTTCAAACATCTTAAACATTGATGCAGAATGTAACGAAGTATCCAGTTTGGCTGTTAGTACAGACTCAGTGTTCCTGTTTGCCCCTTTCAGTCTGCTTTTTCTAGTCCCTCCCAGTCCTCTGTGACTCTGCTGGCCACAGAATCTCTCTCCAGCAAAGACCCACAACTGACACTGTAGGCTAGTACTCAGGCAGCTGACCTTTCATCTTCCTTCCTCTCTTCCATTTAGGTCTCTCTAGATTTACCTCAGTCCTGCTGCTTCCTGCCCACATGAGCCACCCCACCCACATTCATATTCTCCACTCCTAGGGACTCAGGCTTGGGCATTTGTGCCCTTCCCCCAGCCTTGAGCAGTCCTGAGAGACCTTGTTTACCACAGCAGACCAAACAATAGGACTCCGAAGGAGTTAACCTTGGTGACTCACATTCTGCTACAGGAGCTGAGAAGAATAGACCACTTGCTGAGCTTGCCTTGAGATACCTCCGGCTGCAATTTAGAATGGATTCCTCCCCATCTATATGTCCGAAGAGACTGGATGGGGGTGGTGGAGGTGAGGATTCCCCTTTTTATTTTGAAAGATGAATATTAAACTCTGAGCCTTGATCAGAGAACTTTGTCTTGGCGTCATCTCGGTTCACCCTCCGTCCGTTCTTTCATTCCCAGCCCCCTTTCAGGTGAATCTGGTTGTTTTGTGGCCGCAGGCCGCTACAGGCATTGATGCAGAGACTTCCTAGCTCATTCCTGCCACCTACAGTATATTCTTATCCAGGCCTTATTCCCACCCACTTCTCAGTCAGTTTATCTTTTCTTTTTGGTTCTTTTTTTTTTGTTGTTGTTGTTTTGTTTTTTTGTTTGTTTTTGTTTTTTTTCGTGACAGGGTTTCTCTGGATAACCCAGGCTGTCCTGGAACTCACTCTGTAGACCAGGCTGGCCTCGAACTCAGAAATCCACCTGCCTCTGCCTCCCAAGTGCTGGGATTAAAGGCGTGCGCCACCACTGCCCAGCTGGTTTATCTTTTCTTAAACTATCTTTTTACTAGGATGGAGTCTTATTCCCTCAGGACAAACTTGGCTGAAATCCATGTTCTTCTGACTGCATCCCACCCGCTGAAGTTAAAGTAGGATACCACTACATTTGGCTTCATGTTCAAATCATTTTATGTATATAGAGATTTTAGGAAGATTGTCATTGTGGTTTTCATATTCATGACAGAGAGAGTAGCACTATTAGGAGGTGTGGCCTTGTTGAGGGAAGTGCATCACTGTTGGGGTGGGCTTTGAAGCTCTGATCAGTGCAGAAGAGCTAGATTTCTCCTAGCCGACTTGAGATCAAGATGTAGAAATGTCAGCTCCTCCTGAAAGCCTGCATGGATGCTACCATGCTCCTACTAATTGATAATGGACTGAACCTGTGGACTTGTAAGCCAGCCCCAATTAAATGTTGTCCTCTGTACGTGTTCTTGGTCATAGTGCCACTTCACAGCTGTAAAACCTAAACTCAGACAATGTATTTATTTATGAGACCAGTCTCTCTCTTGTACTCGGTGGTTATCCAGGCTGATAGGAAATCCAGTGATTTCTAAGAGTCTGCACCGCCCCAGCATTACAGTTACAGTGTGGCTGCCTGCACGCTGGTGTTGAGTAGGTGAACATGTATGTGCATCAAAGACTTTACTGACTTAGTTCTGTCTCTCTACTCAACTGTTCTGGGGAGTAATGGTGTGAGAACCAAACCCCAGGAGAGAACTCTGAAACAGACTGTCCTAACAGCCTCAGCATGATCTCAGAAGGAACAGAAGTGATCACTGTGTGTCAGGTCCTGACTCTGTGGCCTTCTGCTGTCCTGATGCTGTCAGTCACTTCCAGAAGCCAGTACCACACAGTGGAGAAATGAAGTAATGACCTTGAGAGTGTTTATCATTGAGCCTGTGTAGGAAGTGGAGGACACACTCCAGAAACTCTGCCAATAAGTGCTTCTGTGTCAAGAGTTACCTGCCTGCTATTATTCCCTTCCACTCCTCGATGGCATCAGTAGAAAAGCTCACTAAGAATGCAGTAGATGCTCATTCACTTTTTATAATACAGACTTTTATAAAATGAGGTGGTATTTTCACTCATAGCTTTTAAGTACAAAGACTGGGAAAATACAACTGTTATTGTGGAGTTAAGCTTAATTCTCCCAATTATGAGGAAATATAGATATTATAAAATGTCTTTATTTTGCTGGGAATTTATTGCATGGTATCCATGAAAGCCATGTGTAGGTGATGCTGACATGACATTTAGTCTACACTTTGAGTCCCCTTTGTCTTCTCATACTTTTCCCTCTCTCTTTGTTTTTAAAGTAATGTTTAATGATATACTTTATGGCTTTGGGGAAAAGAAGAACATGCCAAAGCATACAGTACCGGAAGTGAAGAAGTAAGTTCAGGATAGAATTTAATGAAAGGGAAGCAAATATATTATATATATATATATATATATATATAACATCCAAACAATAAAATGAAGAGCTTGTTGTTTGAAGAGATAAGCCAGATCAATGAACTGTTAGCAAAATAACCAAAGAAAAGGACACAGTAATAAAATTAGAGACAAAGAGGAGAAATTACAAGATACCAATAAAGTTCAGAAATTCATGATGGTATATCTTCTAAACTTTTATTCTAGATTCCAAGTAGATGTTAGAAGCAGTCTTACTTTGTAGCCCAGGCGACAACTTCCTATGTATCACAGCCTTTCCTTCAACTTGGAAACCTTGGGCCTCAGGCTATGATTACTGAGATTAGAGGAGTGGATTAGTAGTACTCCCCCTTCTGAAGTTACTGTAAATGCTTGTTCTTTGACTATTTGTGTTTATTGTCTTGCTTGTTCCTTGACTTTTTGCATCTATTGTATGGCTAGTTCCTCAACCTAGAACTGACCTTAATACATGCATTAATTAAAATGGTATAAAAGCGAAAAGGAGGAGGTGGGGATGGGTTACAGAGTTTCCAAGGAGGAGAAATTGTCAGAGGAAGTCTCACGTATACAGTGAAGGCCTGAAAATCAGCAATAGGCGTAAGTCAGCTTGCTAACACAAAGTCTTGGTCTCTGTGGAAAAATACTGAACAGATGGCTATAGGATCTTGTAAACAAGTAGCCTTGGTGGAAATTTACCAGCCTGGATAATAGTCATAGACCTTGTAGATAGGTAGCCTTGGTGGATAGTACCAGCTTAGATAAGAAACAAGTGAATCATAGACAGAGTCATAGTGACCTGTTCCCTGAACCTTCACCCAGCCAATACCCTGTTCTAGAAGATAGCTGTACTCCCCCTGAGAACACCTACGCTCCTGTGTCATCCCCTTCCCCACATCCTGCCTTTATGTGTTTATAACCCCTGTGTGAAAAAGTAAAAATTACAATTTAATTAGACTATAGACAAGTTGTGATTCTTTGTGTTCGCCTGTTTCCCCATTCTCTCTTTCAGGTGATCTCCCTGGACCCTGTTCAATGCCCTGTTGGATGGGACAATTTATTACATTGCTGATTTCTAGTTGTCACCACTTAATTTAGAACCTTAAAAATCAGTATTAGTCAAATTGTTTACTATTCTCTTTTATTTCTGCCTTACTATATTGAATGACATCACTTTTTTATAGCAATGATTTTTTTTTTGTATGAATAGTTTATAGGGCTGAGGAGATGGCACAATCTATAAAGTGCTTACAGAGTAAGGATGAGGACTTAAGTTTGGATCCCAGTACCATGTAAAAAGCCAGGTGCAGTCTAGTATTCTTGCAACATCAATGCTTGGGAAGCAGAGACAAGTGGACCCCTGGAGCTCACTGGCCAGGTCTTGCTGAATCAGTGAGCAGCTTGAGATCCTGTCTCCAAAAAATAAGGTGTAGATTGAATAAAGAAGATAGCCAGTGTTGACTTCTGATCTATGTACATACACATGTAAACATACACACATGTACACACACACACTTGTATACACACACACAGAGAGAGAGAGAGAGAGAGAGAGAGAGAGAGAGGAGAGAGAGAGGCCACACACACCACATACACACACCACACACTCCCACATACACTTTCAAACACAGAGAGACCACACACACACTCATACACGTACTCAACAGACACACACCCCACATATACTACACACACACACACACCTCAGACACCACACACTCACATGTACACTCTCTCATGCATACACCACACAAACATACACCACACACATGCTACACACACACACCTCACATACACAGAGCAAGTGGGTCTCCATTATACTGAATATGTTAAACAATACAGTTGGTCTCATTTCATATTTTGTGGTGGAAGGAAATATATGAGTCTTCCTTGTGTGAGAGAAGACTCTGGAAGAACTTGTACTCTCTTCTCCTTTGTCTGAGATATTAGAAGTGGATAGTGAGGGACACAGAAGTTGACAGTGAGGTAAGGGTTTATTTTACTTCTGCTCCTGGGTTTGCTCTATTTTGTAACTTTACTAACTACAAAAATGTTGGTTTCACCAGTTACTACTGCAACTGTGAGTGTGTGTGTGTGTGTGTGTGAACGCGCACACACTGGCACATGCACCATGCACAGGCATGTGTGTTTCAGGGAACCTATAGGTGGAAAACTCTCTAAACATAAGCATGTCTGTGTCTGTTGAATTTGAATGACTTGGTAAATGACCTTTGGATATTTGTCTGTGAACCTAGAAGCTATAGGTATAGACAGCTTAGGTATTTGGGGGCAAGCACTTAGTGCTGCACTGTGTTGGAGACACCTATTCTATCTGACATAATTACCTGTCTGAGAAGGCAGCTATGGTAGGGGCTGCTTAATTCCATGTGCTGAGTGGTACACAATCTCCAACATCTGGTGTGTTTCCAGGGGAGAGAGAGTCTCCCTTTGTCCTGCCTTGCACTCACTACCTCTCACTTAGAGCCTCTCACTTGGTACCCTGTCTCCCACAGCAGGCCAGTTCTGAAGATACTGCTTCTATCCACCCCATTTGCTTCAAAGCTTTCCTCTGCTGTGCCATTGGTGGCAAGCTACTGAGCCTCCCTGAATTTAATTCTACCTGCATTATGGCATACAGAAGTTTCTCACAGGTTCCAGAGCACAGTGACGCTCCGTCCATGGCTGCTGTTCTATTTCTCTTGAATTTTGAAAGAATTTTTCTGCCAGGTAGTGGAGTTAACTTGGTGGACTTTGTAAGCAATCTGGACCCAGAAGTCCAGTAGCAGCCTTTAAAAATAAAGTTGTATCCTTTCTGACATAAGAAACCACAAATCAGTTCCCTTTTATGTCCCTTGTAAGTCAATGTGAAAATCAGAGATTAAGTCTGGTCCAACTCCTAGGCAGTCATTTTCCTGTTTACCAACAGATGGCGCTATGTTAACTTGAACAAAATTACCAATCTTTAACTCTGCTAGTGTAGGAAATTCTTTCAAAGCTATGAAAGCTCAGATTATATACAGAAGTAAGCTTGATTTAGTTGAATTCTTAGGGCTCTGATTTCCACAATTGAGTATATGAACTGCTTCTTTGAGCACATTGGAATATCCAACCTAATATCCAAGAGATACTTTTTGATTACAGCAGTCAGGTAAGGTCACGTCTCAATTCCAGTCTGAAGACTCCTTTCTGGTACCAGCTCCATTTCATGCATGCTCCTGAGACAATGGATGTTAATGTGACCTTGGGACCTTTGCAGACCCTCTAGGCACAGCAAGTAACTGGTCTACCTGTCCAGGGGTGACCCTTAGTCCTGAAGCACCATTGAGATTTGTTTTCAAACTGTATATTTCCACTTCTATGTGTCTAATAATATGAAAGTAAAGAGTAAATGTTATACACACAAGGCACAGCTTATAAAACTCGTTTAAAAATAATGTTTAAAAGTTTTTAGTGTAACTGTACTTGTGTTATCTATAAGTTTTTAAAATACTTTATAATAATCTAACCACGATAATGTAAAAGTACAGTAAAACAGACTAAATATAGATGTACCAACATAGCAACATTCATTTAACAAATGTTTGCTGAAAAGCTTACTGTGTGCTGGGCTCTCTTCCTTGTGTGAAAATACACAATAGGCAAGACATGACATACAAGACTCTCATGAATTAGTAAAAATGTTTTTGAATGATGAAATGATACCTACTTTTTCCTTTTTTTCTTTCATCTTGCATGTGCGTTCTTGCATGAGCATATGTATGTGGAGACACCTTGTCTAACTCCTCAGTGCTGGATTGCAAATTCACATCACTAAGTCCTAAAGTCAGCCTTTTCTTTCTTAATGTAAGCTCTGGGGATTTGAGCTAAAGTCCTCCTGCATGTACAGCAAGCTCTTTTAGGGCAGCTATTTTTCCAGCACCTTTTTCCCCCTTTGAGACAGGGTCTCTTGTAGCCCAGCCTGACCTGGAACTCAGTATATAGAGGATAACCTTTCACTTCTGATTCTTCTGAGTACCGGGATTATAGGACTGAACCACCGTACCCAGCTTAATAAACAGTGGGTGTTTATTACTTTGTAATCAGGCCTAAGCCAAATTGTTAATATGATATTTATTTCAACTGTTACAATAGTAGAAGAGTTTTCTTTATAAAGTCCCTTATCTAAAATAGAAATTTTTAGCTAGTTAAACGAAGATGGTAGGAAATCACAGGAAATAGAACCATTCCCTCCCCACCTGGATTAGAGAAGAGAGAGAGAGAGAGAGAGAGAGAGAAGAGAGCGCACACTCTGTTCATATGAGGGAATCTTTCCCTGAGATTTTCAGTGTTGGTTGAAGAAGACCTGATCCAAAAGAAGTTAAGCCATCTTGATCTTCCATGGGACTCCATGAATTCCCAGAGCACATTCCTGCCTCATAACTTTGCTCTCCAGGGCACAGGGACCATGTACTCGAGACGTCCTGCTTCACCACTCCATGTCCCCCAAATAAAGCCATCTCAGATGTAGGTCTCAAGGCAGCTGGTCTTTTCCCTCAGTAATGTGGTCAGTCCCTGAGCAGACTGGAAGCTCCAAAAAGTTGCACCTAATCAGGGCCCTGGCACTAAGCTTCTGCATAATTCTGTGAAAACTCTTTAGCCTGCTGTGGAGGGAACTGTCTCCTTAGATACCACTGGGGCAAGGATAGAAAGACACCGGTGGATGAAGATCAGACTTGAGTGGCAATATTACTTCACTGTGAAAAAACTTGCAACCTAAAAGTTCCTGAACAAGGCAATGCACATGTTTGAAGACATCCTGTGTCTGGACACCAACACAACAGTGGTCCTGTGTGCTCTGAGTTCATTTCATTGCCAAGCTAGAGGCTAAGTAGATAGATGGATCAGTTGACCAAGTGTTTTGTTTTGGTTTTTTTTATGTGAGATGATAACCTGAGTTTAATCTCTGGAACCCACAAAAATGTCTGGCATGATGGTGAACTAATCTCAGCACTGGCAATGTAGACACACGAAGATTCCTAGGGCTCACTGGTTGCCTAGTCTATCCTAATAGGCAATCTCCAGACTAATATATCACAGACTGTATTCAAAGGAGGTAGATGGAATTTGTAAAGATGATACCCAAGTTTGTCCTCAAAGCTCCACGTCTGTGTATGTGTGTGTGTGTACCCATGCATGCACACATGAGTATGTATACCCTGTCAGAAGAATTTTTTTTAAGAAGCTGGAGAGATGGTGAAGCAGTTTAGAGCATTGGCTAAATTCTTCCAAAAAACTAGGGTTCAATTCCCAGCATCCACATGGTAGCTGATAACCATTTGTAACTCCAGTTCCAGGGGAACCAATACCTTCCTCTGGTTTCCATGGGTAACACATGCATGTGGTGCACAGATACACAGGCAGGCAAAACATCCAGATGCATAATAAAAATAAATAAATCTCAAAAAAAAAACCTTTTTAAGATGTCAAACTTGGTGACCTCCTCACTAGAATTGTGTGATGAGATGGAGGATAGGGTCCTGAGGCCTGCAGAGCTGACTTTCTCATTACTCCGAACTTGCCGTGCCATTGCTGAGGCTCGCTTTCCTTCTCTCTAGGCTCAGAGATGTGCCAACCAGCCCTTGCCATCACTTTCAGTCTGTACGTTTGAGTGATGATTATATTTAAAGCCTCCCAGGCTGCTTCCTTTTATGAAATTATCACATATCAGAAAAGAATTCATGGGAATCAAACTGCTTCCCTTGGCTCTCAGGGGAGCCTGACCACTCTTGGACAAGCATGTCCTGGGTGGGGCAGCTACTCATGAAAGGAGTCTCTGTAGGATCCCTGAGAGCAGCTCCACAGAAGCCTCCCTCTGCAGCACACAGAACAGGATTGTTCTGTTCTTGCTCCCAAGGTGGGGCTTCTCTCCATGCTGAGGCTTTGTCACTGAGGTCAAGGGGCTAACAAAGTCTTTGAAACACATTTACCCTTGTTTTCATCAGAGACTGAGACCATGGCAGCCATTCTGTGGGCCATACACCCCACCATTGCCTGGACCTCCATCTCTGTACCAACCAGTCCTCATGGGACCAAATGGCCTTGGCCAAAAAGCTTTTCACAGTACTTTTTTCAACACTAAGATTGGCCATATTGCTTTTAGCAACCAACAGCTAACTCTAAAAATGGAAAGCTACAGAGTCCCCATGGAATGAGAGGATGAACCTAGGATGATGGCAAGGAATTCCAGGACATTGTGTCTTACAAACAAAATAATAGTCTCCCTCAGATTGGTTCTGGGGCAGCCACCTGGTCATAAGGGAGATGTTGCATCTCTGTTAGTCTCAAGGGGAAGGGACAAGCACAACCAAGACTTCCCTCTGATGGTCACTCCCCTTATCCACAACTCGATATTGTCACCAAGTCCTTCTAATTCCATCTTCTCAAGGCTCCTCAGTATGTCCATTCTTGCTTCTGTCACAGTACAAGGACCTGGCTCAGATCAACGTACTACCACAGTGTTTGATGCCTTGAAAAGACTCAGTCTAACAAATGATATCTGGAAAGACATATTTCTACATAAAAGAACTGGACTTCTTTCTCATGCCACACACACAAAGTAATTCAAAACAGCCCCATGTCTATAAGAAAGAGGATTATGTTACAGGGTTCTCTAAGAGGCAGCATTCACAGCAACTCCACTCAAAAGAAAACAGAAAAGTTTCCATGGAGGAGGAATGCAGCCAGCAAGGTCCAGAGGTGTCAGTCTTGTCCATGATGTCAGCGAGCAGTCCACATGCAAAATGAACTCTCCCAGTAGAGCAATGGGACTTGTAAGCCTTGGGAGAAGTTTAGGCTCTGGAATTATTGTTTCTCACACCATATGCAGAAAGTAATTCAAAATGGCCCTATGTCTATAAGCAAGAGACAGAACAGTAAAACTCCAAGAATAAAATCAGGCACATGGAAATGTAAGTCAAATCCTTTCTTGCCTTGAGTTGCCTTTGGTCCTGAGTTTGTCATAGTAACAGAACAGAAACAGAATGGTAGCCATGCCAATCAAAGCCAAGGTGAGACACTGCTTCACACCAGCTACAAGAGCTATTGGTCACACTATTCCCACCAGCAGAGAGAGATAAGAAAGAAATGATCCAGAGGCTGGGGAGGTGCCTCAGTGGGAAAAATGCTTGCCTTGCAATACTAGTACCTAAATTCAGTCCCCAGCCTAGCAGGGTGCCACACAGTTGTAATTCTACTTCTGGGAAGTTGCCCATCCTTGGGGCTTGATGGCCAGCCTAGACTACTCAGTGAGATCCTGCCTTGGAAAGCAAGGTATTTCCCCTCATACTTGGATCCTAGTCTGTAATGTAAACACACACGTATAGAAATCACTGTCAGTGTGGGTATACAGTATACTGTTTAGGAAGGAGGTCAAGAGAGGGTGATATTAGGTAATGGGGAAGTACAGAATACAGGTAAGTGGACACAGAAGTTGTGGAAGAGGACATAAAGCTAAAGGGTTTTTTCTTAGTTTCAACTCCATCATAGTTTCTGGGGGAAGGGGGGGTCAGGTAATGAATAAGTGTATAAAGATGCAATTGATAGTGAATGTATAAAACTCTAATCCAAGAGCCACAGTTTCAGAATGGCCATTCTCACGGTTCACTGAGATGAATAGTGTTAGGAATTGAACAAATCTTTGAGTGGCTACTCTTAATCTATCTGTGTGATATTTTCATTTTAGAGTTCATTGCAATAAGGTAATTTCATAATCAAATAAAAAGAAGAAAGCTCTCAAAAGATAAATGTGCCTGCATTGATAGATTACATTGTAGCACCACCACTGGACTTGGCAGTAAAAACTACTGATAAAAGTTACCTATTTGTATCATGCAAAAGTCAGGCAGACTGTGTGGGCTTTCAGCCTTTATCCATCTACCTTAGTATCATGGGGATGTCACAGTACTGGGAATGGAAATGGAATGAGAACTACTCCATTAGCCTCCTCATATCTACTAGCTAGTTGTTTTATTTGTATATTAAAATATTTTAATGCATAAAAAGTGAATTAGATAGCACCTGAGGAATAGAACCCTAAGCTGACCTTTAACTTGTACATGAGTGTATAAACAGGTGGGCCTGCACACACCCCTTCACATGAATCTCCACATGTGTGAACACATACATAAATAACCATACATATGCACAAAATTTTTTGAGTCTCATACTAACAATAGAAATGTAAGTCAATGAAACTGATTTGGAAACCTGGCTGAAGATTTCTCAAAAAAAAAAAAAAAAAAAAAACAAAACAAGTTTTGTTGTGATTTTTTCAACATAGGTTCTTTTTGTGTGGCTCTGGAGGTCCTGGGACTTACTTTGTAGACCAGGCTCGCATAGAAATTCACCTGCTTCTGCCTCTCTGCCTCTCTGCCTCTCTGCCTCTCTGCCTCTCTGCCTCTCTGCCTCTCTGCCTCTCTGCCTCTCTGCCTCTCTGCCTCTCTGCCTCTCTGCCTCTCTGCCTCTGCAAGTGTTGAGACTAAAAGCATGTACTACTATACACAGTATAATTTGTCAAAAAAATTAATACAGCATCATCAAACAATTTCACTCCTAGGTATACTCAAAAAATACACCCATGTAAAATTTTACACAAATGTTTAAAGAGAAGTATTCATAGTATCCAAAAATAGAAAAATTTTCAGTATTGATTAAGTGATAGACAGGTAACTTGGTTTATTCATACATTATAATATTATGCATCAACTAGAAGCAATTAAGGGCTAATAAATCTGTAATAAGATGACTGGAAAGTGGCATAGCAATCAAAGTAAGTCAGTGGAAAATATCACATATGTGTGACTTCGTTCATGAGATATTCAGAACTATGCTGATAGGAATAGAGTATGTATGATCATAGTCTCTGAAGCTCGTGGTCTTATGGGAAACTGGTGTGGCAGAGGTGTGGGCTTTGGGGGAATTTCTAAAGCCTACGGGTTTCTTTTGAGGTGGTAAATGGTTTTAAAGTTAGCAGTGATGGTTGTAGAATTCTACAAACATGCTGAAACCACAGAATATTATTCACTTAATTATATGATATATGAACTGTATAATAAAACCATTCAAAGTGAGCCAGAATGGTGGTATGTGCCTACAGTCCTAGAATTCAGGAGTCTGGGGCAGACATTTTTGAACCACCCATGGGTTCAAGACTAGCCTGTGTTTCATAGCAAGATTCCATCCTATCTGTGATGGCATCGAGAACCCTAGTATTCAGTTTCCAAGGAATATCAACCACTTCCCAAATGATTCGCAACTCTGCCTCTCCATAGTCTCAAATTTTATTGTAGAAATAATTGTATAAAACACACGCAGATGTTTGTAGAAGGGTGTCCATCACCACACATGTAAAACAGAAAACACTGATAGGTGGGACATTGAAGGACAGGGGAGGATCATGCTTTTCCTGGTGAGGTGACCACTGACTGTGTTCCTTCAGTTAAACCCAAGTAACTATTTTAATGGGATAAAAACCTGTCAATAGAAAGGCACCACCATCAGGCATAGCCAGAACCTGGTGGTTGCATTAAAGGCTGTGAAACAGCTTCTTGAAAAATAAGCAGAGCCCTGAATTTGCTGTGGCTCTGAGCTCATTCGATGAGTGGCTGAATTTGGACTTTGCTGTTTGTAATCTAATGGGATGCTATAGAGCAAGAGAGATCTCAGCTCCTTCCTAAGAATAGAGCCTAATAGGACATTCTCTTTGCATCAAGAGGACAATTCAAAGGATTATCTCCTTATTTTAAATATGGACTAGAGTGGATCCATGCCATCCTTGAGGTAATGAAAGGAAATTATAGCCCGGATATAGCCCTGAAGGGAAGCGAGGGAATCCCTGGAGAATTGACAACTACCAGTGAGCACTTGCAGGAGCTTTAGTCCTAATTCATGCCACATGGATGTCTCACAACCCTCCAGACAAGAACTTGGTTGATTCTTCTCCAGGCTAATGATGCCCCAGCTACGCCACAGAAGCAAAGTTGAATCTTCTATGAAAGCCCCAGCATGGGGCTGCGCCTATGAAACACCCACAGAGAAAGTGAGCCCTCAAAGAAAACAGTTCAATGGAAACAAAAACTCCCCGGAGCGTGGCATGAGCACAGAAAGCCAGGAGAAACACACACACACACACACACACACACACACACACACACACGAAAGCCAGACCTGCACACACTACAAACTGCACAGTGGCCACAGCACACACTGCAACATCAACAGGCTTCGTGTTTTAAAGACATCAAAGAAGTGATTGGAAAATCAGAGGAGAAACTGAAAATTTCTCAGCAGGCTCATAAAAGAACTGAATAGATTAATTCTCAGAAATAAACAGACTGAACAGGGTATTTAGACAGCACTGAAGGGAAGGGAAGAGAGCTGGGACATAGTTTTGAAAAATATCCAGACGGCAACATGAAGGTGTGGAAGATACTAACAAGAGCTTAAAACAACATGTGAGACAGTGACAAGTATATCCACGTAACAAATTTCCAGAATGAAGAGGCCTGTGTCATCTATCTTCTATCTATTACCTATCATTTATCTCTCATCTATTATATATCTATCTATCCATCTATCACCTACCTATGTATCTATGTAATACTTCACATGACAATGTCTGAGAGACATTAAACCATAAACTCATTAAACTCAGCAAACCCTAAGTAAAAGAAATAGAAATTAAAGCATAGCAAAAATTTCTGAGGAAAACTAAAAACCCAAAACAAAAAACCCAACTATTTAGTTTTTAAAAGCAGCAGGCAAGAGCGAGGGAGGTGGCTCAGTGGGCAAGAATGCTTTCTGGACAAACATGAAGATCTGAGTATGTATCTTAGGCACTAAAATAAAATGTTAGGCATGGTCATGTGTACACCTCTAATCCCAGCATTTGGGGGAGAAGTGGAGACAGAAGAATTGCTGGGGGCTTAATATCCACCAGTCTAGCTCCAGGTTCAGTGAGAGACCCTGTCTCAAAAGAATAAAGAAGTTGGGGTACTGGAAAGATGGCTCAGCAATTAAGAACACTGGCTGCTTTTCCAAGGAGCTAAGGTTTAATTGCCAGCAATCACATGGCGGCTCGCAACTGTCTGAAACTTTAGTTCCAGGGGATCCAATGTTCTTCCCTTCAGGCCAATGCCAGCACCAACCACACAAGGGGTGAACAGATATACATACCGGCAAAACATCCTACCCATAAGATAGAACATATAAATACATGTGTGTGTTTGTGTGTGTGTGTGTATGTGTGTGTGTGAGTGCATATGTGCATATGTGTATATGTATATGTGTGTGCAAGTGTGTGTGTGTGTGTGTGTGTATTGCCCTTTATTGCCATTTCTTTAAATCTGAACACAAAAGCCAAGAGCAAATGCTAAGCAACAGTCTGTGAACAAAGATAGAGTGAAAAATTTTGGTGAAAATGCCAGATGAAAAGGCTCCCACATAGTAAAATTCACCAATTTTTAGATGTTCAAGCTATTTACAGATGATTGTATTATAAGAGCTCCAATTGGTCACTGGAAGTGTGGATGGCATACACACACACACACACACACACACAGAGAAATCTGACATCCTCCTCCAGCCTCCATAGGCACATGCATCTGCAGTTATACCACACATACACCACATAAACACAAACCACATACACACAAATAAATTAATTGCTTAAGAGCAGCAGGCAGAAAGAAATGAGAAACTGTCTTCCAACAGGAACCAATTAACTCACATCTCAGCAAGAACTGTGTAAGAGAAACAACAGGAAACAAGTCATTAAAAACCATATGTATGTTTACTTATGTGTGTGGGGTGGGGTTAAAGTGAAGAAACAAAAATTAGATTAAGATTTGGGTACCTACAAACATGTACATACAAGCAACACAGCTTGTGTTTATATGTTAATTCATTTATATACATATATGTGTCATTAATAATTAAAGAAAAAAAAGGCCAATTTGAGAGGGAGTGAGGAGATAGAGAAGAAGTGGTGGGGGCATTGGTGTTAATATACTGTAAATATATGGAACCAAAAACTAAAATTAAAGCTTTTGCAAGAAAATAAGAAGAAATAAGTTATAAAGAAAACAAAACTTGGTGTACTTTATGGATTAAACAGATTTATTTATTGTTATTTTATGTGTATAGGTGTTTGCCTGTATGTATATGCACCAAGTGTGTGTTTGTTATCTACAGAGACCAGAAGAGGGTACTGGATCCCTGGGAACTGGAGTTACAGATGGCTGTGAGCTTCCATATGGGTGCTGGGAACTGAACTTGAGTTCTCTGCAAGAGCAGCCAGTGTTATTAATTTCTGAACCATCTCTCCAGTCCTGACTAAGCTGATTTTTTTGTTACAAAGAATTAATAGTGATTGGTCTGTTCGATAATAACTGATTTAAATCACAAAATAAATACAATGGTTCCGAATGCGCTCACCCATAATGTACAGCCTCACAAATGGTTGGTGTAACTAAAAAGAAAATAGAACATGACACCACAGCCAAGGTAACTTATAGAAGGAAAGGTTTATTTGGTTCATGATTTCAGGAGGAAAAGGCTCTGTCATGGTGGGCAGGTGTGCAGTTGGCAGGAGGCTGAAGCTGGATGCTGGGGGCTGACATTTTGAACCACAAACAAGAGGCAGAGAGAATGACCTGGGAATGGTTCCAGGCTTTGAAACCTTCAAGTCCTATGCTGGTGATTTATTTCCTCCAATGCCTCCCCCAAACAGCACCACCAACAGGGTACCAAGTATTCAAATGCCAGAGTCTGTGAGGGCCATTCTCATTCAAACCATCAAACCCATAAGAAGCTCTAGGTCAACATAGGCAAAAATTATTAGGGTAACTGCAGAACATGGTATATTTTAAAACATACACAAAATGCTTCCAAAATAATCATATGGAGGATCATCAAACAATTTTGAGCAGTTCAACGAACTGTAATGTCACACTGGCAACACCACAAATAAATTAGGAGGAATTAAAGAAACCAAGTGGAGAGAAAAGTAACAATACTTGCCACGGTAGTTAATGTTGTTAAGGGGGTTCAGAGTATGTCTGGGTGGTATAGCGCTGGGGGGACTTTCTTGGTAGTGTGTCACTTCTCTGCTTGGATGATGTAAATCATTATGGATGCATTAAAAGCTACATAGATCTACACATGTATTATAGCAATGCCAAATTTGCCATTTTAAGAAGTTCACCATTATTATTTTAAATTATGTATGTGTGTGGATGTGTGTGGATATGTGCACATAAGTGTAGGTACCCTTGGAGGCCAAAGACATTAGATCCCCCTCGAACTGGAGTTACAGGTGGTCATAAGGTACCTGATGTCCTCTGATAGAGTAATGCATACTCTTAATTCTTGAGCCTCCAATTTGCCATTTCGATGTTGTGTGACTGTAACTTTCATTATATGAGATGTGCTGTTGCAGAAAATTTGTGAAGACTTGGAACTTCTCTGTGTTATCTCTGCAATTTCCTGTGAGTCTGTAATCATTTCAGAAGCAGTAAAAATGTATTTCTGAAGGTAACTGGAAAATACTTGTGCTTCTGGAAATCAAGGAACATCCTTCTAAGAAACTCGTTACTCAAAGGAAAGCATATTGGAAATATAAGGCATTTAGTACAAACTGGTAGTGAAAATGTACTTAGCAAACCTTCTGGAATGCATCTACAGGTACAGCAATATATGGAAAAGAGAGTTACTATCTTAAGTATTTGTATTAAAAAGAAAAGATGAAAATAGTTAATGAGATAATTATTAAAGAAAACTGAACAGAGCAGATAATTAGGAACTTCTAAAATAAAGATGAGCATATAATAAAGACACTGAAAAAATTAAAAGTTGGTTCTGTGTGAAGCTTTTAAAATGTTAGCGCTGCTCTAGAAGAGGTGCCAGGGGGGCAAGACACAGAACAGAAATGGCATAAAGAAACATATCTATAGATGTTGTCTCAAGAGTCAAAAGATGGCAGAGAAACACAGGAGAAATTTGAGCAAGCAGATGAAATTGGGAAATTATGAGAAAGAATGCTTTATCAAAATCAATTCCAGAAAAATTAGGAAATCTTTGTGGCCTTGTAAAAATGAAATAAACCGAAGAGTAAGCCTCCCTACAAGGAAGACACTAATACCAGATGGCAAAAACTGTTACAGATCATTACAGAAATAAGTAATTTGAAACATTGGTAACTAAGGACCACATCACATACTTTATGAGATTTGTTATGGTTTGAATATAAGCAGTCCCTAAAAAACAAAACAAAATAAAACAAAACAGCACATGTGTTGAGAGTTTGGCCCTGAACTGGTGGATCCAATCACTGAGAGAGGATTGGATCCCGAGGCCTCTACCTCACCAGTGGATCAATCCACTGATGGGTTCATAATGGGGTACTGGGAGGAGTAGATAATAGGTGGAAACTAGCTGGAAGTAATAGGTCACTCAGGGTGTGACCTTGAAAGATGTACCTTGTCTCCAGCCCCTCCCCTTTCTCTCTGTCTCCTTCCTAAATGCCAGGAGGCGAACAGCTTAGACTTACCACCATGCTCTCTCTTGGATGCTCAAGCTTACAACAGGCAAAATAACAAATGGCATTCGTTGACATTGGATGGAAATTCCTGGGACCATGAGATAGAATAAGTATCTACATTTTAAACTGTTTTCTCCAAGGTATTTGTCACATACAAGGCTACAAAATTTTCAATACAAGGAAAGGAAGCAAACCTTGATACCAACCAATAAAAGAAAGGAATACAGAAATTTCAGTATCATTGTGAGGCACACACAAGCTTGCAACCAGAATAACAATGTGGGACACAATCTCACACATGAATGTAAGATCCCAAATAAAATAGTAGTCAGCTTCATCCAATGATCCATGTTTAATATTGGGAAATAGATGACATAACCTATAGATTAACAGACTAAAGAGGAATATCAAATAAAAACAACTAAAATGAAACTTAAATAAGTTCCAGAAGCTACAACTTATAGTTATAAGTTATACAAATCCATGTTTTGATTTAAGATTACCCTTCATACCCAAACCAAAAAGATTTCAATATGAGTAAAAAAAAATTCACGGATCTCAACACTGAAATAACAGAAATACTCAAGTTAACTGCCAAAGGTCTTTAAACAGAAATCAAGAAATGTTGTGAGGAAAAAATGTGAGTGTGCTTAAGACAATTAAAAAATAGGAAAGTTCAGAAGAGCAATATGAGATAGGAATAATCAAATCAAAATTTTAGAATTGTAATGTATACTTAGAAAACTGAACATACCACAGGCTCAAAGGACAGAGGAAAAAATAAATTAGAAGCAGAACCGCATCACATAGTAGGTGGAAGTGGAACAAGAAAATTACTAAATATAATGCCCACAATATTATTTTAAGAGTATAAGAAGAGATCTACTTAAAGGCACAAGATAAATCAAAACAACACAAATAAATTTTCATGAATCCTGTGGAATACTAGCAAAAGATTCCATGTCGGTATCTCCAGGATTGTGAAATCCTCCAGGATTGGCAGGCAGAAGGTTAAGTTAAAAAGTAGCCAAGGAGATAATGACTGACTACTCCCCAAATGTAAGAAAAGACAGAAAACGATAGATCTGAGAAGCTGAAAGAGATACAACAGATAAACCAAAATAAATCCACATAAAGATACACTGTTGCATATATTAAGGAAGATGACCCAAGTTAAGAAAGACAAAAAAATGTTTATTCCTTCTTGTCCATGAATCCTAGCATGTCTTATACATGTGTACATATCTAAGTGGGTATAAACACAGAATGACTAAAGCATTAGAAAGGGGACTGAGAGATGGTAAAGAGAGGTCCTGGTGGAGGGGCATATAACCCATGTGACATGAAAACAGACAGGAGACTTGGGGGAGGTTACAAGGGAGGATTGAGGGGCAAGGAGGCTAGGGACTGAGAGGACAGAAGACTCTACTAAAATTTTTGTTTTAAAATGCCATGATATGTAAACCTTTGTATGCTAATTTAAAACATTTTAATTTTCAAAAGGTATTTTAGTTAAATTCACCAATAAATACTGAGAAAAATTGATACTTAACACCTTTTTGTTTTCATAAGCATAATATACAAATGTCTCCATTATTCAGGTAAGCCTCCTTTAGTGTCAATTCAGTAAACTTTGTAATTTTTTTCATAATGGACTTCTATATCTCTCATTATATTATTTCTCAAACACTTTCTAATATAATCATAAATATTATCTTTTTAATAGTGCTGTTCCAGCATATGTGCAGCTTTCTAGCATATGGGATGCAATTTTTAACTCGGTCTTTTAACTCACATTCTGTTTATTACTGTAGATTTAAATAAAGGTATAAGAAAAAATGCAGAAAGATGCATGCCCTTTCACACCATTCCCTCCAGTGGTAACACCCACAAGATGACAGCCCAGTGTCACAGTGTCACTGTTAGGTCATCCACATGGTCACCACCACACAGAACCCTCCTTTTCTGCTTTACAGCCAAAATCTGGTACTAGCCTCTAGCATTTCCCCCAGATTTTCTGAACATTTATAGCTTTACATTTCTTTCAGGGGCTTGTGAGCCCCACCACCCATAGTTACCAACTGGCAAAGCAAGGAAGCAGTCAAGAAAATGAGTTTGCTCTGTATGTTAAAACACCAGAGCCCTTAACACAGGTTTCACAGATGTGTCTAACATGCTACTCTGAGGACTATAGAGCCATCTCCACCACCACCCTTATGAAGGGGACAGAGCAGGCAATCAGGCCACCTAGCTACTGAGGACTCATTCGCCTACATGGCAGAAAAGACCTAGGTCCTACAATTTCTTCTGTCCTCTTCTTGTGCAGCAAATGGTCACCTACTGGGCCCCAGGAAACTCCTTCCGTCCCATCAGTCAGGACCTCACAGACCGAGTGAGCAATCTGGTGGTTTGATGAGGATGAAACACAGCAGAACAGAAACACAGCAAAACTAAAGTGCCATGGCAACAGACATTCAAAAGAGCCAACCAGAACTATGTGCTTCACCTACCTACCAAGAGTGCTACACAGAGCATCATCTCTACCAGAAAAACCTAAGTGTCCAATGTGCAACTGAAGGCAAGCAATTATAGCATTGACAGCCATGAACACACTATTTGGGGAAGTAGACAGTGAGTGAATCCCTAGATAAGCCAGGTGCTGGGGTTGTCTGACGAGGACTGTAAAGCAGCTGTCATCAAAATAATTCTTCCACCATTTACAAATTCTCTAGAAACAAGCAAAAATTAGACTTAGTCAAGGTGTTAGGGTGGTGAGTAGCAAGATATAGGCTTCTTCTTTTTACTAGACAATGCCACAAAAAGAGCCACAACAGATGCTAGAACTGGACAAATCTAGCCCAAAGATCAAACATCATGGTACCTCATAATCAGACTTCTAAAATCGAAGGCAAAGGCAAGTGCTTCGAAATAAGTAGAGGTAAATGACATATCCCTAAGGAAACACTGTCACATTTGAGCACACAGAAGGCAGAGGGAAAGATATGCCAAGATCTAAGCACAGAAAATAAGTGTCAGCCAGAAATATGGTACATGGGGAGCTCCAACTCCAGCAGTGTCTTAGGTAAGGAGACAGCAACACCTGCCCCAAACAGGGAGTAACTGGGACCCACTGGGACCCAGGAATTTACTCCTGGCCTGGGGCACTGGTTCCTTCTGGTCTGCACCTGAGCACTGAGCAGATCTTGGGCTTCAGCTTTAACCCCAGCAGCAACACCCACCCCAAACAGTTCTGAGACAACCAAGATAATAGGAAAAACAGGCTCCAGTAAGAGACAGCGCAGGTAGCACTAAGGAGATCCAGATGGCGAAAGGCAAGCACAAGAACATAAGTATCAGCAACCCAGGGTACTTGGCATCATCAGAACCTAGTTCTCCCACAATAGAAAGTCCTGAATTTCCCATATCACCAGGAAAGCAAGGTTCAGATTTTAAATAACTTATAATAATAATAATAACAACAACAATAATAATAATAGAGGACTTTAAGAAGGCCATAAATAACACCCTCAAAGAAATTGAGGAGAACACAGGTAAACAGGTAGAAGCCCTTAAAGAAAAAACAAATCCCTTAAAAAATTACAAGAAAACACAACCAAACAGGTGAAAGAAATGAACAAAACCATCCAGGACATAAAAATGGAAGTAGAACCAATAAAGAAATCACAAAGGGAGACTACCCTGGAGATAGAAAACCTAGGAAAGAAATCAGGAGTCATAGACACAAGCATCACCAACAGAATACAAGAGATAGAAGAGAGAATCTCAGGTGCAGAAGATATCATAGAAAATATTGACACAATTGTCAAAGAAAACGCAAAGTGCAAAAAGTTCTTAACCCAACAAATCCAGGAAATCCAGGACACAATGAGAAGACCAAACTTAAGGATAATAGGTATAGAAGAGAGTGAAGATTCCCAACTTAAAGGGCCAATAAATATCTTCAACAAAATTATAGAAGAAAACTTCCCTAACCTAAAGAACGAGATGCCCATAAACATACAAGAAGCCTACAGAACACCGAATAGACTAAGACAGAAAAGAAATACCTCCTGTTACATAATAATCAAAAGAACAAATGCATAAAACAAAGAAAGAATATTAAGAACAGTAAGGGAAAAAGGCAAAGTAACAAATAAAGGCAGACCTATCAGAATTACACCAGACTTCTCACCAGATACTATAAAGGTCAGAAGTTCTTGGACAGATGTCATGCAGACCCTAAGTGATCACAAATGCCAGCCCAGGCTACTATACCCAGCAAAACTCTCAATTACCATAAATGGAAAAACTAAGATATTCCATGACAAAACCAAATTTACACAATATCTTTCCACAAACTCAGCACTACAAAGGATAATAGAGGGAAAGCTCCAATACAAGGAGGGAAATTATACCCTACAAAGAGCAAGAAAGTAATTTTCCAACAAATCCAAAAGAAGATAGCCACAAAAACAATGCCACTGCTAATAACAAACATAACAGGAAGCAACAATCTCCTTTCCTTAATATCTCTTAACATTAATGGACTCAATTCCCCCAATAAAAAGACATAGACTAACAGACTGGATACATGAACAGGACCCAGCATTTTGCTGCATACAGGAAACCCACCTCAGTGACAAAGACAAACACTACCTTAGAGTAAAAGGCTGGAAAACAATTTTTCAAGCAAATGGTCCTAAGAAACAAACAAGAGTAGCCATTCTAATATCAAATAAAATTGACTTTCAACTTAAAGCTATCAAAAAGGATAAGGAAGGACATTTCATACTTGTCAAAGGAAAAGTTAACCAACATGAACTCTCAATTCTGAACATCTATGTGCCAAATGCAAGAGCACCCACTTTCAAAAAAATAAAAAATAAATAAAAAATAAAGCACACATTGCACCTCACACAATAATGGTGGGAGACTTAAACACCCCAGTCTCAGCAATGGACAGATCATGGAAACAGAAACTAGAGATACAGTGAAACTAACAGAAGTTATGAACCAAATGGATTTAACAGATATCTATAGAACATTTCATCCTAAAACAAAAGAATATACCTTTTTCTCAGTACCTCATAGTACCTTCTCCAAAATAGAACATATAATTGGTCACAAAACAGGCCTCAACAGGTACAAGAAAATTGAAATAATTCCATGCATCATATCAGATCACCATGGACTAAGGCTGGTCTTCAATAATGAAAAAAAAAAACCAATGGAAAGCCCACATTCACGTGGAAACTGAACAACACTTTACTCAATGATAATGTGGTCAGGGAAGAAGTAAGAAAGGAATTAAAGACTTTTTAGAATTTTATGAAAATGAAGACACATCATACCAAAACTTATGGGACACAATGGAAGCAATGCTAAGAGGAAAACTCACAGCTCTAAGTGCTTACAAAAAGAAACTGGAGAAAGCATACCCTAGCAGCTTGACAACACACCTGAAAGCTCTAGAACAAAAGAAGCAAACACACCAAAGACAGGGCTGAAATCAACCAAGTAGAAACAAAAAGAACTATACAAAGAATCAATAAGACCAGGAGCTGGTTCTTTGAGAAAAATCAACAAGATCGATAAACTCTTAGGCAGACTAATCAGAGGGCAGAGAGACAGTATCCAAATTAATAAAATCAGAACTGAAAATGGTGACATAACAACAGAAACTGAGGAAATTCAAAAAACCATCAGATCCTACTATAAAAGCCTATACTCAACAAAATTGGAGAATCTGGATGAAATGGACAATTTTCTAGACAAATACCAGTTACCAAAGTTAAATCAGACCCAGATAAACCATCTAACCAGTCCCATAACTCCGAAAGAAATAGAAGCAGTCACTAAAAGTCTTCCCACCAAAAAAAGTCCGGGACCAGACAGTTTTAGTGCAGAGTTCTATCAGACCTTCAAAGAAGACTTAATACCAATTCTCTATAAACTGTTCCACAAAGTAGAAACAGAAGGAACACTACCCAATTCATTCTATGAAGCCACAATTACACTCATACCTAAACCACACAAAGATCCAACAAAGAAAGAGAACTTCAGACCAATCTCCATTAAGAATATCGATGCAAAAATACTCAATAAAATTCTTGCAAACCGAATCCAAGAATACATCAAAACAATTATCCATCAAGATCAAGTAGGCTTTATCCCAGGAATGCAGGGATGGTTCAATATACAGAAATCCATCAATGTAATCCACTATATAAACAAACTCAAAGGAAAAAAACCACATGATCATATCACTAGATGCTGAGAAAGTATTCGACACAATTCAATACCCCTTTATGATAAAAGTCTTGGAAAGATCAGGAATCCAAAGCCCATACCTAAACATAGTAAAAACATACAGCAAACCAGTAGCCAACATCAAACTAAATGGAGAAAAACTTGAAGCAATCCCACTAAAATCAGGGACTGCCCACTCTCTCCCTACCTATTCAATATAGTACTGGAAGTCCTAGCCAGAGCAATTAGGCAACAAAAGGAGGTCAAAGGAATACAAATTGGAAAGGAAGAAGTCAAAATATCACTATTTACAGATGATATGATAGTATACTTAAATGACCCCAAAACTTCCACTAGAGAACTCCTAAACCTGGTAAACAACTTTAGCAAAGTGGCTGGATATAAAATTAACTCAAACAAATCAGTAGCCTTCCTCTACTCAAAGGATAAACAGGCTGAGAAAGAAATTAGGGAAATGACACCCTTCACAATACTCAAAAATAATATAAAATACCTTGGTATAAATCTAACCAAGCAAGTAAAAGACCTGTATGACAAGAACTTCAAGTCCCTGAAGAAAGAAATTGAATCAGATCTCAGAAGATGGAACGATCTCCCATGCTCATGGATTGGAAGGATTAATATAGTAAAAATGGCTATCTTGCCGAGAGCAATCTACAAATTTAATGCAATCCCCATCAAAATTCCCACTCAATTCTTCACAGAGTTATAAAGAGCAATTCTCAAATTCATTTGGAATAACAAAAAACCCAGGATAGCGAAAACAATTCTCAACAATAAAAGAATTTCTGGGGGAATCACCATCCCTGACTTCAAGCTGTACTACAAAGCAATAGTGATAAAATCTGCATCGTACTGGTACAGAGACAGGCAAGAGGATCAATAGAGTCCAGAAATGAACCTCTATACCTATGGTGACTTGATCTTTGACAAAGGGGATAAAACCATCCAGTGGAAAAAGGACATCATTTTCAACAAATGGTGCTGGTTGAACTGGAGGATAGCATGTAGAAGAATGCATATTGTTCCTTACTTATCTGCTTGTACAAAGCTCAAATCTAAGTGGATAAAGGAACTTCACATAAAACCAGAAACACTGAAGCTAATAGAAGAGAAAATGGGGAAAAGCCTCAAACACATGGGCACAGGGAAAAAGTTCCTAAACAGAACACATTGGCTTATGCTCTAAGATCAAGAATTGACAAATGGGACCTCATAAAACTGCAAAGCTTCTGTAAAGCAAAGAACACTGTCAATAGGACAAAGCAGCAACTGACAGATTGGGAAAAGATCTTTACCATTCCTTCATCTGATAGAGGGCTAATATCCAAGGTATACAAAGAACTGAAGAAATTAGACTCTAGACAATCAAACAACCCTATTTAAAAAATGGGGTACAGAGCTAAACAAAGAATTCTCAACTGAGGAAACTTGAATGGCCAAGAAGCACTTAAAGAAGTGTTCAACATCCTTAGTCATCAGGGAAATGCAAATCAAAACAACCCTGAGATTCCACCCCACACCAGTCAGAATGGCTAAGATCAAAAACTCAGGTGACAGCAGATGCTGGTGAGGATGTGAAGAAAGAGGAACACTCCTCCATTGTTGGTGGGATTGCAAGATGGCACAACCACTATGGAAATCAATCTGGTGGTTCCTCAGAAAATTGAACACAGTATTACCTGAGGACCCAGCTATACCACTCCTGGGCATATACCCAAAAGATATTCCAACATCCAACAGGGACACATGCTCCATTATGTTCAAAGCAGCCTTATTTATAATAGCCAGAAGCTGGAAAGAACTCAGATGTCCTTCAACAGAGGAATGGATACAGAAAATGTGGTGCATTTACACAATAGAATACTACTCAGCTATTAAAAACAATGAGTTCATGAAATTCTTAGGCAAATGGAACTGGAAAATATCATTCTGAGTGAGGTAACCCAATCACAAAAGAACACATATGGTATACACTCACTGATAAGTAGATATTAGCCCAAAAGCTCACAATACCTAAGATAAAACACATAGACCACATGAAGCTGAAGAACAAGAAAGAAGACCAAAGTGTGGGTTCTTTGGTCCTTCTTAGAAGGAGAATCAAAATACTCAACCAGAGTTCCCAGGGTCTAAACCTCCAGCCTGCGAACACAAAGAGAGGGATTCATGGCTCCACCTGTATAGGTTGTTGAGGATGACTTTGTCAGGCATCAGTGGAAGACGAGGGCCTTGGTCCCAGAAAGTTTGGATTCCCTAGTGTTGGGGAATTCGAGAGCAGGGAGGCAGGAACAAGTGGATGGTGGGGGCACACCATCATAGAAGTAGGAGGAGGGGGGATGGGATAAGGGGTTTTGAGGGGAAATGGGAGAGGGGATAACATTGAAAAGGAAATAAATAAAATACCCAATTTAAAAAAAAAAACAGATAATGGATCTGGCTATTGTAGTTGAGCAGTCAAGACTTTTTGTCAACATTTTATTATAAGGATTTCATATACTCCTCAAGGACAAGGTATTGCAGAAGAGGCCCATGGAACTTTAAAAAGATTGGTGAGACATACTGTTGTTGCTGAGACAAAGAATGATGCCAACATGTGACCTTGCTGAGTGCCCTGACAAGGGTGGCTGGGGTGTTATATTGGACATATGTTCCTGACCCACCTTTGCTTGACTGTATCTCAGATGAGACAAGCTGCCTTGCCTCAAGTTTTTAGACCTTGTGGGATAGAGAATCAAAAAGAGAAATTATAATGTCTCTTACATTTTTCTTAAAGGTAACTAGCTATTAGGACTCAATCATGTACTGGTCTAGAAATCAATCCAATATTGGAAATAATAGTCTGCATTTGGAAGGCTGGATCTGGACATTGTCAGAGACATATTTGGAAGTTAGCTGTAGTTCACTATGATGTTATAATAGCAAGAGATAATAGACAGGATCTGGATTTCAAACAAGGGTTAGTGCATTTTTAAGGCTCTTTTAATTGTCAAGCTAAAATTGGTTTTGTCTCTTTTACAGTATTTATTGTAAGTTGCATTGACTGTATAATTTCCAATTGTATTAGTGTGTTGAAACCTGGCATGTCTGTTACGGGTATCTATCAACCAGCTTTTGTCTTACTGCCCTGAGTATTAGAAAACCTCTATTCTCTGAAAAAAGCTTGAAAGTGCTGGAAGAAGTGAATTAGGTTTTAAGCAGAAGCAAGAGGGTAGCGGGCTTGATTATTGCTGGTAAAACAGCTTTAATTTCATTAATTGCTAGCACCACTGCTTCTGCAATAGCATTGACACAAGGAGCTAAGACAACTATTTTTGTTAACCATCTAGCAAAAAATATGTTACTAATCTATTGGGTACACAAAAGGATTTATATAGGTATCTGGAACAATGGATGATGCTCTATACGTATTCAAATTATCTGAAGGAGGTTCAAAGTTCAAGAGTTAGGAGCCATCCCAAATGTCATGACAAATATCACTGGAGTAGTGTTACTTCTAAAATTTATGATGATTGTCATTATAATTAGAAAAAAGTTTAAAGACACCTGTAGGATATTTGGCATAATCCTAACAACTCTCTGAGTGTGTTATCTTTGCATAGTGAGATTATGAATTTAAAGAATGCTGCTCTGTTGAGCTTTGATGCTGCAGATAATGCCAAAAAAATTATCCATCACCTGAGGTCAGTATTTCCATTTTGGTCAAACCTCAGGGATGACATATATAGCTTGATCAGGCTAGCCCTTCTTGTCCTGAGAATACTTTTATTCCTGCCCATCATGTTAAAGCTTGTCTATAACTATATCAATAGGCTGGCAGCCAAAATACATGACTTGAAACTGAAAATGGACCCCAGACAGAGTTATTAATTTAACAGGCTGGCAAGCCAAGGACAGGTAAGATTCTGCACAGTCTTACCAACCTAAGACAGAAGTGCATTGCTTATGATAATGCATATTCCACGACGGGTAAGGAAGGCTTTCTTGTCAGAAGGACCTAAGACAGGCTCAGTCTTTTTTATGCAAAAAAAAGGAGATGTGGAGAGCTTCTGTGGCTGCCTGGCAGGAATCTGTCATAGGCCAAGGACAAGGAAATGGACTGCAGGCAGGAATCTGATATTGGACTGGAACAAAGAAGTAATTTCAGGCAGAAATCTAAATGCTAGGCTAGAACAAAGAAGAAATTTAAGGCAGGAATCTAAACCTTAGGCTAGAACAAAGAAGTAATTATAGACAGAAATCTAAATCTTAAGCTAGAACAAAGAAATAGGCTTCAGACATGAAAATGGCTTTGGGCTAGGACAGGGAAGTAGGCTCAGATACTTTGATCATCTTGATAAGCCCTTAGAAATAGTGATCACAAGAGTGATCTCGGGACTCTGTTTATTGTCCTGCATGTTCTTTGATTATCTAGGTTTATTGTCTTCCTTGTTCCTGGAGTATTTGCATCTATGGTATTGCTAGTTCCTCAACCTAGAACTGACCTTAATACTTACATGTAATTTAAACAGTATAAAGACAAAAAAGGAGGAGAAGGGATGGGATAGGGGATTAATGGGTGGGGGGAATGGGGAAGGGGGATGGCATCTGAAATGTAAATAAATAACATATCGAATAAAAAAAAGAAAGAAATGTGGTACATGTCAAAGCTCCCCTCCCAGATAATCCCAGCACTTAGGGAGGCTGAAGCAGGAGGATTACCATAAATTAGAGGCCTATATATAAAAATGTCTCAAACAAACAGGCAACCCCCTACTTACCCTTTAGGCACAAATGAGAAACAAAAGATATTTCCAGATATATGAAAATAAAAAGAATCTATTATAAGTCAATCTATTATTAAAGATTGTCTAAAGCAGAGGTTCTCACCTTCTGTGGCCCTTTAAGACAATTCCTCGTGTTGTGATGTCCAACCAAAAATTATTTTTGTTGCTTCTTCACGACTGTAATTTTGCTGCTATTATGAATCATAATGTAAACATTTGTGTTTTTGATGGTCTCAGGCAACCCCTGTGAAAGGGTCATTTGACCCCCAGAAGGGGTAACAGATTGAAAACTGCTGGCCTAAAGCAAGCTTCCAAATAGAAAAAAAAAAAGTGACAAAATGCCTAGAACCTTCAGAAAGGAATAAGAGTGTTGGGACATGTGAAAACAGAATAGATTCTGTCTCTCATTTGAGTTTAGCAATATTTATTCTTGAAGCAAACAGCATATCTTCTGTTGTGATGCTCAAGCTATGAAAGAAATTCTTAGAAAGATGATATAAAAGTTAGGAGAACCAAGGGACCTATGCCAACTAGTTTTTGTCAACTTGACAGAAGCTGGTGTCATCTGAAAAGAAGAAATCTCAGTTAAAATATTGCCTCCATCAACTGGATTGTAGGCAATTCTATGATGCATTTTCTTGATTGATGATTGATGTGAAGGGCCCAGTCCCTGGGTAGATGGTCCTGGGTGGTATGAAACAGCCAACTGAGCAAGCCAGGAGGAGTAAGTCAGTAACCAACATTCATCCATGGTCTCTGCTTCAGTTCCTGCCTTCAGATTCCTGCCCCCAGGTTCCTGCCTTTAGATTCCCGCCTTGAATACCTGCCCTGACTTCCTTCATGACTATAAGCTGTAAGGTGAACTAAACCCTTTCTTCCTTAAGGTGCTGGTGGTCATGGTGTTAACCTCATCAATAGAAACCTAATTAGGACAGGGTATAAGTTTAAGGTCTCAAAAAAGGATAAAATATCAGCCCCAAGAAGTGATTTGACAAGTCACCTGTGATGTAAATGACCATACACATAGCAGTATGGTGACAACTATAAAATAAGCCCTCAAAGCATTCTTTTAAAAAAAGAACCCACTTGCAGATTTACAACACAGTGGGCTTGGAAGCAGGGATTTTGTTACAAACAGCAAGCCTCCCCACCCTCTGACTCCAGTTCTCATTCTTGTTCACACTCTCTGTTCCATCTGCTCCTTGATGAACATGCTTCTCCACCACAAGCTCCCTCCTCACAGGTATTCTTACCCCACCATGAACCCAAGAACAAGTAAACCAACTCTGAGCTAAAAACCTCTGGATTTACAAACCCTAATAAACCTTTCTGGCTTTTGAGTTGATTCTCTTGGGTATTTTGATATAGTCCTTCAAAGCTAACTATCACACTGGGCCTTACAGGGTGACCCAGACTTGGTTCATAAGTGTTCCAGACGGAGATGGCCATACAGCCAAACACTTGAAGGCAGTAAGGAGTGGAGTATGTGCAGAGGCTGGGAAAAAAACTTGATTTGTTGTAACCTACACACAGAGGATGATGCCAAACAGTTGGAAAGATATCTACTTCACTGACTTTTCCCAGTTTCCTCTATTCTCTTTCTACCCAGGCAAACTCTTTACTAGCCAAATGGTGTCCTGCCAAAACCAATGAGATTCAAAATGCCAACTAATGAAGCCAACTTCTAAAGGAATATTTCCAAATGTCTTCTAGCATTGGAAACAACCAGAAATCACATAGAATTTGGGTGAGCATCAGCAAGTGGGCATGAATCATACCTGTGGGCTGCCCCTCCCCACTTCCTGCACATGGACCACCCTTGTCTCCCTCTGCATCCTCCCATTTACTCTAGGGACCCACCAGCTCCCTGGGAGTCCTAGAAACCCAAGCTTCCCTCACAGTGACTGCGCTCAGTACCCACAAGCGGCTCTTCTGTGGCAGGAAGAAACAAGCAGCCAGGGTATAGGATTTCCTGCTTGCCAAGAAAACCTAGGCCTCAAGCCACAAAATTGGGCTGCTCACAGGCAGAGGGGTGAAGGAACTGGTCTGCCCAAGGAGGCATTGATTCCACCCCCACTGCACCCACAGCACACATGCCAGAGATGCAGACGGTTGAGCTGACTGCATGGCCTCTGAGTCACACTATATGAGTGGTGACTTTGCTTAACCAGTGTTTTAAATTTGTATCGAAAAGCAGGATGTGCCACTGTGGATCAAAGCATTGCACATCCTCTCAGGAGGGCAGCTGGAGGAGCAGGACCCCCCACACGTGTCTAGCCTCCTCCCAGACTGAGCACCACTGGCTCTAGATTCCAGCGAAGAATGCTGACAGAATGTCTAATATAAGCCCACATGTTGGTTCAAGAAAGGGAGAATGCCAATGTCTTAAGGGTGGCCTCATTGTGCCGATTCATACTGAGTTCTCTCCATAAATACTTAAAGGGTAGTTACTCTGAACCAGTTCCCAGTCTCAACAAGGTCTGTGTCCCACAGTAGCTTCAAAAATGGACCAACTCCAGAGACTACCAAGTGAGCAAATGGGTTTTCAGGACTATGTGGTGATCTGCTAAGATCCATCCAGAAAGGAAGTGAGGAGCAAATTTGGATTGTGGTATTTAATCAAAATCATTTGTGCACCAAGCCCCTCTCTCCCAGAGGTGGGTTTCACCCAGAGGATTACAACATGGGTATGCACATCTCTGGGCTGCCAGGGCTTGCTGGAGGAGGGAATGAATAGGGAATTGCAGGTGACCACTTGCTTAAACCTAAGGCCCTTGTGATGAAGGACAGAAGGGATAACCAGACAGAGGGTGATGGCCAAGAGTCAAGATGAGCCTTCCAAAAAACACGTTCCAGGGCAGAACTCTGAGGAGTCCAAGCACTTAATGGAAGCTGGCCTGCAAGTTCTTATGGAAGCTTATTTGTCAAGGTGGAAGGACAGAAAGATGCATTTTAAATATTTTTATTTAATTTAACTTTTAAGACATTTGCACTCTAAGTCAGGTCCTTCCCCTGTTAAAGGCCGGCCTGTTTCAGACGGGGAAAATCCTCAGTGAGACACAAAAAGACAAAAAGAGATGAAAATGGTAGAGGGATGAACATAAATAACCATGCAAATGAGTACTGACTCACAGAATAATAAGCATGATATGCCGGAAATTATAAATATGTGCAAAATTAATTGTTTGGAAGCAATGGAGAAGAGGATGTGAGTGTTGATGGAACTGGGTGTTCTGTGTTTTGAGTGTTGAGTGCTCCAGTGAAATACTAGTTTAAATGAGATTATAATACTTAGATTATAATATTTATTTTGGTGATAAAATAATCAAAGATAATCCAAGCGAATCCAAGAGAAAATGTAACTAATATGTTAGTCTAAAAGATAAGAAGAAAGAAAACAGGTACAAAACATTTCAGACAATTAGAAACCAAAGGACAAAATGGTAGACATAGTTGTAAACTCCTGAAATGACACTAAATAGAGGCAAACGTAAGATAGAGAGTGTGATATAAAAGGTAAATAATTGTGTGTTGCTTATGTAAACTATTCCTTAAATGTGTGGGCACAAATTGTGTGGGTAGGGGGAGGATAAGACATCCCAACAACTCACAACTCTTCACCCTCCACCTCCTGAGTTCTGATGTTAGGTGAATATGACCATCCCCAACAAACTTCTTTTCTTTGTAATTTGTCTAGCCTGTGGTATTCTATTACACCACACAAAGCTGAGCAGTCATTAGCCTGGAAGAGTCTGTCTAGGATATAATAGCCCTTCATAGAACTTTTAATTAAGAACATGAAATGAGCACCTTAGAAGAAGGGACATGGTTCATTATGCTTACCCTTGTCTCCACACAGATCCCCTGAGAGTACACCAGAAATTGTTTCCTTAAAAAAAAATTTTTTTTTAATCTTACAAGTGTTTTGCCTGCATAAATGTCTGTGCACCACATTCATGCCTGGTGCCCATGAAGGCTAGAAGTAAGGTTTGGATCCCCTCAAACAAGTTGCAGATGGTTGCAAGCCACCATGTATGTGCTGGGAATCGAACCTGGGTCCTCTGGAAGAAGAATAAGTGCTCTTAATCATTGAGACATCTCTCCAACCCCCAGATTTGTTCTTTACTCCAGATAATAGCTTAGAACAAGTAAAAATCCAGTTATTGTAGAGACTGGAGGCGAATATTGAAGGGGGAAGGAGGAGAGAGAGGGAGGCAGGGAGGAAGGAAAGGGAGTGCCCTCTTTCCTTGGCCTTGACACTCTGCTCAAAAGACATTTTAAAAAAAATAGTCTTCGGGGCTAGAAATATAGTTCAGTTGACAGAATGCATGCCTAGAATAAAGAAGGACCTGGATTCCATCCTCACCATTGCTTAAACTTGGTGTGGTATGTCACTGAGGTAAACAGCAGGAAAATAAAAAAACTCAAGGTCACCTTTGTCCACATAACTCTGTGAAAGACAGACAGACAGACAGACAGACAGACAGCGACAGAGGAAATGAATTTGAAAAATAGTATTTCTGTGGAAGAAGACAGATAATCTGAAGTGTTCAGGAAATTCACTCACTTCCTCCTGTAAATGTTCTAGGTCTAATGGGCTGAGGTCCTATTGGAAAGCTGGCCCAGGAGCAAGTGGCCACTGGGGCCTCAGCACTGCGCAGGCTCACACTCTCATAGCTATCCCTGCTGGCTGTGCACATCTGCAGGCAGGAGTCAGCTCAGTCCTGGGTGTGCCACACACAACCTTCCAATGACGCTTTCCTTTTTTTCCCCTTAAATTTCAACTTGGCTCTTTAAGCAACTTCCTCTTTTTTGAGTTTCACATTAGGCATTTCTAGAGCAGGGGCTGGCGTCACAGGGTCTCTTCCAGATGTTGTTTGGAAATCAAATGTAACCATGGCACTGCTGGAGACTGAGAAGTCCATCTGGGCCAACTGAGTCATGCCTGAGAACAGGGCACTTCTGTCAAGGGGAAGGAGGGAGCCCAGGGCAGGGTCTAGAGTGTCCCTACTAAAAGGAAAAAGGGGGTTGCTTTTGAAGTGCTTTGAGGAGCCTCGACAACCAGCAACTGACTGAGACAGAGGCAGATACACACACCCAACCATTGGACTGAAGTCAGGGTCCCTATGGTTGAATTAGGAAAAGAATTGAAGAAGCTGAAGAAGAAGGGCAACCCCATAGGAAGTCTCAACTACTGGACCCCTGGGACCTCCCAGACACTGAGCCACCAACCAGGCAGCATACACCAGCTGATATGAGGCCCGACACAAAGGACTGCCTGGTTGGCCTCAGTAGGAGAAGACACACCTAATCCTGGAGAGACTTGAGGCCCCAAGAAGGAGGGGGAAGCCTGGTAGAGGCCTGTGTCTCTGTCTTCCATCTCTGTCTCTCTCCATCTCTGTCTCTGTCTCTCCCCGTGTGTGTGTGTGTGTGTGTGTGTGTGTGTGTGATCTGTCTGTCTGTCTGTCTGTTGTCCATCCTGACATCCCACGTATCCTTTCCCTGAGCTGCTGCTCTGGCTAGAATGTGCAGCTAGAGGTAACTCCTTTCATGTCTTTACACCCTGCATCCTCCCATCAACAAGCCCTTCTAGCTTTGCCTGGGCTATAGGAGTTCCTGCTGACTATTTTGTGGGACCCTGCCCCCTCCCCCTCAGCTTACCCCACCTAATTCCTGACCTGGGTTATCATCACAGCCTCCCAAAAAGTTCCCTTTACTATTAGCCAGGCTCCAGATCCTGTTAAAACAACCTTATCATGTCATTTCCCTGCCTCCCACCACTACAATAAAGAACCAAAGTGTTGCCAGCCCTGCCTAGGACCCTGGCTGCTACCTTAACTTCACACCCCATTACTCTTTCCTTTCTCTCTGACTACCATGTTCTAGACTATTTATAGTCACAACATACTTTTTCAAAGGCAAAATGCCGTGTTCTGCAAGCTGAAGTTGAGCTTACTTTGTAGCCCAGCTTGTCCCGAACTTGCAGCTACCCTCTTGAATCAGCCTCCTGGATGCCCCTAACATATCCTTTTCTTCTTTGTTGCATGTGCCACCCCTCTGTCTGTGATCCCCTTCCTGCAATGGTCACATGACCCAATCCTCAATGTTATTGAGATTCTTCATCAAGAGTCTGGTTGGTAGAGAAGGCTTTGTGATCACAAATAGCACCGTGCTGCCTCTGATCCACACTACATACCCTTTGCCCCGCCCAGTGTTTCTTCATGGTCCTTCTCTACCAATTCTGCATCAGGCATTAAGTTGACATCAGCATCCTTCAGCCAGATGCAAGCTACACAAGATCAATTCATCATACAATACCTGCTCCAATTAGGTACTCAGTAAATACTTCCTGAATGAAGGAGAGCCAGCACACCTCAAGACATGCTCTTGCTTTGTCAGACCCGTCTGCAGCCCCACACTCCTCTTGGAGTATAGCTTTTACTTAGAAGTTTCTTTTGGGGCAGTATCTGAATCAACACAGCGGCTGGCACATAGTAGGTACTCAAAAATGCCTTGCATTAAATAGAAGTGAGCAGATAAAGTGTACACTATGAGTGAGTGAGATCCCCAAATGATTTTGGAATCTTGTTTATCTGAGCTCTCATCTGCAAAAGTTCATAGTGTCATCAATAAACTTGACTCTTAACCTGGAAATGTAATTGGTTGAGTGCTTGCCTAGGATTCAGAAAGCTCTAGGTTTGATCCCCAGCACTGCAGAAACAAGATGTGGTGGCACATACCTTCAATCTCATCTCTGGAGAGGCAGTGGCCGGAGAATGAGAATTTATGTCCTTCCTCAGTTACATAGGAAATTCAAGGACCAGCCAGGGATATATGAAGCCCTGTCTCTAAACAAACAAATTTAACTCTTGGCTGAGCATATTTCTCCTCACGCATGGAAAGCTAGAAGCCTGGACAGCTTATCTGAAGCCCATCAAGATGCTTGCTTTGTCTTCTACCCTACAAGATGAGTTCAAGACTCATCAGTAGCAGTTACTCCAAAGGTGATGTACAGCCTGCTCTAGGCAGGACTTTGAGATGCTGCTTGTGTCTAGATGTTACTAGGACAACCGCCTCTACCTACTTTATAAGTGTGGCCTGATGCCTCATATTAGATAAATATTCAAGAATGGTTAGTATGTACAAAGGTGCCAGACTTCACCAAGGCCTTGGAATACCTTCTCTATCTGCCTGTTATTTGATCACGTAACTGTCTCATGGTCTTGGCAATAGGCTGTGGGAGAAACCTGGAAGCACTGACCCCAGATTCAGGGTTCTTTGGACCCTTGAGAAGTCCCTCCTTCCATAGATGGCACAAAAGCAAAATCATGGCACTCTTCCCCAGGGAATAACTGTAGCACATCTTTAGCCTGGATATCTCTTGCCCCAAATTTCTATCACATAAGACTGTCATCTAACAGGAAGATAATATTCTCAATCCAAGAAAGTCCCCTAACACTTATGTTGAAAATGACTGAAAGGACCTGGAAAACATTCACAGATGGATTCTAGGAGTTAGCTTTCCATCCACCTTCCTTACCTTCTTTTCCCAAGGCCTCTCCTGTATTCAGGCACCTGCCTCTCTGGGTATCCAGGATAGGTGTGTTTTGACCTGCCTACATTATGCCAAAGGATGCCTGTGTGGTGATGAGAGCTATGGCCGCTGGCGTTTTTCTCCAGGGATTTAGGATCAGTCTGTCTCTGACCGACACCATCTCTTACCAAATATCTCAGAGAAAAGTGTTGACTGTACCTGATTCACTATCAAGCCCATTGACGTAAGTCTTAGGCAGCCCTGCCTCAAATTTTCCTTGCTGCTGCTATGTACAATACGAACTCTGTTCTTCTAACCTACTTAAATGATTCAAAGACTAATTCACAGCACCAGAAAACACTATAAGCCCTGTCAGATACACAGACCCTGGCCATACCTTCATGAAGAACATCTTCCTGCAGTGCTTGCCTCGATCGCTCCCAGTTGCTTGGAGTTGAGCAGCCTCTGAGGCCAATGCCAGGTCTGGTATGTTGCTGAGCCCAGCCTCGGATGTGTCTGCCAGCTGCATGGAGGAGTGAAAGAAACCCTCCTTGCCCCGGCACAGTGAAGTCTCAAAAGGGTCGGGGTACCTCTCATCAGGGCTAGAGCCGTCATCACTGGTCTTGGCATTACAGAGGATTAGGGAACGGGAAATGGAGCGAAATTTCGTGGATTTCCGGCTCTTTCCGGAGTGGCCCTGGGGCTCCATCCTCAGAGAGGAAGCGAGGCCACGCTTTTTCCTCTCCTGGTCTCCAGGCCTTGGCCGGTGAGTGGCAGACGAACTGGGCTTAGCTGCCACTGCATGAGTCCCTGGAGAAGAGAAGAAACCGGAAGTAGTAGTGTGACTTGCTGCCAACTCAAGTCCAGGAACTGAACTCTGGGTGCCCATGAAGCCGGATAGATGAGTCCCTGCACCCAGCTCATCTGCAGGGCAAATGGAGCTTAGATAACTCGAGGAGTTAACACCCCTTCCGTGTTTCAGGCTCACAGAGACCAAACCTAAACTCTTTATCCAAATCTGCATCCTATAGACAGGGAAACCGGGGAACAGAGAAAAGAAATTTAAGTCCAAGGTGATAGCAAAAGAGCTAAGTCATGAGAAAAGCATTCTGGGGACCATGGCTTTGCGAGGCTTTTAAACTTGGAAGCTAATCTTTAAATGAAACTCTAGTCTGTAGATCAGAGCAAGGAGGGGGTCAAGAAGGATGAAGCCCACTGCTCTGGTCCCCATGTTCTCCTTAGTATCTCCTGCAGTGTCTCCAAAAGAATTCAAGAGCCCAGGGCTCAGCCCAGTGACCACTGATGTATGTACTCGGATCCCAGATGAAGATCTGCCAGTTTGTCGTGGCTGGGCTGAGTGCAGAAGGTTCAGCACACAGCTAGCTCTTGACAAACACACATGCCCTTCCTCAGGCCCTAAGTCACACCAGTGTACCACATAGGACTGTGAGCACCTACTCTGTCAGCCAGCCACTCCCCTGGTTTATTCCCCCAGTCTCATAACCCTGGACTGGCTCCCCCATCAGGCACACAGCCCAACACAGTTTTGCCAAGAGGCACCTCTCATGGATCCAGTGTCCATGAGATAGGTTGCAAAGCGGCCTCATGCTGTAGCCAGACAAGTTCTGACTTGGGTCCAAGCCACAAAATAAAGCCTATTGCCAGAACAACATACTGTGGGATGCTCTTGGCAGCTCACCCTGCTGCTAGTGTGCATGCAGCATGGAATCAGGTGATGCACACAGCTTCCAGCATTTCATGACATAGACATCTTCACATGTCCCCCAAAAAGAATGTCTTCTTAGGATACCGCCTGAAACACCTGGCGAACACACACATACACACACACACACACACACACACACACACACACACACACTAAATGTTAAAAACAAAACAAACAAAAAGCATCATTGTATCTTGGGCTGACAAAATGAGATGTCGCAGACAATGAAGGTGCTTGCCACCAAGCCTGATGACCTTGGTCTGGTCCCTGGAACTCACACAGTAGAAGGCTGACACTTCCAAGTTGTTCTCTGACCTTTAAGCTCCACCATCTCCATGGTGTATACATTCATAACCATGCATGTACACATTAAATAAACAAATGTTATCCAAAAAAATTTTAACTCTGTTGTCCATTTCATGAGGGACATCTTGTCAATATCCCAAAGTCCTTTATTCTTTGCCTATCTAGCTCACATGATAAGAGAATTCCAGCCATAATGGACTGGCCCTATAGTGACAGCTGTGCTTGGTGACAGGTTTCTGAGCCCTGAAGGCCACACTCATTCTTGAGCAGATTGATACAAAATAAACCTTCGTGGCCACCAGCTGGGCTTCATCACTGGCCAACAAATGTGTTGTGTTTCTATAATTACCTCCATCATGCACTCAGTGACTTCAAAATGTCACTACTGTAGTGTGCCAGGAAGGGTTCTGATTGTTTTACCACTTAGTCCTCATAAACCTTTGTGGGCTTTTGTCACAGAAAGATGACCAAAGCACAGGGCAGTGACCACCACAACACTATGCAGTGTGGCTAAATCCTGAGCCTCCAAGCTGGCTCTCCGTAGTCCTGCCTGCTGCCTTGCTCCCCTTCATTCAGTGACTCCTGCTGCATGGGATCTTGACGATCCATACATCGATCCTCCTCTGTCCCTAAAACTATGCAGTAGTCCAGGCACAGTGGGGCCTGTAATCCCAGTCTCCAGGAGGTAGAGGCAGGAGGATCAGAACTTCAAGGCCAACCTCAGCTATGTAGTGAGTTCAAGGCCACCCTGGAACAGCCAAGACCCTATCTTGAAGAACAAATCTGGCTCCTTACTCTTCTTACAGCTGCCCTTCCTGTCACCCCATCCTGGTACTCTTGAATAAACGCTCTGTGCTCTGCACTTTCTCTCCTTAACTCACCACCGCTCCCAGATCCGGCACCAGGGTTTGCTTCCTTCCCCTAAAGCCATGGAAACTCCCTCCCGTATCAGTTCCACATTCAATGTGTCCCCAGCCTCAAACACAAAGCTGAAAGTAGCTTTGTCTTGAGAGGATTGATCTGTGTCTGTCTGTGGTCTTTTGAGTTCTCAGTGCCTTTTTCTTCCTGTTACTTGTTTCTCTTTCAGATATCCCTTTTCAAATCCAAACCATCACAGCTCCCTTCCGGCTGCTGTCTCCAGCACAGGAGGTCCTCAACTCCCTGTCCTTTCAAATCCCTAGAACTGGCAGCTCCATGGCAACATCACTGTAGATAATAACTTAGGTTGAACCTCCTTCCTTTCAGATCAACCTCAGTGGGACGTGCATGGCGTCCGTGTGTGGTGTGTGGGATGTGTGATGTGGAGGGTATTTTGAATACATGATGTGTGTGTGTGTGGTGACAGTCAGAATGTGTACATTAGCCATTTGAAAGTTTGAAAACCAAAATGTTTCATGTTAAAATCCTTCTAGGAGTTTCTGAAACCAGGTGAGGAAGAACTAAGGATGAGTTGCTAAGCACCTCTGTGTAGAGAGTAAAACTGACATGGAAGGTTCAGATTCAGGCAGATAGGGTGAGAAATGGAGAAAGGGATAAGGAACAGAAGGATGGGTGTAGGTGTGAGTGAGCAGAACCAAGCCTAGATACTGTCACACAGCAGCTAGATCCAGCCATGCCTGAAGCTATGATGTTTATTTTGTTATGTGTATCAACACATTCAGGTTTAGGGTTAAAAGTGTATCTCCTGAAGTAAAAGTCTTTTGGTCTATTGCTAGTCTAAGTCCTCGAAAACAATGACTTCCCAGAAAGAATGTGATTTCTAGGCTACTTCCACCCCAGCCAACTCTTGCCTTTCCCTCCATCCATTCTCACTCCTAGCAGCTGGTTCTGAACATCTTGATTTACCGATTTCCATAGACCCTCAGATTACATACCCCATTCCCTTTCTCCCCCATGTCCTCTCTTCACCTACAAGTTCCCCAGCCATGAACAGTTACTCAGTAGGTGTCTTCTACAGCAAAGAAGCTATGGGGTCCTTTGAGGTTGAGGTGCAAAGCTGTAGGCTTCCTTGGCTGGGGACACTGGCTGCATGCAGGACTTAGGCCAGATGAGGCTCAGATTTCTTGGTGGAAACTGCTCATCCCATGAGTGTGTCCAGTGAGCACTGTCAGCTATAAAAAGCAAGCTCTTCTACAAGGAGTGGCCATTTCTAAGGCTGGGCCCTCCTGAGAGATGACAGAGACCATGAGATGGAAAGAAGAAGACAGAGGGCAAGGCACTCACCCTCCATCTGAGAGCAGAGACTGCTCCAAGCCAGCCTCGTCAGCCCAGAAAACGTGAATGGGAAAGGAATGCAAGGGCTGAGGTGGAGAAACCAGAGCTGCACTTCTGTGGAAAGGGACTTCCCTCTAGGCCTAGCACCAAGAGAGATAGAAAGAGAGGAGGGAATAATTGAAAACACAGCATGGCAGTCACGTGGCTCAGCTTGGCTTTGGTAATTGTGCTCGGACATTAGAACTGGCTATTGCTCTCTTGTGGAACCAAATGTCAGTGGTGCTGGGAGCCAGCTGTGCCACACTTCCCCTCCTCAGCCCTCTCTGAAAGTTCAAACCAATAGCTTTTCTCTTATTCAGTTCCCAGCCCCAGCTTTCTCACCAATATCTTTACCAGGTTTCCTCTGTCCCTGGTGGGCTCTGCACAAGATGTCCCTCAGGCCTCCACACACAGAAGGCTTCAATATGAAATTCACAGGAAATCCCTGTCTTCCCACCCAAGGAAAGTCAAAGGACTAGAGAACCAATCTCCATGTCCTGGCTAGTGTCCTCCAAACACCTAAAGATTGGTTCTCTCTGCCAGGCCTCCCAGGCATAAAGGTACTTCATAATCACCTTTCTGTCATGCAGGAAATTACTGGAAAAGAGGAATGGGGACCAATGCCGTCATAGTTGCTCAGGACACTGACCACAGCTGAGCTGTCCTTTACATTGAGTACAGTGCTAGGACTGTGGAGCAGTGACACTTGCTTCCTTTAGAGGCCTTGAAGAAAATTTTAGACTTCAGGCTAGAGAGCAAGGTCTGCAAGTCTTCCTTCCCTCTCTTCTGTATTCCCTCACCTCCTCCTCCCCCTTCTTTCCTCTCTTTCTTCCCCATTCCCCATTTTCCTGCCTCTCTGCCCCCTTCTTCTGTTCTTTGTTCTTTCTATCCTCTCGCCTCCTCCCTTCCTCATCTGCATGTGGTCAGTGTGCTGGGCAAATCCCTCACTAGAGCTGCAGCCTTGCACTTGGATCTGGGTGAAACATCGTTCGTTGACTGGAGAACTGGAGAAGATTGTAAATCACAAGTGGTGAAAGGGGAACCCTTTGATAAATCTGTTGGAGTTTCTGCATTCTCCACAGTGTCCTATTTCAAAGGCAGTTTTGAAGTCTGGCCATTCCAGCCCAGGGGGTAATTCTTTTGGTCTTGAACTAAAAAGTGATTCAGAAACAAGAAATGAAGGGAAGAGGTGAGTGTCCCTTCTCTGCCCCAAAGAAGATCATTAATAGAATTGAGGGACCCACAGCTGAGTCTGACCCTCTGTATCTATATATACTGTACACAGGATAAGGAAGACAGAGCATCTCTGGGCTTTAGTATCTTCACTAGTCAAGATGACTGTGTTAGAGTATTACACATTTCATTTTTCTTCCTCTACCCTAATACATCTCTGAGGAGACCAACTGTACTCTCTGGGGCTTGGCACGACGCAGGGCATTGTATATGGTGGACCAGTAACTGAAGAGCATCTCAGAGGCCCCTCCCAACTGACACCTGCACCAACACAGGAATACCATTCTGCTTGGGACCACAGACTGGACAACTCCAGTGATAAGACATCAGAGTGAAAAGAATCCGTATAAGCTGACATCTAAGATTAAGAGCTATCTAGAAAGACATTCTGGACTCTGGAAAGTACCTAAGAGCCCAGGGTGAATATCTCACATCTCACACAGGTGCTGAACTTTTAGCATCTAGAGAAGTGGTCCTAAATCACTAAGGCAGACAGGGGCACCTTTGGATAACTCAACACTACTTAAGTCCAAGGGCACAGGACCAGGCAGGGCAGGGATTCCTCTTGAGTAATCCATACCAACATGACACAAGTAAAACATGTAATTCACCTTAAGAAAAATCTAGAAAAACTCCAGCTAACTACTGGGAGGTCTGAGGGAAATATTTCAAACTAGGACTTATACTTGTTTGTTTGTTAAGTTTTATGGGTGCACACACATTCAGAATGGGATAAGCAAGGGCCTGGCTAAGGATGGCTCACCTTGCTTGGTTATCTGAATTAATAAGAAAGAGAGAGAGAGCCAAGCACAGTCCTTTAATCAGAGCACTCAGGAGGCAAAGGCAGGCTTATCTCTGTGAGCTTGAGGCCACCCTGCTCTATGTTCCACGCCATCCTGAGCTACACAGAGAGACCTTGTCTCAAAAGAAAGAAGGAAGGAAATAAAGAAGGAAACTTAGAAAGAAACAAAAATAAAAGAAAGAAGAAAAGGGAAAATGAGAAAAATGTAAATAACTGTGAACAACCTATAGGTTCTCGAGTGGGAGAGTATGTTAAATAGGTAATGCACATTCTGTGGGATACTACACAGCCAACAATGGGAATGAAACTGATCTACATGTGTAGAGATGGTGGAAGGTTGGGAAGTCCTGAAAGCTAAAAAACTATTATAAAAGAGTTGTCTAAACTTAGTCTTAATTTATGAAAAAACAGACCTTTATGAATAAACTGAAACTAGTAATCATTTTGGGGAGGCTGAGAAACCTTTTGTTTCCACATAATTGTTTTCTGTGTTTGGTTTCCTTTTTATATCAGTTACAACTCACCATTACAGTCAGAAAAATAAAGTTGTGTTTTAGGAGACAAAAATATAATGCCACGTCTAATTTTTAATCATGTGGTACTGACCTGGAGGTTTTATCCCCACTGGCTAGCTTTTATGGTGCTAGAAGTTGCTATGCAGTCTACCAAAGAGAAAAGAAGTCAATATTGTCCATCTGTGAATCCTGCTGGGTAGAATAATCTCAGCAAGACTCGCCCTTCTGATGCAATAGTGGTTATTTGAGCAGCAAACATTTTCTCGTTGGATCTAAGTCCGTCTCCAAAAGATGGAAGCCATACTTGGCACTGTTAACAGAGCCAAAAACCTGTGGCTAGACAGACAGGTCACAGGCCCAAAGGGAGAACTTATATTATTGTTCTGTTAAACAGACATAGTGTTAAACCAACTCTCAATGACTTATCATTATGCCCATAGATCACTGCATCTGTCAGTCCTCATTAGAGAAGCTTCTTCCTGCAGTAGATAGTGATCACCCCAGAGACTCCCAACTGCTCAATGTGCAGAGAATAAAATACTGGAGCTCTCCAGCCTCCCTCACACAGATATCACTCCCTTCCCACAAAGCTCAGAGATCATTGTGCAAAGTGTGTAGAAAGATTGTAGAGGCCAATAGCAGTAGATGTCAACAAAAGAGTGATTTCCAGACACGGCTTGGCAGTTGTATGGGTTCAAACCACACAAAATCCCACCATGGATGGGCAATGTGGGCAGGAACTCCCACTCCCAGTGGAGAAGTTATCGATGGCTGCTGGGAGAGGAAAGTCAGTTTACTTTAAAGACTATGACTTGGTAGGTCAACCACACTCCAGGGCATGGCTCACACTCAGGAGACTTGGGCAACACAAATTGAACTTGATAGGCTTTTTAAAAAAGACTCAAAGTAAGTGGGTAAGAAGGTAGGGATGGATCTTGGAGGAATTGGGAATATAGGGAGTGAGTGGGATCAAAGTATATCACATAGGAAAATCTCAAAGAACTGAAAAAATAGTATTTAAAACATTTTTGCAATACTTAAGACCATTTGTCAAAGTAAAAAATTGTTGGAACTAAGCTAAGAAGACATAGTAAGTATTCCAGTTTCTGAAACATAGCTGTGAGTCATGGAGTGGCAACATGCTTTGCCAAGGAGCGCAAGGAGCCAAACTGGCCTTCAAAATCTATTGCAGCCTTGTGGGACCTGGTTTTGTTACCTGTCAAATGGACGTGATAACAGTGATTACTTGTCATAAAGTTTATGATAACAAATGAAGGATAGAAGTTTGGTCTCAGACCTGTGTTAGTTGGTTATTGCCATCATGCAGGCCATCTTTATCACTATGACTTAAAGCTAAAAGTCTCCTCTGAAGCCTTGTTTGTCCACAATCTATTGTTGTTATATAACTAGTTAGTTAATTTTTTTTATTTTGTACATATTTCATATTTATTATGTAAAAAGACACATAAGACCTAAGCCACAGCCATAGCCCTCCTATTGACTCAGAAGGTCAGTAATTAAAGCTTTGACCTCCAGTTTAAACTCTGTTCTTTACAATAATGTCATGGTTATTGTCAACTAATTTTCAATTTTACATCCTTTAGTTTCTTGATTGTTTTTTATTAGAAAATTTCAGCTTAATTGTTTTGTGGCCACGGGGATGTGTCTTGGACAGGATTTGTTGGCGTGCGTTAAGGCCAACTTTGTAAGATGGCACATGAGATGAGGAAGCGTTGTAAGTATTCTTTGAGCTATCACATGTGCAGAGAGAGACTGACAGCTCTTATGCCCCCTCCCACCTCATGCACACATACTTCATTTTCTTCTTTTGACACTTATTTTCAGTGTTGGAAAAGTTGATGAAAAAATGTTGCCCAGATATCACTTGTGCAGTAAACATGACAGTCCCCTGCCTCCTTCAGCAACTGCTATGACCATTCCTGGACTCATGTGATTTGGCTGGAAGTAGCAACAGCCACCCTTGAGGGATGAGGTAAAAAGAGGAAGGACAGACATGTGAGACTGAACCAGCCAACTACCTCGACCCTTGCTGTGTCTTGAGGATATACTCATCCAGTTAGGAGGAGAGCATAAGGTCAGAAAAAGAGAGGAGAGTTTATGCCTGACTAAGCCAGGAGCTCTTACCTTGGACAGCAGGGAGATGGCCACTGTGTCCAAAGAGAAGTCAGGCATACTCCAAGCTATAGGGCCACACCCACACCCTTCTATGCCCCACTGAGGCCCTAGAATACTACATTTTGGACTTTTATGATCTGATCCAAAGTTTGAGCTTACATTTTATATCATTGGAACACACCATTAACCACACATAAGTTACACAGATAAGTAAATGTTTATGAATTCATAAATAAACGTGTGTAACTAAAGCAAGACATCATCACATAATACCATTATTATGTTATAAATAAAAACACTAGAAAGTTCCTAGAATATATGACTGTAGGGGAGAAATGTCCCAGGGGTAAAGCACTCACCTTTTAAGGATGAGGATCAGAGAGAGTTTCAAACCTTAGCATCCACACCAATACGCAGTGGGTGTGGTAGGCTGCCTATAATCTCAACACTTGGGAAGCTGAGCCAAGACACTCCCCAGAGCAAACCAGCTAACTACACTAGTCAAATGGGTGATTGGTAGAAGAGCCTGCCTCCGTGGCCAATTGAGGAAGATACCCCATACCAACTTCTGAGCTTCACATACACAAGTACACACATACACAGACATCCACTCATACATGTGCCCCTACATGGGAACACACACACACACATTTGCACACATTCTATACACATATGCAAGCAAAAAGATTGATTTTGTGAAGAATCTTATAAAAATGTGAACCTTACTCATTTTATATGTAAAAGGGAATTTCTCATTAACTGTATTGATTTCCAAACTACTGAAGAGTCATGTTGGAAACCACGAGCCTGAAGCTTCCTCTGATGCTTCCAGCAGGGTCCTGTGGTACATATATATAGCTTGGAGTTCTCATTTCCCTGGATTTTCTGAGTCTCTCTCTGTGGCCTTGGGTCTCACAGCAGTAACTGATACAGAAGGATCCTGATTGTAACAGACCTTTTTCTGTCACTTTCAGGGGCTGGTCTGTTTCTTATGCTGACGGAAGATTGAGGAAAGGGAACAAAGTTACTCACGGTTAGCCTGGCCAGGTAAGAGATGCCATGAGCAGCAGGGAGGGGGTGCTGTTCCCTGACATCCCAGCAGCGGGGTGCGCCTGTGAATATGCCAAAGAGCATATTGGTGGTGACCTCCTCCAGCTGGCAGAGCAGGGCAGCCACATCCTAGCTGTTGCACCTGCCCATTACAGATGCACTTCTGCCCCCACGGTGCAAGACCCATGAAGATCCCTATTCTTCATGGATCCTGACATCTGGGTCACAGTGCCGGGAGCAAGCAGTCCAGGAGCCTCTTCTGTGGCATCTAGTTCTCTCCTCCAGGGACAAGTGTAGCAGGCACCACAGCTCCCGGCACTCTGCCTTCCTTTCCCCCAGGCGGCGTGCTCACGCACAAGCTGCTCTCAGCAACCCCATCTGCTCCGTGCTCTTTCGGGCAGAGACCTCTTCATGTTTCTGGCAGACACCAGGCAACCATGTCTAATTACAAGACTGAATCGGATGGGCCCTGATTTCTACAGAGACCTGAAGGAACTTGGAGCCCATTGCTGATTTGAAGCTGCCTCCCAAACAGAAGCATGGGGCTCTCAGAACCATTTGTTTATTTTCACTCTCTTGGATTTTTGTTCCCCAGATACCGGGCTGTGCGGCTGCTGTGTTTTAAGATGAAGACCATCTCACGTATGGAAATGTATTGCCAATCTCAGTAACAACACAAACAATTCCCTCTCCTGATAAAATGTGTGTGTGTGTGTGTGCCCCCCACCGCGCGGCGCGTGCACACAAGCACGCATGCTCAAGAGCTATCTACATGAGTGTACTCACCTGTGCACACACTTATGGAGATAAGAGGTCAACACTGATTGTCTTTCTTCTGTGGCTAGCCATCTTATTTTCTGAGACATGATCTCTCACTGAACCTGAATCTTGCTGATCTATATAGGTTGGCTGGCCAGCAAACCCCAGGATCTCTCTGTCTCTGCCTGCCCAGTACTAAGCTTATAGACATAAGAAGTGGAACCCATTTTAGGTGAGTACTGAGGATGTGAACTTGGGTAGCAAGCATTTTTACCTATTGAGGCATCTTTCCAATCCCTAAAATTACTGTTGGTGTTCCTCAGTCCACATAATAATCAGTTTCTACCGTTCATTGTGATTCAGGCACTTGGGCCATATGGGAAAAACATGGTCCTTTACAGCCTACTGGGGACCACAGACACAGACAGATACTTTTCCTAGTGTATGAACTTTTCCAGCAGAGGCTTGAGTTAAGTGACTTGGCTGAAACAACTCTTTGAAGCATCTTGTCAAGGAACTACCCATGAGCAGAGACTTGGAAGCTGAATAAGGGGGTCACAGAGGCATAGCATAACCCTTCTGAACTTGGTTTAGACAAATCTATTGGTGGCTGTGGAAGCTGGGAGTGTGGAAGAGAGGGACAGTGATACCATAGCCCATTAAGCTTTAAGGTCTCCTCAGGAATAGGACCTCTCTGTGCCGTTATCAAATTTAATTCAAAGGACTCCTCCATCTCTTCAAGTTCTCAGGTCTCTCATGGTAGGATTCAGAAGACAGAGATGGAGAGAGTTGGCAAGAGGACAGGTTCTCAGCTTTTGACTTTCTCCTAAAATAAATCTGCCTTAGTTCTTTGTATATGAGTGTCTTAGTTAGGATTTTACTGCTGAGAACAGACACTATGACCAAGGCAACTCTTATAAGGACAACATTTAATTGGGGCTGGCTTACAGGCTCAGAGGTTCGGTCCATTATCATCAAGGCAGGTGCATGGCAGTGTCCAGGAAGCCATGGTGCAGGCAGAGCTGAGAGTTCTACATCTTCATCTGAAGGCTGCTAGCAGAATACTGGCTTTCAGCTAGGATGAGGGTCTTAAAATCCACATCCACAGTACTACACCTTCTAGTAGTGCCTTGCATATATAAACCATCACAATGAGTATACAGAAACTAATTCTAAAATGGTTTCTTAGGTGAATTAAAAATCTCCAAGGAGGCCAGGCAGTGGTGGAACACGCCTTTAATCCCAGCATTTGGGAGGTAGAGGCAGGCGGATTTCTGAGTTCGAGGCCAGCCTGGTTTACAGAGTGAGTTCCAGGACAGCTAGGGCTACACAGAGAAACCCTGTCTTGAAAAACCAAAAAAAAAAAAATCTCCAAGGAATTGTGAACAGATAGGATTTTTTCAAGTGTGTGTGTGTGTGTGTGTGTGGTGTGTGTGTGTGTGTGTGTGTGTGTGTGTTGTGTGTGTAAGTATGCACATGGGGAGGCTAGAAGAAAACTTTGTGGATTGTGTTCTCTCTTTCCATCTTTACATGGCTTCCAGGTATTGAACTCTGGCTCTAGGTTTTTATGAAAAGTACTTCACCAACAGCCATCTTTTAAGCCTGAGTGTTCTTCTGTTATGGTTTTTACTTTGTTGATATATGACTAGTTTGTGTTTGTTGGGGTGTGTCTTGGGGCAGTGACAAGCATAAAACCTGGAGTCAGAGGTTGCAGTTAAGGCCCAGGATAAAATCCATTTTAGCTGAGTGAACCTCATCATTCAAGTGGAGCCACACCAGAAGACCACAAGGACAGTGTGTGAAGACAGTGTCTAGAAGAATGCCTAAGAAACGGGAGTTGGGAAGCACCATTATGTAGTAAGTAACCAGGTAGGGCTCCAGCAAGGTACAAGGGTACTCTGGCAGCTCTTGGACAAGGGAAACGGTCTCTGCTGAGCTCAGAAGAGTTGGCTACTGTGTAACCACAGGACAGAGGAGGACAGAGAAAACAGAGGTCTGATGACCTTCTTCCAAGGAGCTGAGGTAAGAATGAGGGAAACTGTAGAGGGCAGTGACCCCAGGCTGCACCTACAAACAGAATATACATTTTAGCAACCAAATCCCCCCCCATTTAGGTCAGAGAGTAGCTTCCTTTAAGGACATGGTCGATAGCTCCACAGGGTGAGCGAGGGACCATTCACTTACCTGACCCTCCTGGGACAGCCTTTCAGGATGTCACCCCTTTGCTTCTCTCTGCAATTGCAGAGACCAAAGCACTTGTTAATCTCACGGCCAGGGAACCAAGCCCTGATTGGACTAAGTAGGGAACACCTCTGTACAACTGAGGCCAGCCTAGTCACTCCCAGCTCAGAGGGAGGCACACTCTGTCGGATGCTGCCACCTGCTCTGGACAGGTGACTCTGGGTGAATCCAACCTGGCACACATTTGTGTGAATACTCCAGCTAGAGCCCTCTGATTTTCCACATGAAAGGCTTGGCCCCAAACAGGGGACGGCAGGGCTGAGAGCTGAGCCTCAGAATAAAGTCCACCATTGGACAGGCCTTTCAGAGCACAGTGAGACTCTTCTCTGTCCCTAAGTGTCCCGGACATTCACAGGCAGCCAAAGTATAATTAGAAGGACAAGAGGGCTAATAGACCAGAGATTGGCACGTCAGGAGTTTTCCATAAATGTATCAACAATCTGATGGCCCTGCACCTGAGTCCCCAACTACTCAAGATGCTGAGGCAGGAGATTCACAAGTTCAAGGCCATTCTAGGCAGCTAAGCAAATCTTTGTCTCAACACAAAAATTTAAAAAAGAAATGGTAGCACCATGGCCCTGCCATGCTAGGTAAGTTATTCACCAGCTATGGGAGAAAAAGAAAAACAAAAAAAAACAAAAAAATGCAAATGAACAAGAAAAAAATATCACCACATGATCCTACCCACAGTAAGTGCTGTCATAACCATGTCACAAAGTCACCACTCAAAAGCTCAGTTACATCTCCTCACTCTGTGCTGTACTTGATGACCTGGAGTCACAGCTACCCATTAGATCAGCAAGGTCAAACTTTTTCCAAGGTCATGGTTAACAAAACTACCACATGGGGATCTAAACAAGGTGTTCCTGATCCACACCCAACCCCCTCTGCCATCCTGTGCCAGACATTCCCTAACAGATGAATGACTGTAGGAATTCTCGAGCCCAGCCCCACCCTCCGAAGGCATGGCTAGCTCTATAAGAGCATAGGTGTTCCACATGACACTGAGCATGCTCCATTTACAACCAATTACTTAACTTCTGTGAAGCACATTGAAAACCGTGTTTCTTAAGAAACATGACCTTCCTGAGTGCTTATTATCATGTGGCCAGCATGCCTTTCTCCCTTCGTCCCTTCAGAGAGCCTGAGATCTCAAGGTGACATTAAATCCATCTGCCCAAGAGCATGTCCCACATCCCTCTTCTAAGCACAGCCTCTGTGGGCAATGGCTAACTCTTATGTGGCCTCTCTGGCATGCTTTTGACACTCTACAAATGTTTCAGGCCTATGCATTAATAAGGGGTGGGGGGTAACTGTAGGATGCCCGTGACATTCCATACAAGACTACTGTGGAAGTCTGTCCAGCTAGGCAATGGGGTGGTCACAGGAGACATCTTGGGAGGGCAATCTGACTTAAAGTTGCCTTTGTCAGCAGCATGGGGACAGCCTTATTGTGGGACTAAGTGTGGGGAATGAGCAGGAATTTCTGAAGTGCTTGGGGTGTGGGCTTGATCAGCACCCGTCTGCTCTGCTTATCCAGTGTCTCTTGAAGTTATCAAAAGTGTAGCTGGGGACTCCAGTGGGCGCTGTTCACTGTGGCTACTTCCCTCTGGCAGAAAAGTTGAAGACTCTATACCTAGACCTGAGGAGGATCCTGGGCTCTTTGCATCAGAGCTCCCTTCCCATTATCTGGCCTGGGTCCAGTTTTCTTCATCTCCCTCAATTCTCAGGTATCCATTTTCTCTTAAGACAAACTCATTCCCAAGTATAGTCAAAACCCTGACTGATCCCCCATTGACTCGTATGCATGATCTGTACCCCAAACTGGAAACTCCGTCACACAGAGGATATCAAGCTCTCTGAGGAAGAGGACTGGATTCTTCCTCTCTGCCCAGCAGTCCACAGGCCTCATGGCTGCCCAAAGAAGGCAGAGAGGAGACAGCCAGGAGAACTCTGTCCTGGTTAAATCAGCAGTGAGTTCTGTGAGCTCAACTTCCCACGCTTGCTTTAAGAAGCAAAATCAGGCCGGGCAGTGGTGGTGCACGCCTTTAATCCCAGCACTTGGGGGGGCAGAGGCAGGCGGATTTCTGAGTTCGAGGCCAGCTGGTCTACAGAGTGAGTTCCAGGACAGCCAGGGCTATACAGAGAAAAACCCCGTCTCGAAAAACCAAAAAAAAAAAAAAAAAAAAAAAAAAAAAAAAAACCCTCGAAGGTGTAGTCGTGTTCTTGAGAGAGTGTGAGAGAGAGTGTGACGGGGGCACATGCTAACAGCCCTAGGAGAATGCATGATGGTGGGAAGAGCCTGTGCTCCTTGTGCTTCTCTTTGTGCTTCTCACCATCATTCCTTCCCCTTCGAACCTCTTGTTCACTGAATTTCACAGTCACCTTGGCCTTTGAATGAGTTCTCCTACAAGCCAAGCCCACGTTGCTGCAGCCACTCCCTGATCCAAGAAAGTTCCCTTTCCAACTCTTTCTGAGGCTGGCTCCATCCTAAAAACAGCCTGTCCTGTCCACTCAATTCTCAATTACGGCCCCCACAAGCTCTCTACTCTACTACGTCACCCCTGTTTATTTTCCCCTTGGGGAACCTTCCACCATTGGAGGGTGACCTATTAGCCTATATGAGTGCCTGCGAACCGTCAGTCTACCCCATCTAGAATACAATCCCCCAGACAGGGACTCATCTGCTTTGTTCACCACAGGGTCCCCCAAACACACCAGGCCCACATAAGGGCTCCATAAACATTTACAGAATGAGTCAACACATAACTGAGCGAATAAATAAACGACCGATGCCTCATAATGGCTTTCCACATTTGTTTGTACTTTACGGTTTACAAAGAGCCCTTACATCTAGCTCATGCGATTAGACTCAGGTTAAATTGCACTTTCAAAACGAAACACTCCACTCTCAGCCCTTCAGGGCCTCGGACTGGGAAGAAGGGGGGAGGATATTCCCCTCAAGGGAACACAGTTTAGTTATGAGACCATTAGCCCTGGGCTTACTTAAGAGCCACAGCACAAAGGAGATCACCTGGAGGTGCAGAACCTGAAGGGTGGTGACAGTTTCCATGGCACAGAGGTAACTGACACTCAGTGTCAGGCTGAGAATAGCCAGCTTAGTGCCTGTAGCTCTGTTAGCCTTTGGAAGATGCCACAGTTCCCACCCTTGCCCTTCGGAGTACCCGGCAGGATGCTGAGACCAGATGTGAGCCCAGCATCATCTGGATGGCCTTGCCCTTTTAACATGACTTAAAGAAGCGCTCTTTGCCAAGCTGAGCTGCTGGAGATTTCTGCCAGTGCCACATCCATCTGTTGAACAGGTTCGGAAAGGGTTAACACAAAGCTGGAGGGAGTGGTCCCAGCCTGGGTCGTGCTATTTTAAGGACAAGACTAGGGTGGTTTACTAAGCACCAGCACCCTGCCAGCCCCTCCACCTGGAAAAAGAAATGAAAAGCCAGTTCTTACTGGCGGACATACAGGGTGAGAAAGCGTGGAGCCCCACCCAGCACAGCCGTGACAGGAACTAGGACACTACTGGGCCCAAAGGCTCCAAACTAGGGGAGCTGGCTGACCTCTCATTTTTTTCCAGTTTTTAAGGGTATCAGGGGTGATCCAAAAGGTGGGGTTTGGGTCCTGAGATGTCATTTCAGACTGAGAAAGATAGACTCTAAGGAGGTCTATGCCCAGTCGTGCCAGGCGGTAACTAGCCCCACTCTCTCTGCCCACACAACTATCTGAGAAATGCTGCCTCCTGCCTCATATCAGAAAGCAACATTGAAAGATGAGAAATCCTTTCTTTTCCTCATTTGTTATTGACTGACTCGGTTTGTAAAAATGTTAAATCTCTGCCAAGGTCATAGCCTCCTGGGGTCAGCATGACCCCCCCCCACCCCATCCCCCCTCCCTGCCTTGACAGAGAGACTTGCCAGCTACTGTCTCCCAGTAAACTTGTATGTTTTTCAAGTTTTGCCCCAGTGACCTCCTCCAGGAAGCCCTCCCTGCCATGGCCTGGCAATTACATCACTGAATTTAGGGCTACCCTCCCATCAAAGCACTCCATGCCTGTCTTTTTCATCAGTGTATCTGCTTTATGCAGTTACTGTGACTTCCCTACTCCAGGCACTGTGGCTTGCATCTCCCTCAGCAGCCTTGGAACCCAGTGCAGGCCTAGCACAAACAGCGTGCTAAGAAGCTGTTAGATGAAGGGATAAGAGGAGGAAGAAAAAGAGAAGAAAATACGGGGAAGAAGGAGGACAAGAGGAAGCAGAGAGAGGATGCTGAGGTCAGATCCATAGACATGGACACAGATAGACAAATAGAAGGAGAAACTTGCTCATGTGCTCACACCCTGGCAGCAGGCAAAGAACATAATGCTGGCCCTGAGAGTCCTGTGAGAGTCCACAGAGGCTTGTGTCCTCGGCTCTGCTGTGCACTGTTTGCGTGACTAACTACAAGTCATTCTCCCTTCTGAATGCCAGATCCTCTTTTGCAGATGGGTTGTTGTAACAAGGCCTGAAGAGTGTCTGCTGACATGCTAGAAGCTCAAATACCAGCTTTGCTTCTAGGCCCCAAGCTACAACAATGCCCCATTCGTTCTACAAAGAGAAGAAGAGAGACCAGCAGGGCACAGCAGCCGCATGCTGTAACTGGACCCTCTCCCTCTGTGTTGCAACATCCCTCAGACAGTTGAAAGCTTGTCCACCAACACTGTCTGCAGTCCACTCTCAGTTGCTCTGGGTATACTTTCCAGTAAAAGCAGCTCTTTACCTCCAGGGCTGGAGCCAGGGCCAGGCGGGGCTGCATCAAGATGCACAGGACAGCCTCAGAGAGGCAGATGAAAACCCACCTCCTGCTCAGAATCCACTGGGTCCCCCAGGAGGCCCTGGGAGAGACATGGATATTTTTAGTGCCTCTATGTAGTTTGTTCATCATCCCCGATTGGATCCCATAACTGATCGGATCCCATGATGCACCTGCCCTTCTTCCCTGATCCAGTCTGCTCTTCCCATCCCGTTATTCAACCAAGAGCTACAACCCTCACTCACTCCTAGTGACAACCTGGGCATACTCTCTATAACTTCCCTTTAGCCCCTTTAGTTGAGAGTTACCTCCCTCTTGGAGCTGCCTTGAGCTTTAGAAACTGATTTCCACTGGTACCCACCATAAGTCCTGCCTACCAATTATAGGTAAGGTTTCTGTCTCCAGAGCTAAAAGGCATTGAAGCAGATGCTACATTTTATGTAAGTAGGCCTTTAAATTTGATGGCATCTTATATGAGCACCAAGCAATTTGAAAGTGCATACAAAAACCTTCTTGAGTGATGACATTTGGGATGGGGGATGGCCCAGGGTCTCATGTAGGCCAAATTAGCTTCAAATTCACCATGTATAAGTGAATGACACAAAGATGACAATAAACTGATCTTCCTTCATCTGCCTCCTAAGTGCTAGGATTACAGGATTGCGCCACTATGACTGCTTTAAGGAGTGCTAGAGATCGAACTTAGAGCCTTGTGCATGCTGGAGGGGCACTCCACCGAGCTGCATCTGCAGTCCAGCATTCCCTAGCAGTATGTACTTACAGCAGTATACACACTTCTCAAAGCACCCTAAGCCCTGGCATAAGACGTGGTATGTGCTTTCTATAAACTGACAGATCCTGAGGAAGCGTCATACCTTCTGGGGCTTAGTGATACCTGACATATGCAAATACATCAAAGATGGAGCATGAAAGGAAAGCAGGACTAAGAGATTGGCAGACACAATGAGGGGAAGATGACACAAATCGAATGTAGCTACTGGATACAGGCATGGTTTGTGTGGTGGCTTCACTGAGAATGTCTGCATATGCTCATTGATTCGGTCACCAGGGAGTGGCAGTATTTGAAAAGTTTAGGAGGTGTGCACTTGTTGGAGGAAATGTGTCTCTGGTGGTGGGCTTTGAGGGTTCAAAAGCCCATGCCACTTCTAGCCTCTCTGTCTCACTGTCTCTCTGTGTCTATCTCTATGTCTCTCTATCTGTCTCTGTCTTTCTGTCTCCCTGTCTTTCTCTGTCTCTCTATGTCTGTCTCTCTGTCTCTTCTATCTCTCTCTTTGCCTATGGATCAGGACATAACTCTCAGCTACTGCTCCAGCACCTGTCTGCATGCCTCCATGCTTCCTGTCATGATAATGGACTAATCCTCTGAAACTGTAAGCCAGCCACAGTCAAATGTTTTCTGTTATAAGAGTTGCCATGGTCTAAACTGATCAAAGAGTTTCCAATGGAGGACTTAGAGAGAAGACTGAAGGAGCTGAAAGAGTTTGTGGCCCCGTGAGGAGATCAACAATACCAACCAACCAGATCTCCCAAGGGTCTAAACCACCAGCCTGGGAGCACATAGGGAGGGACCCATGGCTCCAGCTGTATATGTAGGGGAGGATGACCTTGTCAGGCATAGGTGAGAGAGGAGGTCCTTGGTCCCATGAAGGCTGGATGCCCAGTGTGGGGGAATTCAAGGTTGGGGAGGTGGGAGTGGGGGGTAGGTGGGGACACATCCTCATAGAAGCAGGAGGAGGGGTGATGGGCTAAGGGGTTCCTGGGCAGAGGGGGGATAGGGTAAGGGGATAACATCTGAAATATAAATAAAATATCCAATAAAAAATTTTTTAAAAAAGAAAAGAGAAAAAAAAGAGTTGCCATGGTCATGGTGTCTTTTCACAGCACTAGAACACTAACTGAACAGTAACTAGAGTGATTTCTGCCTCTCTATATGCTTAAAACCCTTCATAAGGCTGTTTTGGAAAACACAAAATTAAAGACAAGCTGAAGAATCATTATAGGAAGTGATAAAGTAGCTCCTGGCACAGGGTATGTTTTTATCCATCCAGGTTGAAGATCTTAGTACCTTTATAGGCACTAAGTAGTTATCCAGACTCAATGTCAAGAGAAAGCACCTGTGTGCAAATCTGTGCATGTGTGTGTACATGTATATGTGTGTATATGTGTTTGCATATATATGTGTGTGTGTGTGTATACACACACGTGTGTATATGTTTGAATGCTATTTTCCAGCAATAGTGTGGCATATTAATACATGATTTTCAATACATGGAACATTCTGACCAGGATTCAAATGTTACTCCTGCTTCCTGACCATCTGCTGAAACTCCCAGTGCCTGCATCTAGCTCACTTGTCAAACAGAAACAAGTACATTGCCCTGGCACAGCAGGGAAGGGAAGGTATGCTCTGCCTGGGGAAGCCATCACTAGTTGTTTCTGCTGAACACACTCAGAAGGAAGAGGAGAAGGAGGGAGAGGAGGAAGAGGGGAAGAGGGGATTAACCTTACAAAGGGATGCTCCAGAAGGCACAGGGAGACCTCATAACAATATCCATACTTGGGACCAGGACAGAGACAGTTGGCTGATGACAGGAAGAACCTTGCCCCATTAGTAGAAATATCCTCCTGTACAGTGGCTAGGTGCAGTGGGTAGATCTGGGGCCCCTTTCTTTCCTTAATCTGATACCATCCTTTGCCCAGAATCTGCATTGCCACCCCTGTCTTTGACCTGTGTAGTGATAGTAATACTGCTTATTCAGACAGGATCTCCCTCTCTAGACAGTGCTGGCCTTGTACTCACTTTTTACCCAGTCTATCCTCAAACTCTCAGCAATCCTCCTGCCTCAGTCTCCTAAGTACTAAGACTGCAGATGTATACAACCACACCCATTTAGAAAAGTATAGCATAAGCTGGTCTCAAACTCTTGATCCTCTCAGCCCATGTCTTTAGCAAATTGCCTGGTGACACAGCGCCACCATAACAGATCCTACCCTATCTAACACCCACACACCCTGAAGAAAAAAACAAAAACCAACAAACAAACAAACAAAAACAGCACAAACAAGACTTGCAGAAGTCCATTCTAACCCAGCAGGTTAGGTTGGCTTTCCCCAATGAGAGCCTTTTGGAGGACTCCAGCTTCGTGTTTTTAGAGTCTGTTGTCTATTTAACATGTACCATTAGAAGCTGAGCGCCCAGCACAGTGCCTGGAGCACAGAATGCTCTAGAGAATTAATGTGCTGCAAATGAATCCCAAGTGCCTTAAGAAAGTGATTTCGCTTGGGCATGACTAGAACAAAGTATAGTGGCACGTATATGAAAATGCATACTAAAACCTCTTACACTTTATGTTAACTTAAAAGCTAATGAAAATTAAAATTTTATATATAAAAAAAACCCTGCAGTCCAATCCATTTCTCTCATGGAAACCGCAATGGAAACTTTCTCCTGGTAATTTATGTTCAACTCGTCCCTGCTTATTTTCAATAGTGGTATCCTAAATGTATACTTTCTTATTTAATATGCCAATTAATTCTATTCAACACATCTACTATTTTCTGATTTTACTAGTACAACTTTCCGATGCATAATTGTTTTTAAATAATGTAAGCTAAAATGCAATAAAATGAACATTACGAGCTGTGGCCACAAAAAAAAAAAAAAAAAAAAGGAAAGAAAGAAAAAAGAAAAACAAACAAGCATACACTGCTGCACACATATCTGCCTCTGTCTCAGGAAACATTACAAAGCTCTGAACTATTGAAGGCATACATAGTGTCCCGTACAGCTGCAGTTCTTCCCTGGAGCAGAGAAAGTGCACAGCAGGAGTTGCCCGTGCCAGCTCCTCCTGCCTCCAGCCTTATGCAGAACTGGTGTTTGCCTTGCAGGCCAACCCCCTGCTGGCAGCTGTTCCATTCACAGGGAGTCCCCAAGGGCCTGAGATTCTATTTTCTAGCAGAAGAAATGAAGACATCTGCAGTCCTGTGACCTGGACAAATACAAGCAACCAGACTGGTCACTTGCACTGACACTTGCGCAATGGTACCACCAGAATGGTGCCTGGAGTCATCTTTAATCCTATCTCCTATCTAACCATATTGCCATCAGGGACTCTGAGTTCTGTAATAGATAAGAACTTATCCAAGATCATATTGCTCTGTAAGAATCCAATTGGAAAGGTGGCCATATTGCTAATGCCCAATCTTCTGGACAGGTACACTTGAAAAGAGCAGGTTATTCAGTCAGATTTGCTGAATAACTGTCACCCATTGAAGCTCCTTATCCCTGATTAAGACATGCACTCCCACAGCCAACACAAAGGTTGCTCTGGACAAACCACAACTGAACTCTTCTTGCTTTTCTCAGAGTCCTGAAGCTGCCTTACCCATGATGATGGTCCAGTCTTGGGGGCAGCCCACAGGCAGTGCCTTATCATTGCAAGGGCACCAAGCTCTCCAGGAACAGCTAGACCAGCCAGAGCCAATGCTGAAATTCCATCATTGTCCTGCTATCCACCTTGCTGCATCCTTTACCCTCATGGGTGCTGTACCCACAGCACTCTGCAGGGCAATTCCACTCTCACAGCTCTGCTTCAGAGTCTGTTGCCAAGGAAACCTCAGTGAAGGAGATTCAGCCAGAGACAGAAAGTGAGTAAGAGCTAAGAAGATGTTCCTACACAACACTGAGTACCATGTCAATGCTTGCTGGAGCAGATTCCCCAGAGGGAAAAAGGCACATCCATCATTCCAAGAGCGTTTGAATGGAAGCCTGCTCCCTGATACAGAGGCTACGTTACTGCTCTGACCCAAGAGCCCGGGTGTCTGTGATAGTTGCTGGACCACCTAGGAGAGCTACTCTGAGGCTTCACATGGTCATCCTGCTATGTCCGTGCTGTTCAGGACACTCACAGACTGAGCTCTGTTCTTGTTTCTCTCACCTTGTGAGGCAGGAATGGATTGCCCCTGGTCTCAGAAGGAGGAAACTGAACCATAGCAACAGGGAACACCTTTTTCAAGATTAGGAAGCCAGCTGCTCTTGGAGCCACAGACACCACACCCCTGGTTGGGTGATGGCCTACCCTCCTGCTTTCCCTCTGAATTCAGAGGTTTTTGTGAGCTCTATCAAAGGAACTCAAGAGTTTTACCCATATCTTCCTGGAGCTGGAAAAGTCGGGCTGTGCTTTTGACTTGCCTCGCTCTCCTTTTTAAAGGAAACCATGTGTACATTCCGTTTGCCAAAGTTAAGGCTGAACCCAAGTTTCTCCAGCACTGACTTTCACTGTTGGGCAGAAGGATTAACCTTGTCTGCCCAGAGCCTGTTTGCATCTGTTTCTGGAGCACAAGCAGGGCACTGTCATAAGAAATGACATCATCTCATGGACTGTACCTGCAAGGAAGGCAGGGCCTCCAGCCAGGGCACCCAAGACCCTGAGTCCAGACTTGAGAGGTCCCCAGCTGTTCTACAGTCCTACTCTACTTCACATTTCCGTCTTATATTCTGCCTTTGCTGTGGGGACCCTGACAGCTTCAGCATTGAACATGGATAGCCCCACTCCTCCTTGCCAGCAACAGCCACAGAGGGGGCCAGGTGTGCTCACCCTCTTGGGGAGGGAGTAGCTCCTGTGATGTGCACTTCACCTCTCTGCCGAGTACATAGAGACTGAGAGCCAGCCAACCCCTTACAAGGACAAACACTTCCAGCACACATGTGCACATAGACACACACAGGCTGCACCAAGTAAGGAAAACGGCTCTCCCATCCCTCCGGGAAGATGTCCAAAAAGATCAGGCCCCTTCAAGTCCCCAGAGACAGATAGGAAGAGGCTGCACTTACCGGCCTCCCTCTTGGAGAAGATGGTCCTGGGTAAACTCATGAGCAGTGTGGCTGGTGACAGTCTCCGACAGACCACTCGCAAGAAGCACAGGAATCCGCAGCTTCTCTGGCTGGGAGTCTTTGAATGGGAGTTACAACTACAAAGTGACTCTCTCCTTAGAACTGTTTTTCCTCGGCAGGGAGGGAGGAAAAGAAAAAAAAAAATCCCTTTCCTACTGCCAGAAAATCTTTAACGTTTCACAACGGTCGCTTCCAACTCCGGCCTCCCTGTGAAGAGAGTTGAGTGTTTCACTGGACTGGAGGGAGCCCTCAGATCCTGTGCCTCTTCCCGGACCACAGACTGAAATGCAAAAAACCTCAGCCTTTCCCGTGTGTGCTCGGAGAACGCTGAGAGAGGGCAGAACCCAGAGGGGTCCGACATGTGGAAAATGTGCCCCACTATTGGGGCCACCGAATCACTCCTGTCTCTGTGCCCGCCCCTAGTGTTTCCAGAGAGTTCTGCCGTGTTTACGTACTTGCATGGGACAAACACGACACCCCAAATCGTAGCCCCATGTTACAGTGATTCATTTTCTCCCTCACACACAAACACAGCGCCTGTTCAATCCAAGTGGGAAACGCCTTTCATAAAGTGTGTGCAGGGCCTGGGCAGAGCGGCTGGTGCTGAATGCAGCCTGTGTCCCCAGAAGGGCAGAGGGGCTCTGGGGAAGGTGGAGGCTGACTTTAATCAAGACAAACAGAAGGCACTGGGTTCCTGCTCCGTGTCTGGAAGAGGAGGGATCAAAGAACAGGGGTTCCAGTGCCCTGTTAAATGCCGTCAGCCTCCTCTGACCAATCTCCCCTGCTTGCCTCCTTATACTGGGTAGTATTTTTGGACTTGGACATGATGTACTGTTATTTTAAGTGACCAATTTGACTGCTGGCTTAAATAAATGCTTGGATTTCTTCACTTAAAAGACAAAATAAAATCCATAGTAAGTAGGCAAACAGAACTAAAAGTGGGGATGGTCAAAACTGACTCAGGCCCTAGTGCACTTCTGCAGATACCGTCAAGTAACCTGGGCATCCCTGGAAGAGGCTCCTCTAGAGGCCGCCGCCATTAACCCTTTGAACCCCCAACACTCTACTCAAGTGTCTTCTGGGTCATAGTGACATACCTGCATACATACAAATATTCTTTAGATCAAGACTTCTTAAAACTTTCTTCTCGAAATCCCTTTTCAACCAAGAAATATTTACATGTCCTTGGGTATACAGGTATTTAAAATAGATATTCAAATCAAACATTTATCAATAGATCATAGAGAAGTTTATTTTAAGTCAATTCTTTGGCCTATCTATCATTTTGCTATTTATTAAGGAGATTGATTCTGCATACTGAGAAGGATGTGATTGTTACTTTTACATAAAGGGTTAAATCTTGGGTGAGTGAGTGGTGTTGGAGAATGGAGAGCATCTTCAACTCTTTGGAATTGTTCAGTAATTACTTTTTATAGTATGATCATCAGTGCTGAGAACAGTGCTTCGCATAAATATGTACCCGAAGTAGGTTTGGGGCTATTTCAGAAATGGGTGGAAATTCTGTCCTAATCCCAAGATGAAATACATGTAATAACCTCTTGATAGAACTCAAATCAGCAATATCAGCAATCCAAACAGCAATTTTTAGTTAATTCATTGAGAATTTCATACAGTGTGGTTTGATCATAGTCACCTCATCTTCCCACACCTCCCCCGGATCCACTACCCCTCCCTCCTCCCCTCCTCCAATTTCGTGACTTCTTTCCTCTCTCTCTCTCTCTCTCTCTCTCAAAACTGTTGAGGCAGATTTGCACTGCCCATATGCTCTTGGGTGTTTAAGCATGCACTGGATCATGGTTGATATACCAGGAGCTGTTTCCTTAAAGAAAACTGATTGTCCCTCTCTCAGCAGCTATCAATTACCAATAGCTCCTTAGCTAAAGATGGACTGTCCCCTATCCATGTTGTCATTTTGTCTGGCTTGATATGGTGCAAGCCTTGTGCATGCTGTCATGATTTCTGGGAGTCCGTAGGTGCAACTGCCCTGTTGTATCCTGAAAACACTCTTTCCTTGTGGTCACTCAGCAACTCTAACTCTTACAGTCCGTCTGCCTTCTTTTCACACTGTTCCCTGAGCCTTCAGAGTGTGATGCAGATGCCAGAATTAAGGCTGAACACTGCACAGGTTCATTCTCCTCACCCTGACAACCATGCGTCTCTCAGACATCTCTAAACCAAGCATTCTAACACAACGCAATCCATAGGTTTACAAATTTAATACACGCTGAGGCGTGATGGTAGAAAACCATTGTCTTCGTTATCTGTAACTAACCCATTACATTTCAAAAAGAACAGAAAACGTTGGGCGTATCATACAAAGCACTGCCGTCTGTGGCATAGTCTCGTGTCTGAGGCTTTTTCAGACAGTATTTACTGGCATTGTATGACTGATTGTGCTATGAGATTCCATGAGCACAAGTAGAACTTCCAGAAGAAAAAACAAACAAACTCGTAAATGTGGTAGGTGTTTGATTTAAATTAGATTTTGATATTACATGTTCAGAAACCTTTTACTCTTGGTGCATTTTCCACAACCCTCACATTCCGTTGTGTGACCTCCCCACATGCTGTAGGTACCCACAATCAAAGAAGCTGGGTCTGGAGCAGTGGTTCTCAACCTTTCTAATGCTGTGACCCTTTAATACAGTTCTTCATGTTGCTGTGACTCTCAACCATGAAATTATTTTTGTTGCTGCTTCATAATTGTAATTTTGCTACTGTTATGAATTGAAATGTGAATATTTTTGGAGATAAAAGTTTGCCAAGGGGTTCAAGACCCAGTAGTTGAGAATCGTTGATATAGGATCATCATTGTCTCTCAGAGCAACCTCATGGGTTGCCAGAAAGGTCCCTGCTATCAGCACCTGAGGTCAGAACAGCTCCTGGAGAGTCACCCAGGGTGAGGTTAGGACCTAGGGCGGCACTTCCTGCTGTCAGATCTACTCCATGTTGATTAAATATTGGACTTCCCAGGTGTTAATCTTGTGGGATGCACTACAAAAGCCCCACCTTGCAGTTTCCATAGTCCCCAACTGCAGTGGCCTTGGAAACAGGCTAAATAAACAAGGGAGATGTGGTGACATTTACAGTCACAGGAAGAGGTCTAAGAGTTGTGTTAAATGAGTAAAGCGGTTTACAAAACAGGGTGTATTGTTCATCCACCTACATGACACAAAATTAAATTTGGAGAAGTAAAGCAAAGTTGCTTTTTGTTTTCACAAATATTCCTTTGTATATTCCAAGGCCCGTTGTCGTAACCCCAGAATCCAGGAAGGAGCCATTGCTTTAATCCATGCCAAACAAATTAATTAAACACACTGGGAGGAGTATGTTGCTCAGTGGTGGAGTTCCCACTTTCCTGTCACCCCCATTGTGCATTTCCTGGACTACTGTGTGTCCCCCTATTATCACATCATGACACAGACTCCCAAGGCACTGTTCATTGTCCACAAAGGTCTGTGCAGCAGGTGACCTACTCAGTCCTCAGAAGATATCAGCATCGACTTTACATCCCTTGGTCATTTCCCACACATTCTTATAGACAGAGCTGCCTGCCACATGTGATAGGGGACAGCCTGCATGACAGAGACCCCAAGAGAATTGCAGATGACTCAGAAAGGCCAGGAAAGTAGTGTGGGCCTGAGGAGAAGCATTAAACCGTGTGCTTTCAACCCAAGGATGTTAAAATCCACCTTAAAAAATGTTCCTTCTTGCATTAGTTATTTTTTCATTGCTACAACAACAAAATATCTGTCGAGAAGTAACTCTAGAAAAGAAGGATGCATTTGGACAAACAATTTGAGGGTATAGCCTGAGGCAGAAGCATGAGGTGGCTGGTCACATTGCATGAGCTGTCAGGAAGCAGGTAGATGAATGTCTGTGCTCAGTTCACTATCTTCCTAGCCCATAGATGGTGCTGTCGACAGTCAAGATAGGCCTTTCCTTCTCAGTTAAACTCTATTGGGAACTTCCTCACAGACATATCTAGAGAATTGTCACATAACTGACCGTGGACCTTGTCTTGTTGACAGCATAGACTAGCTGTCACTATGAATCATTTGTCAACCAACCTCTGATTTTTCAAATGATCATAAACATCACCATTTTTTTAAATCTGGGAAATGAGAAGCAATTTAGTATATCCCTTGAAGTTATTTATCATTTTTAACATTGATGGCAAGGATAAACTGGGCCCCATGCATTATTCAAAGAAGAGCAAATGTAGATTGCTTCTCTAACCTGGAAGATTTTGTAGGTATAAATCACAGGGAAACAACTTCCAACTTCTGTTATGTCATCAGCGATGGTCTTAGAAACCTCAAAACCTACTCAGCTGTCAGCCAGTGGTCCCTTTCACAGATCACAAAGAATGACACAGCCTAGGTGACATTATTAAACCTCAAAGTTTTCCCCATTAAAACTATAGAAACAGATGCTCGGAGGACTTAGAGAATTACCCTGGAGCCACAGAACTAAGAAATGACAGAAGTGGAGCTTACACCAGATATATATACAAAACAAGCTCAAAGGTGTCAACCCCTAAATTCCCACCACATCTGTCTCCGGGTGAGATTTCAACAGTCTTTGGTATCCAGACTGGTCCACAGTGGCCATCATTTCTGGAGGATCTAAGTCATGTGTCTTAAGAGAACCAACCTCTTCTCTCAAAGCTTAACTATACATAGGGAACAAGAGCTGAGATGCGCCAATGTGAAATTGTTCTGGTTGAATGAATAGCAGGAATCAGACTGCTGCCTTCACCCCTAACTTAGCAAACCCCAGAACTCTGTTGAGCACTTGCAAAGACTTCCAATCGATGGTGCCTTTTCGATACAAGCATGAGAATGCTGAGGCCTTGAGGAGAAATGACTTGCTTAAAGCTCTCCTCTACTACCAAATCCAACTCAGTCCCCACTGGTGGCTAAGGAGTAATTAGCTATACTGCCCTGTCCATAAACACAAGCAACAGAAGCCAAAGACACTTCGGCCAGAGGCTGCCTGTACACAGGGTGCTTTCCAGTAAGCTGCAGAAATGGTTCCAATTGACTTAATTTACCTTCCACATGCTGTGTCTTATATTTTTAACTTATAAACGATTTCTGAAGACTAAAAGACATAATGTCTCATTCCATTCTAGAAGCCCTTCTTGGTTTTTTTTTTGCAAGTGTTTTTTATTATGTATGTTTTGCATTGTGTATACATACGTGCATGCACATAAATTCATATTCATCATTATTCATCTACTGACCAACACAAAAATTCCAAAATACTCTGTGAACTGTGTATGAATTCACAAGAGCAAGCATGGGTCACCGTGAGAAATTTGCCCAATCGTCAAAAAGTCATTTCCATGTGGCAAAGGCTTCTTGGCACATGTCCTAGGCTAGATATGATGCTTCAGTATCCCAACTGGACATCCATATGCCCACCCAGCTTCATCAGCCTCTTCCATCCTCGTGGGTCCGACCCAAGTCAGCTCTTGGTAAAACTAGAACACCACAGAGGGTGTTGATCAGTGTAAGGCTACCTGTCTCCCTGCTCCTGTTCCCTCCCCACAAGTTCCCTCTACTCAGCCTTGCTCTTTCTCTCCAACTTCTTTGCAATGAGACTGACCACTATTTAGACCATTACTGGAGACTCCACACTGCAGGATCTCTGGCTGTTGTTCTTGCACAACAGCTTGTCTTCTTTCTTCAGGGATGAAATGTGCTGACTCTTATTCTGACCCTTTCAATTTAAGACAGAAGCTGTTGCTCACCATAATTTCATATGATCACATAATGATAGGCAGGATATTCTAGACTGGACCTGATAGTGATAGACTGTACATACACACACACACACACACACACACACCACACACACACACACATATACACAACACACACACACCCTCATATACACAGCTTTCACTCATATACATATACATATACATATACATATACATATACATATACATATATTTTGTGTGTATGTGTGTGTATGTGTGTACATAGATCAGAGAGATGACACCATAAAAACTCAGATAGAAATTCATGAAACAGCTGGGGAGCCAGAGAGCATCCAGAGAAATCTAGAAACGACTTAAGAACCAGAACCAAAGTAAAGGGCTTCTCCTGGAATGTTGTGACTTTATTCTCTCCTTGAAGGGTTAAAGAATAATCATCCACTGTTTGGAGGTTAGAGTAGTCTTGTTCTTCCAACCTGATATCAGCCTGGTCTGAGATTTGACTCTGTGGGCTCAACTGGGGAAAGCTGGGGGAGGCAGAAACATGGCTGGAATGTTGGGATGGAGAAAGCCATAGCACAAAGAGTCCATGGACAAAAACCTATTGTCTGAATCCCACCTCTCCAAGAGAACTGGAAGTACATGGAAAATTACCAGCCAGAAAGAGACCCATGGTCCTTCTGGGTCAGTCAAAAATATAGATAAAGGCTACAGAGACTTAATAATCAGTTCACAAGGGAGGCCCCAGAGCCAAATCACAAATGCAAAGGGCAAAATCAGAGAGCTAGGAACATAGGGAGTGGGTGGCTTGCATGACAAGGTCAGGCATGGGAACACAGACTGGACCTCATGCAGAAGATGGCATTAAAGCTCTGCCACTCCCACCAGGACAGCTGCTGAACTGCGCCCACAACATTTCCACTCTTTTATACAGGCTGCAGAGCCACGAGAAGTCACCACTGTGGCTCCGAGGACCCCGAGCATCCTCAGCATCAGCCTTAGTGTAGGCTTCATCCTCAACTGGTTGTCTGTCCCCACGTCTCTATGGTAATGAGTAGACACAGTTCCCGAGCATGCTTGGTTCTCACCTGGGTTCTAGTCTCTATGCTTCTTCTGTCTACAAAGCACACACCCCTTATTCTCTAGCAGTGTTTCTTCTCTAACACCTTTCTTTTTTCCACCGGCTTGCCCCTACCTTCCTCTCGCTCTGCCCTTGAATCTCAGACTGTTCTTGTCCTCACATTTTGTAATGATTCTGTTATAGCTGGCCCTCATTCTGCCCTGTGAAGATCCAAGGGGAAGCCATCCCTGAAGCCCCAGGACAAAGCTCTCTCCCTGTGTTCTTCTACTTCCACCTTGCTCTTCCACTTACACCACTATGCCACACCCACTCTTCCATGCTGGTGCCTATGAGACATGTGACCACCCTTCATTGTCTGTACTCTGTGGCTTCAAAGTGCTAACCTTTCACCCACAGGGATGAACCTTCCCACCAACTAACAGCAGAGAAATTTTTATACCACTTCCCAGCTGCAGAATATTCTGCACATTTCCCTGATCCCTTATCTTCCTGAGCCCACACTGGTGGCAACTCATACTACAGAATCTCTGGTACTTTTTGTGTTGACCTTAGTATGCAGGTATATTGAATTTCAAATCCATCACCAAAAAAAAGAACTAACTATCTTCATTTATTCAAAAGATGCACTTGTGTTACCAAATAGCAACTAGGTGGCATGGGGTGCTGTCTTTGAAAGCTCTCACACAGAGAGAGCAAGGAACGATACAGGAACCTGGATAACAAGCTTGGCTCTAGGATATGTAAAAACTCATTAGATCAGAGAAATTCTACATGAATGAGTTAATTCTGATAGTCATTGAGTGATCTGATAGGTAAAGGTGCTGAGGATAACTGAGTGTGTGTGTGTGTGTGTGTGTGTGTGTGTGTGTGTGTGTATAACACGGAGGGGGTTCAAGAGACTGCATTCTGACATGGAGACTGTTTCTGAGTAGCTCTGGATGTTTTCTCCTGGCATCATCTATAGTTCCAACACCCAAGTCAATGTTTCCACACTGTCTCAACTCCTCTTAATGGTCTCAATGTGCAACTCAAGCCCTGATTAAGTCAGATGTTTAGATACTGACTTCTCTTTATTCCACTGCTACTTTCTACTTAAAGTTCTTATACTATGAGTCCAGGTTAATCCTAAGAATCTCTTACCTTCTCTACCTTCTGCTCTTCTAACCTTCCTCAGGTTCTGCCTCTACCATAGCCATAGAAATTGGGTCTATATATTTTAGCTTACCACTCTGAAAGTCCACATACAGGATTCAGTGAAGGCCAAGTCTGGAGAATTCCACCTCTAGTCCCAGGTACAACAGCTGCTAGGGGATCTTTCTGACCCTAGTTTGGAAACCAAACCTGTCCCTGGTGGTGCCTGCCCTGCCCTGCCCTGCCCCTGCCCCTGCCCTGCCCCTCCCTGCCCTTCCCTTCCCCTTTTCCCTTCCCTTCTCCTTCCTTCCCCTTGCTTCCCTTCCCTTCCCTCCCTTCCCCTTCCCCTTCCCCTTCCCCTTCCCTCCTGCCCCTGCCCCAGATCCTTGTCCTGGACCAAGCATCCTCTGGTCCCATAAGTCTCTCCATCCCTAGAACCTGTCCTGGACACCTGTCCCATAATGCTATGGGTCCAATACACCAAAGTCACTCTAATCAGTCCCTCTGGCCTTGGTCCAAGTAATGTCCCCTCATTATGTCCCCTGCCTCTTAGCCTTGGTTTCACAACATTAAGGCTGCCCTCAAGCTACCCAGTCTATCATCCCCACCTTGGGATTACAGCATGGTAGACTAAAAATTCATATGAAAAGACAACCAGCATGCATAATCCACATACTTGGGTTTCCATTGTAAAAATACAAATATGATAAAGCAAAACAATATGTCTCCTTTCTCAATCACCAATCCCACAGTAATGTTCCCTAAGGAAACAATTTAGATAAATTCAAGAGTCAGAATTCAAAGAACAATAACAAATATTTTCAATGAGTTTAAAGCATCCAAAGAGGACACAAGGTAATGTCTGAGTGAAATTAAAGAGAACATGGATAAAATATTCAAGTCCAAGAAAAACAAATGGATGAAAGAAATCAGGAAGACATTGTAGAATATAAAAGTTGGATTCAATAAAGGAGTAACATCACTAAAGAAAACTAAAAATAAAATGAAACAGGAAATGTAAAAACTTAATAATCCTAATCAAAAGTTTAGTGGAAAGTCTGACCAAAGAATTAACCATGTTAAAAACCAGAAGATAGAAGACAAAGTAGAGAAACTGATCATTCAATGAAAACTTGATGACACCTTAAAAAAATAAATCCATTATGATCATATAAAAATGGAGAATTTCTGGACAAAGGCATAGTTCATACTGGCAATAAAATCACAGAAATTTTCCAAACAAAGAAAAGAATGCCCATCCAGGTAGAAGAGGCCCACAGAATACAAAGTAGAAAAGACCAAAAAAGGAGAAAAAATGTTCTCTATAACAAAAGATAATAAATAAAATTTAAACTAAAAAAAAAAAAAAAACTAAGTAAAATATAAACCAAATAAAAAGTACTAAAAGTTGTAGGAGAGAAGGATCAATACAGGCAGACCCATCAAAATAACAGCTGGTTTTTCAATGGGAACTTTTAATGTCCCAAAGGCTTGGAAAGATGTATTCCAAGTTCTGAAAGATCACAACTCCCAAATCAGACTATTATACCCAGAAAAACTATCTATTATAATTAAAAGAGAGACAAAAATGTACCATGATAAAATCAGACTAAAGAAATATAGGACAATAATCTAGGTCTAAAGAGGATCTTGAAAATATTACTCAGTCTGAAGGGATAAATATATGCAAGAGTGCATAGGAAAAAATTTTAAAAACACTAGGAAAATTAATCCAAAGAAATCTAATACCAAAAACTAACAAACTGATGTAAACTAATATACATATTTTGAAAACTCTGAATATTAATGGTGCTGATTCTTAACTAAAAAGACAAAGTTAGCAGACTGAATTATAAAATAGGATGCAAATTTTTGCTTCCTGTAAAAAGTACACTTTATCAACAACAGTAGATACCACCTTAAAGTAAAAGAATGGAAAACGATACTCCAAGCAAATAGAACTACAGAAGTATATCTATTCTAATATCAGACAAAAGAGATTTCAATCTAAACAAGTCAGAAGAGACAAGGAAGGTTGCTTTATACTCATTAAGGGAACAACCATCAAGAAGATAAGCATACGATTCTAAACATACATCCATGAAAGGACTATGGATTCTACTACAAAAATACCTGCATACCCATGTTCCTCATTGCTCTATTCACAATTCTTAGGAAATAAAAGCAGACTAGATGTCCACCAGCTGATGAATGGATAATGAAAGCATGGTGCATATATACAATTAAATGGTATTCAGCAATAAAGAAAAATGAAGCTTCAGAATATGCAATCAAGCAGATGAAACTGGAGAAAACTTGTACTGAATGAGGGAACTATGGCTGGGAAGGATGAATGGTACATGTTGTCTTTCATGTGTGGATCCTAGCTTTGTCTCTTTTGTTGTGTTTGTTTAATGTGGAGTACCTGTGCGTGAGACCTGGGAAACTAGAAAGGAGACGTCAGTGATGAGGGTTGCCTTCTAGGAGAAAGGATAGCAGAGCATAGGGAAGAGAGGGAAACTGGGAGTGGGAATGTTTAAGCAAGGTGGGAAGTGGAGGGATTGGAGAGATGAAGGTGTTGGGAGACAATTATCCAAAACAAAAGGTGTATGAAAAAAGCCACATAGAAATTTACTCTTTATATCCCAAGTAGAAAAGCAGCTGTGAGGTGAAGGGAGTCACCCTGTGTGGCTAGATACTGCTGCTCTTAGACCCAATGGGTTACTCAGCAAAATTCCCAGTCCTAGATATGAAACACCTCCACAAGAGTTGGTTAGGAAGCTCCCAAAGGCCCCTAAGACAATGCAGGGTTTGTTGGTTTTCCTGGTTGTCCCCTAGAACTAGAGGGTACAATTCTATACTCTGAAGATGCCACATAGCTTGGTTGTAAGATGTAGAGAAAACAAGCTAGATCTGAGTGGGAAACTTCCTGCTAGTTAGCTTTCAAAGTGCTAGAAGGTGCTCTCTGGACTGCTAAGGTAGAAAAGGTATCAATGGTTTACCAGCTGTGAACCCTACAAACCACAAAACCAACCCACCAAGACTGGCCCACCTATTCAAATTTGTCATGACTGTCACGGAAAACAACCAGCTCTCTTATGCCTGAATTTGGGCCTGCTCCACGGGGGAAACCCTTGTCTGGTACTGTAATCCAAGTTAATAACCAATGACTTCGGAGGCCATGGGCCCAAGTGTGGAACTCACTACTGTTGTTTGGCTAAACTGACACAGCATCAAACTGCCTTCTAAATATAGATGTTCATACCTATATTCAAAACTATTCTCAGCCTTAGAGAAGTCTCTCTTTTCAGTGAATAGCAATGGATTCAGAGACTCATGACTGCCCAAGATAGTGAAAATAAGTGATGGTTGAGAACTCAGCTCCAAATAAGATATCACATCATCCTCCCTAAGACTCAGGGAACATTGCACAGGATGGGGCAGGAAGCATGTAGGAGCCAGAAGATAGATGAAAGATAGCAAAAGGGCATCCTCTTGGCTCATAAGACCATTGCAGCCATTAACTTACCGCAATTTCAATTACTAACATTGGAGCTGGCCCTGTCAGCAATCAACCATGAGAGAGGTGGAAGCTTACAGGCCCCTTACTGATGAACTATTGATAGATTCTATTGATAGATTCTAGGAAAGGGGGAGCCATTGTCTTCCATCTATATCTATTGCCTAGTCCACCAGGCTAAAACAGATAGCCCAAACCCATGCTCACACAGACAAGCCCATAATAAATTAATAAACATAAGAAAAAAATTTGTGGAGAAGGTGTAGACAGGGATAGCAAAAGAGGAAAGAAGGTTTGGTGAGAGTGGTCAGTATCTAATAAGCACATATATACAATTGTCAGCCTTCTTCTTTAACTGGTCCCTGTTCCAACGTGCATCCACTCTGATGCCCACCTGTCTCAACACCAGGCTCCAGCCATGTTGGCTCTGGACTCATTATTCCCAGTGTCCTGTCCTCTCTTCTTCATGCTTCTATTAGCCACCTCCTTCTCTACTTAGTCTCACCTTGCTCCTACTGTCAGCTCAGGGCTCCTTGCCATGAAGCTCCCTTTCATTGTCACCACTACCAGAGTGATCATGTCCCTTTCCCATGCCATGTAAGACTGCGTAATTCCTGATGCTGTTTCTACATTCATATATATGTCCATCTTCTCTGTATTATAAAGACATTGAGACCAAGGTGGAAATCCGAGTCCTTGTGTCTCCTTACACAACACAGTGTCTGTCATACAGCAACAACATAATTGTTTCTGAGCTAATATAGTGTCAGGAGTGAGTGGCTGACTTATTGGTCTAGTCACTAAGATCCTTGTGACAGGGAGAATATCTGGAAGAGGATTGTGGTTACTTCCATTTGGACAAATGGAATTCAGAACATCTGTAGACCATGGAGATTAGAGATGCCCATTGTATATGCAGGTGCAGAAACTTGACATCAGAAAAAGACCTGAGATAAGGCTAGAAATTTAGCATCATCTATCAGAGAAGCTGGCATGGTGGTATATGACTTTAATCAGGAGGCAGAGGCAGGTGAATCTCTGTGAGTTCTAGGAGTTTGAGGCTACCTTGGTCTACATAGTGAGTTCCAGGACAGGCAAAGCTACATGACAAAGGGACCCTGCCCTCCCCTCAAAATCAATATATATTATATGTAATAACATAGGGGTGATAATGGGCCTTAGAAACCCCCGCACTCAAGGGACAGCAATTGAAGAGGTAGTATTGTATCTGACAGAGGAGAAAATGTGGTGATGGCCATCTGTAATCCCAGGACTCAGAGGGGGAGACAGGAGGACCAAGAGTTCTGAAATATCAGCCTCAGTTATATAGCAAGTTAGAAGTAATCCGGGTTACACAAGACTCTGTCTCAAACAAAGAAAAAGGGAGAAAATCAAAAGCTCCAATACAGAAGCCAAGAAAAGGGGAGAGCCCATTGCGCATGTTAAGTCTTCATGGGCTTTGAGACAAAAAAAATAAAAATAAGCTTCAAGAACCTTTGGCAAATGCCTTTGGCCTCCCAACTGCTTTGGCAGGAAAACTGGCTTTCAACAGCCTGTTGAATTAAATGGCTTTTGTTTCTAAGGTTCTGAGGAGAAATGTTTTGGGGTGCGCAGAGGACATAATAAATTGATATATCTGTCCAGTGACTTCACCCATGTCCCCAACCTAGTGCTAATTTGTAGAGCCCAGAGTCCATTTCCCATCATTCAAAATCCCTGTGCATTTGAACGGAAATATAATCCATGTGTTCATGATTCATTCTCTCTTTATGTAACCAAATGTTGGGCTCTAGCTGTTTGATGTCCAGGAGGCCATCTGAACACTCTTTGCAGCCAGAGTCATAGGCTGCCAAGGAAATTAGGAGGAGAGAAACCTTGGCCAGCCTCATCCTAAATCAGAGGCAGCCAGTCATCAGGGAAACGAGGAATAGCTCTCCCAGCCACGCTCGCACCCCCAGAATCCGGACACTGATGCTAAATGAACCACACCAACAAACAGGCAATGCCTAAAAACCCACTGTCATTCATCTGACTCACCCATCATATGCATTACATCCAATTTTAATATCATAAAGAAAGTTTTTTTTTCTGCTAATTTTTGTTTATTAAATCCTAAGGATAAATCTTCTAATACAGAACTGAATCTAAGGGGAGAAACAAGATATCACAGTGCATTTCAGAAATAAATAAAATATGCTGTTTTCTTCCCAGGAGGGAGTGACTGAGCTTGTCTTTCCCACAAAGCCCTCCAAAGCACGGAACAGTAACGAGTCAATCCCACAGAATATTGTAAAGTCATTAAAATTAGCTTCTCTGACTATTTTACATGATGTGACAAAATATTTGTAATAGAAGTATGAAACTGTATTATTTAATAGAGATATTATATAAGTAGAAGGTGATTTTTTTAAAATTATAACATACATGTGATGTTTATTGTATTAGTCAGTCCTTCCAAGAGGATTGACTTGATGACTCAGGGAACCACGCTGTCTCCACCTCGTGTTTCCACCTTCTCAATGTGATTCCTCATCAGAAAGAAAGAAATGGTCAATAATCATACCAGGGTGTAGCCAGTAGTGAGGGGCCATGCTCCAGTAAATATCATACCACTCAGACCCATGCAATTAAACTCTGGTTCAGTGGTCATGGGCAGGGGATGTAAGAGTAATGTGGAACGATATATATATGAACAAATTACTTTATATATGAGTAAGATAGTAAAAAAATTAGGAAAATATATAATTAAAAGATATCTATTAAAAAATCAGTCCTTTGAGAGTGGATTATTAACCAGATGTCAGTTAAAGGTTCCATCTCCACTCAGCACTGCTATACTGTTTTCAGTGTGAGGGGCTGGAGAGGTGGTTCCAGAGTGAAGAGACTCGTTGTGCTTGCAGAGGACCCAAGTTCAGTTCCCAGAAGCCACACTGGGTATCTCACATCCGTAACTCCAGCTGCAGGGGCTCCAACTCCCTCTCTTGCCTCCAAGAACACTACACTCACAAGTACAAGCTGTCACTCAGATACACACACACAAGACACACATACACACAATTCATTTCTTTTAAGTTAATTAAAAAATTCTATATGAGTTTGGGGAGTATAAACCATGTTCACCTAACAATAACAAATTAATCCCAGCATTCAGTGACTTAACACTAAACACTGCATATTCACATAAAGTCTGACGTGAGTGTGGCAGTGGCTAGCTGTGGCCTTGCAAACATACCGAAGCACTGAAAATTAGCAAGGCTTACTTCATTTCCCTCAGTTTTCTACAGTGACCATTTATCCTCCTTTTTTTAAAAATCTGAGCACTACAAGCATTGAGTCATCAGGTAACTCAGTTGCTTTGGGGTACAGTTTAAGAACCCAGAAACCTCTGCACATTTGTACTTGACCCTCTGCAATGCACATTCTCTAAGTGGATAGACCATCTAGATTGTGTGTGTGCATTTGCGTGTGCCTGTGTGTGTGTCCATTATGAAACTTACCAGTCCCACCAACACCCGAGGCTCCTCCCCAGCCCTTATCTTATATTCCCTTTTGCTCTTTGCAACATTTGGATATGGTAACTTATTTTAAAATAGTCTTGTGTGCCTTTCTCCTTTGTATTTCTGTTTCCATTCTTTTCCTAGACAGCCTGGGTCTCACACTGCCAGGAAGAACAAAAACACCCCTGTGGGCTAGATACTGGGAGAAAATTATTTCTCTGCTGATTTTCTTAGACCCCCCTCTTCCCCAGTTTGTCAAAAAGACTGGTCTAGATAGTCAATTTCATAATTCAGTCCATGAGCTAGAGAAAGAACCTTTAGTTTCAGAGGCAGAGGGAGTTGAGCCTCACTCTCGTCCTATGAGATAACGGGCAAGATAGGGAATTTGGTAAAAGAAGGAAAAGATTATTGCAATGCATTGACCTTGATGTTCAAGCTGTATTCACCTCTCAGACACAGTGTCAGCAGGATCCTGCCTACGCAGTCTGGCAGCAGCCCAGTTAAAGTAAATCCAAGCTCCAGTAAGGTTAAGGAACAGCTTCCAAACAGTTGCCCCAAAGTGGGCTGTTCTCCAGTTCCTGGCATGTTCCAGCTTATAAAAGAAGGTTCAGCTGAGAGCTTCCTAGAGAAGGTCCGTGCTACAAGGATAATGTGGCTGATCCTTGAAGGCAGCCTAGACACCACTGAGGGCCAGTGAGAGGCAAAGTCAAGCAGGGAACTGTAGGAAAGCATTCAACGATACCTTGTAGGGCTGCTCCAGGGAATGTGAGGACCTTGAGCTAGGCCTCATGAATAGATTCTCTGATTCAACAAGAACTGAGAGGAGAGGAGCTGCTGCAGCCCTGTGTGCTTCTGACATGCCAGGCAGTACATCATCAAGCAAGGCATTCTGGAATCATGTAAATCAGTACCTGTACATAATGGCCTACTCAGGAACATTTGTAAGGAAGTGACCAAAAATAATTCTCTCTGTTGTTAATTGGGTTTACAAAAGTCAGCAATGAGAGGTGAGCTGAGGTTTCTAGAGAAAACTGGTGGTAGCTGTCTGTGTCCCCATGCTACCTCCATAAGGAAATTGTAGAGCATGTCCCTCTACCTCAAAGTACATGAAAGGCACTCCAAAGAAGCTCTTAGAAGTAGTAGTTGGCATACCCTCTCCTCTGGTCTTGTTTCTTATGTGACAAGATCCAGGGTTTTTGCTCACTCCCACCTGGAAAGACTAAAGAGAGAAGAAAGAAAGGAAAGAAAGAAAGAAAGAAAGAAGAAAGAAAGAAAGAAAGAAAGAAAGAAAGAAGAAAAAGAAGAAGAAGAAGGAAGAAAGAAGGAAAGAAGAAGAAGAAGAAAGAAGAGAGAAGAAAAAGAAGGAAGGGAAGGAAGGGAAGGAAAGAGAAGGAGGAAGGAGGAAGGAAGGAAGGAAGGAGTGAGTTGCCATTTGAGACAAAAAGAAGGAAGGGTGAAAGGGAGGGAGGGAATAAGGGAGGGAGGGAGGGAGGGAGAGAGGGGGAAGAGAAGTAAAGGAAGTGATGCATAGGTACATTGGTAATTTGGGACTCAAAGGATCCTTGACAATTTCCTATGACCAAATAGCAAAATCATACTGGTTGGCCATGGAGCCAAGGTGGTGGTCTCAGGAAGGTAGGCAATTCTAGGTGGGCAGAGCACAGCAGCACAGTTCAAGAAGGTAAGTGAGCAAAAGGCTTGAACATGACATTCAGTCACTTTTGACAGCAACCCTCTACGTGAAGACATAGAGAAGGTTTCCTACACAACTCACGCAAACACTTAAAAGAGTCAGCTTGGCCCTTTGCCCAGACCAGAGAACACAGAAGCTGGGTCTTCTGTTAAATGCTATCATCAGAGAATTTACCAGGCATCCTAATCTCTTATCTTTCAACTCTAAAGCATCAGAAACTAAGTAGACGAGATGCAAGTATTGATACAGTCAGGGCTGAGATCAAAGCTCTAACTCAGCACCAAATTTAGAATTTGATTACTACATGGAAAAAAAGAAACATGGAGACAGCATCTTACGTATCTCAGACAGAGTTCAGTGTATGGTCCTCCAGCTCCAGCTTCCTGAGAGCTGCAACTCCAGGCTAAATATTATATTTTAACTGCTAGACTGAGCCTATGTTAAAGTGCTTAGGAGAGTAAAATAGTCAACAGTCAGTTTTAAGAGAAAAAAAATTATTTATTTGTTTGTTTATATAAGTGGTCTATCTGCATATACACCTACATGCCAAAAGAGGGCATTAGATCACATTATAGCTGGTTATTAGCCACAATGTGGTTGCTGGGGATTGAACTCAGGACCTGTGGAGGAGCAGCCAGTGCTCTCAAGTACTGAGACATCTTCCAGCCTCTCAACCATCACTTTACTGAGGAGATGTTAACTTCTTAGAAAATCTTCACTTGCTTGTTCCACTCTGGACTAAAGAAGATGAGATGAAGGGGTATTAAAAGGTATAGTAGATGATAAGAAAGAGAGAGAGAGAGAGAGAGAGAGAGAGAGAGAGAGAGAGAGAGAGAGAGAGAGAGAGAAAGAGAGAGGATGAAGAGGAAGAGGAGAAGAGGAGGAAGAGGAGGATTGCCCATGTCCTACAGAGGCCTACTGTGGCTTCTTCCTGAAAGCTCCTGAGATCCCACCCTCCCTGAGGACTTTCTCTTCATCCATCCACGTAACAAGGAATAAAATAAAACTTTGACATCCCAAGAGCAGCCTTACAAGTGGGACTTGGGCAGCAGACTCTCCACAACCTGCCTCTCAAAATTTATAGTAAGACTGAGTTGCAGCTACCTCCAGCATCTCCTTCTTAGTAAGATACTTTTTTGAAAAACTCCTTTCTTCCTATTTCAGACCACCTCCTATGGAAGGGGTCAGGGTCACTTTCTCCATTTTTTCATGTCCCAGGAGGCCTCTAGCTTCCCCCATCTGAGGACATTACTAACAGCCATTCTTTTCTGTTGGTGACTATAGCCTATAACACTGTCCTTCCAGAGGAAGCCAAGGAAGCATGCAAGCATGCAGAACCCAGGGGCCTCTTCTGCCTCCTCTCTCTCTCTCTCTCTCTCTCTCTCTCTCTCTCTCTCTCTCTCTCTCTCTGTCTGTCTCATCCTGCCATAAAAGAGACCAAATCTGAGCCCCTTCTTCTCCATCCTCACAGTCCCCAAGCAAGTCAGGCAAGCTATGGACCCTGGCAGCTCAGTGCAAGGGTGGTGCTGCTTCCTGCCCGTCTGTTTGGAAGCACATTCAGGAGACATGAGCAGATGTTTGGCAGATGTTCAACCTTATTCCCATCAGCCAACAATAATACACTACAGAGACCATGAAAGGAGGGAGGGAGGAGGAGGTTGCCCAGCAGCGAGGACAGCCACAGGAGGCACCATCTCTGTCCCTCCAATGTGGGAAGAAGTGGGGGACATTCATGTGTGACTCCATGTGCCGAGAGTTTACAGCTTGGTATGCACAGCGCCAAGATTCTGGAGTAGAGCCCTGTGTTGGTCTACCCTGGCAGAATACACACCCTAGTGCCCAGGAAGCCTGAAGTTGCAGGCATCTGAGTTTCTTGTTGTGGAGAAGGTTAAGACTGGGTAACCTAAAACACAACCACTGGAAACACAGGGCATCTTGAATGACTTCTCTACCAGAGTTGAAACTTTCCTGATGTTGATCAAGACAGGTCTCCAGAGAACATCTGACTGTCCAGAACTAGTGCACAAAAGACTATCCCTCTAGGCTGGAGGAATGAGACAGGGAAACTGAGTTACCAGATAATGCAATACAGCTTGTATATTCTTCTTATTAAAAATTAAAATGGGGTACTTAATTAACCAGGAGGCTATGAATGAAGTTCAGCTCACAGTAGACAAGAGGCCAGGATTCAACCCCGAAACCATGAAACATAAAAGGGAACAAAAAAAACCTTAATTGGCAAATATTTCCCACAAGACACACAATGTAGTAGTTTAAGAGTAACCGCTCAGGCTGAACACTAGGTACTTCTAGAACACTCTTTCAGGAAACTTACCTTTTTAAAACCAAATTTACCCTCTCACAATTTCATACATATAGTCTGCACATTCTCTCATATTTTTTAAGAAGCACGACTGGCCAATAAATATTTAAAGCAATGCTCAATATCATTGGTGATCAGGAAAATGAAAATCGAAACATTAAAATCCCATCTCACCCCGGCTAGAAATGGCTATTTTAGAAAAATAATAAAAAAGCTAGTGGAGATGTGGGGGTAGAGCAATGTCTGTACTTTATATACTGCTAGTGAGAAGGCAAGTGCAGTCACTGTGCAAAGCAGCATGCGACTTCCCCACCAAACAATACGACCACCATATGACCAGGGCTAGACTACGTCCAAGACTGTACACGAAGGAATGAAAGTGAGCGAGCAGATGACAGAGGCTCCTGACACTGGTGGCTGTTGCCACAGTCACCACAGTAGCCAGGTTTTGGGATCAACCTGGGTGCACTTAAATAGATAGATGACAAAGATGGGGTGGGGGGGATAGTGTAGGTTCAAAGGTAGTATTGACTATGTAATAAATTGCAGGCCAGCCTCAGTAAAACAACAAGATTGAATCAAAGACAGAATAGAAAACAAAACTACCTGTAAGGAGAAAGGAGGGAGAGAGGGAGGGAGGGAGGAAGGAAGGAAGGAAGGAAGGCTGGGAGGGAAGGAGGGAGGGAGGGAGAATGGATGTGGGAGGGAGGATGTGGGAGGGATGATCCAGTGGTTAAGAGCCTTGGATGCTCTTCCAGAGGACTCAGATTTGATTCCCAGCAGTTCACAACCATCTGACACCCTCTCTGGCCTCTGAGGGTAACAGACACACATGTGACGCACAGACATTCGTGCAGGCAAAGCAACTGTACGCAGAAAATTAAAATTAAAAAAGGAAAAAGAAAGAAGGTACAGTCTATATACATAACAGAGTATTGCTGGTTGGGAGGAACTGCTGTGGTCTGCTATCTGTCATACCAGCACTTGGGAAACTGAGGTGTGAGTTCGAGGCCAGCTTAAGCTATATCAGAAGATCCTGTCTCAAAAACAAAGAGAATGGGATTATTTCATTTATTGGAAGATACATGGAACTGGAGATCATTATGCTAATAGAAATCCGGGAAACACAAAAGACTATCGTTTTTTTCTCATATATTGGGGTACCTCAAATTTAAGAGACTGTTTGAACCTGAGAGGGGCTTGAGGGACAGGGAGGAGAACACATCGGAAGGGGGAGTAGGATATGGGTATGCTTTAATGAGATAAACGCATGTATAGAAATCTCATGGTGAACCCATTAATTCAGGCAGTTAACTAGTTAGCACATGTTAATAATTAAAAGAAAAAAAAAGAAAGTCCATCCTTTCATTATAATTCAAGGAATTGCATGATTAATTAAAATTAAATATTGCCAGCATTATTTCCAAATTTTTCCATTAATGTTTTTAAAATCAGATGCACACCCAAGTGTTTTGAATTATATAAGCGGCCATTAGCAGTCTAAGACCCACCGAGTTACATGATGCTTCATGGAGTCCTAAATGAGCCACGAATAAAAATTACAAGATCTTTTGGCGTTTGTGATGAAGTAGGTCTGCTTCACTGCAGATGCTCAGGAGGAATTGAGTGTTTGAATTTCTTTTTTAACAAATCAAAATTCTAATCTGTACCATGTTTCCTTTTTCATTTAGAAAACTATTAGAGCTTTATTGTGAAGCATCTCGAAAAAAAACCCAAAATACTATAATGGTGCCATGCAAAAGAATCACAAGCCGCAGGTAACTGCTGAAGAGCCAGGGCAACCAGTTTTCTTTTTATTGCAGCATCCCCAGATCAAGGACATTTTCAAATATATAAAACTCAAAAATTGTATATATACATTTGTTATGTATATTTATTTATTTATATATATATATATGATGGATATGTGTATTACATTATATGCATGTATATGTATATATTTGTATATGTATGTATATCTATAACTTTATGTATATCTATATGTATATCTATAGTTTATCTATACCTATATGTATATCTATATCAATAAGATGATTATGTATATGTATATGCATTTATATGTATATACATGTATATGTTTGTTTATGTATATATGTTTATGTACATAATATACATATATACAAATATATGTGCATATATGTATATAAGTATGTACATTTAATTTGTACATATAATGTACAAATACGGACTTATACACATGTATCTATGTATATATACATACACATACACACACACACACACACACACACACACACACACATATATATTGATGTCATCCATGCTATGCCAATCTTTTCCAAATCATTCCAGTGGTGACTATGAGCCTTAGAAGCATACATAAAGCTTGGTCCTCCTGTAACCGGAAGTTTGTGTCCTAGCTCAGAGCATCTCTGTACTCACATTCTGAGTCACCCTTCTCTCCTCTGCTTCTTCAAGATTCTGTGTGGGAGATCTCACTGAATCTATCCTTCTGCAACCTTTTCATTTCTAGGCTCATCTATGTTGTCACAAATGCTTCTGGTCCCACTGTGGATTCCTGACATGACGAGTGTTCAGATCTCTGCCCCTTTCTGTGGCCATCTCACCATTAGTGCCTGCTGTCCCAGAATGCACTTTACCTGAGCTGAGATTGCTCTTAAGTCTCCCTCCCACTGCCTCCTTCTCCCTGGTCCATTGCCTGCAGGCATGGGTCTTCCCACCCAGCTCTGATGAGGTAGGGCTCTAGATCCCCTCATATAGCCCAGTTATGGACACTGGTCATCTCCTACATGACCACAGAAGACCATACCATCCCTTTGAAGCCATTCAAAATTATCACCCGCCCCACAGTTCCACTGTGCAGATTGGGCACAGTTTTGTGCATTAAGCATTTAACACCCTGCTTCATCCTCTGTCAGTAGTGGGACACGTCTGCAGCAGGTGTATAACTTCAAGGCACATCCAAGGTTACACCTTAGAATACATCTCAGCATTTCTGAGTTTCAATATTAGTAGCCCAGTCAATCTCAGGATCTCTGTCTAAGAGATAGCAGAGTTAGCTGCCCTGGGCAGGGTTCCAGGCTGCCTGACTCCCTTGTTACTGATCATGGGACACAGACTCTGCTAACCTATCTTGTACATTTCCTGTTCTGTAAATTTCAGATAATTTACCTATCTCATAGGCAGTGAGAATTAAATTGATTGCCATGGGAATAATGAAACAACCAAAGGCCTAGCACACAGCAGATGATCAATAAACATTAGTGATGGTGGCTGCGATGATGCTCTACTCGGGAGACAGATTGGGAGCTCCATTCTCTGCCTTCAGGTAGCAAAGGAAAGAAATACCATTTTGATTCACAATGGAAGTTGATGATAGAGAAGACAATTCTTGCGCAGTGCTAGGCAAGCCCCCATATTCCTAAGCTCCCATTTGAGACATAATGAGATAACATCGGTGAGTGGCCATAGTATGACCAAGCAATGTGTCTGAACAGGGGCAACAGACATCAAAAGCGTGCATGTGCACACAGGCAGCTTCTCTAAGGAGCTCATAGTGTTGTAGAAGAGAACCAAATACTAAAACTTGAATTTCTTGGGGCTGGAGAGATGGCTCAGCTCTCAAGAACACTTTAGCTCTTGCAGAAAATACAAGTTCTGCTCAGTACCATGCAGCTAATAGCCCTCTATAACTCAGGAATCGATGCCCTCTTCTGGCTTCCAAGGGCACTGTACACATGTGATGTACAAACAGACACAGGCAAAATACTCTAACATAAAAATACATTTAAAAGATTAAATGTAGTGTCAGAAGGCAGCATGCAAGATAATCAGAGATCCACCTAAGGCCAAATAGCACTGTCAGCTGTTGGTGAGGAATGACAAGTGGATGCAGAAAGCGTAGCATGCATAACCTTTCCCAGTCTGCAGAGAGATCATGTTGATGGGTGACATTGCAGCCTATGGTGAATAGAGGTTTAAAAAGGAGCCCTGGTTTCCCATAGCCACACCTCTAGAAGGCGACCAGTGTCCTCACTGAGTCCTCTGTGTGGCCACTGGTCTCCTCCTGCCTCTCAAAAACACATCATTTACTCTTCTGAACAGCTCTGGGGTAGCTAGTTGGGGTTTGATGAGAGCGTGGCCAGCAAGGGGCAGACGTGGCCTTGGAATCACACATCTTGAGGAGTCCTGAGCCTTAGGCTCAGGTTGGTGAAGGGAGACAGCTGTGAGATCCGGATGAATGTCCGTCAAATGCCCGAGGCTCAGCTTTAACTTGAAACTTGGACACACACCCTCCCAAATCCACTCACAGCAGGTTTTACATATGTGTGTGTGTCAGACACCATATTTTTATAATTTGAAACTTTTAAAAGAAAATTTATATTTTCCTCTTAACCGGGTGGTTTTTATGATTCTCTCTCTCTTAAAATATTCTTTTGGAAGCTGGAAAGTCCCACATAATTTGAAAATAAGCCCAACTAATCTAGCCCTTTCTAGGGATTGACTTGTTAAGGTTATTAATGTTGACATCTTGTGGCCACCGGAGGTAACTGCATGCCAAATCAGAGGTAACTGACTGCCAGACACCCCCATTCTGCTCTTGAAAGTACTTGGCAATTATGAAGCTGATCGGAGCCACCCCTAAGTAGCCTCTTAGAGAACCTGCCTCTGCCCCGCCCCGGAAGTCTTGTGACTCCCTTCCCTGATTCTTTTTCCCCCTTCTGGACTTTGCCAGGTGAGGCCATTAGCTCCTGCCGGATCTGACACCTGACAATTCTGCCTGCTGCCTTCCAGTCCTGCGATGACACCCACTGCTATTTTCCTTGGAATGTGTTTTGAAAAGCTTCTTTGATCCTTGAGTGGTTTTGTTTGTTTTTTTAATAATTCAGTTGAAGCCTTCCACCTTAGTTTTCAAGCAGGATGTGTATTGTTTACTTTTTCATTTGTAACAGTTTCTCTATTGACCAATTGTCTGCTTTACATGGGTATCCCCTTAGGACTAGGGTCTAGTAAAGCAGTTGGGCTTCCCATGGGTCAGTGACTGAATTTATATTGCATTATCATCAGATATGTCAATTGAGCTAGATGATCATTTCTTAAAAAAAAATCCTCTAGATGATGAATTTACTAGTGGGAAAAAAAAAGCCAAAATACTTCTAATATTGCCTTTGGTGAAGACAGAAAAGTAAAAACTAATTCCAAGGCAAAGATACATCTCCTAACTACACATTGTTCTACATGGAAGAAAATTAGGGGAGGACACAGCAGTGTCGAAACATCCGTAAACTTCTGACCTCTTTATTGCGTAAACACAGCTTTGGAAAGGAACGTAGGCCTCACTGGTCCAGCTAAACAAGGGGCTCTGAATGGGGGCACTAAGTTCTCCGCAATTAGGATAGCAACAAAAGCTGATTTAATTTCAAATACTATTCATTTTCAAACACTATTTACTCCCCAGGGCTAGGCTTCCATTTTCAATTCAGTAATTTTAATAAGGTATTTCTTTTAATGTCATATCCATGGGGTTTTCCACCTCCTGAAAAACTGCTTGGGGCACAACCAAGAAGATTGATCGTTTCTTTTAAGTCCTACAGTTGGGGAGAGCAGAGCCTGAGAGGCCACGTGTATGCCTAGTATGTCACTATGTGTTGCTGCCCATGGCCTGCTCCACGGCACAGGTGTCCTCTGTGGTGGGTTTGGAGAGGTCTAGCATGGTGTTCGACTTATTTCTGGGATTTCCAGTAACCAGCATCCAATGGTTCTTGGGTTTCTCAACTTTGTGTGGATCCAGATGTGTGTGTGCTGCAACCTCAGCTTCCTTCCCAAAGTAGGTCCTGGGGCCAAAAAAATAAAAGAATTCCAATTAGAAACAGAGTGTAAAAGTGTAACACTCCATGCATGTTTGTTCTTTCATGGACATTGTGCTTCCTACAAAATTCCTCTTGAACCAGACTGCTCTACAAAGCCCACGAAGGTTCCTAAAATAGGGTACATTTGCAAGAATGTTTCACCTGTGTTTGCAGAGGATTAGCCACATAGGGTCCCTTTATAGCCAACATCTCTGTTGGATAGGACTTTAGTGGCTAGCAATATCAAAGTTCTACACAAAGCAAACTTTCACCATTATAATTCATAATTATGATATTTAAGCATATCAGATATAATGTTAGTCAATAGATAATGTGTGGGCAGTGTAGGAATCTCGGACAAAATAACTGTCAAAACCAATACACTAAGTTTCTTTTAATGTTGAAGTTAAATATTTGCAGGATCAAGACTGTTGCCATTTAAATCTTGGCCAATCAAGATTCTAGGTAATAAACATATGGACCACCCGTGAATTTAAAGTAAATTTTGTCTTTTGACTGTCTCAATCAATTTAATAACCTGTTTCTGAATTACAAAGTGAAATATGTCACTTGACAAAATGAGATGTTTGATGTGCCGACTTGGTTAATCTTTGCATCGCAGAGTCGAAGTATTCAAAGGATGTTGAGCATCAGTAAGTATCTCTACATATTTGACTTGTTTAGTGTGCTTAAGAGCAGATGGAAACAATCAATGAAAACTAAAACTTGGTCCTTACTTTTAAATAATTTCTGATAAACCTTGGCAATAAAAATGAAACAATGTTGTTGCTTTTACTTGAGCATCTAAAGACCTTTACCTCAAATGTCTAGACATGGAATTTTAGTTTAACATCTCTGCTTTTACATGCATGGCCCTGAGCCAATTAGAGCATTCTCCTGCCTCTGTAAGGTGATACCTTAAGGAGAGATTCCGGTGGACCGCCAGGGCTCGGTTTGTGTGACGATGATAGATGACAACTTTCTCATTTGCCTTTACCGGACAGGAAAAGAAAGCGCTATTAGCATTCTGTCTAATTTCCTAGAAGCGAAGGTCTAGAAATATATCAACATATTCATTTCAATATAGCACACATGTAACTTACAAGGCTGAAGAACTATCATGATTTTGATGAAATGCATCATGGTAGATATCTATGGTACAATAATCATTCAAAATCATATCAAAAAAACCTTTGACAATGTGAAATATAGCTGATGGTATTAAATACACACATGTGTGCACATGTGTGTGTATACACACATGTATATATTTAGGAGTTCCTGTTTATGTGTGTGGTATACATACATGTTTGTGTGGGTGTAAGCACACATGTAGCAGATGCCTGTGTGCATGTGTATTCAGGCACATGGAAGCCAGAAGAGACAATGGGTATCTTTCCATTGCATTCCACCTTATTCTTTGAGAACGCATCTCTCACTAAGTCTGAAGCTGATCAACTACATGGGCTGTCCAGAGAGCCTCAGGCATTCTCCTGCATCTGGCTCCTAACACTAGGGTTACGGGGTACATGCTGCCTTACCTGCCTTTTACATGCACATGGCTCTACCCACTGAGACATCTCCATAGCTACTCAGGATGTCATTCATATATATCCTATGCATATGTATTCATATGCATAGAAAAATAGCACATAAAGTGGTTGCTTCTGGAAGACTGAACTAATACTGGTGGTTTTCATATCTGTAATGACTCTGAAAAGGAATATATATTGTGTTTATAATTAGAATTTCCTGGGGACTGGGATTTAGCTGTATACCCCATGCTAGCCTAGGACTTATGATCCTCTTGCCTCAGCCTCTGGAATGTTGGGATTACAGATGTGAACCACCACAATTGACCAAATATATAAAATATATTCTCTTATAACTCTGATTCTTGTAAGATGAGCGCTGTCAATAGGAAAAGGGGCAGCTCCTGGCATGCGAGCTGGTCTGGTACCCAAAGCCATGCCCTGCTGGTGAGCAGAGTCCATTTTACAGAACTCCACATCAGTTAAAGCCACTATGATCATAACTGGTCTGGACAGGACCAAGACCACCCCAGTCATATATGAACCAACAAAATATGAGCAGTGACCAAGCCAGAAAATTCACAGCAGACAAGCAGGGATATCTATCTTCCCTTCCTTCCTTCCTTCCTTCCTTCCTTCAATCCTTTCTCAACAGTCTCAGTCTGGAGCCAGTCTGCTCTCCCTTGAGGGAGGAGTAGTTGACATGCTCAGATCTCCCTTGCCTTCTGGTCAGCTCCCAAGCCCCAGCATTCCCCTTTACCAGAACTGTCTCCAAACCTACCTAACTAAAGTCTCTCAGCTCCTTCCTGGCAGCACTTACTTGAGGCACCCCACTTCCCCAGTACACATGTGTCACCTCAACTGCTGATGTCCCCAGCTCGCCTAGCCATGGTTGCAGCTGGAGGTCTGCTGAGACAGCAGTAGCATGTGTGAGGTAGCTTGGGGAGTCCTGGGCTCTCGGCAGATATGCAAGCTTGCCTGAGTGAGATTCAGAGCTTCTTGGACTGCAACGGGGTGATTCATCTCTGGGACAAAGAATCCTGCAGCCATATTTCTCCCACAGAACAGCACAGCCAGGGCCAGCAGACAGCAATGAGCTGTGACCTAATCTTTGGGTTTTCACAAAACTCCCTAAGGAGGTATCATGAATACCTCTAACTTACAGAGGCACTGACTAGAGGGAATGAAGGCCATAGCCATAACCATCCTAGAAAAGCCACGCTAGGAAAAGATGGCTACAGAGAAAATTCTGCCAAGCTTGCTTTGTTGTGGATAAGGTGACCACCATCCATCTTATATAACTGTGAAAGAAACTCCAGGAGCCAGGGTCCCCTGCTAAAACCTTAAAGAGATAGACCCACTGCTTGGGGCAGATTCAGAGTAGCCTGGGACTGGACCCCCTTTTCTGGCCAGTCCAATAAAGCTGCTGATACCAGATGCTCGCCGTGATTCCTAATAAGTCCTCCCCCTTTGTGTAACGGATGCCTCCTTTGATCTAAGAGGTAGCTATCTTGCTCTGTGCCCATGGGAACCTCCTAAAAAGTATCATGCCTCATGCTCTGGCACACTTGGCCAGAGTCTAAAGCAAGAGTGATCAGAGACTGTGCCTGCCTCCGTAGCTGCTTGTTATCCCCAGCCTTTCTTTCAGCTGCCCAGGATCTTTGGAGATGAGAACTTAAGGATCATCAAGCAAGTGATACCTGTTCCAGTGCTTGGAAGAATGAAGAGTCTCAGGCTGGTCTGAGCTACAGAGTGAGGAAAGGAAGGGAAAGGGAGAGAGGAAGAAGATAGGAAGGGAGGGAGGAGGGAAGAAAGTAAAGGAACGCAGAAGAAAAACAAAGGGAGGGGATGAGAAGGTGAATAAAAGGAGAGAGGGGAAGAGAAGCAGGGATGGAGGAACAGAGGGGAAGGGAGAAGGGGGAAGGGAGAGACAAAAGGAGGAAAGGGAAGAAGGGCAGGAGAAAAGGAAAAAAGAGAAAGGGGGAGGGGAAGCAGGCCGACCTAATGAAGACTGTATGGTCGAGACTGGGGAGTTGTATTACATGTTGGGCTCTCATCCATTGCTGGCAGCCGTATTGGGAGTGTCCACAGCTCCTGGGTCTTTTGCACAGCGCCAAGAATGGCTCTAACCTGCAGCCAGGGTTGAGAGACAGGACTGTGGAGTGCTGCCTCAGAATGGTGTTATCCACATTTGAGTGATAAATGAAAGAAAAAGACAAAGTCTACTTGCTGTTGGAGCTACAGTAAGCCTCTGCTTGACTGGAAAACTGTGAGCCACAGCCCTTCCTTGCACAGACCCCAGGTCCCAGTGTCCCACATGCCAAGCTCACCCTTACTGGGAAGCCTTCGTATTCCAGGCGCAGCTGGGGGTCGAGGAAGGCAGCCTGCCAGCAGTTCAGATGGGTGACCTCATCTGTCAGAGTCACCTCCTGAAGCCAGGACTTCACAGAAGACTTCATAAGGGTTCTGTGGTCACTTGTTAGATACAGCTGGAAACAGCAGTAAACAATCGTCTGAGTCACAGCTACCCAGAAAGCTGGGGAACGGGCGACCAAAGGGACTGCACTGCAAATACTTTCTAAAACCCTATTCTTGCCCATCCTATGAGAAAGCACAACTCTCCCCTTCCTTAGGAATATATCAGAATAGTAGCCTTCCCCCTCTTCCCCTTCCTCCCTCCTTTCCCGTATCCTGCTTTTCTTTCTTGTGGTGGTTTAAACGAGAGTAGCCCCCACACTCATATGTTTGAATACTTGGTCCCCAGTTTGGTAGAACTGTTTGAGAAGTATTAGGAGGTGTGTGGTCTTGCTGGAGGAGGAGTGTCACTGGGGTGGGATTTGAGGTTTCAAAAGTCTACACCATCTGTTAGTTCGCTATCTCTCTGCCTCCTGCTTCAAGATCAGGTGTGAGCTGTCAGCTACGGTACCAGCACCATCTCTGCCTACCTGCTGCCCTAGTCCCCGCCATCCTCATGGTCTCCTAACAACCTGGAACCATGAACCTCCAAATTAAAATGCTTTCTTTTCTAGCTTGCCTTGGCCATGGTGTTTTGTCACGGCAATAGAAGGGTCAAACATTCTCTATGCTCCATTTTCTGCTCTCTGTTTCTTTCAAAACACAGGGTTTGTGTCTGTGTCTTAGGCACTATAAATAACATTACTGAAACTGGGCATCTAAGATCAGGTACTCTTCAACCTGGAGCCATCACAGCTGGTGCTTGCTCGTGAGTGACCCTGACCATCTGGAATCCATGTCCCCATTGGGAATAGATGTCAGCTGCATGGCTATGCTTTGCCAAAAACCGTCTCATTCTTCTAAAAGTCCAGAAGGTTCTCTCTTTGCTAGCCAGCTCTTTGCTTGTTCATCTTCACCTTGAACATGGATGAAGTTTCTCTGTCTTTTAACAAGTTTTTAGTTTATTCAAAAATTTTAGATTTATTTTATTTGTGTATTAAGTATTTATGTGTATTGAATATTTTATCAACATGTATATGTGTGTGCAATGTGTGTACCTGATGCCTGCCAAGGAGGGCATCTGATCCCCAGGACTGATTGTGAGTCACTGTGTGGATGCTGGGAACTGAACCCAGGTCTTCTACACAGCAACAAGTGCTCTTAACCACTGAGTCATCTCCTTGGCCGCTTGTAAAAGTTTTTTGTCTATGAAGCTATGATTGAGGGGCAACAAGGAAGTTGTAAGTTATAATTCTCTGAACATTCTCTACCCAGCAAGAGAGGAGACGGGCTGGGAATAAGAGAAGCATCTTGCTACCCTCTGGATGTTGCCCATCCTCCCATGTGACTGGTGATTCCCATGGTGGCGTTATTTGGGCTACAAGGCTAAGCTAGAGGATCTTCTATGCTTAGAGGTGTTCCTCCAAAGCTGGAACAAATGAATGAGGACTGGACCATATCTGGCACTGAGAACGGAAAGATGGATGACCTGTGCTATGGAGGAAGAGAACAAGCTGGACCTGGGTGGAGACAGATTTGCTTCAGTGACATTCAAAAGACTCTGAGCAGGAAAGAATAATAATATCAAGACCAGTGTTACTGCCACGTGAAGAGAGTCATAAAACCTGACCAAGATCTAAAACACTTTCCTAAGAGAAGTCGAGACACTTCATGAGAGTAAAGGCTTCAAAGCTATTAATAAAAAAAAAAAAAAAAAAAAAGCACTCAACTTTCCAGTGCCAAGCAAACACAAAGTGACTTTTTTCCTGCAAAGGCGGAGGAATGGAGAAAGATAATTACTCCATTTAACTCAAAGATTAATTCCCAGTGTAATTCAGACAAAGAAAGATAATGGGGGGAAACAAAGATCTGTCAAAGTGTATTAGGGTGCTGTATAATTACAACACTGTAGTCCCAGAGTAAAAATAGATGACTTCAGTGGATCAAAATAGAACACTCAGGAAGAGCATGTGGTGCAGAGGATGGTTTAATAAATGCTCAGGGAAGCATAGCATGTCAGAAGGAAGAATTATCCGACAGGTAACATGTGAGACAGATGGTCATTTGGGAAATTCAAGTGAAAAACCCTTTACCAAAGCAAATCTCCAGTGCTTTAAAGAACAAATTTAAACAAGTGCCAAACTGTAAACATCTAGAAATTAATGATTTCTTTTCTTTTTATCAGATTTCTAACAGACTAGACCTTAAAAGCAATGGAGGAACGAAGGAGTTGACTCAGTGAATGAAAGCTATTCCTGCACAAGCCTGCTGACCTGCCTTTGGACCCAAGTAGCCCACATAAAACAGCTAGATGCAGTAGTGTGCGAATCTGTTATCCCCACTATCCCGTGGCAAGACGAAAGACAGAGGAGAGAGTCGTCTGCCATCCCACAGGCCGGCTAGCCTGGGATGCACAGTATAATCACAGAACCAAGACAAATCTGACTCAAAGAAGGAAGAAGGTGATAACTGACTCCTAAGTGGTGTCACACATACACACACACACACACACACACACAGAGAGAGAGAGAGAGAGAGAGAGAGAGAGAGAGAGAAGAGAGAGAGAGAGGAGAGAGAGAGAGAGTGACTTCAAGGAAAACTAATATATTTCACTCAAAAATGCAATTAAAACAGCTACAATTTAAAGTACAGGAAGGAATATTAGCAACAAATATGCAAAATCTAATCATGTATCAAAAGGTAAATAAGTAAACCAAAATCAGTACAGAGGCAAACAACACGTGGTTCCCAGGGCAAAGGATTGAGGAAGGCAAAGAGAGGAAGGAAAGGTGAGAATACAGGAGGGATGGGGCAAAATTACAGGGAAGGATACAGGCACTGCAACATTCAAATACCCTTTCCTGTTTGTCCATTTGTCCAAATTAGCAAAGATTTAATTTATGACATTTGTCACACTTTAGATACTGCTGCTTAGAGTACCAATTGGTGCAGTCAATTTAAAAAGAACTGATTACCTGTTATCTTTAAACACAAAACACAAAAACAAAACAAGATCTCACTCTGTAACATAGACTGGCCTGGAACTTGTGGCAACCCTATTGCCTCAGCACCCTGAGTGCTGAAATTATAGGTGTGTGTCACCATATCCAGCTTTCAATACTTCTAATTGTAATCACATTTTTGATATCAGTAATTCTGTGCCCCCAAAACATGGATTCTGAAGAGAGAATCACTAACTGGGGGTGGGGAGCAGGGGGCAGCTTTGAGCATTTATACATAGATACATGTGGAACCTTACATGTGACATAAAAGTAGAATAACAAGCCCAATTGGTTAGGTATGGTGGCACACACTGGTAATCTTGGTACTCTGAAGGCTGAGGCAAGAGGAACACCAGTTCAAGGCCAGCCTTATCTGATTAGTCAGACAAATAGGGGGAGGGAAGGGGAGGGGAGGAGAAGGGAGGGGAGGGGAGGGAAGGGGAGGGGAGGGGAGGGGAGGGGAGGGGAAACAAGTACATTTGACTTCCTGAACACAGAATAAAGTCTTGGTAACAGTAGTACCGCCACGAAGTAATGTATATCAGGCTCTCCCTAAACATAATTTGTTAAGATGTGCTTTGAAAGCACTGGAGTAGAAAGAACCCAGGTGCCCATCAAAACCCAAGTTTTGTTTTTTGAAGAAGACATATAGAAAAACATAAATAGAAGAAGTCAAACACTGGCGTGCTGATCTCTGGGGGCAACACGCCTGTCTCAGTGACTTAGGGTTTCAATTTTGTGTCTATGCGTGGCATGATGTAAGTTGACTGACACTGTTGGTTTGTCTTTGTGGTACCAAAAAAACTGATGATAAAATGTCACATCAGACAATACTGAACTCTCCCATTTACTGAAGTATGTTGGTGTTGTTTTTCTCAATGTCAACAACTCCTCACAAGACAAGATAGAGCTCTCTTGGTGTGTAGTAGTGGGGGACGCTTCTTTGGACTTACATTTTTGGGAGTTAGTCTCTCACTGTGGGGAAGACTTGGCAGCAGAAACAACTCAGAACTCAGGCAGTACAAGTGAGGCCACTGATTACATCTCAATGGATCAGGGAGCAGAAAGATTGGCCCAGAAACCAAGGGAGCTATAACCTCTAAGGCCTTTCTTCCCTGAAAAATCACTTCCTCCAGTCAGTCTCCAGCTTTCAAAAGAAAGTTTTCACTATCAGTTGAGAACTCAGTATTCAAACACAGGAGCCTAGAGGGACACATTCTACATCCAAACCATAACGATACATAAGGCCCAGCTTTGCCATTTAGTAGCTGAACGTCTATGTTCCCAGTGTCCTTATGTCAGAGACTCACTTGAAAAAAAAGATTGAATTAGTATGTGTGAAGCAATTGTGGCATTGCTCAAATTTTGAGTGACCATTCAAACGGTTAGTTTGCACAAATCCCTATGACACAGCTTGCACGTGAAATTCAAGCACATTTTTCTGGTTCTGTTGTCTGTTGTGTTTTGTTGAGATAAGTTTCACATTTTATAGCTCAGGTGAGTCCCAAACTCAGGGCAATCCTCCAGTCTCAACCTCTCAAGTCCTGGGTTTATAGGTGTGTACCACTGCCCTGGCCTATTATTGTACCTCATAATCTACAAAGTAAAGAAGGACTTCAGAGACTCAAGCTTCTTGGCTTCTGTAAATTAAGGTTATCCTTATTGCTTCTTAGAAAAAAAGTATTTGCTAATCAAAAGTTTAGATTGCCAGAACCGGGCTCAGTGATCCATGCCAATAGTCCCAGATATTTAGGACACTGAGACAGGAGGATCACTTTGAGTCTAGGAGTTCAATATCAGTCTGGGCAAGGTATATATATCTTGTTAGTAATCATGGAAAATGATAAATGTCAGTTAACCTAATTGTTTAATTTGCTGTTTAAAGTAGTATAAAGTTTTTACTTTTGACAGCTGCATTACATACAAAAAGACTTTTCTCTCTTCACTCCTTAGCTTTTAAGGATGGGGGTGTTGTTGTTATTTATAAAGTTAAGAGGAAAAAAGTCAGGTACAAAATGCCCACTGGACCCCACAGACTGAATCCAGCAGAAACAGAGCCCACATTTGCATAGTCCCTTCTGGAGGTAGCTATTGGCCATCTTGGAAAACTAGACTGATAGGTGACAGACAGTAGGCACACAGAAGACTCACCATCTTGCCTTCCAGTCCTGCTACTATCCCCAGGCAGAAGTTCTGCCCATATACAACCACTTGGCCCATATCGCAGCTGTTTGCTCGGTCACTGAAGGGTGAAAAAGTAACAGAAGAATGTGAGAGCTACTTCATTCTCACACTTTTCTTGACAGTGTATATTCACATACCACATTAAATCAAGTAACAAAAGTTCTTCTTCCTTCTGTTTTGTTCACCCTGGCAAAGACCTCAGTCATCCAAGATAACATCAGGAGAAGCCAATGAGAATCATGGGCTGGAATCCATCATCAAATTGTGCAACATTCACTGAAATATTCTTGAGCACCAACTAAAAGGCATTTTTTTTGTTTCCATATATTAAGCTATTCGTGTCTTTATTTGGGAAAATGCGCTGTTTTGGGTTTTGGAGTTTTGAGAGTCTCATACTGAAGCCCAGAATGGCCTTGAACTTGCTATGTAGCCCAAACTGACATGGAACTTGCAGGAATCCTCCTGTCTCAGCCTACCAGGAGTACTGGAGTAACAGGCATAGGTCACTACAGCCAGCTATAAAAATCCTTTTGTTTCAGCCTTATCATCCAGCTAGCATGCTATTCCCTGCCCTGCCCCATAGGTCAAACCCATGGCCTCCCTACTCTGTTGCCTTTGTCCAGAATGGACTAAACATGCCATGTTAGCATGTGTACTGACATTTTAAGACAGAGCCAAGGTTATACTTCTGTAGGTATTTCATACAATCTTCCCTCATAATCTTCCAGGGAATATCATCCCCTGATGAAAGTGGTCATCAACTTTAAGTTCTTTTACCACAAACCATCTATACTTAAGAAAAATTAAATGAAGGATGCAGATAACAGTTTCTATTCTTGTCACTGAAACATTGTCACAAAAACCTTTAACAAGGTGAAATCGGTACTTTTAAATTGCAATTGTAAGTCTCTAAGGGTCCTGTTGATCATTTCCAAAACCTCAAGTCAATTTTTAGTAGATGATTAATTTTAAAAGAGCAAAGCCCATCTTGTACAACCTTTTATTAAATGGACATATTTTTATTGGGAAGCTAACGTTACATCAAGAACAATGCTAGCAAGCACTCTTGTGAGAACAAAGCAAGCATCCTGTAATGTTATTTGGAAAAAATCCTTCTTTGCTTCCAGGCAGAATGTAAGTTCAATTCTTTGGATCTAATTATCATAAAGCAAACATTTTGAATTGAACACAAACAGCTAATTTTCCTGCTATCTTAAACAAACAGGCATGTGAAAGGCCCTCAGTGACTCACCAAGTAAGCTAGGCTCTGCATGTCTCTGCCTCCCCAGTGCTGGGATTACAATTGTGTGCCACTACACTAAGCCTTTTAATAATAATAATAATAAATAATAATAATAATAATAATAATAATAATAATGGTTCTAGAGACCCTCATACATACAAGGCAAACACTTATTGACCAGTGTCTCCTCATCTCAGACTGCTCTCAAGCTACAAATCCAAGCAGATACTTTGGTGCTCTGAAGCTGAGTGACTTTACCTCAAAATGGTGAAGGTGTTCCTGCCCGTCGGGGCGATGGTCTGCACAGCACTCACACCACAGGGTATCTCTAAGTCATCACTAAGTTGTGCTTTAACTTCATCTGGGCTCATACACAGGCTCATGTCTCCTCTCATAAACATGCCAGCTTCCTCCCCCAGGACGTGGTCAGGATTCACAAGGATCACTTTATCACCATAGTGGACATATCCATCTTCGGATATCGAAAGCTGCATCTACAATTTTAATAGGAATTTTCCAATAAACTACTCAATTCCTTGGCTGCTGGGGCCAAGGCCCCTCCCAGGTCTATCTCCTTTCCTTCTCAGACTAGCGCCATTTCAGTAAGGCCCTCCCTTCCTCAGATCCTTGGTTAGTGTCCTTCAAGCTCCCGATGACCCCAAACAAGACCATTCGAAGCTGTTGGACTCTACATAGTTTTCCATTATCAATTCATTAAATATTTTTTGCACAGCAACTGAAAGGTATTTTACTTGTAAAAGCATTAATCCATCCCTTTATTAGAAAACACAAATTAAGTAAACATAGTTAAGTATACATAATTAAGGGCAGACTTCTCTTAATGTTCCTAAAGTCTAGAGGAATTTTAAACACTATACTTTTCGGATTAATAAAAAAAAAATGAACAGTTTCCCAAATGATTACTTGTTTATAAAAATTTTCTTTGCTTGACTCACACTTAACTAGACAGAATTTTGAAATTGGTGTTGGAATTTAACATTACCGGTCTCAAAATGTGCTTCTTCACTTTTCTGTTTCTCTGAATAAGAAGTTGTCCCTTTTCCCTCTTCTCTAGGAAGTGTCTCATGCGCTCCTGGGGATGCAGAGACCAAGTAAAGGGGAGTCCAGGACAGAGCTGTTGCAGAGCACAGGTACTGAGAACTTTTCCCTCAGAAGCACCTCAAGTTCAAAGACAGTTTAAGAACACAAAAGGAAATGTGATTGCTATAGGGATGGCAGAAATGTCCTTAGCATGCCATGGTAGGATCTTAGAGGCGGGGTGATGGTGGTGGGGAGGGATGAAAAGAGAAATACACGAAGAAGGAAAGGATAAATAGAGCCCCTGTGCTTATCTCGTCCAGAAACAATCAGGAGTGGTATATAGGAGGTCAGCAGTCTTTACTAGGGTCCTCCTGACTGGAGTGAGAATGTGGAAAGCCCAGACTTCACCATATGCTTGTAACCCAGAACCTTCTCAGGACCTAAGACTGTCACAAACCTAGTGACAGAGGGCCCGGGAGGAGGCAAGCTGTTCTTGCTCTGGGTTCGGGAAGTGTGTAGCGGTACATCCAGTGAGCATGGGTGCTCAGAGACAGCAGGTGAGGTACCTCAGGGGTGGCAAAGGTGCATGGGGAACGAAGCTGGGTGATAGGATGCTAAATGCTCAGCAGAAAGAGAACATGCAGGAGAGGGTCTGGGATCCTAAGGATGCGAGAGGAGTCTGCACACCTCTTCCAGGTAGACATCTTCGTTCCAGTTGCCCATCCGCACTCCAGGACCATACACGTTCTGCGCCATCGCCCCTTGCTCTCTTGAAAGCCAGCGCCAGCCTCCGGACACTCGGCGTTAGCGTGCTTCGTTGCCATGACGACCAGGCAGCTGCCAGTTGGTCAAAGTCTCTTTCGCTGGCCAATAAGTGACAGCATACTAGACTTGCTTTGGGCTGCCACGCCCCCTCCACCTCACCCTGCGCCTCCCACCACTGTCACTGTCTCAGATGACCAGCACGCTCCTCCCTAGGCGGGGAAAATCTTGAAACTTTTTTTTTCTGTTGTTTTTCTTGGGTTGGGTTTTTAAGTTAGGTTCTGGATACATACCCCAGGCTGGCCTTGAACTCATGATGCAGCACAGTCAGGTCTTGAGCTGGAGATCTTCTTGACTCTACCTCCTAATGCTGGAATAATAGATGTGCAACCTACAACTGGCATAAGATATTGAGTTGTTGTTGTTTGGTTTTGGTTTTTTATTTGTTTGTCTTGTTTTGTTTGCTTCTTAAATTGGAATCTAAGTTAAAGTGCTGTGGAATTTGAGTGCCAGAGGCTTTCCTGGGGAAGCACGGTTCAACTCGAGCCTATTTTCCTAATCATTTTCAGCAGCAATTTCACAAAACAGCACCCCTTCACTGTAGACACCAGAAAACCAAAACACAAAAGGAGGGGCTTTACTAAAACTTCACAGCTTCCAAAGGAAGAAACTACTGTGTTAGCATATACATATGTTAGCATAGTTTATGTGTACATTTCTGCCACAGTCTTGTATTTTCACGAATTTTATAGCAACCCTCCCTTCCCATGTCCAAACGCAAAGACAAACCTGCAATTTACCGGCACTCATAATATTTGAAAAAAAAAAAAGAAAAAAGAAGTTTGTGTAGCCAACATTCTTAAAGGGGATATTGTGTTATGAGTGGGGGGAACAGGCAGTTAGGTGGAACCACCTGGTGCCGGGTGCTGGCTGCTGACTGAATACACTCATTAATCAATCCCCCAGTGTGCAAAGCCTCCCAACCCAGGCAAGAAGTGGAAGGTGAGAGCCAAACCCAGCCTATCAAGGGAAGCCAGATGCTGAAAACAAATTGCTTCAGGTGACTGCAATGCACACAGGCCACTGAAGAGGTGATGAAGGACAGACTGGGGGAACTGATGGATGCCATGGGGATTGTGAGAGTGACAACTAGGCAAACGAGGACAGGGGAAGGTGTCCTTGTAAACCTGGAAGGACCTGATCTGGGAAGCTGAAGCATAGGACACTGAGTGCCCTTCCAGCACCATATTCTCAGGTGCTTCTAATGGTGCTAAGTGAGGCGTTCTGTTGGATCAGACACACGCTGCTCAGAATACAGGATAAACTGGAAACAGACTCAGAGAAGCTAGCAGCATCCCTGGGTTCAAGCGGCTAAACCCAGCCTCGTAGCACACAGTGAACAATAGACACCATGTGCAACTGCTCACACAGGAGCAGAATAATCTGAAAGCAAGCTGTTGCCTGGTGATGTCACCGCAGCAGTGCCATCAAGCCATGGAGCAGCCCTCACATGCTTTTGGTGATGCTGGTATAAAAGAAAACCCTGTGTGCCATCTCCTGAACAAAAGCAGGGCACACACAATTATGGATGGCACATTAGGCTCATAGCGACACTAGATGACTATGTTACTGGCTTATTACTTACTATAGGGTGCTTCTGCCCCTGTTTGAGAAGGTGTGTCTCCTGCTGATTACAAGGTACTATAAAGCAGTGTGTGGGGTTCTCTTGGAAGCAGTCTCCTGCAGTTCATAGTGGGACATCTCCAGATGCTGTTCTGCTCACTGTCACCCAAAGCATTCAAAGCCAATACTGATGTTAGAGATGAGCTCACATGCAATGATTGACCTGGAAACAAAGTTCAAAGTGATTTTTTTTCCCCAAAACCACGAATCAATCATGATTATTCCTCACTAGTCAATCATGTCCAGATCCACTACAGTTGGTATTTAAGAACATGAAAAAACATCAGGGATCTGGCTTGACTAAAGGCAATAACACTAACAGAAATTTGAGGAGAGCCAAGAGCAGCTACAGAGGAACTTTAAGACCTTGGCTTGAAGACCCAGCACTGATGCTTGCATAATGAGCCATTCACTTGATAGTATGACCCTCAGAAGGATCCTTACTCTAACCAGGTGTGCTGGACCATACCTGTAATCCCAGTACTCACCATGTGGAGGCAGAAGGATCAGGAGTTCAAGGCCATCCTCAAACTCAAAATAAGTTTGGGGCCAGCCTGGGCTAAGTGAAAATTACCTCCAAAAGGCATGGGGGTTGTTGGAAAGATGGTTCTGTGGTTAAGAGTAAGTACCATTCTGGCAGAGGACTAGAGTTAGTTCTCAGCACCCATGCTGAGTGGCTTACATCTGCCTGTAACTCCAGTACCACAGAATCTGCTGCCTCTGACCTCTATCAGAAACTGTACTCATGTGCACATATCCATATGTACACATAGTTAAAAAATATTTAAATCCCTGTTGGGAAGTAGCGGCAGACAGATCTCTGTGAGCTGGACACCAGTCTGATCTACTTAGCAAATTAGGACTATACACTAATACCATATTTCAACACACACACACACACACACACACACACACACACACACACACATTGTAACCCAAAGCAAAGACTTTATATGCTGATTTCTGACTTTAAAGTCAATGTTGCTCCCCTTAAGTGTTTCCATGTTCCCCATAAGACTGGATGTTAAACCAGCAGACATTGAGAGAATTTGAAACTGGGCCTCTCTCATAGGCAACAGCCAATAAAATAAAGACTAAAGCAGCAGGACTTTAATTACCAGTGAGAAGAATAGCCCTAGAAATAGATGAGACATCCTAAACTGCTTAGAAAGTCACTAATGAATAACTTTTTTTTTTTTTTTTTTTTTTTTTTTGGTTTTTCGAGACAGGGTGTCTCTGTATAGCTCGGGCTGTCCTAGAACTCACTCTGTAGACCAGGCCGGCCTTAAACTCAGAAATCCACCTGCCTCTGCCTCCCAAGTGCTGGGATTAAAGGTGTGCACCACCACTGCCCGGCTGGATAATTTTTTAAAATAGACTCAGGCTGGAGAGATGGCTCAGCGGTTAAGAGCACTGACTTCTCTTCCAGAGGTCATGAATTGAACTCATGAATTAATGAATTCATGAATTCAATTCCCAGCAACCACATGGTGGCTTTCACCCATCTGTAACAGGATCTGACGCCCTCTTCTGGTATATTGGAAGAAAGTGACAGTGTACTGAGTACTCACATATATACAAAAAATAAATAAATCTTTAAAAAACAATATAAAAAAACAGACTCTAGGAGCCTTAAATTTTACAAAATTACTTTATATCAGGGAGATATCTTACAAAGAACAAAGACATACCATTCTTCCTTCCTGTGAGAGTCACCCGAAGGGGTCTGTTAATCACTTGGACAAGACAAAGTCCCTCAGGTCCTTTTTGAGATTATAAAATATTTAATACGTGTGTGTGTGTGTGTGTGTGTGTGTGTACATATATATGATTACAAAAATTTTTTCATTTACATTCCTGTAAAACCCTCAAAACCAAGATATAAACTGATTTATTCACTCATTGCTGACCCCGTATGGATGACTAAGTCTGTCTCTGGCCCCCATAGCCTCTGCTTCACAACTGTGATTTTGACATAAAGCAGCCATATACTACAAAAAGTATTTACTATTTTTTTTCATGATTTGATGAAGCATAGGAAACTTCCATTGGAGTCTTTCGTTACTTACTTGTAAAACATCTGGTAGAGAAAAGAAAAGGGAAAAAAGCCACAGAAACACTTGAAAAGAATCATGTTCAGGCAAGAGAAGTAGGACAAAGTTCAGACACTGGGAGTGCGAACCAGGAGACAGGCATTAAAGACAGATCCTTACTGGATCTAGTCCTTACTGAATGTGGATGGAATGCAGCTCAGCCCAGTGTCACACTGAGAGAGCCAGGTAGGACAGCCTTCCCACTTTCTGTATGAGCACAGTTGTCTCTGGGCATTGGAATTCTCCTCATTGGTAGAAATGGGAGAAGGTTATTAGACTGCCAACCCTCTGGAAGGCAGGGCCAAAATAATCTGCAATGTGTTAACAGATGCAAAGGACAAAGAATTTTATTGACAAGTAAATTGAAGGTGGGAAATAAGTAGGATTCTTAGTCACAGAGCTTCTCAAAGTCTTGGGTGCAAGGCATGTCCTGGAAATCTATGACCAAGCTAAGAAAGCATTCAACAAACACAGCCCGAGTTCATTTCAACATGAACTCTGTTTCTCAGGATCATCTTGTAAACTCAGTATTTTAAGAAGCACTGACTAGGGCTGGAGAGATGGCTCAGTGGTTAAGAGCACTGACTGTTCTTCCAGAGGTCCTGAGTTCAATTCCCAGCAACCACATGGAGGTTTACAACCATCTGTAATGGGATCCAATGCCCTCTTCTGGTATGTCTATGTCTGAAGACAGTTATTATATAATATATATATTTCTGAAGAAGAAGAAGAAGAAGAAGAAGAAGAAGAAGAAGAAGAAGAGGAGGAGGAGGAGGAGGAGGAGGAGGAGGAGGAGGAGGAGGAGGAGGAAGAGGAAGAGGAAGAGCTACCCAGACTTTCTTTTGAGGAGGAGGAGGAGGAGGAGGAGGAGGAGGAGGAGGAAGAGGAGGAGGAGGAGGAGGAGGAAGAGGAGGAGGAGGAGGAGGAGAGGAAGAGGAGGAGGAGGAGGAGGAGGAGGAGGAGGAGGAGGAGGAGAAGAGGAAGAGGAAGAGCTACCCAGACTTTCTTTTGAGGAGGAGGAGGAGGAGGAGGAGGAGGAGGAGGAGGAGGAGGAGGAGGAGAGAGGAAGAGGAAGAGGAAGAGGAAGGAAGAGCTACCCAGACTTTCTTTTGAGACTTGCAGCTCTTTGGGAAGTCCCAAACTGGAGCTTAGAAATCTTCCTGCATGTAATTCTTAAGTCCTGGGATGGCAGATGTATCCCCATCTCACTCAGCCCAGCCCCCTGAAACAATTTCAAAGAAAGAAATTTGCAGCCCATTAGGCTAACTGGGTCTGCAGCCCATTAGGCTAACTGGGGTCACCAAAGTGCTGTACAGGACCAGCTCACAGCACAGTGCATACAGGTATGCATGGAACTCGTGGTCAGCAGCAGCTACTCCATCACACCTAAGGTGAAAGATGCAGTAGTCGAGAGTGATGTACTCACCTTGCTGGAGTCAGAACAGAGGCTGGAGGTTGTGCTAGGTCCTAGGTACCCATTCACTTCCATGGGATGACCCACAACTGTTAAATAATAAAGAGTTTGCATTGTAGATGTGGTGAGACTGTTCTTCGGGAAGCAGAGACAGGAAGGGGCCCAGACAGGGTATATCTTCCCTGAGGATATCGCTGGTGACCTGCATCCTCTAATTAGGCTCATCTAACTTCTACTACTTTCCAAAATAACACTGCAACCCAGGAGCTGAGTTTTCCACACCTCATTGTCCCCTAATAGGGAACAATTTGCATTCAAATTATAATGCAAATGCAGTCATTTTTGAAGCTCAAAAAACAAGATAATATAAAAATTTCCTGACACAACGAAGCAGGAATTACAGGAAAAAAAAGAAAAGAAAAAAGAAATTCTTTCAGGCAAAGAAGCCAAGTAAAGGTAGGCCCAGAAGGAAAGACAGACCAGAAATCCACACAGGGTGGAGTAAATAAAATTAAAGAGAGCAGAGAGGTAAGGGAAAAGGCCTTTGACACCAAGGCCTGTGGGTCCTCTTCTACAGGTGGTGGGAGATTTCTCAGACGAAGCCGATGAAGGACAGAGTCCAGCTGTGGAAATCTGTTGTGGCTCTGGGCTGTCGTGTAGATGGAAGGCAGGCATGTCAGGAAGGCTGTTAGGAGACATCAGGGAGAAGGGATGCCATTCGCGTGGAGCACCAGCGTGGAGCACCAGCATGCAGCACCAGCATGCAGCACCAGCGTGGAGCACCAGCGTGGAGCACCAGCGTGGAGCACCAGCATGCAGCACCAGCATGCAGCACCAGCAGTGGGGACAGAGAAGCAGAAGTGAATGAATTCAGTTAACATCTAGAGATTGTGGAAAGCCCTGAATTTAGCTGAAACTCACGGTGTATGATATCCTGTGCTTTGCCCCAGGGAAACAGGTAAATAAGAGACTCCTGGTCTCCTCTGTCTTTGTAGAAAGTCAGAAGGAGGAGGCCCTTCTGTACAATGATGGCGATGGCAGGCTAGGGATGGGGGATGGGTACAGAGAAGGCATTTTTTTTTTCGGTAAAGCAATGAGTTTTATTGGGGTTACTTACATGAGTACAGATAAGGGGTTGCATGCATGAACATGGGTGAGGTGTTACTTATAGGAACAAAAGTGATTCAAAGACAGCTCATCATTAAAGCCCACCCTCACTCACAAAACTTGAAAACCTGGAGTTCACTATACAAATTAACAGGCAACTCAATAGACATGGGCAGTCATTGTATAACATCCTCTCTGTCATAAGAGCAGACTCATCTACTGCTCTAAACCAACCTCCTTTATTAATCTTTAGAATCCGATGCTCATATCTACCTCCTTTCTGAGAAATTCTCATCGGACTATTTTTCAATACCCACATGAAAATCCTTCATGTCCTCTCTAGAAAGCCTGTTTCCATTCACAAATGGGAAGTCATGTCTTGCTGAATAAGAAGAAATATGATCTGAGACCAGAGTGAGAGCAAAGGTTCCTACGTGGTTCTGTAGTCACTATTATGGCTTACATTCGCCCCAATGTCGTATTCACAGCAACATTCTATGGTGCCTATAAACATTTCCCAAACATCATGACTCCACACACCTCTATTTTTATTTACTTTCTGGCTATTGGAGTTACTTTCTTACTTCCATTGGAAGCATAGAGAAGGCATTTCTAAATGGAAGTTGACTTCCCACTCAAGAGTCCTTTGATACAGAAGGCACGGTACCAAAAATGGTCCTACTTACTCTAACCAAATGACATAATTTTTTTTTTCACGCTGCATCCAGCCAGGGCACCTCTCCCCATCCTAAATAAAAGAACACTTGATGATGACATAGCAGAAAAGTCTTCCAAGTTTTTATGTCTCCATCTGGTTTCCCCTCCTGTTTTCATTAGACTCCTACAGGAGAGAACACCACACGAATACCATATATCTCTCCTGAGCCTAGATTCACCCCCAAGAACAGCTACATTCCCCTGGGTTCCTTCACCTGGAACCTGGCTGTCTAGCACTCAGGCGTTGGTGTCTTCTCCAGTGCAAGCATCACATGTCCCGTTCCTCCACACCCTGAAGTCTGACCTCAGAGGAACCATCCTGCTGCCCAGCTTCTTACCTTCCTCAGTGCTGGCAAAGGAGGGCGAGCTCTGTGAAAAGGAAGCCTGTTGTTTTTCACAACACCCGGGTAACTTTGGAAATCCAAGGTTCAGGGCTGGGTTTGGAAGCAGGGGCTGAAAGAAGACAAATGTCCTTACCTGGGAAACCATGTCTTCCACTTAGGAGGTGGACTCTGCAGAAGCAGCTGAGCCCAGAGCAGGGGAACTGAGAGGCCAGAAGCCTGCTGGAGACTCACAGACGTCCTTGAGAGGACTCTGGCTTTTAGCCAGCGTGAAGGTGAAGCTTCAGGCTCTGTCTTCTGGGATCAGAGAGGCCCTGGAGCTATAGAGGAATAGTGTCTTCTAAATCACTGAAAATGTATTTAAAACTTCTTTTCACCCCTATTTAAGCAGAGGCAAGGCAAACCTGGATTGCATATGACAAGCAGATAAATTATAAGGCGGTGGCATTATGGTTTGACCCAAATGAGTTGAGACAGATACTTCAATCTTGTCACAATGAAGAGTTATCGGGGCCTACAGCACAGTATAGACTCATGGGCCAGTCTGAGCCTCTGGAGCCCACCAGTAGAACTGAGCTACAGAAAGCCACATGCCTCTTCTGATGAGTGATGGAGGCTATGATGACTTGCATGCATCTCAGAGTTTTCTCCCTCAGCAAACCCCAGCTTCACAGATACTTCTCTGTCTACCACCAACCCATCCATCCCTTCTCCCTGGTCAAGAAACCTAGTCTTTATGGCTTCACAAAAATATGAGTCTTTCAAAGAAAGATGGTCACATGCACTATATAGTGAAGATAAGCTGTTGATTCTATTCTCTCTCATCCTCCATCATCATCATCATCACCCTCATCACTATTATTTAGAAACAGAATTTCTAAGTGTTGCACATACAGAGCCTTCATTCGTGTGCTTACAGAGCAGTGAGTTAGGATAGTAGCTGAACAACGGTGTGTCAGAGACTCAGTTCCCCAACCAGCCTGCTTTTCCTCTTCCCTTCCACTAATAGGAAAAGCTAGGCTTTGCTTTTACTTCATGGACAAGTACAGAGAAGTTCTGGGAAATACCCAAGGCATCATGGGAGCCAGAACTGAAACTCATCTCAAGAGTGTAAGGGGTGGGGGAGAAAGCAGGAAAATGTGGCTTTCTGTTTGCACAGCAGTTACAGACCTCGGGCACGTTGGTGTGTACTTCTCAGTCTGGTATTGTTACCACAAGAGGTTCAAAACAATGCTACACTATATGGCTAGTTTTGTGACTTAAATCATTGACCCTGAGTCAGGTATCCTTGACCGGAGAGGCAGAACTTACCTGTGTTGTGACCTCGGGTAAAATCACAAACTGTGGTTCAGTTTCCTCACATGTAAAATAAGATATATGAAGACCCGTGTCTTGTGGTTGTTGGGATCTGTGTGTCAGGAGGTGTGTGAAACACATTGGCACAGCAGTTGTTTCTGCTTGTTGTTATGAAGACACCTCGTCAGAGCAAGCTACCAGACACCTCACTCAGCAGATGCTTGCAGCTTCTGAATGTCTGTGTTGGACGCTCCTTGGTGTCGTCTCAACTAAAAGTCAGCTAAGGGGAACCAGGTCTTTCCTGGTTCTTCAGAAATAAATTTGATTCATAATTGGGCAATTGTGCCCTCTTGTGGCAAGTCATGATATAGCATGTTGTTCCCTAAACAAAACACCAGTGCAGGACTCAGGAAAGCTTTAGAACAGTTTGCAGGATCCCATTTGGGGATGGGGATTGGGGCTCACAAGGCCCCGCCTCTCCCTGAGCCTACATAGGCATTTGGAAGTTGCTAGGGAAGTGGGACTCAATAGACCTATCCTCTCCCAAAAGATCTATAAGAAAAAATGGATGTTGGGAGAAGGGAGAGATGCCCATGTATATGAACCCATATGCATGCCCCTGTAAGGAACCCCAGTGACAAGCATTGGGTTACTCCATCCCCAGAAGAGGACATGAGAGTAGAATGGGACTAGTTGGGAAGAGGAAAGGGATCAGTGAGATGGGAGGAGGAGGACAAAGGATAATGGGATGAATATGATCATAATACTATACATGCATGTATGGAAATGTCATCATGAAACTGTTATAATATTTAATGCATAATTAATTTATGCTAATTTTTAAAGAAAAGGAGACTTCCGTTTACAAGTGGATCTCTACTTCCAAATGGTGCTTCTGAAACTAATGTCCCTCACCATGAAGAACACTGAGATGAGAAACCAGCTGCATATCAAAGAAGTTGATAGGCTATTTGCCTAGCACACATGGATCCCTGAGTATAATTCCCACCACCACAGAAAACTGGGTGTGGCAGTTCATGCTTGTAATCCCAGAACAGGAAGGATGAAGGCAAGAGATGGAGAAGCCAAGGTCAATGTTGACTATTCAGCGAGTTATTTAGTGAGGTCATGTAGTGGCTATTCCTGGTTGTCAACTTGATTATATCTGGAATGAACTACAATCCTGAATTGGAAGGCTCACCTGTGATCCTGATCTTGAGGCTGGGAGTTACAGTTTCTGACCTGGATCTTGGCATGGAGATCTTAAGGCTAGTGCCTATGAATCCAAGGAGATCAGGTAAGGAGATCTCTGAGTTCAAGATCATCTGGGACAATGCAAGTCCCAGATCCAGGCATGGTGGTACACAACTTTAATCTGGCCACACCTTCTGCTAGAAACCTACATAAGGACATTGGAAGAAGGAAGATGCTCTCTTCTTCGCCTGCTTGCCTTGTGAGACTGAGCAACTGCTAGATCCTTGGACTTCCATTCACAGCTGCTGCTGACCATTGTTGGGGAGTTGGACAACAGACTGTAAGTCAACAATAAATTCCTTTACTATATAGAGACTACCTATAAGGTCTGTGACTCTAGAGAACCCTGCCTAATACAGGAGTTGGTACAGGGAGTGGTTCTAGAGGAGCAGAACTAAAGGATTAATTTTTAAGAATCTGGAATTGGTTTAATAATTTACCAGCACCTTCAACTCCTGAAACCTCTCCAGATACTGTCTCTCCTGGGAGCCCGGAAAATATTGAAGGCCTGTGGTTGAAACTATATTTCAAACTTAAAGAAGCGAATGCTTTTGATTATCTTGATGAACTAGGTGATCCGGTGTATAAAACTTTCTACAAGTTGGGGGGGGGTGGGAAATTGGAAAATAATATTGCTGGCGTGTTGCTCTTAGTATTTCTGGAAAAATTGACGAAGGAAAAGAATGAGCTGTATGATAAAATTGAACGGCTCCAGATGCAAGTAAACAATCTAAGGGTCTCTAAGTGTGCCCTTGAGAGAATCTTGTCTCCCGCAGCCATAGAACTTGAGTTGCAGAAAATCAAACTGTAACCCTCATTATAAGGTTGGCTGAATTACAGCGAAAATTCAAGTCTCAGCCTCAGAGGATGTCAGCAGTTAAAGTAAGGGCAGTAATTGGCAAAAAATGGGATCTTATAACCTGGGATGGGGATGTATGGGAGCTATTGAAGCTGAGAACTTTGAATTTTCTGATTCTCAAGGGTTTGCCTCACCTGAAAAAGTAATGCCTTTAACCATATCCCTTGAAATTCCTGAGCCCCAGGAAGCCTCCGAATACCTGTCCTAAGTCCTGAGTGCTGGTGACAAATGGATCTCCATTTCCCCAGTACAGTTGCTTGAGTGACAGGATTCTCTGTCACTCTCATATGCAAGGCTCAGAATGAGCCTTGGGGTCAGGTGAGTCCCAGATGAATTACTGTCCTTCAGCTTCTGCTAACCAGCTTCCCTAGTGTGACATTAATCTACACTGTCAACTTGACTGAATTAAGGAATGCATAAGGCGTTAGTGAGTGTGTCCCCAATGACATTTTGAAAAAAAAACAAAAACCAGACTCAGTGAGGGTAGAATTGCTGAGCGTGTGAGCAGTGACATCTCGTGGACAAGAGTGCTGATCTGGATGAAGGGAGAAAGTGGGTACCCCACTCCCAGTTCATCTGCCTACAGGAGGGTAAGCAGCCTAGTGATAATAGCACCTCAGTGAAGAGCCACACCTGGCACCATGCCCTCCCTCCATGCTGCACTGAGCTTTCTAACCATGAGCCAGAATAGGCCCTTCCCACCTCATGTTATTTCTTGTTTGGCTACGTGTTGTGTTAATTATTTAATTTTAGACCAGGAGTTTCTTCCCCTCCTCTTATCATTTTGTTCCCAGATAAAAGACACACAACCTTTATGTTCATAATAAACTTTAGTGGGCACTAGAGCTCAGCAGATATCTATCCTCTGAGCTATTAGAATCTACTTCTGCATCGACAGCCCCAAATTTATAACTTGCTATGTTCCATCTGCTCTTAACTCCAATTGGCCAGCCCTCATGACCACGTTTTCAAAATTCACCTACCCCATGGAATCTCTCCTCCTTCAGGTGGTCTCCTCAGAACCCAAGTCTGGGAACCCAAACCCTGCCTACCCCTCTTCTGCCCAGCTATCGGCTGTAGGCATTGTTATTCACCAATCAGGCCACTAATGAGGGTTCTATGTTCATGGTCTTATATAAGCTTGATTATTTCCCAAAAGTTTTACCTTCCTCCAAATTCTATTACATACAGAAAAAACCTTCAACATATAGAGGTGGAGGTCCCAGCCCCAGGCAACCTGTTCTTCTGATAGGATGCAGTGAAGGGATATTATCTGACTAGATTTAGATGTAAGAAAGAACCTTTAGTTCCTTACATGTGTGCTTTATAAGCAGAGAAAGTCAAAGAAGGCTTTGAAAAGCCAGCTTTTGGTTTGGTTAAAGACCAAGGTTCTTGGACTTAGTTTGTAGCATCCATAGCCATCCCTGACTCCAGTTTCTGAGAATCTTCTGGCAGACTCATTTCCTGGTCTCCTTGGCGAAGTTCCATCCAGGACAGTGAAAGATCTTATCTCAAAAAAAGGTGGAAGGTACCTGAGGGCCAACACTCAAGATTGCCCTCTGACCTCCACTCATGGACCGGCATGTGTATATGCATACTCATACCCATGTGTGCACAGAATGCACATGAACATACACACAGGTACACACACATGTAGAAGATGTGCTACGTGTTTATAGTTCTTACAAAGATTAGATAATATAAACTCCACATGCAGGTGTCAGGAGTCCCAAGAGTCTCTGGAGTCTGCCTTGTCAATTCTTCCATGAACTAGGAAAATAATTGAATAATTGAATCTATCTTATGAGGTTTGTGGCCACAGCGATGGTGTATTTAGTACCAAAAGAAACGGAGTGGCCAAGATGCCTGTCCCCGTGTTTTTCTTCTCAACCTGTTCACTATGGTCCTGTCCTCTGGAGGGACCGTGAATCCCACTGTTTCATTCACTTGAACTTTCTAGTCTTCATAGCCAGTCTACACTCTCAAGTGCTCTTGAAATTCAACTTTGATCTTTTGTCTTAAACCCAAGCCCTGAAAGCCACAAACTTCTTACCAGCTGGTCCTCTTGGATGTGGTGAAATGATTCTTACCATAATTTTACCAGACTTCAATACAAAAATAAATAAATAAATAAATAAATAAATAAGGCTTAGATACAAGATATTTAGAACAAATTCTTTTGTATATTTTCCCTCAGGTTGTGAGCTCCAATAACCATCCTTCTAGAACCTTTTTCACTTAGGCTCAGAAGGGAAGCTTTGTTCTACTCTTAGCTATATTACATCCTTCACCACAGCCTATGTTGCACTTGTAGAAAAGAATGTCTTCCTCGTCGCTCCTGGCTCCCCCTCACTTATCTCCCTCCATGATTCAAGTCAGGGCAATCTGACCTCATCTCCTGCCCCCATTGTTTTTCACTGCGTGTGATTCATGCACCACCTGCCCTGGACATCAGCTGGGAGCAAGGCTAAACTCTATCACTATCCTGCTGATGAGATGTTCAAAATGTCCAGAAAAGTCTGGGCTCTGATGTCCTATGACACATCGAAGTCACATTTCTCTGTTTTTAAAAACTTGTGCCTAAGTTCCAGGTTTCAGTTTGTGTCTTCCCCATCAGTTCTCACCAGGAAACACACATCAACTCCCTGTCACGAAATATGGTGGAAACGTTGGGGTGTGGTGAGGCATGCCTTTAAACCCTGCTCTTGGGAGGCGGAGAGATCTGTGAGTTGAGGTGAGCCTGGTTCAAAGAGAGAATCCTGGGACAGCCACGACTACATAGAAAGACTCTGTCTCAGAAAAACAAACAAACAAAACCCAGAAATGAACAGACCAATGGAAAAAGCAACGGCAGATTCTGCCTGCAAGTATTTCCATCTTTTCTGTTCTTAGATCTCTGCCCCACTACCTTGCCTGCCCCAGCAGAAGGAGCTTAGGATCTCAAGATGGTTGCTTTGAGAGAGAATCTGGAGCAGCTGAATAGGAATAGGGAAGACAAAGTATGAGGCCCACCAGAGGCCACAATCAGAAACCCTTTTCTGAAAAGTCAAAGTTTATCTCCATGACATGCACATTCCTACCCACTTGTAACAAAAGATGGCACTACTTTGGTGTGCAAGGGTCTTGAACTCCATCTCAGCTCAACTGATTCTTCTGCTAAAAGGTCCTTGCTGTCTTCAAAGTAGCTGCCAGCACTGCTGGCGTTCATTCATTACTTCTGTCTCAGCCAGCAAGACCTGTGTTAAGTTTATGAGACAGTGTCCACTGCCTGGCTCCTCCCACCGTGGAGGTTCTGGTTTCCCCCCAACTTCCTTCCATGAGCTGGGAAACGAGGAACTGTAAAGAAAGCAGACTAAGAGCTCCCACCAGTAGATGCCTCTTTTAGCATTTGATTGAAGATCGAGACCTTCTTTTTCCACGATGGCATCAACTGCTACTTTCCCATTTAAAACAATATCTAATGTTCATTTCTTCTCTAAGAACCTGCCTATACGTTACTGGACGAAGGGAATTTGAACCAGCTCTATCACTTATTAGCTAGGTGGCTTTGCACATTTTTTTCCTCCTCCATCACTCTGCTTTCTTACCTGGAAGTAGAGATGGTAAGGACGTCGGCTTTGCTCACTCACTTCAACCGGTAAGTGCGTTATGACCTGTGAGTGTATCTGAAGAATGCTGGGCTCCCCCTGACTGCACAGTCAGAGCTGCCTCAGCCTAAATCACCATGATATATCTCCCTGGGTCTCAGTCCTCCAACTACCATGCTGCTGTGGGGTTGACACGTTTAACCTTCCTTTATCTGCTGCTGCCCCTGTGCTTATAGAATTCCCACACTGTAGTCAACTTTAAAGACAGAGTTCTCCCCTACCAAATTATTGTCCAGTTTAATGATCTAAGGCCAACTTTACTTCTGATCCCTTCTTCCATCTTACCACTTAAGTCCTGGGTCTTGAGACAGTGTCCCTTCTGTTTTCTTATCAAGGACACAAGTCTGTCCCTGTCCGCAGCAATAGAAAAAAAAAATCTATCAAATTGCTGCTATCCAATTTTCTGATTGAGTTTTTATAGTACAGTATGGATCACCTTCTTCTAAGTTTCCTGCAAGAGATCTTGTACAGCAAGCAACTGGCCTAGAAAACCTGAATTTGGCTGCATCTCAACACTTTCTCTGACCCAATTCTAACCCATCAACTCAGGGAGATCACAGCCAGTCTTCCTGATCCTTTCCCTGTGTGAGAATATTCTGGGCCCATTACTACTTGTGCTAAATAAACCTGGACTTCTTGGCACGTTTCTCCTGCCATGTGGCAGAGTCATTTGTTGGCTCAGTTCAGGAGCATGGCGAGACTCAGTAGCAACGGGATGTCAGTCTCGCTGCAGTATTCCAGATGGTACTTGCCACCCCCAAGTACGCCTACAGAGCTACAAAACTGTTTTGCCAAGAAAGGGAGCGTTGGTGTGGCCTACAACAACATGGTGAGGTCATTTGGTCAGGTGCATACTTCAGATTCCTGGAACAAGTCCAGCCATTGTCTCCACACTGAGCTTCGAGCTTCGGAGGGTACCGTTGCTCATTAATCAGCATCACACAACATCCCTGCCAGAAGAAGCAAGGACAAGCAGAGGCACTGAGAAAGGTCAGGGGACAGCTCCAGGGCGATCTGCGAGAGGACCTGGCTCTTCCGTTATGAGTGTGTGGACATACATGGCCATGCACTAGCAAGTTGTGGTTGCCCAGAGCCCCCAGCCTCACCTCTGAGATCACCGAGACCTCACACCACCACTACCATTATCATCAGCACTAGGTAAAAAATTAAAGGTAGAATATTTGGCAGAACAGCACATGTGTCTGCCTCTGACCCAGCGCTGCTTCCAATTCCTCCTCACTGTTATATATTTGGGCTATGAACAAAGCCTGGGCTAACTTCTCCAGGGAACCAGGATGGATCAGAAGTTCCTGGGGAAAATTAGCACAATTGGATACAAAACAAAGCCCATGGAACTAAGTATTCCCCAAGCTACTTCCCCAAGCACATTAAATTGGAATCAAGTCACTGACTGGGTAGTTTGGACTGGCTCATCCAGCCCTCTGTTTGGGGAAGTGAAAAAAGGAACCACCGGCATTGGGAAGGACAAAGAGTTGGGAACCTAAGGAATATACAGAGGCGAGTATAAAGCCTGGGAATAGATACCTGGCCATGGTCAACGTTTTTATTAAGAGTCCAGACTGGGAAGGTGCCTGGGTCAGTAAAGTGCTTGCTGCTCAAATATGAGCAGTTTCTAAGTGTGTAGATGTTCTGTACTCATGCCAAAGAATGGACCAAAATTCCTCTTGACTCTCAATTCTACTAGGGACCCGTGCTCCTCCCATTCCTGCACAAAGTGTTTCAGGAGGGAAAGAGGCCAGTGTGGGAAGTCTGGCAGGAAGATGTCTCCTTTGACAGTTGAATGACAGCACAGCTCTCTGGCTGGTTCTCCTGAGTGACCCTCTCCTCTCCCCTCTGGCAAGCTTCTCTCTTTGGAATAAAGGATAGGGCAGGGCTCCTCTCTGGTGTCTGCTGCTGGAGATAAGTCCTTGATGACTCCAATTCAGGAGATACACTTCCTATTTATGAGGAAGCCATGCACCCCCTGCCCCAGCGGGAGGTGTTGGTCTCCCACCCTTGGCAACAGTGGGAAGTGACTACACCCACCCTTCCCCAGCCCTGGGGGATTCCAACAGCTGAAAGGTCTGAGCTGGAAAGATAAACATCACAGCTTAGCCCTCACTCCCTCATTGTTCCCCTTGGAAAACAGAAAAGGAACAGGGAAGGGAGTGAGGCTGCTCGGAAATCCATCCGTGGGGTTGTTAAGGGAAACAGCCTAAAATGGTTCTGGGGGGCTCCTCCCTTCCTCCTCTCTGACACCCTCATCCACCCATTTAGCAAAAGAAAGAAAAAAAAAAAAAAGAAATCCCAAACTTTGCTTCCTATTTCCAAGAGGAAGCTTCAGTGATTAGGCCCTGCAGAACCTCTTCTGTATTTCCAATCTCAAACCTTAAAGTCACAAAGTAAGCACAAGATCTGCCGGGGGAAACCTGGTTTTCTGTTACTTAACAGCTCTGTAGTTTGGCTACCTGTTCCAAAAAAGGGAGTCATCCTGTCAGCCTATCTCCCAACACAAGCACGGGAATCCTTAGCCACAAGCGAATGCTTCCTGTACTGTACCTAAGAAACTCAGCTCATGTTCCTTCCAAAGGCAGAGGGTGAATTCTTTGTTCCCCTACAAGTCCTCATTTGAACTGTTTTCTCTGTCAGAGAACCTCTGCTGCTGAAGTCCTTTCCATCCTTCCTAACAAATCCGGAAATCTCTCTCAAAGAAGCCATTGCATTCTGACAGATCATTGCAGAATCAATCTCCTCTCTACTGGACTCCGCAGCCCTCTTCACTGCTCTCTGGCTTTAATTGATTAGTTAATTTTATTTAATTTTTCATTTTATTTTTTTATGTTTCAGGGTGTTTGCTTGCTTTTATGTGTGTGCCTGGTATCTGTGGAAGCCAGAAGAAAGTGGTATAGTTACCTGGGTCTGGAGTGACAGAGGGTTGTGACCCACCTTGAGGGAGCTGGGGACTGAATCCTGGTTCTCTAGAAGAGCAGCTAGTGCTGTTACCTGCTAAGCCACCTTTCCCATCCCATTGTCTGGTTTGTGGCACTATCTCGAATTCAAGCTCTTTAGCTTCCAGCCCAAACTCTCAACGGACCAAGTGATTCATTTATGGCCAGAACCGTGTCCCAGTGCCTGCTACTTAACCTGGGCCATGGTTGTGGTAGAGGTGACTATAAGAAGGGTTAACAATAGGGGGAATGGTGGCACATCTCTTAAACCCAGCACTCAAGGGACAGGAAGGGGACAGAGACAGGAGGACCTCTGAGAGTTTGAGGACACTCCATGTACATTGTGAATTCTAGGACAGCCCTGGCTACATTGTGAGACCCTGCCTCAAAATTAAAAACGAAAGAAGAAAGCAGCCACAGCAGCAGGAGGAGTTGCTCATCCATGTGCATGGATTTGTTCAGAAAAAATGTCTACCTTGCTATTTCCCAAAAGAGTTTAAGAAAACACCAAAGGTCCAGTGTAGCCAGAAGAAGAGCTAGAGTGGAAAGAGCTCAGAGTGTCTCGGGGACCTGGGATGAGTTGTTTACTACAGTTGAGTGCTGGATTTATCTCTGCCTTTCCTGGATGAAAGGGAAATGTGCTGGACATACACTTTTCATTGTACAACGGCTTTGGAATCGAACTGAAAAGAGAAAATTTTCCTGGCACTGTCTTCAAGGAGAAATTCATCAAGTGAGGCCTTTATATAACAAACATGAGGTAATACAAGAGCAGCCTCTCCAGGGAGGCTTTACCAAAGGGAAGCAGAAGTCTTTAGATGGACAGCTCTTTGTGAGTGTGGTGTGTGGGTATGTACCTGTTCCTGTGTGAGTGTCACCAAAGTGTGGTGGCCAGTAGTCAATAACATCAGATATCATCCTCTATCGTGTGTGGTGTGTGTGTGTGGTGTGGTGTGGTGTGTGGTGTGGTGTGTGTGTGTGATGTGTGTTCATGTCCATGTGTGTGAGTGGGACTGTGCATACCAAGGTACATATGGAGAGCAAAGAACAACCTTGGTTCTCTTCACCTTTCCCCCTTGTCTGAGACAGTCTCTTTTTGGTCACGTTTCTCCCATCTCTGCTTTCTGTCTCACTATAAGAACACTGGGCTATTAGACAGGTACTACCTTACGGTGCATTCTGCAGACTGGAGTACAGGTCTTCACAGTTGCTTGGAATGTTTTACCCACTTAGTCACCCCTTCCCTGGCCGCCCACCTGTGCTCCACCTTACTGAGAGAGGTCTCTCATGGAGCCTAGAGGTGACAGCTCGACTGTGTGGCTAGCTTGGGACTCTCCTCTCTATTTTCCTAGTGCTAGAATCACAGGACACTTGCTACCATGCCTGCTTTACATACTGCTGGGGATGCAGACTTAATTCCTCACACTTATATCACAAGTACTCTGTCCATCTTCTCAGTCCCAACTAAAAGCAAAAATCGTCCCAGTGAAGAAGTGGTGCATCCACCACTGCCTAAGCACTTAGTTAGCATCTGCCATTACAGAGGGCAACCACAGTGGTGACAGGGCAATCTGTCCCCTCTCACAGTAGAATCGGTACACAAAGGTCCAAGGTAAAGCAGAAGTTCAACATAAAGTGGCAGCTAAGACGATACCTGCCACACCCAGGGTCAAGTAGGAAGGAAAGGCTCAGGCCACATAATCTTTGAGTGCTCCAAGCCTATAGAATGGCTGGTCACTTGGGAGGATCCTGAGGAAGGAACACCCCCCTCCAGGAAATTAGACCCTGCTCCAAAAGTCTAATCTAAGGCCAGCCGGACTAGAAAGACTTTTTTGCAAGGGGCCCAGAGAAATGGCATTTGGCAGCTCAATTACCTATGACTCCAGCTCCAGGGGAATCTATCGTATTTCTGGACTTTGGACACACACACACATGTACATACACACAGAGACATTCTTTTATTTTATATCTTTTGCCAGAATATTCAACTAAACCTAGAATCCTCCAACCTTCCTGCTGCATCCGAAGGGGCTCTGCTCCACTTCGCTGCATTTCATCTGCACTTACTCTGTATGTGGTGTCAATAAAGAAATGAGGTGGGGGTGGGGGTTGAGGTTGGGGGGGAGAACCTCTCAAGGCCATGGGTAGTCTTCTGCTTCCAAGGTAAGTTTCAAGGCCAGCCAGCCCTGCTCCCAGCTGCTCTACAGAAACAAGCCACTACAATTTGTCCTAAAGAAAAAGCAAGGACTTAAACTATCCATATTTGGGGAAGGTTTGTACTTGGGGGATAGATTTCTGCCTTTGTCAAACTCGCTAGGTTCTAAGTTCTCTCTTACTGCTTTTCCTTTCTTCCTCTCCTTCTTTCACTCCCCTCCCCCCTTTCTTTCACTTTCTCTGTCTCTTTGTCTAAGGAGTCAGGGTCTCCAGGAAACTCAGCTCATTTCTGCTTTCTTTCTCCAAGCCCCACCTCATCTGGTCCTCATGTAACTATAATTACCAGCACATTTGTACGGTACAGGGTGGAGGGAGATGAGTTCGTTCACTGAGGGGCTGGGAAAGCAATGGCCTTGATCTGGGCAGCGGCCTGGTTCTAATTTTAGCAGCCACAGAGCAATGGACTTCCTGGAGGAATCAGATTGCTGGGCTCTCCCCTGCAGGGCTGACACCAGACATGTGGAAGAGATTCAGATCACAGAATTGCCAAATCAGGTTACACCTCCAGGTCACCAGACCCAGGCTGTGTCTCTGAAAGTAGGGACATGCTGTTTGAGCTTAGCAAGAGCCTTGTAAAACTTGCTTAGTTTATGGACAAAAGAGGGGAAATGAAACCACCACACAGGAAAGGCCCGCAGAGTCAGCTCTAGGATCCAGGTCCTCTTCCTCCTGTGTCACGTGTTCTGATGATGTCATTCTCTAAGTGCTGTGAGGAGGCATCACTGAGGATGTTCTGAAATGAGTCCTGATTGAGTCCTGATCATTCCCAAGTATTTTAAGTAACTTTTCCTAACTCTGTATTTTTTTTTTTTAGTGAGGTAAAATTGTCATACACTGAAAGTACAGATCTCATCTAGGTAACAATGGATTTGACAAACAGGCACACCCCCACCAAGAGAGGAACACTTCCAGAACTCTGTACTCTGCCTTCTAGTCTGTTCAGACATCCCCACGGGCAACCTCAGTTTACTTTTTTTTCCCCCAGTACTCATTAGCGTGACAGCTCTTCAAGTAAATGGCTAATGGGATCTCAGTGACAGTCTGAATGCTAACTCTGAGCCCCTTGCAAGTCCTTCTTCAGAGGTTTGCTCACTTCTCTTTTGCTGGGTCGCCAGTATAGTACTAGCTTGGTGATGGGTATCTATTCCCTAAGCCTACAATGTGGGAATTTTCAAACAAGCCTTCAGGATCACGCCTTTACAGGTATGGGATTTTTTTCTTTTTCCCCTGAGAAAAGCTGTTTAAAGTTTGGCTTTGCAAATCAAACTTTCCTCAACCTGTAAGCAACTTAGTGATGTCCTTGGAGATCATTTATAGCTGTGCACTCATTCAGCTTACATACTGTGGACTTAACCTGCTCAGAATCAACTGACCTCTAAGAAAAGCTCTGTAATCCCTCTTCCTCTCCTCTGGACCTCCCATGTAATCAGTTCCTACAGGCTCGGGCTCAGCTTACTGCACAGCTTTAATTGTACGTGTCCCTTACTTTCCCCTTTGTGACCCATTTGTGCCCCTGACTCAGAGAAATGTATGTGCGCATGTAAGATGTGGTGACCATGTCTAACACCACTTGCTGAAAGCATTGAGGTGTTAAAAGTCACCCCACACCCACAACATGTGAGTATAGAGAGATTAGCTCTGATTGTGCTTTTATGTGCTATTCTGAGTCAATAAGTTCATAAAAACAGATTTCTCTCTGATGATTCCCTATAAATGACTGAGAAAGACAGAGCTTCTTCATTTCCTGTTGGTACCATAATCACTGTGCGGTTCGGCTTACGAAGAGGATGGACAGCATATGAAGAAGTTCAGAACGATTCTTAGATAAGCCTCTCTTAGAATGGACTTCTGTTAGATGAGAACAGAGAGAACAAAACCCTTTTGGATAAATCAAACCCACTCTTGAGTAAATGGCACTAAGAGTTAGTCTTCTTTCCCCTCTTGTACGGCATTCACCAAATACGGGCAAGTTAGGGACCATCCAAAGTCTTGTTTCCGGCCACAGGAGAGGCCCATTCTCCTGAGAGAGGGTTCTTTATTCTATTCTTCTGATCCCCCAAAACAGCTGCTGCAAAGCTGTTAGTTACATAATAATGACTCTTCCTCCTACTGTTAACCTGAATGCTTTTTTTTTCCCACTAAAATGTAAGAATTTTTTTTTATGTTCCCTCAGCCTGGTGAAGGTTCTGAACAGCTGGTCCACAGCATACTACCTCAGTGAGAATGCTATTTATGTACACTTAGATCTGTTGTCTTGGTGGGTAGCTATTTTCTATAGCCATCTTGCAAACTTCAATATCTATCTTTGGTCTATGATGATTGCCACATATAGCTTCCATGCAAGTTATAACTCTGCTCCTTTCTTGAGCCTTGTCACTGTGTTCAGTCTCTGCAATGGGCCTCATGCCATGACCTCACAGAAGCAGTCAAGGGTTCCTGAAGGACTCATTAATTCAAAATCTCTAGCAGTTGCCTCAAGAAAGACTGCTTCATAAAATAGGAAGATACATGGACTTCAGCTGGGAGTGAACAGAGACTGAGTCTCCAAGAAACTCCCCACCTTCCCACAACCAGAGTGTCTTCCTGAGCCTGACCACTTCACCATATATTCCTCTCAAGACTCCATGAGCAAGGTCTTCCCTTAACATAATTTAATCCCACGGTGAGGGAAGAAGATACCAGAAGTTCCTGTCTTCATTATCTTTCTAGGTTTTGTGACAGGATATCTGACAGAAGAACCAGAGAGAAGAATGAGTTTGTTTTAGCTCACAGTTTGAGGGCACATAGTCCAGTATGTTGGGGAAGTCACATAGCAAGAGCACAAGTGGTTACTTGCACTGTGTCCACAACCAGGAAACAAAAGAAGAGATGAATACCGCTGCCCAGCTGAGTTTCTTCCTTTCATTCAACCTGGGACCTCTAAACTCTGTCCAGTTGACAGACGATTAACCATCATAATCATTTACATAATTTTTCCAGTCTCTGTTCACTGTATATTGTCTCCAACCTCCCCTCAACATCTCATCTCTCTAGGTGTTTATCTTCAGAGTAGTCATGATGCTTTCTCCTCAAGTCTCTTTCAAGCACGTTGACATTTGTCTTTATCTAATGCTTACTCTGGGTGTCTAGTGTGGGACAGTAAACCATGCCAGGAAGCTTGCTAAAGTAGAGCTGGTCTGAGATCAGGAGACTTGGTGGATACACACCAAAGACTTAGGCAACTCCCTGCTCCCTACCAAATTCCTGGCCTGGAACACATGCCACAGTCCCTACATAAGGAAACATGACCTGTGGTCCTATAGTCAAAGAACAGAGTTCTACATGCTAATGAGGTACCTAGAGGTCCTGAGGATTTAGCCAATAAGCTTCCCTTTCCAGACTTTCCTTCCTGCAAAAGGTATTTAATCTCAGATCCACCCTGAGAAGTTGGTACAAGGTGTGCATCCATTTTCCATGCTGAACAGTCAGTCAATAAACAGCTTAGACAGCCAAGGACTGTCTCTTTCATCAAAATCTGCTATGGAGCAGACATGGAAAAGGCATTTGACTACTGAGCCACAGCCTAAGCCTCACGTAGAAGGCCTTTGTGCTTCCAGCCATCACCACAGCCAAGCCAAGGACAATCACCACTGAGTTAAGTCAGAGCTCTCCTTCTCCCCATCCCTGGGCTAGATGCTGTCCGCAGCCTGCGCCCCCCCCCCGCCCCACCCTTCTGTTCTTGGCTCTTCCGTGACTTCCACTACCACCTGGATGTCCAAGAGTATGAGAAGTACCTCGGCCCCACCTCACTGCAGGCTCAAGACCCCCAACACTTCGTTCTTGACTTCTCTGTGCAGTTCTCCAGCGGCAACTGGGGGCCTGGAAGCCAGTAAATACCAGCTTCAGCTTTCCCACATCTCAGACGGTGCTTTCCTACCCCTGGTGCAGTGTCTCTGTGTTTTCCTGAAGCCCAGCACCCACCCAGCAGCAACATGGAATAAGCGCAATCAAATTCCCCAAGTTTCATCCCCTGAGCATCCTTGCCTTGAGGAGAGTGGTATGCAGACCAAGTCTAGTCCATTGGTCACCATTATTATGAACCAAGAAATCCTTCATTCCCTAAAGAAGGCATTCCATCTTCTTTGTGTCATATTAAGTAACCATAATCCTATCAGAAAAAACACAGTCTTTAATCAAATGCAAGATCCTCCAGCCCTCATCCTTCCCCACTGATTTTAACATTTTCCCTTAGACTCTTACATGTCTGCTCATGGGTCTTTTGGCTGCTTCAACTCAGGGAAAGAGATGGCTCCTTTCCCTTTTAGTCAATGTCTCTATTGCAACTCTGGCCCTCCCAGAGGGAAAAGGGGAAAGTATGGGATGTTTATTCATGAGTTGAGTACATTTGTTGGTTTATTTGTCTACTCTGCATTCAAAGGCCAAGTAGAGAATTACCCCTGAAGTAGAAAACACTGACCTTTGGACCACATGAGGTTAGAACTCAAACTCTCTACTGTACCCCAAAGCTACATCTCCAACAAAACCTAAAACCTTGCCCATCTGGTATCAGCATGCTATGACCCAGCACTGTAACAGAACACAGCTACTATACAGTTACTGTAGTTCTAAATGGTGGAGTCAAAGCCAGCAGTCATAACAAATTTTCTGGTTCAACTCATAATTTTTTAAAAGAATCAAAGGTTAGTTCAGGCTGGGCAGTGGTGGTGCACACCTTTAATCTCAGCACTTGGAAGGCAGAGCCAGGTGGATTTCTGAGTTTGAAGCCAGCCTGGTCTACAGAGTGAGTTCCAGGACAGTCAGGGCTAAAAGAGAAACCCTGTCTTGAACACCCCCCCCCCAAAAAAAGAGGTTAGTTCAGAAGAGGAAGGGGATGAGTGAAAAGAGAATAACAGAAGGTAGCAGGCAATGAATATGATCAAAATACACCCTACACATGTATGGAAATGTCATAATAAAGCCCATTATTATATCAAATATGCCATAATGCCACTTAACAAAAAGCAAATGTATATAATATAAACACACACAAATACATTATACATCATATACACATATACATATACACACTCTTGTGTGTACCCTTCTCTTGTTGCTTGTGTCAGATAATTGGTAAAAACTATGAGAAAATGTAACTAATATCACATAGAACCATGGAGTTTTAAATTGAGGAAGCTGGCAAGTGTTTTGTGAGAATAATTCATGTTCTTAAATCAATGCTACTTTGATTATAAATGTAAACCAGTTGTTTTTCTGACTTGTGAAAATATCTTGAAGTTTGTTTTATGGCTAGATGTAGAAAACAATCTAAGCCAAGCATCTTCCAAGACTTGTTTATCCCCTAGGACTCACGTGCTCCTTGGGCTGGACACTGTGGTACATGGCCCTGAGGTCCAAGCCCCTACCCCATGCCATAATGATGTCACGCAGTGATGAGTGATAGGAGAGCTCCTGAAGGCCAGGCACATCTGGGAACGTGGAGCAACAATTTAACTCTGCATGGGAGTTGACTGTGAGTCATGTAAATGCCTCGACTAACCCAGACTACATGGCTCTCCAGGTCAAGTCCAAGTTTCAGATGTATTTTGGCCACACCAATTCCAACTGACATGGAGAAAATAACAGCAGAGAGTTCAGAGTGCAAAGAGATACTAAAATGTAATTAAAAACTCTTCGTGTGTGGGGGTGGGAGGAGGCTGGGAAGATGTTGCTCAGTTACTAGAGTGTTTGCTATGAAACCATGAGGACCATGTTTAGATCCCCAGAGCCCCCGCAAAAGCTGGGCAGCACACATCTGTAACCCTGCCACCAAGAACACGGGTTGAGGAAGACAAAGATAAGAGGATGCTTACAGCGTGCTGGCCAGCCAGTCTAGATAAATTGATGAACTTAGGCTCAGTGAGAGACTGTGTTTCATAGACTGAAGACTAGGGCTCAGGGTATAGCTCAGTTGCTGGAGCTCCTGTTGTTCAGTCTAGTAGCCTATGAGCCATGAGGAGTAGCACAAGCCTGCACTCCCAGAAGTTGAGAGCTGAGGAGAAGAAATCAGAAGTTCAAGGTCATCATTCTCCACCTCATAGTGAATTTCAGGCTAGCACGTGTCATATAAGACTCTATCTCAAAAGGCAAAAATAAAAAAAACCAAAACAAAAAGTCAAGAGATTGTTGAAGACTCATCTCTGAACATCAACATGTAGCCTCCTCATGTACACACAGATATGTACACACACATACACAAACATACACCTACATACATAATACATATACACATATGTATACAACACAACACATATGCACATACACATACATGCAACACATACATACACAAACACACAAACTACATGCACATATCACCAAAACATATATATATGAAAATACATACATTCTTATTTGATCAATTGCATAAAAACATAATATCATATGAACACATCGCTTAGGCCTTTTCCAGGCTTCAGACGGGTGCATAGGGTGTTGCTGCCCACAGCTCATGCTTTATGGCCTATGTGCATTTCCAGAATCAACTCACATATCAGAGTGACACAGTGAGGGTCTTTAATTACCATAATTAGAATGGGTGTTGCATTGGCCTTTTAAAAATTATTATTACTGTTACAATTGAGAAATTACACTGAGGAAAAACAAATTTTTGCTTCCAAATAATTACCTTCCTCTTTCTAGAGATGACTAAGAGGAAGGTGAGCCCCAACCATTACTTTTTCCTCCCCTTCAGTACATATTAACTATGAGAAAATGGGTGGGAAAGAATTTGAAGGGTCAATCTCAGCTCTCAGTAGTATTTCAGTCATTCTTGGAGGTTCCCCACCCCAATCCTAGATAGTATTCTAAGAAAATCATTAAAGGTGACTGGGAAGGTTAAAAAAATAAGAAAAAAAAAGTTACTAATTCTCAAATGGTTGCTAATGGCAAGTGAGTGGAGATGCAGTTTCTAGCAGGTTAGTCAGGAAAAGAGGTCTGGGGGAAAGTTACAGGGAGACAGGAAGGTGACAGAGGGCAGTTTGAGTCTCTACAGTTTGAAAGATCAAGCACATTTGCATTTTGTCAGAATAGAATAGACATGATAAAGCGTTCTTACTGATACAACTCAAAGGAGGGAGGGAACCAGTGAGAGGACCTCAGGCATTAAGGCTCCAGTGTGGAGCATCCTAGCGATGAGAGAAAGAAGAGGATCTCCTAGGTCAGAATGGACTGCGCATGAACTTTCCCTGGGGAGATGAAGGAACATCTAATCACTACCCAGCTGGGTACCAATAAGAGACCAAATAAATAATTCCACTCAAATCTGGGTTGAAGGAACAGTGAGTTGAATTTGAGATACTTAAAGGATGATGGAGATGGGGGTTTACAGGAACACAACTTGCCAAAGGCTACACCACTGAAGAAAACATCTCTCTCACTATTCCCAAACTGTTAACTGTCTATAAACCCTTAAAGATGGGTGAGCAAAGCATGGTCCTTCATTCTAAATTGCAAACTACCTATACATCCTCACAAGCCCCTCTTCTCTCCATGATGAAACATTAATGGACCCAGTCTTGGACAGGTATGTATTGTGAGGTGATCACAGCTGCTCAGAGTGCAAGAGGATAATGGCCAAGTCATGCCAAGAAGACAGGATTCCACAATAATGGATCTTCTATCCCAGAACTGTAAGGTCAGAGGCCCCTTCCAAAAGGCCCTCCACATGGTACTCAAATGGTCCCAGAGAGGAGCTATTGTCATAGACCCAAAAGCAGCCACCATCATAAGCAGAGGGCTTAAGCAGAAATCACCCTCATAACAGAAAAGGAGAGAGTGCCCCAGATAGAAGGGAGGAATCTGTGGGAAGGAAAGCCCAGTCTTATGTCTTACAAGTTCCTCCCCCAGAAGCCAAGATGAATTTAGGAGGAGCTAAGCATCAAGTTCATTATGACAATGAAGTGTATGATTCGGAATTCAGACCAAGGGGAAAGAATTCGAGACTTTCATAGAACAAAAGCAAAAGAGAGGGAGATTATCAAAACTGTCTGCACAATAAGTTCAGTTCAGACTGTTTGATAAATAATTCATAAATTCAAAGGCTGGGATCAGACAAGTGCAGAGCTGCTGTGTGACAGACTGTCCTTCACGCAGGCACTGTGTTCTTGCGCACATCTCACAAGTGTGCATGCTCGGAGCTGCCACTGGGATCTTAGGTCTAATGAATTCCCCAGTCACTGGGAGAGATTCTCTCCAAACCTCTGTTTTATGAAAAATCATGCTTAAGAAAAAACAGATATTCTTCACTTGTATCATGCATATATCCTCTGAGCATAAAGGCAAGTTCAAATTTGCAGTGATTTTTCTACTTTGGGATTCTTTTACCCACCTAATTGGTCAAAGATGCCTAGCCCACTGAAAGAGCTAGGTGAACCTAAACTTTCACCTTTCCAGGTCACACTTTCCTGTTCCCAGGAATAGTGTGGCTCCTTTTCTCAGGGCGTGGGATTTGCAAGCATCACACTAACCCTGTCTTCCAAATCCATGAGGTTTTATGCAGAGCTCAGTTCTAGAAATCATCACAGGAGTTGGTGTTCTCAAAAAAAAAACAATGTAGTGTGATGGTTTGAGGAAGAATGATCTCCATAGGCTCAGATGCATGAATGCTCAGTCCCTACTGAGTAAAACTGTTTGGGAAGGATTGGGGTGTGGCCTCACTGGATAGCTGTGGCCTTGTTGAAGAAGGTGTGTTACTAGGGGTGAGCTTTGAGGTTTCAAAAGCCCATGCTAGACCCAATCTAGTTTTCTCTCTGCATGCTGCCTGTGGATGAGGATGTAAAGCCCTCAGCCTCTTCTCCGACACCATGCCTGCCTGTCACCTTGCTTCCTACCACAATGATCATGGACTAACATTCTAAAACTGTAAGCATGCCCTCAATTAAATGTTTTCTTTTGTAAGTTTCCTTGTTCATGGTGTCTCTTCACAGCAATGGAATTGTGACTAAGTCAGCTGGTGACAACATCTTTTCATCTATTTCTCTAACCTCTGTCAATGTTTCTGCCACACAGCAGAAACCACAAAATCTAATCCTTAACTTGGCTCAGTCTCCTGCTGTTAATGCAGCCTGCTCACCTGTCTGTACATGAACCTGACCCATGTCTTTCTCCTGACCCATCTCCATCTTCAGGCTTGGGTTGGCCTTTTACCTCAAAGCTGTAGTCCGCAGCTTCACTCTCGATCCTAGCTCCAGAAGCTTCCTTCCTGGAAAGGATGGCCTGGTTTCTGGTCTTATCAACACAGACTTTTTCTCCACCAGCTTCTGAAACCTCTTGAAAAAGGCTGCAGCCCCTTTAACGTACACTCATTCAATAGCTGTAAATATGTATACAAGTAAACATATATAGTTAATTATGTCCTGTGTGCTATGAGAGTCAATATTAATAAAGTTGAAATCAAGTACTTATATTCACCTTAGATAGGCTACCAAGTTAAGTAGATTTTAGGACAAATTGTTTTCATTGAAATCACACAAGCTTATGAATTTATTGTTATTCAGTAAGTTCTGAGTGCATAATGATGCAAATATGTTCATCTATTTTTTTTTCCTGACATGGCATACTCAAGACACGTAGGCTGGACTCACACTCATTATGTAGTTGAGGATGGCTCTGAACTCCTGATCTTCCTGCTTCTACCGAGTGCTGAGGTTACAGAATATGCTACTGTGCCCAGTTTATGTGGTACTGGGAATTGAACTCAAGGCCTCCTGTGTGCTAGGTACCCATTCTTCCAGCTAAGCACATGCTCAGCTCATGGACCATGCGTTTGATAAGGCAAGTTAAAGACAACAGCCTTTGCATTTCTTGTCACAAGGTAACTGGAAGGTCCTCTGAGACACTGGAGAGGCTGCCAGACTCCCCACAGTGTGGAGTAGACCACTCCCCACTATGTCCTCTAGAGACTACTAGCACTCTTTTTCTAATCACTTGAGGGAACGTCTGCTAATATCAAATCCACCCTGTGTTTAGGGGGATGGGGAGAGAGCCGAAGCTTTTCCTAGTCACCAGATCCTTCCTGACCTCCATTGCAGTAGGTAGGACAGAGAAGTGAGTACTCACCTTTGCTACACCGGAAAGCAACCCTCAACAAAGGCCTGAAGAGCAACAGTGCAAGAGGATGGCTGTTCCCTGGTTCCTGGTGGACAGCTAGCTCTGCGCTGTGTAGAGAATTGCATGTTGGATGCATCACAGTCTTAGGGACAGCTAGCTCAGTGAAGCACTTTTCATAGTCTCTCATCCTCTCCCTATCTCACTGTCCCCTCCCCGCTACTTCCCTCCTTCCTCATACACAGACACTCCTCAGGTATCTGTTAATACCTTGGCACTAGTGTCCCTCTCAGGCTCTATTTCTAGTGAACCCCAAGAAAAGAGAAGGCAGCCCATAAGACAGCAAGCTTCACACTTGCAGAAGCGGGTACTCAGCTGACACCTGGGAACCCTTCTGTCCTTGTCAATGTCACTGGCCTTCAGACTGTTGTTCCCACCATCACTGTCCTTTTTTTTTTTTTTTTTTTTTTACCCAAAGGCATGTCTTTTTCCTCTTGCAAATGACCTTAAGCATCCTTTCTTGTTGACAGGATCTGCCTTTCTACTTACCACCCCGCTCATAGCCACTAAAAGAAGCCAAGACAAGTCCATGACATTTTCATTTGTGAAAAACTTGATATCTGGCTAAATGAATGGAAAACAAGAATCACCCTACATGTCCTTTGTTGTTCTTGTATACTTGGGAGGTGTCTCCATGCTCTTCCCTGTCAATACAGAACTCAATCCCATGAGGGAAGCCAGACTTGTCGGTGGTGGAAGGAAGAGAATTTGGAATACCAGTGTTTGTAATCTTTCAATAAAGGTCCTTTGCTGACTTCTGTCCTGGCCTCTTTTTTTTTTTCTACCCACTTCAGTTCTCTGCACCTCTCTAGGGCAACCCAGGGTGATGTGGGAGAACCACTGAAGTCCTAGTGTTGGCTGGAAGATCAGAAGGTCTGAACACTGGCCAGGGCCTGGCTGTACCTCACAGGGCCAGCTCTGATCGGCAACCTGCTATTCAAGGATGTTCACCACAAGGTGCTAGCTGATAGCCATTTAACCACTCACCACTGCTGAGACCAAACCTTCCCACTCTGCCTTACTTTCTGCTTGTTTAAAAAAAAAAATGAAGTGTCCTCCAGAATTCCAATCTGAGAAATCCTGCCATTGACAGTCTCTCTCCAGTCTTCTAATGCTGGCCCTCAGAGTCCTCTCCTGCTTCCCTCCCTGGGTCTTTCTTCCTTTCCTTGTAGACTAAATCCAAACCTCAGTGCCCTGTCTCTTTGTCTTTTCACTCCCCTCACTGGGCTCTGACATCAGACCCTGCAGCTTCTCTGACTACATTTCCTTCCACATATCCTGGAGCTCAGGGCCCAGTCCCCTGTCTCCCTGGGAGACGACTGTGCTCGTGGAAGCCCTGGCTATCATGGCAGCTCCCGCACTCTCAGCAATCCCTGCTGGAGTTAAAGCAGAAGGCTGTGTACATCCAAGTCCCAGCATTTTGATCCATACAAGTCCTGGGTCACACCTTCAAGAGTAAACCCTTGCAAGCCCCTAGTAGCTTCCATCCCTTCTCTCCTACCTGCCACTCTCAGGAATGTTCTTTTGAGGGTCTGCTGTGTCTCCTGGGAGGGCAGGTCCTGAGATCTACGTGAGACAGTCACTAGGCCTGAGATTCTTCCTACTGTTCACTCTCAGTTACTAAAGAGACAGAGACTCCAGGGAGCAAGGGACACAATACTGTAGTGGCTCTACTCACACCCACAGTCTCTCTTGACATAAATCCCTGGCAAAGCCATGGCTGTTTGACCTCACTGATGCCTTATTCCCTCCTAAGCCAGGCAACTTTCTAAATGAGGGTAGGAGAACCCACTTTGCTGGTGTTCTGTTTGATTCGTTTTCATTAGAAAAGTACAGACTGTAACAAATCAAACAGTACAAACATATTACAAGTAGTGTGGATCATCTGCCTCTCCATCAGCTGCAGTCCTCTCGCTTCATAACTTCTCACAAAAGATGGGAAAGGGTCCAGTAGACGACTGGGTGGGAGAAGTTCCTGCTGCAAGGTCTGATGACCTGAGTTGTTTGTTCCCTGAGACCCACATGGTAGAAGGAAACAATTTCCACAACTTGTTCTGTGACTGCTATGCAGTAAGGACACACACACACACACACACACCTTTAACCACAGGAAATTTTATACTGGCCCAGATTCTGTCTGTATTAGGTAGAGAGGCCTCTACTTCTCCTTCTCTCCTCTTCCATGTGTGTAGGAGGGTCATGCTCTGTGTCAGAGGTCAAAACCTTACAGGCTTAAGGACCCTCTGTAATACTGCTGAGCAATCTATAGACGTATGCAGCAAGCAGACAGGCTTTTCATAGGAAATAAGGAAGAGCATGTATCTCTCTGAGCAGCCACTGCACAGTATGTTCCAGCGGAGAGCCGAGAACTCAGACATTAGCTGAAACTGATGATGAGAGACTTTGGCCTACTCTGGGTTATGTCTTAATAACTGAGAACAGTAACAGGTGCCTTGACCTGAGTCTGAACAAAAAGAGAAGAAGAAAAGGATCCAATGAGAATTCCTATCCATGAGGGCTCAGATTGCTTCCTCTCCAACTTGTGGTTCTCAGGTCAAAAGTACACCATGTTAAGAAACAGATACGAACAAAGTCAATTCTCTCTAGATGAATGGACTTTAAAATCAGGTTCAATTTTTCCCCCACTGGCAAGAAATAAGAAATAACACTTAGACCCACAACTATAGATACTGAAATTATTAGATAAATAATATCAAATAAGTATGTCTAAGAAAGAAAAACTGGTCCCAAAAATATGATAAATAAGAGATTATAAACAATAGCTAAGTAAATGTGAAGAAAAGAAAATGAAATCGAAGTTAAAAAAATAAAATACATTAAAAATTTAAATTCCCTGGGTGGTAGTAGCACATCCTTTAATCCCAGCTCTTGGGAGGCAGAGGCAAGTGGATCTCTCTGCGAGTTTAAGGCTAGCCTGTTCTAGAGAGTAAGTTCCAGGAAAGATAGGGTTACACAGAAAAACCATCTTGAAAAAATATATTCATTTATTTATTGACAGACTGAATGATAGAATAAATATAACTAAAGAAAAAAGTAAACTGAGGATAAGAAGCAAAAATATATAGAAACAGAGGGAAACTGACTATATGAAACTGGGAACGATGCTTGGGAAACCACGCGGGAACACAGCAAGAAACTCTGAGTGAAGTTAGAGCTCCAGAAGCAGTGAAGAGAGAGTGTGAGACAGGAAACATACCCGACATAACACCTAAGAACTTTTCAGACTCCATGAAAGACAAGAATCCTAAGCTCCAGTCAGACTTCAGAAATTTCCATCTAAAGAAGAATTTACAGCTATAGATCCAAGCTGTTGAACCCAAATATCATTTAGTGCCCAAATGATAGAAGACAAAGAAGCTAGACTTTAAATGTTCCCACAAACCCCAGCCCTGAGCCTTCCTATGCCTCTCATCTAGAGCAGTAATTTCATGAGCAACGATGTTCAGAGTGAGCACACATATGGCACCTTCATGATGGATGCTCTTCTCCCATCTGCAAACCAGAAGCAGAAGGCTCCAACCTGTGAAGCCTACCTACAGATTAGAGCTCTCAAAGTTTCAGTGTCTAAAACCAAAACACCCCAAGCAAACCAAAAACAATTGTGTAGAATAAGGCAGAGAAGGCTAATTATTAGACAGTGACTTATTTAGTGATTCACTTAAAGCACTGCCTGTACCGTGTGGTTTGCCAAGCATGATTTCACTTGCTACCTGGGACAGAATGACCTGAAGGAATAGCTGAAACAATGGGTCATTGCCCTTAACAACCTGACGCTCTGGCTTACTTGCTCACCCCACCTTGTGGTTTTAAAGCATGAAGTGAAAATACAAACTGGACACAATACCAAGCCCTTTTGGGAACTGTTGTCATGGCGTTGGTCCACCAGTGACTGACGCCTCCTCTCTTCCACTGTCACTGGTGTCTGAGCACTTATTCTAGAGAGATTCCCACAACAACAAAAATCCTGCAGGCACTTCTGGAGCTCTGCTCTCAGCCCTGCATGGAGAGCCACACAGAAGCACAGCCCCAGACTCTGGCCCAGTTGCTTCCCCAGGGAAGAACGTGGTCAGGGCACCAATGCAGCACTCCTTCCTTCCACATGAATATCCTGTCTCCTCACTTTTTCACCCAGGTCTCCTCAGTCTTTCTGGGAATTTCTAGTTCCTGGAAACAAGGACTCAGAAGTTAATATATTGCTTAGACTGCACTGATAGAAAGAGCAGAACCAGGGAGCAGATTTGGACTTCACCGTTCTCACACACCACTACCACACCCACCACCCCTGTTTGGCTTCTGGCTGGTTACTTAACGTCTCTGAGTTTCCCTATCTCTAAATCAGGACCTTCACTGAATCAGACCAAACTAATCTAGGATGGGGGAGGGAGAATAAAGGGATAGGGGGAGGGAAGGAGATCAAATGCATCTTAAATGCATTTGAACAGTTCAATCAGAGCATCACATACCACAACGAGAATCCCTGCTCCACTCCAAGTCTCCATCCGGTCCATTCCCCCTTTACTGTCCCCTTCTTCCAAGTGTGACACCTCTTTGGCAGCTCTAGATTCTGTTTTGGAGACTTGGAAGTGCACACCAGAAACCTAACAGAGGACGCAGAACATTACTGCCTCCAAAATCATGCTCAGTGGCCCAGCCTAGGTCACATGCTTAGCCCTAACTCAGCCCTTGAATGCCTGAGAATGAGTCCCCACACCCTTCTGTATCTGAGTGTTGGAATTCTGTATTTGGAGAATTCTCCCAGAGAAAGTTGTCTGTTAAAGCCATTGTATCTAATAAACGAACCTAAAACTTGGTGGCTTGAAATAACAGCCATAATTATCAGGTCTTTGTGCTGACAATCAGGGCGTGGCTTCACTAGAGGACTGACTCCAGGGTGTCTTTGGAGGTGGCAATGTAGCATGAGACAAGGCTGAAGTCACCTGTAAACTGCTGAGCTGAGGGTTCAGCTTCCAAGTTCATCTACATGGTGATGGGTCAGCCTCTGTTATGGTTTGTATATTCTTGGCCCAGGGAGTGGCACTATTAAAAGGTGTGGCCCTGTTGGAGTAGGTGTATCACTGTGGATGTGGGCTTTAAGACCTCATCCTTGCTGCCTGGAAGCCAGTCTTCTGCTAGCAGCCTTCAGATGAAGATGTAGAATTCTCAGCTCCCCCTGCACCATGCCTGCCTGGATGCTGCCATGCTCCCACCTTGATGATTATGGACTGAACCTGTAAGCCAACTTCAATTAAATGTTGTTCTTATAAGAGTTGCCTTGGTCATGATGTCTGTTCACAGCAGGAAAACCCTAACTAAGGCAGCCTCCATCCCTGGGGTTGTCCAGTTCCTGCTTAGCTGCAATCTTCATGCATGCAGGGACCTCCTCAGACCTGCTCTCCACCTTGTAGCTTGTGGGTCCCAGAGTGAATTCTGAGTGGAAAAATAAGAAAATAGACCCCAAGTCATGAGGCTAAGAAGAAACCAAAATTCAAATTCATTGTTACTTCTGTAAGCTGTCAACACCAGTACACACAAGAGTATAAGAGTGTCATTTGCTGGTGTGAGGACCACTGGGAACCATGATGGAGACCATAATCTTCAGATGACCTGGAAAGGACCACACAGACTGAGGCAACCACTTTTTGTCTCCCTTTGCCCAGATCTGTCAGGTTAAAAAGAATGAAAGCCTGAGTCTAGGGAACTCCTGTGAGTCTGAAGAAAACTGGCATGGTGAATTGAGCAAGAATCTGATGGTACCAAGAGGCAGAAGGTTGATTTTCACTAAGAAAAGGGGATCAATCTGAATCCTGTGCCTCAACAAATGTCTGAAACTTACAGTTCAAGGAAGGCCCCAAGGCTTGTACCCCCTAGTCCAGAGTCCAGGCCCAGCCTTCTACATGAGCACCAGCAGCTTTTTACAGAACATGGAATTCCAGTGAACTGCCACTCAGAAACAGAAAGTGGATCATGGTCCAATCCATGGATGGTTCAGAGCCTAGCAAGGGGCAGGTCAAAGATGACCACCATACAACAGATCTAAGACAAAGCTTGGAGAAGAAAGACCTGGGTCAAACCCCAACACTCCTACTCAAATTTCTGAAAAATGTCAGGCTGCTCATTTAGCTTCTCTGGGCTCAGCATCCACATTTGTGAGATGCGTGCACATAAAGTGTTTCCTATTCCAGTCTCCATCCATCTCTTGCCCCTGTGATATTCTGGTGAGATGACTTAGGATCCCAGATCCCAAGCCCAAAACAAACACAAACTACAACCAGACTTCTCCCAGGCAGTTCCTCAACTCTGTTCTCTCTGTTGATGATGCCAACATTTTATTGTCTGTTATATGGTCCCTAATACAGTCTACAAAATAAAGGAATCTGACAGACATTCACAAACCTCTGGACCTTCCCTCTAAGAAGCACAGCTTTCCTCAATGTTTGCTGGGGAGACACTGGGACTTCAGTTCATTCACACACACACACACACACACACACACACACACACACAACACACTGCCCCATGTCTATGCTCCAAAGGCTTTGCCCCTCTCAACTTCATCTCTTCTAGGTATTTTCTCAGCAAATGTCAGTTCCTTCTTAAGACACACACTTTCCTGATCAAAGGAGGAAGCAGACACAAACGGCCTTTGTCTTCCCTAGAAATGGCTGTTTGTGTCTGCTTCCTTTGTCTTCCCTAGAAATGGCTGTTTCCTAGTCTGTGCAGCTCGAGTGAACACAGAGAGGGTTTAAAAGTAGGATGAGCTTCACAAGTTCAGAAAGGAATGGGTGTAGCTGATGAGTCTCTCAGGCACTTCCCACAAAGATGCATACGCTAATTCTCCCATCTCTTGATGCTCTCTTGTCACTGTGTTGGCATGCTGCAGAATGGGGATCAACCATAGAAAACTGAACCTTGGAGCTAGAAGCTATAATAGTGTGAGGTCTCGGGAAGTAGCACTCTTGGTCCCAGGCTGAAGAACTAGTGAATTTGTTTCCAAACAAAAGAAACCAAGTCTTTATAATGATCCAGGGATCAAATTGAACACCTGACCTAAATCCTGTAAGTGACACTGGCTGATACCCAAGTACCAATCAGGTCAGGGTTTCCCTTGCTCAAAGGAACCATTTGGGTTCTGTTTCTCATTTTTTTTTTGTTTTGTTTTTGTTTTTTGTTTTTCGAGACAGGGTTTCTCTGTGTAGCCCTGGCTGTCCTGGAACTCACTCTGTAAACCAGGCAGGCCAGACTCAGAAATTCGCCTGCCTCTGCCTCCCAAGTGCTGGGATTAAAGGCATGTGCCACCACTGCCCGGTGTGTTTCTCTTTACCCAGAATACAAGATTTAGCCATCACTGGGAAAAGCAGAGAGCAACGGGAAATGCCAGGACTGTCTTGGCTCCAGGCCTCATCGAATAGCTCTGATTTCTGTCCCCTGTGCTTAAGTAGCTGAAAGCATTGCCAATAAATACAGTCCAGTGTGTCATCAGCCAAAACGATTCTACAAGTGTTTTATTCAAGAAGGAAATTGTATTCAGGAAAATAAAAATTTGCATTTCATATAAAAATGAGAGTCCAGTGGGTGCAAAGGAGAGCCAGCAAGGTTAGTGAGCACATGTGGTTTGTAGTCCACATCAAGAAAAAGTGCAGACAGAAGGAGAAGGGGAGGCTATCTTCAGTGCACATGCAGAAGGCAGGTGGCTTGGTGACAGAACCATCTCCAAGAGTTTTTTAGAGTGTTTGGCCAAGAGAGAGTCCTGTGTGCCTTCTTTCTCCAAAATAAATATTTTAATTCACCTTGCTCCTATCTGACCTGTGTCTCGAGTGATCAAGACCTAGATGTAATCCTGTTTCCTCTCAAATTCTAACTGAAGTGACCAAAGAGAGCTAGTATGAGCTGGGAACCTCCTATCAGCAGCCATCAGATCAAGAAGGGAAAGTAGACTCTTCAGTCAGGTCTGGGCCTGCTAGCCACAACTTTCTCAGGACAGCACCCCTTGGCCGTCTCCATGGATGACTGGCTCTGAGTTTCCCTCCTTCCTGTGTCCTGAGCCTATACTGACCTCTATGGCCCCTCTTCCCAAGACTCCTTCCTACTTACCTCATTCCCTGTCCAAGGAGGCATTCCTCCTTGTAGATGAAGCCCCAATTTCATTCATCTTCAAGTACATAACAAGTTTGAGGCCAACCTGGGCTACATGATGACAGAACATAGAGAGGAATGGTAGGGAAGAGAGGAAGGAAAGAAAGGGAGAAGGGGAAAAGAAAAAAATTTAATTGGATATTTATAATTCATAAATAATTAAGAAAAATCAATGACTTGTTTAAAAAAAAAAAAACAGGCAAGGGACTGGAGAGATGGCTCAGTGGTTAAGAGCACAGACTGCTCTTCCAGAGGTCCTGAGTTCAATTCCCAGCAACCACATGGTTGCTTATAACCATCTAATGGGATCTGATGCCCTCTTCTGGTGTGTCTGAAGAGAGTGGCAGTGTACTCATATACACAAAATAAATAAAATAAGTCTTTTTTTAAGAAAGGAAGGAAGGAAGAAAAGAAGGAAGGAAGGAAGGAAGGAAGGAAGGAAGGAAGGAAGGAAGGAAGGAAGGAAGGCAGACAAAACAAATTTATTCACAGCAGAAATAAAGGAGAAAGGGAGTGTAGACTGGAGGAAGAAGGGGAGGGTAGATTGGCTATGAGTTTGGACTACACAGTTGCATTGTTGCGGGGTAGGACTGGGAGGGAGCTAGAAGTTGAGCCCATAGCCCATGGGACCCCTGGGAAGCTCTCTGATAGTTCTCATGAAATTATCATGTATACTAAAAGCCTTTCCCTGCCATATTCTTTCTCTTTGTTCCTGTCCAAGATTCAACTACTCCTTCCCATATATGCTCCCACTACAAGGTGCTGTCCCTCACTTGAGGTCAGGCCAACCTTCTGTCCCTGTATCACCAACAATGGCTGCTCCTTAGAGAGATATCTTTAGTAGTTACTTTCTGCCTCCCCTCCTCTCACTCAGCCTTCTCGAGTCTAAAGAAAACCCACATCTAAGCATTAGGATGTTCTTAGAGTTACAGATCCCAGAACATCTGGTGACCTTCAGATGACATCAATATATGTCAAGCCCTCCCTGTTCTTTTGTCTTGTGTATCAGCTAACATAAGCTTTTAAATAACTGCGAGGAAAAGATGTTTGTCTAAAGAATTGGAGAAACCAGACCTAGAGTATCAAGATCGTTTGTGATGTTCTGGTGAAGGGGCCATAAAAAGACACACTCCCTGCATGAGGGACCCTGCTCTGTGCAGTCTTCCTGTCGATCGCTCTCTATAACTCCTTTCTTTCTGCTGAAACACTTTCACAAGCCTGCATTCCATACGATGGTCTTTAGGGAAGGTATCCCCCTATTTTCTCAGGGTTCGTTGGTTTCCTTCATACCAGCTCTTGTCCCCAGAGCATTGCCTTTGAGTGTTGCATAAGGCATAAATCTCATAACATTCAGATATTGAACTTTGAGCCCCCAAAACGTAACTCTCCTCATAAGTTATCTGCTTCAGATGTTTCACTATAGTAACAGAAAGTCCCCTGATACAGAAAACATGTTTTTAAAAAATTACCCCACCACCAGTTTAAAAAAATGCATTTTTGATCCATTGGCAAGTGTTTTCTTAAGATATAATAATATGTACCAATGGCCAGAAATGTAACGTTAGATTAGTAAAGATAGAAATTTAATCATTCACTAACAGCAACATGTGACCCAGTTGAATCTTTCTAGAAAACAATTTATCAATATGTAATATAAACCTTTAGTGTATCTTCCAGCTAGGTATGGTGGCACATCCCTGTAATCTCAGCATTTGAGAGTCTGAGGCTAAACTGTGAGGATTACAAGTTTGAGGCCCACTTTAGTTCCACAGTCCAAGCTTTAGTTAAATAGTAAATAGCACGCACGCGAGTGCACACATGTATGAGAGGATGTGCCTTCCTTTGTTCACTTCTGTTTACTAAGTAAATAATAGAGATGTGGGTCAAGGTTTATTCACAAATGCATGCTACAGTGTAGCACATACTTTTGAAATATCTGGAAGACCTAAGATTCCCCCAAAGAGGGATGCCTAGATGTATTATTTGATGTCCACATGAAAGAATACCAGGAACTATGAAAGGCATATTTCCAAAATAAGGAAACAAAGAGGGAAATTTGGGAGCAGTAATGTGGGGAGGAAAAACAGAGGAGGAGAGTCGATGTTAATCCCACTGGATGAGAATAAGTCACTATCATAGTTTGTGATCCACATTTAAAACAAGCTTTATTTAATACTGGCCAGGATGTTGGACAATGGTCAGATACATATCTGGGATTCTCAGAGAATGGATTGGAATTATGTTATAAATGCAAAGCCCACAGGCTATGTACTTCCTACTCTCAGCCAGTTAGAGAAAGCATACACCCTAATGTACTTCCTGACTATGGACCACTCACCTACCTGTGATCAAGCATATCCTATGCAGTTGGGGCAACCAAACTTGTCTCGGAAGTGGACACATGACTTGTTATCTTACATGAACAAACGTCCCAGCATTCCAAGAAGTTATCTGTCCTTGGGCAAGTGGGGTTTACAGATTAGCGATATCTTGTTTTATATATCTCTTAAGTATCATAATTTAAACTTAAAACATAACTTTAGCCTCACATTAGAAGAGCACCATGAGCAAAATACAAAAACATAGAGGAAAATCTCATTATAAAATCCATTATTTTGCATATTAAAAATTAATCTTTAAAAGTCTAATAAGATAATAATTGGGTATAAAATAGGCCCTACTCTATTTTATAGAAATCTGGATACTCAACCAGGTATGCTTCCAATATCATGGGTGTGTCTCTGTGCGTGTTTTATGAAAGAAAGCAGGTCACAGTACAAAATAGCACTTTGTAAGCAAGAACAACTGTCCAAAGTAATGGGAACATGTAGCTACTGAATGTTCAGCAGTAACTAGGATATCTACTGAAGAAGGCTCAGGGAATATTGTTGAGGAGAGATAGAAAGAATGTAAGGGCCAGAAGAGGGAAAGGAATACCATAAAACACTATCTTCTGGACATGATTTGGCTGTTGCATTCATGAACTCACAGCAACACTAGCACCTGCACAAACCTGGGCCATCAATAGTTCCTTAAGGGTATTGTGATGGTTTGTATATGCTTGGCCCAGGGAGTGGCACTATTAGGGGGTATGGCCTTGTTGAAATAGGTGTGTCACTGTGGGCATGGGCTTAAGACCCTCACCCTAGCAGCCTGAAGTCAGTCTTCCACTAGCAGCCTTCAGATGAAGATTTGAAGAACTCTCAGCTCCTCCTGCACCATGCCTGCCTGCTCCCACCTTGATAATAATGGACTGAACCTCTGAACCTGTAAGCCAGCTCCAATTAAACAACCTTTATAAGACTTGCCTTGGTCATGATGTCTGTTCATAACAACATACCCTAACAAAGACAGGTATGGAAGGGAATTATGAGATCCCACCCATATTTGAGGACCTATTGGTAGTAAATGGGCTGGGGGAGGGAGAGTCATACTCCTCAAACTGGTAGAAGGGACTTGGTCAAAGGAGAGGAGAATAAGATAGGATAATGATGAAGAGATGTGACCAAAGGACACAGTATATGTTCAAAATTGCAAGAGTAAATGAGATTTCAAAAAGTATGTATTTATGTAAGCAAATGAATGGATGGAAAAATGAATGAATGAATGAATGAATGAATGAATGAATGTGAGGAGTCAGTTCTCAAATTATTTGCATTTTCTTTGGATTGGCAAGTTAAAGATCTTGTTTCCCTTACCTAACCTCTATAGTAGAAAGCATGTCACTACATTGAGGAGGGAGGAGCACAGCTTGAATGATTTCCTGAACCTAAGGCTTCAGTGTGAATCACAGAAGGGAACTGAGGCTGGAAATGACAGAACAACCTTTCACTCTGAGAAGGCAGCTTCAACCTAAGTGCATACTTGTCAGAGGTTTCCTGTGGCAGCTGATGCCACTTCTTGAACCTATGCAAGCCTGGGCCAAGAGCCTGCTGTGATGTGCTAAGTCCCTCAGGAGAGAAAACTAGATCCACAGCAGCCCACACCTCCAAATGAGGCTCCTGTTCCCTAAGGTCCCTTTGGCACTTCACCACTTAGAGCAGAGTTACTCTCCACTCATGGCCTCCTAACCCTTCGTCCTCTCAGACACCACAGACCTACCTAACCTCAAGTTCCACAGCTCCACCATAAGCCTCTACACTCCTCACTACCCAGCCTGCTTTCTGGTGACCATTTACATTCCAAAGGCTTGATCCCCACTCTGGAATGATAGCTCACAGTTTGAATTTTGCTCTGTGAATGTGTGAGACTTCAAGGAAAGCATGAGCTCACCGTATCTGCTGCTGTGTATACTGGAACAGGGGTCAAGAACATCCATTCCACTCTTCAGCACCGTGAACAAAGAGAAGCAGAGACAAACAGGTAAGAGACCAGTGTGTCCCACTTTGCCTGGTTCTTCAGGCAAAAGTACAGAAAAGTTTCTTATTCACCCTGGGGAGCAAACAAAATCCTTCGGCAAGAATATACAACATCCTCTACAGATTGGACAAAGGCCCAGATACTAGGGGAATTCTGTAAATATAATGTTATTTATCTGGCAGCTAGAGAATCAGTTTCGATATTTAAATATTGTCCAAAGCAGAAACAGCATCTCCCATGGTACCAGCCAGACTTCTTAGTCTCCAGGAAACAAAGCCCTTTGTGGGATCTATCCTCTTTGTTATAGTACTACCTTACATATCTGCCCATACAGTAAAACTGAACTTGGAAGCTCCCACCTCAGTATTAGGGCTCCCTGTGCCTCACTTGTGTAGTAGGAATAAGTTTCTGTTAAACACACCAAATTCTAAAGTGATAGATATTTTCTATTTATAAATATTTTCTAGTCTTCTTCATACTGATTGCTGAAGGCCAAAAGGCAAATTCACATTCAAACCCTCATGCAAACCGGACAATGGAATAGAGTCTTATAGAGTCTTGTCATCAGCCCTGGCCAATGATCATTTCATTGATTATTATTATTATTATTATTATTATTTATTATTTTGCTTTGGCAGGATGTGGTGATACACACCTGTCATCCTGGCACACCAGGGCTGACTCAGAAGGAAGGCATTTGAGGCAAGCCTAGGCTATGTAGTTAAATTGTGCCTAAATAACTGGATAAAGGTGGGGCTGAAAAGATGGCTCAGTGGTTAAAGCACTTACTGCCCTTACAAAGGACTCGAGTTTAGTTCCCAGCATTAATATTTAAGCAGCTAACACCTTTCTGTAACTACAGCTCCAGAGGAACCAAAACCCGCTTCTGACTTCTGCAAGCACCTAAATGAATGTGCAAATACCTTCACAGAGACACACACATTGACACATAATAAAAATAAAGTCTTAAAAATGGAAAAAAAAAATGCCGGGCAGTGGTGGCTCACACCTTTAATCCCAGCACTTGGGAGGCAGAGGCAGGCGGATTTCGAAGCCAGCCTGGTCTACAGAGTGAGCTCCAGGACGGCCCGCGCTACACAGAGAAACCCTGTCTCAAAAAAACCAAGCAAAACAAAACAAAAAAATGGAAAAAAATAAAATTTAAAAAAAGAAAAAAGAAAAGCTCACACAAGGACTGTGGTGTAGTTCAATGGTAAAACGCTTGATCCATGTCCTCAAGACCCTGTTCTCAATCCCTAGCAATGCAAGAGAGAGAGAAGGCTGAGAGGACAGAGAGAGGAGAAAGAATGAGACCTTAGAGATAGGACACAGAGAAAAAAGAGGAACAAGGAGAGCCACAGAGACTAGAGAGAAAGGAACAGAGGGAGGGAGAAGACTGGAGGGTACAGAGACGGGAGAGTCTGAAGACAAAATGTATCCTTTAAAGAAATGCCCCTACAATGACCTACTTCCTGCAACAAGCCCAGCCTCCTGATAGCTCACTCAGCTATGAATTCATCAACTGATCAATCCATTAGGTTAGAGCTCTCCTGATCCAACCACCTCTCAACAGCCAAGTCCTCGACACCAGAGCCTTATAAAAGCCAAACCACAGGTGCTGTCCATCATCTTCCCTGGGGGAAGAGAACTGCCCTAGAGCACTGGCAAGCGTGAGACTAGCTGTGTCAAGCCACACCCTGCCACCTCCCATCAGGCAACATGGGAAGTTAAGAATACAGATTAGCTATGTAGGTCTTTAGCCTCAGTTTCTCCTACTGCAATACAGGAATAATATAAAATCTTCAGGGCTGATAGTAAGGAGTCAGCATGTACATGAGCATATATAAAAGGCACATAGTAGGTATACAGAAATAGCTGCAGTTAACACATATAGTAAAAGGGAAATAGGGTAGAAATAATACAGAGAAAGTACATGGCCCTCCACCTTCTTAAACTGTTTGACTTGTCCTGTGATCAATGACCACAGGACCCCACGATAGGAAGCCCATGTGAGAAGAATTGAACCATGATAGAAATTATCCCCTATCTCCCTCCTCCAGCAACAGAATACTTGATGGGTCATGGTGTCACAGCCCTGCCTTCCTCTCCAGTCTCTTGGTGACCATCTCAGTAAATGAGCTGTTCCTATCCACAGGGCCCAAGATCTAAGGAAATACTGAATAAGCACATGGGAGCAATAGACAAGATCTAAACGGAGAGAACTGGAGAGATCCTTCAGCCAAAGAGCCCTGGAGACAAAGACAGGCTCCATTCCCTGAAAATGGCTTGTGATGGCTCAGAGATAAACCTCCTCCTGTTCTCTGCACCCAGATACTGCAGCCACTCCAGGCACCTTGAGAAGCCGTTTTCTTGCCTCTGAGTGAACTTCCCTTCTTAGGTCCACTTTAATAACCACGTCTGCAAAATTCACACAGCAGAAGTTGAAACTGGAGTCCTTGTTCATTAAAGCAATAGGAGTCACACTGCAATTCCAATTTGAGAATCTTCTTGAAAATCTTCCATGAGGAAACTATTGTTTAAATTCTTCAGGAATCAGATAAGTGAGGCCAAGGTACCGGATGTGATTAAGATACTTAGCTATCCAACTTCTTCTACCCATCCCCCACCCCTCCCCCTCCTGGTACAGTTCATATTTTCATTAGTCAGGATGTTCTACAGACTCTCCAAACTCAATTCAAATGAGCCCAGAATCAACTCAGCAGGGAGTCATGACCAAGGCAAGGATGGAGCTAACTGCAGAACTTACTGGGCCCCTCAGCTCTCTCTTCCTCTTGTAGCTCCTTGCTGGTGCCTTCATTTCCTTCAGGCTGACTTTCCCCGGGACTATTGATTTCATATCCTCACAGTACTCTGACCTTGGGAGAAACTGACTTCCCTCCCCTGCTCCATCAGAGGCTTTGATTTCCTTGGGCTTCACTGGGGTCTTATCCTTTTGGTCTGGGGTCACATTCTGCTTCCGTTCCACCAGAAAGAAGTAGAGCAGACAAAAACAGTTCAGGGTCACTTCAACTTCCTCTGTCACAGCTCTTGATACTGATACACAGACACTTATCCCTGAAAGTGTACTCCCCAAATGCTGCTTTTCTATGGTCCCCAAAGTCTGGGTTAATAAACATCCAAAATTGTTTCATCTCTGTTCTGCCCTTACAGATCCATGCGTCTTTTCTCAAATGGGCTTAAATATATGCAATTGAATGTACTTTATGAAATCGTGTGTCTAGAAGGCTGAATTTTAATCTAAGAAAATTGTTTCAAGTTATTATAAGATAACTCAAAGGCATTGCTGTCAATCACTCTCTTAGTCAATTCTCCTCTGATTCGAGATATATTCAGGGAACTTCACCCGGAGCATTTATGGTAATGTGTTGCACCAAGTTATACAACCATATTCCCTTAACCTCAGAAATCACAGACTTCCAAAAATAGTGTCAGGGGGAAAAGATGGAGGATTTAAAGCAACACAAAAGCCAAGCCCTACTCTGTTCTTTGCGTTCCTATTCCTTCACCTTCCATACGTAGAGAGAGCAAGAGAGTCAGACAGTAAGAAAGCACTGGAGAAAGAGAAGCCTTGCCAACAGCACTCTATTTGGAGGGGAGTTAAGGCCCATATTGGAACCTTGGCTCCCAGTGCAGTAGAGTTCAGAGCTGGGTTTTTGCAAGGCGATTGCATCATAATGGTTCTGCCTTCTCTTGATATGTCCAAAGCATGACTGTATTACCAGAAGACAGTGCAAAACGGGAGACAGGGGCCTAGTTGGAGGTAGTAATTTTTTACAGTTCTGAAGGCCAGAAAGGCCAAAATCAAGGTGCCAATCTGGGGTAAGGACATCTGTTGAATTGGTATGTGTTGTAGGGTCTTCAAAAAATAAGATGCTGCCACAGTCTGCCCTTTCTGCACTCCTCCCCTCCCCTACTTTTTACCTCTTGCAGCCAAATCCATTTTTAGAGAAACATCTCCATGAGGAAGATATCCATTACTTCCTCCTGAATACTGATTGCCTGAGATGCCTACGATCAGAATTGACACATGGCCACATTCACAGGTATCCACTGATGTGTCTGCAATTCCAGTTTCCAGTCACCTACATATGTCCCCATTGCTTCTCAAAGCCAGAGCAGGGACTATGGCTTCTTTACCTCGTTGGTCCCTGTGGAACAAAGAATCTGAGCCATTGCAAAGGCTTCAGAGATGCTGTGGACTGAGCTTTTATACAAATGCTGAGCACCTGGTGATACTTCTGTAGTATATGTTCATAGTCCCAAGTGAGAGACTAAAGGGAACCACTCTCAACACACACCAGGCTTATACATTCTAGCTGAAAGAGCTCAGCAACCTTTGCAAGAACAGAACCCTGGACCATCTTTAGAAAGTAGCTGTTCCTTCTGCATTTACCCTATGTATTGGCTAGGTGCCTAAAGCAAACCACAATACGGAACAACAGATGCAATAGGAGCCATTCACATTTAAATATTTTTAAAATATATTTTAAATTTTAAAATATTTTTTAGATCTTTAAAATTAAATATTTTAAAAGAGAGGAGAAAGAGAAAAGGGAGATCAAGAGTCTAAGGCCAGTCTCTGCTATACAGCAAACTGAAAGCCAACCTAGGCCAACCTAGGCTACAAGGTCTGTCCACAAAAGAAAAAAAAAATGTAACGAAGTCTTTTTATTATTGTTGTTGTTGTTGTTAAGAAAATCAAAGTGAGCTGTAGGGGCTGGAGGCTAGAGTGGTAGTCTTCTTGTTTTAAAAGCTGTTGGATATTGTTTAATGCAAGCATGGATTCCATTCCTGGTTTAACAATGTTCTAAAATCTCTTCCTTAGCTCTTTACAACAGACGGTCTTTCTCCTGGTTTTTACCAGTGGCTAACTTGACTGATTTTTATCTGGTGTGCCCAGGCAGCAGGCTGCTTCCTACTTAAAGATGAGGCCCAGCCTAGGAAAGACATGACAGTGTGCCCTTCAGGCCAGCTACTCCATTCTCTAGGATGGTGTGGGACATGCCCATTCTCTGACACTGTCCCTCCAGGGGTCTTTTTCTCAATGAGATGTGGAAGACCAGGATGAAGGAGGACGCTATGGAGGAAAGGATCCAGGGCTGCTTGGCCTTTTATTTTTTATTATTTTAGACAGAGCCTCAAGAGGATCGAGTGGCTCATGTGACTTCTGTCACTGTCAATGTACACAGATATGTCTAGGTCCAAGCTCTCACTCAGCGCAGGACATATACCTGTCCTTGTCCTCTTTATACAGATCTCCTTCAAAGGTGTATAGGCACAGTAGATGGTGTCATGACATAATACCTAGTATTGGCTTGGTAGAAGCCCTATGTCTCCTCTGCTCCCTTGCAGATGTCCTCGCTTTGTCCATTTCTCTGTGCCCAGGGGACTGAGCTGTGTGTTCCGTCAATCTCTCCCTGACCCTAGGCCTTCCTTCTGGGTGTGATCAATGCAAAGCCTACTGAGAGAGAGAGAGGAAGTTGAGCATTTGTCCTGCTGATTGTAAGCCTTTGAGCCATGGCTGTCTCCCTTGATCAGTTTGCTGTTCTTCCTTGGCTTCATCAGATCATCTCCTTCCAGAATTCTCAAATAACCTTGATATAGGCAGGTCATTTGTTTCTTGTGGGGAACTGGTAAGATAAGGTATTTCTCCGTGAGAACTCCCAAAGGGCTGTTTATCTCTGAGCTTTACGTAAAGACCAGAGGCATGTGTAAAGATGTTAATGCCCATTCCGTGTTGGAAAATTCTAGAAGATGCTGGACTCGGTAGCATAAATCTATAATCCTTACAACTCAGAGGAGGAGGCAAGAGGATAAGGAGTTCAGAATACATGAGATGGTGTCTCAGAAACACACAACACCTTGAAAAGGGAGGCAGAGAGGAGGAAAGAGAAGAATAGAAAAGAAAACAAAAGAGAAAGACAAAAATCTAGATGTATGATTTGAATCTTCATGTCCAGTGTATTAAAGGCTTTGATCTCTAACCCATGACACCAAGCCTTTATGTACTGGGAAGTACTGGAAACATTAAAAGACCTAGGGGTTGGAGAGATGGCTCAGTGGTTAAGAGCACTGATTGTTTTTCCAAAGGTCCTGAGTTCAATTCCCAGCAACCACATGGTGGCTCACAACCATCTGTAATAGGATCAGATGCCCTCTTCTGGTGTGTCTGAAGGCAGTGACAGTGTACTCACATAAAATAAATAAATCTTTAAAAAAAAAAAAAAAAGATGGGACCTAGCAAGAGATCTTTGGATCAACAGAACCATGCTTTTGAGGGTAAAGTGAGACCCAAATCATGAGACCAGACCTGCTCTGCCACTAGGATACTTAGCCTCATCACCCACACAAACCAAGAGGGGCACAAATGATCCTAGGAACACCTTCGGAATGGTGATCCATGATACCCTTCTCTCTTGAGAAGCTGATATCTGAGGCACTAGTGATCTGAGGTGGTAAAGACAAAGTCAACTGACACACATGTTCACATCCAAGCATGGCTGGAGCTCCTCCTTCCTAGAATCCTAGATAGAACCTGCGGACAGTGTAGCAAGAGGGATGAGAAAAGACCAGTCTGCATGGCTCTCTACATAACCTACATCTTGGACATGTCCTTCTTGCTGTGGGAAACTTACAGACCCTCAGCCTTCACTTTCGTATGCCTTTAGGCCAACTGCTTTCTATGGCCTCCATGTTCTGATCAAAACAAATGCTGGTGGGGCCAGATAAGGCTGCTTGTTACTGCTGCAGAAACTTCCCAGCCTAAGCCTGACAAGACTTATGAAACCTTCCATTGCCTTCCAACACGCTCACCTTCTCCTTGGTTGGAGTGCTTCTCTGCTCCCTCATCAAGGCCTTCCTAGTGGCATAATTACACAGCTCTGCCTAAGGTTAAACCCAGGAAGTCCAGGACCAATCTCTGATCTTGCACTTCCTGCCACTGATTGGAGAAGGGATTCTCTCTGGAAGCTGGAAGTTCCCAACAGCTTTTCCTTTCTGAAACACAGCAGAGTTCTGCTACCTTGCTGGTGAGCCCATGTAAAAAGTTTCAAACATAGTATTAGAAGAGAGGCATTTAAACTAGTCTTTCTGGAGGAACTCTGAATCCCAAAATGAATAAGCCTGACTGCCATACTATCCCTTAGTTCTCTCTCTCTCTCTCTCTCTCTCTCTCTCTCTCTCTCTTCTCTCTCTCTCTCTCTTTCTCTCTCTCTCTCTCTGTATAGTATATATGTCCATGTGTGTAGGTACATATGCACATATGTGTGCACAGGCCTCTACCATTTTCTGCCATGTTTTTCGACACAGGGTCTGAACCTGGAGCTTGCTAACTAACAAGACTGGCTGGCCACAAAACCCCAGACATCCTCTCGTCTCCACCTATCCAGGGCTAGGTTACAGACATATGCATAGAAAGCACTTTGCCCACTTAACCTCCTCCAGCCCTTGCAAGTTTGCAGAAGTTCCTTACTTTTTGAAGCTTCAGTGTTCCCTCCTGTGATAACAGTGCTTAACTATTTCAGTCTTAACAGTAAAAACTCAAATGCAATTACTAGAAAGGACTACATTCTTCTCTCTGAACAGTCTTCGAGAACTCAAAACCTGGCCTGGAACAGCAGAAAGAATAGATCAGTCAGGCAAAACACATCTGTGATCTTTTCTCTACACAGACAAAGTCAGTAACAGGGAAACAGCTGGAGGTTTGTCCTATAAACTTTCACGGATACCACCAGTCAATTCCTCATAGTCAAGTTAGCTCTTGACTATCAGAGGAAGATGACCTTTATTAAAATCATTGTTGTTGTTGTTGTTGTTGTTGTTATAGCTGCCTGTAAGCTATATTCCAGTAAGGGTACAACTCAGTCATAGAGTCTGTATTCTGCCAGAACACTGAAAAGTCCTCCTGAGTGGATGTGCTCACAGGGTACTAGGACAGATGTATCGAGGGAGAAGATTCAGAAAGCATGGAGTCACTGAAGGCTGGAAAGGCAGGTCTCTTCAGGCCAAGGGTGGGTGGGTTTGCCTCCTTTCACAGGAAATGGGTGAAGCCTCATTCGGAATTATTCCTCAGATGTTTTGTACAGTAGAGGAAATGTCTTCTGATAGCATGGAGCTATTGGTTTCCTGTTGTGAACTGGGAATTTCTGGCCTGCTCAAGAATGGACAGGAAGGGAAAGGGTAGTTACCTCTTGAAAGTTCTTGTTTAATGAAAATGCCAGTTCATGGGTTTCCAGCACACTCCAAATGGCCTGAAGGGAGACTGTGAATCTGGGAGAGGGCATGGTAAAAGGGGAGGTTTTGTGGGCAAATAGGCTAGTGATGTCTTATTTCTAAGAACATGTGCTGAGCAATTCTACATGCTGGGTGTTATAGTGTGGTAGCCAGGTAGACCAGATGGTTTGAGCAGCCTTCTTCCAAATAACAGGCAAGTGGTAGAAACCGATATAAATCTTTGGTTTTACGTAATACAAAGCTAAGATAGAGTTGAAGAGATATAATGTACTTAGGATTAATCTTTTCTGTGCACATATGCCTGGAGAGGCCGGGGTAGGGCAGGATAGCAAGTATCCTGCTCTGTCACTCTTCCTCCTTAGTTCCTTGAGTCAGAGTCTCTCACTGAACCTAGAGCTTGCCTTTTCTGCTAGGCTGGCTGGCTAACCCGCCCCAATGATACTCATATTTCTGTTGCACCCGTCATACAGTCCCACACTTCTCCCTGCTCCGGTGTTAGAGGCATGCTCAGCCACACCTGACTTTTACATGATGAGGATCTAGATTCAGGTTCGTCCATCTAGTGCTCTTACTCACTAAGCCATCTACTTTGTACCTTTGGAGTGGTCTTTACATGTTTGGGGGCTTTTCCCCCTCTCATTTTCCCTTGTTTATAATAATGCTGGGGAATCAAAAATCAGAGATTGAGGCTTCTTAGAGTGTGATAGTGAGTACTGAGCACAGCCTTTGTTCTGAATGCTTTCCACCCACGGCCTGACCTAGTGCCACACTGACCCAAAAATAGGTCTCTAGAATTCAGAAGGTAACAGTTTACTGAAGGCCATGATATATAAGACACAGAACTGGAAGCTAGCATCCCTCATTCCTTTCCTTCCCTCCATTTCAGACTCCTCCTCCAGTGAATTTTTGGGATGACCAGGTTTGCTATCTGCCTTGAGTTGAAGGGGACCTGAGGACCTGACTTATTCTTTTCTCAAGGTGTGTCAGGAAGCCTTTCTCCTTGATGTCCATATGAATTCCAACTTACTCAAGAGTTTTATTAACTCAGGGGAATTAATTAAACCAAAGAAATATTCAAGAATCCAAATTGGGAACAGTCCAACTTCTTTTTTTCTCCAAAGAAGTTTTTAAAAATATTGTAAGTCAATAGTTTATGAATAAAGTGCAGGAACCTACAGTGATGGACACTAACTGCTGTGCTTTCAGCACACGATCAGATAGTTGAATGGGAAACAACTATATATTGACAACTCTGACTTTTTTCTTAGCCCTTTATAGATGTTTATGCAAAGATGAGTATTCTTCCCTGTCTTGGTAATATTTTGAATAGTGTTTAACCAGAACCAAATTCCATCCTGGGAGCTAGGGATCCAGACTGAAATTAATAGAATGTGACTGTCTTATGAGGTGGGTCTCAATCCACTGGAGACACTGTTTACAGTACACACTGTGAGTTGGCCCTCACCACACAAAACTCTAATTTTCTGCTCTTGGGTCTTATTTTGTGATAGTGACTGGGGAAAGAAATGCTTATTTCTTTAGTCTCTCATCTAGTTGGAAATGTCTATAAAACACAGAACACAGTTTATGTGATACAGTTTTTTGAATAAACACAAGTCCATGGAGAGGTGTTCTGGAAAAGCTTTCTATGACATGAAAGGAAGAACAAATGCACATGAAGCCCTTTGCTTCATGTCTGGAATGCAGACGTGTTGGGGCCATCTTGTAATGATGGGGTGGTCAGCCAACGGCTATGGGGAAGGGGTAATACATACCAACCCTGTGCTCTTGATGAAAGTGCTGAGTGTATTCCCTCAGCTATGAACTGCCTGCTTTACATATTGTCTTATTTAGGGTTACAACTGCTCTGATGAAACACAATGACCAAAAAGCAAGCTGAGAAGGAAAGGGTTGATTTGGCTTACGCTTTCAGATCACAATCCATCATTGGAGAAAGTTGAGACAGAAACCAAGCAGGGCAAAAAGCCTGGAGGCAGGAGCTGATGTCAAGGCCATAGAGGGATGCTGATTATTGGCTCGTTTCATATGGCTTGCTCAGCCTGCTTTCTTATAGAAAACAAAATCAAAAGCCTAGGTATGGCACTGCCTACCATGATCTGGGCCCTTCTGCATTGATTACTAATTAAGAAAATGCCTTACAGGATTTCATGGAGACATTTTCTCAACTGAGGCTCCTTCCTCTATGATGACTATAATTTGTGTCAAGTTGACACACAAAACCAACCAGTACACATATCCTTTCTTTGTTCCACGCTGGGAATAAAGCCAGGATCTTGTGTATGCTGGCCAAGGTCTCTGTCACTGAGCTACATCCTCAGCTCTTAGTTTTTTGAGTCGGAACCTTGCTATGTACCCTGAACCTCAACTCTCTTGTCCTTTCCTTCCAGTCTCTGGGATAACAGGTGTGTCTTTTGAGCATGAGGGGAGCCTGTGAAAGCAGAAAGATAAGGGAGGACTGGGTCTGGAAAAATTAGTCTGCCAAAAGACCACAGAATATATTAGAAAGAAAACTGGAAAAGTAGAGCCTGCTAAGATTGCCAGGCTCTCACTGAGAAATAATTAGACAGGGAATGAGGCTACAGAGCCAAATAAAGGAAAAGTGTTGAAGTCTAACCTAAAATGCCAGTGAACTATACACACATCTACATGCGCACTCCCCCCCCTCTTACACACACACCATTTTGAAAATGCAGAAATTCCTTAATGACACATGCTATAAAAATGTAGACAAGAGAGACATTTATCAATAGATATTGGGCTATTTCCCTTCACTATGCTGGGTCTTGGTTGCTGGTCTTTAATTCTCTGTTCAAAAATGAATGTCTGAGGCTTAGGATGTAACTCAATAGATAGAGTGCATGTCTCACTTGTATGAAGTTCTGGGTTCTCTTCTCATCACTGTATTAACCTGGTGTGGTCATGAATGCCTATAACCAAAACACTTGGCAGGTAAAGACAGAAAGATCGGCAGTTCAAAGTCTTCTTTGACTACAAGAAAGTGCAAACTCTGTCTGAGCTACAAGATACCCTGTCATAGTAATACATGAATATCCTCTAAAATATCAAACAAAGTCACCCTGACCTAGAAAGGCCCTCCCTTGGTCCACTTTTAGGTTCCTGAAGGATCTTACCTGAAAAGCCCCCTTGTCCCACTCTAACTGGTGATTATCTGGCTACAGTTTTGCACTGTGATTGTCTAGCTCAGTCATGGAAGAAGAGTGCCCTACTTGTCACCTCCATCACCTCAGTCACCTCAAACTTTCTGGGTTCTCAGCCTCCCTCATTCTCAAACCTCCAAGTCAATAGGTTACCCTAATGCAGAAGGTGGGAGGTGATTTAGTAGGTCTCGATGAGATTGAAGCTATCATAGTCTACATTGTGAATTCCGAGCCAGACAAAGCTGCTTAGTGAGACCTTGTCTGGAAAAAGAAAGAAAGAAAGAAAGAAAGAAAGAAAGAAAGAAAGAAAGAAAGAAAGAAAGAAAGAAAGAAAGAGAGAAAGAGAGAAAGAGAGAAAGAAGAAAAAGAAAAGAAAAAGAAAAGAAAAGAAAAGAAAAGAAAAGAAAAGAAAAGAAAAGAAAAGAAAAGAAAAAAGAAAGAAAAATCAGTTTAGAACTACACTATTCAACTCGGGTTTCACAAAACATGAAGACCCCCGTCCATGAGATGTTAATAGGTTTTTTTTTTTTAAGTTCCTCTATTAAACTTAGGTGAAGTTGAAGGTAGTTTTATTATAAATCATCTCCGAGGTTTTAGCAAGCTAACATTTATTATATGTATCACATACAACTGATGAAGGGCCTGGCATTTATAAAAGCCCTGGTTTGGCTCACCAGGATTCTCTGCCCTTGTTGGGCAGCAGTTGGGGCAGTCTGTGGCTGAGTGCATCTTTCCAAAGAACAGCATATCCCTCCCTCTCTCTAGAGGTCTCTTCTTACTGCCCAACTGCCAAGCCTAGCTAGGGAAGGAAAATGACTGTGTTCCAGAATGAAGGGTCCTCTTACAGTTATGCACAAAGAAGAGGAAGCCCCAGCTCCCAGGGCCTCCAGTAAGCTTCATCTAGGGAGACAGACCAGGGAGCACAACTGTCAGGACAAGGACTGTCCATTATTTCGCTCCTGGACCCATGCGTCTGTCCACCAAGTCTAGGTTGCTGACACTTCAAAGCAAAGAAGAAAATGGGTAGAAAGTAGAGGAAACTGTAAGTGTGGCTGGAGGGAAACACACACACACAGAGGGGGGGGGGGGACTAATGTCTTTCTGACTACCCTTCTACTTCAGTCCTCCTCCCAGGGTCCTTACGTCCACTTTCTTTTTTTCCTCTGCTCAGCTTAACTAATTGGTCCCATTTCCTCTATTGAAACTGCTTCCCAAGCCCAGGAAACCCTTAACTCATACCTAGGATTTGCTTTAAAGAGTTCAGGAGCAAGTAAGAAGGGTTCAGCTGACTGAGATTAGGCCATGAGGTTCAACTCCTTGGGGTAACATTTAAAAGCCACACACTACAAGCACAGTAATAAACAAACTTGCCTTCAGGGTCTAAAACAACTTCCAGACAAACCAGTCATAAAACAACAGAAAGGGAACACACGCCAATGAAACAGAAAGTCCAAATATAAAGTCTTAGCAGGTAATTACAGAGTTGTAAAGTTCAAAGTCTGAGAGTGATTAATAAGCACACCCCCCCACCTCCCTCCCGTCTCAGAATGAATACTGTCTGCAACAGCTCCAGACACAGCCTCAGCATACCTCCATGGTGAAAGGCAGGAGCCGCTTCCTTAGCCAGACTCAGTGCAGTTACCGAGCCATAACTATTTGTGAATATAACGAAATAAACTGTGCAAACTTACAAAGACATGAGCTTTTATTCAAGAAACAGTCTTCTCTGAACCTGTGGCCCGTTAATTCAGCTGATCTGACTGGCTAACAAGCCCCAGAGATCCTCTGTCTCCACTTCCCTCGTGCTAGAGTTATAGGCATATACCACAGCATCCAGGGTTGAACTCAGATCTGACTTAAATCCCTAGGCCCACTTGTTTCAGTTTTGAGAATTTTCAGTAATATACTAAATGGTTGGCTTGGGTATTTGGTCAAAGTTCTATCTGCAAATGGAGCCAGTTTAAGTTTTGTTCTAGGGGCTAGAAAGATGGTTCTGCTATTAAAAGCACGGATGCCTTTCCAGAGACCAGGTTTGATTTCCAGCTTTCACATGGTGGCTTACAACCAGTCCTAACTCCAGTTCTAGGGCATATGATGTCTTTTTCTGGCCTCACAAGTATTACACATATGCATAGACATAGACATACATGCAGGCAGTACACCCACATACATAAAATAATTTTTTAAAATTTCGTTGTTAAGTGAACAACTTTAACATATAAATAAATATAATTAGGTTCTCATCCTTTACTTCTTTGTATTCTCTTTCTTTCTTTTCTTTCTTTCTTTCTTTCTTTCTTTCTTTCTTTCTCTCTCTTATTTTTCTTTAAGACAGGGTCTCACTGAGTATCAGTGGTTGCCTTGAACTTGGTATGTAGAGCATCTTGACTGGGAACTCAAAGAGATCCACTTGCCTCTGTCTCTTCATTTTTGGGTGTGAAGGCATGCAACACCATGGCCAGCAATAATTACATTCTTAAATGGCGTCCTTCGTAAGTTTATTTTGCTCATTCTTCAAACGTTATTAAAGTTTTCTACTACATTAAGAACTTTGAAACATTGTCACACCTTGTAAATATGACCAGGTGTTCATACAGTGTTGGCTTTGGAAGGCTGTGGGAGGAATTTAAAGATCTGGGACGTTCTCCAGGCCAAACCTAGGATGTTGCAGGATGCCTCACACACCAGGATCCTGTCATACCTGTATCTGTGTCTGCTTGATCTTTCCCTCCATCCCACTTGTCCAACATCCAGACTCCTATGATGTCTGAGGACAATGTGGAGAGCATGAAAGTTGGCCAAGGCCCTCAAATAGTCACCTTTTGTCCATCTTTCTCTCTTCAAACACCAAAGGGACTTTCTTCCTACAGTCAGCTCTCTACTGTTTAGACTTTACCTTACAGGCAGGAAAAACATAGAGAAGCTAGAATCAATAGGGAAATTTGTCAGTTTTGAGCTAATATGTTCTGTCGAATTTTTATTTCATGTGAATATTCTTCAAGTCCATGAGGACACTTTCTACCCTTCTGTGCCTATGCTCTGGAGATTCTTTTGTGTATCCTAGTCAATAGGCATGCTTGACATATGTTGATTTTGAGAACATTCTGACCCAGCAGATGGATGATGACAAATATCATGGTCTACATAGCTGTATACAAAGACACTTTGCTTCTATTCTCTGCCCAATCTTTTTTTTTCCCCTGCTTAGCAGCTCTTTTAGCAGTTAGAGTCCCATGATATCATGGTTAGTATGGTCTAGTTACAGTCTAAATGTGTTTTTCAAAGATTCTTGGTTTAGAAACTTGATTCCCACTATAGTAGGGTTAGGAACTCATGGGACCTTTAAGAGGTAGAACCTCATAGGAGATCATTACTGACCCTTCCCTGCTCTCAAGCATCCTAGCTTATCAAGATCACACATGCTTACATATACACACATACTCTCATCATTTTGATTCATCACCATGGGTACTCACTCAAATTCAGCTGATGTCACTCAAATCTGGCATACACTTGAATCTCCAGAGCTATAAGCAAAATAAATCTCTTTTCTTTATTAAATTATCCAGTCTCCGGCATTTTGTTATAGTCACAGAACATGGACAGATACTTGTGAGGTGATGATTGTTATATATGGAGTCAGAGTGACTGTAAATCCAGATCAAGCAGGAAAATAGAGCAGAGATTAACCTTGTGCAAAGTTTGCAAAATTAGAATATGAAAAAAAATGAATTGCCAAATATGATGGCTATTCTTGGTTGTCAACTTGATTATATCTGGACTTAACTAAAACTCAAAAATGGAGGCATACTTGCAAGAGATTTTTTTCATAATTTGAAATGGGAATGTAGGTTTAGATTTTTCTTTTTCTTTTCTTTCTTTTGGTTTTTCGAGACAGGGTTTCTCTGTATAGCCCTGGCTGTCCTGGAACTCACTCTGTAGACCAGGCTGGCCTGAACTCAGAAATCCGACCTGCCTCTGCCTCCCAAGTGCTGGGATTAAAGGCGTGTGCCACCACCGCCCGGCTTAGATTTTTCAAAACCTACTTTTAATAAGGGTTCTCAAATGTTTCAACCCCCTTTATAGCCCACCATTCAAAGGTGGGGTAGAAAATATGGTAAATAGAACAAGGGGGTGTGGACCTGTTTAGAAGTAGTTCTTTGGGGTGACTCCAATCTCTGTTTGTCAGGATACCAGCAGTCTAGTTCAGTAGTATCAGGATACCAAACATGAATCAGCAGTGGTAGCAAGATCTAGTTAGAAACCCCTAGGTCTCTGCCAGATTGGCATGAGTCAGCAGGAGCCACCAGGACCAGTCAGAATGCCAGTTCTCTGCCATGCTTCTCTCAACAACCAAGTGGAGATCAGCAAAGACTCAAGACCAACAAAGCATTGCAAGGCTAGCTATGCAAGCGTGCCATCATTGTCTGTTGAGTCCTATTCATACTCTCTCCAGACATCACGTGTACTCCCACAGGTCATGCCTCAGTAAAACACCATGTGTGTCTGAAAGTCTGCACCGCATGGCATATCCAGAAACTTCCACTTCATGGGAAGATCTACTTCTAATTCAGATCCACAGGCAGTCGGAAAGGAGAGACACTGGGACTGACTTGAGCTTTTGAAACCTCAAAGTCCATCCAAAGTAACTTATTTCCTCCGACAAAGCCACAGCTCCTAATCCCTCTCAAGTAGTGCCCCTTCCTAATGACCAAGCATTCAAATACATGAGCCTATGGGGGCCAGTCGTATTCACACCACCACCCAGAGAAAAAGTCTAGAAACTCCCTTCTAAACTAAAGGGACAACTAAAAATGGCTCATGCTGTTGATGGAGGCACAGCGGCACTCTAGAGTGTCTGAGAATAGCATGTGGTTCATTATTGTATAAGGTACAGTGAATACTGAAAATGCTAATGAGATGTGTGACACATGAAGTCTTATGTAGAATTATGTGTAACAGATAGGGTGTGCTTACAATAGCCTGTACCATGCAAATGAGCCCCAAGGCACCTGCTGTCTGATGCAAAAGGTCCAATCTTTTGGACTGCAGCACATACCATGCTTTTACTCTGGTTTGCTCCCACCTCCCCCAGAAGTGTGCAACCCCCTGATAAACTATCTCAGTTTCTGTTGCAACCATGGGTTTCTGCTCAATTTTATTTTCAGGGACACAGCCTGAAAAGGACACTGTCACTCACCCCGAGGTATACTCTGAACTCTGATATCGGCTAATATCAATAAAAAACACATAGTCACAACTATAAAAGTTGTCTGCTGAGGTTACCATGCTCAGTAGGAAGTAATGGTTGCTAACTGAACTAATCCACACAGTGCACTGACTGGCGTTCAGTAAATCCTCACAAAAATAAGTTGCTAAAAAGTTTAAGTCCAATAGACTCCCAATATCTGCCTTACTCCCATTTGTTCATAAGTCACCAATTTAATAGGCTCATTTCTAGGAAAGAAAAAATGGAAACCAGACTCTTTCAGAAATGTGCCAGGAGTTAAAATTAATTCACTATTGAGAGGTCTCCGGTCTGCACAACCCACTCCCTCCTCCCTTTGACAAGACAGCTCAACTCACTGACCCACTCTTGCAGGGCCGCTCCCTCTCCCAGTCCTCTCGACTTCTAGAAGATTCCTATTGCTGCTTTGCTTTCACATCTGCACTTCCTCTCACAACCTGGAATTTAATTCATCTCGGCCTAGAGACAGGAATCCAACTGAAGATGTCAGACCCTCTCCCTACCCCTCCACATCTCTGTCTTCATTCATTTAATGAATGTTCCTGAGTTGCAGAACCCTGCTGGTGCCCTGTTAAATGCTGGTGAGACAGAGCACACTGCCTAAACATCTTAAACAGGGTCCCTTTTGTGGGTCAGTTGTTCAGTCCTTTTGTTCTGAGGTGGGGCTCTCTCACTTTTGGTCCCTTCTTATCCCCTGGTAATTTCACAAGGCTTCCTCTGAATGGCAGGTCTGTCTTTCTCTTGTTCTTGATCTATGCAAATTCTTAACCGCCTGCCTTCATGAGTTCAGCACTTGCCCTGGGCCTCTGCTCCTTTGCCATTCTTTTATACAGAATTAACTCTTGTGCCCAGATGAAAAGGACTCTCAGCTCCAGGCTTCAAAGTGAACACTGAGATAGACTTTTGTAAGGAGTCTATTTGAGGAAGTATTAAGACCATGAACAGACAGACAGCGTGGCAGAGTTCTGAGCCATGCCAGAGGCAGACAGCATCGTGGAAAACCTCAACATAGACTTGGTCTCTTCTTAGAACTCTCTGAGGAAGGGGGTAGCTTCATAGCACAAGCCTGCAGTTAGGCTCTCTAGCTTCCCTGTAGGAAACAGGGAAGCAGGTGGGGGCAGGATGTGTAGCCACTAACACCTTCTTCTGTAAACTCATTTCCCCAGGGGAGAAACCCTGGCACCTGGGTAGCTGTTAGAGAGTCACAGAAAACATTCTCAGTAGGGTGCCTGCTCATATCTGAGAGAGGGGAGGGCTGCTGCAGGCTGGTCTGGAGTCTAACATGGCATTTATGAGCCACCTTCTGTCTCCCACTCCAAAGAACGTTGGTCAGTATAAGGCAATTTGGCTACTGTAAGAAATGCTTAGAGCAACAAGACACAATTGTTTAATTTTTGATCAGTGACTCAACAAAATAGAAGAGGACTTATTGTCCTATCCTGAACCACAAGGACATGTGGCTTTCTTAGTCAGTGCAGGGAGAAAAGAAAACACCTTCTGATGAGTTCAGCATTTTCCCTAGGCCTCATCCCCATTCACAAACCATTGGTCAGAATTTGCTGTGCCCACAGGTTTGGAGAAGGACCACGAGTGGGCGTGTGATGTTCATTCCATAGGCTGAGTCAGTCCAACAATAACCTTCTCAGTTCTCTAAGTGTATAGAACCCCTGGAACCCGCCAGCTCTATTATCAAGTCTATTTCTTTCTCTGTGTCTGCAGGCGGTTGGGAGGTGTAGCTGTGTAGGCATGCATATGTACATATGTATGTGCATGTATGTGTGTACATGGGTATGTGGAGGTCAGAGGACCTCCACTGTGCCTCGAGTTTCCTCAAGGTTCCTCAAGTGACTTACACTTTTGTTTGAGGCAGGGTCTCTCAGCCTAGAATTTCACCAAATACAATAGGCTAGCTAGCCAGGGAGCTTCCAGGGATCTGTCTGTGTCCACCTCTCATCTCCCCATAACAGGGATTACAATTGTGTACCATGTGTCCACTTTTTTATGGGGGTCCTAGGAATTGAACTCAAGTCCTCATGCTAGTGAGGCAAGCATCTGACTGAGCCATCCTCCTGTCTATTTATAAATCTCTCCTCTTTCTTCTTTCTTTCTTTCTTCCTTCCTTCCTTCCTTCCTTCCTTCCTTCTTTCTTCCTTCCTTCCTTTCTGTCTTCCTTCCTTCCTTTCTTCCTTCCTTCCTTCCTTTCTTTCTTTCTTCCTTCCTTCCTTCCTTCCTTCCTTCCCTTTCTTTCTTTCTTTTTTCTTTCTTTCTTTCTTTCTTTCTCTCATTTCTACCCTACTTTGTTTTCTTTGACAGGAAGTCATGTAGGCCATGCTGGCTCTAATTCCTATGTAGCTGAAGATGACCTTGAACTACTGATCTTTGTGCCTCCATTTCTAAAGTGATGATATCACTGGCATATACCAGCATGGCATATCCCTTTTTAAAGTCTATGTCTCATGTCCAAGGTTCTCCCAGCCTTTCTCTTCTTCATTAATTGGCACCATTGTTGAGAAACTATTGCCATTCTAACTTTACTCTTATCATTTGAGTCACCTAAGTAAAATATGACTTGAGGAAGGCAGCCCATGAGGATAATGGCAAGATAACAATATGGACCTAGAAAGAGAATAAAGACAGATGGCAAGTAAGTGACAAGTCCTGCTAAGGGACAGAAGGCAGGAAGGAGGCTTGCCTTCTGCTCCAAGCTGGGTCCCTGTTCTAGCTGCTTCTGCAATCCTAGGTGCTCTTAGAAACATAGACTCAGTCCCACTGAGACCCACAGTCAGACTGCATCTTAACTAGACACCCACAGAGTACACATGCGACACCGTGCCAGGAAACCCTGGATAGAGTGGCAGACCGCATCTGTGGAAGCAAGGACCTGGGTCTTTGGATCCAAGGAGAACGTAGCAGAGAGATGGCTTGATGACCCCATCTTAAAGACAGGATTCCTGGGACATTCAGAGGCCAAGTGATTGAAGAGGTGATACACATATTCAGCAAGAAAACCCATTGAACTTGCAACCACATTGCCAAATGTGGAAAAGAACTTTGCACACAGTCAGAAACAATAACTGAAAATTACTTATATGAGACTAACATGGAGTGGGCTATTCTCATTAATTCCTTAATTTAGTATTTGATATTAGCTGTGAGAATGAACACAGCACCAAGGGTGGTGGTATACACCTATAATCTCAGCACAGAGGAGGCTGAGACAGAGGTTCATGAGATGGGGAATAGCCTGTGTCGTATCAAGGACTTATCTCACAGAGCAGGAGGAGGAGAAGGAAGGAAGGGAGGGAGGAAGGAAGGAGGGAGGGAGGGAGGGGGGGAGGGAGGAAGGAAGGAAGGGAACAGCTTCCCAAGGTACAGTTGCATTGTTGTCCTTTACATATTCTTTATGCGAAGGTGTTCATCTGCTAGAGGGGTCAGGATCAATCTTAGGCCTTCTTGCTGACAGTGATGAGATTTTAGCCTTTGGGTTTGTCACTCCAAAATCCCCGAACTTCTCATTGCCAATGCCTCAGCTTCCTTTCCCTGTACTGTGCTGATGGCTCTTGCATCTCTACCACGACCCTTCTTCATTTTAAGAGGTGTTGAACAAATTGGAGGAGGGAGGGAGATAGATAAGAAGGCCCTGAGCATCTGTGCTAGTCACACATATGTGACAGAAGCAACCTAAAGACAGATTGAGTTCAGCCCATAGTTTGAGCAGGCTCAGGGCATTATGGAATGGAGGACATGGCAGAGTTCCTAGTGGTAGGAGCGTCCAGCTGTGACTTCTCACTTCTGGAAAGACCAGGAAGCAGAGAACAGGAAATGGTGTTTATCTCACTTCCTTTTTATCCAGGGTTAGACCCCAGCCCATGGAATGTTACTGCCCACACTCAGAGCGTTCCATACCATTCAGCTGTCCCTCCTCAGTTAATCCTCTCTGGAAATATCTTACAGTCACCCCTACAATGTATCTCCTAGGTGATTTCAAATCTAGTCAAATAAATGACTAAGTATTATACTATCTACCTCTCTGAGATTTGACTTTTCCTAAGTCCCAAATACCCACTCTGCTTCCACTGCCCTCCCTGACACACACCTTCTAGGACACTGTGAACCTTTTGTATACCTAGCTCAAACCAGTTTTCTGTGGCTCGAGCCAAGAGATTAAGCCATTCTCTAAGGCTTCACCTTTCTCCTTATCCTGCTGTGGGTGAACCTGTGCTTTACCAACTATGCTATATCACTGTGGTTTTAGTTTTTCATTTACTTTATTCTTTAATCATACTGAGGACAAAACTCAGGGTCTCACATATGCTATACAAGTGCTCTATTGCTGGGCTATGGTGTTGTATACTCAGGCAAGCAACTCAAGGGCGAGTGCTGAGATTATTTAGGGACTCAGTTAAATATAAGCAGCTCTGCATGCTCATATTCACCATCTTTGGAACAATTTGTCACATGCCCTTCTAAAGACAGACAACTGAACACCCCTTACATGTTATTTCCAAACATTTGTTCACATGAGAAGCTGGATGACATGGGAAGATGAGCCCATTCCATAGCTTCTGAAGCTAGGTGAGTCCAAGGTAGGGAGGAACCTTCTTCTGAGATCTGACTGTGCCAGCACCATGAACTCTCTCAAACTTTAGCAGCCACTAGATAGGCATGTTGGTTCTGGCTTATAATCCCAGTGCTTGGGAGGCAGAGACAGGAAGATCCTTGGGACTTATTGATTATCAGCCTAAATGAATCACACACACACACCACTATTGGCATCTATTTCTACAGAACTGAGTTTAGCTCTTAATTCTATAGAGGAAACATGAAATTGAGGTGTGGTAAGGCATGCTGAAAATCACCAGTTAATAAATGATTCATCTAGGAGTTGACTCGAGATCTATTCGTCACATCTCTTGGTGTGCAGCTGTGATTCCCAAATTGAAACTTGCATGCAGTCATGTGGGGATTCCCTAGGTACAGGCAAAGTCTGACTCAACAACTACAGACTCTGGATGGGAACTGGAAGTTCATATTTTTCTTTTTATATTTTTTAATGTGTGTGTTTTACCTACCTGTATATTTGTGCACCCTGTGCATCCCTGGTGTCCACAGAGATGAGAGGAGGAGTCAGATCTCCTGAAACTGGAGTTACAGATGCTTTCGAGCCACCTAATGTTCTGGGAACCAAGCTTGAGTCCTCTAGAAGTGCAACAAATATTCTTTACCACTGAGCCATCTTTTCAGTCCCTTTATTTTTCTCTTTTGAGATAGGGCGTCGTGTAGCTCAGGTTGGTCTTAAACTTACAATGTAGCTAAGGATGACCTTGAGTTTATCTTCCTACCTAGCTCTTCTGGGATTACAAGAGTGCACTACCACTCCTGGATAAGAGTCCATATTTCTTTTTTATTTTTATTATTTAATTTTAATTTGTATGTTTGTGCCTATCTGTGAGTGTATACATGTGTGTGCAGGTCTCAGTAGGAGTCCAGACGAGAGCATAGATTCCTCCAGAGCTGGAATTACACATACTTGTGAGCTATCCAATATGGATGCTGAGAACTAAACGCAGGTCCTCTGCAAGAGCCGTGCGGACTCTTATCTGAGGAGCCATCTCTCCAGACCCAGAACCCATATTTCTGATAAACTCTCTGGAGATATGAAAGTTACAATCTCTAGACCTATAGCAGGTGACTTTAGATGACAGCGTAATCATGTGATCCTTTGATCATGTGAGTCCTTTGAGCATCAAGAAGAAACTCAGGAGGAAGCTTGGTTTTGTAGACCTTGGAATTGGTAGACTGAGTTAATTTTATACAGCTCCTGTGGGGTAGGGGGGCCTCACAGTAACATCTGGGCTACATAAGTATTCAGCAGTACAAATCACAGCTTTGTTTTTTAAGATACGGAAAAAAAAAAAAAGACTGAAAACTCCTTTTTTGGTCTGCTGGCAGAAGCTTCCCTAAGAGAGAAGACGTCTTTCCCTGCACCCTGTCCTTTTCAGAATTGCTCTGCACTGGCCAGTTTGTCATTTCACCTCAGACATGTGTGGGGCAGGCCATTAGCCATCAGCTGTCACCTAGCCTAAGTTCCCTGCCCCTCCCCCACTGCAGGTTTTCCAAGAGGCAAAATGATAATAATTACACTACTTTCCATGATGAATGTAACTTTGAGAAACGGATTCACACAGTAGAACACGTCACCAACCCAGGGAAAAGTCCAAATTTTCAGGAAAACAATTTTCTAAAAATTCTTTTTGCACATATTTGAGAAAGGGGGCAGGGAGGATAAAGACACTTGGCCTAGGAGATTGCTCATTGAGTCAAGGAAACCTAAAATGGCTGTTGGCAGTTCTTTGCTGGAACGGGGTGTGGTTCCCATTCTGACAGCTCCAATAAACTGCTCAACGATGAAAGTGACCTTGAGCTGTGTCTCTAAAGCAGAGAGACTTTCTGCAGCTTTTTCCTGATACTAACTTGGAGCTCATTTCTATCCTGTCAGGAGTTGCAGCCATCAGCTCACAAACCAAACCCCACTTAAAACTTAACTACCCAAACCCATGTCCACATTGGCAGTGTCACATAAACCATAAAAATATGTGCATGATCTGTGACCCACAAGTCTACCCTCCAGTGCAAACTTAAGAGACATGCACTGGGGATAGAGTGCTCAGGGAAGCTCTATTCTCGGTGGTGCTGAACTGAAAACAACTGGATTATCTAGTAGTCAGAGAAAAATGAAAGGGGCCGCATTTGTACTCTGGGATATTATAAAGTGTTGGGAAGTGTAGTGGACTTCTCCAGTTATGATGTAATCATTACTGCCTTGACTCAGAGCAACTGAGATCACTCAGATCTTCCCTCACAAAACTGAGCCTACTATCTTTTCTTCCTAGAAGGTTATATCCTTTGGCCCTCATCTGAGGGTCCAGTCACAGCTCCCCCCTGCCACTGTCAGCTGCATATAATCCTGTCCTGGCTACAAGAATTGTTTTGTTTGTTTGTGTTTTAGAAGGGTGCTATGGAAGGCAGGAGGTTGAACTGGGTCAGGGAGTACAGTGATATAGCTTTCCCAGGTCATCATCTATGATGGGATGGATGGGTTTGGGTAATACAGATATATTTGAGTCACCTATGTCCCTATAAGTGATCCAAGTGAGGTCATTTGCCAAGCTGAGCTCCCATGGAGATATTTCTTGGTCTGTAGGTATCCTATCTGGGATGAAGAAGAAGATCCATGCCTTAAGGGGAATGGAAGAACACTAAGGTACTCAACAACGGTGGGTGAATTCTACAATGTACTACAAGATGGGCAGATGTAAACAGAGATGGGTGAGCAAGATGGCCTAGTGGGTAAAGGTGATTGCTATCAAACCTTAAAACCTTAAGACCTGAGTTTGATCCCTTGAACCACATGGTGGAAAGAAAGAACCAATTCCTGTTAAGTTGTTCTCTGAATTCCATGAGTGGCACACATACTACCACCACCAGCACCACTAAATCAATGTAATTAAATTTTTTTAAGTAAACAAAAGTGTCAGGAGTCAAAATACTAAGATCTCAGGAAATGCAGAACACTGGGGAAGGATGCAGGGGGTTCTGGTTATGCTTAGGTCCCCAATCTGCGTTCTAATGATATGAGCGTACAGTGTATGAAGCAGAATTTGTTGTGTTTATAAAACGATAAGGAGAGAAGGAATATGTTTTGGTGGATGTGCGGTTAGGTGTGGGGGAAAGCAGTGTCCCAGCAGGCCCATGCTGAAGCATCGTATGGTATAGAATAGAGTTTATTCAGGGCATGAGGAGGGGAGTTGAGAGGGTAGTAGAGGCAGAGAAAGAAGAGAGAGAGAGGGAGGGAGAGAGAGAGAAAGAGAGAGAGAGAGAGAGAGAGAGAGAGAGAGAGAGAGAGAGAGGCCATCCATGATATGTGGTGGGGGAGGGGATGGGAAGAGAGAGGGGAAAAGGGGACAAAGAGGGAGCAAGAAGGCAAGAGCAAGATAGAGAGGGGGGAGCAAACAGCCCCTTTATAGTGAGTCAGGCACACCTGGCTGTTGCCAGGTAACTGTGGGGTGTAGCTTAAACAAAATGCTAACATAATCCAGGTGAATACTCATGCTTATAGAATTGTTGTAAGAACCAAACCTTCAATCCCATCCCCAATACCATAAGAAGTGGACATGATGATTTAAGTCCATAATCCCAGCACTCAGGAGATTGAGACAAGTAGACGAGAACATCAAAGTCATCTTCAGCTACATACTGAGTTCTGGGTACTCTGAGCCAATGAAACTCCATCTCTTAAGTAAAAATAAATGAATATTTACTTAAAAAGAAAGCTTACGAGTCTGTTGATCTCCAGGCATCACTGAGGACTCCTCCTGGGCCTCTACCACCTCCAGCCTTTCTCTGCTATGACTGGTGGGACTTTTTCCATCTGCTTCACTTCCTTAGAGACGGCCTCTCTCTGAGACCTGTTATGGATGAAACTTCCCATCTCTGGGCTCTGCTTTCTGTCCTGCTTATTCACTCCTTCCAGTGTGTCAATGTCCACTTCTACCATGATCTTTTTAACCACGCACCTACCGCCAGAATCCAAGATAATACCAAATTCCTCTGGCCCATACATTTTCAACCCCCTAACTGGCTTTATCTGCTCTTCCCTTCCCATGGCCTTTTATGACAGATTCCTTGGTAAATAATTCTTTGGTGTCACCATCCCTCTTATCCTTGCTGCCTGTATTACCAAGGAGCAGAGAAATCTAAGATCACCTCAGTCTTGCTCACTCTTTCATTCAGTCAGATTTGCTAGTGAGCCGGGATTATGGCCTGGCCAGTTTTTCTCTCCCTTGATTCACCTTACCTACTTACATTATCCACAATTGACTTTGCACGTTTGGATTCCTTCAAAGAAACTAAAGAGAGAGAACGAAGTGTTCTGAGTGTTGCTCACCCATGCATAGGTTCCCAATATGTGCCTGCCTGTTACTGTCTAATACAGAAGTTTCTCTGTCTCAGACCTAAGTCATCTGGACACCACAGATGATGGCCTTTAAAAAAAAAAAAAAAAAAAAAAAACAAAAACCACTTACTCATTTCTTTCTCTCTCTCTCTCTCTCTCTCTCTCTCTCTCTCTCTCTCTTCTCTCTCTCTTCTCTCTCTCTCACCCATCCATCCATCCATCCATCCATCTAGTGTATGTGTGTGTGTGTGTGTGTGTGTGTGTGTGTGTACATGCACCAAATCTCAAGCGTAGAGGTCAGAGGACAATTTGTGGCAGGCAGTTCTTTGCTTCCATTATATGGGTGCCAGGGATAAAACCTAGGTCCTCAGGCTTGGTAGCAAGCCTTCACCTGCTGAGACATCTGAGGCCCACATAGTTGGTCTTAAACATCAGAAGACACAGAACATTGCCTGGGGGCTGCCTAAAATGGCATATCAGGGGGATCTCCTCCAGCCACTTAGTGGAAGAGCTAAGTAAAGCCTGAGATTCACTACTGACAGCAGCCAGAATCACAAGGTACTAAGGTCAGCTGAAACCCCAGAGTTGTATTCTCCATGCCTCTGCCTGCCCTCCCCCAACCCCTTTCTCTGGGATAAAGCTCTTGGAAAAAATGAACCTTTTTTTTTTTTTTTTTTTTTTTTTTTCAGGAAAATCAAAGCTGGAGTCCCTGCCCAGACAGTTGCTGGCCTGTTGGCCTGGGCTGGGTGCCTCCCCACCCTCTCTGGGTCAGGCTTCTGGAGGACTGAAGAGAGAATGAGGCAATGCTGGCAGGGTGGTGGCCCAGGGAACTGAAGAAACTGCCCAGGCTGCAGCCCACACAGAAAAGGAAGCACATTTACCAGAAGCAAGCAGGGATTTGCATACACAAACCAGAGAGTCACAAATGCATTTCTGACCCTGCAGGGTCAATCTACTCCAGTGTATCATTACAGTAGTCATGGACAAGTCAGAAAAAGGCCAGTGAAATGAGCTTTATGAATGCAAACAAGAGAGGGAAACAAAACAAAACAAACAAAAAACCCAGTCTTTCAGGAAAATGGATGGAAGTGGTAACTATGTTAAATGAAGTAACATGGGCTTAGAAAGCCATATATTGCATATTGCATATACGGATCAATGCTTCTAATTTGTATATATGTGGAAGTGTTAGTCTGGCTCTGGAAACTAGAAAGAGGTCAATTAAGAGAAAAGGAGGCTTTATGGGAGGAGGGGAGCGTTCTAGCACCCAGCACCCTCTCTTAGAAACAGACACCCCTCTATGAGTCTTTTACAGGCTGGTGGCAAACTAGTCACATGCAGCTTGGGCTAGAGTTGGAAGTTGAAAGATACAGCTTATTCAAGAATACAAGCCATTCAGATGGGTAGATGTAGAAAAGGGGCTTGTAGTGAAAGTCTTAGGGTAGTGACACCTTCAATGTGATCACAACAGGAGAGATGTTGTGATAGACACTTGTGCCCCTCCCTTGAGCTGCCAGACTATTGAACAGTGGACTGAAAAGAATTAAATTTCCTCCAGGAATCCCATGCTGGAGGAAAGGAAAGGTGGAAGCCATAATGCCAGCCAGAAGAGGAACTTGTCTCCTGGGGGTGATTCCACATGTTTTGACAATTTATCAGATCATCTTTCGGGAAAGACCAGAGAAGAGACAGCTGTACAAACTCTTGTTCTGTATTTAAACCAGTGGTTCTCAACCTGTGGGTGACAACCTCTTTGGGGGTTGCATATCAGATATCCTCTATAACAGATATTTACAATTCATAACAGTAACGCAATTACAGTTAAGAAGTAGCAACAAAACAATTTTATGGTTGGGGGTCACCACAACATGAGAAACTATATTAAAGGGTCACAATGTTAGGAAGGCTGAGAACAACTGATTTAAACGTAAACCTCGAGTTAGGAGCCAAATGGACTTGAAAGTCACTGGATCTCCTTATTTGTCCCTCTTCCCATTGAATAAATCTTATTTCTCTGCCTCTCACTATTAATTGTCTCTTTAAGTGATATATTGTAGACTTGTGGCCAGGCTCGCAGGCTTGAACACCAATTGGTTAGGGCTGTCAGTGGCTAAACATTGATCTTTAACACTTTTAAAGTGAGGATATAGGAACGACATAGATCCCACTCAAATCCCATTTTTATCTATTATCGCGTGTGACCTTGAGGGAGTTACTTGACCCACCCTCTGAGCCTTGTTGATTTCACCTCTAGACCATGGCTGATGATGCCCGGGCTTCTATGAGGATACACGCTTGGAGAAAGTACCTGGGTCTCAGCATCACTTCACTGGTTTTGTTGGGAGAGACTAGGCAAAGGATGCCGAGTTCCAAGGATTTCCCCGGCCCTTGTCCTTGCTGCCCACACAGGAACAGATTCCTGTACTACACTCCAATATATACGAGGGATGAATGTCTAGGAGCTATCTGAGGATTCTAAACAGCAGATTTAGAACGTTTCTTTCTTTTTTCTTTCTTTCTTTCTTTCTTTATTTCTTTCTTCTTCTTTCTTTCTTTCTTTCTTTCTTTTTGGTTTTTCGAGACAGGGTTTCTCTGTGTAGTCCTGGCTGTCCTAGAACTCACTCTGTAGACCAGGCTGGCCTCGAACTCAGAAATCCGCCTGCCTCTGCCTCCCAAGTGTTGGGATTAAAGGCATGCGCCATCGCCGCCCGGCTGATTTAGAATGTTTCAATGGTACGATGTACCCAAGGTTCCAAACTACTAGCTTTGTCCACTATTTTGAGTAGACACTGTATATGACAAATTGTGTTGTATCCTCAGGCAACAAGATCCAAGTCTATGTCTGATGGAAAAATATATTTTGTCGTCATAGTGAGACAGGGGCAGTAAAGACTTATTATAGAGAAACTGGTTCCTTCTGATCAAGAAGAAAAAAAAAAAACTGGCATGGATGGACCTAACATTCTAAATTACCAAAAACAAGTTAATCTAGTTAAGGGACCACCTCTCAGAAAGGAGCTCACCTTAACCCATGCTAAAGAGATAAGCAGAATAGTTATTCCTTTAGTGAGATACTGTACTTTTCCTTCCCAGAATTTCTGTCCAGTAGCATTGTTCCCGCAAACTGCCATGAGGTTCTGTTGGATCTATTCACCTAACTCAGGAAAGTACCACTTTTCCTTTTTCTTTCTTCTGTCTCTTTTGAGTCCTGACCAGATATGTTTCATGTTCATGTCATACTTTGGGCTTCCATATTATTTCTCTAATACCTCGCTTCCCACTACGTGGCGCTTGTACATCATGTGGCTGACTCCCAAGCTGGCTTGACTCAATGAGCATGGCTTCCCTCCTCCCCATCTTTTCTCCGCTTTCTTCCTCTGGGCATCTGTTGAGATTTACATCTTGCCTGCCCTGAGGTCTTTCTTTGAAACTTGAATAAAATTGTCCTATTTAAATACATTTTGGCTCTGCTTGACTTTTAAACTTTTCCTCTCTTTTGATTCTTCAATGGCTAGAGAAAAGGAAGCTATTGTTGCACTCCTGGACAATGTCCACAAGGAAAAGGGAGAGCGGAGGAAAGGGCCTAAGGGGCTGTCACATTAAAGCAGAGCACCTGTGTCATGGAGGTGGCTTGGAAGGGATAGGGAGCGCTTGTCATCCAAGTCAGACAACCGTGGAGGCAAAAAAGCAACACTGTAAAAGTTATCTCCTGACTCCACCTGTGTGCTACCACGCACCCAGTCAAAGTCAAACAATAATGACTGAATTGAATTAAAAACAGCATCTAATAGGAAAGCTCTTACTATCACAATGAACTTTCTTGACTCAGCCTCTACACTTAAAAGGCAGGAACTATTTTATCTTGCTTTTCTTTGAACTTTTGGCCATGGCCTTGTTTTCCCTGAACATCACCTATTAGGGAGCTTACATCTCTCTTTGAGTTTCAAGTTCTTCAACTGTAAAATAGGGTTGAAAACATTTTACAAGGTTTTAATAATGCATGGATGGGTTTGGAGATGCCTCATACATAGCTATTGACAGTTACATTGTCAGCAACAATACTCACTTGTAATCTCAAAGGAATTGTTCCTCACTAAAAAGAAAAAAGGCCCTCTTCCCTAGAGCCAGACATGTTGTCAAATACCTGTAATCCTAGCACTTGAAGGAAGAGGGATCAGAAGTTCAAGTCCAGTCTTTGCTTCTGAGTGAGTTCCAGGCTAGCCTGGTCTACATGAGACCGTGTCTCTTAAAAACATTCATTAAAATAAATAAATAAACAGAGTTCTTTCTCAGCACATTTTTTCCATAAACTCAAGCTCCACTTCATCATCATTAACTTTGTACAAAAGTGCCATCCTGGAATCCCAGGACAGAAATGGAGCCTGAGTCCCTAATGTCGTCTGAAGTTCCTGAAGTTGTCCCAGATTGTGAGACATAATTAGATACCTAAAAAAGGAAAGTGCACATTCATGCTTCCCCAGAACATTTCTGCTATATAAGTGGTGCCATTCAAAGTGACCTAGTCCAGTGACCTCATTTAAAGATGAGAATCCTGAGACCCAGGGACAACAGCTGCCTCAAGGTTGTGCTGAGAACACTAAGTTCTTGATCTAGAAGATCGATCGGGTACTGCAAAGCAGGTCTCTCAGCAGGGACAGTTCTCTCTCTCTCTCTCAACAGGGACAGTACTCAAAAGAAACACGCGTCTCTCCCTCCCTCCTCTCTCTCTCTCTCTCTCTCTCTCTCTCTCCTCTCTCTCTCTCTCTCTCTCTCTCTCTCTCTGTGTGTGTGTGTGTGTGTGACTGGAGCTCTTATTCCCCACCTAGATTCCAAACCACTTAAGGAAAGAACACATTTAATGATTTGTCCACCAAGGCCTTGTACTTCATAAATATCGGCCACATGGGGCAAACAACTGCCGCTGTACAGAACAGGTAACTTTCTTTAACAAGTTGCTCTTAGCTAGGAATGGTGGTACACATGGGTTATCCCAGCACTCGGGAGGTCCTACGGCAGAGAGATGAATCGTTCATAGCGATGATCACATGAATGCTACCTGTAAACTATTCAGAAGAGATAAGGACTAAGTGCATTGTAGTATATTCATGCAGTCACACTGGAAATGTGTTTTTGTATGTTGGTGTCTGCATATGTGTACATACATGCATATAGGTAAGCTCATCTATGTATGCTTGCACAAGTGGAGGCCAGAGGTTGGTGCTCAGCGTCTTCCTCAATAACTCTCCACCTTATGTTTGGAGACAGGGTCTCCACTGGACTTGGAACTCATCATCTTAGCTAGATTGACTGGCCAGTAGTCCCCTAGGATCCCTGTCTCTTCCCCTCCCTGCAGTACTGGACTACAGACTACTACTACTCGACTTTTATGTGAGTGCCCAAGATTCAAATGCATGTCCTCATGTGTGTACAATGATCACTTACCCAACCACTGAGCCAGCTTCCCAGCCTTCGAATTATATTTTTATTGCATCTTAATTAAATTCTTGTTGACAAAAATGAGAAAATATTAAGGAAAAGGGTCACAAAATTATTTGTAAAAACAAGTTGCTAAGTGTGATGTTTCAAGACCTCCAGACATTAGAAATTAGACATTAGATTCGCCTTTGAAATTATCTCTTAAGAGACTGCTGGTGGGACTGGAAAGGTGGCTCCACAGTTAAGCATGGCTCTTGCTCTTGCAGAGGGCCTGGGTTCAGCTCCCAGCACCCACGTCAGGCAGCTCACAGCTACCTGATACTCCAGTGCCTCTCTGGCTTCCTCCGAAACCTGCATACACATGATGCACAGGTATACAAATAAATTTTCACATGTGTGTAAAAATCTTTAAAACAGTGACAAGGAGGCAAGGTAAAAAGGCAGAGACATTTAAGGGGGCACAGGAAGGGAAAGAGGCCTGCAGACCAGGGACCTAGTTCATGTGTCCTGCTGAATGAGGGTCAACGAACTTCAATGTCACCGGCAAACTGACCTACAGAGATAGTGTTTGTCTTCAGACATCTCAGACAAGGTAGGGCCACACTATTTGTGTCTTCTACTTGCACTGTGCTAACCATCTGCTCCCAGTCCTAAACCCAAGCAACATACTTCATAAAGCCACCTTCTAAATTAATTTACAAAAGGAAATTCTTTAAGAAAACATGTAAATAACCTTTTTAAACATAATTTTATTATCTGTTTGTGTGAGGATATGGGTATGTGTGCATGTTCGTGTGTGTGATGTGTGCATACATACGAATATACCAGAAGATCATGGGTCACCCACCAGTGTCATTCTTCCATCCACCTCAGTTTTTGAGAAAAGGTCTCTTACTGAAACCTGTATCTCAGCAGCTGGGCTAGGCTGGCTACCCAACAACCCTGGGATGCCTCCTGCTTCTTCTCCCTCCAAGCTGAGATTATATGTCTAGTCTTTTTGCATGAGGCCTTCATGTCACATGCCAAACACGTCACTGAGCTATTTCTCCAGCCCTACCCGCTTTTACTTAATGTTTAAACTTGACTTAATCTTTACAATATTGTAAAGTACAACTTTTAAACAAAGTAACTTAGGATGACGCAGAGTCATAGCTAGCCATTATAAAGACACCCAAGGTAACTCTCAGGAGAAGTATGTATTCAGATCTGGGTGTGGATTGAAGTTTTCCTAAATACCCCATCCACCCACCCCAAACTTAAATCTAAAGTGCAACCGTATTTTTTGGTTACTTTATTGTGTTCTTAAATCTAACACCCTTCTCCAACCCAATCCCTTCCAACCTTAGGTAGGTGAAAAGGACGTCAGAGGGGAAAGGAGGTGTTGATCTATCCTGCTGATTAGGGGTGTCAAGTTCTTTGGGGCAAGTTTGACCTTCTCGGTCAGGATATCCAATTTCTTCTTCTGTCTTTGCTCATGACCACTTGACAAACTGAAAACAACAGACAGCAGCATCAGCAGGGGAGCAGCAATCTCTGTAGCCTTTCCAGGCTGGGGCATTTTTGTTCCCTCTCAAGACCAGAATTCCAAATGTCAACCATCTTCCACTGGCAAAATCACTCCCTGCCAAAGAATGAGACAAATCATAGTCAGCTGCTGTGGACAATGGAAGCTGCCCCTTATCTTACACCTAATATTAAAACAAAAACATATTCATATAACATAACTGGGTTTTTTAAGAAACGAGAATTCTCACTACATAAAACTGTGTACTATCATCTGTACAATAAACTCTCTAACTTTACTTCACCCTGATTCAACCTGAAATTCTTTTCTCACGCAGTAGCCAGGACACCAGTTTTTGCTTGAGGGAGGGTCCCCTAAGAGGGCCAGGCACTCCTTAGGCTACTGCTCATCCTTAGCACTGTCAGCACAGTAGCACCAATGCAAACACACGCGCAAGGGACAAACCTAGGACTCAGAAGATTTTCATGGACCCACAAGGTTAATGGTCCTCAGACTTTAGGATTTCTGAGTAGAGTAATATATTCCTTTAGATGCTAGATACACCAAAATAAGGTTGCTGTTTTTGTAATGTAGGAGCAATTTTACAAATGACAACTACTGCCATTATTTCCATAAGATAACCTCTCTTGAAAGATGAGGGAAGGATATACTCTTAGAATAAGAAGTCCATGAAGGTATTTGAGTAGATTATAAGTAGCTGCTGTGCTGACATTTCACAATGTTCTTTTCCATTCTGCCCAGACATGAGATCTTTGTCATGGATATGCTCTGATCCTCAGCCAACATCTTGGAACCACTGTTCTGGGTGACAATTAAGGCCAACTCCCTATTCCCCAGAACATTATGTAACATCCAAAGGCTTCCAAATTGTACCAGAAGGTAAAGCTTCTAAGCAATGCCGTCACCTAAAGCAGCATGGAGTTGCATCCTACAAATTCTTTTGCTTCTTTCTGTAAGTAGCAGGCAGGCTTCACCGCTCAGCTAGCTCATCTTTACAGAAGGCACCTATTTCCCAGATCTGCCGTATTAAGAAAAATAACCAAGCTAGGGCCCAGGGTTGTCAGAAGTTGTGCTCAGCTAACCCTGTTTTAACGATCCCCAGCTGTTGGAGTAAAGCTTCCGCCTGGCCCTACATACTACACACACACACACATACACACACACACAAAGTCTGCTACAACCCCCTCACCATCATGGAGGCCTGATTGTTGTGGTGACCTATTGAATGGCTGGCCCAGTAGCCATGACAACAGAATAAGCAGAACACAATAAGATACTATGATCTTGGGAAGTTCTCAGTGTTTAAGAGACGCAAGGTTAACTGAAGGTGAGATTTCATGATGCTGAGGTGGGGCTTTTCAGTGATGCCACTATTCTGAAATCACCCACACTCTATAAACTAACCATCATGCTCCTGTAAGTTCATTGGTTTATCAAACTAGGCCTGACTAGAATTGTTTCTTTGGTCTGTCATCAAATTCTCTATCTGGGATGAATAGACAATCTGTTCATATGTCCCCAGGAAAAATTACACAACACCAACATGACTCTCTTTCCCCTCTGAAAGGGCACATAAACTTCTCTCCCTGAGAATAAGCCACCAACAAAAATCACAATAATTTTTGACAGTTTTAAGTATGGGATGTATCTAGGAAATTAGTATGATACCGTCCTGCTGGTGGGGTGGGGGATGGGGGATGGGGGTTGGCAGAGGCTAAGACAGACTCAAAACTGATGTCCATGGAGATAATAAGGATAAAGGCCAAGACTAAGGGGGTGACTCAAAGGACACTGGACAGAGATTTCTGCGCCAGTCTATGTTGCTCCTCCAAAAAAAATAAAAAATAAAAAAATAAACAGATTTGCCAGGCATAGCAGTGCAAGCCTTTAATAACAACATTCGAGAGGCAGGGCAGGTGATGTCAAGGCCAACAGGGTGCCCATAGCAAGTTCCAGGACATCCAAGGATACATAGAGAGACCCTGCCTCAAACAAAACAAAACAAAAAAACCTGCCAGCCACGGACATTCCTGAGCCTTGCAGGACTTGAGGTGATTGTAGTCAGCACTGCAAAGCAGGTTATATTCCAGAAGTTCCAATTCCAGCAAGGAATGGTGCACTTGCATCACTGGTGCTCAGCCTCAAGGAAGTTTCCAGAAACTGTCAGCCTAAATGTATGTTCAGGCTGCTGGGAGGAAGAGGCCCTGAATATCCAGTTATCCAAACAGCCCTGTGACAAGAGTGAGACGTGGAGCTAAGACTGGGCTTCCCCCAGGGAACTGAGAGGCAGGTGATTAGCTAGCTGGCCTAACCTTGGGATGCTGTGCACGGATATCCAGAGCCTAGGACACTGATGCATGACTTTCCCAGGGGAGTCTATTTCTGTTCACTGCAGATAGGGAGGGCCAGGACACATCAAACAAACCCAAATCCAGCCTAGAGAGCCCATGAGTTTAATTGGGATTGTTTAAGGACAGCTACATCACCAAAGAGTTCCCACACCGCCCCACACCCCACCCCTGCCAACAATTGTTAACTGTTTTTATATCCTTGGGTGTAGGGGACGGATGAGACACCCTCTTTCCTTTCCGGAATGTTAGTGAGCCCAGTGAGGGTGGTCTCACGTAGCAACCAAGGCTTGCTATGACTTCAGATGGCAACAGCTACATCAAAGCTCAGACAACAGATCATTCCAGCACAGTGGCCCCCAGCAGGAGAAGAGACACTCTTAAAAAACGACGGTGTGCCCTTTCCTTTGGCTGTCAGACTATTGAAACAAAGAATCCCAAAGAGTTAAATTTCCACAGAATCCTATGCTGGGGGAAGGAATAGTCTGACGCCCTGGTACCAGCCAGAGGAAGTGCTTGCCTCCCAGGAAGAGACTTCAAGTAGTTCTGGACAGTCAATTAACATGTGTATTTCCTCGCTTCCCTTCATTGTTTCTATAAAATTCTATCACTACAAGAAAAGCCAGAGAACTCAGGAGTCTTCATTCCATACTTTACACTATAATCAATGCTCAGTATCAAATGCCTCCTAACTTCTTTTAAAGAATGGTGAGCCGGGCGGTGGTGGCGAAGGCCTTTAATCCCAGCACTTGCGGATTTCTGAGTTCGAGGCCAGCCTGGTCTACAGAGTGAGTTCCAGGACAGCCTGGGCTACACAGAGAAACCCTGTCTCAAAAAAAACAAAAAACAAAACAAAACAAAAAAAAGAGTGGTGAGTTTCTGAATCTAAGTCTCTTCAAAGACCAAGATAAAACATACCAGTGGATTGAAGGTGCTGTTGCCAAGCCTGAGTTGACCCGAGTCCAATCTCCATGATCCACGTGGTGGCAGGAGAGACTCCCAAAGGTATTCTCTGACCTTCACTTGTGTACCATGATACACTCACAGACACTACACACACACACACACACACAAGTACACAAAATACATAAACAAACAAACAAATAAATAAATAAATAAAATTTCTGTTTTGTTTTTGTTGTTTCAAAACAAGGGTTTCTCTATGTAGCCCTGGCTGACCTGGAACTCATTCTGTAGACAAGACTAACCTCTAACTCCGAGATCTGCCTGCCTCTGCTTCCTAAGTACTGGGATTAAAGGTGTGGGCCACCACCATGAGTTTAAAAAAAAATGTGTATATATATTTTGGAGGATGTTTGGGGAGAGGATAAGATGCCCCAAGACAGAGGCACTGGCTTCTCTTCACCATTGTCCTTACATCCTGTGCATTGTAACCCCAGGACTGGGGAAATCGGATTCTAGATTATGGCTCTGATCCCTCTTTTTTCTGATTCTTAAAAGAATTATTTGTTTTATGTATATAAGCACACTGTTGCTGACACACCAGAGGTCAGAAGAGGGCATTGGATCCCATTGCAGATGGTTGTGAGCCACCATGTGGTTGCTGGGAATTCAACTCAGGACCTCTGGAAGAGCAGTCAGTGCTCTAAACCCCTGAGCCATCTGTCCAGCCCCAAAGCTACAATGGTTCCACTGGGGATTGAACCCAGGACCTTCTGCGTGTAAAGCAGATGTGATAACTGATACACTATGGAACCATGTTTTTAAGATTCTTAACATCAGGCCACCTTGGGCTAGGAGCACTTAATCACTCTTGCAAAAGACTCGGGTTCAGTTTCTAGCACAATACAGTAAGCAGTTTCATAACCCTCTGTAAGTCCAGTTTCAGGGAATTCAATGCCTTCTTCTGACCTCCATGGCAGCAGGCATGCACGTGGTGTAAATGCATATAAGTAAGAAAACTTTAATAAAGTAAAATCAATAAATATATTAAAAATAAAACAAAAGCAAGCCACCTATCAGGCATGATGGATACCTGTAATCCTACCAGACTCGGAGGCAGAGGCAAGTGGGTCTCTGTGAGTTCAAGACCAGCCTGGTCTACATAATGTGTAGGCAGCCTAAGGCCCTAACTCAAATGTACTGGTGGCCTGGAATCTTCTGAGACTTGTTTTGTTTTGTTTGTTGACTGATTGGTATTTTCGGGACAGGGTATTACTTTATAATCCAGGCTGTCCTTAAACTGGCTATCCTCCTGCCTCAGCCTTCTGGGTACTGGGATTATAGACATATTTCACCATACCCAGATGCTCTGAGACTTCTACTTTTCCTGAGCTCCCTGATGTTGGACTTTTCATTACCTGAGTCTGTTACTTCCTCCATTTAGAGAGGTCTAGGTCTGGGAAGCAGAGTACTGTGTGTGTGTGTGTGTGTGTGTGTGGTGTGTGTGTGTGTGTGTGTGTGTATTGGGGACTGCTCACTCCAGAAACAAATTTAAGTACATTATCATAACCTGAACCTGATTATGAAAAGCCATGAGTAATTTTTGCATTATAACAATCACAGGACTAGAAGCCAGAACTCAATTCTCACGCCAGCTTCAAGGGCTCCCTGGGAGTCTGGTTCTCAGTGGATGTGTGGAAAGACCAACTTCCCAGGGTAGCGAATGGTTTCTAGACCCTTGAGGAGAAGAGCTAGAATCATCACCAGGTGCACACCTAGGCCTACAGCTCACAGCCCAGAGTCCAAGTTTAGCCAAGGCCCTAGAAGAACTATCAATGTAATAGCTCCTATCCCCCATTCACAACCCCCCAAAACAGAGGTCGGTCCACCCAAATTCTCTCATTTCTCCTTGGAGTTTCACTCAAATCCTTGGGGAGCTTACAAGAGTTTATTTTTCTGGGGGCTCAGAAATGTCTCAGTAGTTAAGAGCACTGGCTGTTCTTGCAGAGGACCCGAGTTTGGTTCCCACTGCCCACATGACAGCGCCAACCACTTGTAGCTCCAGTTCTATAGGATGCAACTCCTTCTTCTGGCCTCCATGGATATGCATGTAGTGCACAGAGACACATGTAGGTAAAATACACACATAAAACAAAATAATAAAAAGAAATTTAAAAAAAATGTATTTTTCTGAGAAAGGGTCTAGTGTAGCTCAGCCTGGCTTCCAACTTATGGACACACACACAAAAAAAAAAGATCTTAAACTCGTGATCCTCCTATTTCCTCAGTGCTAGGATTATAGGTGTATATCAGAAGGATAAGCAGGCGCTCAGCCACCTGAAGTACATCTTCAGCCTCCGGAAGGCCTAGAAAGCCCCATGCAGGCCACAGCAGCCTTGTCCTGACATCACTGATGGTCCTCAGCTTGGGAACCAGAAAGCAATCTGCACTCTTGTACTTAGAGCGACAGGAGAGAAACTTTGCAGAGAGGTCAACAAAGCAAGGCAAACAGGGATGAGAGTGAGCATGGATGCCTCACACCCATGCTACTAGCACCAGGCCTTGGGCTAGAGAGGAAGAGGAGGCCTCAGCAGTGATAATGGCTTGCCTTTGTTTTCTGTAGGCCTCATCCAGTATTATGCTGAATGTTAATGAATGTGTAAAATTTTTGACAGATGGAAGTTACTGTGTAGGTCAAGATTTACTCTACACTTATCCGTCAGTCTGAGTCCATTCCACCACAGGGCTGGCTGTAGGGAAGCTCAGAGACACCGGTTGAGGGAAGGGAAAGGGAAGTCTGAGATGTGGGAAAGCCAGAGCTGGTTCAGGGTCCCCAGGCCTGCCATGAGATCAGGGCCTTGGGATTCTCAGACTCTTGGACATCCAGGTGCAGCTGGGAGTCTCGGAAGAGCAGAGAATGGAGTGTGTTATAAGTCTAGGCCCACGGAAGAGGTTGTTACCAGAGCTGAAGAATGGAGAAGGAAAAAGAGACGTGGGGTGCAGAGTCCAAGGAAAGACAGCTTAGCCTGTGCAACAGTTCAGAGACCAAAAGAACACATGGAGCTCAGTGTCAGAGGTGTAGTTTGCAAGGCAGCTATGAGACTCAACCTTCTGGAAACGTCTTAACTGGGAGTGTAGCTTTTGCCCTCAAGTTAGTGGGAGGATTGTGGGAAGAACTGCGGAGTGGGTGAACAACAAAGACATTAGAGACCCAAAGGTTCCTGAACAAACCAGAAGCCATTCTTACTCAGGCATCCTCCAAAACCCATAGGATGCTACAGCTGGTGTCCCACCTTTCTCTATGTCTGTTTTGCCTGAGTCAGTTACTAGAAGCTCTAGACAGTGCTCTGTAGTGACCCAGGGGGAGCTCAAACCAAATGTTTGAGACGCAGGAAAAAAATTCATAGGAATTGACCCTCTGTAGGGTGAAGAAATAACCAGGTCAGAAGCATATGATCTAAAAGAGCAGAGGGACTCCATGTTAGAAATTCACTCACTCACGTAAGCCAAGTCCTAATACTAGGTTCTGTCAGAGACAGCCCGTGGTTCATATCTTTCTGTTTCTACTTAGCAGCTTGTGACCTGGGCAAGCAGTTTCAGTTGAGCATCCTCCCCTGAGAGAGCTCTGTGTCCGTCAAGGTGTCGGTTGAAAGCTGAGCGATATAAAAGTGGAACAGTGCCAGACTTAGGGTCTATCTGTAGGTAAATGTGTCCTACCAGCACCACCAAGCTCCTGATGGTAAGACCAGGCTAGCATCAAGTAGAGAGGACGTTCTTCCATTTTCTGTAGATAGACTTAGTATATTCAAAGAACCTTACATTCTCGCGTCAACACAACCTGGAGATTAGAAAAGGATACCTGGGCCTTGTTCATTCCAAGGTACCTATGGCCTCTCTAGAAAATCACCCTTCAGTTAGACAGAAAACAAATGAAATTCCCACTCACATGTGGTCGCTGGACAGAGGTGGGCAAATCAGTTCCCATCAGCACCATTTCTTTTTGGCAGGTTAACATAGCCAATATGACTCCAACTAGGGATTAGAGAACTGGAGACAGGCAAAAGGTTAGGTGCTTAAGCTGTTCTCCTGCCATCTTCCTTGCCTCTCTATCAACTATACTACGTGATAATCTTTGTGTTCCCAGCACCCAGCATCTCAATGTACAGTCAACTTCATGAGTCTCTACTAAAGACCCCTGAACTCCATTATCAGTATCCTGCACAACTGCATAGCTCTGATTAACGTCTTCTGTATGGAGTTTGCCAGCATGTGTACACACACACACACACACACACACACACACACACACAAATATTTTTTAATACTTAATTAGTAAGGTAGAAATTGCAGTTTTTTCTACAGATCACTTGAACTACACTGGGATTTTTAATGTTGTTTTATTTATGTCTATGGGTATTTTGCCTGAATGTGTGTGTTTACGCTGTGTACATGCTTGGTGTATTTGGAGGCCAGAAGAGGACATCATTTCCACTGGAACGTGAGTCACAGATAGTTGTGAGCCACTATGTAAGTGCTGCGAGTTGAACCAGGTCCTCTGGAAGAGCAGCCAGTGCTCTGAACTGCTGAGCCATCTCTCCAGTGAGTATGAGATTCTTTTTTTCCTCATTGTGTTTGTGGTAGGGTGTGTGAGTTAGGGGTAAGGTGTAGTTTCATCCAGCCCAGACTATATTGAAGCTGGCCTTGAACTTCTGATCTTCCTGCCCCAGCATCACAAGTACTAGTTTAAAAGTCATGAACCACTCACTACACATAGCTTTAACTACCTATTTTGAAAATTAGTATTATTTGTGTTTAACATGGTATGAGAAGACACAGCTGTCAGGGAGCCTTTTAGAAAAATCTGTCTACCAAAATATTATTTAGTTACAAAGTTCTCTCTCCCTCTCCCTCTTCCTTTTTTTTCTCCCTCTTCCTCTCTCCGTGGATTTTGTTTGTTTGTTTTTGTTTTTTGACATAGGGTCTCATGTAGCCCAGGATAGTAACCTTGAATTTCTGGCCTTCTTGCCTCCATCTCCCAAGTGCTAGGATTACAGGTATTTGCCACTTTTGGCTATTGGCCAGTTGATTTTACAACAGGAATCTGATGATTACCCAAAGAGAAAAGGTGAAAGGAAAGGGCATATGTCACCAAGCTGTCCTGGGTTTCCTCCAGTAGCTCTCCAGTTTCTGGAGATTTGCCACCAGTCCAGACCTCCTGAAAGTTGTTTGACAGGAGAGCCAAGTAACCGATGAAAGACGATTTTGCTTGATCGGTATTTGCTTAATTACCGTTCAAAATTTAAGCAGGCTACAGCTCAGTGATAAAGCATTCATTTAGCATGCAAAAAGTCATGGGATCACCTACCCACACACAGAGACACACAAGATGAATGAGTTAACTGTTAATAACTTGGGTTATTTACAAGTGATTTGTATTCTGAAGTGATTTATGCTTGGCTAATACACCTCATCTTCAGCAGTTTGGGGAAGTGACATACTCAAGTTGGACGAATCCCAAATTATATTTCCCTTCCTCTAAAACAGGATTGACTAACTCTCCTCTGTCCTTTCTTTAACCGAAACTGAATACATGTGTGCTACACATTTAGCATAGGATCAGTTAGCAAACTCAGCAAAGTTTAGCAAGCCTGAGGACCCAAGTTCAATGCCCAGATCCCATATAAAGGTGGAAGGAGAAAACCGATTCCTCAAGGAATCTGACTTTCATATATCCTTGTGACATGTTTACGCACACACACACCAAACACATACATTTGAACACATAAAAAAAATACATCTTATAAATCCAACTGTAAGCCATATTTTCAAACTGTGGGACTGTTTCATTTTTCAATTATGACAAAATTCATATTTAACATCTAAGTCTTCCCTGAAGAACCAAAATGTCATAGATGAAAGATTTTAAGATATACAATGTTGCAGAGAGTCTGGATTGAGGCCTGAAGCTACACAGAACACTTCTTAGAGGACAGAGAGCAAAGCATCGAGCAATTGCTGTGTCAGAGCACTCCAAGTTAAGGCAAGAATGTCAAGGAAAACCGATGTGAACCTAACATTCAGGGAGATGATGCGGTGAGGTAGATGGGGCTACTCTAGTGGATTCCATCACCAGGTCTTCCGCTTTGTGGAGTTCACTGTAAATATTTGCTTTAATTTTTACAACCGGAAAACAGAGGCACAAATGTTTGGAAGACAGACACAGTGAGTAATACCTATCTCCTCCCAAGAGTGTTCTAAGGACCCAAGGACACATTATGGGTGAAAGTGGTTTGTAAACTAAAGAGGCTGAAATAAGGATAGTAGATGCTTCAGTTCCCACAGTTCAAAATAAAGCCAGGACTCAGTCAATGCTACCTCACGCTGACACAGAACAATCCCAGGAGAATGTGAATAGGACCTCCTGGAGAAGGTGCCAAAGAGCAGCTCTTACTAGGCAGTGTTAGACCAGGGTATGACTGAGATCCTGTGTACCCTCGGAGCAATGCATCATGTGAGTAGCAGCTCCTGGTCCCAGTCCCCACTCCTGCTACGATGAGAGTCTTTTAAAAGGCAACTCTAGTTTTTGAGGCTGATCACCTTTAAAGAGCCCCTATCTCCTGAGTGTATCACATACTACAGCACAGGTTTCCTGCAGTACATATTGGAATAGGTCTGCACATTAACTTGCTTGTGAGTATGTTTTATAAACTCAGGAGCCAGGGCTAGAGGAATTCTCAGCAGTTAAAAGCACTCATTGCTCTCACAGGAGACCAAGGTTTGGTTCCCAGCATCCACATGGTGACTCACAAATATCCATAACTCCAGTTCCAGGGGATCTGACACCCTATTCTGACCTTCTTAGGCACTAGGCATGCACATGGTACACAGACATGCGTGCAGGCAAAAACTCATAAAAACAAAAACAAAAAGCAAAACCCTATACAAAATAGTAAATAAACTCAGAAGTGAAGTGTCCTTTCTTGAGTGGTCAAAGAGCTAACAGGTTGACTCTTTTTTGTTTGTTTGTTTTTTCTTTTTAATTCAACTTGCTATTTCTAGGACAAGAGACAATATGTAAGAACATAAAGCCAGGAGAAGGGAGAGGTGCTTAATTCTCAAGCTGAAGAGATGGCTTCCAGGGTATTGCTATACAACTTAGATGACGTAATTCCCAAACTTGTCCTCTGATCTCCACATGTAAGCTGTGACACGTGCACAGTTGCATCTACACACACATCAGATACACAGAAAACAAACACAACACACACACACACTCACACATACACCCTCACACATCTATTTATAAAAGAAAGTTCTTAGGGCCTGAGGACATACTCAGTGGCAGAACACTTGCTTGCCACATACAAAGACTTAGGCTTCATCTCACAATATCCAAGAGAAAAGGACACCAGAGTAAAGGAGGAGCTCATAGAAGTCATATAGCCCCTGATACACAAGTGGTGTATCCTGGATTTAAAGACGGAAAAAAGTAAAAAGAAATGTGCAGACTCTACACATGGGTAGGGAGGCTCCAACCTGGGCATGCATGCATTGGTGACCCGGAGAGCCTGACACAACACAGAGCAGCTTCTACTGAACAAAGCTGAGGTGGCATCCAGAATAATGCAGATGCTGCAGGTCCCTGGACCACACGTCAGTACTGAGTCTGGATCATGGCATCATTCATAGCTGCATCTGAGTTGGCTCCCATTGACCTTTGGCCCCGTGAATGACGATTATAACTTCCACCTACAGGAACCATTTCACTACTTGCTTATGTAAACTTGTTGCAGGCATGTTATTAGTTTCATTTAAAAACCTAAACCAAAATATGTATGTCAGGTACTATAGCCTCTGACCTTAATGGGCTCACTTTGTTAAATTGACCCCAATTTTGTAAAACTAACCCTAATCACAGATGCCCATGCTAACAGTAGGTTTTCCTTGTATCTAGACAACTACAGTTTTTTTTTTTTTTTGAGCCTTTTATCATTGTAGGGGAAGCAGATCACTCCCAGAAACTTTGCTTAAGCAAAATGGACCAATTAGTCACAGATACCCAAAGTAAATAATCGAGCAAACTCTGAGAGGATCTGCCTGGAGCACAAGTGTCTGTTTCTGCCCTTAAAACCCAGGTCTCCTTAAGCACTCTATCACTTACTAGAGCCAAAGGTCAAGTCAGGCAGCAGCCACAGGCAGGGGTGCTAAGTCTGTGGATTTCTTCTTCAAGTTCTCTCAGTCTCTGTGCACTGCTCGGTTGCTAAGTCTGAAGGTCCTCTGTCCAACACCCAACCCCACCCCCACCCCATTCTGCCTGTTCACCAGTCCCATTCATTCAGAAAAACAGGTGTTCCTGTTAAAATTAGCTGTCTCAAACTGCAAAATATCTCAGATCCCTATACCAGCTTTAAAAGGAAAGTGAAAAATAACCACCATTCAGCCGTTAACTGACGTTTCCAGAATTACAGTCACACACACACACACACACACACACACACACACACACAACACAGAGAGAGAGAGAGAGAGAGAGAGAGAGAGAGAGAGAGTTTTGCATTCTTACTAAGAACTCAGGATGAATAAGAAAGTCCAAACTTTAAACTGACAAAGAAAGGCTTCTTGTCTTGTTTTGATCTCCCCCCCCCCCCGCCCCCCGCCCCCCCCCCCCCCCCCCCCCCCCCCCCCCCCCGGTAATGCTTGAAAGCCTGTTCTGTCCCATTTCCTTGGTTGACTGTCATAGACAATGGCTTTTGTTCAGGGAATTCAGCTGTTTTTCCATCTTTCTCTTTAGCATTTCTAAGAAGGTTCATGACATCTTTTGGTCAGAAAGGACTCTGCATTAAGCCTGACTTGCAAACCTTGCCCTGCAAAGTCAGAAGAACCCAGGGATGGACTGGAAGTTGGTAATGAAGTTTAATTTACATATTTATAAAAGGAAGGCAGAGTGAAATAGGCCATTCTGATTTTAATCCTGGAACCAGTAACTCTGCTGACCTCATTACAGCCTATTATGAAATAGGTTGATGTACTTCTTTAAAACAAACAAACAAACAAACAAACAACAACAACAAAAAAAACCCAAGGAATATTTAAAAGAGAAGTTTGGCAGCTAATATATTGGAGGGAAGTTAGAATGCCCAAGTTCCTAACCGGGCACTGCGTGCAGACACACACAGCACAGTGCTGTGCGTTACTCATTCTGGCTTCTAAAAACCTACTGAAGAGACAAGAGATCATTTCAAGACACCTACTGTTGGACAAACCCTGACCCTTATGAACTGAAGAGAAAAGGGAATTTAAATATCACATTTCTCAAGGACAGAGATTTTTAGCATCCTGAACTCAACCCCTATCATAAACACCGCACTGAAACAACTGTTAATCGTCTGTAAGGAAGAGCAGTTTCCAATTTAATGTGGAGACTAGCTAGTTAATGGCATGCAAGGAGATCGGGCAAGTCTTTTTTCCTTTTGGCTTGCATAGTTTTAAAATTAGTTCTTCGAGGAGTCCAAGAATAAACTGACAATTCTTTTTTCTTAATTACCAAAATTACAGGTTTCTGGCCCTTAATTCCTTTCAGTTTACTCTGTGATCTGCAGACTAAAGGAACCATACAAAATTTAGACTATCATTATTTGTGTAAACCCAATGAATAGAAATAATTTCCATGTGTACGTAGGATTTCCTTTGGCATTTCACTTCCCAATCTCCCTGAAGCTGATCTAGACTAAACTTTACAAAAAAGAGCTGGGAGAAGGAACATACTCAAGGCCACTTTATTTTACTTTATACTTTAACTCTTGCAAGATCTAATTAGAGAAAACAACTGCTCCTTTAACCATTTCTTAATTCCTAATTCGTAATTCTTGTGTGAGACAGCCCGTGCTGTGTCAAGGCTTCTATTTCGGCCTCTTAAGTGTTGGGATTAGAGGTGTGAGCCATCACAGCCAGCTTTCCCCTGACCATTGAAAATAAAATGTATATACCCTATTACTTTAACCTTTTCTTAGAAAGGGTGGGGAAAATTGATTTATAAGTTAATTTTCATATTCTTGTAATTAATACAGCCACTCAAGAAGTCAGTCATATGACTTTCTTCACTCTAATATTTTATGGTGAAAACTTTTCAGATCTGTGGGCACTGCAAAGGTTTAAGTACAATAAATCCCCCTGAAAAAAGTAATGACACACTGAAAGCCTATAGGAGGTTTTGTGCTTGTGGCTCTTCCAGGTTTCAAGGCTGTAGATAAGTTTGTCGTTCTTTTTATTAAACTATCCAACAGTGTCTTCAGCAAACCATAAATTCCCTTTTAAAAAGCTCATCCCAAATTCCTTTATATATCTACAGAAAAGCCAAATTACCTGGACATAATTTCAATCAACAAAATATTCTTTCAATATACAACCAACCACTTGAATCAAGGTCATAAAAACAAGTCTCCCCTACCCCCGCAATTATGCTCTAGAAAGTTCTTAATACTTTCCAGAAGATATCCTCCTCTATCCAACTGCCTAGAACCTTCTATAAAGCCATAGAGATTTCTGAGTTAGGCCTAGCCTCACCGAAGATGCTAAAGGCACTCAGTTGATACACAGTGCTGTTAAGTCCCGTGCAAAATCCTGTAAGCTGGCAAGGCAGCATCCCACACCGTATTAGTAAGAACTTTAATCTGAAAATGACAGGCTGAATACGAATCAGTAAGCATGAACCATGGCTCGCTCATTATGATGGAGAGATGAGTGCAGGACAAAGAGAGCTAGATTACTTTCCAGAAAAACTAGAGGGAAGACAAAACCCCCACTAACAGCTCTCCCCCAAGCACTGCATAATCCAGTCACATATCACTTGCCTTTAAGAATAGTTCACATACATTTGTCTTTCTAGGGTGCAAGGATACTCAGAGGAATAACACTTGAGGGAAAAGTGGAAAAGGTTAGGCACTGGGGATTCACTTGCCGTCAGGAGTAAACCTTTTTTTCCCCACAGCTCCTTCCCACTGATGACAGGCGGCATGCAGTTAAATACAGTAATGCAAAAAGCCATCTGAGAAACATAACAATTTAATAGATGAAATAAATACTCCAGTACATGCAGGGTAAAAACTTGACATTGGGGGAAAAAAATCACTCTATAGTGTAATTTAAAAAATAAAACACACGCTCACAGTAGCTTTCCCCCCACTTGCAAATCATATGGCAAAGTCATACTCTTTTCACACCATGTATACGCTAATTCAACAAAAATAACGACATACAAAAAGGTAGCTACATCCATGTCTAAAGGAGTGAAAACTGAGGTAACCTTTCATTTAATTAAAAAGAAGAAAGAAATGAAACCCATTGACCTCTTTCCTGCCCAATTGATAACTGAGTTGAGGGCTGGAGTGTGTAGGGGTAATCCTGCAGCCAGTAGACTACCCATCTTCTCTTGTGTCTGAGTCTCTAGAGGGGTCTGGTAGACACCTGGGCCCTCTGTGTACACGTTGAGTGCATGGCCCTGCCTTCTGGAAAATTCCTCTGAGCATTTAACATGGGGGAGGGGATCATCTATGGTTTCTTTGGTATAAATGGAGAGGGGAGAAGTTAAGTGTCTTCCTTTAGCCTGGGGTGGAAATCGGGTATGGGGGCTGGGGTGGGGGAGTGCTAATTCACAGAATTGGAATTCACTGGCGGTAAAGTCCTGGGTGAAGACCTTTCCCTTAAAGCCTGAGATAGCAGGGTGCAGCCTTCAGACACGGCGCAGGCCGAGTTCCTCAGCCTCTCCCTGTGGTCCGACATCTTGGCGCTCCCATCCGGGTGCTGCGCCAGATCCCTGAGGCACTGGGTCAAGAGCACGCAGGCCGACACCACACTCATGGCACCTCCCAGGATGGCGGTCTGCACCGCCTTGCCCTCAGTGCTCACCGCAGCTGCGCGACCCAGGAATTGAGGCTCGGTGGCAAAGCCCACCAAAGCGCTCACCGCCTGCACCAAGGGCCCACTGAAGAGCGCGCAACGGCTGCGGGCCAGCTCGCTGGGCGCCGCCTTCACTTCGCGCACGCATGCTAACAGCGCAGATGCACTGGTGCTCATGCACTTGACGCCCAGCTTGAACTGTTCGCGCGAGAAGCGGTCCCGTGACTTGTCACTGGCCAGGGCGCACGCATCCGTCAGGAACTTGAGGTTTCGAGACAGGCCCTGGGACACCTCCAGCAGCAGCTGTGGGGTCATGTCTGCCAGTGGGGTGGCTCGCAGCACAGCACAGCCTTGCTCCACCTCGTGGCGGCAGCGTGTCACACGGTAGCGGTCCACAAGGCCAGGCTGTGCAGGTTGAGCGCCCGGTGTGGCAACGGCTGCCAGGTAGGCCGCATGTGCAGAGCACTCGGTCAGCGACACCACCAAGTCGCCCAGTTCCACAAGACTGTCCCCCGCCTCTCCGAAGCGGCCCATGTTGAGCTGGCTCTGCACGTCGTGGGTGAGGATGGACAGCCCCTTGGTGCGCGCGATGATGGTGTCCCGGCACTGCTCGAAGGACTCCGCACCAGCGCCAGGGGAGGCGGGGCCTTCGAAGAGCACCGGCCGCGCCTCGCTGGACAGCAGCAGCAAGTCGGCCACCAGCTGCATCTTGCCCTTGCAATGATCACAGATAGACACCAGCCTCTTCCGCGGCTGCGAGCTGGCCCCGCCGACGGCGCTCCCAGGAGCCGGAGAAGCCGCCTCGCCAGTGGGCTTCCCGGCGCTGCCGCTAGCCATCGCGCCCAGGGGGCACTGGCATGCCGCTGGGGAGCCCGCTACCACCGCCGCCGCGACTCAGCTGGCCAGGGCCGCGCTGCCTTCCGCGCACCATCATGCCACCCACCGCGGCGGGCACAGAGATCTGAGTGGCGGCGGCCGGTGGCCGGGCGTCGCGGGGCGGGCCCAAGGCCGCGGCAAGCTCTTCGGGGTGCTGTGTAGCTCGCGGGAACCGTGAGCCGGGGCACGGCAGACTCCTGGTCCGCGCCCCTCTTCACGAGCCTACCAGAAAAGTCCCCGCTGCCGGGCTGTCGCCACCTTCCTGGGCATGACCGGCCGCCGGGCCGCCGGAGCGGAGAGGGCGGGACGGGGAGGCTGGGAGTTGTCCTTCCTTCCTTCCTTCCTTTGAAATCAAAATCCTCTGCTCCTAGAGGAGCGCGGGCGGCGGCCCCGGCAGGCTTTGCTGTCAGCCGCTGCGCTGCGGCGATCCGGCTCAACAGCGCACGTGGGCTTCAGGGGCGGCGACCCCGCCAGACGGTACTGGCTGGCGACGGCGGCCGGAGCTGACGCCCGGGGGCGCGCGGCCGCATCTCCTGCTCCGGCTCTTGGGGCGCCGGGCGGCCACAGGGCCGAGGGCGTGGCTGGCTCTGTGGCGGCCGCGCGGAGTCAGTCGGGCGGGAGGCTGCAACGCAGGGTGCTGGGCGGCCGCGCCTTCCCGCCTGGCGGTTCAGAGTGCGCGGCCCGGCGCCGCGGCGGCACGCCCTCCCCGCCTGAATGGCCTGCGACCGGCGACCGGCTGTCGTGGAGATTCCATCTCTGTTTCCCCGCAGAGCCCACGGGCCCCGAGCATCCGACGCCCCAGGGTAGTCGGCTCAGAAGGTGAGCGCGGCGTCGCGGAGGCCGACCCGGGCCCGGACTCCTGCCATGTTTGTCAACCAGTAACTTCCGAGCGACCTCCGAGCAACTGAAAGGAAGGGCGGAGACCGCAGGCCAGGGGACACCCGCCTGCCCGCGCGCGGCTGCGGCTTTTGCCTCCTCGCGTCCGCCTCGCCCCCGGCTCGCCGCCGCCACCTCGGCCGTAACCTCCCCGGAGCCTATAGGAATCTTTTGTGTGGCGTCACCGCCTTTCGTTTAAATCCCGCTTCCTCCTCTCGCCCTTCCTCCCGCCCCCTCCGCCGATCCCGGATGCTTGCGCGATGCGCTGCTCCTCCCCCGGGAAGCTGGGGGCCGTGGGAGGACGCCGCGCCAGCCCCGACGCTGCGGCCCTGGGGCCGGTGGTCCCTGCATCCGGAGAGGTTAGGAAGCTAGTGTGGTGGGGAAGGCCCGCCCTCGCTCCGCGCCCAGGCGCTGCGCACACCCTGGGGACACCGGGGCGCAGCCGCTAGTGGCCTTACGTAAGCTCTCAGCCTGCCCCAGGACTCGATGCTTCCTCCCCGCCGAGGGAGCTAGTGTAAAAGGTGATCTGTTTTGCTTGCTTGGGGAGGACGCCGCTCACTATTCCTGGTTCTCTCCCCTCCCTAGGATTCCAATCACCTCTGAGACTCGATGACTTTAGCAAGCCCTCCTCCGCCCTTTGTTGTGTTCGACCCTCTCCTGTGGGTGGGTTTCCGTGAAGCAGTGAAAAGGAGCGCTGGTCACGTTCGAGTCCCCACAGCTAGCGGGGCTCAGAGATAGACCCGTCCTGGGGTTGCTCTTCGCCCCAGACATTTAGGAGTTGTGTGACCTTGGGCAAGTTCTCTCTCCAAGTCGGGTAGTGTATGGTGACCTCGGCTCCAGCTGGCTAGAATTCGTATTCGATCTGCAGTTCCTGACTCCCATCTATATAATGGAATAATAGCAGCCATTGTTAAGTAAAGAGCCTGTCTTTAGAGGTAAACACTGTTATCTCTGGGTTATGGACTGGGAAACTGGTGGCCCAGATGGCTCCCCGCCCTGTAACTAGGGATTAAACCTAGGACCTTGATCTACTGTACTTTTTATTTACTAATTTAACTGATTAAATTGTGCAGACTGGCTTTGAACTTCTGATCCTCCTCCCTCAGTGTCTCAAGTAGTTGTGACTGTAGGCCTGTGCCATAGGGCCCTGTGGCCAGGTGGACTTAAGTGACTCCCTAAGCTCTTGACCACAGCAGATGGCTAGAAGAGATGGTCCCCCACCCCCACCGGCCGCAGCGACCCCTTTCCTTTGTGCAGGCCTTGTCTGACAGAAACTCTTGGAACACCTGGGTCTCCTCCCAGCAAAGCACTGTCCTCTCAGCAGCCCTGAAGTCTGCTGGTGCCCTGCACAGCCGGTGTGTGCTCAGCCAATGGAAATGTTTGCTCTTCCTAGGTCCTCCACGTCCACATTTTTAAGCCAGTTATAAATGTTATTTATAAGTTGGATGACCTCAAATGTATTGTTCAAACCCCAGTAGTTTACAGCATGAACTATGAGACAAGCTTTTAATGTAAGTCAAGGAGGAACAACAGATAAAAACATGGATAGGCACCCCACTCATCACCAAAAAAAATGCACTTGCAGATTCTCTAGATTCTAGATGAACCAACTGTCTGCAAACTGAAGCCAGTAAAACTAATGGCTCCTTTAACAGAAGTGATTCTGTTAAAATACTCCTTTGTATTTTTCTACAAGGGAAAAGCAGATCAGACGCGACCATGGTAACCCAGGAATAGCAGTTAGTCCTAAAGAATAGTTTCCTTAACTCTAAGAACCTAAGAGAGGGGCCAGCAAGATGGCTCAGCAGGCAAAGGGGCATACTCTTCCTAAAGGGATCTTTCCAGATTCTTTCTTTTTCCTCCTGCCGTTGTTCACTTACAGCTCAAACACTAAGTATCTACCATGTGCCAGCCCTGGTTCAAGGCGCTGAGCTTACATAATAGATTGTAATAGGCGGCCTCTGCCTGTGAAGGTTAGAGTCCAGGAAGGGCAGGTTCACAAACAAGTGCTCCCAGTTACTGTTTGTTCAGTGAAAGCACAGGACAAAATGGACAGCATATCAAGTACTGCATACTAAGATTTTTGGTCAAGATGGGCCGACTTAGGCATTCTGCTCAGTACTAAGGAGGGAGATTGAGGTGACCTGCAAGCCAAAGCGGTGGAAACCGAATCTAAGATTGCCTGTACCATCTCCCCTTGCTATAACTGCTGGATGGGTGGGGGCTGGGGGAGATGGTGAGGGAGGACTGTGCCCAGTACCATCCACCTTCAGAAATGTTTCATGTTCCCTGACACTGTACCTGTGAAATAGCATCTCTTCATTCTCTCTTCTAGTCTCTGGCCATGACCTTGATTATTTGAGGTAGCTTGTTCTTTTGTGCCTGTCTTTCATTAAGCTTAATGTCATTAAGGTTAACAAGTGCTATAATGTATCAGAATGTCCATTTTATGGGAAATAATATTCACTTTGGGAATAATGTATGTACTTTGGACATTCATTCTGAAGTCTCATGATATACCCTCAAAATGTGTGGACTAGCAACCAAGCTGTCTGTGGTATACAGTGCCACCAGTGGTTGGTAAGGAGCAGTCGTGGCCATATCTTAACTTTGGACCAGTGTTTCTTGCTTTTATGTTTGTGCTCACGGGTGGACAGCGATCTCAGGTGATCTTAAGTATTTGCAGACATCATGGTTCGTTCTCGTTCTTTTGAGTATCAGTTTTGGCCAGGCGTGGTGTCACACACTAGCACTTGGGAGATAGAGGCAGCAGGATCAGGAGTTCGAGATCTATGCCAGCTATGTAAGGAGTTCAAAGCAAACCTGGGCTAGGTGAGACCTAGCCTAACAACAACAACAAACACCTTTCCTGGAGAAGAACAATTTACAACTGAAGGATGCGATCCCATCCCTTTTTTTCATCACTGTTGATACATAAGAGTCCCTTATTGGCTAGGGTGCGGAATTACCATGGAATAGACCACCCTCCTTACTTGGTGAATTCTCTAGCCCTCTGGCACATCGTGATCCTTCCTATCCAGTAACACACTTGGGGCAAGACTTTGGCCTTTAGTTTCTCATCTTCTCTGTTGCTTCTGTAGTGAGCAAGGAAGCTGTCTGTGCACAGGCCCAGTGAATGCCTGAGCATTCAGCTTCTAGTATCTAGGAGAGTGGGGATTTCCTCCAATTGTTTCCCAGGGTATCCTATTATGTTACTATTGCTATAAGCCTCACTGGTACCATGTTAAGGCCGCTTGCACAGGCTAATAATTTCATGGCCTATTCTACCAGCCAGTGGGACAAAAGATGAATTCCAGGATTTAGGGACCATAGGCAGCTAAGACTAATCATTCCTGGCCAGGATACCTGGTGGTCATTTATAGATTAACTCAGGCTGTTGCTGCCTCACACAGAGCTTCTCTTAGGACACACTTGGGAAGAGTATTTATTTAACCCAGAGCCTGGCTTCTCGTTTAGGCACTGAACACAGTTTTACATCCGGCTCCTCTTCTCCACCTCATATACTACACTGCCTCAGACCTGGTTCAGATCCCAGGGCACTCTGAGTTCTCCTGGCTCTAGACTTTGAAACAATTTTCTATACTACTAGTGTTACTATGCTGTAAGCCTCACTTGTGCCATGGTAGAAGAGAGACATCAGGGAAGAAAGTGTCCTGGATTCCTGGGTCCGTATTTTCGTCCCATGGCTATACCATGTATTTGAGCATAGCTGAATGATTCCAAAATGAAAACAAACACAAGGGCAGGATCTGGGGAGATAGTTCAGTGGGTAAAAGCACTTGCTGAGCAAGCATGTTGACCAACGTTTAGATTTCTGGGATCTACATAAAGCTGGGTGGGCCAGCCCTCAAGGAGACAGAAAAGGGAATCTCTGTAGTAAACTAGCTAGCCAGATTAGTAGAAATGGTAAACTTGAGGTTTAAAGAAAATTACCTGCTTCATTGTATTATTAAGTGGAAATCAATGAAGGGAGGCACTAGATGTTAACCTCTGGCTTTCACATGAATAACAGAGAGAGAGAGAGAGAAAAAGAGAGATGGAGGGAGGGAGAGAGAGAGGGAAGGAGGGAGGGAAGGAAGGAGGGAGGGAGGGAAGGAGGGAGGGAGGGAGGGGAGGGAAAAAGGAAGGAAGAAGAAGAAGAAAGTACAGACATTTACCATGGCATCATGATCCGTTTAGCTCCTGACCTGGAATCTGTAGAATGTACCATAGATGGCTAGCCCCTCTGCTATTGCAAACCCTCCTATATGATACCAAGGACTTCAGGTTCACGTTCCTGTCAATGTCTCACCTGCTGAACAGTAAGTTGTTAGGCAAGTAAAGTCCTTCAGGGTTCCAAAACACCAAAATATACTTAATGTTGAAAATGTAGTAGCTTCAGATGTTTTCAGATCAATGGAGTAGGAGCCAGATGTGTTTCCTCCTCAGATGACAGTCAGTAGCTCTGGAACTTCTGACTTGTTTTAACAATTGTGGTACAATACTTACAACAAAAAAAAAAAAAAAAAAAGGCAAACAAAACTTTATTTTCTGTAACTACGTATTTCGGGCCAAGAAAACCAGCATTTTTTTTTTTTTTTTTTTTTTACCTTACCTTGGCAGTTGGCAGAATGAATGACCAGGGTGACCCCGCCCTGCAGAGCACATGATCTGCCACAGCTGTGCATGTTTTTTAGCATGACTGTGCCAGGACAGAGCTCCAAGCCACTGGGTGGAGCAATGTACCCCTGGGAGAAGGCTCATGACATTTCCCCTATGATTTCAGAAAAGAAAAAAAGTTCCTCTTTTTTTTATTCCTTATGAGTTGTTTCTGCACAATGTTGACAGAAAATGGCCTTGTGTTTATTCATATTCATGCATGAATGTGGAAAAGTCAGCCCCTTTACTATATGGGGGATAAATGCACACCACATTTGACCTTAGAGTGAAGGTCAATAAGGCACACATTGCTAGTTAGCTCTTTTCTTAACCTCCACTTTATGCTTTTCCCAACAAGCCTAAGTGTATTTGACATGGTAGCAAATACAGCTAAATGATTACTCCCAGCCCCTCTCAGAGAGGTAGCTCAGTGAGACCAGAAATGCTGTGCACAATCTGTATAGAATGCTCTCCCTTCAGCTTGGCTTACTTCTCATTTCCTGTGACTGGAATGTCATCTGATGGTTGGAGTACCAATTGTCATCCTGGAACTTTTGATGACCTTGAGGATAGAAACTCCAGAACCTGTGTGATGGGGCCATATGAGAAAGAAGGCTGGATAACCCAGGACACTCAATTTCCACCTACTTCTGTGAAAGAACTGTCAGTCATAAGAAAGACTTCCACTTAAACATTTTGTAAAGGATTTTCATGATATGAAACCTATTACTCATATCCATCCAAAGCAAGAACAAAGACAGGGGTACTAGTAATAACGACCATGAGTAGAGAAAACAAAAACAAAACACTGGCATAGTAGAGAAGAATGCTATATACTGGTTGTGGTAGCACATGCCTTCGTTTCAGCACTTTGCAGGCAGAGTCAGGCAGATCTCTGAGTTCTAGGTCAGCTTGGTCTACAGAGTGAGTTCCAGGTTAGCCAAAGAAACACAGTCTTGAAAAAACCAACCAACCAACCAAGACAAAAAACACCCCCAAAAACAAAATCAACAAAAACTATACAACAGTAAAGAGATGAAGCACTCAGGAGCCCCAGTATGCTTAGTAACTAATACAGTATGCTGATGTAAACATTGAAAACCCATTCTTGAAATTCTTTCACATTTGTAAGTATAGAAAGGAATTGTTTGCAGTATGTGACACCTTGGGGTTAGTACTTAAACTATATTGTTCGAATTTTTCCAACTACACCAGAGTTTCATGTCTTACTATATAATTTGAAATTTTAAAGAACTCAGATCTGCCACTTAAAGCTTAGGAAACTTTAAAGTATCTCTGACCCCAAGTATTTTATTTCTAAAAAGCTTAGTGGTCAAAAATCTTGTAAAACAGAAAACAAGAGAATGGAACTATTTTAAACAATAAAAATGGTTATCAATTAATTGATTTGTTTCAGTTTAATTGACAGTGATATTGAAAGACTGGTGAGTCGAAAATCATCAGTGGAGCAGAATAACAATGGATCCCATATTTACAGCCTTCAAGAAAAGTTGCCCTGACTGTTCTTAGCTTTTTAGAGGGTGGTTTGTTCTCGCCGGAAATTACTAGGGAGTTTGGTTGAAGGTCCACACCCTGAAAAGGGCCGTGGGGTCAAGGCAGTTTCCATATCTTCCATTCTCATTCATTTCATAGGCTTCGTAGACTCTGTCAGTTTATGCAGGCCCTGAGGGAACTTTCAGACTAGGCTAGTGAATGAGAGACAAAAGGGCTGACTTCTAACAAAACCCTAAAACAGCGGAAAAAGCAGTCTGGCAGGACCCAGCTAGAGTAGATTGCTTGGCCAGACCAAAGGGAGGCGCTCGCGGGGCGGAGCCTGACAAGGGGCGGGACCAGGGGGAGGAACCCTTGGTGCCCGGCCAGGTGAGGTCCCAGAGCTATGGGGCGGAGTCTCGTGAGGAGGCGGGACCCTAGGAGCGGAGCCAGGAAACCGTAGCTAAGGGGCGGAGTCAAGTGGTGAAAGGCTCGATGATGGGGAGGAGCCTGAGGTTGGGAGCCCAAGGGAAGGCAGTTGTGGGGTGGAGCCAAGGGGGGCGGAGCTACCGGATGAGGTCAGGACCGGAGGAGCCGGGATGAGGCGGGGTGCGGTAGGCTACGGACGCCTGGGAGGCGGAACCGTTGGGACCTGAGTCCACGAGGGCAGGACAGGGTCGAGTACTAGGTTTAGTTCTGCACAGAACACGCGAGGGACTGGCTCGGAAGGGCGGAGGCGGGGTGGAGGCGAGGCCCTGGTGCGGAGCCTCCGCACGCTGTCTGCGCAGGCTCAGTGAGCGTGACGCTGGGCAGTCTGTTACACAGGGCGGCTAACATGGCTGCCTCCAGGTGGCTGCGCGCGGTTCTACTGCTTCTGTGTGCCTCGGACCTTCTGCTGCTCTCTCCTCCTGAAGCCTACGCGGCCGATACTCCCGGCGAGGCCACCCCACCTCCACGGAAAAAGAAGGACATTCGCGATTACAACGATGCCGACATGGCGCGACTTCTAGAGCAATGGGAGGTCTGTGTCTCCCGCATACTCTCCATACAGATCCCTTTTCTCTCACCCTTACCCTCTCGGACTTTTGTCCCCTGATCCCTCTTCCCTGCCCTCTCAGGATCCTTGTTGAAATGTCTCCCAGTACCCGTTGGTTTCCCTCGTCTCCCTTCATTTCACCACGGCTCAGGCCTCTTGCCCAGTGTCCTCTACAGCCATGGCTTCTCCACCACCATGAGTCCACTCCAGTCAGGACTTGGACTCTCACCAGTCAAGCCCTACTTTCTTTGCTGTGTCGCGATGGTCTCTACATTGATCTTGGTGCTCAGTGAGCCGTAAACAGGGAGCGAGTGCTCCTAAAGAGTGTTCTCTTCTTCCCCTTCCTGTTCTGGAGTTAATAAGTTGTAAAGGTGGTCTCTCAACTTTTTTTTTTTTTTTTTAGCTTTGATAGCGATCCTTCCAAATATAGAGGGTTTCCGACTTCTTTTGATGTACGTTCCTGCTGGGACTTTTGTAATTTCGTGAGTGGGTTTATTTTACTGCTAGAGGGAGCTAAGGCATTTCATATGGAACTCAGGTTTTTCATTGATGGAAAGGTAGTGAACTTGTTTTGTGAGAGGCCGAATTCTGATCTGTTACTTGATTGCATTTGGAGTGTGCAAAAGGTTCTAAGGGGCAATTCCTGATCAAAAGTACACTGCAGCCCTTGATTGTACTGTCGTATTTTATTTGCACAGCTGATGGAAAGGCATCACACACACAACTGTACTCACTGTAACGTTGGGCAGGTTGTCTCTTTCTGCAAGAGAACTTTCAGGGTTTGTTCCCAATGCTGTTTTAACTTGTGGCTAACTGTATATTGTTGGAAGGGGGTAAAGACTTTTGGGCATAAGTTTAAAATATGCACCTTCTGGATTTGACTTGAAAAGGGGTGACTCCTGTTTTCATGTTATCTGTACCCAAGAGAAGAATTGGAGTAGTGAGTGGGGCCATGGTAGTGCATGGTTGTAATCTCAGCACTTAAGAGACTAGTGGAGGAGGCTAGCTTTAGTTAAACCTGGGCTACATAGTAAATTTGTGAGACTCTGTCCCCTAAAAGGGAAAAGAAAATTTAGAGTAGATTTGAGTGGGTATGACTGAATCCCCATTCTCCTCTCAATTCCAAACTGTCTTTTTTGGATTCTAGTAAATAATGCCTTTTAATCTGCCAAAGTGAGAACTTTACCTTGTGAGAAGCCTAGCCATGGACAGTGCTCAGACCCCGAGGAAGAGGAGGTTGCAGAAATGAGCAAGACATTTGTCAGAACAAGTGGGTAGGAAATAACCATAGTAAACAGAAACAAAAATAGTTGGCTCTTATTAAGAGAAAGTGTTGTGTGGGAATGTCAGAAGGTTGCAGGGAGGAGGTTTGATTTTAGACAGGCTAGGAGAGTGTGCTAGAAGAATGGTAGAGAGACATGGGTACTGGGCTGAATAGCAGAGACCAACAGATTAACATTCCTTGCATTTAATACACATAAACTTGTGACTTGGGTCTAGGAGAGATCTGTGTGCTTCTGAGCATGCCTTTGAGGGTCAGAGAACAAGTTGGGTGTGGGTGGTCATTTATTTCTTTCCACCGTGTGGGCCCTGGATATTAAATTCAGATCATCATGTGTGCCAAGGCAAGCACCTTGCCCACCGAGCTAACTGTGTGACACAGGAACCCTAAGTATTCTCAGGGGGATATCTTTGGACATTTTGTTTGTATAGTAGTTTGGTGGTGTGTCCCTGCTTCTAACATCCTGGGCAGAGCCTGTACAAGTGCAGAGAGCATCTCTGATAACAGGTTAATGCTCCCTCCCTCTTGACAGAAAGATGATGACATAGAAGAAGGAGACCTTCCAGAACACAAGAGACCCTCGGCACCTATCGACTTCTCAAAGCTAGACCCAGGGAAACCTGAGAGCATCTTGAAAATGACAAAGAAAGGGAAGACTCTGATGATGTTTGTCACCGTCTCAGGGAACCCCACTGAGAAGGAGACAGAGGAAATCACCAGCCTGTGGCAGGGTAGCCTATTCAACGCCAACTATGATGTTCAAAGGTAAAGGCTCCAAGCTATGCTAGGTCATTTTTGTGGGAATTTGGGGTTTATATTTGATTTTTTTTTTTTTTTTTTTAAGATAGAGTTTTTAACTGTAGCTCTGGCCATTTAGTCTAGCTGGTCTCATTCCTCACACTTAAAAATATCTTCTTGTTTAGCACTGGGATTACAGCTTTCTGCCATCTCACCTGGATGTGTGCTGAGGATTTTTCTGGGGCTGAAGCAGGGTGTATTTTTCGTACTCTTCCCAAGGGCCTTGGGCCTTTCCTGTATATGAGTTCTTTTATTTAATTTTTTTTCTTGAAACATTGGTTTGTTTGTTAATTGACCAAAATCAGTACTTGGAAATTTGGTTTGTCTTTATCTCTTTAACTTCTGCTTCATCAAAATAAACATTGTATTGCTTAGTCTCTTTGAAGGATGAATCAGCTACAGCTCCACAGTTCATGGTGTAGCTGTGTTGACACATGTTGTTACAGGTGGTTAATAACTAATGTGAACAAGTCTGTTTTCAAAGACTATATGATTTTAAATTTTGAAATCTGAAAATGTGAAAGATTTTACTTTTATATATTTTATACAGTATATTTTTAATCATATTCACCACCCTATACATCCTTCTTTCCATCCTTACCTCCCTACCACCCAACTGAGGTTCCTTTTTTTAGAGCCTACTTTTTCTGTTTAACAATAGTTCCAAAATTCCAAGTCTTCAGATATCTTAATTGAGGAAGTAAGGAAGTGATAAGAAAGAACAGAAGGTGTTGCTAGGAATGCACAGGGCAACATCATGCCTTCTGTAACTTTATGAGATATCTCGGTGATGACTGCTCTCTGATGGTCTGCTGCTGAAGAGAACAGATGTGGCATGCTAAGGAACACAGCATCATGCCTTCTGTAATTTCATCAGACATCTTGGTGCTGTCTGATGGAGAGAACAGATGTGGTATGCTCAGGAACGGAGCCTCATGCCTTCTGGGCATGCTTTTATGTGTCACCCAGACCCATGCTGTTGCTTTCTTCTTCTGGGCACTAATGTATGGGGATAGGCTAAGCTGCATGTTTCTAACCTTGGTGGTTAGGATTTCTGTCTGCTTCCCAGGTATCTTTGTGGGCCCCTGAGGAGAAGTCTTGTAGGACTTGTTCCATGCTAGTGGCTTTTAGCCTTCTTATTAAAAGCCTTTTGTCCAGCAAAGCCAATTTGAGACTTCAGAACATAAAAGAATGGCTAATGGCTGAGCATAGTGAGTGGCATATGCCTTTTATCTCAGCACTTGGGAGATGAAGTCAGGAGGATCTGAAGTTCAAGATCATCCTCATATGAAGTCATACTGAGCAATGTGAGAACATTTATTAGGAAACAAACAAACCCCATAAAACATAGATGGAAGTGACATTTCAGAATGTTAAAGATAAAAATGGGAATTTTTCCCCTCTGCAGCATACCTGTGTCCCTTGCAGCTCCCTGAGGAGTTTGCCTTTTATAATCTCTTCACAGCATCATGTATGTATGCTTCAGGACCATCAAACATCCGCTGCTTCTGCCGTGATCTAAGCAGGATGCTTGTTTAGAGCTCAGTGCACACTACAGTCAGCAGCCACTTGCCCAGGGCAGAACAGTGTAGTGTCATGCATTTAGATGGGATTGAAGTACAGGCGCCCCAGCCTTCTCTGACTCCGGGTGCCTCACTCACGTTGCTAACTCATGGCTTCTCCATCCAGGTTCATCGTGGGAAACGACCGTGCTATCTTCATGCTCCGGGATGGGAGCTATGCCTGGGAGATCAAGGACTTTCTGATCAATCAAGACAGGTGTGCTGAAGTCACTCTAGAGGGGCAGATGTACCCTGGCAAAGGGGGAGGAAGCAAGGAGAAAAACAAAACAAAGCCAGAGAAGGGTAAAAAGAAGGAGGGAGATCCCAAGCCACGGGCTTCCAAGGAAGACAATCGAGCTGGGAGCAGGAGAGAAGACCTCTAGCAACTGGCAAGCTTCTCGACGGGTAGGCAGGACCAGATAACCCCTTGCAGACTGCTGGGGCAGGTGGGTGCAGGAAACTGCGTAACAGATGACGTTCTCATGTCCTCTAGAAAGAGTCTATGTGTGACCCTCTGGTCATATCACAGTTACTGTATCAAAGGCTTCACATGTGAAGGCAGGATTTGTGATTGGTAGTGGACTGGCAAGTCATGCTTACTGTGGCATCACCTGACTTGGAGACTTGATAGATGTTTTGTACCTCTTACATCTTGTGAGTCCTTGACTCTCCCAGTGTACCACTCTCTCTTCACTGCACCTACTGTGGTCCATGGCTTGTTGTGTCTGTGTGTTACAAGCTCAAGTCAAACAAGCCTTTAGAACCTTTGGCTTGACTGAAGCAGGCATTGATTGTTCAGTGAGTGACGATAAGTTGTGCCGTATGAGCAGTGCTGCACGCCCAGCATCTGGACAGCAAACTCATTATGCTGAGCGTGCAGATTCACGAGACAGCGCCATCCAGAAGTCCTAAGGAGTCATGTCACATGGCTCGTGTCCTCGTCAGTTCAGGGGGTCCTTTGTCTCCCAGTCTTCCTGTGGTTGTAGAGAGAATGCCGTTGTGTCTCATGTGAGGAAAGAAGGGTGCTGCGGCCGAGGGCTCATGGTCTGCATAGCCGACAACTATATGTTGGTGAGGAGGGACCAGCAGAGTCTTCGTAGGAGTGTACGCTCATCTACAGTATTTCTAAGTGGTTTTCTTTGATCAAGTGCCTAAACTTGTGCTTTTGTATGGTACTCTCATGATGTGTTCACATCTGTTTTTGCTGTTCATAAGTTGAAGCTTATCTAAAAGAATATTTCTATGAAGATGCCATTTTTAAGAACATACATTCTGTAAACCTTAGTTGTGGTTTTAAATTCAAAATAGTACATGCATACATACCCGGCTAGAAAGTGTCACTGATAGAGTGTCACAATGTGAAAAATTGCCCTACCCTGCTGCCAGTACTTTGTCCCGTGAAGCTACTGTTGATTGTTGGTTTTTCAAAAATAAAGTATGTTTACCGGCTTCCAGTGATGAGTATATTCTGTCCGCAGGTTGATTTCCATTCATGTTTCTCTTAGTGAGCCACACCTCCCTCCCTTGCTCAGGATGTCCTGACACAACCTGCTGAGCCTCTTCAGAAAGAAGCTTTTCTTGGTCCTCACACATTGTGACTTTAGATGATTTCCTGTCCTGTTTGAGGGTGCTGCCAATCCAGGAGAAGCTGGGATGGGACACCCGTCCTTTTGGTATCTGTGGGCCCAGTAAATCTGAAACAAACCCAGTTCCTGGGGGTTTTCTGTTTTCACATGGGGCAGTTGATTGGCTACTGTTGTGTCTAGTCATGATGCTCTTGCCTTATGGCTGCTGTTTCCTTCTAGAAGCCTTCATGTTGCTGACACAGGACTGTCATGGCTCTCAGTGTGGTGTGCAGCCACTTCACAGTTCATGCATCATCTGTGATGTAGTTGCCACTAGACTAGTGGGCGCCAAGGACAGTGCAAACATGGCAAGGATGACAAATGGCCTGCAGTGTTAAACGGTACCTGTGGGGAGAATGGAAGAAATGTCGAATGCAGGGGGCCGAGTGGGCAGAATCTTGGCCTTGTTGGGACAGTCAAGGGGCATTCCTTTACAAAGGCCCTGAGGCCAGCTACAAGTAGTAGAGAGGAGGTTCCAAGAAGGCCACTGAGGTGTCTGGCTGGAGAGTGAAGAATCAGGCGACTGTTGGAATTTTGATGTGCCTAGGAAGTTTTGCATTAGTACTGACTGACAGAGTGGATTCTTCTCAGTGGCTTAGGCTTTTAGTCACCTGGTCTTACAGGCAGGGAGGCTATTGAAGCAGCCTTCGGGGTCAGCTTCCTTGCTGTTGCTGATTTTCTGGCCTGTGTATTCTGAGCTGTGATGAACAGAGTCTCTCTCCAAATACTTATTTTGCTACTAGAAACTAAAATTAGCACATGAAGACTCCTTTTATTAGAAGTCAGGGTTTGAAATCCAAAATGAATCCTAATTATCTTCCTGACTTTTTAACCAGTACTAAATGCCTAGTAACCTCACACTCCTTCAAGTTCATGGTTCAAGTTTCTAAAGCACAAGAAAGCCAGGAGGCTACTAGTGTTTTATGAAGTCAGATCAAGGGAGAATTAAATATACCGCGTCATTGTACCCAAACTACAGATTCTTTTTTTTTTTTTTTTTTTTTTTTTTTTTTGTTTTTTTGAGACAGGGTTTCTTGTTTATTGGGCTGTCTGGGAATCTGCTCGGAAGGACCAGCTCTGGCCCCGAACTCAGAAATCGTGCTCTTCCACCATTTTTTTCTACATGCTATGCCACCACTCATCAGATAAACTATTTTACCCCCGTATTTTCAACACTTAAATTAGCACCTCACTCAAACCCTATTAACCCTTATATCATTTATCCCTTTTAAATTAAACTCCTCCTTCCTGAACCCACTAATTTTTTCTCCTCATCAACAACATACCACAAACAACACCCCCCCCCCCCCACCCCCCCCTCAACCATCCCCCTCCCATACACAATATTATACCCTAAACTCTCTTCTAACAAACCTAACCACCCAACATCCTTCCCTCATTTCACCATCACTCCCTCCCACCTTTCCTCATACAACACCCATCAACTATCACAACCTCACTCCTCCCACTCATCATCCCCCTCCCCAACATTATCCCCAACCACCCCATTCCCCCAAACTCTACTCACGTCCGAATATAATATCTCCCCCAATCCACCACCCCCACCCCCACCCCCCCCCCCTTCACAACCCCCCCCCGCCCCCCCCCTCGCCCCCCCCCACTCTCCCCCCCCCTCTCCACCCTTTCACCTTCACATAAAAACAAAATTCCCAATTCCCACCCACCCTTAAATCCACCCCTCTCCATTCCCCCCCCATTCCCCCCCCCCCCCCCCCCGAGAGCCCCCCCAACCGCCCCCGCCCACCCCCCCGCCACTCCACAACCCTTTCCTCCAGTCAACTCCCCCCCCCCTTGTGTGACGTTGTGATAGGTAATGTCCACGGTAGAGCGCTCATGTGCCCGCCGTTTACGTCAGAAGTGGATGGGCTCGCTCGCTTCTCAATATTGTTGATAGGAGTGTTTACATTGAGGAATAGTTGAGTTAAGTTAGATAGTTCCGTTTGCGGGAGATAGATAGAGTGAGAATTGTATCTCTGTTATGGTATGTATTAATATATATAGATGAGCGTGCTCTGATGGTTCTGTCAGTCTCAAGTTCCCAACAGATCTCTGGTGTGTGGGCAGCCCTGACCATCACATGTCGCATTTTTAGACACCCCCTATAACCACTCCACTCCACATCGCCATCACTTAACAGATTTAAATGATTATATCCTCACGCTCTCAACTACTAATATAGCAGCGTTTGTGTGTGTGTATGAGAGTTTTGCCTACATATAAGTCTGCCAAGTTGCTCGAAGATGCCATCAGATCCCCCTTAGCCTTCCACGTAAGATACTATGTGTGAGATAGGATCACATCCTAAAATATATCCAAGGGTTGACAGATTCTCTTGTACACGGTGAGAGAGAGAGAGATCACAAACAAGACGGCACAGCTCGCACTAGACTAGTTTGTTATGTGATTCATGCGGTACTTTGACTCTCCGAGATCCCAACACCATTTATATAGACCATATTAGCTCCGCTCGCACACTCATTCCCATAAAGGATTCTTTGTGTTACCCCCAAATTATCGTCCCTTTGTGTGTGTACACATCCAACTCCCTTCACCTATCACCACATCCCACTCACCCATCTAACTACCACCTAATACCCCATATATATGTATATATTTTCAATTAGCGAAAAATTACATTTACAACTATATTCTCCTCACACAGCTCACCACCCCCACCCCCCAACCCCACCCCCCCCCTTATTCGCTCATAGATACATACCTCTCTTCTCCCTCACTCTCGCACAAATATATATATAACCCAATCACCACCCAATCTCCCTATGATCATTCCATCTCTTCCAATTACTTCTATGAGATCCCAATTCCCCTGTGTCTAAGATCTATACACCTCTATCACTTTGTGCAGATTATTCAGACACTCCCCCATCATCTCTCTCATCTCACATATACCCCACAATTCCTTTCATTTATTATTATCCCTCCAAACCCACCCCTCCAATTTATTCAAAATCCAAATACTCAACCTCCCTACACACCCCCACACCACGCACGCGACTCTCGCTCACCCCCTTATCCCAATACCCCCACCCCCCTCCCCCCCTAATAACTTTTTTAACTAGCTCATATATAGATAGATTAGACCCACTCTTACCTCCTCCACTCACCGCACACACCTTATTTACATTCTAGATAGACCTATTAGATTTACTTTAGATGAGAGACATCCTACACCCCCCCCACCCCCTCTATCCCCACAGACTCCATTCTGCACACATTTTTATTCCTAAATCCCGCCTCCCCCTCACCACGCCCTAATCACGCATCATGTATAAATGTGTGTAACGCGCTCCCCCCACTTCCAAATCTATCCCCTTTCCACCCCTCACCCCCTCTGTGTTCGCACACGCTGGCCTAGAGAAACTCACTCTGACGCACACAAGGCTCGGCCCTCCCCCAGAAACCCCGCCTGCAGCATGAATCGCCCAATATATGATATGATATATCTGCACGCACGCGCTATTGGATTAGAGAGGGCACCACCACTCGCCCGGCTAGTGTGTGGTGTTGAGTGAGGTGATGTTGATGTTGTTTGTTGTGACGGAGTTGCCGGACTACCCAACAAACAAGGCAATAAACACAAATAGTCAAGGAACAAATAAGGCAATAAACAAAGTCTTGTGATGGTTGTTTCTAGGGGCTTTTCAGGATGACCAAGATAAAAGGATTGGCACCTTTGCCTTGAACTTTGTATTAGCCCAAATGTAAACATTCTTATCTGAGCTTACTTCCCTGTCCTAGCCCAAAGTCAAATTCCTGCCTGAGTTTACTTGTCCTGACCCAATGTCAAATTTCTGCCAAGTTTCTAGAAGTAGCCCCAAAAGCTCTCCACAGAACATACACTTGTTAGCATTTTAATGCTGAGGCAAAATGCCAGAGAAAACCAGTTTAAAGGGAGATTAATGTTGCCTCACAGTTTTTAATCTACGTTGCTTTGATCAATGTTCCTAGGCCTATGGTGAGGCAGATTGGAGACCAAGGAAGGGTGGGGATTCAGAACTACACTTCACAGGTGCCTCAGTGACAGCCCACCCCCACCCCCCAGAGCTGCCTGTGGTGACACTCAGCTAAGACACTGTAGGCTCTGCATGAGGTTTCGCTATACACCTTGGCTATAGGGCAGACGATTATTAACATATCAAATGCCATTGATGAAGGTAGGCCCTTGTGGTCAATCACCTATCAAAAGCCTGTCTGCTGGGACTGAATCCTTAACACCTGAGCCTCACAGAACACTCTGCTATTCACATCTTAACAGAAGGAATTTGTGGGTGTCTTCCTGTCTCTCCAGTTGCTGTTTAACACTGGGGAAGGGCGTGTTCTGTGAGACAGTCTCTTGAGTGAAGTGCTTACTGTGCCAGCCCAATGGCCTGTGTTGGATCCCCAGAGCACACATACAATGAAAGCAGAGAAAGGATTCCCAGAGCCAGCCTCTGATTTCTGCACACACCATGGCATGTGTGCACTGCCTTGCCATCACACACAGTCAGTTAATAAAGTTCATTTAAAAATCCTTTCTGTGTACACTCATGAGGCGTATAAGACTGGTTACCCTCTGTGAACATTATGTCAGCCTTTAAGTTTGTGACAATGTGGGGCATATGACTTCTTCAGCATTCACACGCTACCCCTTTGGAGGTGTCTGAGGCTACCCTATTTGTTACCCCATGGAAGAAAGTGGTGTTTCTACTAGGTTCTAGGAAGTCTTTCACTTTTACCAGTTTTTTGCATTTGTTTGTGCAGCATACGTGTAGGCATGCAAGTGTCACGGGTCAGAGAACAGACAACCTGCTAGAATTGGTTCCCTCTTAATTGTGTAGGTCTCAGGGATTGAACTCAGGCCACCAGGCTTGGCTGCAAATGCTTTACACGCTGAGGCCTCTTGCCAGCCCATATTCTTTCTATTACCAGTATTCTGTCATATTTTTTTCTAGGAAAACTCTTTATGCTCATTTTTCTTAATCTTTAATTACAGATTCAGCTCTCTTTCCTTTGCTTAAAAAATTTGGATAAAACTTATTTTTTTATTTGTCAGCCTATCTGTAGTTTTCTGTACAGATTTTGCACAGCAAGTTTTTCCTTAGTTTTCAGAGTTTGTTTGTTTGTTTGCTTGCTTTGTTACTTTGAAACAAGATTTTTCTATGGAGCTCAGGCTAACCTCAAACTCACTATATAGCCCAGGCTAATCTTCAACTGAAGATCCTCCTGCCTCAGCCCCTCGAATACTTGGTTTACAAACATGTACTACATACATATACATATATCTTTGACCGAGACTAACTTGGAACTTACTATGTAGTTCAGGCCTCAAATTCACAGTGATCCTCTTACTTTAACTTTCCAAATGGTGGTATTATGACATGCCTTGCCTGTCTTTGAAATGATTTTTAAATCTCGGTCAGTTTTAAATATCCATCAGTTTTAAATCAACATCTTTAAGCTGTTTAACTTAAAAGTCTAGTTTTTTTTATTAAGTTCTCCAACTCAGAAAAACACAAATGGAGACTCCCCATCTTGGCTTATGTTTTTTCCTATAGAATATTTGTGTTGAGATTGGGGACATAGCTCAGTTAATAAAGTGCTTGCTAGGGTGCACAGAGGCCTAGACTAAGTCTTCACCATCACATCAACCCAATGTGATGACGGCACAGGCATATACCACAAGTACCTAGGAGGCAGAGGCAGGAGGATCAGAGGTTTAACATCCTTGACTATAGAGAAAGTCTGAGGCCAGCCTAGACTAATGAGGCTGTCTATAAAAAATATGTATTTGTAGCTGTGTTTTGTTGTTGTTGTCTCATTCCAAAATGTTTGGGTAGAAGCCATGCCTATTTCTTTTCTTTTTCACTCATTCTTGAATAGACAGCTTTTCCCCCACCTTGAGCCTATGCCAGCTCTTCGGTGAATTATCCTGGACCTCCCTCCCTCCTCTGAGCTGCGAAGATATATCTAGTGCTAGATGCTGCTTTCTCAAAAGTGAACAGTGAGAAGAGAAAGGTTTAGAGGACATTGAACTTGGCCTGGTTTGGCAGGTGGCCTTAGCCTCTTGTGCTTTCAGGAAGTGGTCTAGACTAGGGTCTTCTTCCCAATTTAGGGAGAAGCAGCCTGGACTTAAGGGTTTCCCTCCCCTGTAGCTGTGAAGCTGGGCCTCTTTGTTGGGAAAGGATGCATGTTCTCTGCTTGATTTATCTGTCTTTCCAGAAAACATTTTCACTTCCACATCCTGCAAAAGGCAAGGCCTCATAATGTGTGGCTTTTGGGGGTGAAGATGGGGGCAGGTGGCTCAGTTGGCAAAGTAATTGCAAGCACAAGAACCTGAGTTTGTTCCCTAAAACCTACTTGAAAATGCCAGGTATGAAGGAATCCACTTGTAATCCCAGCATTGGGGAAGCAGAGACGGGAGACTCCTTGGGGCTCCTTGCCTAGTCAGCGTAGTCTAAAGTCTAATCGGTGGTGAGTCTCCTGCCAATGAGGGACCCTATCTTCAAGACAAATAGACAGTATTGCTGAGTATGACACTTCTGGCTTACACACACATGGACATTCACATGGAGGAAAAAAATTGTGTGCGTGTGTTGATGTGGTCAAGACTGAGGTATAGGAAATAAAGCACTTGCCTTGGGTTGTCACAAGTTCAGTAATCAAAATAAAAATTTAATGCTGAAGTTGGAAAATTAACATTAAGAAGACTTTGATGAGGAAAAAAAATTAACATTTTAATAAAGAACAGTGTCTTAGTTAGGGTTTCTATTGCTGCTTTGAAACAACATGACCAAAAGCAAGTTGGAGAGGAAATAGCTTATATGGCTTACACTTCCACAGCACAGTCTAAAACTGAGGAAGTCAGGACAGGATCTCAAACAAGGCAGGATCCTGGAGGCAGGAGCTGATGCAGAGGCCACGAGGGGTGCTGCTTACTGGCTTGCTCCCCATGTCTCACGCAGGCTGCTTTCTTACAGAAACCAGGACCACCAGCCTGGGTGGGGCCACCCCCATCAATCACTAGTTAAGAAAATGCCCTACGGATGGATCCAATGGAGGCAGTTTTATTTTTCCTAAATAAAATTTTATTCACTTTATATCCCAATTATAACCCCCTCTCTCCTCTCCTCCCAGCCCATCAAATCCCTTCTCCCCCTCCTTGCCCCTCCCTTTCTCCTCAGAGAAAGGAGCCTCCTCCCCATTAGGTATCACCCCACCATAGGATATCTAGTTCCAGCAGGACTGAGCGCCTCCTCTCTCACCGAGCAATCCAGGTCGGGGAAGGCGATCCAATGACAGGGAAAAGAGACTGAGACACCCCTTCTCCATTTGTTAGGGGATCCACATGAAGACCAAGCTGCACATTTGCTACAAATGTGTAGGGGGTCTAGGTTCAGCTTCTGTATGTTATCTGATTGGTGGCCCAGGCTCTGTAAACCCCTATTAGTTGACTCTGTGGTCTTGTGATGTCCTTTACCCCTCTGACTTGCTCACTTCTATCACTGCCTCTTCCACAAGATGCCCCGAGCTCTGCCTGATGTCTGGCTGTCAGTCTCTGATCTGCCTCGCCTCCATCTGCTGCTGGATAAAGCCTCTCAGGAGACAGTTATGCTAGGTTCCTGTCTGCCAGCATAGCAGAGTATCATTAATGGTGTTAGGGGTTGGCTCTCTCACATGGGATGGATCTCAAGTTCAGTCATTGGTTGGCTGTTCCCTCAGTCTCTGCTCCATCTTTATCCCTGCACATCTTGTAGGTAAGACAGATTTTTGGATTGAAGGTTTTGTGGGTCGTGCCTGCTTCCTGTTGCTGTGATGGTCAGTGGGATTGGAGAGCTTGGCCTCAGAGGAAGAAGACATGTTGGACTTTCCTGGAATGCCACAATGGTTCTTGCTGATTCCTTGAGATAAAATTTCACATTCTCTGAGTCCCCAGGTTTTTAGAATAACAATTGAAATCTTGATTTTGTTTGTTTTGGTTTGTTTGTTTTTGAAACAGGGTCTTGTTATATGTCGGTACCACAGCCGTCTGAAACCTTGATTTTTACTATAGGATAATTTTACAAAGCAGGTTGTGGTAGCTCTTGCTTGTACTGCCTGAGATGGCAGGATCACTGCAAGTTCAAGGCTAGCCTGAACTCAGAAATAAGTAAATACAGCAACAGTAAAAAGCTATACAAAAGAACAACTTTGGCTGAGTTGATGTCTCAACAGGTGGAAGTGTTTGGTGAAAACCTGAAAAACAGCAAACCAAACCAAGTAACCAACCACACAAAACAACAAACAAAACTGAGTGTCATCCTGGTTCCCACAGTACAAAGACAGGACCAGCTCCTCAAAAGTGTTTGTTGCCATCACATAGTAATAAACAAGATAAGAACAGGTGATCGAAGACTCTGGGTATGGTGGTGAACAGCTGTAATCCAGCACTTGGAGATGGAGGCAGAAAACCCAGCAAGTCAAAGTCATTCCCAGCAACAGAGAAGGTTCAAGTCAGTTCTGGAATCCATAAGTGTCCAGCGCCCTTCCTGACCAGCAGGAAATCAGACGCAAGATGCCAGGTTCCTTCTCAAGGCAGTTTAATCAGGATTGAGTTAGCAGGTGTGTCCCCCTCTTACCCCGGGGACCAGGCTTATATCTACTAAAGCCAATGAGCATAGCCACGTGTAATCTCCCCATACGTCCACGTCAGATGACCATTCCCTGCCCCGGCACAGCTTCACAGCCAATGAGGACTCGTTAATCACAAAGAGTACTCTCAGCCAGCACCATCTTCAGGTGCGGCGCACAGGTGGCTCTCTACAGTTCCCCCTTTTTGTTTTACAACGAAACAGGCAAGAGTAGAGGTCTGATCTCAGAATGAAGTAATGGACATTGTACTAGCACCCAAAGGATGCTAGACCCATCCGGTATCAATTTTTTGCTGAGGCAGGTAAGATGAGGGAATTTTGGGAAAGGGCGTACCAACACGCATCTCTCAGACGTGCTCTTCACAAGACCTCTTCATGAGACCCAGGCAGCATCAGCGTATCTCAGTGCAGTGCTTTGCCTCGCAGCCTGAATGTGATGAACTCCTCAAGACATAATGGTGCAAGCCATGCTTGTGGGGACTGTCCTGCCTCAATGGCATAAAATGCTTGTGCAACCAGGGCAAGGTCTCTCTTTTGGGATTGGACAATACGGCAAAGACAACACAGGCAAAGCACAGAGACCCTACCAAGACAACAGCCAGGGCCCCACACCAGCCCACTTCTTAAGATGATTCATGGCTTGATGGATCCACATCGTCAATCCCTCTGCAACAGTCATGTCAACCCGGGTAGAGTTTACTGTCACAATCGCCAAACGAAGATCTGTAATCTATGTCAAAATAATAATCTGGCTAATTTATTGAAAAGATGGAAATTATTTTGTTAAAGTGAAAAAATTAGACTTGATTCAACTATCCTCCTGACAATTTACATAACTAATTGTAACTAAAATTACTAACTAACCACACACAAAAAATATACACACAGGAGTAAATTTAAATCTCATATTCTTACCAACATTATCTATCTAACAGAGCTCTCAAAAACATCTACTGATTCCACATAAACGTAGCATTACCTACCATCCCTCCACCTAGCATAAACAAAAGGTGACAAATCAGACAACTACCATTAATTCTACACAGAACCCATACATCAAAAGGATTCTGGGCAACATATTGAGCAGGGCTTTGATAAGTAAAGTTATACCCCTGCCAGGTTCTATTAAAGGCAATTGTTATATAAGGTGAAAAAAATAAATAACTACTTCTTTGCCCAGCCCACCTTGCGCACTTGACATGTGTCCAGGGCAACAATGAATCTCCCCTATCGCTTCCTCTACAAAAGGAGTCCATCTGGGTTGTGTGGGAATGGTAGAACTACCTTTTAAATCTGAACTTGGCTACCATCCTTTGAACACTAAAATTCATCATCAAAAGGTAAATAGGACAAATCCAAGCTAATATTACTACTAAAAAAAAACAAGGAAACACTTGAGCATCATGGATATTGGCATCGATTCGGAACACCGACAGGATTACCCTTCTTTGTTCCGTCCCGCAGGATTTACCTTCAGGAGAAGAAGCAGAAGGATCATACAAGTTACACCTGCGCACCAGCCTCTCTGGGACCCAAATAGGGTCATGGTGATCCTGCGGAAATACGCAAACAGATCCTCTCGCCCAAGCCAACACCGGGTCAGGGCCATACCATTTTCCAGTTAAGATATCTTTCCATTTTACTTGACCTTTAAGGGTCAGTGTCCAATGTGCATGCCTGTCCCAGCAGAGCGGCCAGCAACATCCAATTGCATAAAATTTAAAGTAAAAAGAGCCAAAGAAATGCATTCTCAAGGGGTGCGACCTGCTCCAATTCCCCCTTTTTGTCTTAATAAGCATTCCTTAAGAGTACGATGTGCTCTTTCCACAATACCCTGCCCTTGTGGATTATACGGGAGTCCATGTTTTAGGTCAACCTGCATTTGATTACAAAAAGATTGAAAAGATGCAGCAGTATATCCTGGTCCATTATCAGTTTTTAAAATACAAGGCTTTCCCCAGGCGGCCCAGGCTTCCAAACAATGAGTAATAGCATTATGAGCCTTTTCTCCTGATAAGGGGGTAGCATGTATAAGACCAGAACATGTATCCACAGAAACATGTATATACTTTAATTTTCCAAATTCTGAAAAATGTGTCACATCCATCTGCCAAACTGTAAAGGCAGCAATCCTTTAGGGTTAACACCCACTCCTGAGGGATTTAAGTGGATACTGCAATCCGGCAATGAACAACTCATTTGTCTAGCAGCATCTCTTGATATGCCAAATTTAATTTGCAATGTTTTAGCATTAACATGAAAATTAGCATGAAATTGTTTGCTAATATTACAGGTGATTCAACAAGGGAGGAAAATACAAATTCCCTATGAGTAGCATTATCAACTTCTTCATTAGCAGCACTCATGGGCCCTGGAAGGCCTGAGTGTGCTCTTATGTGTTGAACATAAAAAGGGCACCTAGATCCCAAATCAACTTCTGTAACTTCACAAGTAACCCCAAAATAGGGCTGGAAGCCTTAATTTTCCCTATCAGCTTCCAGGTCTTTTACAAGATTCACTACATATTGGAAATCTGAAATCAGATTAAAAGGTTGCTTACAATTAGCAAACACCTCAATCACTATTTTTAATTCAATAATTTGGGGCAAAGCTGGAAAAAATTGAATCATACCGGCTCATCATCATTAATTTTATAAGAGCCACATCCAGTTCTAGATCCATCAGTATAAATTATAGCAGCCCCAACTATCGAATAAACTTTGGTTACCTTGGGCATCACAATAGGATGGGCTTCAAAAAATTTGAACTAAGGGATTCTGGGGATAATGATTATCAAACACTCCTACAAAGGTGCACTTTAAAACTGCCCAATCATCCACCACAGCACATAACATTTGCAATTGATTATTATTATAAGGAATTATTATTTTATGAGGCTGTACCCCAAAATGCTGCAAGCATTGTTGTATCCCTCCATTGCCAGGGTAGCAACAGCTGTTGGATAATAATCAACAGTTTTGGTGATGGAAATCTTAGGATGTTAAGGGATCTACACTACAATGCTTGATTATTTGGTTAAAATTAATAATTCAATTGTCCTTTACCGCTGGCTATAAGTTTTAAAACTTATCAATTCATTTCCTCAACAAGCTAGCATCCAATAACTCGACTGCTCCCTCAGATGTTAACTCTCTTGGGGAATCCAATGCAGGATCCCCACATAATATATCATATAATGGTTGCAATTGATAATTGGGGATTCTTAAATATGGTCTTATCCAATTAATATCACCTAACAATTTTTGAAAATCATTTAAAGTTTTCAATCCATCTTTTCTAATCTCCATTTTTTGAGGGGTAACCTCCATTGGTCCAATTTTAGGCACCTAAATAGGATACCACTTGATCCTGTTGAACCTTCTCAGGGGCTATAAACAGTCCATGGGCTCACAAGCTCTCTACTACCATTAGATAAGCCTCCTTCAACTCATTCTCATCTTTATGAGCCAATAAAATACATCCATATAATGTAAACACTTTAGTTCGTTAAATTTCATCCTAACAGGCTTAATGGCTGCACCTACATAAAGCTGACACATGGTAGGGCTATTAGCCATGCCCTGAGGAAGCACAACCCATTCAAATCATTGATCAGGGTCTTCTCATTACATGAGGGCAAGGTGAAGGCAAACCGTTCTGTATCTTTATCACACAAAGGAATAGAGAAAAAACAATCTTTTATACCTATAACAATAATGGGCCACTCCTTAGGCAAGGTAGTCAACAGGGGGAGACCACGTTGAACGGGTCCCATGATTTGCATTTGATTATTAATGGCAAGCAAATCATGCAATAGTCTCCACTTGCCTGATTTCTTTTTTATCACAAAAATAGGTGTATTCCAAGGGAAACAGAGGATTTAATATGCCCTAGCTTTAACTGTTCCTCCACTAGTTCTTTAGCAGCCTGCAATTTTTCTGAGGACAAAGGCCACTGAGGAACCCATTCCAGGTCCTCTGTCTTCCAGATAATGGGTATACTAGCCTCAGCGGCTCCTAGGAAAAACCCAGTCCCTGTTGAGGGCTCTAGGACAGAGCTGAATAGGGCTCCTTCTGCCCTGTAGATCTTCCCAGGCCATGGGAGGGATGCCACCCCATATCACCCATCAATTTTTTGGAAACCTGTGAATAATTTCCCTCATTTGTTAACTTCAAATCCATTGCCTTCAATAAGTCCCTCCCCCATAATCTAACGGTAACTCTAACACATAGGGCTGGAAGTTTCCTTTATGTCCTTCCTTATCTTCCCAAGGAAGTTCTCCGGCACTCATATCAGGTGACTTTGCATAACCAAGACCTTGCAATGTTTGAGAAGAGGCTTGAATAGGCCAATCCGAGGGCCAATCCTTAAGGGCTATGATGCTATGATCAGCACCAGTATCTAAAGGACCCAAGACCCATTTACCATTAACTCTCAATTCTATCAAGGGTCTTTGATCCAAATCCAACGATAGGAACATGGCCTCACCACCAGTAGAGCCAAATCCCTGACTTCCTCTTTTCGCTGATCTTGCAGCATACATCCCATGTAGCTAGGTAACAAAACTAATTGTGCAACTCTGTCTCCAGGAGAAATGGCTACAATGCCTCAAGGGGCTGATGTAAGAATTTTTACCTCTCCCTCGTAATCTGAGTCTATTATTCCAGGATGAACAATCAAACCCTTAAGGGCGGATGAAGAACGGCCTATTAACAACCCCACAGTATTTAATGGCAAAGGACCCCTAAAATCTGTATCTAATTTTTGCACCCCCATTTGTGGTATCAATATGAGGTGGGTGGTGCACAGAGATCCAACCCTGCAGATCCTGGGGTCGCTCTGTGTGGTGGTGTGGAGGTCCAAGGCTCAATGACTGTGCCTGAGTTTGATTCTCGACTGCTCCATATATTTGAGGGCCCTGGAGTCTGGGGCCCCTCTGCCCGTTTTTTGGACGAACACCTCCATGGCCCGCCGACAAGGGCTGACCATGAACGTCCTTCACGAATCTACACTCATTTGCCCAGTGGTTTCCCTTCCTGCATTTTGGGCACAGCCCAGGACCAAGGCGTTGACTCTCCCTCTTCCTCTTTCTGGGCATTGCCTTTTAAGGTGTCCCATCCTTCCACACTGGAAACATGCTCCGGGGTGTTACCCTTCCCTTTAGTAAGCTGCATAACAACAGCGGCAAGACCAGAAATGGACAGAGGCCCTCCAGTTTCCCTGCATGCTTTCATCCATGCCTGTAGGCCTTTGGACTTCCAGGGGGTAATGGCAGCACGGCACTCTTTAGTGCACTATTCAAACACTAACTGCTCAATTAAAGGCATAGTGGTATCAGGGTCTCCAAAGATTCATCCTGCAGCCTCAACCATCCTCGCAACGAAATCAGAGAAGGGCTCCGTGGACCCCTGAATGATCTTTGTTAAATTGCCACTCACCTCCCCTCTATTTGGTAATGACTTCCATGCTCTAACAGCCATACCATTAATCTGTTCATAAACTTGCAGTGGATACCCGACCTGATTGGCAGCAAACCTTCCCTGTCCCATGAGCATGCCATAATCCCAGGCTTGATTTCCTTGCCTTTGATTCTGAACAGCTTGCTGCTGAGCAAATTCTTGGTAAAATGCTTTCCAGTCTAGATATTGGCCCATTGTAAGACAAGCCTTAACCGTGCTCATCACTGGGCGTCATAACATGATTAGCCAAGCGCTCTAATTGCACTTGTGTAAAAGAAGCGTTAAGGCCATAAGCTTTCACAGACTCTGCAAGGGCCTTCAGCTGTTTGAAATCTAGGGGCTCATGATATCTTTGATTGTTAGCATCCTGGAACACGGGAAAAGCCATACGAGCTTCTCTCCAGACCTCAGGACATAATGACTGCGTATTTACAGGTGGCCATGGAGAAGGAGAAGTGTCCGCATAGGGAGGAGGCAGTGCAGGCACGCCCTGCCATGATGGCGAGCAGAAGGCTCAGGTGCGGCGCTTTGCCCTCTTCTTCCTCCCAGCTCCTTTACTTCTTTCTAGAACCACAGACTCCATTTTGGCTAACAAAGCCTCCAGATCTTCCTCTAATTTTTCTAGTTCTTCTCCTGAGCTTGTACTCCTATCAGAATCTGACTTCTATGAGTCCTCTAGGTCCTGTAAACTCGAATACAAAGACCCCTGTTTTCTCTCTGCCCTCTCTGACCTGCTCTCCTTCAGGTGCTCCAGAGCGCCTAATGTCTTTCTAACACTCAACAACACCAGTCATCTTCCAAACAGCTGCGAACAAGCTTCCAAAGTCCTCTCACCCCTCCTTTCAGGCTCCCTCATTCCAAGCAACATCTAGCTCTTTTCCTAATTTATCCCAGCTGTGAACCTTTAAATGCCCCGACATTGTGAACCAAGGCCCTACGGTGTCTACTTCCTGTAGGAAGACCTCAAGGATCCCATCTTTCATTTTCAGCCCTTTCGCTTTAAGCAGCTCCTTCAGGGCGGTCTTAATCAAGCTAGATGAGGAATTTCCCATTTTACTTTCTCTTTCTTGGCCTTTAGACTTGTTCTAAACCAGGAACCTTAAGCTCGTCTCTTTCCGAAAACCTTAAACTCGTCTCTTTCCGAGAATCTTAAACTCGTCTCTTTCCGAGAACTTTAAACTTGTCTCCTTCCGAGAACTTTAAACCCGTCTCTTTCCGGGAACCTTGACAAACTAGGCCCCAATACTTACCGGGCACTTTACCGATTGATCGCCCTGTCCGCCAAGAGTTCTGGAACCTCACGGGACGCTTTACTGCGAATTTCTTTCTCCGTAAGGGCACACCAATTGTCCGGCGCCCTTCCTGACCAGCAGGAAATCAGATGCAAGACAACCAGGTTCCTTCTCAAGGCAGTTTAATCAGGATTGCAGTTAGCAGGTGTGCCCCCCTCCTACCCGGGGACCAGGCTTATATCTATGTAAAAGCCAATGAGCATATGCCATGTGTAATCTCCCCATATGTCCACGTCAAATGACCATTCCCTGCCCTGGCATAGCTTCGCAGCCAAATGAGGACTCGTTAATCACAAAGAGTACTCTCAGCCAGTACCATCTTCAGGTGCGGCGCACAGTGGCTCTCTACACATAAGATCTCACTTCAAAACAAAACAAGAACTTCCTCTACTAAGACATCTTTCTCACTTGGTAAAGATGGGGGGGGGGATTATCTCTGACCATTATTTTCAGATTGATGTCATTATCATCATAGAAGAAATAGAGTTTCATTTGTCCTCTGTTTTCATCCCCCTGCCTAGGCTTTATGCTCAGTAGCCTAGTGGTTGTGGCATCCCCATCCGATACTAAACTGTATTTTCACTTAGGATTTTACAGATGACATCATGGAGAAAATAGAGCCAGATGTGACTCCAGGGAAGACTCTGCAGAAGCACTTGAGTCAGATCAATCCTGTCTCTGTAACAGGGCCCCAGACCTTAGCACACCTCACTCCATGATGGAAGTACCATTCGGGCTGTAACACTCAGCACATAGACAGCACCACCTGCCAAAATGAAAACAAACACCTAATCCATCCAAGTCCATGGTACTAGGAAAGTGTTTAAATGGACAAACCTTGCTTTTGGCTTCTGTAGTTCTGCTTCTGGCTAACTGTTCTTGTTAACTGAAGTATGTCAACCCAGGATATAGTTTTTGTGCTTAAAAGTTCACCCTGAGGCCTAGCTTCTTTGCTTGTGGACGTCTAAGATACCTTGTCCTTCTTCAGCCTTTGGTTCCATCTCATGAAACCAGCATTGATGTAGCCTCTGAGAACCCTGTCTGCCTCCTCGGCTCCATTCATCTTAGGAGAAGGTGAGGTCTGCCTAGAGTCCCTCTGGGTTTCGGTCACCAACAGTTCAGAGACTGCAACCTCGCCTTCCTAGCCCTTCTCCCTCCTATATTTTTGCACATACTAAATTGTATCTCAATGAGTAAAACTCTTCAGATTATTTGTTTAAACGTATAAGCTTAATAAAATGTCTATTGTTTAAAAAAAAAGCTCACCCTGAGAAAGGCTTGGGGCTACACTGGGATTCTGAACACCCAGGGTAGTTACTGGTAGGCTAATAAAGACTTCCTGTTGTCTTAAACTCAGGTCTGAGTAGTCTTCTCTGTGGTTAGCCCAAAGCATTCTCTCATCTGTTCCATTATGGAGCATCTGCTGCAGCCCAAGGTGCCAGCCATCCTGCCAGCCTACCCTGCTGTTGCACTTACTGGATGGTCATGGAGACCAGAGATGAACACCTGATTCCTGGGGTGTCTTCACATGAGGTTGGCCAGTCACCTCCTCCTCAGCCAGGGACTGACTCAATAGCTCAACTGTGACTGGACAGCCAGATGGAAGGAAGGCCTGGAGACTTTTGTTGGCCAGGCTTCTAAACTGGCCTGGGTTGTGTGTTGCCATTATGTTTTAAGAGTTCAAGACCCACAAGGGCAAATTCGGAGAAGTTTCTGAATTTCTGATTTCTACAGAGCAGACCCATAAATCCAGGTGCTCAGTAAGTAGGATCAGGCCATATTGTCAACTCACCAAAAACAAAATAAAAAACCCTACATATTGTTACTGATCACTTATGTGCCAGGTGACAATGTTAACTTACCTTAATTTGTAAGTCTTACATGAGTGAGATTCCCTGCCCACTGTGCTGCTGCCAACTGAACCACCTAGATCAGATCCCTAGAACCCACCTGATGGAAAGGAAGTGCTGACTCCTGCCAGCCGTCCTGTTTTCACATGCCTGCCGTGATGCGTGCACACCCTGCCTTCACCACACACAATAAATGACTGGAGTGAAAATATTTATAGCTGGGTGTAGTGGCACACACCCTTTGACCTCAGTGCTCTAGAGACAGAGGCAGGCAGATCTTTGCAAGTATGAGGCTAGACCTGGTCTACAGCCTGTGTTCCAGGACAATCAGGGTGTTACACAGAGGAACAAAACAAAAGAAAATTTTTAATTTTAAAAACCAGTTCTTCCTATGAAATAGTTTACTTTTATTTTCCTTCTTTCTCTCCCTCCCCCACCACTTCTCTTTTCTTTTGTGTGGATAACTCAAGGGTTGCGGTGAGAAGGCAAGGTTTTGTGCGTGTGTGTGTGTGTGTGTGTGTGTGTGTGTGTATGTGTGTATGTGTGTGTGTGTGTTTGGGGGAGATTAATTTTTGTTTGCTTTTCAGGCAGGCTTTAACTATCTGTATTTTTGTTTCTTGAGGCTGGACATTAGCTTTGACTAACCTGGAGCTTACTTTGTAAACTAGGCTAGCTAACGTTGCTAACTACATGCATGTATTGGTCCATTTTACATTGTGTAGTTGAGCTGCATTTGTCAGGACTTCATAGAGAGAAATGCACCAAAAAACTTCTGGTGATGTGCTGCAGTTTCTTGCTGCTTCCTCAGACATGGGCTGATTGGTAGAGTGATGTCAGCTGAGACAGACTCATGTGCTGAGGCAAGACCTGTGGAGGACATCGGATGTTGGAGAAAATACAAAATGGACTCAACAGACAGTGATGGAGGCTGCACTTGGCTTGAATATAGAGCTAGCTGTGTAACATTTGCCGGTGTCGCGTTTTTGCTGATCTTCCCTTTGCTGAGAGAGGCACAGCCAAGAACTTTTCTCGGCTTTACTCCCTGGTCCCTCCTGCTGACTTGTGCTGAGGCTGAGGCCTGGCTGTCTTTGCTAGGAATCAGTGCCACCGCTGCTGATTCATGTTTGCTATCCCAACTCTACCAAACTAGACCGATGGTGTATCCATAAAGTGTTTGCGAGTAGATCAAGCTGCCACTGTTGACCTGTGAACTGAACTACTGATTTCCAAACAACAAAAATGGGAATTGCTCCAAAGAACCCTTTCTAAACAGGTCCACTCCACAGCGCCCCCCCATCCTTTCTTTTCCACTGCCTCTGGTGAGTGGTGGGCTGAAAAGGAGGTTACATCATTTAAGAACCATCATTAAAAGTAAGTCTTGAAAAAGTTAATGTTACAATAATGAATGAGATTTCCTTATATTTTGGTATTTGAATATTTGGTCCCCAGTTGGTGGCACTGGGTAGGTTTGGGAGATGTGGCTTTGCTGGAGGAAGCCCATCACTGGAATCAGACTCTGAGGTTTCAAACGCCATACAGCATTTCTAGTGCACTCTCTCTGCTTCCTGTTTGTGGTTCAAGATGTGAACTCTTTGCTGCCCCTCTGGCCACCTGCCACCAGCCTCCCTCCATGGACTATAAGGCAAATAAATTCTTCTCTGCAATGCCTTTTTCATACTATTTTATTAAAGCAGCAGAAAAGATGCACAAAGCTCTGGGTTTGAGTTCCAGCACCACAGAATGAGACTGGTGTCACATGCCCAGAATCCCAGCATGTGGGAAGTAGAGGCAGAAAGATCAGAAGTTTAAGATCATCCTCAGCTGCACAGAGATTTCAAAGCCAGATGACAGTACATGAGATCTGTCTCCAAAAAAGAAAAGGAGAGAGAGAGAGAGAGAGAGAGAGAGAGAGAGAGAGAGAGAGAGAGGAGAGGGAGAGAGAGAAACCCTTTATTGCCCATGTGACAACAAGAGAAAGAGAGGAGGGCTCATCTGAGAATGCAGTGAAGAGACTAGTTATTGCTGTGTAATCCAGGCTGGGTTTGAACTTGAAATCCCCTGGCCTCAGCCTCCCAAATGCTGGGATTATAGGTGTAGATCACCATGGTCGGATTCTGAGTGGAGTTTTGCAGGGGGTAGGGGCCTTTCTTATCTCTAACATGATGCAATGTGCATAGCCATTCTTGTACACAGGCATCAGCTCTTGACTGTGAGACCTGATGGTAAACTAGGACCCCATGAGGAGTCTGGAAGGTTTGGAAGACTTGAATCCTTTTGGATGGAATCTGAAAGAGATTCTCCTCCTTGATCAAACTTCAGTCAGGCTCCTTCAAGCCCACTAGGCCCCAGCCCTTAGCATCCATCTATGGCAAACTTGTATCGCTCAGTTTGGCAAGAATTTTGCCAAGTCAGTTCTCCTAGAATCCCCTACCCTTGATATCACACTTCATATAGATTATGGTTCAAATGTGAAATGTCTCTTGGGTTATGTGTCAATGCATAGTCCCCAGCTGGTAGCAGTATTTTGGAAATATTTGGAATGTTCTGGAAAATTTAGAAGATGGGGCCCAGTTGGAGGAAGTTCACTGGGAGGCGTGCCTTTGAAGGCTATCTCTGGTCCCCAACCCTTCCTCTCTGGTTCCGTTTCTATGAATAGCCACCTCCACATGCATACACTGCCCTGACACTCTGCCTTAGTGTATGGGAACAAGCAATAAGGGAGTGAAATTATGAAGAAACAAACTGCTTAAACTGTTTTGTTTATATCCTGCATTTTGTCACAGTGAAGAGAAACAAGAAAGTAGCATATCGATGTTTTCACTCCTTGCCACTCTGACATGACCCAGCAAGGACCCTGTAAGCCAGTTTGGCCAAGACCCCTCACTCCTGATATCTATCTGCTATCTTCATCCACTGACACTACCCTGCCTCAGCTATAAATCCCAGCTGCTCGTGCTGTGTTCAGAACGTCTTCTATTGAAAGAGTCCTGATTAAAACTTGGTTTTACCATTTTCATATTATCAGACTGTGCAGAGTCTGAGAGGAAAAGGCGCTGAGAACTGAGAATACTGGGTCGGCTTTCCAGAGGTTCCGTTGTAGGGCTGTGCATAGCAGTGAGCGTAGGCTAGGCTTTAGAGATTTACGAGCATGCTCACAACAACCCTGCAGGTAAGACGTAGCTTATTTACAGGTAGTGGGCTGAGGCAGAAAAAGATTTGCCAGTGATGTTAACAGGCAGTGAGTGCCCCGCCTCCTTCTCAAGTTTCCTGTCAATCAGAGGTAGTGGAGCACACCGAAATCCATGTGCTTGAGAGGCTGAGACGATAGAAGTGTGGGGTCAAGGCCATCTGAAATCTCATTTCAAAAAAAAAAAAGACAAAGAAAAAAGGCTTCTGTCTAGTAATGTAAAAATTTACGTTCTCTCCTCTGTGGTATTGAAAAACAAGAGGGCTCTTGGGAAGTCCTTTTGCTGTCACTCCCAAGATAGTCTTCCCATTGAGGAATCGATTTGAAATCTGAGTGGTGCCCACTAGGGGGCAGCAGAGACCGGCTGTGCCTTGCTGTTTCTCCAGCTCTTTTGGCTTTTTTCACTAAGGTCCTTTGGTGAGCCTTCTTCAGTTATTACTCATTACTCAGTCGTGCTCGTATAAGTGATCATTTGACCCTTGTGCATTCTGTAACGTAACATATATTAATTTAGGTTAGGGAGACTGTTTGGTGATAAAGAAACTTAACACACCAAGCCATGATAACCTGAGTTTGACCTCAAAATTCACTAGGTGGAAGGAGAGGACCAACTACTAAAACTAGGCTTTTGACTTGCATACAACCATGGCATGTGCACAACTAATACATCTTTAAATAATTTGTATCACCCTCAGCAGCCCTATGTGATAGTCATATATATGTTACCTTACCCAGAGGGAAGCCACAGTCCAGAGAAGTAGAGAATTTCCCAAAGTCCAATGACAAAGGCAAGGTTTGAACTAATTTGTTCAGATTCTGAAGTCTGCCCTAGTTCCTTCAATTTGCCTCCGGGTCTTGTTCCACAGACCTCTCTGCAGCCAGCCCTACCTGCTTGCTTCCAAACACTCCCTGACTGAAGTGCTGAAGGCCACTGATCACCACTGATCCGGGGATCTTGACAGGGAAGGGAAGTGAATAGTGACAAGGCAAGTGGGTCCCTTCCTTCTGGTATTCGCAAACTTCATTGCATGGTAATGCTGCCGCTTGTACAGTGTGTTTTACCTGCTTTTGCGTAGGTCTTCATCCTTGTCTTCTGCTCTCCCTCAAGGTGACTAGCCTTTAGCCTGAGGCCTGACTGGAGCTCTGCTTGAATGATGTGGCCCATAATGGGCAAGTCCTGATGCCCTTGCCTGCCTATGCTATCACTGGGTACCGATGCAAGTGTCCACCTTGGGGAGTTGTTTGAGGGTCAATGGGTTAACTCACTCAAATGCTTGTTACCATCACGGCTTTTGTGGCAGTTTGGATGGACGTGGCCCAAAACTCAAAATAGAATGTTTGGTCTTTATAAAGTGTCTACTTGAGAGAGATTAGGAGGTGTGGCCTTGTGGGAGGAAATGTGTCACTGGGGTGGACTGTGGGTTTCAGAAGCCCAAGCCAGCCATACTGTGCACTCTCTTCCTGCTGTCTGGAGATCCAAATGTAGAACTCTTAGCAACTTCCCCAACACCATGTCTGTCTGTGTGCTGCCATGCTTCCCATCATGACTATAATGGACTAAACCTTGGAACCTGTAAGCCAGCCCAATTAAATGCTTTTTCTTATAAAGCATTTAATGGCCATGGTGTTCTCTTTACAGCAATAAAACACTGACTAAGACAGCTTTCCACATTTTGTTTTAGTTTTGATTTTATGATAGGTATATACACAGAGGCATATAAGGTTAAATTCAATTTAAAATTCCAGTCATAGCCTTCCCTCTGCAGCATTTCCTTTGGAGGGTGGGCTGCCTGATTTTATGTAAACTTGACACAAGCTAGAGTTATCTGAGAGGAGAGAATCTCAACTGAGACAATGCCTCCGGAACATTAGGCTGTAGGGCATTTTTTTTTTTTCAATTAATGATTGATGAGGGGAAGTCCCTGCCCATTGTGACTGGTTCCAACCATGGGCTGGTGGTCCTGGGTTCTATTTAAAAAAAAAAAAAAACAGGCTGAGTAAGTCATGATGAGCAAGCCAGTAAGCAGCATCCCTCCATGGCCTCTGCAGCAGATCCTGCCTCCTGGTTCTTACTCTGTTTGGGTCCAGTCCTGACTTCCTTCAATGCTGAATAAACCCTTTTCTTCCCAACTTGACATTTTGGTCATAGTGTTCATCACAGCAATAGAAACCCTAACTAAGACAGAGGGCCAGGACTCTCTCGCTATGGATCTGAGTCCTGAAGTAGAGAGCTGGGGAATTAGAGATTGTTCTAGAAGATGGATGGTCACCTTCCCAGTGTGTATAACACAGCTTCCTTCTAGGCAGCACCACTTGCCATTGTGGTGCTTGACTGAGTCTGTGGTAATGGCCTTCACTCCCAGGTAGGTGGCCTTGCTTCGGGAGCCAGGTTAGGGCAGAGTCCCAGACTCTCCCTTGACTAACAGGAGGCTACATGCTGACTGGGATACTTGCTGACACAGACATTTCCAGTGGGCAGAGTTTTAAAAGGTTCCACGCAGTCCTATAAAGCCAGAGGCTCAAAAGACCTTCCTCCTGGGTTCCAGTCTCACGAGATATGAACCATCATCCGGGACACTGGCAGAGTCTCCAGAGAACTTGCTAAATTCACACAAACCAGGGATTTCTGAACACTCTGGACCTCAATGGCCTACTTGCCAGATCCCTGTTAGATGCTCATCACCAAATTCCAGAATACTTTGTTCTTTCTCTCCTTCCTTCCTTCTTACCCTCCCTCTCTCCCTCCATCTCTCTCTCCCCCTCCTCCCAGGAGATTCTCAAGGCCTCCAGGTGACATTTTAGAATCAAAGGGTTAGGGGCCTGGCTTTGGACCTGAGGGGCTGTTGTAAATGGGTCCCTGGAAATGTCCACGCTTGCCAGCCTGTAGTCTTCCCATAGGGAGGGGGATTCTGGCCAGGCCTGACACACTGAGGCCACTTTGATGCTCTCATCACTTAGATCCCAAAGCCAGTGACTGGCTGTCATCTACCAAAGCTCTACAGATTAACCTCTTCTATGAGCAGGGATATCCAGTCCCTCTAGGCTTGAGATTTTTATCTCAGAAGAAGTGGCACAAAGGGGTCCCTTATCCCAATGCAAGCAGGTCCCTGAGTCCTCTAGGACAGACCTTCATTGTGAATTCCCTGAGACCCGTGTTCCTGTGTTTGAACCCCTGCAGGGTAAGGATGGAGATTTCTGCCTTTAGCTCTTCTTGACAGTATATATCACAAGGCTTTCTGGGCCAGAATGTGTCTCCACTCTGGCCTCAACTGGAGTTTATCCAAGGGTGTAGCCTATCAGGGGGGAGTTTGCCAGTTTTAAAAAAAGGAGGGACTTATTTCTTTTTATTTTATATGTGTGAATGTTTTGCCGGCCTTGTGCCCACAGAAGTCAGAGAAGGCATTGGTGCCCCTGTAACTGGAGTTACAAACCTGTGAGCCACCATGAGGCTCTAGGAACAGAACTTGGGTCCTCTACAAAAGCATCAGTGCTCGTAACCACAGAGCCATCTCTCCAGCAGTTTGTCACTTTCAGCCTACTTCTTTAGTGTTTTTGGGGTGCACAGCCAAGGGCAAGGAGGTGCAAAGCCCTGGGCAGAGACAATAGGGTATAAGGAGAGGCCTGAAGCACCCTCATAGAAGTAGGGGGAGGGAGGGTGGGATAGGGAGTTTCTGGAGGGGAAACTTGGAAAGGTTATAACATTTGAAATGTAAATAAATAAAATATCCAATAAAAATTATAAATTAAAAAGACGAAGAAGAAGAAAGAAGAAGAAGAGGAGGAGGAGGAGGAGGAAGAGGAGGAAGAGGAGGAAGAGAAGGAGGAAGAGGAGGAGGAAGAGGAGGAGGAAGAAGAGGAGGAGGAGGAAGAGGAGGAGGAGGAGGAGGAAGAAGAGGAGGCTTGAGTCAAATCAGTCCACAATGGCTGCTGGGAACAGGGCTGGGCAGTCCTCAGGAGAGGTGTTATTCCAGGGAGGCCAGGGGAAATTTCCTACCAACTGCCACCTGGCTGAGATTGGGGCAGGGAGGCAGAGCTGAGATGCCAACTCATGAGAGACTGTGCCAAGGATGTGTGGGGAGGGGATTTCCCAGAACAGCCGCTACTGAGACAAGAATAAAGCAGGGATGAGCACCAAGCTGCAAGAGAGATGGGAGGCCAGCCTTAGGTGGAGGTGAGAGAGCTGACTGTGTGTGAGTATTTGAGAAAAATGTCTGCATGCCTGTGTGAGGGTATGTGAGTGTGACTGTGGATGAGAATAAGTATGGGTGCATATGAGTACAAATGTATATGGTGGTCTGAATGAGAAATGGCGCCCACGGGCTCATGTATTTGGTCCTAGATGTTGGTGGTCTTTACCAATAATATGAAACATTTAGGAGGTGGAAGCTTGCTGGAGGAAGGATGTCACTGGGGGTGGGCTTAGAGACTTACCTTATCTCCTGTCCCCCTCTCATGAAATGTAATCTGTCTTCTTCCTGTCCCTGATTTCTTCCCTAAGTTGCTTTGGTAAGAGCATTTTATCACCACAACAGAACAGCAGCTAATACCTTGTGTGAATGGGTTTGCATGTATAAATGTGCATGTGGGCATAGGTATGTGTATATGCTCCACAGTGAACATCCCTAATGTGAGGAATACTGGGCCAACAGAACTCTTTCAGTCTGTAATGTTCTGTGACCTCAATTGATGTGACAAGTTGGAGTTGTGTGGTATCACAAACCCTTTAGAAAAATGCTGCACCTGGGCTTACTTGGTCTCTTTCAAAAAAAAAGCCTTAACCAGTCACAAACTATGGACCCTAACAAACTGTAGTTCCACTTCTATACAGCATTTCTCTCTTCCTCTTCCTGTTTCTTGAGACACGGTCTCACTATATGGCCCAGCTTGATCTCAAGCTTCTGAGCTTCTGTTTGCACCTCCTGTCTCGACTGCCCATGGGGCTAGGACTGTTAGACACTTTTGATACTTTACATGTAGAAATGTTTCCTACAAAGCAGTAAAATTTAAGAAGGAAAAAAGAAAGAAAGAAAGAAAGAAAGAAAGAAAGAAAGAAAGAAAGAAAGAAGGAAGGAAGGAAGGAAGGAAGGAAGGAAGGAAGGAGAAAGGAAGGAAGGAAGGAAGGAAGGAAGGAAGGAAGGAAGGAAGACAGAGAACAAAGAAAGAAAGAAAGGAAGAAAGAAAGAGAGAGAGAAAGAGAAGGAAAGAAAGAAAGAGAGAGAGAGAAAGAAAGAAAGAGAAACCACTAAAATTATTAGAAGTGGTCAGTTCACATAAGGGCAAATGTGTTAAAATTCCATGTGTGCCCTGTGTTTTCTGTAATTACAATGTATCATTGGAAAGAACAGTAAGATGCATCTATTAAACTACTAAACAAGTGGGTTGTAAAAAGAACTAGAAAATAACATTTGAAAAAAATAAAAAGAACTAGACACTCCTGGACAGTGGTGTTAGAAGAATCACTTTTCTGCAGAGCAATTTAGTGTTGTATCAAACAGTATCAACATGCAGATTTTGGCTCCAAAGAACATGCTTCGGTGATACAAAGGATTTATGAAGAGAACACATGGTTCAGTGTTTTATGTGGTGATGCACATCATGAAATAGTCCAAACAGTGATCAGAGATTGGCTAAATCAGCACCCATCCCAACTGAAGAGTCAAGTGACCATTGAAATATTGGTGACTATTAAAGCTGACATCAGGACACCCATCACCTATGGTGATTTCACAGTATTTTCCAGTTCTATTAAATTTCTTATTTTTCTTTACTTTTTAAATTTTTAAAAATTTATTTATTCACCTTATATCCCAATATCAGCCCCGCTTCTCCTCTCAGTACCCCTTCACACATATGCTCCTGACATTCCCTGTCTCATCTCCTCTGAGAAAGGAAGCCCCGCATCACTCCCAACCCCACCTACCCTCCCTCCCCTCACATCAAGTCACTGCAGGACTAGGCATATCTTCTTCCACTGAGGACAAGCAAGACAGCCCAGTTAGGGGAACTGGATCTATAGGCAGGCATAGATTCTGGAGCAGCCCTTACTCAAGTTGTTGGGGGACCCGCATGAAAAACAAGCTGCAGATCTATTGCATATGTGCCTAGGTCCAGCCCATGCTAGTTCTTTGGTTGATGGTTCAGTCTCTGGAGGCCCCCAAGGGTCCAGGTTAGTTGACTCTGTTGGTCTTCCTGTGGAGTCTCTGTCTTCTTCAGTTCCACTAATCCTTCCCAGAACTCTTCCATAAGACTCTTGGAGCTCAATCTAATATTTGGCTGTGGGCTTCTGCATCTCTTCTCATTGGCTGCTGAGTAGAGTCTCTCAGAGGACAATTATGCTAGGTTCCTGTCTGCAAGCCTAAAATAATATCATTAATAATGTCAAGGTGGGTTCTTGCCCATGGGATGGGTCTCAGTTCGGAGCAGTCATTGGTTGGTCATTCCCTCTGTCTCTGTTCTTTGTCCCAGCACATCTTGTAAGCAGGACAAATTTTGGGTCAAAGGTTTGTTCTGTGGATGGGTTGCTGTCCTTATCCCTCCATTGGGAGTCCTGCCTGGCTACAGGAGGTGGCCACTTCAGGATTCATGTCCCCCACTACTAGGAGTTTCAGCTAGCTCATTTTTCTGCCCTCCTAATTACTTATCTGGGAATTTATCCCAGGGTGATACAGCTGAGGTTCAAAGGTGTGCACTGCCTCAGATACTTCACGATACACTAACAGGCTGAGTAAACTACTGGGGTAGGAGGAAGGGTATGGGGACAATCAGAGCAGCAGGCATTCAAAGCATTCATCTACTGCCTAGGATATACATTTTAACTCATTTCCTCTGTGCATTTATTTTCAGTATTATTAGTTTCAATAATTTGACATAGTCGTATCACCCAGTTCTTAAAAATAAATAAATAAATAAATAAATAAATAAATTGCAAATTATGTATAGATGTTTGTCAGCACGTGAGTATGCACATCCTGGAGCTGGAGTTCCAGGCAGTTCTGAGCTGCCTAACATGGCTGCAAGGACCCATACTCAAGGCTTCTGGAGGAAGAGCAGCAAGTGTTCTTAACCACCTTCGTTTCTGTATCAGCCAGTCTTGATGATATGCGCCACTGATATTGTATCGTACTCCCCATCTGTATTCGTCAGGGTCTCTAAGGAACAAAACTGACAGAATGTGTCAGGAGAGATGCCGGTGAGAGTGAGGGCAAGCGTTAGAATGTGTAGCTTCCTTCTTCCCTGTCCTTTTATGTGGACTACCCAAGAGAAGGTGTGGTACAGATTTACGGTGGATCCTTTGAAGTCAATCTATCCTGATTTAGGGCATGTCTTCCACCTCACATAATCCAACCAAGAAAAATCCTGCACAAGTGTGCCCAGCTGCTTGGGTTTTAGTTAATTCCATGTATTGTCAAGTTGACAACCAAGATTAGCCATTGCTCTATCCCAGAAGTTATCATCATTCAACTAAAATATAGAGAGTTTCACTTTAGAAGATGAGAAAAAGCCAGTCTATGTAGAAGATGCACATGGACCTTGGTATGGTGATGCACACCTGTAATTCCAGCACTTGGAAGGTAGAGGCAGGAGGATCAGGAGCTCAAAGAGTTTAAGGTCAGCCTAGGCTATATGCAAACCCAAACCAAACTAACACACATACACAAGCAGAATCCTGTCTTTGAGACTTAGTTCTTTCCTAGTGTGAATTCTTGAAGTCCCCTGTGATTTGTGTGGTCGTTTGGCTGCATGGGCTGATCGAATAGGCACAGGCAGATAGTTCCATTTTTCTCAAGCTGTGTTCAAGCACACCTCTATTAACTCAAGCTCTCTTGGTGACTGGCCAGCTAGTACTACCTTGTAAACATTGTTAAACATGGATTTTACAATCAGGCTGTTCCACCATTATAGCCTGTGCTTCCTATAGTGGAAGGATTTACTCTATGGAAGCAGAAGTGGTACAACTCAGGGCTTCCTTCTGCACATCCATTTCCCCTGCTCTCCTTCCCTGGCCTCCTGACCACTCGCAGAAGAGGTTAAAGCAGTGACTCTTCTCTATTGCTTTGATCCTCTGCTCCTCTGTCCTTCTCTATTGTTGATGGTCTGGGAACACAGGGAAGAACGGAGGAAAAACCTTAGGCAGTCTTCAGTAGTACGTGCTGTAAAGTGCTCCTAAGTGTCCTGTGTTGTGGCAAGGGTTATGTCGACTCACTGGCATTTAGACTTATTTAGATTTAGACCATTGTGAGGTACCCCTTACTTACTGTGATCTCAGCCAAGATTTTCCAGTCGAATACTAGTGGAACCCCTGCCTCCTGCACCTTCTGCCTTTGGAGGATCCCAGCTGCTTTGAGACAGGAATCCCCATTAAGAATCTTCAGTCATTCTGGGACTGACTCCTCTAGCTTTGTACACAATGTAGTCAGACCGACTTCCACCTGGGTGCAGGGCTCATAGGATTCCTTACTCACCCTGCTGGCCAAAAGGAGGAAGTGTGTTCTCTAGAGGCTGGTCTTTGCCATTCCATGCTCCAAGGTGAACTCTCACCCCTGCTTTCTTTGGACACCCCTAGTGGAGGCACGTTATAGATCTCCCCTACCCCAGGCAGCAGGCCTCCAGTTTTCTCTTTGCATGCCCACTATCCTCCAGACCAGTAAGCTCATGGACTTATATGTATGTGTATGTGCATATGTGTACATATATGTGCTGCAAGTGTGTATAGACATATATGTATGTGCTGTGGGCATGTGTGTGCTACATGTGCTGTGTGTATGTATACGTACATGAGTGTGTGTGTCTGCAGTAGGTAGGAGGTATGGAGTTTCTTGCAGTCACAGAAGATTAATCACAGGGAGATAAAAATGGTCTCTCTAGCCGGGCAGTGGTGGTGCAACCCTTTAATCTCAGCTCTTGGGAGGCAGAGGCAGGAAGATTTCTGAGTTCAAGGCCAGCCTGGTCTACAGAGTGAGTTCCAGGACAGCCAAGGCTACACAGAGAAACCCTGTCTCAAAAAAACAAAAACCAAAAAACAAACAAACAAGCCAAACAAACAAAAAACCCAACCCCCCAAAACAAACAAACAAACACCCCAAACCCAAAACAAAATCACAAAACCACCACCAACACCAACACCAAAACCAAAAAGAAAAAAAAAAAAACCCAAAAGTGGTCTCTAAAAGCTGACATAATAGCCAACACTCAGAGTAGCAAGCAAATCATTTAATTCCCTTTCTCAGTTGTCTCAGCCCTTTGTTCACAGGGCGGCTTATTTTTGTGCTGTTGGGGCTGCTGTTGGGGTTGCATCTCTTCTGCCCACTGCCCACATGGCATGAGGTCATCTGTATTTTCTCATGATGACTTTTCTGCTCCCTTTCAGAGCAGACTGTTTTGTTTGCTTTTATCTTCTGCTGTGGTTTAGGAAGGAGACGTCTTATTCTGAATAGGACTAATTATCATCATTAGTTTTTGTTTGCGTTCCTAACCCTGCAATTACAGATGGATCAATGTCTAGGACAACATACCGAGTGAGTTTTCTTCCTCCCTCGGGGAAGCAGGAGGATCTGCACAGCTTCTCCTACCTGCTCCTCCCCTGCCTCTGCTCATCAGGAGTCTATTACAGAAACCCAGCCTTCCTCTCTGAAGGCTCTCATTAGCTCCTGGTTACCCTACCATTGCCCTCAGGCTGGGCTGATAGCTGCAAAGCTTTTTTCATATCTATCACTTCAGGTCTTGCTGCCAGCTCTTCTGACACCTCTCCCTTGTTTTAGAATTCTTAGTACTGTGACATCTGGCTTAGAGATCACCTCGACGGCATCTTTTCAGGACGAGCACCCAAGTACCACCCAACCCTCTCAAGTCTTGGATACCAGGTCTATTTTCTTTTGCTCTTATTCTGGGTGGTATCTAATACCTTTTTTTTTTTTTTTTTTTTTTTTGACTGGTTGGTTCCTTTTCATTATTAATTTAGTGAGTTGGAGTCCTGGGACAGGAGAGAGGACTGGGTGGCAGTGGGGGAGAAACTGGACAGCTTCTGATTCTTTAGCCTTGGGGTCATCAAGGCTAAGCAGCCGTTTATCACACTTGTGGCAAGCCTGCTTCCTAGACTCTAAGAGTCTCTCAGAGCCATGCTTATTATATCTGTCCACAGCTCTTCTGGGATTCATTTAAAATGCAGCATGTGGGACTGGAGAGATCACTGAGCGGTTAAAAGCATGTGCCATGCTTGCAGAGGACCCATATTCAGTTCACAGCATCCGTATTACATGTCTTATATTAAGTGTCCATATTAAGTGTCTTACAGTGGTGTGCCTGTAACTCCAGTTCCAGGAGACTCTGAAGCTTTCTTGCCTCTTGGGTACTCATGTGCACATTACACACACCCTCACGCATAATTAAATAATGAAATAAATTTATTTTATTCCATTGCATATGTATATGTATGTCTTAGGGTTACTATTGCTATGAAACATCAAAAGCAACTTGGGGAGGAAAGGGTTTATTTCCCTCACACTTCCATAGAACAGTTTATCATCAAGAGCAACAAGGACAAGAACTCAGGCAGCCAGGAACCCAGAGGCAGGAGCTGACACAGAAGCCATGGAGGAGTTCTGCTTACTGGCTTGCTCCCCATGCCTTGCTCAGTCTGCTTTCTCATAGAACCCAAGACCACCAGCCTGGGGTGCACCCTCACACACACAATGGGCTGGGCTCTCCTTCACTTGTCACTAATTTAAAAAAAAAAAAAACTCCCTACAGATTTACCTATGGCCCATTCTTATGGAGGCATTTTCTCATTTGAGGTTCCCTCTTCTCTGGTGACTCTATCTTGTATGAAGTTGATATAAAACTATCCATCACAGTGTGCTATATGTGTGCAGCCATTCAGAAGCCAAAGGAGGGTGTGGGCATTGGACACCCATTCCCAATTCCCTGCAGGGCACCCAACACAGGTACTGGATTCTGAAGGAAGGAAGGGCAGCATGCATTTAACCACTGAACCATCTCTCCAGGCCTCCGAGTGTTATTTTCTTTTTGATTATTTGTGTGCCTGTGCTGTGTCTGTGTCTGTGTATGTACATTCAAGTGCTAGTGCCTACAGAGGCCAGAAGAGGGCATCAGATGTCCTGGAGCTAGAGTTAGAAGCTATTGTGGACCACCCGATGTGGCTGCTGCAAAACAAATGCAAATCCTCTTCAAGAGCTAAACCGTTTGTCCAGCCCCAATATCTGCCTTTCATGGCTGGGTGGGGGTGGGAGGGTGGGGAGGGGTGGGAGTGTGGGTGGGGGAAGGGTGGGGAGGGGTGGAAGATGGGGGTGGGGGTGGGTGGTTGGAGTGAGGTTGGGGGGGGTGCTGGGATCTGCTTTCAGGTTCTCCTGTTCACACATAAGCACTTTCCAGAGCAAGCCATCTCCTCGGAGAAATCTTTTAAATAAAATAAAACAGAATGCAGCATGCTTTGTGCACATGGCAGAGGGTGCTGAGAGTTTGAATTTCTTTTTCTCAGTGCAGGGGACCAAACCCAGGTCATGCTTTTTTTCTTTTTCTTTTTTTTTTTTTTTTAATTTTTTTTTTTATTATTTTTTTCTTTTTTTTTAAATTTAGTTATTTAAATCACATCATAAGTTACTTATTCACACAGAGGTTATAAACACAAAAAGGCAGGATGTGGGGAAGGGAATGGCACCAGAGCATAGGTGTTCAGGGGAGTACAGATACCTTTCAGAACGGAGTATCAGCTGAGTGTAGGTTCAGGGGACAGGTCACTATGACTCTGCCTGTGATTCATTTGTCCTTATCTAAGTTGGTACTGTCCACTGAGGCTGCCCATTTATAAGACCTATGACTACTCAGTCTGGTAAATTTCCACAGAAGCTGCCTGTTTACAATAGCTTATAGCCTTCTGTTTCAGTGTTTTTCCACAGAGACCCAAAACTTTGTGTTAGCATGCATGTATGTCAGGCCTTCCTCCCATCTTGGGACCATTAATTGGGTTTTTGCTGTTTTCTTTTGGTCCGGGCCTTAAATAGGCTGACTAACTTTGTGATACAACAGATAGATAATTTGATAGCAAAACCTATTCAGATACATTATCATAAGTTAGCTATGGAGGACCACGAGACTCAAGATGAGGTTGTTACTTTATCCAGGGTGTTCCTCAAACCCATCTCACCCAACCTAAAAGAGGGGACTTCTGCCCCTAGACCAAGTAGAGAGAGGCTACCCAGAACCCTCTCTGACTGGCGATCTGAATTCTTGCTTAGGCTGCGAGACTAAGCACTGCAAGGAAATATAAATAAAAGTAAAAATATCTATCTGGTTCCCTGAGGGACAAGCCTGACTGCATAGGAGTTGATGTCAAAAGTATTCCCTCTCCAGGAAAAGACATCGGGATGGGTATGGCTCTCATGCCTCACTGGACAACGACAGGAGGACCGGAGCCATTACAAGGTCCCCTTCAATTATTGGAGGTCAGGCCTCTATCCCCGCCTTCCCAAGAATAGAATCGCCAAGGCCCTTCTATACTTAGAGAAGGGAGGAGATGTCAGGAGTAGCCCTGCATATACACTAAAGGCCTAAAATCAGCCATAGGCCTAAAATCAACAATAGGCCTGACATCTTTTTTTCTATTGAGCTAAATCCTCAGCCCCAAGAGCTTGCATTCCTGACACTGGTGCTAGGCAGTGGATGAGGCAGAACTGTGTGAGCTCTCTGGAAACATTTCGATTGTGATAGATGCTCTTCGTGTTTTCTGGGACCAGGGAAGCATCTCTCCCCACTCCCCTATTCTCTCTCTTTCTCACCCTCAACACAGTCTGTGGCCATGGGAACCTCTCTTCTTCAAGAGACACTTCTTCTCCATCATATCCCATTCCTTTTCCTGCTGTGAGGAAAGTAGGGAGCCTCCTACTTTCCCAGCTTGTGGGGATGGGGACCTGAGGTGGAGACAGTAGGATCCTGGTGTCACGGTAGTGGCAAAATGGAAATCTAGTCAGCCCCCTACCCCGCACACAGAACTGTCTGTGGAAGCCAACAGCTCCCTTAGATAAGAAAGACAGATGGTCCCTGTTTGCAGGAGGCCACCACTTGGGGGCAAGGGATAAAGGACAGCTCACAGAAGCTGCAAACCTTAGGATTCTGGGCTCAGGCTGGGCTCCGTGTTTTGTGGAGTCCCCTCCCCTGCAGAGTGATTCTCATGAGCAAAGTGGGAGAGAATGGGGGGGGGGTGCCAGGTGGAGGGAAATGAGAGATGGGAGGAAAAAGACAAGTTCTGTTCACATTGGGGCTTATCTGGGGACAGGAGGTAAGTAACAGGGAAGGACATGTGAGCATTTGCCACCTAAGGACACGTTTGTGCCAAGACTATCCTGATAGTAATGAAGACAGACTTTTCTGAGCTCTTTGGTTGGCTTGCCAATACATTTAAGCAGATGCCCTTAGCTCTAAGCTTCTTAAGGCCAGGCCATGTTCTCCCCCAAGTGACTCACTCTCACAGACCCCTCCCAGCCTGCACACCCTGCCCTTTTTATCTCTAAGCTGTATCTTGGGGTCCTCAGGAGGTGATGTCCTTCTGAATCTTCATCAGTACATCTTGTTCCTTCCAGGGAGTCTTTCCTGCCTTTACCTCTTCCCCCAGGCTGGTAGCATCAAGTGTATCCAGCCAGCCAGTCAGCCTGCCTCCCAGCTCCATCTAAGCAGTGGCAAAGAGCTTACCAATGCCTCCACATTGGCTCTTTGTGGGGACCTGGTGACTGTATCAAAAGCAATCAAAGGTTCTCAGGATCCACCCTGGTCACCCTGCTTCTTTGGATCTAGGTGGGCATGGTAGTCATCTGCCAAAGGCCTCTCTACAGCTCTCTCAGGTGTCTTTGTGATTGACTGACTGGGCATTTATTTGTACAGTTATAGGACAGTCTAAGTTGATAAGGAAAAAAAGTGTATCAATTTAAAAAAATAAAAATGTGTTTCACATTATCTTCTAAATAAGCCTGACAATATAAAACTATTTGCTAGTGTTATAATTTGTTTTATTTAAAACACTCTAGTGATTTCCAGATTCCATGCAAATTTTGATATTTTGCTGTGAAAACCTTTGATTTGACATGAACATTCCTACTTTTCTCTTAGCGACTGTTTGATATAGGAAACTATCTCAGTTAATCTCCTACAAAAGTGGGGAGGGAGTGAAAGAGGACAGAATGGGCTGAGAAATCTTAGGGGTCCTGTGCCCATCATTGGCTCTCCATTCATCTGGCCCTGTCCACCTTCCCACTGTCCCTCTTGCAAGGTAACATGTTTCATGCTCAGATGTCCTCAAATTTTCAAACTCTGGTATTACCCCTGCCTGGACTGTAAAGGCCCCCTTTTTTTGTCCTACATAACTCCTAGGTGAACTCTGGTATCCCCGCCCAGACCATTGAACTTCCTGATGACTCTAGATGACAAAAATTCCTCCCTATTTAAAGACTCTTGCTCCACCCTCCCTGGGCATGCCCTGGCATATTTTACTCTTTTATGTTGCTTTCTCTGCATGGTGTCTGGCATAGTACAAATGTGATTGCTTCCTGATGCTAAAGCTTCTCCTCTGCTCCCCTGTTTTTCTTTCTCTTCCGTCTCCTTTCTTTTCTTGAGACTAGATCTATTTTTAAAAGAATAGAATTTATTTATTATAGTGTGTATGCATATCTGTGTGTCTGTAGGTATCTGTGTGTGTGTGTCTCTGGGTATGTGTGTGCTTGTGTGTCTGCATGTCTGTGTGTGTATGTCTCTGTGTGTCTGTACGTGTGCATGTCTGTGTGGCAGGCAGTACGTGTGTGGAGGTCAGAGCACAACTTTCAGAAGTCAGTTCTCTTCTTTCCCCATGGGTTTTGTGGATCAAACTTAGGTCACCAGGTAAGCAACTTTACCCATGGGACCATCTCATGGGACTAAATAAAACAGGACCATGAAGCTCCTAGAAGGATTCAAAGTAAAAGAAGCAACACATGACCTGAGTGGATCCTGGGAATGTTTTATTGTTCCTGACATAGTTCTCGAGGAACATCATGGAGGTACTATTGATGCAACTATAGGTAAGCTGTCTGTGGTACAGACTGTTCTCCAACGCACAGTCTTCCTACTTCAACCTCCTCAATGCTGAGATTACAGATATGATCTCTCATACTTAGTGATGACATTTCCATAAGTCTTGGGTCCTATATTCTCCGCTGTATTGTTTATATAGTATATCCAGGGCTAGATCATCTGTTTACTGTTTACTGACAGCTTAACACCACTAACCCGGTGCTAGCTCCCTTAAGTGAACTGTACACACCCGCGCTCACACTCTACTGCCTACCCTAGGGGCATAGATTTTTAAAATCCCAACGTGTAAGTATCAGCAGCTTTCTGGACAGTATCAAGAAAAGACCTTTCCATGATGGTGGTCATGTTTTATATCCATGCAGTTCACTATGATGGTCACTAGACTCCTATGGAAGTGCGGCAACTGCAGTGTGGAACTGTATTTTAAATTGTTCTTAAATTAATTATAAGTTAGTATCCAGAAGTGGTCTAGACCGTCTTCCTCTGCTCTGAGAATTGTGCCTCCTTCACTCTTCCCCTGAACCCACCCCACCTCTATCCCTATCCCTCATCTGGAACTCAGGTTGGACTTGTTTCTTTATCTCTATGACCATGCCCCTCTCAGCCACAGAGTTTGTCGTCTGGTCAGAATCTGTGAGAAGGACAGTTGGTCATCTAACCCTGACCCTGATACCTTTCCTAGATTCCCCAGTAGGAAGGGTAAGAGTGAGAGCATCGGATGACTTAGGGACATGAGGGTGAGCAAGCACTGTCTTGCCTGGTCATGTGAAAGGCATCTTCTCTGCCAGTGGACCCCTCTATCTGCTCTTCTCAGTATTCCTGTGGGATGGGGGAAGATGGGATTCTGATACATAAGTAGCTCTTGGGAACAAGACTAGGAACCAAGTGGGGCAAACTCAGGTGATTTTTCTTATTTTTCCCTAGATGACTGGTTTCACAATGAGATCCACAATACTGGAAAATGAAACAAGCAGACAAGACAATGACATTCTTTGTATGTTTAATATGGTACAGCAGGATTTTTCCAAACTAGAGATGATGTCCTTGGCTCTGGGCAACCTCCTCCCAGTGGTCCAAAGGACATCCTCTAATATAATACTTAAGATGACTCTTCACTTCTCTGACAGTGACTTCTGGAAGTGAATATATAATAAATAAATAGAAAATAGACTTTTGTTCATGGTGACACCTTTAAGGAACATTTACATACAAAACATGCTGTGCATCCAATTCACGAGAAAGGGCCAGCTGTTTAGCCAACAGGACAGATGAGCCTTTCAATCAAAGGCCCTGACTCAATGGCAATGCTGGTGAACAGAAAGGACAAAGAGCAACTTTCTAAGCAAGAAAGACTTTTGTGCTATCAAGAAAATGCCTGTACATCGACTCTTGGTGGATGGTTTAGGAAAGAACGCTTTCTGTACAGAACCCTGTACTGTTCAACATATGTACAACCCAGAGAACTTTCCAATAGGTATTTGCTGAAATGAACTGAGCCAAAGACATTCAACATTCATGGCCACCTGAAAGTGATCGCATCTTAAGTGGTTCACAGTGTGAGACCCTCGCATTGAAAATTCAATGAAACTTAGACAAGAAAAAACATGAGGTCACTTTTATCCCCTCCCCCTCATCTCCCCAGAAGATGTCTTTCCTCTGACATCTAATATAGTGGCAATTGAAGCCACTATGTCTTAAGAGGCATGGTCCCACCTCCACCTCCCAGCAGCTGGAAGACCCATTCAGTGGGAAAGACCCCCTGGGATTTGGCTCAACCTGGAGAGTGGACTCTGGGATTAAGGCTCCTTGACACCACTGGACAGAGGGAACCAAAGCAAGTCTTCTTTGAAAGGGAAAAAGTTTGTGATTGTGGAGGAAAGGGGACCAATCCCATTCATGAAACCCTGATGTCTCAGAAGAATATTGAACAGGGATAGTTTCCACTCATCTGGGCATCGAAGCTATTTGCTCAGACAGAGTGAACATAAGCTGAACGACCCTGGAGTGGAGCCAATCACTCTCAGATCCCCACAAGGAGCCAATTGGCTCAGCAGAAGCACATTGGCATATCCTGATGCTATCCATTGGACCTACCACACCACTGTGGAATAAGGTGGCACCGAGAGAATTCCACAGTCATGAGTAGCCCATGCCCATGTGTGGCTGGCAGTGTGGCAGGGCTGCTGCCCAGAGCAGAGTGGGCAGTGTGTACTGAGGGACAAGAGGGAAAAGCCCTTTACAAGAGACCATTATATTCTGAACTTCTTCTCCCCATTCAGGGGATATGCTTCCGTCCAAAAGCGACTTTGGAATACTAGACTCCCGGGCTAGCCACTGAGGCAGTGTGGTGTGGCAGTGGGTGCTGAGCTTGAGGCTCACAGACCTGACTGTGTGGTTCGAGTACCATTTTCCTCAGATATAAGTACAAAATGCTGGACTAGATGGCCCTTTAGGGCCCCCCCCCAAGGTCCTCTCCATCTCTGACACCCAGGTTCACTGTACTGTGAGCATGCTCAGATTTCCTGGAGTCTTCTGCTCAGCTCCTAGCTGAAGTGCATTGGAGACCCATTGTAGAGCTTCAGGTCTGTGAACTTCACTCCACTCTCTCACAGACTCAGAGAGGCCTGGCTGGAGACCAATCTGAACAAGGTCCTGTGCATCATAACTCAGTCCATTTCTCTCTGCAGACCCTGCTTTTCTATCCTAAGTGGGTCGGTCAGCCGCATAGGGCAAGAGGTGACCTGGCATGACACAGACGCTGCAGGTGGTGGCAGCAAAGCCTTCACCTCTGAGCCATGCCAGAGGCCACTTCATCTCTCTCCATCATCTAGGTACTTTACTCCTGCCAGGACCATCACCTCCCAGAAGAAGCCTTCCCATGTTCCTGGGTGTGGTGAAGTTCCCCTCCTTCATCTACCTCTGCTCAACTGAGCCCTTTTGGGCTCAGAGTGTGCTGAGACCTGGCTGCCTGTCACTGGCTGACTCCAGGTGTGAGCTCTTACGTCTCCATTGTTTGTATCCAGGGCACTCAGTGGAGATGTCAGCTACAGTGATTACTTCTACTGATGGGCTCCAGACACAGAGCAAAACACAGTAGACTTCGCAGTCTCAGGAAAGACAAACAGGAGCCACCTAGTCCCTGTCCCAATGTGCCAGCTGAAGTCTCTTGAAAAAAGGATTCCCTGTAGACAGGGTTCCATCTCCTCCCCAGTGCAGTCTGCCACGATGGACAGCTCTTTCTGCACGACAGCTCCTAAACCCAGGAAGCCGTACCCTCGCTTAGAAGAATAAAGATGTTCTCCCTCCATGTGCCACTTAATGTGTCTGAAAGTGACTGTGGAAATCTGTGAGTGGTCCCATTATCCAGACCTTCTTCCAGGTGGGTTCAGACTCCTGCCAAAGTGGCCCTTTGCCGCCAGCACAACCCAGGTCTCTTTGTATGGTCCCCATGCCTACTGATGAGGCACAGAGTGGAGAGAAGCACCCAAGAGGAGGTTGTAGCATCAGCCAACACTGCCCAGGGGCTGCAGGTAGACTTGAGTAGGGACAGGTGGCAGCACCAAGGTCTCTGATAGCTGTCCCTTAGCCCAGCAGAGCTGAGACCAGGGGACCCAGCCATCCTGTCCCCGGCTGCTGTAGGGGTCCAGCCTGGGGTGGTACCAAGTGGCAATTCTCCTTATAGCTTCTTCTTTCTCACCACAGGGATGGGCACCACTTGGAAGATTTTGGCCTTGTGTTCCTCAGTCTCCAGAGTCACCCAGATGGGTCGGAAGCTGCCTTTGAAGCCAACGAATGCCATCTTTTCTATAAAGTGAGGAATCAAGTGGGTGAAAATAACTAAGCTATTAGAGAATTGCCGAAACCATGCCTTAGCACTCCCCTTCAGCATCCTCTGTCCCCAGAGGGCAATCCCTTCATAGCAACACTGGGCTCTGGCCCTCGAGAGCAAGGTTTTAGCCCAGCTGGTGCTAGGATTGGGTATCTTTTTGATGAGGTTTGTAGGTATCAGCCCTGAGCATCATGGACACCTCAGTAGGGTAGAGGCTCTGTGTGTTAAGGAAGCACAGCAGGGACTGGGAGACTGGAAGGGAAGAGTGCTGGTAGGACTCCTGCCTGCTTTCTAGCTGACTTATGATCACCAGAAAGTCGCTGCATCCTGTGATCCCACCTGTGAAATGGTGGCCTTGTCTTCAAGATCTCAGCCTGGGCTCTGTTACTTTGCAGCTCTAGGAGGGAAGGATTGTCCCAGGACAAATGACACACAGTGTGGGACTGAGTAGACGTCCAGACCTTAGGCTTCCATGCTGCGTGCTGGGCCCTGCACTTCAGTGACTTGGAGGTCCGTGTCTACACTCAGGAGTGGCCCAGGCTGCGGGGCAGTGTACATCTATCAATTTGACATTCGTCATCGTATATCTGAGGCATTGGCAACAGCATCTTAGTTTAACACATAGAAGCCCCCAAATAGCCTTGGGGTTTGCAGGAAAGGACTTTGATTCTCATTCTTTACTGGCTGCTGGGACAGGCTTGTATCTTTCTGGATTTTTCTCTGGCTGCCTGGGATTAATATCTGTATGATAGGCTCCTGGTTTTGATGTTCATCATAATCAGGACACAGATAGTCAGGACCTGGTTCAGGAAGGCAAGGATGCATATCCTAGCTGAAGCAAGCACCTCACGATGTAACTGTAGATTCCTCCCTTTTCTGTGGAGGGAGCTATCCTTGCTGCCCAAGTTATTTGTGAATGCACGAGATAATTATTGAAAGTTCAACAAGGTGCAAGCCTGGCGTCAAACGGTAGCTGTCATGGTCACCATCATCCACACATCTGCTCTCTCTCTCTCATTTATCCCTCCCTGGGGCCTTACTCCGAACACTCTATGACTAATGAGCAGCACATGGATATTTATGTCTGGCTAGATTTACCCAGCATATCCAGGAAGTCTGGGTTGGCTTTTATCGTAAACTAGTCTCTGGGATTTAATTCTCTCTTCTTTTCCTATCTTAGAAGACATGAAAAAGACCTTTCAAACTGTAAAAGATACTCCAAAAGCAGGCATCACCTGGACTTGTGAGGAGGATACAGACCCTTGGCCAGGCTGAGTAGTCAGACAAAGGCAGTTTCTGATGATGCTCTCACTGAATAAATGGCCACTTGTAGAGTAGAGGGCCAAAGAGATCTAGCAGTGTTCTACCAGTGTCTGGTCATAAGGAAAATGATTGTGCTTTAGTGCAGGGATGGTAAGCACGTGGCGCCAGGCCAAGAGGCCACTGACCATGTCGAGGGTTTGAGGGCTGTACCCAAGCCTAGTGGGAAACAATGTCCTTAATGCAGCAAGGATAATGGTATCTCCACACCATCTGCCCTGGTTTTGAGGTCACTTAAACCCCGCTCAGACTTACCTTTCAACTTGAGACCTTTGTCTGCCCCGAGCTTTTCCAGCACCCTGGTCCATGGGCCTCTGGTGATGTATCTGCCCTTTGATGCCATGAGCACTATTGAACTGAGGAGGAAGAGACTGGTCAGATGACAGGAATGAGAGGAAACTCCATCGAGGGGTGTGGGAGGGATGCTGGCCTCAGATAGGACCTGAGGTGGCAGTGCCAGTGCCTGGCCAGGGACTTGAGAGAAGATATCCCTCCGTCCATCTTAACCACATACTCTTTCCTTTCAATGGCAAATATCCCCCAGATCTGCCCATATCTAGGGTCCCTGGCCTTTTCAAGCTTAGACAGGGTTCTCTGCTTTAAATGTCTTCCAGCAAGCAGGACTGAGTATGTGTGAGGAGCATGTTATCTCAGGGTGCTATACCAACACCTGTGTGCTATACCGTGCAGTGTGACATCATAGGATCATTTCTTCTTCTTCTTCCTCTTCCTCTTCCTCTTCTTCCCCTTCCCTTCCCCTTCCCCTTCCCCTTCCCCTTCCCCTCTCTCTCTCTCTCTCCTCTCTCTCCTCTCTCTCTCTCTCTCTCTCTCCTTTCTCTCTCTAGTTTAGGACATTGCATTTTCCACTCGAGATACATCGCTCATAAAGTTCAATGCTATTTCATTGTTTTGTGCATTTCTGTTTCCTTCCTTCTTGTTCTTCCATCCCTCCATCTCTCCCTCTGTCCTCTCTCCCTTCTCTCTCTTTTTCTTCCTTCTTTCCTTTCTGAATTTTTTTTATTTTGTTTTGAGACAGGGTCTCACTATGAGCCGTGACTGACCTGGAATTTACTATGTAAACCAGGATGCTCTCAAAACTCACAGAGATCCACCTGCTTCTGTCTCCTGAATGCTGGGATTACAGGCATACATGATCATTGCCCAGCTAGTATGTACTTCTTAATTCAGATCATTTCAACACTGTTTGGTATAAAAGTCAATAGGAATGTGATGATGGAGAAAGACAAGGCAACTGCAAGGGAGCAAAGAAGGAATGAGACTGGGGGCTGGGGGAAAGAGGAGGAAGCAGCCATCAAAAGACAAAGCCATCACAGTACCCCACAGCATGGGCCTTGGAGACCTGCTGCAGTAGCTCTACTTGGGAGCTCATAAGGACCGGGCAGCCTTCTCATAGCAGGCCTTCTGACCTACAAGCTTCATTCCCATCTTATGACCATGCTCCATGTTAGGGTTCCAGTGGAACTCATATTTTCTATTTCTTTTTCTCTTCCGACTTCCTGTTTGTGTGGATGTCTGGAGATTGTGTATGTGTAGAGGCCAGTGGTATAGGATGATGTCAGGCATCCTGCTCTGCCACCCTCCACTGTATTCTCTTGATCCAGGGTCTCTCACTGAGCCTTCTGCTAGGCTGGGAGTCCTGAGCAATCCTCCTGTCTCTGTCTCCCACAGGTTACAGGCACAGGTGTGGCCATGGCTGGCTCTTTACACTGGTTCTGGGATCTGAGCTCTAGTCCCACATGTGCAGCAAGCACAGACCCCATATGTGTATTTTAGTGGTGTCTGTGGAAGGTGCTGAGCTTCGTACAGCCCGCCCTCCTCTCAGGTGCAGGAAGAGTGAGGCCCAGTTTGAGAGAATTCTGGGAAGGACACTGTGTAGTTGTGGCAGTTCCAGAATGGCGCTGTTGTGTGTCACCACCCTCTCTGGTCAGGCAAGATCTGCTTGCCTGATTTTGTCAGTGGGAGATGGAGCAGCTACACATTATCTGTGAGGGCTCAGGAGGAGGAATGGGGGGGGGGGGAAGGAGCCAGAAGAACTCAATTTGCAAACGTTGAGCTGGGAAGTGCTAAGAAAACAGCTTCTGTGGTGGTAGACTCCTGCTGGGCCAGACAAGTCGGAGTGAGCACCACCCTCAGAACAGAAACAGGGCAGAAGCTCCACGGGACTTCCAACTCCCATCTCAGTGGAATTCTGTAACCGCAGACCACAGTCCAGACGTGGAAAAACTGTATGGGATTCTGGAACTTGCTATTACCCCTGATTTTGTCCCACTGGGAACAGAAGGAAAGCTGTCAACAGGCAAAGGGCTAGTGCACAGTAAGGACCAATGAGAGCGGGGTGGGGAGGCTGTCTTGGACTCTTTAAGAAGGCTAAAAGAAGGAGGCCCAAGGGATTGGCAAGGTGAGGCCCATTAACGAGAAAGGATTCATTGCTAACACATCCTTGGGGTGGAGCCCAGGCTCTGCTCCCAAGAGGAAATTTCCCCATTGTTCAGTGGAGAATAAACACTGAAGGTCTATGGCTGAACTAGTGAACTCAAAGGAAGGTCATACACTCAGGGTGGCCTCAGGGACAGGGAGATAGACTTATCATCCAGCTCCCTGGTATGAGTCACGTTACTGTCTCTCTGTCTGATGCGTTATCCTCTTGACCACTTAGCCCCTGTGCCTCATGACATAATCTCCCACAGGTGGAAGGTCAGAGGGGACTTCCAGAAGCTCTCCTCAGTCTGAGGTGTGAGCAGCTGGGACCCTATGGCCAGTGGTGGTCCTGTGGATGGGTGGGGGAGGGAGGGATAAGGCCCAGGCTGGGTTTGAGCCACAGAACAGAAGCACCTTTCCCTTCCCACTCAGCTTCCCAGGAGGTCAGGGAGGGGTTGGTGGTACCCATTCCTGCCTGTGTATTCACTGCCAGCCTAAGTCTGACTCAGACCATCCACACTTCTCCTAGGGATGCGCAAGGGTTGCGAGGAACCCCACAACAGCTCCAAACAGAACTCTGGGAGCTATTTCTCACTCTCAGCTTCTGTAATCTGGTTCATTTCAAGAAAAGGCCTGTGTCCAAAAAAGGCCTGAAACCTACTGATCTCTAGATGATAAATGTACTTTCCCAACTTGGAAAACTTGGATTCTTCTGTATGAACCTGTGCTTGAGATCTAGAGTGTGGGGCTAGGGGGCTCACTCAGTCATTAAGGGGTGCTTGTCTTATAAACACAAGGACTCATGTTTGATTCCCAGAGCTCAGAATGTGAAGTGTTTGTAATCTCAGTGACAGGGAAGTGGAGACAAGCATCAGATCCCCAGGGCTTGCTCTTGAGCCTTGATGACTTCCAGGCCACTGAGAGACTTTTCTCAAAAACAAGTGCCTGAAGAATGACACCCAGGGCTGTTTGTCTTCTGGCTTCCACAGACATGTGTGCACACCCCTATACACATGTGCGCATTCACTTCCATATAAATGCATGCAAATAGAGTGTGAAAGGAGCACTGAGTATGGGAAAAACATACAACATGTGACTGAGCAAAATCCATTCTCCAGAATCACACATGTCAGCCCCTATCTGCTTCCCACCTCCAACTATGGGAGTGTATCCTAAAGGGTCCTTGTCTCCATTCATTAACAATTTACTAAGCACCCAGGGGTGACAGGTTCCATATGAATTGCACAGGCTTTCCACTAACTTGTGGCTCCAGAGAGATTTCTGCACCCACACTGTAGTTCAGGGACTGAACATGCATAGGTAAGTCTATTGTGGACTCTACATCAGGAAGTCTGATTCCTTGATAAGACATCATTCAAGGCTTCTGTTTCTGTTTCAAGCAGTGATCCAGTGGAGAATGGAGGAGAGGCTACAGAGGATCCCAAAGTTTAAGACACTCAAACTAACTTCCAGTATGGGAGATGGGAAGAAAAGAGCCTGTGAGGAACCTATGGTCATGGATTAGTTGACCAACAGGGATAGAGCAGAGCAAGAGAAGACACTGGGGAGGGACCAGAAAGGAGGGCAATGAACTGTTTTCGACTGTTAGAATACAGGGTGAAAGAAGCTACTGGGCATTAAGTTTAGATTCTGGTCCAAACATCTGGATGGGTGACAACTTAGAGAAAACATAAGGAGGGCTGATCTGGAGGATCAAAAGATAAAAGGGATAAGAATTCAGTTCCATTTAAGACATCTAGGTGGCAACCTTGAAGTAGCCATTGGATATGAATGTCTGGGATTTAGGAAAGAGATCCAGGCTGCGGAGCTTCAGAAGCCACCAACATTTGGATCCTATTGGAGGTGTGGGTGGGGATGAGATCACTGAGAGAGAGAGTGCTGTGATGGGGGCAGAGGGTCAGGCAGCCTTCCAAGGAGTGAGGCAGCCTTCCCCTCTGCCTCAGCCTGACCTACATCCACAGCAGACTTGCCTCCAGCATGTGCAGCAACAGGCATGAAGTTCTCTCCTCCCAGTAGACACAATCTGTAGGCTCAGATCATCCCGACTGGCAAGAATCATGAGGGACTGGGCCCTAGCCAGGAATCTGTTGTGCCACTGGACAGTTCAGAAACTGAGACATAAACTCACTTGTCAGGGATAGCTGCCACGTAGTTGAAGAGTTGCCAGGGTATGCCCTGCAGAATGGCATTTCTGAAGCTGCCGTGGCTCACCACATGACCTCGATTCCCATCAATCACCACTATCTGGATGCCATCTTCTGAGCAAGGGTACTTCCTCCCATCCACCTGCAGGGCCAAAGCAATAGAGGAGTGAGAGATACTGGGGCAGCTGAGGCCCAGGGTTCTCCTTCCTGTATATACCATGTAGACACTATGCAGACACTAAAGACAGAGTGCCAACTTATGAGAATCCTTCACACCCCTTCCAACTGTGCTGTCTGTGGGTTTGAATAGTGACCTCCCAAAAGATATGCCCATTAGGAACCTTTGGATTTTATTTTATCTAGAAATAGGATTTCTGAAGATGTTTTAATGACATATATATTAATGATCTCAGGGCAGGATCATCTAGAATGTTTGGGGTAGGCACTAAATCCAATGTTGGGGCCCCTTAGGAAGAAAGATAAGAGTTAGGAGATAGGTTCAAGGAAAGGAGGGCCTCATGAAGATGGGACAGAGATGTCAGTGATATAACTCAAATTCAAAGGTCCATTAGGGCCACCAGGAGTTAGAAGAATCTTCTTGGCTTCAAAAATTGAAAGAGAATAACTTTCTTTTGTTTTATCCCATCCAGCTTGGGGCAACTTATCCTAATACCACCTGTTAGAGTTTAATCTGACACGCTCCCACAGGCTCCTGTTTTGGATGCTTTTTCCCTACCTGGTGATGATGCTTCAGGCATGTGTGGAACCTTTAGGAAGTAAAATCTAGCTGGAGGAAGTCAGTTACTATGAGTCAGTGTTTGAAAGTTATTCCTGACTCCTGCTTCCTGCCTCTCTCATTTCTTCCTGGTCCTCCATGAAGCCAACAGCCTCTGCCATATGTACAGGTGTTGTGGTTTGAATGAGAATGGCCCCATAGACCCATATATTTGAATCAATGGGTCCTCAGTTGGTGGAACTGATTGGGAAGGATTAGGAGGTGTGGCCTAGTTAGAGGAGGTATGTCACTAGGATAGGCTTTGAGGTTTCAAAAGATTCTGCCATTCCCAGTGTCTCTGCCTTGTAGATCAAATGGAAGCTCCTGGCTGTTCCTACCACCATATCTTTTCTCTGCCATTGTGAACTCAAGCAATCTGAAACTGTAAGTTCCACAATAAACACTTCCCTGTCTGGGAATCAGTGTGATAATAGTACATTGTGGACAGGTTGACAACTAAATGAGATGATATGTCAAACTACAAATGACATGTAGTTGGTCCTCAGAAAATATTTGTCGGAATTTTTAGCTCCTTCTTCAATATCTATCCATTTATCTATGGTGTTTTGTTATAATTGGAATAAGTTACAGCTTGAACAAAAGTAGAGTTAGGATCCACGATGGGATGGGAAAGCTCCCAGCTCTGTTACTCCCAGTGGTGTAGTTAGCTCTCTGAGATAATTTCCCCATCTGAGAATCAGCATGATAATAGTCACACTGAGTGATAAATGTCACAGCAATAGAAAAGTATCTATGACATCAGGCCTCTGTGGACTGGCCTATTCTGTCATACCTCCCTCACTACAATGGACCAAAGTTCCCTGAAACCATGAGGCAAAATAATAAGTCTTTCCTCCCATCAGTCATCATTGCTCATGTACTGTGGTCACAGTGAGACCATTGCAGCTAGTACATCTGTTCCACGCCAGTGAGTAGCCTTGCACCTGAAGAATCTTTGCTTACTTCAATATAAGCGAAGTCATTCCGAAGGTGGAAGAAGTGCTGCCTGGAACTTTCCATCTTCACTTCCAGGAAGTGGTCTTTTGTCTTCTGAAAAACAAACACAGCCCAGTTGTGAGGCTGTGAAGTCTGAGCGCTCTTTCTCCTCATGTGCTCTGTGCCTTGACCCAGAACTGAGGCATGGAGCTGAGTAGGTATCCAGAGAAGAGTTCAGCTGGGTCTGAGCCTCCTAGAGGCGCTGGGCCCGGCTTGCCGTGACTACTTACCAGCTGAGCGCCATAGAGCTTCCTGGGCATCGGCACGTCCACTATGGCCCTCTCAGTGAACCTGGGGTACGCAGTGGCGGTGCAGTCGCTGATGCCTGCATTCCTTGGGAGCAGAGCTTTAATCTTGATTCTCTCACAACCCTTCATGGAGCAGAAAGCAAATTTCTCCCTTTCGTTCTGGGCTTTTAGCTTCAAGAAGAGCAACCTGTGCACAGAAGGAATCTGGGTATTCTTATGGGGGCACTTAGAACCTCTCTGCACTCAAATCAGAAATGATGGCTCCCACCTGTCACCCCAACCAAGTTCAAGGTCAGATTGGTTTACATATTAAGTTCAAGGCCAGGCAGGACTACATAGCAAGACCATGTCTCAAGCAAACAAATAGCAAATCTCCTGGTCACTGAGGTTACATCCAAGGGCCTTGAGTCATGGAACTGTGTATGTCAGAGAGTCAGATGCAGCTGGAAGAATAATTATACATACATACATACATACATACGTACATACTACATACATACGTGTGTGTCTGTGTCTATGTCTGTGTAGATAGACAGATGGATAGATATTGAAGAAGGAGATAAAAATTCTGGCAAATATTTCTGAAACCAACTATATGTCATACAATTGTAGGTTGACATATCATCTCATTTAATTGTCAACCTGCCCACAGTGTACTATTATCACACTGATTCCCAGATGGGGAAATTATCTCGGAGAACTAACTACACCACTGGGAGTAACGGAGCTGGGAGTCTTCCCATCCCATCACAGATCCTAATTCTACTTTTGTTCAAGCCGTAACTTCTTCCAATTATAACTGCTGGGAAGGAGTCTGGCCCATGTTGCAGGGAGGCAGATTATGTAGCTGCCACAGTACTAACTTGGCATTTATTATTGTTGTTCTTTCATCTCAGAGAAATGCTCTCAAGCTGAGTCCTGTCTATAAAACCTAAAGATAAGGTCCTGATTGTCTTCACACTCTTCTTTAGGGGAGCCAACTTTCAATGAACCCACATGACTACGGGCCAGGGTGCCAGAGCCTACTCTACCCACTTCCGACCATAGTAGGGGCTCACACTGGATTCTTAATAGGTTGTTTATTAGCTATAGGAAGGCAAGAGGCATTCATTCTCTTGAGAGCTGGAATGAAAGAAGTGGTGGGTCTTGTTTACTAGTTGGTACTGGAGTTGTAAGTGTAAGTGAGAAGTGGCTACTGTGACTCTTTTGTACCATGGCTATCCCAAGGAATTGAGAAAAGAAGGTAGCTCAAGAAAAGAGCCTGATACCAGAGGCTTGGTGTGTGTGTGTGTGTGTGTGTGTGTGTGTGTGTGTGTGTGTGTGTATGAGGGAATAAACCTCACATAAAGTGGACTTGAGCTGCTTCAAGGCACTCCAGAGCAAAACCTTTGTTGTGCTGGGTGTGGTAGTGCACACTTTTAATCTCAGCACCCGGAAGGCAAAGGCTGGTGGATCTCTGAGTGTTCGAGGACAGCCTGGTCTATACAGTAAGTTTTAGGTCAGCCAGTGCTATATAGTGAGAACTGTCTCAAAAACACAAAACCAAACACACAAAAAAAAACACCTCTGTTCTTGGCATTCAGTGATCCTGACTAAAATGGAAACTGTCGGATCTAGGAGTCCCCAGCTCAAAGTCCACAGCAGGGCCAGTGCCATCCATATGCTCTGCATGGTGGGGAGGCTGCACAGGTAACATCTTCTCTGAGTGTTGTCCATGGCCACATCATACTGGTGCTCACTTCCTTTTAAGAATCAATGCTAAGGACCCAGAGGTAGAAGTTGGCATGACCCCTTAGCTCCTATACTGGTCTTAACTGTTAAAATTTCCTTGTTGCTAGATGTGACCAAGCAAGGGGAGCCTGATCTATCCCATACTCTTACACAGATCACACCTCTGCCCTTGATCTATGACCTGTGGATGTTCCAGTGAGCTGAACTGAATGCCAAGGCCCTGGGATAGGGAAGAAACTAGGGCCATACTCCTATTATACCATATTACATTATTTGGTGATACTCCCTTGGGTAGCAACTAGTAAACCCAGTTGTGCAGCATACAACTAAAGCCAAGCCAGGGCTCATTTACCACCTTGGAACTCCCTCCTCTTAGCCAGCCTATATTCATTTTACCCCTAATTATGGCAAGTTGATTATCCTTTTAAAAGGGAGCAGCTACTTTGTTTTTTCCTCATAAAAAAAGCAAAATTCCTATTAAATAACCTTTCACCTTACTCCCTAGAAGGCTTCTATGGCCCCCTTCATGTTTCCGTGGCCATCTTTATCCTTGAAAACCACAGGTCCACTCTTGGTGTCATTCTCAGGAGTTCTCCATTTAAACTTTAAGAAAGGAACTTTAATTTTTACCTGGACTTTTCAGATTAAATTAGGATGACTAGTGATAAAGGAATCTACCTGTCTCTACACCCACCTCTAATTCTGAGATTACAAATGCATGCCACTGGCCTATCTTTTTTCAGTAGGTTCTAGGGGACTGAACTCAGGTCCTCATGTTCGCATAGCAGGTGCTTGACTGACTGAACCATCTGCTGGCCGTGGATTTATTTTAGGGTTGATGATCACTAGTTCCCTAGTGTCTTTATGCAGACACTTTGCTTCTATTCGGTCTCTGTTGACCAGGATCCAGTTAGCAGAAGTGGGAGGGCTTGGGGTATAGATAGTCTAGGCTCAGATCCAGCTGGAGTAGGTTTGTGTTATGACCCCAGAGAAAATTCACTCTTTTTCTCCCAGGATCTCCTTTTTCCCATCTTCAAATTAGAATATTCTTTGTTCTATTGGGGTTGGGGAGGTGGTAACATTGTTTTGTTGTTGTTTATTGCCTTAATTTTTTTTTTTTTTGAAAATTTCCCTATGGTCCACTTGCAGATTTAATAGAGAGTTTATTTCCATCGATGTCTTGATGTCTTTAAGTGGTTAAGAGCATGGTCAGTGTTAGGGTCAAGTACTTGAGGAAGCATTCTGTATTCATTAGCATAAACTACACTGTAGTTCTTAGAGTTATGGGAAACCCAAGATACATAATGAAGGAGCCTCATTTCTACAGACCATAGGAGCCTCCTTACCCAGAATCCTCATCCCAGTAGTAATGGCTCCTGCCAGGATAGCTCTGTTCAACTTTGTCCATCTGCAGGGTTCTCACAAAGGTCCCAGTCTTGGATGTTTGCTTTAGCAGGCGATTGTGAACATCTGAAAGGATGGAAAAGGTGGTGCCTCTTGGGTAGCAGAGCCCCACTCGGATCCAGTCACCCCTGAAAAGGAAAGTGGGGTTAGTTCTGGAAGGCCTTGAGCACAGCTTGAGATAGCAGCCAAAGAATTCTTAAGTGAGAAGTTTTGAAAGAATAGTAACTAAGATGCAAAGTGTTCAGGGAGGAAAGGATGGATAGTGACCGCCAGTGGCTGAGGACGGCTGTTATGATAGGTCACCTGTGAGCATTCAAGGGATGAGCTAGAGGTGCTCTGTGTGGGTTTTGGCTGGGAAAATGGTATTCTTTTGAATGGGCTCTGATTAAAGACCATAAACAACTGAGGCTAGGGTCAGCCCTAAAAGAGGATGATTGGGGGGCTCTTCACTAACTATGACCTTTTTCTGCAACTGTCTGTCTCAGGAGTACAGTGATGAGAGAGAACACAGCGTATGTAGGAAATGCTTCCATGTCATATACACAGTTGACCTGATGTGCTTAACCCAACTGCTTCCCCTCTGCTGTGGTTTATATTGGTGGACCTGACAGCCCTTGGACCACCTAGGAAAGAGCACAATCCCTCGTCTTGGCTTTGAGTAATTATCTAGATTCAGTTAGCCTCTCAGCATGCCTGGGAGAATTTTTTTGATTAGCTTAATTGAGATGAGGGGAGACTCAATCTAAGTGTTTTATGTAAAACAAAGCAGTCATCTCTCTCTGCTTCCTGACTGGGGATACAATTGACTAGCTGACTCCAGCTCCTGACCACGTGATGTCCTCACCGTGACCGACTTTAACCTCAAACCTGAGCCAAGATCAATCCTTCCTTCCTTAAGTCGCTTCTGTTGGGATATCTTACCATAGCAGACAAAAAAGTAATTAAGATGCCCTCGTAGAGCTTTGCTCTCCTCTTTATAAATAACATCAGCAATGGCCTATATTTTTTCCATTTACTGAGCATGTGTAATACCCAGGAGCTGGGTGATCATATCATTAGTTCACTACACATTCTTTGTTCACTTGGCAAGTGAAATCATCCCAGGCCTCCAAAGGTGGGCCCATTATGCAGCCTCAGCCTGTGCCCTTAGATTCTTAACTCTCGGTAATGAGAACCTATCTAGGTACCTCTTACAGGGGTAAAAGGGATCAACCTGAGGTCCTGTGAATAGTAACCCCAAGATTTTACAAAGAGGTGTTCTCACTATCCCGGCCTGAGCTCAGCCAGCACCACTGTCCTGGGTCATGCTTCCCTGCCTGCTCTCACGTACTTGTTGAAGTTGATGAGCCAAATGGCAAGCTCAGCAGGGGCTGTCTGGTCCCAGTGGATGGTATAGCCCTTCTGTAGGGTGATGACGGGCTGATACTGCTGGTAGTGGGTGCTCCTGGTGAGGGCCCCCTCCAGGTAGAGGGGGTGGCTGGGGAAGTCATTCTTGATGATCTTCATGCGCAGATTGCTGCTCTTGTAGGCCTGGATGTACATCTTTGAAAATCCAAAAAGGAAATGTACAAAGAGGCTGTTAGAGGGGATTGTTCTAGAGGGTCTGGCTAACATCTGATCTCAGAGGCCACTTTCAGAAGTACTGTCTCTTTGCAGAAAGGAACACCAAATAAGGAGATGTCTCTTTGTGCTGGCGGACACAGCCCAAGTAGCACTGTGCAGCTTAGCTGACATATTCTATGATTTCAAAAAAAAAAAAAGACCTCTGCTGAAGGAGTGACCACTGGAACTGCTAGGAGTTGGCTGCTAGTCACGTGGTGAACTGTGAAAAATGGAAGCATGTGTGGAAGGACAAGAACAGGAGAGAGAAGACTCTGTCCTTCCTTCCTTCCTTCCTTCCTTCCTCCTTCCTTCCTTCTTCCTTCCTTCTTTCCTTCCTTCCTTCCTTCCTTTTTCTTCCTCCTTTATTTCTTCCTTCATTACCCCTCCCTCTTTCCCTTCTTTTTTTTCCTTTTTCTTTTCCACACTGGGCATTAAATATAGGAAATTAAACACTGTACATGCTAGGCAAGCACTCCAGCACCGAGCTGTATCCCTACGCCTTCTTTTAGTCTTGAGTCAAGGAAGGTCTCATTAAGTTGCCTGCCCGAGCTGATCTTAAAACCCACTCTGTAGCTCTGGCAGGCCATGAACCTGTAACCCTCCTGTCTCCACTTCCATAGCAGTTGAGATGTCAGGGCCTGTAGCACCAGGCCCCTTGGGATGGGTGTATTCAAACTCTACTGCAGATAAAACTATCCCTTCACCATCTGAGAGTTTGTCTGTGTGTTTTCCTATTCACTCTCTGCCTCAGCCCATGGGCCAGGCGGATAATGCTTGAGATGTGGGTGCTCCCTGATGATTAAGTTATGCAGGCATGATTCCCACCCATGAGCTCTCCTCTCTTCCTCTTCTGTAGACCATCATTCCCACTGGCATCTTGGTGCTTGCCCTGTCCACACATATGGCAGAAGCCTGACCCTGGATCATTGTCCTTCAACATTGCTTCTAGAGCTCTCAGTTGGGGCTGAGAAAATCCCCTAGCCTAGGAGAGAGGCATTGTCTCATTCTCCACAGGGTTTCCAACCCTGCCAGGCAGGCTGTCTGCATGCCTCTTGTCAATATTTTCCACGTTTTGCCTGCTGCAGCTCCTCCAGCCATTTCTCGCTCTCTGCAGGTCATCCTTCTCAGGTCCACTCCTGGATTCTCAACTCATGACCTCACCTTCCAGTTCAGAAAGAAATGGCCTCAACTTCCTGTTCTTGCCTTCCTTGGGTCCCTCCTTCTGCTAAAGCCAGCCCTTCCCCCAACCTACACTCTGTACCCACCTTGCCCCTGGGCCTTGTCCTCTCAGCATGGCACTAACTCTCTCTCTACCTCTAGTCCTTCACCAAATCTTCATTTAGCTATTCTCTTAAAGCTCCACTTTCTGATGTCCCCTATGTGATAAGGATGCCCACCATGGTCATGAAGACACCTTCACTCACATACGTCCTTCTCCTCTGGCCCATCTGGCCTTGGGCTTCCTTTCTAATGGGACAGTTTTCTCTGTCCTCTTTTCATCCATCTATCCATCCATCCATCCATCCATCCTCTCACTCACTCACTCACTCACTCACTCATCATTCATTTATCCAAGTAAAGGCAGTAATGGTCACAGGGTCATAGCAATTATTTCAGATTGTTACACACCAGACATTGGATAGCACTGTTCATGTGTTAGTCATGGGTCACATGTGCACACTGAGTCCTGGACATGAAGACAGTATGGCCCAGGAACTAGTTTTAAAATACTGTTTTAATTCATTTAAATCACACAGCACAGATCTAAGTCACAAAAGCAATTGCTCAATAAATTTCGAAACAAAAGCAGTGAAAAAAATTTCTTCTTATTAAACACAACTGGGTTATTTTGTTAGTGCTCTGTGTTACTTTGAGGAGAACTAACATTTCAAAAGGAGTGGGCCAGTAGACCACAGCAATGGCTCAGCAGTTAAGAGCACTTGCTCCTCTTGCAGAAAACCTAGGTTCAGTTCCCAGCACCTACATAGTGGTTCACAATTCTCCATAATTCCAGTTCCAGGAGAACTGACACCTTCTTCCGATCTCTGTGGGCACCTACATGCACAAAGTGCATATGCACACATGCAGGCAGAGCACTCATATACATAAAATAAAATAAATATTTAAAAAAGAAGTAGACTAGAAATATAAAATATATATGGAAGCTTGACGTCTGAACCTAAAAAAATTGATTAATAATTTTTATATTAACTACATGTTGAAAGGGTAATATTTTGAATATGTGTAAAATATTATTGAATTAATTTCTCTCTTTTTTAACCTTTTAACATGACTATTAGGAAAGCTATAGCTCTCATTATATTTCTATTCCTAAAAAAAGGACAGGAGGAAGGATTTTATTTGTATCTGAAACCATTCCTAAAATATCATCACAGAAGTTTGGCTTTTAGCTTAAGTTCACACATGAGGATGCTGAGGCTCCAACATGTAAGCTGCAGAGCAGCAATTAGTAAGTGCTGGGACCGACGTGAAGGACCCCAGTACAGTGTGTTGACTGTGAAAATCCTGTGGAATGGGAGTGAGGGGCAGAAAAAGGAAGGAAGGAGCATCTTGCATCATTCTTGGTTCAACATAGAAGTGACTGGACACACAGCAGGCTCTCTGAGTCCTTGTCATGTGAGTGAGAGAGTGAGTTAGCAATTGGCTTAGGGTGGCATCCCACCTGTGCATAGCGCCCACTGCAGATGGCCCCTCTCCAGTCTGGGACGTTGATGCAGTCTGGGTGTCGAACCAGCCAATTGTCGTCCTTAGTGAGATAGGAGCCAGGGTACTCTGACACAGAGCCATCCAGATCATGGAACACAGATGTCTTGTCCCCATCCATGTCCAGCTGGTTGAACCAGGGCCCGGGCTCTCCGAAGAACACTCTAGAAGTAATCTGAACAGGGCCCAGGAAAATAAGGCTGAGCCAGAAGGTGAACGGAAACTGCAGCCGTCATCAGGCCAGGGCAAAGTTTCCAATTTCCGCTGACATTACAAAGCAGCCAGACAGAGGCTGCCCCTGGGCGCTGGAGGAAACCACACGGCTGACCATCTCATGGAACACAAAATACAGTCAGAGTGTCACTGTGCCTTAACTGCAAAAACTAGCACATAATTTTGGCTCTACTCACTGGTTTGGCTGTTGTAGGTGGCCTTAGAGTCTGGTCTGATAGAGGAGGGGCTTAGGATTGAGTGAATTTGAGTGCTCTGAAGAATGAGCTGGGGAGGCGTGAGGTGGGTGGGTGTTTGTATGAGAAATTGTGTACAGTGTGTAGGGGGTACCTGTGTGTGAGTGTATAAATGAGCTTGTATGTGTGGTTGGTTTAAGGAGGACAGTCTCACAGTGAAAGCCATTGGATATCTCTGTCACTGACCTTCTACAGGCCCCCAGGAGTCTGAGAGAAGAAATTAAGTAACTTGAATTTTGTATCTTCTCGCTGGCCCTATCTGTGAGTGAGCAGACAGGAAAAGGCAGTAGCAGGAAGGAGAAGGAAGAACTAGGAGGGGGAGGACAAGGAGGGGAGGAGTGGGAAGACGGAAAGATTTGGGAGGCCACAGGCTATAGACAGTGTTTCTCTGTACAGGCTGTGTGTTATTTGCTGTAGATAGTGAGAAGTAGCAGTTCTCACAGGCAGCCTTGGCCATGTTCTCTTGACCCTCAGCTCCCCCCATCTTCTCCATTTATAGCCAGGAAGGCCCTATTTACATCTCCTTTCAGGATGATGTTAAACAATGTCTTCAGAAGACTTCCCTTGGGCACTGCTAGAGTTTTGAGATGATCTGTGCCAACTCAAGTAGCCTGGTCACATCATCCAGTGTGTCCAGGGTCTGGAGGAAAGCTTCAGAACCTGAGTTCATCTCCAGGTTCTTACTGAGGTACAGATAGAAGGCCAGCGGGCACTCACCCAGACTTGACCTCTTGCTGTGACCTGAGCTTGTACTTTTCCAGTTTGGGCAGAGAGCAAACTGGGACATGGTCCAGCGTACTTGGAGGAAGCTATTCCACCCTTGTGGTGGTGGCAACAGCTCAATCTCTAAGCTGTGGGGGACAAGTGAGTCATCACTCAAAGCCTGGCTGTGCCAGGAGCCTGTCCTGGCACCACACTCACCGGGACATCCTAAAGGCAATGTTGGTCACATTGTTGTGGGGACAGCTTTGCCAGGCATTGTTTAGGCGGAAGGCCAAGGCACTAGTGTGCCTGCCCTCGAGGCTGCGAACTTTCGGAAGGTGCAGTTCTGGATGTTGATGGGACCATCGTAGAACTGAATTCCTCTAATTGGAAAATTCCTGTGGAGTTAAGGAAGTCAGGTGTCAGCTGAGTACCATGTTGTTTGCTTCTTTGGAGGTGAATGATAAATATTCTGGGTGAAGCCATTCCTGATCCCCACCTTCACCAACTCCTTCCACTGAAAAATCATTAAGTTAATTAATTCACTGAGAAGGCATATATGGGCACAGTGTCAATGAAAGAATTGCTGATGGGAAATGTCTGTATAGATGGATGATGGATGTTAGGGATGCATTGGCTGGATAATGTTTGGTGGAGGAATGGAAGGTAGATAAATGGGTAGATGGATTGGGTTGGATGGATGGGTAGATGGAGGCTGGCTGATAGGCAGATGGATGAATGGATGACTAGATGGGGGGTTTGTAGGTAGATGACGGTGGGCGGCTAGATGAGTGGATGAATTACCATTCACCCACTTTCTGATAGACATCATCAACTAGTTGGTAGACAGCTAGTTGGCTGAAATGAATGGTAAGTTGGTAGATAAATAACTGTCTATCAAGTTGTTGGCATAGGAACCTCTGTTTAGGCAGTTTCTCTACTCTTCCCATCAATGTGTCCAGTCACTAGGAAAATACTGTAAATACTTCTAGAGACTGCCAATATTCTGTCCCTTGGGAGGGGAGCACTGTTAGTCACTATCGCCCTAGTTTTAGTTGCTATAACAATTTAATCAGATTAAGATCCAGATGTGTTTCCTCTGTAAGCCTATCCACTAGCAATGTGCTGGGTTTGGGAAATAGGAACAGAAATACACAGAATAGGCAATGATTGAAAAGAATTACAGTGCAACTTTTTAAGCATTGCCTGAGGCAAAGACAGCTTTTGCTGGAAAAGCAAGACCAGAGACTGACACAGGACCCCTGAGAAGGTCTGATACTGGCAAGCAGCAGGAAGGAAGTGCGAAGAGGAGGAAGCTGGGAGACATGGAAGGACCAGGGAAGAATCAGTGGCAGAGAACAGGGATCAGGGGCTCAGAGGTACCTCTCTCACTTACTTGAGACTCTTGAGCAGAGTATGTGAAGGGAAGGCCCATAGGAGACTGGTTAGACTGCTTGGTGGCCTTTCCCAGGACTGGTAACAAATCTAAGCTTGTCATTTCCTGTGCCTAACATGTTCGTTTATACTCATGTCTCTGCTTCTAGCTTGGTCCCTTCCCTTCTCTTCCATTTGGGAACTTAGGGAAACAATGGAATGAAGAGGAAAAAGGAAGCACATGAAGGCTCTCTCCCCAGAGAGAGGCTGTCCCCAGCGGTCCCTAGCCTTCTAGCCTTCTAGTCAGGCTCCTAGACATTGCATATGGCTCCGAAGAAGTCTCCATTCACCCCAAATCCCCTGTGTTTCCATATTTTTATATTAGTAAGGGATGATGCCATCACTTTGGATCCTGGTTCTCATGGGGTGAATCCATGCATTTTTCCAGTTAAGGTGTTCAGGCAGCACATTCTTGCTAGTTCTACATAAACCATATGCTTAAGACCCTAGTCTACCTCAATTAAAACTACACCATCCTTCCTAGGTCTCTTCTCTCAGAGGCACTACGAGAAACCTGTCTGAGCCTGTCAGGCTACCATAGATACCTCTGGAAGTCACCAGAATATCCTGTCCCTGGAGATTAGTAATCTTCTAGAAAGAAATTCTAGAAATTCTGACTCAGATCACTTATAAATAAAAGGGTCTTCCATATCTCTTAAAATGGAAGCAAGGGCTTCTTGATAGATTGGTCAAGAAAACCAAGTGAATGCCTTTGTGTATGCTTCTAGGGCATAATTTGGGAGACCCATGTGCACTCAGGTTGAAAGCTTCAGTGGTATGTTTCTGTCCTGACTATAGCAGCAAAAACTGTTCAGGAAAAGAAGACTAAACCAATTCTAGGGCCTCAGTGGAACAAGTTTAGCCTCTTGCATGCATGGTTGCCTTGAGATGTGACCACCTAGGGATGCTCTGTCTCTCGATGTAAGAGTCCAATCTGTGTGAGACAAGGCTGCAGGTTTGACTACCTCTGCTCAACGTGATTGCCTCTCTGCCATAATCAGAAGTCAAAGACTTCAAGTGAGTTGCTAAGGGGACTCAGAATCCCTCTTTCTGGACACTATGTTCCCCTGAACATCTGATGGCTGTGTGCTCATTGGAATCTAGTCTACAGTGTGTTTTGACATCTCTCTCCTCATTCCAGATTTCATCCTCATTGTGTCTCAACTATTACACATTGCAGACTGATAGAGAACAGAAAAATTCAGAGTCAACAAATTAAAAGTCACCTACTAACTTCTTTCTTTATATGGCTGTGATTCAAGCCATGCACACACAGACACACAGACACACAGACACACAGACACACAGACACACAGACACAGACACACACACACACAGACACACACACACATACACACAGCAAACCTACTGGCCAATAGGGAGGGTCCTTCCACTGTGGTCCAAGCCACCTGGGCCCCAGATCCTGTTGTCCATCATTTCTGTGCCCACATTGCCACTCTCGCCAACAAACAAGCTGTTCTTTATCTCCTGCTTGGAGCCATCATCATATGGGAAGGTTCCACCACTGCAGAGAGGAGACATCAGGAATGAGATGTCCAAATATAAACTCCCACAAAAGACCAGTCACAATGGCAGTCACTCTTACCTGGCCAGGGTCAGACCGATACCATTGTCAGCAAACCTAGGACAAGAGTAGACAGTCAGCACATGCTCTTACTCCACAGTCAATGAGGCTGCAGAAGGAAGGACTCTTGTTTGTCACTAGAGTCTATGTGGACATTGAAGTAGGAGTTTTGGTGGGGGAATAGTAATTTTCCACTTTACACAGCAAATGGGTATTCTGGTTCCTACTCACAGATTTGGTATTCTTTGGAGTGGCAGGTAAAGAGCTAGAAGATGTACCCACATTGGCATGGGTACTCAATGAGATGGAGCTTTTACAGAAAGGCTGGGCCTCACTTGCCACCCCACCTCTGGCTGAGCCCCCAGGCCCTGTGGGGTTGATCAGGAGAAACAGCAGGTAGTGAGTGGTGGGATGGTGGGGGGCTGTGCTTTCTTACCCCCAGGCCAGCACTGCTGAAGGTAGGCTATAGTAAGAAACTCAAATAGCCCCATGAAGGAGCAGGATCTTGGGTCTGAGTTACCTTCATTTCCTTTTATTCCTCTTCTCCCTTCCAGTACACCCCAAGAGGCTCATCTCCCCCAGGCGACATTTTCATGCACTACCCGCTGCTTCTTGAATCTCCAGTAGCTTCACATCGCCTATAAGCCCAAGCCCAGGTCTTGCTCTGGCATGGAAGCCTCAAGTCATCCCTGTCCCCTTCTGTTTCAGTCATGGTGGGCTGATCCTGGTTTCTGCAGGCTCTCCAGTTCCCAACACACTTCAACTTCAACAGAGCTTTCTTTCAGCATTCTATGTTCCCTCATAAAAGATCTATCTAGCCAAACTAATCAATCAAGTCTCATCTACTGGACCAAGCTCTCCACCCCTCCTTTAATCCCTGCCCCCAGCTTTTCCCCATCTCTGGTATCACTTGGTGTTTTGCTATGGTCCCTTCACACTCCACTGTGACTCTAGGACATTACAGACACTCATAAGTTCTTTCTCCACCCATCTGGGTGACTCTAAAACCAAGCATTCGTCCTATCTTGTCTTTGGAAGATTTGGGACATTTCTACTGCATACTTTGTGAGAATTTCCAACTCAACACATCTTAAAACACAGTTATCCACCCACACTTGCTCACTATGCTGAAGTCTGGGGCTTATCCACACTCTCCTTATCTGATTCTTTCCCACCAGAACTAGAGTGTGGTATTCCAGTTGGCTGTCTATTTTACCACCTCTAGTAACCTCTTCCATCCTTGCCTGCCTCCAGGGATACTAGAGCCTCCCTAACTCCCCAACATCCACACTGGATTAATACCTAAAGTCCTGGGAGAGATCATTCTGTCAGCTCCAGACCATGTCAACTCTGTCTATTTGTAGAACCCCAGCCCTGATGCCAGCCAGACTCTGGGCTTCCTTAAACTGTCTGGTGGAGGATGAGAAGATGTGGCTTTATTCACAGGGTGATTCTTCATTTTCTTGCAGAAGGAGAAGCATGTTTGGCATCAGACTTCTGGGGCCTTTACAGCATAAATCAATGTTTTTGGCTTGTTTGTTGGGTGTAGAGTCTAATGGCCTTAAGCATCAAGTCTCTTTCTCTCTCTCTCTCTCTCTCTCCTCTCTCTCTCTCTCTCTCTCTCTCTCTCTCTCTCTCTCTCCACTTACTAGCTATGCAACTTAAGAGACCCACTATCCAAGCTTCAATTAATCATCAATAAAGTTAGGATTTTGTATTCGTTTTTAAAAACTTGTGTTCTTGAGAAATACAACGTGAAAGAAATAAAACCAAAGTTTAGGTCCACAGTGAATACCCAGAACCATGAGTCCCCTTTCCCTTCCTGCACTGATCACCCATGTAACCATGAAAGAGAGTCCCCATAAGTGACCCATAGTACCCAGTACTGTTGGTAAATCTGGCACACTGCGGTGGAGTTTCATCTCCCATGGTCACTGTCTGCTGTCATCCTAAACCCCTGTCTTGCAGGAGGATCAGAAAGCTGAATGTCAATTTGCTTAGAATCTGCTCTACCTTGCTCACTCTTCAGTCTAGGAGAGGAACATCAAGCCCCTTTTGTGGCAGAGTCACCTTCCTTTCTAGACTCACCGACAGCTGTCCAGCCACACATCCCCACCCCGCAGCCAGGCTCCATGATCCTGGTTCTTATAGGCGGTGAAGTGTCGGATAATGGCCGGTTCCCGGGGTTTCAGTGGGTCTGCATCCTGGTGAGGGCTGTACCTGGAGCATGGGAGGATACAGGAATATTCTTTCTGAGCTCTGAAAGCTGCTTTCCACTTATAGGTCCCAGATATCTCCGACTCAACAGATATTCACTGGCTATGTCATGAACAACTCTGAGCGTCTCCCAGAGGAGGAGGTTATATCTCTAGGGCCCAGCTCCAGGCAGGAGACAGACAAGGGGTCCCATTGTTGCTAATGACCTTGAAGTTTTGACAACACTGTTTTTGTTTGTTTTCTTTGAGATAGGTTCTCACTATGTAGCCTTGGATGGCCTAGAACTCACTGTGCAGACCATGCTGACTTTCAACTTGCAGAGATCTTCCTGTTTCTGCCTTTCAGAAACAGGTGTTAAAGGCATTATCACCACATCTAGCCTTGACAACAGCCATTTAAAAGCAGCCTTTGGTCTTCAATTAAGCTCTGGCTTTGATTTATCAGCCTGGTTATCAAATCCCTTACCATTAAAGTGGAAGTAGATGCTTCCTGTCTGATTACTTTTGTATCCCTGCCCATCTTGTCACAGCTCTGGCCATTCCTATTCCTCTGTTTTATGGCCCTGGCTCTGTGGAGGGATCTGGAAATTACTAGGAATTTCAGCTCTCCCTTCAGCTACTGGAGCCTGGACTCTAATTCAGACTTAGTTTAGACTTCTAGCATAGTACCATATCTCAACAACTTGCTCAGTGCCAGCTAGTGAGCACTCATTAGGTAAGGAAATGCAGGACTGAAGCAGAAGAAAAGGAAGCAATCCAAGAGGTCCCAAGGGACAACGTTTTCCCAGGGGTTATTACCTGGCAGAGATGATCGAGAGGAAGGGCCGCTTGTCCTTTGCTGAGGCCTCAGTCGTCTTGACTCCATTGTCTATGATCATGCCGGCCTAAGGACAAAGGACACATTAGCTACTACCACAGCCTACAGCCATCTTCTCACACTGGCCTAGGCACGTGCTTTTGAATATGCCCATAAACCCAGTGTAGCTCTTAGACTATGTTCATGGACGCAGGGTCTACAGTGAGAGATGGAAAAAGCCAGTGTCATTCTGCATTTCTCTGACCAGATCTGGGAGGAGCAGACCAGTGTGTTTGTGTGTGTGTGTATGTGTGTGTGTGTGTGTGTGTGTGTGTGTGTGCATGCGCACGTTTGTGTGGTGAGTGTGTGTGGTGGGGGATGGGGGTGTAGATGAATAAACTAGGGATTTAAAAAATATTTATTTATTTTATGTATATGAGTGCTCTATCTGCATGTGCACCTGCAGGCCAGAAGAGGGCATCAGATCCCATTACAGATGGTTGTGAGCCACCATGTGGTTGCTGGGAATTGAACTCAGGACCTCTACAAGAGCAGCCAGTTCTCTTAATCTCTGAGCCATCTCTCTACTTCCATAAACTAGAGTTTAAGAGTGTCTAACCTGAGGCCATATAGCCAATTCCATACACAGAACTCACACTACTTTATGGAGTTCCTATCCCAGACTCCCAAACAAGGTCTACCAGTGTGCACTCAAAAATGGGGCACAGACTTTCAAATGAAATACTGAATTTGTCTCTCTTTCCCATTGTGTGAGAGTCAGTGACTTTCTACAGCCTCTTCCAGATCCTGCTTGACTTGAGGAGAAAGGCTAACTCTTTTTTAAAGACTTTTTTTTTGAGACAGGGCCTTATGTAGCCTAAGCTGGCCTCAAACTTGTTATGTAGCCAAGGATAACTTTGACTTTCTAATTCTCTTGCTTCAGCCTCTAGAGTGCTGGAATTACAGGTGTGAGGGACAATGTCTAATCTGTACACAAACCCAGGGCTTCATGTACATCCGACAAACACTCTTACCAACTGAGGTACATCCCCAGCTCTGAGCCTCGTTCTCTTCTTTGGTGTCAAAGCTGTTCACTTTGCAGATACAAGGTGGATTGGAATAGAGGTGGAAGTCTTAGAGGCCACCATCCAGTCCCTTTCACTCCCAGATGCCCCTGGCATCTTAGGAGGCTCATACCAGCTGTGCCTCCAAGTTCCTGTTTGTTCTCCAGCTGGCTTTAACTGCACAACAGTGATGACATGACCTTATGCTCTCGGCTCTGTTCTCACACACTGATGTTGGCAAGTCCCCTCACCTCTTTGGCTAGTCATGTTATTATCTGTAAAGTTGGCTAATGATACCTACTTCACAGAACAGCTGTAGTGACTGAACAAGATGCCTGAGAAATGACCGCATGAGGTGGGTATGGTGTCAGTCTTCCTGGATAGAAGCATCCAGGATGCAGACCCTATACTCTCTGCTCAGACTGTCAAGCTGGCCCAGCTGTATGTTCTTTAATTTCTCCCTACCTGTCTCAGAGGATAAGAACTCCTTCTGCACTCAGGAGCTAAATCATCCTATGCCCTTGACTATGATTTGCCTTTCTATTAGTGTGAGAGTCAGTGACTTCCTGATGTTGCTTTTTGACTGCATTACTGCCTGTCCTAGGCCCCTTTCCTTTCTAGTCCTGTGGTCCCTCTCTTTTAAGTAGGATACCTTGAAGGTTCAGGAAATGGCGGATCCCAACAAGAGGTCGATGCGTTTTCTGTCCTTCTCTGACAGTGATAAGGTCTGAGCACCTGCCTCTGTATGGGGCAGCACAGCATCCAGCCACAAACTCCCCTCCACATTTCTGCCACTGCCTCTGGAATTGTCACCCTGCTCAGTCTCTGAGACATGACTAAGGAGGTGCTTCCTCTCCCTTCTTCATGGCTCTTTCCACATCACTGGTTTTTGTCCTCTTATCCCCAGGTTTCAGCACAGATCTACTCTGATCATATGTTTCTTCTCTTTGGGTGTTCTCCCAGGTTCAACATTTTTGAAACAGGTTTGGTTTGTGTATGTGAATGCGGAGACCAGAGGTGGATGACAAGTGACTTCTATTGCTTTCTATTGCCGTTGTTATGTTTATAGACAGTCCTTCATTGAACCTGGAGTTCACTGGCTAAATGGCTAGCCTGAGGCTTTGGGATTTGCCTGTTTCTGTTTTCCCATCAACAGGGTTACAGACACGCACTTCTGCTTTTGTGCTTGTACAGCAAGAACCTTACGTACTGAGCTATCTCACTAACTCTCTGAAAGAAAGAAATATCTTTTCTTGACTCTGGATGCCACTCATTCTTCTCTGGCAGTCCCCTGAGCGTTCTATTAAGAATTGAACCAGATACCAGCTTGTTTGTTCACCATCCCTACATCCTAGAGGCACAGGGGGTCATCTTTGTCTCAGCCTTATTCTAAGCTCTCTTGGCATATCCAATGGCTTCAGTCTTAACTATTGCTCCTCTGGGAAGGTTCTTGATATATTGAGACCCCAGCCATCTTTATCCTTCTCCCTTTTGCTCTAGACCCTAGCTTGGAGCAGGGCTTGCACTGATACTAAGGAAAGGAGGGTGATAAATGAAGACGGTCAAGAAGTTTCTCATTTTCCACCTACTGACTTAATACTGCACAGATGGAACCACCCACTCCACAGAAAGAAAGGAGAAAGTTCTGGATGCCAATGCTACTCAGAACCATGTCCAAACTTCCTGTAGTTCATGGCCACACCTCATTTCATAGTCAATATCCCTGATGGCCACAACAGGATCACAAAATCAAATCTGACGTCCAACCTTGCATCTTCTGGGAGTGGAAGCTGGGGTGAAGGCACACCTTGCTGTTTTGGCTGTACAGATGCTGCAATGAGGCAGGGCCCCACAGGAGACTTGTGGGAGTGACCTGCAGGCTTTGGAAGGGTTCTCTGGACTCATATTAAGAATGCAAGCTCTAATCACTGCAGCTTGGGACAGAGGAATGAACTGGCTGGCTGTAGTGACAAAGCACAGAAAGACTTACCCGGTAGTTAGAATGTGCTCGGTTGTTGTAGAATTTCCCCAGTGGAATGTGCTCAGAATAACCTGGGGAGTACATTCCCACGGAGGGACCCGTTGGCACATGGTGAAAAATGAACCAAAATCCAGTTTCCTGTTGGGACAGGGCACAGGAGAGAGAGACACAAAAATTAATGGCAGTGAGTTCCTGATTGAGCCGCCCAGGCCGGGGTAGTGGATACAGTACTGTGGCCAAAATAAGTCATCACCACACACATCTGAATGGTTCAGTATTTGGACACCATACACCACCAAACACATCCATGTGGTCCAGTGTTTGGATAGATGTAAAAGCTTGAGGCTACTGTAATTTGTGGGGTCCACCTTGACAGCTCTCACTCTTCACATCAGTCTTGTTCTCTGTCTGCACTGTCTGAGTTAGTGGGTCACTGTAGAGGTTAGAGTACTGATGGACAGAATTCTGAAAGCAAATGTTAGCAGCTTTGCTTAGAGATCTGGAAGCTGAGGCCCAGAAAGAACATTAGACACGGCCTGGGTCAAGGCCTCAAGTAAAACCAGCAGCAGGGGAGAACAGGGTTAGATGAAGGCTGTTGGAGCAGAACACGATGCTCACTGCCTATCTGCCACCACCCAGCTCTATGGGGCTTCGGACACACTAGGTCTCCTGTCTTAGCTTCCACCCTAGCCCAGAGTGTGCCCTTTATATTAGCATCACTTGGTGTTAGCTTACAGCACTGACATGCCAGCACCATCCTAAGGCAACATGACTCATTTTCTAATGACTTACTGTACATAAACTGCTTAGTACTCTGTGATGGAATGTCCCCCACAGGGTCATGTGTTTGAATACTTAGTCTACAGCGAGTGGCCCTGCTTTTGGAGGTTGTGAAACCTTTAGGAGAGGAAGACAAAAATGGAGGATGTGGGTCATTGGAGGTGGGGCTTAAGGATTATAGCCTGGCTCCACTTCCTGTCTTCTCTGTTTTCAAAACGTCTTTTTATTTTAATGTTTTATGTGTATGAGTATTTGGTTCTTATGTATGTCTATATGCCACATGTGTGCCTGGTACCCACTGAGGTCAGATGAAAATATAAGATCTCCCAAAACTGGAGTTACGGATGGTTGTGAGCCACCATGGAGAAGCTGGGAATCAAACTCAGACCCCCTGAAAAGACAAATACTTTTAACCATGGGGCCATCTCTCCAGCCCCTCCTACTGTTTCTTGATCCACCCAGATGTGTACAAACTCTCACTGTTACAGCCACAAGTGACTCCTGCCACCAAACCTTCCCTCCTACTATGGACTGTATTACCTTATGCCACAAACCAAAATAAATGATTTATTAGCTATGGTCACCAAGGTTATGAAGTGACAGGCTGAACTATTACTTAAAACCAAGTCACAGGACCCCCCATCTCCAGGACTCTCCATCCACTCAGATGATGGTCTTGAGTTCTAAACCTAGTGTTTCCCAGGCAGCCACTGCCAGCCCCACCTTGCTTATTTCTGCTTACCTCGGACCCCGCAGCTGCACAGTTGATGAGGTTGTTGTTGGGATTCGCCATCCAGAAAGTGGACACAGCACTACAGGGAGAGGACAGAAGTTGAACACAGTCATAACAAGGACTACCAGCACTCTCTCTGCTACCCAGGGGTAGAGCCCTGTGAAACAGCAATATTAATGGAGGCTGTTGTCTGAGACTTAAGAGATGGTTTGCATAGCTGTTTGTGACTTCACTTTCACACCAGAAGACAGAGCATTTAAGCTTGTGCACTGTTAGGGGCTGGAAAAGTGAGGTGTGGACCTCTGCAGAAGCATGAATTTGAGTCCAAGGAAGCAGACCTGTCTAAGGGAGGTTGTCTGTTCAGGAAGAGATGGGTCTCTGTCTATATCTGCCTCTCTGTCTCTGTGTCTCGCCTCTCTGACTCTGTCTCTCCTCTTTGTGTTTCTCTGTCTTTCTGTCTCCATGTCTTCATTTCCCTCCATCTCTCCTTTTGTTTCTCTGCCTTTGTATCTCTGTGTCTCTCAGTCTGTTTCTGTTTCTCATATGTCTTTTTCAGTCTCTCTATGCCTGTCTCTGTTTTCCTGTCTGTATTTTTCTATCTCTGCCTTTCCGTGTCTCTTTGTGACACTGCGTCTCTCTCTGGTTAGAAAGAGATTACTGTGGTACTATGGACACATGTTGGGAGTGAATGTGATAACTGTTTTCTGTTCACAAGATTCCATATGGTAGAGAGCCACAGGTGAGCCACAGTTCTCCAGACCAAACAGTGTTAGTGAGGCTCACAGAGGAGGGAGGACAGAGGAGGAAAGGGGGAGGAAGGAGGAAGGAGGGGGGAAGGGCTACTCTTGGTATCTCACTCTGAGCAGTAAGCTTTTAAAGGTCCTGAGGCAGGATGTTGAGTATTCATGCTCATCCCCTCTTCCCTCCCTCCTACAGACCCCAGTGTAGGGAATATCCTGCAATAAATACTATGTGAGCACTTACTTGCAGTCCTGTCTGGGCTTGGGAATGTACCCTGGGTATGAGTCCTCTGTGATCACTTTGCACATCCTGCTATCCCGATCCGATGGGAGGAGGGTCCCTGACTTAACAAGGAGGCCAAGGCAGTGGTCAAAAGTGTTGCGTTCCTCTGGCCCATCTTCAGTGAAGAAGCAGTGGCCCAAAGAATTATAGCCCACAACATCCTTGATCTGCAGGGTCAAGACAGGAGTTTTATTCAGCACCCAAGCGTGCATGTGTCTACATAGTCATTCAAGAAGCATGAAACAGTGCTGAGCTATACCAGGCCTGAGTAGCCTGGGGGTAGAGACAACCTTGCAGGCAGGGTGGGCAACAAGAGGTTGAACGCGCTGGGGATGAAATATCAGAAATGCAAAGGTGGATTCAAAGGGAGAACCAGGCTTGGGTTCCAGAGACTATTCTACTGAGGACACAGCTTGCCAGGGCTTCCTGAGGAGGGTTTCCAGGGCCAGAGTGAGGGGCAGAGCAGCTCCCTCAGGAGGTAGCACCACAGGAGGCCTGGGAGACCTTTCATGAAGGTCTTAACTAATACGGTTTGTTTTGTTTTGTTTTTCCAGATAGGCTTTCTCTGTGTAGCCCTGTCTGTTCTGGAACTTTTTCTGGCCTTGAACTTATAAAGATCTACTGACCTCTGCTTCCCAAAATACTGAGATTAAAGGCGTGCACTACCACCACCAGGCAACACTCATCTACTTTATAAGTCCTTCAACCCAAGTCACTTTGTTAGCCCAGGATGTCCTTCACACCCCAGGCTGAGAAACAGAGCAGGCTGGTAAATCCAGCTCCCGGGTCACCTTCCTGAATAGAAAATCAGAAAGAGCATTTTGAAGCAAACTGTGAAAGCAGAGTGTGGTCTCAGCATCAGCACCAGGAAGATGTTACACCAGCCTGCCTAGCTGACTCAATCACTACCACAAAGATATGGCTTGACCTCCAGCATCCCCAAAGCCTCAGAATCCTTAGAGAGCCCTGTCCTGAGCCCCAGTTCCCTGTTCACACCACACTCTGACAGCAGTGTCTCTCCCACAGAGGCTCTGGCTTTGGCTCAAACACTCTAGAGATGCTCTCAGCTTACAAGGTACAGTGGGTGAGGGTGGGAGCCCTTTGCATATCTTTCCTGTGTTCTTCCATTCCTGCTTGTCCAGTGACTTCATTCAATGAGCTCTTCCCTGCTTCCCTGTGACCTCAGATCAACCCACACCTCTTAAGGAGCTGCCAGTGTACCAGGAGCTGGAAAATCTGTATACCATCCAAATGCCCTTGGCACTGACTGAAATACCAAGGCCATTGCCCTTAGCCCTGGTGCCACTCACTACAAGGGACTGTCTTGCTCGCTGAAGGACACTCAGAAACGCTGGTCTATCCCTGCCAGGTAGCAATATCACACACCACCTACAAGCTGTTTCCAGACTTCCATTACTCAGTAGTCCACTGTGTAGGAGAGATGACAAAACTGTGTCTAATGGAAAAGCATTGATCTAAGGTGAGAAACCCAGGTCCTTCCAGGCTCTTACACTGCAGGTGCCTGCTCCCTAACTGCCAGGCTGTCCATCGGCTGTTAGAATCATACGCACGCAAAAGCCCCTGCATGGCTCAACACGGGCTGGCCTCTTAGACCTTTAATTTCTCCGCAATCTTACAAAGTCCTCTTGCAAATGTTGTTTTAGAAATGAGGGAGATGAGGCTGGGAGAAACTAAGCAACTGTCCAAGGTCACGAAAGCTTAGTGGGCAAAGCCACGGCGGGGACATTGGGCTTCTCAGGCCTGTGTGTTCACTGTCTGCTGACTCCACGCTCCACTCGGCTTGCTTATACCAGGCAAACTGTCTGCCTCTTAAAACAAGCATCCTTCCTTTAATCTTTGGTTTTAATCTTTGACAAGGGCATGACCTTGGGGCTCATTCACTCCTTCAATGGGTATTTCAGTCAATGCCAAGGTCATCCAGTGGGATGTTCCCTTCTCTCCCAGTGAGAAATGAAAGCTTGTTATAAATAGCCCAGAAAGACAAGTCTGGGAGGGGATGCGGCTGCTCTTGCTGGCAGAGACTTCTGAGATCAAATTCAATGTCTGGCCTTACAGAGGAGGAAACCATGCCCAGGGAAGGGATGTGGGGTATCCCAGGCAATTTATACGTTAAACTCTACTGTCTTCTGCTCATGATCTTTCTGACTTGTCCCTAACCACTTGCCCTGCATGTTAGATCTCTGAAAGTGAGTGAATTTGTTAGGGACATTTTTCTAACAAACACTCAAAGAAGAGCTGGCTTCTAAGACTTGTGAGAGATGCTGTGAACAGAAAGGGCTTCACCAGAAGGATGAAAACCAGCTGCTGCTGTTGGAAGTCCAGTTCTTACACGTGTTACCTATCGTGTTTCAACCCTATCTCAGTGGATGTCACTTGAATTGAGTGTCTCAAGCCCCTTTGCAAGGACAGAACTCAGACTTGATTTCCATCAGCTCCAGAAACAGAAACCAGCCCAGTGCTTTGTCATTGCAGTGAGTCTCGCAACGTCAAGAGAAAAGGAGAGTAAATGAAAGTCTGACGCGGGAGATGAGTATAATTCACATCATTGCTCAGTCACAGACTTACTCTGCTACACTGAGCATCCATTGTGTGATAGAGGGGATGCTAAAAGTGTTTTTAGATAGTTTCTCCTTAGGCTATTTCATAGAATTGACTATTAGGGATAGTAAGTAAATGGATGGATAGTAGATAGATAGATAGATAGATAGATAGATAGATAGATAGATAAATGGGAGGTAGGTAAGTAGATGATAGATGGATGGATGATGGATGGATAGATAGATAGATAGATAAGATAGATAAATAGGGACAGTGGGTAGATAGAAAATAGATGATATGGTTACTAAGTAGATATACATACAAATAAATAATAAACAGATAGTGGTTGCATGAATAAATGAATAGGAAAATAGGATAGATAGGCAGATAGGTAGATATAGATTCATATAGACAGACATAACAACTAAATGAATACTTCCCCAGTGGAGGTTGTCCTTATATGCTAACCCGAAATAATGTGTAAGCCCTTCTGTCATTCTCTTTGAGAAAGTTAAAACTATATCGCTTCTTTGTGTTTCTGCATATCTTCTTGCCTGCTGATAACTATAGTTCATGATTCCTGGAAGCTGTTTTAAGTCTTTCACTGTAGTAGGGTCATGAGATTGTAAAGGAGAAAATTCCTAGGTTCTGCCTAGTAATGAAAGACCCAGAAACAGCTGTCAGGTATTGCTTCAACTAGTGCAACTCTCTGTTGAGTTGTCATCAAGTCAGGGTATTGTTGGGGGTGGGGGTGAGGGTGGGGTGCTAGTGCTAGGGGAGACTAGCAGGAGGCAGCCACTCGATCTGAAGACTGTTTTCTGTGTACGTCAAGATATATGATCACTCCAGTCTGAACTGGCTTCCGTCAACAACCTGTATTCTCTAAGAAGAATGGTACTTCAATTAAACAAGCAATAGCAGAAAATACTGGTTGGTTGACTCTCTGGACATGCAGGATTCCACCATAGATTCAATCAAGCTCAGATTGGAAATATTTCTTTTAAAGAAACTGCCAATGAGGACCATGTACAGTGATTCTTTCATCTTGTCATCGGTCCCCAAACAATATGGGATGCCAACTGTTTATTAGGCATTTGCATGGCATCAGAAGCCATGATTTAAAGTGCAAAGGAGCAAGCACATAGGCACTATGCAAATACCAGGTCACTTTATACTGAACTTGAAATGAAGGACTTTGGCACCCTTCAGGGGTTCCTGGTGCTAAAGAGGATGATATTCCTACAGTCTAGGGTGCAAATAATATAATTTATATCACTGAGATGCCTTACAGCAAATTCAGTCCTTTTAAAAAGAAAAAATTACTTCCAAGCATCTGACATTATTAAAAAAAAAAATCTTAAAAATAAAATTCCTGAGGAGAAGCTGGCCTTGGAGCACAGGCAAGGGTCATTTGTTTTAAAGGTCTTAATGAGTTTTTGAATATGCAAATAGAAGTTGAGAGGGGAAACAGAACAAAACCCTACCTAAAAAGGGAAGGAATGCTCTCAAGGCTGTGCAGGGAAGGTAGGGAGGGCTGGGGGGCAAGGATGGGGGCGGATAGAGCTTGGAAGGTCCGGACGCTGCCTGATGGAGAGCATGTGACCTGGAAGGGGGCAGTGAGACCAGAGAGACCTGGTTCTCTTCCACAATGTCAATGTTCTTGCTCTGCTCTGCTCTGCTCTGCTCTGCTCTGCTCTGCTCTGCTCTGCTCTGCTCTGCTCTGCTCTGCTCTGCTCTGCTCTTCTCTGCTCTGCTCTGCTCTGCTCTGCTGGGGGGGAGGGGGTGTCTCTACCTCAGACTCCCAGTGCAGCCCTGGACCAAGTAGCTTTGAGGGAGAGGAAAGATGGAGTTTGGGTCCAACATCTGGACTCAAGTGAGAAGGAGAGAAGAGAACAACTACATAGCTTTAAAAATACAGGATACTTTAAAGACACTGGAAAAGACGTGAGTCCAAGAAAATGGAAGCATCTCCCACAATTCCCAGGGCTGTGCAGCTGGCAGAGAGGATGCTGGGTTTCCCCATCATGAGCTCCAGCCATCTTTAGGAGAATGCCAAGCGAAAGGTGTGGCCTCAGGGATAGAATGCTTAGGGACTGACTGGATCCACTGGTACCTGGAGCCATGCAGGGCACAGCAGTTGTAACCTGCCGGGCACTTCTTGGCTTCATAGCACAGGCAATTATAATAAAGGTAAGTTGTGAGCAAGTCCTCAGAAAGGATGTGCTTTCTTCTGCACTGTCTCCCACGCTTAAAGAAAGGAGGTAGAGGAGAGCAGAACTCACACTGGGGTATTTGTACCTCCTGCTACAGGCCAGGAATATATTGATTGCCTTCCAGTAATAAAAAGATGATGTTCAGGGTTCTGCTTAGGAGCTCAAAATACACATGAAGATGCTCTGAGCCTATTCCCTGTGGCCCTGTAGAGAGTGAATGCAGAACCTCTCCTTGGGGAAAGTCTCCTACCCTGTACCTGTGAGCATCTTGGGGATAGTCAGTGCAGAGCCTCCTTCTGAAGGCAGGCACCTGCCAGGGAGCCTGGGTGCTCTCTGCTATATTGCCAGAAGGACATCCTCAACAATGCTACTATCACAGGTTCCTAGAGCCTCACTCCATGGACTCAGAACAGGGACTTAGTGAGCTGCAAAAGCAGTGTGAGAACGGGGCCCTGTGACCAGAGGAGGGCAGGCATTGCTAACAGCTCCATCAATTTGGTGTTTTTCTGCTGAAGACCCTTCCTATGTGAGGTGAGCATGTATTGGGACTTTTCAAAGTGTCAGGGAGGGGGTGCATGCACATAGCATATGCCAAGTGCAGCCTAACTACACTGGCCCGTCATCTCCCAAAAGCAGAGGTGTTTTCACAGACCACATAGAGACTCAGGGGCTCACAAGGCTGCTGCTATTTAATGTCTCCTCGAAGCATGTCACTCGTGTTATCTGGCTTCATCCTCCTAATCACCCTTTGTAGTTGACTCTATCAGCTTTTCACTGGAGGAAACTGAGGCCCAGGGTGTTTCCATCCATTCCTGCCAGTCTGTGCTGGTGACTTTTGAGTTCCTGCTGAGTCCCACAACACTGACCCAGAGAAAGAGCAGAGAGATGCATGAACTGAGGGGACAATGGTTTGCATAACTCAAGTAGCATTTCAGCGTCAAATTGCTGAAAGCTGTCCCCCAAACTCAGAGGAAAGCAGACATTGAAGAGCTTGTGTTTTGTTTTGTTTTGTTGTCAGAGAGAATTGGTTTAACTTTGAACTAGAAGGGGCTGGAGAGGTGACTCAGTGGTTAACAGCACTTGTTGATCTTGCAAAGGAGTCAGGTTCAGTTCCTAGTATCCATATCATAGCACACAACCAGGCCTAACTCCAGTTCCCGGATCTAATGCCTCCATCTAACTTCTGTGGGTAGCAGGCAGGCACATGGTATACATATATAACATTCAAAGTGAAGACTCTTACAGATAAAATAAAACAATCTTTTTAAAAAATAAAATAATAAATGAGGGGACTGGGTGCTGCCTGAAGCAAGGGATGTGGGAAGCTGGATCCTAAGGATGGGAGTACATGGGAGGAAGAGAGGGAAGAGATGTAAGAGATGGCCTCCTGGGACACTTCAGGACCTGCTGGATGGAGCAAGGTGCTGAATGAGGCTCCTCTCAACTCCATACAGCAAGAATCCCTTCTTTCTAGTGCACTGGGGAGCTGCTTGTCTGGGATCCACCCACTTCTGACCAGGGATTATGTTAGCAAAAGACTTCTAGCACATGCGCACGCCCCCCCCCCCAACAAATACACACACAACCACCGTTGTCTTCTGCACTCTAAAGCATAATAGCATGTTTGTCTCTATATGGCCTCTTTTGGTTCTGTTAATTTACACCCCCCCCCCCCCAAAAAAAAACATAGTCACCCACTGGTAAACCCGTCAATTCAGGCAGCAAAGAAAAGCATGCAGTGTCAAAGGCTAACTCCCACAGCAGAGGCATTCTCGAAGGCGTACAACTGCATATTCCAAGAAAATTCAAAACCAATCTATAAAACTATTGGTCTGTCTGGGATATGGTCCCGCTGCTGCCTGCTTCGCTCAGAGAACCAGAGACCTGGGTCATTTCAATGGCAAGCCATACAATTTGGTTCCACCTTGGAAAGGCTGCACCAAGACGGTGCCTCCAGATCTATCTCCATAGTTTGGCCAGCAAACTCAGTTCAGAACTGTTGGGTGGTAGGTTCCTGAATAGTCACTAGATTAAAGTTGTAACTGGCACCTCAACCATGTGGTAGCCAGATTACAAAGGACCCGAGAGATGCTCCTTTCCTGTTTGGTAGCTGGCATTCCTGGGAACTGGGCAAGGGGAAGTGTTTGCTAACAGTGCTGCACAGATCTTCTGTTGGATGAAATTGTCCAGGGTTCTGCTCTAAGTGTCTGACTTTACTGTGGGGATCATCGACATATCTAATTGTCCCAGGCCAGATCTAGGAGGTGGGGTGAGTGTCTTAACTTACTGTCTTTTTTTCCCACCATAGTCTCTTGACTCCCCACCTCGCTGAGATAACACAGACTCCTGGGGATGGCCCCATGCCAGTTCCAGAAGGCTGTATCTCACTGAGGTACTGGCTCCCCATGCTGTCCTAGTGGGCGTTTACATGCTCGTCAGCTTCCCCAAGGCTAGCTGTTCTGTGGTAAGACCTGGACTTCCTGCTCTGAAGATGAGTTGCTAGGATAATACAGCCAAGACTATTTCACTCTCATCCTCTATGCAAGCAAACTGAAGGTAACACCGTGGTCTGCAGGGCTCACAGGAAAAAAATGGAAGATCTGTCTGATTCAGTACTTGTCCATATTCACACTGGAAGTCAGTGGGAGAGCACAACACAAGGTCCCCTGTCCCTCGTGCCCCTCCACGCATGGCCTAAGTGTAGACTTCTAGCAGGCACTTACCAACAGACCATTGGAGCCGTGGACAGTGACACAGCGGGAGAATGTGTGATGAATGGAGAGATCCCTGATGTACGTAGGTGGGTCATAACCTCCTCGTTCATCCAAATCTCCAGCCAGGTGGAAGTGAATTGGGTACTGGCCCATTAACTGCTGCCCCATGTACTTCAGCTCCACGCCCTCCAAGTGGACTGCTTTAAACCCCAGTGCAAACTGCAACAAGAAAGTGAAAGTCAAAAGAGCCCCAAGGCAGCCCCTGATCTCTCCTCCCCCACTGTGCTAGCTGACCTGCGTTCCCAGAGGACAGAGGTATTACCTTTCTAGTGCTTTGTTACTGGGTTTTACTGAATACACCTGGTTATTGATAAATCAAAGAGGCTCTGTGCACACGGCTGAGGATTCCTGGTCCTTCTTACACTAAGGGAGTCCAGCAAGGCATTACAGGATGCTAGAGGATAACAGACTAGATTGGAAATGGCCAGGATGATAGGTAAGGCTTGCTTTGCTCTTTCTTTACACTTCCATAGCCAACTATGAGAAGGGATAATCCTAAAATGCTTAGTGGGTAGGGGTGACATATGACATGCTCTGGGAGTGCTGGCGAGTGGAGGACTCAGGGATTTATTGTTTACTGTGTGAAATCTTCTGGGGAAGGAAGGGGTGCTGACGCTGGAGTTATCATGAGCCTCTGCTCTGGGAACATGCACGAGAGTGGCAGCTGGTCATAACACAGGCTGCTCCTGGATGTGCTCAGAGAAACTGCTTGGGCAGATGATGCCTGCGCTCTAGGAGCTCAGCAGAACCTAAAGGTGCAGTTCTTTCCTACCCCCTGCTCCACCATCCCTTTCCCTCCAGGACTCTCTGTCTGCAGGTAGAATCTCAAGTACTCTCCTGTAGACCGAAGAACCTTAGTCAGGCACATTCCTACCTTGATGTGGCCCCCAAAGGTATCGAAGTCAAAGAAGTCACAGATGTGATTGCTGTAGGGATAGCATCTGTCCTCCATCTCCCCCATCACCACAATGTTCCGAGTCAGGAGTCCGACCTCAGCCCGCATGTCTACACCATCAATCTCCTCCCCAATATGTAGGTACTGGGGCTTCCCTAGGGCACAAGAGGGGTAGGGAAGCAGAATGACAGGTGAAGCATGTCCACTGTGCTCCCATCCAGTATTCCCACAGCTGTAGGTTGTTCTTCACCAGACCCTCATTCATCTTGGGTCCCACAGCTCTTGCTCCCATGATACGGAAGAGCAAAGCTTTGGTAGGTGTAGTCACACGCCTAGGAGTGGAGCCACAGTTCATAGCTACTTGTGCTTAGCTCTTAAGGCTGTAGCAGGTGTGGCTACTTGTCCAGTAATATACACTCTGCTTCTGATTTTCAGAGCTAGACTCTCCCATGAATCATCTCACACAGGGCTTCCCAGAGGAGCTGTGCTTCCCGCCTCCCTATAGGGAGGTGTGGCCACAGGGTGTACATAGAAGTGCCAGGTGTAACCTTGGGTTGTCTCTCTGGTGGGCCAACCTCATCCAGCAGAGGAAAGCTACAGCCAAGAGATAGCAGAGCAATTGGGGGAGAGGAGAGGAGAGGGGAGGGGAGAGGAGAGGAGAGGAGAGGAAGAGAGAGAGAGAGAGAGAGAGAGAGAGAGAGAGAGAGAGAAGAGAAAGAGTATAGTGGGTCTCTAGCTGTAATTCTTAGGATAAAACAAACCTTCTCCTTTCAGACCCCTGCTTCCGAGCAGACTAATCCATGCTCTACTCTCAGCAGCCCGAGAGAACGTGCTCTCCAGATCCTGTGTCTAGAGCCGTGGGCTTGCACAACACTCTTGTGGTTCCAAAGGAACAATGGAAGGACTTGCACCTGATCTGTGCTGACTTCATCCTGCATCCCTCAGCGAGGCACTCTCTGAGGCCATGGATCCTAGCCCTGTCCTGTGGCACATTCAGAAGGCATCGCCTCCAGCTGGCAGTCCTTTCCAGTTCAGCCATCTGTCCCTCTTCTGCATTTCTTATGTTCTCTGCCCTCAAACATTCCCCAGCCTTGTTATCCTTGAGAAAAATCTAACAAACCAAACACCCTCCCACACTCACTCCAGTCCCTGTCCTGTGTGGCTGAACCCTTGACCCTGTGTTCTGCCCATTTTCTTCCTCCCACGACCTCACCTCTTCTCTAGTCAAATTTCCTTTGGGTTACCTCCCATCTCTTCTTCCTCTGTCTGTGCAGAAAACACAGATTACGACAGGCTGGTCACTAAGATGGCTGACAGGGCTTGTGGATACTTTCTCTTTCATTCGAGGATGCAGTTACAAAGAGCAACACTCTTCCATGTGGACTTCCAGCCCAAACCACAACACCTACATCACTTGGCTTTCGCTCTGGCCTTGACTTGATCAAGGAGGCGCTTGCCTCAACCCTGAGATACCACTAGTGCCCACGTGTGAAGGCCATGGTTAAATTTAGCAATACCCACCACAGCGACCTTCCTCTGCTTTCTCATCCTCTCCATCACCAAGCACACATCCTGGGAGCTGACAGTATTGCTAAAGACGCCTATGGTTTTAGAATCTGCAGACTCAGTGAGATAGTGGTCTCTTTGAAGCAATATGACATTGGTGCACACTGAAGCTGAGAAAACAACTCCAGGCAAGTGAATGGTATGTGTTTTCTGTTACAGCTGTGACAGATTACCACAGGTTTATTTTTTATGATCCTGGAGGTTAGATGTCTGAAACTAATTTTGTGGGTTGAGTCAAGGTGTTGGCATGGCTGAGTGCTTGAGAAAGTACCACATAGAAACTGTTCCTGGGCTTTCAGATTCCAGTGGCCACCTGTATTCCTTGGCTTGAGATCCCCATCTTCCATTTTCCATAGCTCCCTCTGCTTCTGTCATTCTTTTGCTTTCTCTTCACTAATCTCCCATAATACTTCTTCTCTGGTATCTTTGTAATTACATTGGACCCACTCATACAATCCAAGACACTTCCATTTCCAGAACTTTAATCTAGTCATCATTGTGAAGCCCTTTTTGTCATGTGAGGCAATGCTCACAGGAACTAGGATCACAATGTAGATTCAGCCTACCACAATGTCCTTAAGAGTATAGTTATAGTAACAGAAAGTTGACTTTGCATCCAGAAATGAAACAAGGAAGGGAGATCAATATCCCACAATCTACTTCTAGGACTTATCCCTAATGAACTTAAAACTTCCATTAGTTCTACCACCTTTTAAGAGTTCCACACTGGTCTAATATACTAGAGAAAGTCATTGGAAACAAGTTAACCACAGAATACTGGGGCTCTTCCTCCCTGAACTCATTGTGGCTTTTGGTTTGGGTCATGGGCTATGTGTCATATTTACTACTTTAGGGTCCTATGGCCATTCATGTAGAAACCTCCACCTCTATCCCTATTGCTCTCCTTGCCTGTTGGTTCTGTGACTTTCACAAGCAAGCTAACCACAGGACCTGCCCTCTAAAAGGCAAAGCCTTTCCCCTAAAGTGGTGTCATGGCTTCTGAGGGACACTGTCTTCAGAGAGCCGGACTGAGGCAACATGAAGTCTGTCTGGTGGATGAAAAGGAAAGAGACTCAAATTCAGAAAGAGACAGTCTAGAAGTTGATGCAGTCCATCTCTAATTATGATGTCTTGTTCGGGGAGGATTTTCTACCATCCTGTTTTGATCTGCTAGTTTTTGCTCTCCTCATGAGGATATGGAAGGTTAGATATTGGTGAGCCTGGAGGAGAATGTGGGGACATGACTGTCGTGGGGTTATGAAGGGAGGAGCATTTCTCTTTATAACTGGACACTGGCTCTTGGGCTGAGGGAGTGCTGTGAGCCCAGGCCTCCTCCAGCACAGCCATTTCTGTGTAATGCCTATGACTTGAGGGTCATCTTTGGTAGAGCCTCTTTTAACATTCCCACGTACACTTGACTCTGACTTCAAGGGCTGAGCAGGTCACTATATCTCTGTGTCCTTTTATATGATGACCACAGGAGTGTGCTGCTGTGACCTCTCTTCAAGGACTGAAGAGCCACCCTCCCACTACTGTTCATTCTACTCCAGCTCGTGCAGTTTTAGGTCACAGGGCCTCGAACTCCTCCCATCTTTGTTCCAGAGTGCTGTTAATCCTCTCTAACTGGCTCAGGGCTTCCTGGAAGGAAGAAATCTATCTGAATGATTTCCATCCTTCCTTCTGCACTTACATGGTGGTCTGCAGATCTTTCAGAGTTCTCACATGCATCTTGCCAGGGGGCCTCTTACAAGTCTACTTCTGTCTAAATATATCTTCCTTCTCTCTTTCTTTGTCATGGAGAACATCTGCTCTCCTAAACCACCCCATCTCAATATGCAGAGAACTGGGTTTTCTTACAAAGCTGAGTATCCATCCCCAAGAGCACCTGGGATCTTGGTTTTCTAGGTCCTAGGCCTTCAGTCATGCTAGATCCAGAGCTAATCTTTCCTAGTGGAAACTCCAAAGAATGGTGTTACTGACAATGCCCAGGGAAACTATCAAAGAGTTTCTCAACCAAGCAAGACAGCTTGGGGTTGTGTCAGGAGCAGAGAGGGAGAATTTGATTGTTTCTGTCCACGATGGGTCAAGGCAAATGAAGGGCATTCTTTGGGTATGCTGAGAAGTAGAGCATAGAGCTGGCATCCCAGATGTCCCCAAAGGGCTAGACTAGTTTTGGGAACAGATGGCACTATAAGCAACTGACTTAGTCACATCAGACCCGATGCACCACTCTAATAGTTCAAGGTGGATGAATCAGACACCCTGGCTCCTGGTAGATCATCTCTTTCACACTCAGACATCTTTTTTAGCTCCCTCCAGGCTGACTGGGATTGGCTCCTGAGGGCCTTTGTTACCTCAGAGTTCCCATCCACCTGGTTGCCTCTACAAGGAGAGCCATTCTCCACATGGCTCTGAGGCAGGCTGTATGACTCAGTTTGCAGCAGAGTCCTGGAGCCTATGGTTTAAACTCCCTGAACCTGGGCCCTTCATCTATGAAGCAGAGATAAAAATAGCTCACATCCCCCCAGGTAGATAGATCAACAAGTTAGTTAATTCATAGAATGTGCTTAAACAGCCTTGGGCACATGGTTGGAGGCCAGAGAGACAGAAATGACATTTGCAGCTGTCAGGGCTTTTGTCTCCAGAACTTCACCAGTGACAGGAATTAAAGGGCAGCTGGTTTCACAGGGGAAGCAGGGCACAGGTGACTTCAGGTAGAAGGAAGACTTGTGTGTATCAGATTCCCATGGACTAAGGAAATGCAGGTCCCACTGAGAACTACAGGAATTTTGCTGTCCCAGCCAACTCCCCTGCTCTAAGACTCCTTATCAGAACCTTTACCACATTGCTTCTGTGCACAGTGCAAGCAGCTATCTCTCCTTGTCCCTTTCACAGGCCACTCCCAGCTGCAATCCCAGGGTAGTGGTGTGCCTGATTTCTTTCATCCCATCCTGAGTGTGGGGTTCTCCCCACCTTCTCACAGCATGCATGTGCAGGCTGACCAGGTCAGAACTGTCTCAAATGACTTGGGCCTACTAGGAAAGGGGGAGGGGACCTGGGGCACAGGGAGGCTCTAAACATTGGTATTTTCTGGGCTTATCCATAGGCGTCCCAATACCATACTTTTTTTAAACATCCACAGGACAAGCAGAGAACCAGACACCCCGAACACAAGAGAAGAATAAACCACAAACACCTTCTCTGGGAGACAGACACAACAAGTACCTATAGATTAGAACCCAGGGAGTCAGGGGAAGGTGGAGACTGGATTGTTCGTCTCACACCATCAGGGACAAGGACTAGTTCAGAGGGACAAGAATTACCAAGGACTTCTATGACCATTTCAGATGGAGATGCTAAGATTATGAACTTTTGTGGAAGACGACTCAGCACACATAAGTTTGCAGCTGGACAGCTGGGGGTTTGAAAGATACTGGCTTGCTTGGTCTACAATAGCACCACCCACAAGGACATCCTGTAACAACAGATTCCGTGCTGTTCCACACGGAAGCCACTAAGCCCACGTGACTTTCAAACACTTAAAATCTGTCTTCTGTAAGGAACAGGGTGAAATTTTATTCAACTTCAATTAAATTGAAGCAGCTACATATGGCTGGTAGCTACCACTATGGAAATCATGGACTTAGGTATTTTATTTCTACAACCTCAGTTTTCTTCATCTGCTTCATATACAAAACAGGAACTCCCAGATAGTGAGGGCCTCACACAGATGGGACAGGTAGACTTGTACAGTCCTGGGACTATCATGGGAAATGGCACTCATTCTAAGTAGTGGTCATAGTAGTAACACGTGGAGGTATTTATAAGGCAAAGTGAGACGGTGACAAAGAGAGAGGGTGGCAAAGTAACCAAAGGGAAGATTTCAAGTGTCATAGCCACATCAAGAGGTGCTGGGAATTACATGAGGCTGGCAAAACTTTGAAAAAATTTTTTAGGTGAGTCCTATATTTCCAGCACATCTGTTCCTCACCAACAAAACCTTAAAATGCAAAGAGGGCTGTTGACTGGAAGTAGGGATCTATGAGAGAGGAGGCTCCAAGAAGAATGTATCCCTCTCTGCAGCCAGCCTGAGGACCTGACCCTGACAGAATGTAGCAGGTGAGAGAAGAATTCAGGTACAGAAAGGGATGGACAGGAGTTCTCAGTCTGTTTAGTGGGAGATGGAAAGCAGAGAATGGCCTTTGGGAAGAGGAACAATGAGTGTATCCTCAGGACAGACAGATGGACAGACAGCGGTGCATGCATAATCATCCCCCGCTGACAATACTCAACAGGAGGAACTGTTTTTATGGGGACCCAAAACTCCTGAGCAGAGTGGACGGTTCACTCTTAATAGGTAGTGGGAGGCTGGTTTTTGGGGCTGGAGGAGAATCCTCCAACGTAGAGCAAGGACTTGAGAACATCCTGAAGGAAGTCTAACATCATCTCCACTCATACTTTCATCCTTTGGAACTTGGCCTCCAAGAAGCACTGACATTCTTGGTCCAGCCTGGGCACATTCATGAGGCAGTTGGCTGGGTTGCTAACATTCTTTTAGGAGCAGTAGCTCTGGGCATGGATCCCCAAGTCTCTGCAGTGTGAGCCTGGTGTTTCAGGGGTCCTTCAACTTCAGGGTTACTTTGGTATTCACAGCTGCCCTGCTCAAAGTGAGATCTCCAGTCTGGGCTTTAAGATGCTCAGTCTTGTGGTGTACTCAAGGGTTAGCCCAATCCTAGGGAAATCCTCCCTCTACTTCCATGTAGACAAGGGCTGGAAGTCAGGCTTTGCCCATCATGTATAGCTGCATGATATCTGGATGCACGAGGAGTAACATGAGCTCAAATGATCTGCCAAAGGGGCCACTGACATCCCGGGAAGCCGTCTACCATGCACTGTGATGATGACCTAAGTATCCTCCTATAGATGCGACATGGGAAATCCTTCCTTGCTAGGAGCACCCAACAGACTCATGGAGTTCACTAGCTTCCTGTGCACTCAAGCAAAGCCCCTGTTGTTCTGGGCTCTCGTGATCAGGTGGTCTCATGGTCTCCCTTGCAGCCTACCTGTCCTCCTCGTGGCTGGCCCACCCCTGCTCAGGTGATGTGCCCACATGCCTTCCCTTCTAGCAATACTTCTCTTTCCTAGCCACTCTGTCATCTTCTCCCAGCTTCCCACCTAATCATGAATTCCTCAGGAAAAGCACCATGCCCATTCCATCAGGGTGGAATCTCTCTTTCCAGCTCCTTACACATCTCTTTTATAATTATTGTGGCTGGAGTCTTATTTTTATTGTGATGACTCTTTGATGGATGCCATTCTCCCTGCTGGGATGCAGCTTCCTTGAAGCAGAGAATGTCATCCATCTTGTCACCATGGTACCCAGATGCACTGCCTGGCACGTTACATGCTCAGGAACTTCTGGGTATATAGATGATAAGATGTTCCACCCCTCTTTCTGTCCCCATAGAGGCAGATCCTAGGGTGCCTTTCCATCCCCAGGAGAGGCAGGTGCTGACCCATCACCCACAGATGTGACTCCCACACCTGGAACACACCTAGACCACATCTAGCTGGTCACATCTCCAGAAGATGTATTGCAGGCTGCCACAGCCTGGATGTACTTATAATGATGAGAGCGATTGCCTTTTCTCCACAATGCCATGTACCTGGCAAAAACCGAAGCCTACAAGGTCCAACCACTAGTAACAGTCAAGCTCCTTCTAGCCTTCTCATACTGAGGGTTAGATGCTAAATTATTGCAGCCAGGACTGTGGAGATAGCTCTGTGGCACCTGTCACACAAATGTGAAGTTCTGACTCTGAGTTCAGTTCCCAGAACTATGCAACTGCTGCTTGGGTATAACAGCCTGCCTATAATTCCATTGCTCTGATGGAAACTAGAGATCCCTGGAACAAGCTAGTGAGTCATAGTAGCTGCATTAGCAAGCTCTGAGTATAGTTGAGAGACTACCTCAGTGAATTTAAATAAGCAGGAGAATGATAAAGGATGACGCCCAATATGAAATCTGAGCTACCACACACATACATGCATATCCCCTAACATATGTCCAAACACATGTGGGCATGCATACACATATGAACACTAAACACACACATAAATAAGAAGAATAAAAAGAATCATTATAGCTGATACTAATAGTAACTGCAGCAAGGTAGATGTGGTGGCATAGGCTTTTGATCCTAGCATTTGGGAGATGGAGGCAGGATTGTGAGTTGGGGCTAACCTGGGCTATGTTAGTGAGATCTTATCTCTATAGATGGGGACACAGCTACTTGATTCCTTGTTTTTGCCTCTGCCAAACAAGACAAAGCCAAAGATGCCTTTTGCAGATGTGTTCACTGATTATGTCCAGCATCTCATTCCCTTCTAACATTAGGATTCAAACCACAAATAACCCCCATCCAGAGCATCTTAGCATAGTGACAAGTTCATGTTGCCGTGCCATGGCCTGTGGATGATGAATGAGGTGAACTCAAGCTCAGCGCCAAGAGAAGGGTGATCTTCTAGGTCTATCTCCTTCCCTTTCTTGACTACAGATAAATTTCTCTGCTCTGGCTGGCAGGAAGCTCAAAGATAACCTTTATAGCTTATGTCCGCCATTCATGGATCTTTTTCCCCTGTTTTGTTACTTAGAGTTTTATTCTCCAGATTATCCCTTATTTCACTTCATTTCTTTCCTTTGGGTGTCAGATTGATCTTGACTTACTTATAAAATTCCCCAAAGCCTTTCCTGAAGAATGTAGGGGTTCAAACATTATCATTTAAATCGGATTTCTTATCTTGCAGACTTTTCGTCTTCTAGACTTGACCTGCCCACTGCTACCTCCTTCTTCCCCTAGCCATACTCCAAAACTAGCGTCTCACTAAAACTGTGTGATTTGCAGACTTAGTCTGAGAATTGGTGCTTTGGATTCCAGCTGTGCACTGCCTCAGTCATCTGACACCCAGGGCCATTTCCTCTAAGAACAAATTCAGAAGGTGGAACTGGATAACTGGTTCCACTTCACTGAAATGAGACTTCTCAAATTCTTCCAAGTATTTCCTAACCAGCTGAAAGAGATTGCTTTGAGTTTAGTTTGTCAAGGCTTATTTCTAAAACATTAGACATTTGAAATATCTGACTATGCCTTCTCAATGCTTGGTCTTCTCATCAAGATTGGGCTACTTCCTCAGACAGTAGCATGTGACAGTCTGAACACCCCGTAGTGAATCTCTCCCCTTCTGGCAGGTCACTCTGGTTTTAAGAAATGACCCTTTTATTGACTTGAGGCAGTCTAAGGATTGCTGATAAAAGTTCTGACCTCTCAAAGAAGCCTAGCCAGATCCCCTCACCCTGGACAGTGGCTGTGCAGCTTAATGTCCTAGGGACTCAGCATGCTTTCTAGAGACAGGAATGTCTAGAGATGTTGCCCACTGCTCACTGCTGCCCAGGCCCTCAAAGCTGCCCTGCACTGAGTTCTTTGCAACTTTGTTCTTCAGTTTTTAATTTGTTTCTCTGACACAAATGGCCTGTTTATCAATTCCTTTCTTGTTTCAAATAGTCAAGTTGGATTCTGTTGCTTACAACCCAAAGATATACATACATAATTTCCAGGAGCAATTGGCCTACATTATGTAAAAGATTTCTGTGGTGGTTTGAATAGGAATGGCTCCTTAGTCATTAGGGAATGGCACTACTTGAGAAAGAATAGGAGGTGTGGCCTTCTTGGAGGAAGTATATCACTAAAGGTGGGCTTTGGGATTTAAATGTCCAAGCCAGGCCCGTGTTTTCCTCTTTCCTGCTGCCTGCCATCCAGATGTAGACCTCTCAGCTACGTCTCCACCACCATGTCTGACTTCGTCCCACCATACTGCCTCCCATGACAATAATAAACTGAATCTCTGAACTGTAAGGTAGCCCCAATTAAATGTTTTCTTTTATAAGAATTGTGGTCATGGTGTCTCTTCATAGCAATATAACACTAAGACAGTCCTTTTTGCTCTCTAAGAATTAGTGATTCTGGTAATATCACAAAACATAAAATATAGGGCATGTAAGTTAAGATTCAGGAAAGAAAAAAACGCAAAAGCTATGGAAAGAAGAGATTTAAAGCACTGAGGTAGACTAACTCATTTTCAGACAAATGTTCATTCTGTCCTCTCAGGCTCAGAGAAGAAAATAGGCTTCTCTGACAGTTCACATTGAACTTGACTATGGGATGCATTCTATACTGACCTGTGTTTTGGCCAGCAAACTGTGACTGTTTTGTTTAATTTTTCTGGGTTCATTTTGTTTTCTTTTGTTTTGATGTATGGTGTTATCCTGAAGCCTGGGATTACCTGGTGCTCACTATCCCAGGCTGGTCTCAAACTCATGGCCATTCTCCTGCTTTGTCCTCCCAAGTTCTAGAATTCTAGACATGAGCTAGGATGCCCATCATGGGCCAGTTCTAAGCCCAGACCTTAGAAGTCTTCCATTCTCCCCTCTATAGGAATCTCCCATCTCTGTCATGAGAAGAATGTGTCTGGGAAAGACTGAGAATAGTATGGAGCCAATCTGAGTCCAGCTTCTAGACTGGAGCTAGGCTCAGCTTAGAAAGGCTTAAGCCCTGTGCTTGATTGTGTCTCCCTCATGAGTTAAAGCTTTGCCATGAGCCTGTGATGCTATTATGGGTAGGGTCTAATGGGAAGGAGTAAGATCACTGGGAAGATGTCCTTAAAGAGAGTACTGAGACTCCAACATCTTCTTTTTTTTTTTTCTGGATGCACGAGATAATCAACTTCCTCCATCTTGCCCTAAACAACAGGGCTAACAAGCCATGAACTGAAGCTTCCAAACCCATGAGTTTTTCTTCGTAAGTGAATTTATTTTAGATATTAGTTAGACCACCTGCGTGGACAATATTTAGATGCATCAATAAGGAACCAATGCTTGCAGTGAGAATCTCATCATGGTCTTTGGTCTGTAGGATTCTGAGGCTAGCCCACAGATACAGCTCTCTTTCCCTTGAGGTCTACCAGTGTTCAGAGTCCTGCAGCCTAAAGTGAGGAGATGCCTACCTGCCACCTTGACCTGTGTAGAGCTGCAAGCTCTGCAGGGAGCACCTGGAACTCTTCAGCCTGGTACATCGAGTAGTCAGTGCTGGCAACGACCAGGGTGTCTCCAGGCTTCCATGACCGCACATTGTCCACCAGACTCAGGATGGTGCTGTTTACATTGGTATCGATGCTGACTGTGAGCTTGGGCCTCACTGTAACCCAAAACAGGAAGAACTGAGATACAGGCCTTTGCCTTCAGCAAACATGTGGCTGCCCACCTCTTCCCCTCCCCTCTGAAGATCAGTAAATGCCAGGTGTGCCCTTCCAAAACCCAAATCACCAGACTCTCTCTCATCCCAGTCTAGTACTTACAGGTTTTTGAAGTCAACAAAAACCCAACCAAAAAAAGACCCATTCATTAGCTCTGGGCAGAGGAATTTTCCACTGACTTCTAAGCTGGTGTTCAATGTGCTGCCTCACCACACCCACTTTGCCCAAGATGTAAAACAAATATAGTCCCTCTCCACTGTTATTTACAGTAGCCATAAGCCTCACTCCCAAGTCCATCCCTAATGAGTGCTTTCTGGAGATGCTGATTCCAGAACAAACCAGCCATTTCCAGTCCTTCTAAATGAGCACTGCCTGGGGAACTGGGTTTGAAACAACAGCACCGAAAGAGGCAGAGAGTCTGTGTCAGCCCTGTCCATCAGCACACTGCATTCTTGGACCATGCCCCACCCTTCTAGAAAGGCTGACGGCAGGCCAGAGAATTACTATCTGCTTCCAATGCCTGGGACCCTCTGGCTGCTTCTGCACTGGGTGGGGGCGCTTATGACACTTTGATACTCAATTCAGCTGATCCAGCTATCCTATTTCACAGTGCGAAGAAGCCAGCTCAGGGATAGGTTAGAGATCAGAGCTCAGTTGCATTTCTAATCCAATAAGGAGCCAGGATCTGCTCGCTTACCTGGTTTTCCACATAAGAATCTCACTCGATAGCTGCGGCAGGCTCTGCCCCGGGTGTAGCAAGCAAACCTGTAATCTTGGCCATTTTTGTAGACAACCTCAGTGCTGAGGGCGACTCCATCCATTGTTGTGGCCTGAGAATGGAATGGAAATTACAGAGCAAGGATCCTTTTTTTTTTTTTTTATAAAGAGGGAAAGTGCTGATTAATGCCCACAACTTAAATTTACAAGTCTAAAATTGTCCCCACTGTGAAACTATTTGCAACAGTCCAGGACTATTATCCCAACGGTCTTTGTGAGTTTTGTTATAAGAAAGACAGCATTAAGTCCAGAATGGAGGTGGCAAGGCCTGATTTCTGGAAGAGAGTCAGCTAGAAGGTCTGTGATCTAGCAGGAGTCCTGAGTCCTACTTATTGCTCATCATTGTGCGCACATTTACAGAGCATCCACCATACACAGGCTGTCTTAGAACCCTGATGTGAATCTTCTTATGACCATCTCACCACCATCAGTCTATGAAAGGAGCTGGCATTTATTTACTGGGGATTCACTCTACACAACCCACAGGTGCCCAAATGGGCTTCTACACCCCACCAGGAATCTCAAAATCTCTGTGCCCAGGCTCTACCCAAAGGTTTCTCTAATGACACAACAAGCCAGTTCAGCTCAAACAAGAATATAAAGGCAGATTTATTGGGAGGTAGTTCTCCAGTGGGTCACTGATCTCAAAGGAGCAAGTCAGTGAAGTTGAGCATTCCCACTAAAGCAAAGGAGTTTTTTAGAGCTTAGGTGAGGAGGGGTGATATATCTGATAGGAGCTGGGACCGTGCCCATATGTGCTCAAAACCGGAGCCCCTGGACAGGTACTCTCAGGTGGGTTACTGGAAACACGGAAGAGTGATGGCATGTTAGCCCAGAGTTTTCTCTGTGTGAGTGAGGTTGAGGGAAGGAGAGCAGATGGGGTTTACCAGCTTGTGCAAGGGTGACAGTGGTTCCAACAAATACTACCCTCAAAGCTAAGATCTGGTGTTTAGGTGTGCCTAGCATCTGGGTTTTGAAAACTTCCCAGGTGATTCTAACAGGTAGGAAAGTTTGGGATCAGCTCTCTCAGTTAAAGACCTAAATGCATGTGAATGCCTATTACATCCTCATAGTGAAACTATGTTGTGATTGTTGGTTCTAGAGATCAGACAACGGCCTTCAGAGACGATGAGTAACTTGCCGAGCATCACAAGGCCAGTAAGTGGTGCAGGAAAATTGAAGCCCAAACTCATTTAGCTTCAAAGCCCCTATCCTAGCTTTCAGCTATGCCCAGCCTAACGGCCTTTATTCAAATGTCCGTTTCCCATCCCCACTACCCATCCACCCCCACTGCATCCTGAAAGTGAGTTGCAACTGACCAGGGATGCCAGGCAAGAAGCACAAGAGCAGGATAGAATTTAGGAACAGGCTCAAAGGATGGTGGTTCCTGCCAACTGGGGCTCATCCCAAAGGCAGGGTGTGTCCCTCTGCAGACGGTGGCTGCCATTCAAAGACAGGCAATTTAGAAAAGCACTGTGGCCATCTTTGGCACAGAAACCATGGAGACAAGGAGACAGGCTTGGAGAAGGCAGGAAAGTATCACCAATGAGAGAGAGGGGGGAGAGAGGAAGGAGAGGGAGAGGGGAGGAGGGAAGAGGGAGAGGAACAGGGGAGAGGGAGAGGGAGAGGAACAGGGAGAGGAGGAGAGGGAGAGGGAGAGGGAGGGGAGAGGAGGGGAGAGGGAGAGGGAGAGGGAGAGGGAGAGGAGAGGGAGAGGGAGAGGGAGAAGGAGAGGAGAAGAGAGAAGCTAGACTTTTAGGAAAGATCACTAAAATCTAACTAAATCTAATAACAGACTAACAGGCCAGCTGTCTTTGGCTGGAAGGAGGTCTCCCAGACATGCATACTAAATTTCAATCAAAACCTAGCTCTTCTAAGTCACTCTTACAGCTATGATTTCTGAGGTCTCTGTTACATTGAGACAAGGTTATAAATCTGTCCCTTTGGTACCCACTAAAACCCAAAAGCATCATCACCAAGTCCAAGTTCATCAACTGTCAAGTCCTGTTCCTCTGACCTCAGAGCCCCACAAAGGTAGCTCCATCTTCAGTGGGAGCCTTGTCATGCTGACAACAGGGCCTCAACTCATTACCTATTAGAGTTGGATATTCCTCACAGAACAAAAACTCCAGTAATGATTTCAAGGGAACTGCTTAATTCACACTGCTTTCTCTTTTAATGACCTCAGTCAGTCTTATATAACAAGAGCAAAAGAGATCTATCACTGCTAAATGGCAGGAATCTTTAAAGAAATATTATTAGCCATACTTGCAGGTAATAAAATACTCAATAGTGTTTCATTTTTAACAGTAAATTAAGTTTGAGCAGGGCAATGTGGCACAGTGGTGCTTGTCTTTAATCCCAACACCCAGGAAGCAGTGGCAGGTGGGTCTTTGTGCCAGCTGGTCTACATAGTGAGGTCCAGGCCAGCCAGGCATCATGAGACCCTGTCTCAAACCCCTCCCTGGGTTTTTGAATAAAATTTATAGAAGACACTCAGACACTCATGTCCTTATACGGTCAGTCCACAAAACCAAGTTGCGAGGGAACATTTATGACCCCTATTTTTGCACTGAGCCATAAAGTTAAATAATTTTTATGTATATCTACAGCCATCGTGTACAAGCAGAACTAGAGCATAGGGTTTAGAAATGATCACTGTGAGGGTAGTGCACGCACGGTCACCCTGAGGAGGCATGCCACCCAGAACATTCATACACAGCCCAAAGCTGTCAGCGATGTGGAGGGGGACCTTCTCAGCTAGTCAGATCTCTCTGGCTTCCATCTCTTGTCAGCTACTGTCAGGTGACAATGACAATCCCGTTGTTGTTCCCCATTCTCCAGTCCTCTGGAGGTCACAGGTGTCTATCATGCCCTGTCCCCAGATAATCTAACTAGGTCCATGTGAAACAGGTAAGTGTCCAAAGCCTGTGTCAGATGCAGTCTTGGGCAGCAGGGGTGGTGCAGCCATGAAGAGAGCTTAGTGAGTACCCTGAGCCACCAAGGAGGTGAGAAACGATTGGCATCTGTGGGGCAAAGATGGTCTATGAGTCTCTTTCACTTCAATGTGTGCCCAATGTGGAGGTCATCTCCTCCTCCAGGTAGAATAAACTATGAGTGAAGATCCTTTGCAGACTCCACGATTGCTGACTTTTATGTACCTGCTGGGATTGGGCTACACTTCAAATCCTATCTGCCCACTGTGTGTCTGAGGACCCACAGAGCATCAACACAGAAGCTTGGTGGGCCAAGCAGGAACCTGCAGCCATGGCTGAAGAAGCAGAGTGACGAGAGGGAGAAGAAGCTCAGACAGGAGCTAGAGTCGTAACTTCGGACAGATAAGGAACCTTCACTTCTGTCTCTTAGGTGGGAATAGTGCAATCTGGTTAACCGGCTTCAGAGGAGGGCACAGAGAGTACTTCCACCCAGGTGACAAGAAAAGCTCTGGGTAAGTTGGTGTCCTTATCCCTCCACAAATTTGTCCTGCCTAGAAGAAGTGTAGGGACAAAGATGGAGCAGAGACTGAGGGACTGACCAACAATGACTGGCCCAACTAGAGACCCATCCCATGGGCAAGAACCAATCCGTAACATTATTAATGATACTTTGATATGCTTGCAGAAAGGAACCTAGTATAACTGTCCTCTAAGAGGCTCCACCCAACAACTGACTAAAACATACACAGAGACCCACAGTCATTAGATGGAACCCGGGATTCTGTGGAAAGTTGATGGAGGGATTGAGGGATTTGGAGTGGATCAGGACTCCACAAAAAGACCATCAGAGCCAACTAATCTGAACCATTGGCCAAAGAGCACACGTAGGCTGGACCTAGCTCCTCCACCCCTCAACAAATATGTAGCATAGGTGCAGCTTGGTCTTCACATGGGTCCCCCGACAGCTGGAGACAAGGCTATTCCCAACTCTGTTGCCTGTAGATCCTGTTCATGTAACTGTGCTGCCTTGTCTGGCCTCAGTGAGAGAGGATGTGCATAGCTCTGCAGTGACTTAATGTGCCAGAGTGGGTCGGTACCCAGGGTGGGACCTCCTCCTTATCAGAGGAGAAGGGGAGGGGATGTGGGGGGGATGGGCTATGTGAGAGAGAACTTGGGAGAGGGGTTGCTGATATTGGGATGTAAATTGAATAAATAAATTAATGGAAAAAAGGATGAGAAAAAAAGAAAAGTTCTGACACACAGAGTCTTCTTCAAAGGCAAGCCTTGCAGACTCCCTGGATGTTGTGCAGTTGGTACCTGTATATCAATGGGTCGATTGCAGATTTTCCCCGGGTAAGCTGCTCGCAAGTCTGAAATCTTCTCCCCACCTTTGCTCTGAGGCACCTTATCATGGTCGAACCACTCCGTCCATTCCACATCTAGGCAGAAAGCAGAGACAAGGTCAGACAGGACCTTGTTTCCTTTTGACTTGTCTCCTAATGACTGTTCCCTTTTATAAAGGCAATATAGGTTCTTGTTATTACAAAAGAAATGAGCAGGATGGAGAGAAATAAAAGCCCATCCGTATACCTGCCCCCATCGCCCATCATTACCACGGCTTGCTTTCTGCAAGCCTGAGGTAGCTACTAGAAGGCCAGCTTCTATCCCAGCTTCTGTCAGTGTTTCCTTTCCAACCCCATGACCTGGCATATAAAAAAAAACAAATGCCACAAGTCCCTGTGGAGGTGCAATGCAAATCTTAACTACAGGTAAGAGCTTGCTAACAATTTGCCAATGTGGCTTGATTAATGAAAGACAGCGTCAGCTGCAGTTTCTCAGCTGATGTCTAGTAAAGTGTCCCTACTGATATAGGAAATCCTTGTTACTCCTGGCCTGTGCTGCTGCTATTCAGCTTTAGTAGTCTGTCTTAAACATCTCACCTTGAACCCATTCGCTGGATGAAGAAACATTGAAATGTTCGCCATGCTCTGTCTGGAACAGTTTGAAAACCCGGGCAGCAGCCGAGCCTTTGTGACCTGTCAGAAGCACCAGACATGTGAGGAAGCCGATAGACCCTTAACTCCATGATGATGCTGACCTTACAGCAGAGAGCAAACCCCTACACCCATGTCTCTTTGCTTTGATTTGGTTTAGTTTTAGTGCTTTATTTTTGTTTTTTGTTTTGAGATTGAATCTCAGGTAGCACCCAGGCTGGCCTTGAATTATGTAGCCAAGGAAAACCTTAAAACTTACCTTCTTGCTTCTACCTCCCAATTGTAGGGATTTCAGATATGCACTACCAAGTCCAGTTCACAGTGGATTTTTTTTTTTTAACTCAAGGATCTTGAACCATTTCATTAAGCAATAATTTCCCGTAATCAAATTATTCTTGTCATTTAGAAAGCGGTTACATTCATTTTGTGTGTGTGTGTGTGTGTGTGTGTGTGTGTGTGTGTTGTTTTAGTTTTGAAAGTTCAATTACACTTTTCTGACAAATGGGAAGTTGAGAAAATCCATTATTTCTCATGATCTGTGTTCTGCCCTGGGCTTAGAACTGGCAGAACTCACCCTAACTACACGAGGCAAAGACACTAGACTGTCTGAGAAAGACCCTCTACAGGCTGTGGATGAAGCTCAGACAAAGTAACTGCCTAGCATGCATAGAATCGTAGGTTTATGCAATGGGGGTATGTATATACTTGTAATCTCAAAGCTTAGGAGTAGAGGCAGAGGGTCAGAAGTTCAAGGTCATTCTCTGTTATATTACTCATTTTGAGACCAATCTGGGCTACTGAGACTGTCTCAAAAAACAAACAAAAAGACAAACAAACAAACTTCCTATGGTTTCTAGTCCATAGTGTTCTTCTGGAGGTCACCTCTCAGCACTTAGCTTTTCTTTGTCAGTGAAGACTTCTTTGGAAATACAAAATCCTAGGGAGAGATCTACTTTCCTCTATCCTAGACCTGTGTTACTGGCTCATAATGTAGTAAGTGAAGTGGCCAGATTCTTAGCTGGGTCCTTGCAGAAGGGCAGCTACGTTCTGAGAGCAGCCAGTCACTCACAACCCACAACTCTTTTCATCAGGGAGACACTGGAGGGGACCAGGACTCTCACCAACCATTCATTACCATGGTATTCAATGTGGTCTTCAACTGAAGAGGAGGGATTTCCTTTCACGGTGATGAAGCTCCAAGGGTGTCTGAAAAAAAACAGAGTCAGGTTTTTTACATGTTGGTGCTGGCACTCAGTAGGGCTCACAGAGTGAAGACACAGTCTCATAGCTGAGTCTCCCTAGCCACTGGAAGAATTTACCATCCAACCATGGGCTTCCTTTCCCCATAAAACAATGGACTTGCTTTCTTTGCAAGCACAAGGCTGCCTGCCTCCTCAGCAGGCAGCTAGCCTGGGCATCTCTTCCCTGGAGACAGTTTTACTTAATGCTGGCAAAGAATGGATATGAATCATAAACAAACATGCCAACAACTCAACCAACCATGCCACCCGCCAAGCCCAATTAGATTCTGCAGCAAATGTCAGACGGTTCCAACAGAGGTGATTCCGCTCATGCCCATTGCCCAAAAGAGGTAAGCTCAAGGAAAATGGCACAGGATACTATGACTGGCCACTTAGCCATCTGCCTTGGATCTTAGAAAGGGATGAAGCATGTTGGCCTGGTGATGGGGAGGGAAGGAAAGAAAGGTGTATGGACTGGAAAAGTCACATAGCCTGAAAGTGGGCACTGCTCATTGGCAGGTTTTCTTTGTGGTTTTTGCCTAGCATGCTACATGCAGTGATTGGGATAAGGGCCACACCCTAATACACCACCCTGGCATATTAAGCATTCTATACTGAATGGAACTGAGAAATGGCAGAAATGACTCTCTACCCTTCCTTTCTCAGCTCCAGGACAGAGGTGTCCTCTCTAGAGCTGAATGAAGATTCTGGGAAGAACCCCAAGTCTGTTCATGACCGTTGGCTTATTAGAGAAAGACTTATCAGATTTTCTTATTATTTTCTACATTTCATGAAACTTAGCAGAAAAATACTCAGGTTTAACTATTTGGATTCTTATGGCTTCTGTTTCCTTAGGGAGGTCCTACGTCATGTTTAATTTAGCATAGTGAAATCTGTGTAGCTTTCTTCTGAGGACCAGGCTTTTATTAAAGACTCTCTCATACCCAAGAATTCAGCAACTACTTCTCTAAGACAAAGCAAAAGATCACATGGTGTGAGTAGCTTTTGATTTTGCTTGGACCATCCGAGTTGGGGAGTCAGTGCTGAACGATGTTCAGCTGAGGTTTAAGATTTTGTTATGTCACACTCGTACTTAAATTTTTCATTGGCTCCCCATTGTCCTTGAGCAAAACTGAAGCTCATCAGCACAGAGCCACTGATCCTCCAATGTCAGTCTTGCATCCTTGTCTCTCATGCATCCCTCCCATGTATATCACTGCTTAGTCAACTCAACTCCACTGGCTTTACATCTGGCTTGGCCTCCTCCCAACTGTGGTCCTGCACTTGCCCACTCCCCTTAGATCAGCTCCCTTTGTCCACTATCTATCTCTCCCCCTCCCCCTCCTCTTCCTCTCCCCTTCCTCTCCCTCTCCTCCCCTTCCCTCTCCCTCTCCCTGTCCCTCTCCCTCTCCTCTCCTGTCCCTCTCCCTCTCCCCTGTCCCTCTCCTCTCCTCCCTCTCCTTCCTCTCTCTCTCTCTCTCTCTCTCTCTCTCTCTCTCTCTCTCTCTCATTCTTTCTCATGGGTCCCATGCAGCTCAGCAGTCCCAGCTGAGTGAATCCCACCAAACCTCCTGTTTTTTGAAGGAATAAACAAGGGGTCCCAGTCCCAGCACATCTACTGATTTTAGATGCTCAGCTCTTATCACTCAAACATATAAAGGAGGGGTGGTTATGTAACTCCTCTTTGCTGTGACCAGGATGACATGTGGAGGTTCCCATTGTTCTAATGACTCTCTTAGAAGGAGAGAACACTCATTAACCGCCAGGCAGGGTGACAACTGAGTTACTCATATTATCCCATGGAACCCCTCCCAGCACTCTTCTCGATAGATCCTGAGATACCCTATTTTACAGATTCTAGATTAAGCAAAGAGATGAGTCACTTGCCTATGGTCACACCTCAGAGGCAGCGCAGCACAGATTCAAAGCCAGACATCAGAAGTCAGGCTCTGGGCTCTGAGCCACCACGACCTTCTCCAGAGGCCCTTCAGTAGCTTTCTTCTTCATAGTCCCTTTCTCATCGTAAATTAATAAACTGACTTTTGGTTTATAATGTGGTGAAATGAAAGTGTGTCTGGCGTTTGCTGACAAAGGAGGCCTGCCATACCAAGATTTCATTGTCACATTTGGCTGCCTGAGCTTCCTGACCCAGTTTCCCTTCCAGAAGCAGCAGCCAGAGAATATAGCCTGGGACCTGAGATGTCTCTTCTTGCCCAGAGGATCTCTGGCCAGGCAGCTAATTTACTCTGTAAGTTAGAAAAGGCTCTGAGCATCTCTTGCTTGCCCTTACCTGAGGGCTGAAGAATGAGCATCACAATCTCAAACAGCTATGGGACAGATGATCTCAAATTTACCCAAACTGAGAGATGGCTTGCAGGATCAAAAGATGTGACTGCAGTGTGCCGAAGGACTTCTGCAGTTGTCAATGTTGCACATGCCAACATCAGGCATGATGCTACCATCCAAAGCAAGAGGCTACACACTAGAACCTGTTAAATAAGGTCTCCTTTTCCTTGGGTGTTTTGCTGGGTGGAGATAATTGCATAATCCCTAAAACACTGCCTGCCAATCCCCAAGGCACAATATGAACCTTGAAAGGGTAAACAGACCTTAACTGTCCCATCAGGGCTCTTATTTCCTTGCTCAATCTAGGCAGACTTAGTGTTTGTCATGACTGACTGAGGAACTAAGCTCATGTAGAGACCCGTGCATTGTAGTAGTGGGCTTTTCCTATAAAACCAAACCAAACCAAAATAAAACAAAAAGCCTAGGCTTCCTTTGAGCACCATGCCTGAGTTTGTCCAGTGTGGGTGAGCAGTGTGCCTGCAATGCCCTGTGCTGTCCTTCTAAGTCCTGTGGAGCTGGAGACATGCCCTGGTTAGCATGGACTACTTCAGTTGAGTGGAGACGGAAGTGATGGACAGTACCTAAATCCAAGGTGGAGGAAGTGTTTGCTGCCCAGTTTGGTCATTGCCTTCCGGGCTGTGTCATCCAGGTTTCTAGAACCTTCATCATTCACTGCGACAGAAAGAATCCTGCCATCGGGCACTGCATTCAAATACTGGACCAGACGTTCACTCTCTTTCTTGGATCTGTAAGTGTCGAACCTAAAAGGAGTAGACAAAAGTGAAGATGTGGATAGTCTTGGTGGCAGTCTGAAAGAGACAGAGTCCTAAGTACACATGTGTTTTAGCAGCTAAGATATTGTCCACACACCTTGAGGACTAAAACAAAGAAGCCTCTTCAAAGAGCAAGCAAGTTTGGCTTGCCATACAAGCTACTCAAGAAGAGGCTTTGATTTGGTCACATAAATTCACATAGGAAAAGACCTCAGAAATATCTCCAGTGGTAGAGATCTTTGGATCTGGGAAGTAGAATAAGTCACATGCTTGCGGTTCAGGCTTTACGTGTCCTCTTTCTTCCTTGTAGCTGTTGCACATGTGTCTTGGATGGGATTAGCATTTGGAGACAATCGGGACACCTAGAGCAGCAGGGATTTCTATCTCTGATCCAGACCAAAGCAACCTTCCAAAGTCCTTGGGAATGACAGCAAGGCTGTCTCATGTCATGCTCCCACCCTGGAGCAACTCAGGTCTATTTCAGTCATTAAATGGTCATGTCTGATTCCCACTGCAGTAGTATTAGACTTTTAAACCACTGTGAATGCCATTGCATTTCTGCTTTTATTCCTTATTCTTTCTCTTCTTAAAAAAGTTTAGTATAGTAAGAACGCTAGTCAAGAAATTTGCTTTTTTAAACAAGCTTTTAAGTATGTAATGAATTATGGTTGACTACAAGTACCATGTTGTAAGAAGTGATCTTAAACAAGTTTAAGTATGTAACATACAATGGCTGTTTACAAGTACAATTCGTTGTAAGGAATGATCATCCCTTATTACATTGTGTGTGTGTGTGTGTGTGTGTGTGTGGTACAGATAGAGACAGGTTCTCACTCTGTAGCCCAGAACAGCCCACAATATAGCAGAGACTGACCTTGACCTCAAAGAGAGCCTTCCTCAGCCTCCTAAAAGCTGGAGTTACAGGAATGTGCAATCTCACTGGATTCTAACTTGTTTGTTTTTGTTTTTTGTTTTTTTTGTTTTTTTGTTTTTTTGTTTTTTTGTGAGAGGAGAAGTGTATCACACTGTGTTGCTCAGGTTGGCCTTGAACTCCTGGACTCAAGTAAGCCTTTCTCAGCTTCTCAAGTAGCTGGAATGTCAGATGCACCCCTCCATGCCTGGCTAATTCACTCTTACAAGTGAAATTTACACAAGATACAGATGTTTAAAACCAACAACTATACCCTGATAGTAAGAAATCATGAAGGCAAACAATTGCTCCAGCATCAGTAATCTAAGGTGGCAATGCCACAGCAGGGACTTTCTTTTGTTAATAATTGTTTTAATTTTGAAATTATAATACAATTGCATCACTCCCCGCCTCCTGTCTCCAACCTCTCCCATGTACATCCACTTGGGTCTCATCAAACTTATGATCTTTTTTTGTTAGTGTGCTCAGTGTGTGTGTGTGTGTGTGTGTGTTTCTAAATACAACCTGCTTTGTCTGTATAATGTTACTCACATGTATGTTTTCAGGGCTGACCACTTGGTAATAGCACCAATTAGTGTATTTTTCCCCCAGGGAAAGCTATTTCCTCTGGCTCTCAGCATTCATTTGTTGCCTGTAGTTCTTTCTGTAGGGTTGAGGCCCTCTGACCTGTCACTTCCACACTGCCATGTCTACTGGTATGGTCCTTGTTCTGGCCATATAAGGTTTTGTACAGTTACAATGGAAGAGATTTGTCTTTGAACTTAACAAGCAAATTGTTCTAAAATGAATCTTGAAAAAATAAGCTCGTGGGACTAGCTAAGAACATTTGGAAAAGGAGAAGGTACCACAGTGTAGTGAGGTAATTGGAGAGGTATCGCTCAGCTGCAGATTCATAGCATCTGGCTCAAGTGTGCTTCTGAAGTCTAGGCCTCCTCAGCCTGGCCCCATGGCCAGCCCTTATCAAAGACCTGTGATGTCATAGCCACTCCTCCTTCAGGAGTCTTGCCTTCTCCCCTGACCCCAACCCCATCAAAGCCCAGCCCCTTTAAAAGCCAACTCAATTCTCTCTCCTTCAGGTAAATTCCTCCTGCATTTGTCTGTACTTATTAATCCTTGAGGTCTCCAACGTTCTTTAAGCAAAGGAGGTGAAGCAAGCACCCATCACTCAGTTAAAAACCTGTTCTAGCTGTCCCCTATATTGACAGCACTTTAGTTCCCCCTGACTGGCCTCCACACTGCATCTGGGCTATGTGACATTGATTCCTGTACCTGCCCCCGAGAGGGTCCCTGACTCTGCAGCTGTACCCATAGAACTCTGTCTCTCCAGCTCTATTCTTCTGGGGATCTTTTCTAGAGGGGAGCTCAAGAGACCTGAGGACACAGGGCAGGTCCAGCTCTGCAGAACCAAGGTAGACCCCAGAGTCCTGCTGCTCTGTCTTCCAAGTCTCCCTAGAGTCTTCTATCTCCAGTACTTCCTGCAGACACCTCATCCCCACTACACTGCTTCACCTGGCCCACTGCTAGGACTTGACTATTGAGGTCTAGTCTGTTGCTATCTATTATAATGCTAAATGCAGGCCCCCAAGACCTGGTTGCCCCAGAGGCAAGAGAGTTCACTTGCCCCAAATTATTTCTGATTGGTAAATAAAGATGCTGACAGCCAAGCTGGGCAGAAGAGACATAGGCAGGGTTTAGGGTTCCAGGGACTTGGGGTGGGAGGAGAACCACAAGAGGGAGAAGAAGAAGCCACCATGGTTTAGGTGAGTCATGAAAACATGGCCGTATGGGTTGGCTAATTGGAATTAAGAGCAGCCTAGATGAAACATGGAAATTATATAATGGGATTATTGTTGGGAAATAAACATAATAGCATAGATGTAGCTATCTGCCCAGCTGTTATGCTGATTAAGGTTTATTATAAATATAAAGATCGTGTGTCTTTTATTGTAACTGCATGGTCAAAGGCAGGGTAGAAACCCTGGGTTGGGATTAAATAATTTCGACAACACTTGACAGTCATCACTTTGCCCTCCACTAACCCATTTTCTTCCCAGTCACCAGAATGTTCTTCTCAACTAGATCATGCTTTTCTTGAAGCCTCAGATGGCTTCACATCTCACTGAAAATAAAATCTACCTCTTTACTGTCACCTGTACCTCTCCTCCATCCTGCCCCACATATCCCACCTTTGAGCCCCTCTCCCTCATCTAAGAGTTCAGTGCTTGGGGTACCTCTGGCTCTTTGCACTTGTGCTAGCTTTTTTTTCTGACTCAGTTCTCAGCTCACAGGCTGCTCCTTCACACTGGCCTTTCCTGATCACCTGTCTAAAGTGAACAGCTGGTTCCGTCTTTATCATTCCACTATGCCTTTTACATTTCTATCACTACCTGAAGTGTGTATTTTCGTGTGTGTATGTGTGTGTACTTGCACACATTTGTGTTAAATTCAGCTTTGCTGGGCAAATGCCTAGGAAAGAAGGTGCCTCTCTAGAGCAGGACTGCCCTCCACATCATTCACACAGCATGCCAGCCCCCGGGGAAGTCCTCTGGCTGGGAGAGATCCTGAACAAGCGAGAACATGAGTAGAGGAAAGCCAACCTTACCGGTCAGAATGGACAACTGTGCCCAATTTGGCGTCAATGACATGAACAATGACTCCACGGTGCCCCCAGCTCCTTTCAAAAAAATATCCTCCCTCCTGCATGCCACCAGGATGAAGGGTCTTGTTTAGAAAAGTCCAGGAAAGCTTTTTCTGCCCATGTAACTCTAGAGTGCCTCCTTTGTCCACTCCGATGTACTTCAGGCCATAGTAAGGGTCCGGCAGGATGTTTTCATCAGCCCTGTAAAGAGAACAGCAAAGGGTTGGGCAACACATCTCAGTCAGATGCTGAGTCCTAGGGGAGCATCACTGGTCCCCGATCCTCACTGTGGCCTCAGAGAGCCAGCTGCACTTCGGCGACAACATTGGTCTGCAGAAAAGCATCAGTAAGCTGACCTTCCCAAAACAGAGTAACAGCAGGTGCACAGAGCAGCAGAAGTACCTAGCAGACAGTGTTTGCTGCTACTGACTTCAGCCCTGGTTTCTGTCTCTCCCTATTGGCTGTGGAATAACAGGTACTTCCACTGTTCCTGCCTACAGTCAAACATTCTTAGCTATCACTTCTTATAACTTACTTTTTTTCCTTTTTTTTTTTTTTGGATATTTTATTTATTTACATTTCAGATGCCACCCCCTTTCCCCATTTCCCCTCCCTAGAAATCTCCTACCCCATCTCCCTCCTCTTTTTTGCTTTTATACCATTTTAATTACATGCAAGTATTAAGGTCAGTTCTAGGTTGAGGAACTAGCAATACAATAGATGCAAATAGTCAAGGAACAAGCAAGACAATAAATACAATAGTCAAAGAACAAGCAAGGCAATAAACACAATTCTATGAACACTCCTGCAATCACTGTTTCTAAGGGTTTATCAGGATGACCAAAATATCAGAGCCAACTTCCCTGTCCTAGCCCAAAGTTATTTTCATGTCTGAAGCCTAATTCCTTGTTCTAGCCTAAAATTTAGATTCCAGCCTGAAATTACTTCTTTGTTCTAGCCTAAGATTTAGATTCCTGCCTGAAATTACTTCTTTGTTATAGTCTAATGTCATATTCCTCCTAAAGCCCACTTCCATGTCCTTGGCCAATGTCATATTCCTGCCAAGTAGCCCATTTCCTTGTCCTTGGCCCATGTCAGATTCTTGCCAAGCAGTCCCAAAGCTCTCTGCCTCTCCCCTTTTTTATTTCATAAACAAGACTGAGTCTGTCTTAGGTCATTCTGCCAAGAATGCCTTCCTTACCCATTGTGGAATATGCATAATCAAAGGTCTTAGGTTGGTAAGGCTCTGTGCAGAATCTTACCCATCCTTGGCTTGCCAGCCTGTTAATTTAATAACTTGTCTGGCGTCCTTTTCAGGTTCAAGCCATGTACTTTGGATGCCAACAAGCTTTAAAGCTTGTCTTCTTATAACTTTCAATTGCTTAAAGATGTTCACAGGAAAAAAAGATGGGTCACAGATCTGAGGGAAAGGCACATGGAACTTTCTTGAGTCTTATTGCTGTTCTTCTGTTTTCTCCAAATGGAATCATCCTCTCCTGGAATGTGGAGGGATGCTCATAAGACTCAGAAACCTCAGAGAAGTTAGAAGTCTCAGGAGGACCCATCCCTTGGTTATATACAAGCAGTAAACAATTGCTTAGTAGAGGGAGCTCTCCAGTGGAATTGCCTGCCTGTTGGCTTCAAGCTTCAGGGATGCAATCTTCCTGAGTCAGTGCCCATGCTGTGGTTGCTTTTAGGTGATGCAGCTACTTCGAATCATCTATGCTGTTAAAAGTAACCCCAATAACCCTATAGGTTCCACAAGCTATACCTGGGTAGAATTATATCTCAGGTCTGTCATTGGTACCCTCTCTGGAGTAAATACATTTGTTCACACCTCCCTGTGAAACATTGCACATTTGTCATTTATAGCACTAAGTAACCTCATTCAGAGTCTCTTCAAATTATGGAATGACTGGAAAGCTACTGAGAGCCTTCAGGGATTTCTGTAATGCAGTTACTCCATATACAGCATGATGAACAAAGCACATCCCGGATACCTACTTACTCACTTCCTCACATCTATCTCTTTCATGGTTATGGTCTAATGGTATACATAGTGATTCCTGTCCTTTATAGAAGTCTAGACTTCTGGCTTCCCTCTCCTTTGGAAAACCTCTTTCCCCTCAGACTCAAAACCAGTGCTTGACCCCAAGCAAGGTTGTCTCACCTTCCATACAGCACAATACTGAAATTGCCCTCAAAAGGGCAGAGGGCACTCCCAGCATGCAGCTCTCCACCATCATCAATCAGGATGTGCCGGGTGCGCAACACGATGTGCTCATGGTGGTCTTTAATGACAAGTTTTCCTGAAGAGAGAGGAAAAGGGATGTCTGAGAAGACAAGAATCTTAGGTAATATTAGAGCAGACCTTAGAGCAGATTCCGCATCCCCTTAGGCAGGCAAAAGGGCATCTTCTCAGCACTTCTATGCCCATTGTCTTGTAGAAATTACTTTTTTCCATCATCTGCTTTGCAAGATATACACAGCGGTCATCTAGTCCATTGCCATTACCCCATGTTCTGAGCTTAATTACCAAGCATGTTGATGTAATAATAACAGGTCCCTTCAGAGCACCAAGAGAAACTGTCATTTTAAACACTCTTTTCCCCACTAAAGATTAGAACTTTGACAAGCCATTTCTCGGCACTCTGAATGGTTGGCAATCTCAAATCTCCAGATCTTCTAATGTGAACCCAAAGCATAGAGCTTTTTTTCTGTCTCAGCTCCTGGCTGCTTAGATCCATTTGCAGGATTCAAGGTGGTGGAAGGGACAGGAAGGCTTACCTCCCCCTGAGATAGTGATGGAGTGGACTGTGGCAGAAGAGGTAAGCAGTAGTTTCCTGCCATGGCCAATTGTACTTGATGGTTTCTGTCATGGCCAGGGGTCCAAGGCTGCAGCTCGGGACTCTGATCAGGACACTCAGTTGCCACTGCCAAAGATAATGACATGTCACCACTCAGATCAACCATATCACTAGGGAAAGAATGACAGGGTGAGGGCAATACATTTATGACACCCATTCCTTCTCTACTAGGGTTAAAAGCAAGTTCTTAGACACCAGAGAGATATTCTGATCTGAAAGGCAGGTTCCCTGGGTATGGCCAAACCCCTTTCCTGATTTTATCACCAGACTCTGGACAGCCCCCTTCCTCCTCTGATTCAGTTCCCTCTTTGCATGAAGGATAGATCTGGTGACCACTCAGGGCGTTGCAAGGTTTGAAGTGACACTACAATTGACCCAAAGTTCTTGGTTTCCAAGCAGTATTTGAAGAGTTAACCAAGTTCTTTCACCATATACATGGTTTTGGGTTACTTTTTCTAACTCTGTTCCCTTGGAGACCTGAGAAAGATGGTAAGAAATCAATTGGATAAACGAGTAGCACTGATTACAACACATGTGACCTGTCACTGGTAATGACTGAACAGGGAACAACTATATAATATTAGTTTTAGTTTTAGTATTAGTATTAGTATTATACTTAGTATTAGTATTAGTATTAGTATTAGTATTATTTTTGAGACAACAAAGATCTAACTGTATGCTTAGGCAGTCTTGTATTTGCTCCCTCCCCCCCATGACTAAATAGTTTTAGTCTATTTAGACTAATGTCCTAAATAGTTTTCAGCCTGGTGGCTCCTCTAAGGGTAATAACTCTTATCACTGGACATGTCCTTTGCAGGCATCTACCATGTGACATATGTAGCATCACTATAAGAGATACTGGCTCTGGTGGAGTATAAGGCCACTGAGTTGGGGTTCTATACCATGTGCCGCAGTATGTACTGTTGTTTGTTGATTGTGGTAGACTCTGGATTTTCACAGGTTTTCTGTGTATCTGACTCCAATCTATGACCCTGAGATGAATCAAAAAGATATCGTATGCCCCAGGAGACTGGGACAACCACCCTATGGAAAGCATGTTGAGGTCCAGAAAAAGAAGCAGGGAGAAGGAGCTGATTGATGTGACACTATTTTCATTTTCTCAGCAATTAGATTGTGAAGAATAAATCAGACTTACAAGTAGTACAGAGGAGGTTGGGGAGATGGAGGTGAGGCTTAGGTGAGCCCACAAGAGAAAGGATCAGTTGGGAGATCAGGACAGGTATCAGGAGTGGAAGCAAGCGCCACAGTGCAGGGACGTAGAATCACTAAATTCCACAGGTAAAGTTGGTACAGGAGTCAATCCACAACATGGGACCAGAACAAGTTCCAATTCAGTCAGTACCATAGCAGCTCTAAGGGGTATTTGATTATTCATCAGTTATGCAAGAAGGAACCGTAATTGCCATAGTTAGATATCTAAAAAGAGCCTAGAGGGAGACATGCTGTTATCTACACTCAACTGCACCAGATAAGGACTATCTGGTCTTCCACAGATCCCAAGTTTTCTGTGTAGGTGCTCAGCCCCCACATTCTCTCCAGATGCATGGCAGCCACCTTTGGTTCCATTTGCCTCACTGTTGGTGTGAATTCAGACTTTCAGTATCACTACAATGAGAACTCCACATGTGTGAGCTCTCAGTGAGTCACCACTTCAGATCCTAAGTTTCAAGTAATAACAATGTAGGAAGCAGATGCAGACTTCCCTGCTGACTGGAGAGAAGAGCTGCTACCAGCCTGCACATAGGCTGGGCAGCTCCCGGCCTTGATATAGAATGCTCAAGCTGGTGTTCAAAGCAACAGCTCAGAGAACTGGGTGCTAAATCCCACACCTAGGCTTATCTCCAAAGAGGATAGTCATGAATTCCTAGTAACCTTCCACCAGGTCCTGGATGTGGGAGCCGGTTTCAAGGAGTTGATTAGCAGAGTGTGAAGAACAAATGTAGCCTCCTGGAGTGCCCAGTGCTCCAGCCTTAGAGCTTCCTTGAGAGGACCAGTTCCACTAAGGGGACAGTGTTTCAGGTCTCACTGTCTCACTTTCAAGCCAAGCCCATAGTCCTTTTCCTGTCTAGGCATATGCTTCTGTAGCCAACTTTGCATCTCGGCTTGTCTATGGTGGGCCTCACACTACAGGTTTGCCCACCATCAGGAACATGAGTCCCACTCCAAAAGCTCTGAGCCTATGGCTCAGACAGAGTACTTCTGTGACTGGATGTGGTGGGCCCTCCTTTGTGGAAGCTGGGTATTCATACATATGGATCAGTAAATCATCTGAAAATCACCAGTACCGTCTCTGAAACATCACCATGGCAACCACACTGATTTCCCTGACTATGCCAGAGGGTCTGTGAAGCAGACTATAAGGGAGTGCAGGCTACTTAAAGCATGAATGGCAAAGGCAATTTCTACTTCTCCCAAAGAACGCAGACTAAAGGGCACCAGAGAGAGCCACAGCCTCTGTTCCAAAGGGTTTATATGCAAACTGGGGTGTGGGAGGAAACACCCAGGAAATATCTGAATACTCCCCAAGCTGAATCACCCTAAAACATAAACCCAAATAGAGTTATTAGCCTGGAGTCAACACCTACTCTGTGTTTATTAATTGAAAGAGCAGATGAATGAACTCAGGCAATGGCGTAAATCATTGCACTTTGCCTACTTGCTATGTCACCCAAGAATTGAGGAGATTTTGTAAGGAATCACGGTGAAGGCATTCTATGCTACAGAATGCTTTCTGCCCGCAGTGGGCTGGAAAACAATGCAATTCAATGTGAGGTCCTTTATCATGGAAGAGCATAAAACCCAATGAGTAATAATAGCATTTTAAGATGAGCAATGGTATCTATGGTGGTCTTATTAAATCCCTGCTCAGTTTCTAAGACTTGTACGCTGTGCCTCCAGTGTCTGCCAAAGGTGCCAGTTAGTCAATGGTTGCTTCCTGTAGCCTGGGTGAAGTGTGCTTCTAATATTAATTTCAAATTCATTTAAAGATCACTTGGGTATTCATATGTGCTTGGTACTATAAGGTAAAAGAGAAGAAAAAAAAAACAACAAGATAAAATAAAACAAACCACTTAAAGCAAAGTTGCCAATACTGAGATAGTAAGGTAGAGCAGAGTAGGGTGCTGGCTGTGACACAGGCCTGTAACCCTAGCACTTAGGGGGCTGAGGAGGGAAGATGGCAGGTTTGAAGCTAGGCTGGATCATACTGAGACACTGTCTCAAACAGAAAACAGCTGGGTGTGGTGGCTCATACCTTTGATCCCAGAACTCCAGTGGCAGAGACAGGCCCATCTGTGAGTCTAAGCCCAGCCAGAGCTATCTTGTGAGGTCCTATCTTAAAATCCAAACCAAACTAAACAATAAAAAAGAAAAACACAATCTAATCCTTGCTGAGAGCATTGTGGCTGAAAGGGGCTGACCAGATTACACTGTGGAGAGGGATACTCTGAAATTGATTGAGTAAACCAGAGGTAGAAAGCTGAGTCTTGGCTGAATTCTCTCTCCCTACTCCCCGACTCTCTCCTGGACAGATTCTATATTTTGTATTAGCAACTAACATTTAAAAACAAGATTTTTAATTAAAATCCAAATGTCTGGTCTCTTTAAAAAATTCAAAATATCTTACAACAGCATCTCCCCTGTCCAATTGTCCAGAATTGAGAGATAGGTGCTCCACGAGGGAAGTCTCAGCTCCATGGAGACGATAGTACCTTTCCAACTAGGTTTGCTTGCCACAGAATCCGGGCAGACGCTGCGTTTGCAATCTGGGAGGATTCTAGGCCAGCCTGTCATTTCCTAAGAAAACTTGGGGCAGGATGAGGCTTGCCAGAAACCAAGGTGTTCAGTGAGGACCCTACCTGAGAGACTCCCTGTGATCTCCCTCCCCCAGGAGCCTGGCTGAAACAGATTCAGCTTTCATGGCTTCTCACCTGCTGATGTGGCCCCTGAGAAGCCGACCAGGAGGAGGCAGCCCATGGCCAGCACAATCTTGAGGGAGACATTGTGCCTGCCAGAACTTCTCATTCCAACAGCTTGCTCCCTGAAACATAAGCAGAGGGTCAGAAGCACAGCCCCACAGTAAGCACCAACATGAGACATAGATTCACTTACACTGAGGCAGGGGAAAGGGACATGACAAGAGAGGCACACCCCACAGGCCCAGAGCGAAGATCTTGTGAATAGTTCCTCACCTACCATGACTCAGGGCCAGGCAGATCTGGACATGCAAACTTGGTCACCATTCTGCCCCTGTCCTGTAACTCTCAGCTGAGTGGCCCTCAAGCTCCCTCCCTTTGAAATGGAGCCTTTCTACTTAAGCCAAGAAATAGAGGAGAAACCAAGCGTAAGCTGGGAATCCAATGCCACAGGCTTGCTGGTGTGCTCTCTGCTGATTCGAGAACTTCTCTGGACTTGCTGCCTAATCGGGGCTGTAGTAGATCTAATCTGCTGATCTTTGAACTTGATGTTGTTAGTGTGTGATGCTCATATGTCTCCTCTTTGCCAGTGACAGAACCCCTAATTTTTATATGGGTGCCTAGCCACCTTGAATAGGCAGCGCATTCTTCAGTTTCCTTGTGGCCTTGGGATCAAGTTCAACCAATAAAGCAGACTTCCAGCAAATGCCCTTAAGGGAAAGGTAAAAGGACTCCTTTCTTTCTGTCTTTCTGCTGGCTGGGATGCAGATAAGATGGCTGGAGGGACCTCCAGTAACTCCAGTGAGTCAAAGAGTAGGAACTAAGCACTGAGAATAACAAAGCAAATGATAAGTGATCTAGGGCAGAAATAACTCTGCGTGGCTGACTCATTCTTAGGTTGAGACAATTTAATTTCTATTTTATTAAACTTGTGCTTCCAAAGATCTATTCTGTGTTATTCATTTTACCTTTTACTCATGTAGAAAGTGACTACAGGAATCTACATCAGGATGGGAATTTTAACAACCCAGATTTTTGTTGTTTTTGTTTTGCTTTGTCTTTGTGCCCAGAGACTCCGCCTGAGTTTTGGGAAGGGTAGCTCTAGTTTCTGAGCCATCTCCCCAGGTCCTTCCCAACAGACCTGTGTTTGTGCCTAGAACAAGCAGACTTTATCCCCCAGAGACTGGCTCACAGAGGCTTCACCTCTCAGGTCTGCTCAGTGGCTAATCTGATGCCCCTGACCCAGGGCTCAGTGAAGCTCTTTGTGCCAGCTCAGCCAACCAAGGCAGGAAGAGGGGACCTTCTGCACAGGTGGGCTGAGGATGAAGAAACAACTCGGAATCAAAGCCTGCGTGTTCTCTTCCAGCACCCTGCCCAACCCAACTGGCTCTGCCAGAACAACAGAGGCACTTGTCTGTCATATCTGGGAGGCCACCTTTCCCATGACTCCCAGGGAGCAATGCTCCATGACTTGAAGAGGGATGATATAGTGAGCGGTGCAGCCAGAACTCGGGGGAAAGACACAGCACCATTTTAGGTCTCAGCTGGCTTAGAAAAACAACAACAACAACAAAAAACAAAACAAAGGCAACCTGCCACGGGCTGTCAACAGGTCTTATAACCTCACTGGACCACATTTTTCAGGGACGTCAGACCTAGACAACTGGTACCCTCACTTTATGATGGAATCTGGTGGGGCAGTATGAGGACCTCACAGTTCTCATGTACAGTCATTCGTAAGAGGTCATGTGTCAGAGGTTGTTTCCCTTGTGAATGGGTGTAAGAATACTTCCACAGAAGGGAGGGAGGTCCAGTACTCTTCCCTGACATTACACCTTTGGTTGTGTTCTCTCCAGTGTCTGAGCCACAGGAGAAAGAGAGGTCCCTATGCCCAGAACTGTCCCATTGCAGAGCACACAGACGTCAAGCACAGAGTGGCTCCCAGGGCCTGGAGACCCCTGCTGCCGTGGATCCTACAGACGCCCAGGATTCTCTTGGGAACTGTCTACCCAGAAGGACAGCAGTTTCAGCTGGCCACTGAAGCTTCTGGAAGTAGGGTTGGAATTAAACTTCTTTGTTGGTGAGACAGGCTGGAAGCAGGTTTCAGCTGTAGAAGGCCTCAGAAGAGCACAGAGGGAATGATGCTGGGGACTTCTTGGGGGTAGTCAGCTGAGTCTGCACTTAATCAGGCTACAGGGTTGCTAAGATATTGGTCATGATGGCGTCAGCTGGCCTGTCCCTAAAGGGTGTGGGAACTCCATCAACACGTGAGAAGAATTGGATGGCTTCCTCAGCAGACCTGCACTTCAGGCCATTGCACATCTTCACAGTAACAAACCAAGTTTCCAGATGTCCAGGGTTCCCAATCTAGCTGCTGTGCCAGCCTTGGGATGCAGGGATCAACAGAGCAAAAGGATGTCCATGGCTGCCAGGTATGGGGGCTTTGCTTATCCTTCCATGACTGTCCTGGAGTTCCAGGGTTGTCACCTGTAGAGCAAGCAGAGTGTTAAAGAGGATCCAGTGGTGTCCCAGAGTGTACACATGAATACACTTGTGTCCTGTGGCTTCCCAGCTCCCAGGTATGGGAATTACTGATGCCACAAAGGCGGTAGAAGGTGGGACTTTCTATAGAGATTCCACAAGGAAATAAGGACAAGCAGGGAGAAGGATCCCCTGAATCCAAGGCCCCCAGGGTGCACTTCAGTGGGGGACACAGCAGGGGCTATATCTCCTTCCTTGTTACTCAACCAACCCCCAGGCAAGCCTGAGTTAACAGATGAGCAATACAACAAGGTGGTCAGGAATGTGGGCGCCAGAGCCTTCCTAAGGTCCCAGCCACAGGGCTCTCTCATTCTTTGAGGTCAGAACATTGAAATGAAATAGAATCAAGATGCAGGGCCATTATGAGCATCAGAATAGATGCCCCCATGAAAACCATACAGATCTGAGTTTGACTTGAGGATAGCATGGGAGCACTGGGAGCTGCTCATACCAGGAACACTCAGCGTCCAGTAAGAAGAACCTGAAAGACTTGAATCTAAAACTCTGGGCCTGAGTTCCTGTTGTAGCTCCCGTCAGCTATGTGGTTCCCAGCAGGTCCCTCTGCCTGCTAGGGCTTTGGTTTTCTTATAAAAGCGGGAGCAGCAATACTTCTCATGATCTGGACTTAAGTTGTGAGTCGTGATCAGATCATAAAGTTCATGGCCAGTTCATGAGGCCAGTGAGATGGCTAAGCAGGTAAAAGTCTTTGCCACACAAGCCTGCAGCAATAAGGAAGATAGAGAATCGCTTGGAAGCTTGCAGGTCAGCTGGCCTGGAAGACAGCTCTGTAGCAGAAACAAGAGAGAGTCTGCCTCAAGAAGGTGGAAGGAGAGAACTGACTTCTAAATGTCCTATGAGAAGCATGAGACAGGTGGTCAGACTCATTATCTTAGACTTCCCTTCTCTCTGCCTGCCAGACGTACACCAAGCAGTATTTTGTTTTGTTTTGTTTTGTTTTGTTTTTTACCATCGACATATTCTCACTATGATGTACTGTTTCAGCACAAGGCCCAAAGCTATAGAGCCAACTGATCCTGAACCAGGACCTTCAAAACTGTGAGCTCAAACAAACACCTTTGCTTTATCACTTGCTTTATCGCAGGTGCTTGTTACCATAACAGAAAGCTGACAGGTACACCAGCATGTAAATGGAGATCTTTAAAAATGGTTATAATCTTTCTGCAGCTGAGTTTTCTCACCTATGACAATCAGAATAGACATGAATGTAGCTCCTGCTAGGCACAACCACTGCCTGGTTCCTTCCCGTAGTCACCACTGTGCTCTCTCACAACCACCCCCTGTGCAGTGTCCAGTTATAGATGCAAACTTAGTATCTGAGGCACAAAACTTAGTGTTGTTTAATATCACACTGTTGAGAAGTTCAAAGTCAGCTCTCTCCTCCAGGGCTGTGGTTCTAGTTCCCTAGGATGAATTGTGTACAGTTTAGCCCTAGGATCTCAGAACACAGGAGCTGGTGGGAACCCAAGACATCCTCTAGTAAGAATGCTTCACCCCACAGCATGTCCATAGGTTCCCAAGAGTGCTCAGCAAAAGGCACATTCTCACCCACAGGACCGAGACAAAGCTGGAAGGCAGCTCCACCAGGATTTTAACCCGAATCTGACTCTAGCATCCCACCCTGTAAAACTGGCACACCAATTTTATCTCTACCGTATCCCACTGATGACCTAATTGTGACCCTGAAGTAAAGCTGGAGCAAGGTTTTGAGATTCGGGCACATGTCTTTACCAACACTCTAGAGGTTGGAAAGAAAGGCTGTGGCCTCAACTTTTTTTTATGAGAACGAGCTTTTCTCTCAGTGAACCCCACACCTCCACCATGGTTCCAAGAGTCAAATCACCTGTATGGTATTGGGTAACACCAATACCTGGACACCCACAGGATGTCCCAGTGGCCACCAAGAATCATGGCAAAACTGAAATGCAGAAGCCAGGAGATCTCATTCACTGGGCAGAAAGCCCTTCAGACAAATAGCAAAGCAGACACCACCTCCAACGTGTTCCAAGGGAGCCACCCCCTTCTTAAGTCAGGCAACATCTGTTCCCTTGGTTACACCTAGCTTTCTCCTGACAGGGACATGTATCTCTCTGGCCACCTGATCTGGAAGCAGCATTCTAAGGGAGCTGGAGGCAGGAGAGTAGACAGATTGATTCCTGCTCTGAATAATGGGTAAACAGGAAGTGGAGTCCCTAGGAAGCCCCCTTAGTCCTGAGCCCCTTTGCCCTTTTCAGGTAGCCCCATTAGCATAATCTACTTTGATGGTACATATAAGATTGTGCAAGGGATCCCAGGTCACCGAATCTAGCCTGTCCCTCAGATAGGTGCACTTAGAGGACCCTTTGCCTCTGATGTTGAGCGTTCCCCAGGCTACTCCATGAAAATGACTTCTTGGGCATGTGCCGCTCCATCACAATGCACCTGCTGAGACCTGTCCCATTGCTGCAAAGACTAGAGCTCCAGCAGCTCTCCCAAGCCAAGCACCTTGGCTTCCTAAGATGAAACACTTTGGACTTTCTTCTCCAGCTCAGCTGTTCTTACCTGTGGGTACCTGTTACCAGGGAAACTCTTCTATGAGCAGATTCTCACCTGGCATGTCTAAAAATAACTAGTTTTACATTTCTTTTTTTGCTTTTGCTTGTTTTGTGGGTTGTAGTTTTAAAAATGGGTCTCATGCATGCCAGGTTGGCCTCAAACTCCCTGTGTATCAGAGGATGACACCGAGTTTCAGGTCCATCTGCCTCTACTGCCCAAATGCTGGAACAGATATGTGCTATGACACTCCTATCAATTTTTGATTTTTAGGTTCTGTTGTTGGGTTTTTGTTTATTTGTTTATTTTTTTGTTTTGTTTGGAGGGGGTGGAAAAACAAGGTCTATATAGCTCAACTTGGTCTCAACATCATGATTCAGCCTTAGCCCCCCAAGTTCCAGGATGACAGACATGTGTCACTATATCTGCCTCTGACTGAGGCTTTCTAACACACTTTCTAGTGAGGCCAGTTTGGCTGGGTAGTAGACTGTTAGTAGCAAGAATATAGTTTGCTACTTTCCAATGTACAAGTGGACAAACTGAGACGCACAGAGTAGAAGGAAGTTGCTTGCACTGAGAAGAATCAGGTAAAAGAAAGTCTGATTCAGTATCTAACAGAGAATGTTCGGACCAAAGTTACAAGGCACATACCACCTTCTTTGCCATCCTGATTGTTTGGGAGAAAGGAGGAACCTGGAGAACTGGGGTGTATGCCTTCTCCCCTCTGTTTCCCCTCAAGTCACAGTTTGGATTGTAAACACATGTCCTGAGTGCTCTGAGAAGTTCAGATAGTCATCCATCATCCACCATCTTCACTCCCTTGCCCAGAGGAACTTGCTTTGATCTGGGAAATTCCCACTGGATCCACCTGTAGGAGCCATGCCTAGGTGGCTCGGAGAATGCACAATGGCTGGCATTCTCACCACAGATTCATTCTACACCATAGCACAATGTCAAGAACGCTACATGGTCCTCTGCACCATCAGCTCCTCTCATCCCTATCACCCCATCATCAGCCATAAGCTGTGCCAGCACAGCTGGGAAAGGGCAGCCCTGTTACCCTGCTCCCCTCCATACTTGGTGCCCCATAAGCACTACGTTGGTGTGGGGAAGAAGTAAACCAGACTTCTGTCTTCAGGGACACCTCCATTCACATCGCTCCAAGCAGAAGGCCCCGGAATTGAAATGATGGACACAGCTCGTCAGCAAACCAAATACTTTGCAATAAGAGTAGATGCTTACTTCAACATAAGTGCTTATGATGCTACATATTTACCCTGTAAGGGACAACTCACTTTTCTTTTTTTTTGTTTAGAGCTTTGCTGTCTAATTCAGTATCTACTTATCACATATGGCTATGTCAACTTAAGGTGAACTTTTTTTGTCTTTCGAGACAGGGTTTCTCCATATAGCCCTGGCTGTCCTGGAACTCACTCTGTAGACCAGGCTGGCCTTGAACTCAGAAATCTGCCTGCCTCTGCCTCCCAAGTGCTGGGATTAAAGGCATGTGCCTCCACTGCCCAGCAACTTAAAGTGAAGTTAAAAATAATCCCCAGATTTTCCTTCTCTTTCCCTCTGTGTGTCTGTCTCTCTCTCTCTGTTTCTCTGTCTCTCTGTGTCTGTCTTTCTCTGTCTCTCTCTCTCTCTCTCTCTCTCTCTCTCTCTCTCTCTGTCTCTCTCTCTCTCTCCTGTGTGTGTGTGTGTGTGTGTGTGTGTGTGTGTGTGTGTCAGAATGTATGCACACATGTTAAGGCGAGAGCACAACCTTGGGTGTAAGTCCTTAAGCATTACCACTCTGCTTTCTGAGACAAGGTCTCTCACTGGCCTAGAATTTGCTGATTAGGCTAGGCTAGCTAGCCAATGTGTCACAGGGACGCCCCTGTCTCTGTCTCCCCAGCACCAGAATTACAGCTACATATTACTATTTCCAACTTTTTCCATGGATTCTGAGACATGAGCTCAGGTCTTCATGCTTACATGAAAAGCACTTTACTGATTGAGCTATTTCCCAAGCCTCAAATTTAGTTTCTTAGCAACAGGAAGCGAGTGAAGTGCGTGCGTGGTGGGCCTCCACAGTGAGCACTGGACCTGAACAATCTGCTCATGCTCAGCTCTGGTTGCCAGCCTCGGTGCTCAGTGATTCAGATGATGCACACTCAAGTGATGAGTCTTTTTAGAGTTAAGGGGGCTCATAGTGTGATGTGGGCCAGTGAGGGCAATAGTGATTAGAACACTATTTCAGGCCTACTGACCATCCTATCAGAGACTGTCCTATTAAGGGTCCTACAACCTTCTCTAACAAATCCTCCAAGTGATTGTGATGTGTGCAGAGTATTGATTCAGTCCAAAAAGGACCCTTGTCAACCAGCAGTTCAGTGTCAGCCTTGTGAGTGTATGGCATGGTATTGGCTAAATACTGACAATTCCTGATGCATTGCAACAGGGGCCACTGATGAGCCACTTGAGTGTGAATTTAGCCAGTCCCATAACAACCCAAGACTCAGTTTGCTCAGCTTCAAAATGGAGAGGTACAGAACTGTTTGGTGCATCGAGATAATCCCCCAAAAGTATGTGACACAGTGCAGGTCCAGGATGACCCTCCTCTGATGTTGGCACGTCACCATCACCCATGTCTGTCTTGTGTTCACTGTCTGACTCAGTCAACTGTCAGTCTGGGTTATTAAACAGGGCTGGTGGTCTCTCAGTACTGAGCTGGTGGTACATCTAACAAGAAGTGTTTTCTCAAAGCTTGTCACCAGGACTACAAGCAGGAAACGGCAACATGGGGAAGTGTGTTTACATAACGAGGAGAAAACATAAACATGACCTAATGGGATCCACACACTGGTTCTACATGGATAATGTAGATAATGTGTGGTGAATGTACCATTCAGGGTCCTGATTCCTGGTGGAGCCAGCCTGTTTATTGGAGAGAACACAGGAAAGCTGGGAGCTTCCCTTCTACCTCAGAGGCTGGGTATAGGGTGCCGGAGAGGGATACGTCTTTGATTATTTACATTTTTAATTACATTTTTATTTTGCTCAGATTATTTTATCATGGAGCAGGAGGCTTGGTTGTCCCCTGAATTTAAGCGAAACCAAACTCCCCTTGCCAAATAAAAGGAGATAAAAATCTAGGAAGAAGATGACCCTGTCCACCAGCATTACAAGACCACTGTTTTGGGTCTAGGGATGAAGATGTGCTTGAGAAAGAGAACACACATGGCACCCAGAGAGCAGATTCATTATGCCCCAGCCTACCTTGTCCTCTTGATGCTCACAGGTCTCTCTCACTCTCTATGATTTGCCCCTTGATTTAAATCTTCCCCCACAAGACCAACAAGACCTACGGTGTCAACTAACCTGAACCCTGGACCCCTGGGGGCCCCTAGAGATTAAGCTACCAACCAAAGAGCATACACAGGCTGGTCTGAGGCTCTAGCTATGAAGCAGAGGACTGCCTTCCCTGGCCTCAGTGGGAGAGGATGCATGAGCCTAATCCTGTGGAGACTTAATGCCTCAGAAAAGGGGGATGCCCTGTGGGGAAGGGAAAGCACCCTTTCAGAGGCAAGGGGGAGGGAGGATGAGGTAAAGAACTCTGGGAGTGGGGACTGGGAAAGTGGGCAACATTGGTGATGTAAATAAATAAAATAATTAATAAAAAAGAAAATATTGAGCTCAATTGTTAAAGAAATATCTCCACAAGATGAATAAGTTAGCTATAACTTATCGTGAATTATTGAATGCCAAACTTGCACTAAATAGTTATACAATAAAGCACATAAATGCCAAAAGAAAAAAATATTCCCCCATTCACCACTGTCATTTACAGCTGAATATTCAATTTCTACCACCCTGAGTTCTCCCTGCCTTTTAAGTCCTCATCTCTGCTTCTTCCTTTGCATCTGCAGGCTACTGAATGAATGGGGTTTTGTGTGTGTGTGTGTGTGTGTGTGTGTGTGTGTGTGTGTGCATACGTGTTCATCTGTATGTGGGTATACATGTGTGCTCTTGTGTGAAGAGGTCAGAGGTTAGCCTCAGATGTTGTTTCTTAGGAAACATCTACGTTTTTTTTAAAGACAGTGTCTCTCATTGGGACCTGGGTCTCACTAGTTAGGGAAAGCTGATTGGCCAGCCAGTTCTGGGGAACACTGGTCTCACTTCTCTGGCACTGGGATTATAAGCACCCACTGCCACACTGGCTTTTTATGTGCGTGCTTGAACTCAGATCCTCATGTTTGTGGGTGAGCACTTTATTGACTAAGCTTGCCCCCTGGGCCCCACTTAAATCTATTTTAAAAGTATTTCATTAAGCGTGGGGTTGTTGTGCCTTCCACTTTAGGGCACAGTTGCCTGAATGTCTGGACTCTGTAAACCCAGTTCTTGGCTCAAGGCTTGGCATACAGTGGAGGCCCAGCCAGCACTGGACAATCACCAAAGAGTTTGCCAGCTCTTCACTGAATGAACAAATCAGTTATCCACTTAGTCACTCTGTAATTTTGGACCCTGTTCTGTGCTCTCCATAAAACAGGTGAGTGTATTTTTTGATGTTGAAACTGGATCCATTTAAGTAAAAATAGTATTTCTTCTCCTTCCACTTTCTGTCTTCCATTTAAGCCTTACTTTCACCTGAGGAAAATAATGTCCTGTTGGGTTTGACCCACACATCATGAAGCAAGAGAGGAAGTCTTAACTGATACAGTTGCCAAGTCCAAGGTCAGCCTGCCTGCAGCTCAGATAGGGGTGACCTAAGGTTATAGCAGAGAAGGGTCTTGGCCTCTCCAGAAACTCCAGTATTCTCTGGAGTAACCACTGCATGCTATAAAAGTTAACGGAGCATCTCAATGTCCCTTCGTTTAATTCCCCAATGTTAGATGCCTGACACACCCCTAAGACTCACCTGCTCACATACACAGGAGTATCTTTTTCTTTCAGCTATGGTGAGCTACTTCATGGTGCCAGCACACAACCTGTTCCCCACTGTAGCTGCAAATGCCCTGAGACTTCACACTGTGTCTGCCACTCTGAGCTTCAAGGAGCTCTAGCGTCACCCCTGCCAACTCAGCTTCAGCTTCTGGCCCTGCTGCTGCTCCATGTCCAGTGCTGGGAACATCCCTGGGTAGGGTAGGGTCGTGGCTGCCCTCCTGTCTCATGACAAAAGTTGTTTGCATCTCACTTGGATAGAAATGGATCTTGAGCTGGGTTTGCATCCCACTAAGGCATTGAAAAGCTCATAGAATGTTTTTCTCAGCACACAGAGATCTGTATAACATGTAGTGTATGGGTAGCTGCGCTCTCTATCCTAAGGCCCTCCATACTGTCCCTCCAGCTCCAGCATTTTGTCTGCATGTCACATGATACCTTTTCCCACTGTGACATGCCTCTTTCAGGAGCCTCTCGTCCTTCTCTACATAGAAGCATAGTTTTTTCGCCCATCAAATGGGTATAGAAAAGTGATCTTTATCTGGAAAGAGCATTGAAACTGTACTGCCCAGCCCAGTTTCCTCGGCCTCCTTACAAGTGTGCTGATTTCAGTAGGAATTTGGAGACAGGAGCTGTCAATTGGATTCAAAGGCAAATTGCCCTAGACCTCAACTACATTTCCTGAACCTTCATCTGCCGAAGGCTTTTGTTCCAGGCAGACTGGGCAAACTCACTGTGGCCAGGACACATCAGACCATGAGCATCTGGCTGGATCACAGAACACGGAGTGTTCCTGTGAGGCAGAGGCAGAGATGCTGGCCTCATGTCTTCCCTGGCTAAGAAAGTGACGGCAGTGGGAAACACTTCATCAGCTGTAGTTTTAAGTGAAAATCCTAGCATCTGCAATTGACTGGGTGTTTCTTCTGGCTTGAGAGTTCCCCGTGCAGCTCACTTGTTTCTGAGGCTCAAGAAAGATTTCTGCCAAGTGCCCCTTCCCATCAGGTATCCCATCAGGCTGGAGATCAATGCCGCTTCTCTCTAGGGTATGCATGGGGTGAGTGGGTGGGGGCTCATCATTCCACAAAGAGATTAGGATGTGCATGAAAGTGAGGGTGCCAAGGCTAAGCAGATCAGTGTAGGATGCAGGTACAGCTTATAAAGCACCTTCAATGTAAAGGTAACAGCTTGTTCCTGAGAGCATGCAAGCCACCAGCAGATGGGAATAGCTGGAAGTTCGCTAGTGTGTGCTTTTTGAGACATAGTGGCAGGATGGGGAGGGAGTACTGATGGGACAGGAATGAGAGCATTCTGGGAACTTCAGGATCATGTATATATTTATATATATCACATATTTTATATATATATATGATACACACACACAAATGCCTATTAGGCAGGTATCACTCAATAAGGCAGGAAACACCCTGCCCTGCATCATGTGAAGACTTACACTCTATCTGGGATTGGATGGAGAAAGCAGAAGAGCCAACCAAACAAGCAGATGTGAGTATCTGCTGGTGTTGGGAGCTGGCAGGGTAGGATGGGGAGAGCAGAAGAGAAGGGGTGGTAAGGAAAGAACTGTCTGACAAGGTGACGTGTCAGCAGAGACCTAAGAGAGAGAGACAATGGAGCTGAAAGCATTTGGGCATACACAGGTGGAGAAGAGTGTCTGGGGAAGCTACAAGTGGGGCTGAACTGATGGCAAAAGGAATACTACCATGAGCCAAGGAGGTGGGTAGTAAGCCCCTAGGAGCTCTAGCAGGAATGAACAAGGGCAGGAAAGGAAATAAGGAGCTCGTACTAGGCATGTCAGAGAGATGACATCTTTGTCTGATGGAGAGACCCACTTGGCTGGTATGCAGTCCACTCTCTGATCTAGGGAGGCATTTGCCTTGTTGGCTGCTGTTTTCCTTCTGTGCCTTTGCCATTGTGCTGGGCTATGCGCCATCTATGGCTCCAATGCTACCATTATTTCTGCTGGAGAACTGCCTCCAAAAACATGGTAAGTATATCACAAGGCCTGGGTGAGCCCTGCTAAAAACTGTATCTAGATCCTGGGGGAGAGCAGAAATGTGGTAGATCCAGGGAAGTGGTTTGTCTGGCCCACACAGTACACATGGGAGGGAAATTTTGTCAGAGAGACAGCTGAAGAAAATCAGCTGTGTCTAAGGGCTCTGTGCACAGTTCTGCCCTGGGCATCCAAGATACTTTTCTATAACAGAGCATAGAGCAGGTGTGTGTTAGTTAGTTAGTTAGTTAGTCAGTCAGTTAGTTAGTTTTGAGATAATCTTACTGTGTAACCCAGGGTAGCCTAGAACTCTCTATCTTAAGTTGGTCCCAAACTCCAGTTAAGCCTCCTGTTTTAGCCTCCCAGATGCTGAGCTGACAGGAAGAGTATCATTTGAAAGCTTCCCACACTAAAGGAAGGAGAACGGCAACAGAGGCAAGTGCACCATGGGCTCAGAATGCAGGCAGAGAGAGGCAGACAGATGAGCAGAGAGGTGGCGGGGGAGGGGGATATGAGGTGTAGTGGCAATGTGAGGGTTTAACATGAAAGACTGTGTGAGTCTGTGTGTCTGTGTGTGTGTGTGTGTGTGTGTGTGTGTGTGTGTGTGTGTGTGTGTAGGGGGTGGTCACAGTGTAGACCTGACAAGCTTACAGTCTCTTCCTCATTTCCCAGAGATCTGGTTCCTGGGCACAGCCCAGCCTCAGGCTTTAGTGGCTCTGCCAGAACCTTGGATGATTGGCATAGGCGGAGCTCTCTCCCAGGCACGATGTAAAGGAGGCTTGTTTTATTTTCTACCAAAATAAAGGAAAGTCATTTTCCCTTAACTATACCACTGGCTACTCAATATGCTTCATAGCCAACAGGTCTCCAGGTCTCTGTACACACTAACTGGTGTCCTGCAAGTCAGTTCGTTCCTGGCACTATTGTGGGTTTTGTGTATACACCTCTCACAGGGTTGAGACCTATTAAACATAGGAAGGGCTCATGATGGAATTTGGACACCTAAACTGTGAACTGGGCATTCTCTTCACACTACAGATTAGCTAATCATAGCAGGCCCACCACATGCAATCCCAGCATTCAGCAGCCTGAATTAGAAGGATTACTACAAGTTTAAGGCCAACCGGGGCTAAATATCCTATCTCCAAAAATATAAACAAACCAATCAACCAACAAGCAAATTAATCAGAATGCTGCTGGGAGGGATTGGAGAGCAGACAGACAGACACACTCAGGGGATGGGCGAGTATGTGAGTGTGGCCTGGGGGCTTCATCAGACGAGGGTCCACACAGCATTTGAAATGAAGGTGATTAATTTGAAATCTCAGAGGCTGATAGAAGGACATGCTGTGTTCAGTGTGAAGGAGGTAAGGAGCTGGGCAGGAAAGAGCATGACCAAGAGGAAACAGAATGACAGGGCCACACCACAGGCTTTCTGAGTTCCCAGGGTATGCTGGGGGCTTGGCTTGCCTGTCTGCACTCCCCTTTGCACTCTTGATCTTCTTATGGGTTTGAGTGGGGCTAAGCCACCCACATGCTCTCCTGAGGGAAAGCATGAATGGATCTATTGGCTAGGCTTGTTCAGAGCTTGCCGTGTGACCCAATAAAGAGCGGAGGCATTGGCTGGAGTTATTGGGGTACAGGTTCTCATTCTGCTGTGGCTGGCAAGTACACACGGGAGCAGAGAGCCGAGAGGTAAAAAAGAACAAGCCTTGAACATCCAGATCCAACTATTCTTGAAACTAATAGTGTCCTTGGGGTTTTCAATTACACGTGGCAATAAAGTTTCTATTTTGTTTAAGCCAATTTGAGTTGTGTTTCTGACATTCACTATGGAAATGGTTCCAACTAGGAAGGAGCCAGAAGCAAAAGCAAGATGAAAGTTCTTCCAGGTCTCTTTAATCTCATAAAACAGGGACAAGCGACTTCCTTTTCCAAACTGTAGCATGCCTGTCCCCAAAAAATGTGGGTCACCCCAGAAAGAAAAAAAAAGCAGTGTGGTCACCAGGGTAGGTAGGACCTGACCTGCAGGCCTGAAAGTCTGAAGCCAGCCTAGATAACTTAGATCCCTGGGATCTTTTCCCGTACTTTCCTCACTATCTAATATCCTTCTCCCTCCCACACCCCTAGGCTGGGGGCTCAGTGCACCCCCTGTTCTTAGGGAGCTTTTGTGGACACCCCCTCCCACCCTGCCCTCAGTACCTCTCATAGTCTCTTTGTTGCTTTCTTCACTCGACACAGTTTATGATCGTGGATTTAATTAGGATGTGTAAACTTCATGCAGGGAGGAACCATGCTTTAATGCTACTCAGAAAGTGGTTCTGCAACCAGTAGCCTCCACATCACTTGCAAGCTTCTGAGTAATGAGAGGTCCTGGCCCAAGCCACTGATTGGCAATTTCTAGCAGTGGTTGTGCACACTGAAGTGTGCAAACTTCAACTTGCTGGCCCAGAGACACTTTTCTACCTCCTCTTGCCTCACAGGAAGAGTCTAGGCTGCCATCATGTTATCTCTCTGCTCCCTGCCTTTCTCCTAACATCATGTCTGCTTCCAGGGTCACTAATCTGAGCAATCCCTCAAGGGGGTGATGTGAGGGATCCCCCAAGAGTTCTGAGGCACACAATCACCTACAGAGGAGCTCTTTAAGGTGGGACATAACCAGAAGCTCCAGCTGGCCCCTGTTGGGTTGGGTAGGCATGCTAGAAGGTCATGAGGCAGACCTAGCCTAGCAGGCCTGGCAGCAGTTCAGAGAGCCAGTCTTCCTCCAGGCTGCTATTCTCAGGCTCTCACAAACCCAGAAGGGCTGAGACAGGGAATGTTTGCACAGCAGATAGACCTTCTCCACACCTCCTCTCCTGGCCACAGTAGGTGCCAAGGGCATGCCTGCTTTGGGCCAGGCTGGATCCAGAGTCCTTCTTTGATCTGAGAGACTTGTCTTTACTGGTTATTTATTTGTAATAACTACTGTGGTTTCCTAGTACTCTAATACACCACAGGAAGCCAGCAGGCAAGAGCTCTACAGTAGAACCAGTTGCTTCTCTCAGAGCCTGCCTTATTGTGTTACCTGCATCCTATCTCTCAGGTGTGACCTGAATGATGCCCTGGGCTATGCAACAAACGCCCACACTCTCAGGAAGAAAATGAGTTTTGGCAAGGCATGGCTGGAAATCACAAGGCTCTGGGCCTCAGCCTTATCTACACATGGGAACCATGGACTTGGTACTTTAGCACTTGCTTAAGACCATGAGCTGTGACTGGTAGATGCAAGACACAGATTCTTGCCTGTAGAAGCCTCTTCAAAGTCCCAGGACCCATGACTGGCCACCAGGAGACACCAGGGCTCCACGTAATTGCTTTCATTGTTAATACAAAATTCCACTGTGAGAAGGCTCAAATATAGAAACAATGCTTAAACACTTTATAGTGAACCTTACTGACCCACAACTCCCCACTACCAGCAACACTATGCTCCGTTTGAATTCTATGTAACTGACTACTCATCTATCCATGTTTCTATCCATTCAAAAATCAACCTTAGTTCTTCGATGCATTTCTAAGTAGAGTGAAGAAATTGCTGCCTTTCTAATGAGTTTGATATGTACACTCACTGTACACTAGAGTTCAAAATCCATCCACATGGATGAGACACACAAAGTGGAAGGATGTGTGTATTGAGTTTGGGCAAACATATTGTGCCTATTAACCAAAGCCCCACGCAGGCCCAGAACAAGGCTGTTGTTCCAGTAAGCTCCTGCAGGTCCTTGCCCATTCTAGTCTATTCACAGAGGGCAACCATTTCTCCAGTTGTATCGGAGAACAGCACACGTTTTGCTTCTTCCAGAACTCACATCAAAGAATTTTACAGCACAGGACCCTTTGTGCAAAACTGCTCAGGCTCAGTTGACTTTAGAGAGACATCTTGATTGATGCATGTGTCATCAAGAGTTCACACTAAGTCGTAGCCAGTTGTGCACTTATATACTATGTATGACACATGGTGGCTTTGGTACCGCTATTCTAGGCAATTCCCATAAAGTAATACTGGGGACTAAAGAAGAGTGTAGCTTTGCTCTGAAAACTGAAGTAGACAGTCAAGATACTACGAAAGTAGATCCACTCCACAACTTACTGGGCAGGATTGGGCAGATGCTGGTGTTGTAGCAGCCTGTCTATGGGAGATACAGGCCATGTCTCCTGGTGGATGCCAGGGACTACAGACAGCTCCAAAGTGTGTGTACACACACTAAAGGGAGCTTTGGGGTCATTTGGGCACAAGTACTCTAATGCAATGACAACAGAGTGTTAATTGACATGGCTCTTAAGAGGCTAACATAGCAAACACAGTGTGGTTACATTGACTGGTGGTAGTGTTGTTCAATTTTAAACATATGAATTACATACTTCTTAAATTTTTTCCTTGACAGTTTTGGACCATGGTTGACTATGGATAACTGAAGCCACAGAAAATAAGAGCACATACAGGAGAATCTGGGAGGGGGGTGCCTCTCTGTTCTCCAGGTTCCTCAGCTCAGAGGTCCTGGGAGTTGAACAAGCATCCTCACATGGCTGGGAAGCATCCAGCAGAGCACATGGCAAGGCTTCAATAAACTGGGGAGGAGGAACTTTGCCTGGTAATAGGTAGGAACTTGCACCTAGTGCATGCCACACAGTAGCTCTTGTGAGTCTTGGAAATTTCCATGGGCTCCTTTTAAACTGCAGCATTCAAACTATTTTATGATATTATCTTGTGGGTTTATTTGTTCCCCCCACGTTCACCTATGTTCCCCACTACCTTCCTTCGTGTTTCCTGGCTGAAGCTCGACTCTAGCACAAAAATAGGTTAGTGCATTCAACCTACTGGATGGTTTGGGAGACTTTCAGATAATAGCTAAGTGTGGCAGTTCACACCTAAGATTCTCAGCATTTAGGAGGCTGAGGCAGAAGAATTGTAAATTTCAGGTCAGCCCAGGCTACATAGTGAGATCCTGTCCCAAAAGACAGAGCTAGGGAGGAGTCAGCTTAGAAAAGCACCTGTACACACACACAAACACACACGCACACGACACACGCACACTAACACGCACTGGAGTGTGCCCAAGCACACATCAACTGTATTCTCCGAATGTTCAGAGCAATGACTGGTGTTCATAATTACTGAAAACAAGACACTCTGGGAGAATTATGGCTTCTGAAATCAGAACACTGACTGTAGTACAGGCCAGCCTCAGGTTCCCTGCCTGTGAGAAGGTACCAAGAGTGAAATGTAAGGAGAATATCTACCAAGTGCTTGAAGCAGCCCCTGGGCCCTCAGGCTTCAGTCGATGCTGGGTTCCTAGCTAGAAATGGTGGCCAAGCAGCAAGCATAGTACCTGCCTCCAGCTCTGGCTACATTTCCTGAGTTGAGCAAAGGTCCATGATGCTGGTTGACTGCATTGTCCAAGATCTTCCAGAAGCTTCTTCTGGAAAAAGTTATTCCTTATTGAGAGGGGATGGTATCCTGTCACAGAGAAGAGGGGATTGTCACTTAGGACTGTCCTTACTAGTTTACCCACAGCCTGCAGAAGTCCAGAGGATGGGTGATCAGACTTGCCTGACTCTAGCCTTTTCCTGATTCTGTTTGTCACAGCAATTAAGTCTCTGAAGCTGTATTTAGAATCTTCTCCTTCAGTTATTTTGAAATGTACATGTAATCAGAAGTCACCTACTAATGCCCAAAGTATTTCTCCTACCTACTGTAGGTTTGTGCCTGTTCCGTAGATTCCTTTCCCCATGGTGAGTGTGAAATAACACTTGTGTGATTATGGAGGCATAATTCAGTTGGCCCGACTGCTTGCCTAACACACATGAAGCCTTAGGTTCAATCCCTAGCACCATATAATGCTCTACAGTGGCATGTCTAGACCCCAGCACTTGGGAAGTGTAACCAAGAGATTCGAAGTTCAAGGTCCCCTTGGCTACATAACATGTTTGAGACCAACTTGAGCTCCCTAAGACACTGCATCAAAACAAGACAAAAAAGGAAACACCACTTTGTAGCACATAGCTAGATGGTCATTGCCAATATAAGCAGCATAAAACATGAAAGTGGGGACCACAGAACTCTTGACTTCTTCAAGGAATCACAGAGAAAATTCAATGAAGTGCAACCGAAATTTGGTCAACACGTGTTTTGCATATCAGATTGAACAAAAAGAAATTGTTCAGGTTAACTGTTACAAAAATGTGGGGCCATAAAATTCAACCTGTCACCATTTAGCTACTCAGTGCATAACAGACACCATATGTTCAGCCTGGGTGTGAGGGGGACACAAGATTGAGAGGCACAGAGCCACCTTCAGAGTGTGTGTTGATCTTTTTTTATCTAATCTCCTTGTTTGCATCCCTTTCCCAGGGTACCCCACCTTTTACTCTGAGATCTAACCTTGAAACTGAGCCAGTCAGTTTCTTAGGGGTTCTGGAGCACCAGAGGCTTCACTCTGAGCAAAGTCTACACTCTGTTCAGTCATCAGAAATGAGAGATTGTAGGATCACCTCCTGAAGCCAGACTTACCTTGGAGACTTGGGAGACTCTCGCATTAGTAAAATTACTAGACCAGGATCTTTACTGACTGAACACCAGTGGTCATTTTTATCCTGACCCCAATCCCATCTTATGGCCTACTTTTGATTCCAGGATAAGCACTGTCTTCCTCTATCTCTAACATGTATGCTGGCTGAAGGCAGTCAGCATTGATTCCTGTACTGGCAACCAGAAGAGCCAATTCCCTCACCCATTAAGGACAGTCTGACTTTTGCATGGACTTCTGTCCATTCTCTACACGCTCCTGTGTGTACTGGCCTCATTGTCTTTCATGCTTAATATGTTGTAAAAACAGAGGAAGTGATTCTCTGATTCATTCTTATCCCAGGGCAGGACCCAAGGGTCACCTGGATGACCCGGGAGGATTTGTGATGATGAGGCAGAGGGTGTGGACTACAGGGCGATGCCCACAGCTACTCAGATGTCTATAAGGGTGTGCTGGAATTCAAATCAGAACAAAGATGGGAGCAAAATCAAATAAACTGAGAAAGTTAACAACACACAGTCTTCCTCCTCCTTTGGGGTTAAAAAGGAGTTAAGCCCCACCTTGTTTCTTTTTTGTCTGGTCTCCAGGGTCCTGACATAGGATGAAGGGAGGGGAGACAACCCTTCTGAATGTACTGACATAAAAGAACTTACTTAGAATAGGGAAAAAGGTTGTTTTTTTGTTTTTTTTTTGTTTTTTTTTTACAAAAACAAACAAACAAACAAACCACATCTCAGTTTAAAGGAAGGCAGTGGAAAGGAAATGCCAGGCTGGCTCAGCTTTCCTGTGTTACATAAGTAGGGACTGTGCTTTATCGGTGATGAAGAAAACTCTCCCAGTGGCTACTTATCACTCATTCTTCTCCAAGGAAACAAAGGAGAGAGATTAAAAGTAGAGATTATTTCAAAGTAGTTTTCTGGTAAGGGAGCCTTCAGTGTACTGACCATTGAGGGAGATTTATCTACACCTCAGAAGTTAAGTGGCTTACACAAACTCAGCATGAATCCTAGGGTCTAAATTATTAGTTGTTCAAGCTCTTGCATTTTCTACAGTTCAGAGAGGCAGAGGGTGTGAACCACAGGGTGATGCCCACAGCTATTCAGACATCTATAAGGGTGTGCTGGAATCCACATCAGAACAAAGATGAAGCAAAGTCAAATAAAGGGAACTAAGAATCCCGCTAGCGCACCGTTACAAATTCTCAGGTGTCCCTCCTACTCTGCACCTTTCTCATCCCATTTCACCTGTGCGCCACCTTTGACTTCTCACCTGCTTTTCACTTCTCCAAGCCAGGCTCTGTATTCTGATATCCACAGTGGCCTCCACAGATACTTCCTGCCGTCTTGTGACTAAGTCACCTGCACTGCCCTCACTGAACATTCTCAATGGTGGGTCTTATGGTTTTTATCCTTCTAAAATGTCAGTACCACATGAGGACCTTCACTGGCTCCCAAATGATTCCCAAACTCACCCCTCAAAACCTGTCATCCTCCACTTCCTTGAGTGGACCCACCGAGACCTACCTACAAGGACGGCCCATCAGCTACCAAGGCCCTCTGTGCTTACATGGTCTATGCCTGAGTTATCAGAATTGTCAAGGGGCCCGAAGTCATCGCTTTCCTGGAAGAAGTCGCAAGATCCAAATGCTTCCCTCTTCACTCCCATCCTATAAAGCCTTTTGTTTCTGTTGTTATTATGGGATGTTATTGCATGAGATATCCATGATACTTGTTGGATAAAGAACAGAATTCCTGTTCCCCAGATCACTGGAGCAGGTCTCACAAAGTGTTGAAGATAAGCAGCCACTGACCCATCGTGCCTCATTTCCCCTCTCTTACCCCTAGTCCTGCAGTGGAGAGACTGGTGGTGGATCCAAGATTGTCTGGCACCTTCCCATCCCAGACCCCTAACCTTGCAGGAATTTGAACCACCTTGGATGGCTCAGCTGATTGGATGGCCCCAGGTGACCACTGAATGAAGATTGCTAACAGTCTTCAAATATAGCATCGAGCCTGATTAGGAATCACTGTCCCCACCTAGATCCTGCCATGAATACCCTGCATTACCTACCCTTCCTCCAGGCCAGCATTCCAGCCACCTATCTTGCCAACTGAATCACTCCAGTACACAACCCCTATATCCAACTCTTACTCCAAAGCCGCAGTGCTGGCTCCTCCCAGATACCATGCTGGCAATTGTTCTTCAGCATGAAGTAAGCAGAATCGGCCTCCCTTGAGGGTTTTTGTGTCTGTCTTGACTCAGTGTTTCCCTTGCCTGACATCTCTTCCGCCTATTCATATATCTTTCTTCCTTTGATGTATACAGAGGTATAGCATTTTTTGAGACAGGGTTTCTTGGTGTAGCCCTGGCTGTCTTGGATCTTGCTCTGTAGAACAGGCTGACCTCGACCTCAGAGATCTGCATGCCCCTGTCTCTCGAGTGCTAGGATTAAATGTGTGCCCCAACACCCACTACTTTGGCATATTTTAACTGAGTCCTGATTTTGTGGATTCACTGATAGACACCAAGAGACAACTCACTTCCTTGTGTCCTGTCTTTCTCCCAACTGTCTCTAGGAATATCACTCTTAACCACACACAATTTTCATAGGAAGAGAACCCGCAGGTGTCCTTGATTCCTTTGTCCTTTGCATCTGCCCCAGTGACCAAGCTGGAGCTGGGGAATTACTGGCCTGGGAACTCTGTGATCACCCGCAGGGCAAGTAACTGCCTTTGTTAAGGCAGGGTTGATGAAGAGAGGGAGAGGGAGCAGGTCGGCTAAGGCTTTGTGGCTGAAACAGAGGAGGAGCCCTTGCTGAGAGAAAGGCAGAGCAGTGAGCTTCTGGAAGTCCCTCCTCACTGGGGAACCGCACAGCCACTGAGCATAGATGTTGATTAGGGAGCAGGTCGTGAGGTTCAAGAGGGAGGTGTGAGTTTTAGATGTTGTTTAAAGAGTCCTTGTTCAAGGCTACCCTGATCTACACAGCAAATTCCAGATTATTGGGGGCTATACAATGAGACCATGTCTCAAACAAACACAGAAATAAACAAAAAAGAAGTCCCTAAAAAGAAGTCTGTATGTGTCACTGATCAGCACACAGACACAATTAGCCTTGGTCTTGTCTTAGAGGCTGTACCCTGGTCTTGTTTCTGCGTTACAGCGTCAAGGTCAACTGCTTCCGGGGTGCAAATTCCCACACCCCTCCTTCTTCACAGGAGTCCCTTCCTATCTAAAGGCAAGCGAACACCTTCAGGCCATCGATGTTATCAGAGTGTTTGAAGTTGCTGTCTGGCACTTTGTGGGGCTGGCAGTCCACCTGCCATACCTGGCTGCCAGCCAGCCACAGCACCTGCTCAGTTAGGGCCACCTTCTTGCCATCCACAGCTGCTGAGTGGCTCTGCTCTGACATACTCCAGGCTGTTAGGGTGCTCTGGGTTCACCTCCCTGGGCTGATCCTCAATGGAAGAAAACACCCCTAAAAGATACATCCTTAACAAGGGATTTAGGTTAATCTACACCTCCCCAGACAGTCCCGATGAGGAGAAAAGGCTCCAAACACAGGCTTGGCCCAGGTCTCAAGTCTATAACTAAGCTGCTCTGGGTACCTGACCTGCAACTACAGCTCCTGTAGCAAAATGAACAACACAGAGGCCATCCACCCAGCATGAAAGTTCAAACTGGGCTCAAATTCAGGCTTCCTTCATCTTCTGTTGGCAGAAATGGAAAACAGTGCAGCTACCTCAGAACACAGTCAGGCTTTTGCTCAGAGGGTTGCCACAGGACCCTGAATGTCTGCCTACTACGTGTAAACTCAAGAGAAATAAAAATCTTTCCCATGGAGAAAATTTACATGTAAAATTTTATACACAGCATTCATTGTTCACAAAAACCAGGAACAGAAGCAGGACAAATTTCCATCAGCTGATGAATGGATAAATAAATATGGTCTTTCTACAAAACAGAATATTATCCAGCCAGACAAGGGGACAACGTACTGATACATTTTCCACAAGGATGAGCCCTGAAAACATGCTCACTGAAAGAGACCAGAAAGACCTCATTTTGTCTGATTCTGATGCATTTATCAGAAATGTCTACAACTGACAAAGTCACAGACACAGAAATCAGCTGAGTGGTTGTCAAGCAGTGGGAGAGAGGTGATTGGAAAGTGACAGTAGCCAATGACTGCTAAGTTGAATGCACAAAATGTCCTAAAAGTAGATTATAGTGGTGCCAGTTAAAAGACCCTCTACAAAAAACTATTTAATCACACACTTTAAAGGAAGGCATTATAGATGCAAATTACATTTCAGTAAAGCTGTCAGGAAAAAAAAATCTAGTCATTTTCTCAGTCTCCATTGGACAAGTCCCTGAGCCTCTGATAAACTGTGGTCTTGTCTGTCACTCAAGCATGAGAAAGAATATCATAAGGAATGGACTGGTGTCATGTAGTCCATGAGAACTGTTAGGGACCATTCTAGTTACTGCCATCATGAGAATCTAGGCTCTGTCCATGTGTTCTACATGCATGGCCACACCCTCTCAGCAGCGTGGTCTGGTGCATAACTCTGCTTTTGACTACATGGGAAAGAATGATGCTTAGTATGCTGACTGTCTAACAGCCAGGAAGTAAATGGCTGAATCAAGGTTAATTTTTCTTGGTCTCATTCCAAAGTCCCCCAACTCCTCACTTGGGAAGCATTGATAGGATACCTACTGCTTATCAGCACTAGATTTGGCCCTAGGGAATCAGTATCTAACAGAGTAACTGTGTTTTCTGTTTTCTTAGAGCTTGCAATTTACTGGGGGTAGATAACATCAGTCAATCACCAAAACAAATGAATAGCAAGTGACATAGTAAATTATTGCCACAGAATGCCATGGAGAATATGATAAAAGGGACTGAATTCAGAGGCCTGTGTGTTGGGCTACCTGCAGGACCTATGCACTTGGCCAGGAGAAGAGACAGCAAAGTAAATTGCTGACATGGCCTTGAAGATGTATGTCACACTCTGAACCCTATCTATGAGTTTATGCAGGTGGGGGTGGGGTGGAGACATATAACTCTATAGCAGAATTCCTATGGATCTGATGCTACAGAAGAATTAGGAAAAAAAAAAAAACAAAGAAACAAAGAAAACGTGTTCTGATGGTCTTTTCCTGGTCTTTCCTTCCTTCTGCCACCTGGTCTGACCTAAAGTAAATTAATGGTCTGTGTGGGGACTTGGATCCATGTGGGTGAGTATAGGAAGCCCTGCCCCCTGAATCAAGTGGGTGGAGTAGAGTGTGCACACCCAGGGCAGGGTCAGACTGAGGTGCAGCTGGGGTGGGTAGAAGGGGTGTATCAGGGAACTCTCCCAGCTCTGGATAGGAGAACAGGTCCTGGAATGTCTGCTTGCGTCATAAATTATCAGGTGCATCTTTGCACAAGACTTCTAGGCTCAGTTTTCTCCTATTTCCTCTGACTTAATGTGGCCCCACCTGGTGATTCTGTCTAGCTCCCTTACAAGACTTTCCACCTCAGTCCCGGCCTGTCTGCCCCACAGTCACTGCCAAAGTCAACATAGAAAGTTAAAGCCTGGAATGTATGGTGTCCTAGACTCAACTAGGCTAAAATCAGTCCAGGAAAACTGTTTTGGGAGGACACTTGTCCTCCCTAGACAAAGACTTTGGAGGGAGAGGAGAGAAGGAGACCAGAGAGCCAGAACCTGCAGGGAGGTGAATGTCAGCACCCTGTGTACTCAGGGGCTAATGACAGGGCTCTGTGCCATGATCTCATGACACCCATATATCAGTTTAAAGTCACTTCTCAATTAAGGCTTCTAGACTGGGTGATTTAGAGGATATTTCTAATGCTGAGAACTGGACATGCTGTGCACTGTATTCTGGTGACCTGCTCACCCAACAGAGGCTGCATTTGTCTGGGTTCTATGCCTTGCTGGAGTCTAGAACAAGTAGGAAGCCCTCAGCATCTCTGCACATCTCTGATGTCTGAGAGTCACCTCCTCATTCCATCCAAACCCCTGTTACTCTGTAGTGACAGGCAATGAAGTAGGGACACAGGAAATAAAGGGTGTCCTTGTACAGCAGCTGGTCGGGTTCAACTGGCTTTTAAAAGCTCCAACTGAACTGAGTAGAAATTCCTCTCTAGGCTGCCACAGCCCATGAGTCACCCTGGGGGTGGCTTTCAGTAGCATTCTTATACCATGGAGGCCGTGGTCATCCAAAAGCCCAGAGAGGAAGGAACAGGCAGAGTTGTAACCTGCCTAAGCCTAGGAAGGAGACTGCAGCTGTTCCCACCCCCTCCATCCTGGCATTCTGCTTATTTTAATGGGATTCTTTTTTTTCTGGCCTGGGCTTCTTTTCCCCAGATGCACTAAAGATCCTAGGGCCTATGTTGCCAGGGGATACAGTCTGGTGGGTGGGGGACTCAGGCTTAGAAGCCCAGGGCAGTTTCAGCTTGTCTTGCAAAAGGAAGAGTGGTCACAGGAGCAGGAAGCCCACGCCCACTGACCAGCTGCTCTCTAGGCTAGAGTGGGTGAAGTGAGGACCCATTAACATGGCTGTAGGGTGACAGCCTTGGTGGCGTACCTTCTGGAGATACATGTCTGGCCAGCTTCCCAATATTGGCTTCCATTCTCACCTGGCTGTGTTTCAAGTTCATGGGAGGCCTTGGGTAATTCCTGCTCCTCCTCCTCCTCACCTTAGATTTGCCATCTGTAAAGTTAAAAGTCTCTCCTCTCTCTCTCTTTCTCTCTCTCTCTCTCTCTCTCCTCTCTCTCTGTGCCAAGTGGCTGGAATCTCTAAATCATCTGTGCCTGGCTCTTGTCAGAGTGTATAAGGGGCCTTTCTCCTGAGCCTAAGCTGGACTGCCAGGAACTGAGTGAGAGGTAAGGGGGGTGGGGAGTAAGGAGAAAACCTTTCAGATTGTAAAATTCACACTTGCTCCTACTCATACTCCGGGTCCTCTATGCCCACAGGGGCAGCAGGTACAGGTGAGAGGAAGGGGCTTCCTCTGAGCAGGTGTCTTTGAGTGCTGAATGAATGTAAGCACACCCAGCCTCATGGGAGCTCAGCACATGTGGGTTGCATGCAGACAAGGCTAGACGAGTCAGAAATTTAGCCTAGCTCTACTTACTAGTTCCAGGCCCTGGGACACATTAGTTTCCTCGTTCTCTTCATTCTGGCCCTCAGAACCTAGAACAGTGGGATACACACAGTAATTTTCCTGACAGGCCATGGAGATGCCTAGTGTTGTTCTAATGGTTCACTAGACATTTCTGGTTACCAGATAGTTCCTCCTGTGTACCTCAAACCTCTAAGGCCATCTTGCCCAGTTCAGGGCATTACCCCACTAGACAAACTCTCTCTGCACTGTTTTCCATCTCAGTTGATGGCCTGAACACTAACCTGAACAAACTAGGTCACTTTCTGGATCTCTCCCCACACGCTCATCCCTGGTACCTCCTTGATCACAGCATCCTTCACACTGTCCTCCACAGGTCTCTGGAATTCATCTCCTTACTTCCTGTTTCCCTGATCTAATCTTCTCTCAAGTCTCCCTCCAGTATCTCCAGGATTGTAACCCTCTCCACACCCAATCAGAACCATGGCTTCCCTTTGTCCTCAAATTCCTCACCTTTTATCTCTGCCTCTCGCTGTCCAGCAGGAGAAGGCTTCTGTGGAGAGTTATTGACTAATGTACCAGTAAACATGGCAGCCCAAAAAAGGGTGTTGGGGAATGGAGAAGGTCAATAGTGGGAGAAAAGAAGCCGAGATGAGGAACATCTGATAGCCTAGCTGATAGCCTTCACAAGACCAGGACTGTTTCAGAGACTAAGGAAAGGGCGTAAGGAATAGCACACCCACCTTACAAGCATGGAGATCTGAGTTCAATCCCTACGACTCCACATTAAAAAAATCCAGGTGTGGTAATACAGTTGAATTCTCAGCACATAGAAGACAGGCAGGTAGATCCCAGGGGCTCACTAGCCAGCCAGTCTAACCTACTTAGTGAGTTCAAAGCCAGTTAGAGAAATAGTCTCAAAACACAAGGTGAATGGCACCTAAGATATGACAGCTGATGTTGTCCTTTGGCCTCAGGACACACATGCATTCATAAACATAAACATGCACAGACATACAGACATAGACCCACATGCACAAACAGATGACACCCGAATGAGTTTCCATGTGGGCTGTTGAAGATCTGACATTGTGTCTTTGGGAAGAGGTTTAGCTTAAGAGGAGTTCAAGACACTTGCAACACCAGTGTGATGGGTAGTATTATATCAACTTGACAGAAGCTAAAGTCATCTGGGAGGAAGGGATCTCAATTAAGAAAATGATTCCCATAAGATCAGGATGTAGGCAAGCCTGTAGAGCATTTTCTTAATTAGTGATTGATGGGGAAGGGCCCAGCCCATTGTGGATGAGGTCATTCCTGGGCTGGTGGTACTGGATTCTACAGGAAAGCAGGCTGAGCAAGCCATGAGGAGCAAGCCAGTAAACAGCACTTCTTTATGGCCTCTGCATCAGCTCCTTCCTCCAGGTTCCTGCCCTGTTTGAATTCCTGTCCTGACTTCCTTCAGTGAAGAACTATAATCTGGAAGTGTAAGCCAAATAAACTCTTTCCTTCTCAAGTTGCTTTGGTCATAGTGTGTCACCGCAGCAACAGTAACCTTAACTAAGACAACCGGTGTCACTTATAATCTGTTCCAGGAACCATGCTAGGCACTTTCCATTCATCTCCATATGTGATTGTGACCAAGAAGGAACTGATGCCCTCTTTTATAGATGACGGGTTAGGAAGTTTGGTAATTTCTTTCAAGGTCTATGGCCAGTTAGGAAGAGTTGTTGGTTGCATTTGACTATCTGATCACAGAGCTTATGCCTTGACCCTTCCCCCTTCCCCATGAGATACTGCCATTGATCCCTACTGATATGGCCAACTGCACTGACTGGTCAACCTCTCTTGGCCAACACCTTTCAGTGGGTGGGCACTGGTGTCTGCCAAGGATCTGGGAGAGAGAAAACTATGAGCAGAGAAGGGGATAATACAGATAGAAAGACCTGTTCTAGACATATCTTGTGAACCAACCCAATGGAGTGATATAGACTAAGACTAGACATGCAAGAGATGAAGGATGGATGGATGGATGGATGGATGGAGGAAGGGAAGGAGGAAAAGAGAGAGAGAGAGAGAGAGAGAGAGAGAGAGAGAGCCATGTTCCCAATGCATCCCTCTGTCCTTGTGTCAAGGTGACAGCAAGAACCAAGACACATGAAGTGATCTCCCTTTGTAGAGAGTTGGAGAGCGCTTGCTCTGCTGTCTCTGGACTTTAGGTCTCCCGCAATCGTTCTTCCCCTTCCTTCCATTTTCTGTTATTGACATGGAGACTGTGGTTAGATGAGGGCCCTGGGCGTCTGCAAGCTGAGCACAGTAGTCACTAACTCACTACCCGGGGACAGTCTGGCCTGCAGATGTGGTCAGTTCAGCTTACAACACTGTTTGTAATAATTTGTAGCAACTGAGAAATTTCACACACATTTCTGGAGTTCCAGATTTGCTGGAAAATCTGCAGCTCCAGCAACTGTCGGATGGAGAGGACTGCAGCTGCTGCCTCAGCTGGGCATAGCTGTTCTTCTGGGAAATGCAGAGGGAGGGTACCCTCAGGCCATCCCTGGCCAAGGCCCCAGGTGCTGGGAGAGAGGCTGGACCTTCCTCTTCTTGTAGCTGGTGAAGACACAGAGTGGCTTTGTCAGCTAATGTAGCTGAGGCATGGTGGCCCCACAGTGGGGAGCCAGGCAGCCTCCAAGCTGCTATTTCTTGACCACTGGGCTCAGGCCCTCCAGGCCCTCCAGGAAGACTTCTGGGACTTTTAATGCAACAGCAAACACATCTGGCTTCCTGGCCTGAACACCCAAAGGTTCTTCCTCTGGCCACAGTGCTCCCTACCCCACCCCCACGTGCCCAGGGCTGGTCTGCCCAGGGCACCTGGGCAAACACTTGGGCACTGCAGGATCAGGCTGGCTGCCCACACTTCAGGCTGATGGCACCCTACAATCTGAGCAGTGTATCCCAGGCAGCTCCCTGGAGCTCAAACCTGTTTACTTCCTCAGGGAGGCAATGATGACAAGAAAGCCATCTCAGAACCAGCAGGCAGACTTTTCTTTCCGACTTCAAGAAGTTTCCAGAAAATCCAAGCACATATTTCATAACAGCAGCCTTGCCATAGCTCTAGAGGCAGAGCCAAGAAGGGAGAGCTGACAAGCCAGTAGGGCCCAGAGAGGTGGGAGGGTACCCATAGGTCAGGGTGACTTGCAGGACTGGGCCAGACAGCTTGGAGAGCCCAGCCTTCTTCTCATGGAACAGTAGACACAGTAGACAGTCATCTCTGCTCCTATTGGCCTGGAGTTCCCATCCCTCTACCATAGTTTTAGCTCCCAGGAACCTCTAATGGCCCTAGCAAATACTGGCCTCTTTGGCTTCTGCTTTCCCACAATCCCCTCTGCATGGGGTCCCTCTCCTACTGCCCATCTGCCATTAGAATTGGTAACTTGTGGTTTTCTCTTCCTTTTGTGTTTGGGAGACTCTAAACATTACAGAATTTATAAAAACCTCAACTCAAAGTCCCCACCTTGCTTTCCTCGATGGCTGATTTTGGATGAGTTAGTCCCCCTCCCCCTACAGTTCTCTTTCCACAGATGCACAAGCTTCACAACAGCCACAGGGAAGACTTGGGAAGACAAAGGGAGGGGTGTGTAATGAGTCTGTGTCAAGATGAAATACAAGTAGGGCTTCAGAAATACTTGACAAAAAGCCAGAGGAATAAGCACCTGCATAGGAGAGCCAGCACTCAACAGCCCCCTTGGTGTCTGATGCTGCACTGGTCTCCAGGAATGTAGGCAGGTGAAAGTTTCTATGACAGTGCCACCTGGGGCTCATATTCCATTAAGTCAGCACTAGAACAGTCATCTGGCCTAGCCCTGAGCCCAGCTGACCTCTGCGCTACAGAGATGCTGTAGGAACAGAAAGACAAGCGAGCATTTTCTGCTCAGAGCACAGAGGTCCTGAATGCTCATCCTCCAGCCTGAGCAGGGGACAGTAGGAAGTCTGGCCTACTAGGCAGCAGCAGAAGCACTCTTCAGGTACTCTTGCAGGACCAGATGAGGGTGGAAGGATTTCATAAAGCCTGGGGAGACCAGGACTTTACAGCTGACTCCCTTGGGTGGCCATGGCCTTCATGTCCTCCAGCCCTACTCACTACTCCCTAATGTAAGACAAATTTCCCTTGTCTGTGTTCAGACAGGGTCTTACATAGTCCAGGCTGGTCTCAAACCGGCTTTATAGCCCATCTTCCTGCTTTCATCTCCCAAATGCTATGATTGCAGATATAGACTCACCATGCCCATTTTATGTGGTTCTGAGGATGGAACACAGGGCCTCTCACATGCCAGCAAGCACTCTTCCAACTGAGGTATATCCCAGCCCCTTAATTCAGTCTTTAGTTCAGCTCCAACACACATTCATGCGCACGCGTGCACACACACAACCACACAGACACACACAGAGAGGCACAGACACACAGAAAGACACAGACACACACAGATACGCACATTTGACTCCAGAACCTTCTCTTCTGACAAGTCTCCTTAAAATAGAGGGTTCCTGATTGGGGTGAGGGCACCTCTTATCTTGAAGAATGGCGTGCCCTCACTACTCTTTCTGTCCTGCCAGGCAGAGCGGCCCAGCCTCAGCCTCAGCCTCAGCCTCAGCCTCAGCCTCAGCCTCAGCCTCAGCCTCAGCCTCAGCCTCAGCCTCAGCCTCAGCCTCAGCCCCACCCAGGTCTGGCTGTTCTATCCCTCATCCCTCTGAGGGCCTTGCACATATAAGGCTGCTTTGGTTATCCTCAGCTGATAAGTGCTAGGTACTCCAAGACTCAAACTCTCTGATACCTGAGGTCAAACATGCCAATCACTTAGAGAGAGTGCAACAGGGGCAGAGAGCACGTGTTTTGGGGGCAGGAAAGTCTGAGGGTGAATGCTCACTCTGTTTTTCCTTACTGAGACATTGAAGCTAGTTGCCAACCTATCTGATCTCAGAAAAAAATAATGTGAATTCCCTCCTTTTCCATCCAAGGAAACCAAGAATAAGTATTCTATGGTTCTAAGAGTGCTGCGGACCAGGCTTTGGGATGGCCTTGACCATTAAAGATGTCCTAGGGCCTCTCCATAAGCAAGGTGGGTGTGAACTGCAGACAAACACAGAAGAGAGCTTTGAGAAGGGAACTTTGAGGTTTCCAATATCATTACCAAGGAGTTTAATCTAACCAGCTGCTGCTGGGCAGCAGAGAGAGGGAACACTACACCAGAACTTGAGCTATAGTTAGGATATGTACAAGCAGAGAGCCAGAAGCAAGGACCAGAGAAAATCTGCAGAGACCTGGTACAGCTAGAGGAAACAGAATGGGGAAATTTGTCTTGCTTAGACAGAAACCAGAAAAGTCTCATGAGAAAGATCACAAACTGAGGGGAGGGTATGTGGGTGTAGGTGAAGCCTCCTGGAAGGGTGAATTATATTAGCCACCATCCCGGCTATACCATGAGCTCAGCTCGGCTGGGATGGCTTCGGTTCCACAAGTGAGCATCTTGAATAACAAGAAATGTGAGCTAGCAGTGTCCCTAAATAAATACAAGGTTGCTTGATTCCAATGCTCTGCAATATCCGGGAACTTTCTCTTGATGAAAGGCAGATGAGGAGAAGAAAACATATGACAATATTTAGCACAGGAGTCTCAGCAAGTCAGCTCAACTCCTTGGCACAGCAAGGCTCAGAGGTTCACTGACGGAACTTGGTGGCTTTCAATCTAGACAGCTCTTAATTTGGTTTGTTTCCTTCCAGAGACCTCTCAGGAATGTTTTGAGGACAGACACAAGCTGATGGCCCGAAAAGTGTTCCATACCAGGCTGGCATGGAGAAACTGTGGCATTCACTTTGGTCTTGCCACATTAAACAGCTCTTCCAGAAAAGCCTGGGGAGTTCCTTTGCTTATCCGATTCTAAGCGGTATCCCTCATTCTTTACACCCCTTCGGCATCTCTGCCCCTGCCATTCATACACCTGTGTATCACAGGAGCTACACGGCAACAATCTGCCTGATCAGTGCTTCTGGAGGTGCCAGTCAGACACACTATGTTTTCTAGATGGTTCCAGGCAGCCACAGAATGGCCAGGAAGGCTCAAGACTACTCTGAGGGTTTAGTAGCTCTAGACGCAACTCAGCCTTTGGAGTCTGGTTAGAGGAAGACACATCCCCTGGATCCTGTCTTCAGAATAACTGCAGAAATAGAAACTGCTAAATGTATCCTCAAGGAAGGGTCCTGCCCTGGAAGGATGGTGTAAATAAAAGCTGGAGACGTGAGAGATAATTTTTCTAGAGCAGGGCTCCAAGCATCCAAGTACTTTTAGGGGTTTTCAAGTTTGGTCCTCACATTACCGTCTACTATTCTGGCTTGTTATAAAACACCATTATTATGCCTTCTGCAGTCAAGGTCCTTAGAGAATGTTTGCTGAACACCCTGTTGGTTGGACTGTAGAAGTCTGGGCATGAAAGCTGGTGCTAGACCAGATTTTGCCGGGAAGAGAAGGCTTTGGTTTGAGGGGGAACTACAGACTAGCTTGAGGGAAAAGGAGAAGGGAAACGCTTAGGAGAATGGATAATGGAAGGAAGATGGAAATAGAGGATGCATGTGTTTAAAGATGGGTTTTAGTTTGTGTTTTGAAGTGTGTGCCTGTGTGTATGTTGTTAATGCATGGAGGTCAGAGGTCAACTTCAGGTGGCATCCTCAGCTGCCATCTGCTTTGTCTTTTGAGATGGGTCTCTTACCGGGACCTCAGGCTCGCTGACTTGACAGTGCTGGTTGGATGCTGAACTCCTGGGATCTATCTGTCCCCCAGCACTGGGGTTATAAGCATACAGCACCACACCCAGCATTTTTAGTGGGTGTAATGCTTGAACTCTGGTCCTCATGCTTTCCTGGCATGGCTGACGGAGCAAGCTCCCAGCCCCTCAAGCCAGCCAATGTTAGTACAAATGGACAAAATCTCAATGCAAGCTACAGGGACAGCCAGAGAGTGGTCAAAACAATTTACTTTAAATTACCACCCTAACCTACTTACAAAAGGAGGCACTTCAGTCTCGGAACTCTGCCACGCTGGCCATTAGCAGCCTCAGCCCTGTCAGGATGCCTACTGAGAGAGGCAGAGCTCAGGTCCCACAGAGCTCATTGTATCTCCCTCTTCAGTCAGGGCACCAGAAGCCCATACCAGGGTTCCAAAGCCAAGAAAACCACCAACAGTAGAGAGGGTGGAGGAATTTTCCAGGCACTTTTTGGTTTAAAAGAAAAACAAAGAACCAAAAAGTTACAAAGAAAAAGTTTCTTCCCCTCTCTAAATATACCAAGCATGAGGCCATTTTATTTTTTTATGAGCAGACCAAGTTACACATGACCTATTTTGATGTTTCCAAACAAAGCACTTAACATTTGAAAAGGCCACTTAAAAATAAAAGTGTGAATCTTTCCATTTTCACCTAAATCTTACGGATATTATTACTTTAAAAGAGAAAATACTGCTCCAGTTGAGACACGGGCTCCAGCCTGCCCTACCTGTGGACAATGGTGGGGACAGGGGGTGGGAAGTGAGAGAGTGGATGATCACGGAAGCATCCTCCGCACACGCCCCTAGGAAGAGGAAACCTGTAAGGACCTCCAGCTTCTCGCAAATTCTAGAGACACAGGTGCACACAGACAGTTCTTAATCACGACTCCAATCCATAAAAGGAAAGGCAACATGTGCTCCAAGACTTCCTGAGATACCCCAGAGCTTCAGACTGTTAAAGACTGCCTGGTAGATTCCACACACTTCCATCAACTCAACCTCTTCCGTGGGCTCAAGAGCACAAATGGACTGTCCCCAGAGAGCTCAACACCACCCAGGGCCAACCTGACCTCGGGCCTGACAAATGTTACCCATGAGTGCATACTGATAGAGCCTCTATGCTCTTGTGCTAGACTAAGCACTGCTGGGACGAAAACCCTCCTCTCCTCTGCTTGAAATTCCTGATTGTTCTCCATGTCTTGGTTCTGCCAACACAGTCTGTTGATACGCCTCCCTAGGCCCTGACTGTGGTCCCTCTTGTCTGCCTGGATCGCCATATGTGACACATGTGTCACGGCAATATGGGTGTATCTGTGAACATATTAGGACATAGCTCAGTGTAGAGCACTTGCCCTGGGCTCTGTTCTCAGAACCATGAAAACAATCCTGAAGAAAAAAAAAAAAACAGTGAAGACTAATTATTATCTGCATACCGCTTATTTATCGCATCCACAGATGGTGGGCATTAGATCCATCCTGCTTCAGCTTGTCATGGATGCTACTGCCCAAGTTCCAATATCTTTATGCACTCCCTGCTGGTAGTGAGGAGAGTGTCGGCTATTCCAAGTCTTTACTGACACTGAATATGTCTTCTGACTGGACACTGTGTGGCTCAGTGGGGTCAGAATATGTACCTCCCAGTGCCCCCAGGACTCTACATCGGCCTTAAAATGTTCTCTTTCATGACACGCTACTCAAGCCTTTGCCATTTTCTACCAGACTGTTTATTTTAATTTTTAAAATTAATTTAGAATAGGGTCCCTCAGTCTTCCCACTGTTGATATCTTGGGTCAGAGGTGCTGGCTAGTTTTTTTTTTTTATCAACTTGACAAAAGCTAGGCTCAGGTAGCATAGCCCTCCAGCACGCCCATCTCCCACCCACATATCTGACACCCTATGGATGGGTAATAAGAGCCATGGTTTCCAGAAAAAAAATACTCATTTGGGTAAATTTTATCACCTTCTGAGACCTGTTTTAACTTTTCAAAATGAGAAGCCCTTGCAAACAGGGAACTGCAGGATGGCTCTGCCTGTGACACTGACGGTCTAGGGTCCAGGTACACAGCCAGGAGGTTGGGGTGACACTGGTCTCAGATGAGCCAGAGCTCACAGGTCCTGTGCTCAGGCAGGTGTTGCTCAGACTCAGTCCCACCAGGTCACTTAACTTTCCAAGGAAGATCAGAAGCAGGTGTGGTGGCTTTAAGATCAGTCCAATGAGGAGATGTTTCTCCCATGGGCCAGATCTACGACTTGGTTTGCAGGGACTGGTTTTTGACACAGTTTCACTCTATAGCCCAGGCTGTCCTGGACTTAGTGGTGATATTTTTTCCTTGGCCTCCCAAATACTGAGATTGTGGGTGTGCAGCATTATACTTGCTACCAACTCATTCTAGCAACCAGTGAAGTGAAGTGATGCCTTGTTGTCTGCGCGAGGAGGTTAGACCAGCAGGTGTGGGGGTGATCTGTCTGTGAGAGAAGGTTAGACCAGTAGGTGTGGGGGAGGGGCTCTTTCTTTTCTCCTTCCTCTCCTCTTCTCTTTTCTGTTCTTCTTCCTTTACCTCACTCCCCTGCCTCATTTTCATGGGTCTAAACACAGACATCATGCTGTGCAAAAGCCAGACAGCCACTGGAAAGGCCACTGTAGCCCAGGGGAGGTCTCTGTGGGGAGGCTGCTCCTGCTGTCAGACACATGAGCAGCCTCAGATGGTTCCAGCCCCGGCTTTTCAACTGAAGCAGAACATGACCAAAGCAGCTGACCCTGCTGAGCTGCCCACATCCTGAGTTTGGGAGAAAGGAATAATATTGCTTCTTTTGAAAATCGGAGTGTCAGGACAGTTGGGCAGCCACTGATACATGGAATATCTAGGGCTTAGTGTGAACTCTGCAGAGTTCTGAAGCACTCACAGATGCCAAGTTCTCCGTGCACTTTGAACTCCACTCGCTCATTCTGAGATATTAAGTGAAGAACGTGACAGCAGGAACTGAATCCTGATGTTGATACATGTGTAATGTGCAGTCTCTACCAACTTTTAGACCAAAACATCCATTAAATGGAATTGGAAATGACTTGCATAAGTTCTCTCTCTCTCTCTTTCTTTCTCTCTCTCTCTCTCCTTCCCCCTCTCTCCCTCTCCTTCCCTCTCTCCTTCCTTCCCTCTTTCCTTTCTTCCTTCTCTCCCTCTTCCTCTTTCCCTCTCTTCTTCCTTACCTTTCTCTCTCTTCCTCCCCCCATCCCTCTGGACTCTGTCTCACTGTCTCTCTGTCTGTCTCTGTCTCTCTCTCATTCTCTCTGTGTGTCTCTCTCTTTCACACACACACACACACACACACACACACACACACACACACACACTCACTCTGGCTTGAACTCAAAGCTACACCAGTTTGGAGCGGTGTTCAGTACAGTAACCTGAAAACAACACAGATCAAAGAGTGCACTACTTGCAACCGTGACTCTAATAATACCAGCTTGCACCCACGGAAATGTGCTAAATGTAGAAAGGGCAAAAGCTTCCAACCAGATTTTTTAAATCAAAGCTGGCCGACAAGGAAGGGCTTTGAGGCGGTATATGTTAGGCATGCAAGCTCTCCTAAGCACATTCCTGTCCTGTAGGACCAAGCAGGTGAGGCTTACAACAGAATGACAGCCAGGAAATGCCTGTGTCAGGTCCCTTTTCTTTCAGTCGCTCAGTCTAAAGCTACCTTTCTCAGGCTTCAGTACATAGACACCCACCTGGGGAATGCCAAAGGAAAGGAAATTGCTACTGTTGACCTGGAGGGAGCCATAGGGCCAGCAGTTGCACCCAGGGCCCTCTGAGAAGACTCATGACATGTTATGCCTTGTTGTCAGCTTAAGGACACTAACCTTCAGTACTGACATTCCCAGCTTAAAACTTTCTGACACCCAGAATTTGGGCATCTGTAAGGAGAGGGGCCAGGATAAGGTAGCAGAGATCTGGGAGCCCATAGTTCCAGCCCTGGCTTTTGAACTTTAATGTATGGAGTTATTTGAAGGCATCTGGAATTCACTGTGTCCACATGGTGCTCCTAGACAGAGGCTATTCTTTCCTGGTCCAGCAGCTGCTGCCTGATTGAAGGTAGCCTGGTTAGCCCAGGTCCAGCTACCCCTCCCAAAGCTCCTCACGTCCTTGCATCCTGCTTCTTCCTCTGCACTCCCAGGAGAGATCAGTCATTCAGAAGTGCTGTGGCTGTTCCTATGCCTGACTTTACAGCTTTCTTGGATGTCACCAGCAGGCCACTGCTATTGTTTTTCCCATCCCAGCAGCCTGTGCTTTGCCTAATCAGTGTGCCTCTCAGAACTTTGCACCTTGCCCAGGCCTTACCCTCCTTCCAGACAGTTTATTTCACCTCCTACCTACACCTCAGCCTACTTCTTTTCCAGAGTTCCCATCAGCCTCCAAAGGCTACCAACCTCTTTAGCATACCTACCAGATCTTCCAGGTTGGAGAGTGGGGTCATGGTGCAATACTTATCAAATCCAGCAGGATATAAGTCTCCTGCCTCATAACTGTTTCTTAGTTGACTTGTGGAAAGCTTGGGGTTGGCGTCCATTGTGGAGTCAGCACTTGCTTAACATGCAATAATATTACATTAGCCATTTGATAAAGGCAATCTCATAGGGCCCATCTCACGCAATCTGCCTTTGAGACAGGAGGGAGGGGCCCCACCTGTGGCAGAACAGTCAAATGAGAGGAATTGGAGTTCCAGAACCAGCAGGACACCCCAGACTAAGGGATGCCCCACTCCTCCCTGCTGCTCTCAGGCTGACACCTAAGGGATAAGGATGGCCTCTCAGCAGGCCATCTTAGGAGCTGTGATTGCAGTTTCAGTTGGGGCTTTCCACAATGGTGGTAACTACTGATGAAAGTTTAACTTGTTCAACAGACAGATAGGAAAGAAACCAAATTACAGAATGTTGAGCAATTGACAACAGGAGTGCTGAACAAAGAAAGCTTCTCAGTAGATGTGAAAGCTGCCGTCAGCACAAACTAGAAACCTGGACCATGGACAGATGAGAGAGATAAGAGGATTTTAGGCAGAGTTGTCCCAGATCCCCAACACTGGGCTAGGTGTGACCAGGACCAAGACTTGTCACCCAGTGGGGACATACACACACACACACACTTATATATATACAGACATACAACACAGAGTCATACACAGAGACACATGAAAATACACACATACACATACAGACACACAAAGACACACATATACACACAGAGAGATATAAAGAGAGAGAGACAGAGACAGACAGATACACACAGAGAGACACATAGAGACACACAAAAACACACATATATAAACACACACAGATAGACACACATAGACACATGTCTGCTTTCTGGGGTGCTGGGTTAAGACGCATGAGTTCATAAGAGGCTCTTAGAAAAAAGCAAACATTTCTCTTAGAGAAAAGCCTGAAAGGACTGATAACTGGGGAACTTGCATGAAGAAAGTGGTCTACCAGCCTCTTCATTTGCCATGTACAAGCCCAGTACTCTCTGGAGGTGTTTAGTTGACCCTTGGAGAGTCTCCCCTCTGCTATGATGTGCCATAGTAAGCCATTTAGTCACACTGGAGCCTGAGCTACACAACCTTGTTCTAATAACTCCTCACAACCTCCCAAGACTTTACAAGTCAAGAGGAGACCCGCTTTCCTTGAACTTGGGTGGAGACCAGCTGGCCCTTCTTTTTCCTCCAAAATACCCAAGAAACTTCTATGGTTATGGTGGAGTTCCACAGAACAGTTTGAGGACTACAGACCTAAAGTGTGCCAAAGGAAGCAGCAGGGTAGCCTAAGAAGTATGGTGGGAACCATTAGTGGCACTTGAATGAACCTTAACCCAGCAGTGAAAGCAAAGGACTGGGCAATGGGGGAAAGCAGTACAGATGCGTCTCTCAAGAAACAGCAGAGGTTTAGGTGGCTCAGCGACCAATTAACACCATAGGATGCTCAAACAGCAGAAGGAAATAAAAGAGCCCAGTACACCACTGAGAACCAAGAGATTGCCAAAGGACACAGGCAATGACAAGTATTTAGAGGCATGGATGAAAATAACCAGATCATAGCACATGCTCTCTGAGGTTGGGGCATTTGGGGAGCACAGAAAGCTTGGGGCAGTGTGGGATGTGTATATGTACCCAACTGAGAATCCCAGTATGGCTGCCAAGAGACTGTTTGCTCCTATAGTCTCATCAACAATTCTCTGTGGAGAAGAGGAAGGGATTGGGTTTCCCAGAAAAAAAAATCAATCCACTTCTTTGTGATGAGATGTTCAAAACAACTTTTATAGATATTTTAGAATTCTAAGTACTTGTCAACTACTGCAAATGTTCTCCCTGCTGTGTGATGGAAGAGTTGACTCTTCCTATATCTCTGTAACATTGGCTACAACAATCTCAACATATATACATATGAAAACATATTACATAAATAAGTATAATTTTTATGTCTCAATCAAAAAAGGAGAATGATCCAGAACCCAGACTGTAATTCCAATCTCTAGACACCTACTCAGTTTCAGGCCTACATGAATTCAACTATCTTGGAAGTATGAAGCAAATCTTAAGTCTATTGAAGATCACTCTTGTGGAGACCTGCTACTCAGTATTATCTATTTCAGACATTCTTCATGATGGAACTTACTACACAGGCTGGAACAAACAAGAAGTCACCCATACCCCACAAGTTACTGTCATTTACTAAGATCATAAGTTTCTTGAATACCCTGGAAGGGCTTATTTCTATCATCAGGGAGATATTGACTGGAGAGAGAGGAGAGCGGACTTCAGATTCACTCTGCAAACAATAAGATATAGTTTGTTTAAAATATGAGGTTCAGCAATCAAGCTACATATTCCAAATTAAGAAGCTTGATGATAAGTAACCCAAATGGTTTATAACCTTTATATTTTAACCAGTGTGACATTTGGACTGAACCTTCTTATCCAGCTTTGGAACCAGTTCCTGGGTCTACGTTCTGAAGAAGTCTTAGGACAAATCTAAGTGCTTTGCTTAGTAAGAAATCCTTTTACTTTTCTCTCCTTTAACCCTTAGATTATAACCCTTTTCACTCCCTGCCGCCTGTTTGAGATCGTGTCAGATGATGCAAATTCCTGTCTATATCTCTCCCAAATGATAAGGGGAGTCGAGGACAATATAGATAGATTGTAGACTGACCAGACCGCAATTTGCTGCATTAATTTTGCTATCTTAGAAGCCTGGTGTTCTTGAAGGAATGAAAGGAGGTCTTCGTTCTGCCTTTCTACTAAAGCTTATCAAAGTGTTCCCACACCCAGGTACATTGATATGTCTTTCCCTAACTGTCAGCACAAAAGTAACATGCTTGCTTCCTGTTAGGACTTGTTGAGTTTTTTTCTGAGATTTTTCCCAAAGAGGGAGTGCTAAGGTTTTTAAAGTGCTATACAAATCACTCACTGTTTTTGACTTTGTATTAAAAATCATCAATCAGCCTAACTTTAGTTTCTGTCAATAAGCTAGTTTCCCTTCATCTTCTAGTCACTGCTTGGTGGCTAGTCAGAAAGGAGCTTCTCTCTCTCCCTCCCTCCCCCTCCTCCCTCCTTTCCTCTTTCCCTCTTCCTACTCCCCCTTCCTCTTTGACTCCCACCCATCCTCCTGTCCTGAGTTAAGCATTTGGGGTCATGGAATGAACTTGTCATTGGTGCCATATTGGTAACAGTTTGCTAATGAAATGACAAAAGTCAAGCTGGCTAGAGCATAGTGGGGTTGAAGGGGAGAGCCTGACCTTAGAAAGACAAACTCCAGTTTCAATTCTGATTCTTACTGTGGGACTCTGGACATAGGGTACAACCTCCACTTAAAAACTAGCAAGAGACTCACCTGTGAGAATGTCCCTTAAGTAGGGAATGTGTAGGTGACAAATGGAAGACAGAGCAATAAAGACTGTGGACATCACCCTGAAGAGTGAATGCTGCATTGGGAGGCATTCAAATTATACTAACAAAGGTCAAAGGCCAAACTGTGCCTGTTCCTGTCACCTCTCACCCCTGCTTTGACACACAGTCTGTCTTAAGTACAACAGCTGCAGCTGGAAACTCTGATCTGAGGCCTGTAGAATTTAGAGGCTGAGGGGCTCACATGACCCAAAGCTTACATTCAGATTCTGTTCTCACTTAGCTAGCCCTGAGAAAATGAACTGCTGTATGAAGCCATAGCTCAGTCTACACATCGCTAACCCGAAAGAACCCCAAATACCACTCATAACACCATGCCGCACAGTGTGGACACAAAGCTATATGGAAATACCTTCCTTCCTATCCCAAAGTAAGATTCCGAATGCAGGGCTATGTAGACCACTATGCATGAGAAAGTCTGCAGGGTCCTTGGGAGCAAAGATACCAAATTACACAACCTGTATACTTGACAAGAAATGAATTTTGTAAGAAATGCAAAATGTATATAACACTATGACCTGCCCCACACTATCTAGTGTTTCAGGTGTCTGGACAGCACTGACCATATGACATGCACCTTCAGATAGCCTGCAACGGTCAAGTCATGGAGCAACCAAACAGCTTCATGGGAGGACTGCCCACAGATCTTAGTGAGGAAAGTCGTACTCTCAAAGTCTGAAAAGTCCCCGCGTGTCCTGCAGTCCCTCTGGCCTGAAAGATACGTGAGCTCTCCGGCCAGCCAGAAGTCAGTGGCCTGGCTCCAGCGCAGAGTGGCTGACAGAGACTTTTGTTCTCATCCCAGATGCTAACGAAAAGTGCAATGGCCTAGCTTACTTGTTTGAACCTTGGCCATGTGTACTGTGGCTTGGCAGGTGCTCAGCATTTGGAGTGTTTTAAATAGCAGGTCAGGCAGGGGCCTTCACGGCCCAGCCTTGTCCTGGAAATTCTTATGACCATTTCCAAGAATAAGAGGAGAAAATAATGCCTGCCTCAATGAGGGTGGAGCTGAGCAGTGGAGCCTTGGCGTTAAGAACTTAAATCTTACCCTGGTACAGGTAAGTCCTTCACCACATCATTTAATTTTCCATTTACAAATGATGGTGATACTGGTAGAGGTTTTCAGAGAGAGTTCCTGGAGGACATTTCACACATAACTCATGGGCATCCTGTAGTGATGAGATGGCTACCTGGTACATGGTATGCCATAGTCAGTGATTTTCTTTGTCGTCAGTGGAGGAACTAAGACTAAATCAACCTGCAGTAGAGATTTGTCCTGAAAACCCAGGAGATAAAACATATGAGCAGTCTTGGAGCTCATTGCTATTATTTAGCTGATGAAGAAAACAAACCTAAATGAATTGGAAGTTATTGTTAAGGCTCACTGGTAAATGATTAGCTGGAGAACATCTCAGAATGTTCTATGTCTCAACCCAAATTGACCACAGCTTGTTTGTTTGGTTTTTTGCTTTTTTTTTTTTTTTTTCAGAAGAACCTGCTTCTTCACAGGTTCATGAAGATCACTTTCTCTGTCATAATGGGCTCCCTAATAACACAGGAACCTGAAAATGAAGTATGGACCCTGGCTAACTCAAGAAGGTTAAGGACATCAATAGTAAAACTCCACAAGTTCTTGCCATTTAGTAAGAGTTCTTCAAACTATGAATGAAATATGAATTAGTAAAACTAAATATAATGCTTTGCCACCTCTTAAGAAGACAGCAGACTGGAATTTGCTGATTGTTCAAGAACAGTACTGGTGGAAGAGCCAGCACGCATGCTCCAGGGTGGGAAGTTGCTGGTCTGGAGTAGATAACAGAGGTATATCCTCTTGTATCTGAGAAAGGGGGGATCAGGTACAATCAGATGCAGTACACTGGGCATACCTAGTGCCTCCCTCGACATCATGACATTCAGTAAACCCATTGAGATCTGTCCACATCTGGCTTGTTAGGAACCTATCATGGGATTGAGATGGGAGGACAAGGCCACCTCACATCTGTTCTCAAGATAGGGGAGGTCTGGGGATAGCATGGGTCATGTCAGGATTGCAGAAGAGAAAGGAGTGGACAGGGTCTGTGGGATAAAGGAGGACTCTGAGACAGCTGGCCTGTGGCTCTATGGGGATATGCTATGGCTATGAGCTCCAGTCCTCATCCCTGTCCTAAGTTCTGGTCTTAGGCTGCCACAGGAAATTTCCATAGTGGAACCAACAACAAAGGTGTCACTGGAGAAGACACTTTGCTCCTTGCCCACCATCTGAGGAGTTCCTCTGCACCTGAAGCTGGCTCTAATCAATGATGTGTCTTGTACTTACCTTCAAACATTTACAAGAACCACAGGCTAACACTCTTAGGGAAAGAAACACCCGAAATACTCCAATACTATGACAGCCTCTTTCTCCAGTTCCGCCTGGAATCCTATTCTTTCCCATTCCATCCCTCAGTGTAAAATGGAATTGGGTTTTGCTGTTGATGCTTTAGTGTATAAGATGGCCTAGCCCCGGAAATATTAGACAATGTTTGTCAGGACCACACAGTCCACAGTAGCTACTGCAAGGCTCAACTCTCAGCCCATGTTCTCTCTTGGGTTGCCTATTTCCCAAACTTGGCTCTCCCTCCTGGCCATCTGCTTGAGGGGCTGCAAAGTGAGGTGTTCTCTGTGGCAGCAGATGGAAGTCAGTCATAGAGTATGAACCAAATGGCACCACACTGGGGGCAGAGATGTTCTCAGACTGAAAATGCTTCCTTTTATGCTACAAGTGACATGAGGAGGGGAAGAAAGCCAAACCATTAGCCGAGCGGCTGTATTTGCTTCTCCAAACACTGAACCCCTCTATCATGCTCACCGTCACCGAGCAAGTGACTCTGTCAGACTATGACTCTGCTAAAGTCAGATCCAAGCTTTCTGCTCCTGGCTTGTCCACAATCTCTTCTGTCCTGCTGTGAAAAATGAAGGAAGGCAGAGGCTTGTGAAAACAGAATCTGCTTGAGAGCCAGATGGTAGGCGCTGAAGGGGAGGCTTGAGATACCCTGGCCAAAGGGAACTTGCCCCCTGCTCTGGGGACCTGCTGCCTGGCACAGGCTGGTTTGGCTTGGAAAGGGACAGAGCTATGATTGTACACATAGAGGACCATCAAAACACCATGAGATCATTACAACCATCCATCACCCTCACTTCCTGCAAGGTCTCTGAGGTGGTGAGCCTAAGGGGCAGCAGCAGAGAGGAGCATGCATGTCACCAAAAGACCATTCTAAGGGCTGGATAGAACTGGCTCTGGGCAAAACATTAAGGTTGGTGGGGAAAGCATCAACTAAAGACCCCTGTACAGCCAGGCATCTGTATATAGGGCCATCCACAGGGTTTCTGTCCTAATTGGGACATCCATCAAAGCCAATAAATGTACCATGGCTTCAGGTACTATCAGATTCCATCCAGGTAAGACTGGAACAAGTCAGCACACTTCCATTTCCTCCTAACTTGTAGATGAAGTCATCCAATCACTGAACTAGGGTCTCGAGTACCAATAGCCAAGGAGGGAAGGAAAACTGGCTATGCTGTTCTTTGAGCACTCAGTGACAGCTGAAAGCCACCTCTAATATGGTGGTCTCCACAAAGTTCAAGAGCCTCTAAGAATTTCTGACATGTACCTTTTTGTAATCCCAAGAGAAGGCAGAAAGGCACAGCTGGAGACTGTTTTAGGAATTTGCCGGCCAGAGTTATCTATCCCCTGAGTAAAGTGCCACACTCTATCTCCTGTCAACCTGAGCTTTGTACTGTTGACTCATGGGCACATCTAAGTGACCCCAAAAAGGGAGGAGACCTAAAGGATTTGTACATCAACCTTGGCTTCGCCCCATCTCCACTCCACACATTTCCCTACCTCACACCCCAAGTAGGAGCCTGGCATTCCATCTTCTTGACCAAAACTTTTCAACTTTTCTCTTGAAGACTTCTTGGGTCTGACCTCCTATTTGAAATCCTTGGTTGTATAGTTGTTTTTTTAAAAAAAACAAACAAACACAAAACTCATTAAGGGCAAAGCATCGAAGCCAGTCTCCTTGCCCTCGCCTACTTCTTTAACCCAAACCTCATCCTGAATGCAAATGCTCTCATGGTTCTCTCCTACTGAGTCTTCTAACCTCATGGCTCTTAATTATATAAGGGTCATCATTTCTTATCTTGATTCTTCAACCTGATCTCTGTTTGTCTTCCTGGTCACTGACAATACTGTCATATGAAACTACCAGGAATAAAATAAAACAGGAATTAAAGTTTGTGACTCCAATAAGCCAGTGAGAATGGAGTTTTCCATGTGTTACCCTGAGTGTGAACCATTACAATCCTCACCCCATGCTGTCAGGGGCTGTCTCAGTGAGAGCTTCTCTGCTCCAATGGAGAATGAAGATCATGAATTCCATCTCTAAATCTTCAATATCTAAATTCTACCATGCCTTTCTGCTCAAGTTATTCCATAAACTAGAAAGTGATTTTTATTTTTAATATATCTAGGGTTACAACTGGACAATGTGCAGAGAGTAAGAGACTTTGGAGCACTCTGCCCTAAATGGGATGTCTTTATCAAACCCCTCCATCAAAGGTCAGTGGTCTATGTGGAAGAGAGGTATAGAAATTGTAAGAGGCAGAGGTGGTGGGTGACTCCAAAGAACCAGCATCATGCACACACAAAAGGACATATAAACACACAGAGAGTGTGACAGCACACAGAAGACCTGCACAGGTCCAAACCAGACAAGATCCTAGCACTAAAAGGGGGAAATAGACATAAAGTCCCATCCGTAACTAAGAAGCTATTTGCAATTGAAGCCTGCTGGAAAAGGGAAAACCAATTTTTCTTTAGTGGAGTGTCCCTGGGTATCAGTTACACTGAGGCAGGCACAATGCTCAGGAGTAGTTGGCCAACACAAAATGGTCTCCATGATTTTTTGTGCATTTTTTGTTTTGTTCTGGTTTGTTTGTTTGTTTTGTTGTCTTATTGGTTTTCTTGTTTATTTAGTTTGTTTGTATTGATTTTTTGTCTTTTGTTTTGAGAGAGAGGGAGAGAGAGAAAAGAGAAAGAGAGAGAGAGAGAGAGAGAAAGAGAGAGAGAATGTGAAATTGGGTGAATAGGGAGGTATGGAGGATGTTAGAGGAATGAGGAAGGGGAAAGAATGTGAGCAAAATGTACTGTATGAAAAAATTATTTTAAAAATTCCTTGGTTACTCTGATACTAAAATTGGATTGAAAAGACTCAACAAAAAGAAAGAAAAAATAAATTTAGGCCAGTCTCTGTGGTGAACATTGATATAAAATTCTCAGCATAGTACTTGTAACCTGAACTGAGCAAAACATTAAAAAAAACACGTGCCATGATCAAATTTAGCTTCAATACAAGGATGAAAATATAGCTCAATACATGTAAAACAATACATTTATAACATCATAAAAACTCAAGAACAGAAAACACGTGACCTCAATAGATGCAGAGAAGACCTCTGACACAATTAAATATCCCTTCATGATAAGAACTCCAAAGAATCAAACAAGAGAAGACTATACCTCAACATAATGAAAGCCACATACAAAAATCTGTAAGTAGTGTTATACTAAAGGGATAAAATATCAAAGCATTTCCACTAACATCAGAAACAAGACAAAGGATTCACATTATTGTTCAATGTAGCACTCGAAGTCTTAGTCCATGCAAGCAGAGAAGAAAGGGAAATATAGCCAATACAAATAGGAAAGGAAGAAGTTAAAGTATACTCATTTGTACATGACATGATCATACACACGAAAGACCTTAAAGGTACCATCAGAAAACATTTATACAAAAAAAAATGATCATTTTTTTACAAAGTAGCAGAATACAAAATCAGTATACACAAATCAGTAGCTTCCTATGGGCCTATATAGCAATAACCAAGTCTCCAAACTAGAAACCATTGAGAAAAATCCCATTCATAACTGCCTTCATAAAGTACTTTGGAATAAACAACAAGAAAGTGAAAGAATTCCACAATAAAACTTTAAAACACTGGAGAAGATTCAATAAGAAGAAAACACTCATGCTCACAAATTAATATTATAGAAATGGCTATATATGTAAGACATTCAATAGATTCCAAGCAGTCCACATCAAAATTCTAATGAAAAAGTTTTCACAGAAATATAAAGAAAAAACACTTAAATCCATATAGAATGGAACTATTCCAAATGCCCAAAGCAATCGTCAGGAAAACTGTTGAGGGAACCATAATGCTAGATTTCAAGTTACACAGAATCACAGTAACAAACTGTGGCTCTGGCACAGAAACAAACAATGTGTAAACCAGATCAATGGAATAGAAGAACCAAATATGAAGCCACCCATCTATTGCCACCTGGATTTTTATACATATACCAAAAACATACTGGAAGGAAGAAAGACTCTTCAACAAATGGTGCTGGAAAAATGGATTGTCATGTATAGAGTGAAACTCTGAAATTACTATAAGGAATTAAAAAAATTATAAGCAAAATGCTTCAAGATCTAGGCATATCTAGGTATGAAGGTTTTCTTTTCTTTTTTGTTTTTAATTTGGTTGGGTGTTTGTTTTTATTTTTGGTTTTTTGTTTTTCATGACAGGGTTACTCTGTGTAGCCCTGGCTGTCCTGGACTCACTTTGTAGACCAGGCCAGCCTCTAACTAGCTGTATCCCAAGTGCTAGGAATTAAGGTGTGTGCCATCTCAGCTGGATTGTTTGTTTGTTTGTTTGTGTGTGTGTTGTGTTTTTCTTTTTTGGTAAGGGTTTTCTGAATGGTCTCTAACAGCACAGGGAACAGAAAGAACTGACAGAGCAGAGACATTTTCAGAAGGTTTAAGAGCTTCTGCAGAGATGAGAATGAATTGAGGGAAGAGACAGCCTAAAGAGCAGGAGAAAAACCTCTGCTACCTACACATCTGATTAGTGTCTAGTATATACAAAGAACTCATAAAAACTAAAAATCAAAGGACAAAAAACCAACACAAACAATGTGCTGGTTTAAATGAGAATGGCTCATATGTCTGAGTGCTTAGTCACCAGTTGATGGACTGTTTGGGAAGGATTAGGAAGTGTGACCTTGTTGGAGGGGGTATGTCATTGTCTTAGCTACGATTTCCATTGCTGTGAAAAGGCACCATGACTGCGACAACTCTTATAAAGAAAAACACTTCATTGCAGCTGGCTTACAGTTTCAGAGGTTCAGTCCATTGTCATTATGGTGAAAACATGGCAGGGTGCAGGATGCTAGAGATGGAGCTGAGAGTTCTACATCTTGATCTGAAAGCAGCCAGGGGCTGGAATTCCATGCTAGGAAGAGCTTGAGCATAGGCGATCTCAAAGGCCACCCCCCACAGTAACACACTCCAACAAAGCCACACCCTCTAATAGTGCCACTTCCTATGGGCCAAGCATTCAGACTCATGAATCTGTGGACAACAAACTGTTTCAAATCACTACATTCACCCTTTTTGGGGATGGACTTTGAGGTTCCAAAAGTCCATATCATGTCCAGTTTCTCTCTCTGTCTGTCTCTGTCTCTGTCTCTGTCTCTGTCTCCTCTCTCTCTCTCTCTCTCTCTCTCTCTCTCTCTCTCCTCTCTTCTCTGCCTACTGCCTGGGAATCAGGATGTTCTTAGCTACTGTTCTATCACCATGTCTGTCTGTTTTCTACCATGATGATCATGATCTAACCCTCTGCAACTAAGCAAGCCCCTAATTAAATGCTTTCCTTTAAGAGTTGCCTTAGCCATGGGGTCTCTTCACAGCACCAGAGCACTGAGACTAATAGTGCTAAGGAAATGCATAGGTAGTTTTCAAAGGTTGAAGTACACATGGCCAATAAATATATAAATGGTGTCTAACATCACTCTATTAGAGAAAAGAAAATTAATACTGTGTCTAGCTCTTACCTCATTCCCATCAAAATGGCAACGAATGCTGATGAGGACGTACAGAAATAAAACTCCTCATTCACTGGTGGGAACGCAAACTTGGGTAGTCACTATGGAAATCAGTATAAATCATCCTCACAAAAACTAAAACTAGAACTACCATATGACCTAACTATGCCACTCCTGGATATCCATCCAAAGGAACACACATACACGGGGAGGGGGAGACAGAAACAGAGAGATAGAAAGAGAGACACCCAGAGAGACAGACACAGAGAGAGATGAGATAGAGAAACAAAGAAACAGAGACAGGAGACAGAGACAGAGAGAGAGAGACAGAGAAAGACAGAGAGAGACAGAGAAAGGGAGCAGAGTTTTTAGCCATAAGAAATCATGTCATTTGCTGGGAAATGAATGCAACTGGAGATCATAATGTTAAGTGACATAAGTCAGGCTCTGAAAGACAAACATCACACATGCTTTCACTCATTTATGGGTCCCAGATTTATTTTATAGAGACATAAAATCTTTTGTGTATCTATGTCGTGAGAGTAGAAGTGAAACTGTCTCAAGGAATGAAGAAGATCAGCAGGGGTGGTATGGAGAGAAAAGGAAGAATATAGCAGCTGAATATGGTCAAAATACATGACGTACTTGCATGGAATGTCTTTAATGAAACACAATGTACAATGAATGCATGCCTACTATCTATATTATAATACAGTAAATATTAATTAATTTATTAGTTTATTCTCAGCAACCAGCACAGAACCTACTACTTGAACAGTTACTTTCTTATCACTGCCTTATCAAAGGCTTCACCTCCTTTGGTGAAGTCTAAATCTGCTGACCTTGGAGTCTATGTATGGTGCTCTACATTCCACAGTAGATACTTTTGGGCTTTCAGTGTGTTTGAACTTCAGCACTAGCTTGAGAAACAGACAATAATTACAATAAAATGAGACTATCCAAATAATACTTTAGCATTCATCAAATGACAAATTGTCCTGAGTGTTCCTTTGTTTATGTTCCTTTGCCTGGTTGGCTAAGGACTGTTATCTGTCCATTCTACAGGAGGAAAAGGATGGGGAATTGGACTGAAGTTCCCTTGCTCCCAAATCCTCAGGAATCAAGTCTAGATCCAGCAGCTTTTACTAGTTATTACCACCCTAGTCTAAAGATGAAGAAATTGAGGCTTAGAAAATTTAGAGGGTGTCTCAGGGTCGTATAGCTAGTAAGTAGCTAAGCCTACCCTCTCTATTCAATGACCAACTACCACTCCCTTTATCAGGTGGGCCTGACCATGGTTCAGGGTAGCTGGGGTTGAGGGAGCCTGACCTATGGGGAGCAGAGTCCTAAGATCAGAAGATCCCAAGCAAACTTGCCAGAATATAAAGCATGCTCTGTGCCACCAGCCCTCTGGAAATTTATGCAGGCCAGAGAAATCCTGGGCTCTGCCTGCATCATTTTTGCAGTTGGAAAGACATGTGGTCACAGTATTTATAAGGAACAGACTGCCCACTTTTCTCTGGCCAGTTTGAGTAGTTAAACTTCCATGGGATACCACTGCCCAGGAGAATTCCAGATTAAACAGAGGAAAGCCAGTCTGGGAACAGACACATGCAGAAGCAGGGTATACTGCCTTTGTACAGTTCCACACAATTCCAGGAAAGCTCTGCACAGAGGCCAAGAGAAGAGGATTAACAATGGGTGAGAAAAATCCAGGCTGAGCTCTGGTCTCCCCACTCAGGCTGCTGGGCAGTTTGGGATGTCTTTAGCTTGATTCTGAAGACATCAGAGGAAACCCATGAGGGTTAGGGCAGCTCACTCTTGAACCTTGACTACTGGAATGAAGATAAGTGCAAAATATTTCAATTAAGTGACCCTCAGTTTCTCTCAGCATAAATAAGACCTATCTCTCAAAGACTTTCATAAACTCAGCATGATATAAATGTACATGCCCTATACTGGTCTCTCTATCACTTTCCTTCTCCCTAAGAGAGATCCTTCTCTTCTGTATGATTCTTTGAGAAAAATCTAGCCCTGATTCTAAATGATGCATCTCCTCAGCCTCTATTCACGAATGCTCTAGAGAGTAAGGAGGGCATGCACAGGCTGGACTGCCAGCTGTCTTAGTGGATACTAATTTGAGGAAATGTACCAGAGTTCTCACTCCAGGTCACATCCTGCCTTAACCCAGACATAAACGGGTGTGACAAGATGCCAGATGAAAAGCTACTTCTGAATTGCAGCCACTGGCTTCCTGCTTAAAGCAAATACATACAAGCCAAACCAGCCAGACACATTGGAGCATCTTGAAGAAAGTGTTCAGCCCTCTAGCGGGACCCGGCCCCGTTATGAGTGAAACAGACCTCCTGGCTGTATGGCTCCAGATTTCAACTCTTCCCATGTTCCTCTCCAGGCTTCCTGAGATTCTAACCACACAGTGACAGCCATAGCATCTAGGCAAGAAGGGAAATGGGCGAGGCTGCTTGAAGAATTATATAAGCCTCCATTTTTTAATCGGGAGTGGGTATTTTGGGAAAGAACTGGCTGGATGAGTTGTTTAGCAGTCTTTCTGGATAGCCTGTGGGAAGTTGAAAAACAGTTTCCTCTCTGGGTCTTTGGGAAGCTTTTCTGACACCACCAACTAGAAATGAAGATACCCAGGCCTGGTTGGACCAACAGAGGAAAGAATCCTACAACAGAACAATGTGTACTGAGGTGAATCCTTCCTGAATTCTGATCAGGCTCCTGAATGCATGCCAGGAGGAAAGATGTTTGTAAACCATTCCCCATCTGGCTCTCCATAGAAAAATCCTTTCATTAGCCTTCATGTTTCCATCCAAGAGACAAAACTGATCAAGAGTGACAAAGGCCTGGTTTCCACTTTCTTTTCCCATGTTAGACATTACTAACCAATCACAGATCTCGTATTCTGTGAATCCCACATTGAATTCTTTATACAAGACTCCCTGAAACCACCAACAATGGTCAGTGGGAGATGATCTCTTCATGCTCTCTTCAATCACTAGCAAACAGCATACTAGCTTCTGTTTGCATTGTGAGGTTAACCTACTGAGCTCTGAATATTCTAATATGGCCAAGGGCTCTCTGTAGCTTAGTATGCAAGGATTCTGTTTAGCTGAAGAATGGAACATTCATATCTGGTCAGAACAAATCACAAGCACTTTAAACTCTAGAGCAAACGATAGTGCCTGCACTAAACATGCCCACGATCATCCTGCTCTTCTAGGAGTCCACGATAAGTTTGCCTTTCTCAGCCTTCTTTGAAGTTAGATGTGGTACTGTGTTTTGATCTGGCCAATAATATGTGAGCAGAAGCAGCATGTATCATATGCAGAAGTATCCTCTCTACCCTGGTGATCGAGGGAGCACATGCTAAGATGTATTTCTGGCCAGTAAGTGTGATGGGTATTTCCTCATTAATTTCCATGTTGAGCATGATCATAAACGTGAAATAAGGCTTGTTTTGTGTTGGGTTACTGAGAGCTGGGGATTGTTTATCCCTGTATCATTGCTTTGCTAAACCTGACTCCTACAAAATGTCTACAACCAGCCATTCTATCAACAGCCTTCTGCAAAGGGGAAACATGTTACTGTTCACATTCTATAAATAACATTCATGTATAAATAAATAATGTATACAAATTATATCTAAACAGTGCCTAAAAAGTAAAGTAATTAGCTAGCCAGCTAATCATAAAACAAGATTTATATGTGGTAGTTATGTAATTTTCACAAGAGATTCGACATATTGGCAAGGTCTCACTGAAGAGTAAAGGCTGACTCAACATCAAAATCATTTCTATGATAAGCAAATACAACCATTTAAAAATAAAGCCATAATTTACCACTGGAGCCTCCTAAATTAAGGATCACACTTTTTGCAAACAGTCACCCAAATTCCAAGATCCCGCCACACCCTACCCCTGAATGTTCCTGTCATCCTCTCTATCCCAACTCACACCTTATTTATGGAAATCTTTTCTTCTGTAAGCAGTGTGCACTTATTTAAACCACTCCCTCCAGTCCTATTCTCTCAAATAACAAGATAGTACACATTCCAGGACAGTCTGCCCAATAGACTTCCATAGCCCCTTCCAAGTATATATAATAATTATTATTATTTCGGTCAATGCTATAATTTTAAATGCTTCCAACACAATGGCTTTCCATGTCTACTTCCACATAAATAGCCTCATTGCAAACACTTTACTGTAAGCCAACTTCATTATTTTCCACAAGCAGGCAGAGTACTTAGTATATGCATAAAAACATAATAGATTTCTCTGCCTTTTCATCATGCATATAAATATGTCAACAATGAACTAGTGAGAGGAAACTACCTCTTTGACTCTGTCTTGGAGGGAAACGAGCAGCCAGTTCTTAGTCACAGGGACCAACTGCTTACCTGGAAACATACACATTGCTGACTTTTGGGTTGCACATGCACAGAAATGAAGTTCCTCACCTAACTCCATCACTCTCCACCACTACAATGGCCTGGTCTGAGGCTCATCTACTCCTAACACACATGCATTCAAGAGGAGGGTTCAAATCCAACTAGAGAGGAAGGCTAGGATGCTGGAAGAACAAGAGCATCCCTATTTCAGAGGGAGCTTTAAAAGCTCTCAAAGAAGAAACTTGTGAGAGCTGGGGAAATCAGAGAAGGCTTCCAAGAGGAGGAGATGCAGCTTTACCTGGGCCAGGAAAGGTAGCTTGTATTAGTAGGACTCATGAATAGGACTGGCCATGTGGAGCCACCAGGGTCCAGACTGGAGGAAAGAGGCATACACATAGAGCTAGCTCAGCCTTAAGGAGATCATCTCTGACTTTGTGGCACAAAACCCCTGCAAAGGGTCTGCTGGAGAAAGTCAGTGTCTCTCAACTCACTTGGATTTTAAGCATAAATTCCAGTGTGGGGGAGTGTTGGAAAGAGGGCACCGCGATGGAGTCATCCCAGGAAAAGTATTTATTCTCGCCTTTCCCCGGCCAAGGAAAGTTTCTGCTCTGGAAAAAGCACCTCACCATGCACCAAGCTGTATGGTGAAAGCTAAAATAGAAATAAAGAAGAAGTTCTGACGGCCTCTAATCCTACCTTTAACTCTCCTGCTCCCAGGGCAGAAGACATAGGACTACTGCCCTTCCTGGTTTCCAAACAATACCCTGCTTTTTAAAAAATGGTGTTTGGTTCTCTTTATTTAAAAGGATCTGTTTGAACTCTTTAGCTGGAGGATTTCTATCCCAACTTTACATTTTTTTTAAACTAAGAGACAACAGAGAAGGTAGTCATGAGGAGAGGACTGAAGGAGGAGGGAGGGAGGGACACAGAGGAGGGGAAGGAGGGAGAGATGAAGTTAGAAGGGGCAGGGAAGGATGGGGTGAGGGAAGTAACCTTGTTTCCTCCTCACAGCCAAGCTATCTGGAATCCACTCTCCATCTCATTTTTATAAGTAAACATTTTGAAACAAGTCATGGTCTGCTTTTGTAGCTATACACTCTCAAAGGGCGGGGGTCACAGTCACTGACTGTACCTACTAAGGAGGACACGCCAAACCAGAAGCAGATGTCAGAAATCTGTTCTGCTGGTACAGGGGCCTCAGTCTACAGAGAAGGCTCCCCAGTGGAGACCAACCTGGATGCCTCCTGAGATGGCTTCATTGTCAACTTGATTGGATTGGACTCCCTGGGGCTGTGTAGCTCAGAGTGTACCTGTGAGGGTTTTTCTAGAGAGGTTTAAAGGAAGAAGAATGATCTACCCCTGTCTCCACAGCACCATTCCCTGAGCTGCAGTTCTGGGCTGAATAAGAAGGGATAAGGGGAAAGTGAGGTGAGTGTCAATATCCATGCCTCTCTGCTTCCTGACTGTGCATGCTTGCTGCCTCCGCTCCCAGCCCTGCCTCCCTCTCCGTGATGGGTGGTATCCCTTCGTAAAGCATGAACAAAGTCAATGTGCATTCCATGAGTTACTTTTGCTCTGTATTTTGTCACAGCAATCAGAAGGGTAACTGACACCTCCTGCTCCCCACAGCTCACGGAGTCGCTGAACACCTCTGTCCGTGTTCACGAAAGTGCAGGAGAGCACAGCGTACTGCTTCAGTCCAGGCCTAGATCAAAATTGTTAACTCTATCACTCAAAGCTACCTTTTAGAAAATGAAGCAAAAAAGAAAAAAATAAAAGGTGGCCATGGTGGGGGCAGGGGGTAGAAAAAAACTTCTTCTGACATTAAAAACCATAATACCATCTCCAAAATCTGGAAACAAGAATAAACTCAGCAATGAATCTCATTCACAGTCTCAACCAATATCAGAATACACATCCTTGAGGAAACAAAGAATCAGAGATCAAGTCACAAACAGTAGCTTTTATATCATAGAGGGGAGGGACCACCTCAAGGTGGCAAGCAAATGAAAATGTAACACGGAATTTAGCTCTGCCCTGAGAGGAAAAGGCAATTTTGAACTTTGAGGAAAATACAGATTTCAAGTTTGGAGTTCCCAAAAGTCATGCATCCTGCCTCCCACCGATGTGTACTGTGAGGCTAAGATATCGCATCTGCACATGCCCAGAGCACATCTATCCTTAAAGAGCCACCTGAAGACCCTGAGAGGGAATGGCACCTGCTAAGGCAACTGCATGTTCTTCTGAGAAGCCTGGGGAGAAGAAAGCAGACAGAGGAGGTCTCTAGGAGGCGGTGGAGTGGAGCTCGGACCCAGGGAACAATAGGAGACTATCAGGGAAACCTGGAACTTAGAGAGAGTCTTCTGAGACAAAGGAGTCTGGCTAGTGGACCATCCCAGCTGTAGCAGACAAAGATCTGCAGGAGACCAGGTTTAGCTGAGGACAGCAGCTAGTCTGCGAGTTATACCCAATAACAAGCCAGTGAGTCTGGACTTTATGCTGAGATGGTATAAGGAGTTGGCTCAGCTTTGACCAATAAACCTTGGCTGTTGGCAGCTCTGAAGCTGAAGTTGGAAAGAGGCCAGGTAATGGAAGGGGCTCTCCTGTCCCTATGAAGCCCAGACTCTAAGGGGTTTGAAACCAACCAAATGCACTGCTCATAGGTTCCCTTTATTTCCAAGGGACAGATGCATGAATAGAAACAAAACTAACCATTCTCTGAGGAAGGGAAAAGGCTGTAGTGCTGGTGGAGCCTGTCCATTGTAATTCAGTGTGACTCTGGGGTAGAGATGTTCCTGCTCAGCACAAATCTTGAGGAGCCTTGATTGTCACTCAAGATCACCCCCCCCCCCACTCCCCTGCCAATCCCTCTTCCAACACAGTATCTGAACCTTTCAAGATACAGCACTGCGGTCATTGCTTGGCCTCTGCTGTGTTTATGAACGCTTTCATTCCAGCATTTTCCCAGCCTAATAAATTAGGCCTAATGAGTTGCTTTCCTGCTGCATTAAAAAGGACATGACTGCATGTTTTTCATAAACATGTTTAACCGTAAATCTGCTTCGTCTGATCAGTGAGCCAATTCTGCCTGCAGAAAAATATGAGATTCTTCCAACAGAGCTTAAAATATCAAATGTCCCTGCAAGTGACAGTAATAAGAGCAATGACAAAAGCCACTCCCCTTTGCTAATGATGATAATTTGCCTCATGCTTTGCAACCTGTTGCTTTAGCCCATGTCCCCACAGCAAGTCCACATTCAGGTGACACTAAGTCTGCTCTACAGGTGAGAGGCCTGAGCTTCAGCCAGGATGAGGGACCGTGCAGTTGACTGACAACATCTTAGTCTCAAGATTATCTCCAAACTCCCTGCTCTTGCACACCAGCTTGTAATACAAATAGGAGACTCTGCTGACTAATTTTAGTGGTCATATTTATTGGATTGAAAAATGCTTAAAGCATTAATGAGTATATCTGGGTATATTTGAATATATCTGTGAGGACATTTCCATACAGAATTAACTGAGGAGGGAAGATCCACCCTGAATGTGGCTAGTACCATCCCATGGGCTACGAATCCTGCTAAATAAAATGCAGATGTAGAAAATAACCAGTTGAGCATAGATATTCTCTTCTCTCTGCTTCCTGGACCACAGAAATGTGGGTGAGCAGCATCTGCAAGCTCCTGCTACCATGCCTTAGCCAGTATGATGGACTTAACTCCTCAAAACTTGAGCTAAAATAAATCCTTATTCACTTAAGTTGTTCCTTGCTAGGAATATGGTTACATGGGTGAGAACAGTAACTCATACAGGAAAGAGTTAAGAGGAATCTACAAACAGAACCTCCAAGCCTCGGTTTGAAACTAGCCTCAGGTGAACACGGGGAGAAAGCATGTAAGTAGTTTCCAGACGCTGTGCTATGCAGGGAATCAGGACACTGAGGAACACTCTCCTCATGCTGGATTTGCCAAGATGACTACCAAAAACGAAGGTTAGAGCTGCCGTTGGACTCACAGTGAAAAGTGTACTGTTGTGAGCCTGACCACAGGATACAGGGTACTAGGCACTGAACACTTCTGGCCAAATTATGCCAGAGAAATCTAGGTGTTTGTGGGCCATGTTTGGGCTCGCGGCCTCAGTCTTCAGAGTCATCAGTAACTTGACCCTATTCAAAGACCCTGCCCCAGCTTAGCCCTCCAGGGCTGTGGACTAAGATTCCTGTAGTGTACCAGTCACATTGAGCAAGTCCCACCTTCCTAAAGAATGAGAACTCTGATAGGCTGCAAGCTCTATGATGGACGCAGATGGGTTTCACTCAGGGTTAGGCAGTTGCTCATCCTCCAAAGCCAGATTCTATGTTTTCTTTCTTGATTTCCCCAAATGTCACACCAGGAGGGCTCCTAACCCACCTGACACAGATTTCTATTATAGGATTCTTCTCATTGAATTGTATCTGTTTCCTGTCCCACTTTTTACTAGACATAAGCAAGTTAAGAGAAAAGGTCTTATGCTAAGATTGTGACTCCCACTACAAGGCCTGTGATGTGATTGTATTTTAAACAGGTTTAGTTGATGCTCGGTGGATAGTGAGTGAATGTACAGAAGGTTGAACAGGCAAAAAGATGGGTGAGCATACTTGAATATACAGTTAGATGGATGACCAAACAAATGGGAGGAATTATGATGGGTGGATGAATGGAAAGAAGGAAGGAAGGAAGAAGAAAGGAAGGGAGAAAGGGGATTATGGAGGGAGGTAAAAAGGGAGGTCGGGGGAAGAAAATTTGGTTAGTAGAGAGATTTGTGGGTGGTTAGATGGACAAAGAGCAGACAAGATCTCCAGAAGCCAAGTCACTGAGTCATTTTAAGCATAAGTTTTAAAGGCTGAGATGACTCAAGAAAACGAATTGGCAGTCGTTTTTCAACTCAAAGCTAATCTTACCCAAATCAAGATGGAAAATAATTTTAAGCTATTTTATTTAAGCTATATTATTTGCTTCAGTCGTCTTATTAAGGTTGGTCTCAACAATGTCACAGTGTTGTATATCATATGACTATTAAAAAATGAGAGAGTATAGCTCAGCTTTTCTAGAATATTCAATGCTAAAGTTTGATCCAACCTCCTTCCCCTCCAAAAAAAATGAAGAAGAGAAAAGTGAAAACAGTCCATCCATTTGTAGAGCACAAAGTTCTCTGGACCCCTACCCAGATCCTCAGCACGTGGACTGAGGGCAGTCATATAAACTAACACATTGATTTCCCCACAAAAATTCCATAAGGAACTTCAGTCTGGATAGGCAATGGGTCATTGGGTTCCCTTCTAATTGACTGAAGACATATTCAGCAGTAACAGTCTTCCTCAGAGTGATTCAAATGCTGACTATATGACAATGAATATTTCACCCATGAAGTTAAATACCATCTTTTGGGATTTTCAATGGTCACATATTATTATACTCAGCAGAGGCAGAATAATGGATTCAACCTTTCTCCTACTGCTGGGTGTTTGGGAATTTCCAAGTGTTTGTTATTATGATCACCATTTGATTAAAATATGTTGTAGATGAAACTTTGTGTTCTTCCCTGAGAACTTCTAAAACTTGACATCCAAGGGTCTGGAGAGATGGCTCAGCAGTTAAGAACACTTGCTGCTCTTACAGAGGACCTGAGTTTGGTCCCCAGCACCCACACAGGTGGCTCACTACTTCCTGTAACTTTTGCTCAGGGGATCTGAGACCCTCTTCTGGCCTTGTCACTTGCACACACACACACACACACACACACACACACACATTTTTGCATAATTAAAAATAAATATTTTTTAAATGCATTGGATACACTTAAAAATAAAATTAAAGTCTAAGAAGTGACCCTGCTGCCTTGCTAGCATGCCCATTTACAAAATTTCTCACTATCATTATATTACTTGTTTAAGTCCCCATGCCTGGCTACAGGTGAGACACTGAAAACACCTCACTACTTGTCCCTGCATCTTTCTTCAATAGCATTCACATCTATCACTGACATCTCGTTCTATTTCTCCGCATTTTGAAGAATGGCTTATGTTGGCAATCAAGTGCATCAGCTACAGTTTTCAGGAAGTTGGTTCTCACCTCTAGCATGCATCTCTAACTTGTTGTGAATCGTCCAGCTCTGTTGCTGACCTCCTCATGGAAGCCTTCTTGTACTTCCTTTCATTTCAGTCTAACGGCTCTTCATTTACAGATCTGGCTTTCTTTAATACAGACTCCATAACAAATACGTTCAAAACCTCTCTCCTGTGCCCTGTGGTGATTCTGTTATGTTGTTTCTTTGTCTGTTCAATGCTCACTATGGCTAGCTTTCCTGTTGCATAACATGCACATGGCTCAGGGCTTGGTTTTGAAGTTTCTGATTTCTTACTCTTGGGTGATACCACTCTAATCACAACTTGGTTTTCATCGCCATGGTGTAGACAAATACTCCTCCCCATTGCTGGCTCTGTACATGCTGTTAGAATTCTGCCTATAGACCTTAAGTGGGGTGAGAGGCTGATTTTGATCAACAACCTGATTGGATTAAGGGACACCTAGGGCGCTAGTGAAGCACAGTTGTAAATGTGCTATTAAGGTGTTTCCAGAGAGGATTTCATTGGAGGAGAAAGACGACCCTGAGTGTAGGTGACATCATCCTATGAGCTGGGGTCACAGAAATCCATGCAAAAAAAGACATGCACGCTAGAGGCTACAGTTGGGATTGGGAACATTACAGCCATTCAATGGCCTAGGCTCTTTAACATAACCTCTAAGTGAGGGCTTAGCAACCCCAAACACAAATCACATAGCTTTCATGATGCCAGTGCAATGAACATAGTTTCAGGTGTGTCTAACTGGAGTGTGCAGATCACACACACCTAGAGATAGCTGTTAATAGGGCCTAAAACAAAATCACAAACTTACTTAAAACTAAGTTTGAGGGGGCTTTAAAACTTGACTGTGTGATTCTCAAGCATAAGCATTGAAGATGCTATTATGTCACAATATCAAGTTACTGGACATGCCTAAAGGGCCTTATCCTATCTTGAAAGTAGCCCTTCAAAACATGTATATGGATTTGCTCAGGCAGTTTTTAAGAAGAGGGGGGCTGAATGTGAATTGGTATGAAATGTGATTAGAATGTTCTTTCTAAAATATTATTTCAAAATTGCCATGATAACAATGATACAAAGTAGGACCATAAAGAGTTAGACCTTGTGGGCCCCACTTTGCACTTCCTCTGAAGGAACTAAGGATCTACTGTAATGTAATTCTGGAGGGAAGAGTCTGCTGCCCACTCTGGAGATTTGGGGGGGGAGTTCTTTTTTTTTTTCTTTTCTTTTTTTTGAGTCAGAGACTATGTAGCCCAGGCTGGCCTCAAACTCAGGATCCTTGTGCTTTAACCCTCTGAATGTTAAAAATTATAAGTGTGTCTCACAACACTCAGTTTAAGATTAGTCTTAACAGTGCATGGTTTGTTTTTTTTTAAAATACTTCCTAGGATTTACTTCCTGGAAATGGGCAGACATCACTTGAAAAGAAGAGTAGTAATGAATAAATGACCAAACAGAACCCAGCTGTGCAAGACATTGGTCCCATGACTCTGAAAGTTAGCCATAAATTTCTTCTAGGGCTTATGGTCTATCTTAGAAATCAGCTCCAAAGAGCTTCCAGACACCCCCAAAGCAGTTGTCCAAGAGAGCAGTCACATTGCATTTTACCCCTGCCTTCTCCTCTGTCCTCAGAGTCACATACAGGCAAAAGACGGAGTTCCAGAAATATCTGGTGACCAAATGATCAAATGTACTCCTTCTTCCTCTTTCTTAGAAGAAAGTTGTTCTCTTGGGTCATCCCCTACTACAGGGGGAGCTTTGGTCCTCTGAGCATGCACAACGCTTCTCTCCAGGGAATATATTCCAAAACCAGGACTCTTGAACCCCTATAGACATGGTCTCTGAGTTCTACAATTCAAGAACTGTGTGGCCTGGCAGGGTGAATATGTCACCACGAAGGAAATGCTGCTCATGTTCCACTACCCACAGTGCATTAGTGAATATATTAGAGTAGTCAAGGTCAAATGTCTAGGAGCATCTAACAAATGTTGAGAGTATAACCATTAGTAGGTAAAGAAAGAACAATCGACATGTGGCCAGCCAGGAAAGCCAAATTAGTAATTAAGAGACCTTGCCTCAAAAAATAAAGTGGAGAGCAACTAAGGGTGACACCTGACATTAACCTCTGATGTTTACATGTATGTCACATGCACTTGCACACATATGTGCACGTACATGTACACACACACAGAGACAGCAACAATTTGGTATTTTCTTTTATTACTGTTAAGTGGGCTTAATTGAATAATGGATCCGTGGCTCAGAATCAGTCCCATGTTAAAAAGTAGGAAAGGTGGCCTATGATGACACAAGCAATTTTCCTTTATGTGAAAAATCAAACCAAGACATCAGTGAGTGAAATATGAAATGGAGAGGTAAGCTGCTTCCCACTAAGCCCACCCTCAGAGATAAACTTCATGGTGGCAGTTTGGGTTTTATTCAAATTACATTTTTGTTTGTATATCATTTGTAAATTTGTTTTAGAGTTAAGAGTATATAAGAAGTATAAGCTGAAGGATCTGTACCTAGTCTTATGTTTACACACATTTAAATAATATAATAAGAAAGGTAGCTTAAGTCAATACTGGGCATCCTCAGGAATGTTTTCCCTTATAAAGAGGCTGTATGCTACAGGAGTAAGAGCAACACTGGTCCTGAGCCTGATAAACCACAGCTTAACCACCGAGGCAAAGGCAGCAGCTGGCCAGCAAACACACTCTCCAAACCTTTAACTGGTGCTGGGCATGGCTGGGCACGGGAAGAACCTGCCTTGGTGGGTGATTTTAACCTGAAAAGAAGGTTTGCTTGTTCGTAAGTCCTCTTTGTAAATATTGTCCCGGGCTGGGCAGGAAGGGGCAGGTTTTCAAAACACCCATAATCATCTTCTTCTGTGTGTTCCTTCTGCCTTGGATCTGGCTTCCAGAATGCAAACCACCCCTAGCAGCTTTGCCAGGCAGCAAGCAAGGCAGACCAGCCTTCTCCGGGGCTGATGGGATCTCTGATTTTATCAGTGTTCAAAGCCTGTTCTTTGGGCTGTTTGGGGATAAATCTGCCTCTCCTACTTTTCATGTGGTATGGGAGCTAAGAAGAGGAAAGGTGTGGATACAGGAATTGAAGCCTTTGTGCAGGCAAACTCATAAGGGGAAGCATGCAGAACCAGAGCTGCCACCATGGCTCTGCATATATAGCCAGACAAGCTTTCTTTGGGGACAAGCAGAGCTATAGCCAGAGAGCTTGTCCCCAGCCTTGGCTCCTCCTAAATCAGAGAGGCACTGATGCTCTTCCAACAAGGATGAACGTAACAACCAACCAGTTGCTTTTGCTTGTTCCTGGATTCAGGTATCAAGGTGAGAATTCTGTACCAGTTTGTTATCAATTGGAGGGAAGATCTTGGCTTCATCATTAAAGGGAAGCATCTACTCTAACATCAGAGTCTTTCCCAGGGGGTTTAAATATTTACCTGATGTGAAAAAAGGGAGGAGGATACAGGAATACATTGGGAAAGATAAGTATAATTCAAGCAAGCCTGATCCTGCCTGGGAATTAGCCTTAGGATAGTTAGAAAAAAATTGGCAAAGAAACCTGGTGTCCTTAGCCTCCTGTCAGAGCTGGAAGGAACCCAGAGATAATGTAGCACAAGTTGTTCTTTCATTGTTTGGGGACAGGCTCATAAAAGCCACCTATCCCAGTTCACACAAGCACTTGGTATTGAAGTTGACTCGTACTCCAGAACGCTTTCCTGAGAACCACAATTACATCTTCCAAACAAGGAGGCACAGTTTCAGTCATTCCTTAGCTAAGCAGCAATATCATTTACAATGATGGTCCTGAGAAGGCACTGGCTTCTTCAGGAAGATGCAAGACAAGAAGATTAGAATGTTTTAGACCCCAAAAGGGATCTTAAGAACTGGTGAGATAGCTTAGTGAGTAAGGTATGCATACCTGACAACTTGAGTTCAATCCAAGGCACACATGTAATTATGTAATCGACTCTACAAAGTTGTTCTCTGACCCCAACACATAGCCAACACAATGCAATAATAACAAAATATTGTAAAAAAAAAAAAAAAAAAAAAGGACTCTTAAGGTCCAACTAATTCCAGGTAGGATCTCTGGGACTCAGAGATATAGTTACTTATCCACAACAGAAAAATGAGTCAGAAGCAGAGAGAAGACCTTTGGACAGAGTCCAAGGGAGTCCTGAGATTAGACAGCACACCTCCTGTATCCCACAGATTAGCTGTCAGTCAAGCTCATAGCCTGATTGAAAATCAGAACAAAGTGATGAATGCAAGGGCTTATCCAGTGTTCTGGTAGCTACCACCATCACCAATACCACCACCACCATCATTGTGGTTATTTGAATAAGAATAGCCCATAGGCTTATATATTATCTCTTCACAGCAATAGAACAATAACTAAGGCAGAAGATTGCACCAACAGTCTAGTATTGCTGTGATAGACCTTATCATGCTTTTGTTTGAAGGACTATGGAAGACTTTGGGACTACAAATAGTTGAATACTAAGTGGAGTTTAATGGGCCATTGTAGTAGAATGACAGAAGACAGTAGTGAAAGTGATGTAAATTATAAGGGCCCAACTCAAGAGGAGTCAGAAGGGAAGAATATTAGTAAGTGGTGTGGAGACCATTCTTGTGATATTTTGACAAAGAATGTGGGTGCTTTTGCTTTTGTTCTAAAAATCTGCCTGAGGCTAAATTAAAGAGTTTTGGATTAGTTGCATTGGCAGAGGAGACTTTAAGACAGCCTAGTATTGACTTTGTTGTGTGGTTTCTAGTAATCCCTCTTCTGCAGCTCTATATGAAATTGAGCAAGCTGGACAAAGAGGAATACAAAATGTACAGTTTGAGGAGAAAAGGAGCACCATGAAGTGAAATGGAGCCAACTCCTGTGCTCAAGGAGATAAAAGGTTTAAAGAAAAGCCTGATGCTAAGTGTAATAAAGGGAGTGGTGACCTCAGTACAAGACCCCACCCAGCTGAGCTTCCAACTTGTGGAAAGAATTTGAAGAAAAGCTTAAGCAGTGAAGGAAACCATCAACAACAAAAAAGCTGATGCAAATGTAATTGAACGAAGGGGTCAAGTTCCAGCTCCATTAAGCAGCAAAACTTGGCAGCTTTGGCCACATGGTTCTGGCTTTTAGAGTCAAGGATACAAGAAAGGAGTTGTAGAATCTCCCTCTGTGACTAAGAAAAGCTGCTGAGGCCAGGCATGTATCAGGGATGTCCCTGCACAGAGGCCCAGAGAGGCCACTGAATAAATCTGTGGAGGTGAACACTGGATTGCACTGGAGACCCCAGGATGTTGGAGATGCCGGAGTCATGATACCTGCCAAAGCTGGGTGAGCTTTGAGATTTCAGAAGCAAGGCCTAGTCCTCCCTCTCCCAACCCCACCCTGCCTGCTGCCCATAGATCAGGAGGTAATCTCTCAGCTACTGCCCCAGTGCCATCCCTTCTGCTTCCTTCCGTGACTACCACTCTAAAACTAGTTGTAAACAAGCTGCAGTTTAAATGTTTTCTCTCATAAGTTGTCTTGTTCATGGTGTCTCTTCACAGTGATAGAACAGTAACTAAGACAATCACTATCACCACAACTATAGCCAGGCCATCATCATTACCACCGCTATGTATCACCACCATATCATCTCCATCATTCCTATTACCACTACCATCACCACCATCACCATGATCCCCATCACACCACACCGTTATCACCATCACCATGATCACCACCACCATCACCTGTGTCTCAATTCAGGACACTTTACATTGAAATAATTGTCTTCTTTAATGGTTCCCTTGCTTTGATATTTAAATAAGTCTGGGAGTTAAACCTTGGTTTGGCCTTTCCTAACCCAAAACCTACATCTCTAAGTTCAAACTGAACAAAATACATTCCATATATCTGCTAAGTAGATAGTAGCACCCCTAGTTGCTCCTTTGATGACCATCTCAAGGTACCCAAAGCCATGTCACATATGCATACTCATTCTGTACAATAGCACAATCCTCTGGCCTCCATGTGCAAAGATGGACAGATCTAGGCACCTGTGGCCCCAAGAAAAGTTCTATACACACTTGAGGAGATGATTAGGTGATAAAGTCTGCTCTGTATCATCATCTGTGGCGACTCCTCACCTCTTTATTCAGCAGAGAAAGTCAGAGCCATTTCTGACCTCTAACTGATAATGTGTAGACTGGGCAGTGAAGAAAGGAACAGTTACAATCAAGTTGGGAACTCGCTCTCTTACTTTGAGCCCTGGAAGGCATCAACAGAGAACAGCAGTTCTGAGAAGCCAATCTGCAGAAGACCTGTACCCCATGCACACTCCAAGGGGTTCATCCCTGGGACAGTGCCTTCATAGGGGTTCGCAGGGGTGCAAGCACAGATCATCTCCTCTCTTGAAGTGCTTCTGCCCTACGAAGAGCAGTCGGGAGCCCTTCTGCTGCTCTCTTCATCCAGAAACACAGCCATCATGTTGGAATGAGCAAGCCACTCAGTGAGTCACTTCTTCAACTCTAGCAAGGGCTGGCTCCAGCTCCAGCTCTAGCACTCTATGTATTTCCTCCTTTTACTACAAGTGACCAAATAGGTTGTGACAATGACTGCTCCCTATTGAACAGGAATGTCATCTCTCATTGATGCTGGCTCAGGCCTTTTGTACAGTTGACAAACCCCAGCAGCTATACCACAGACTGAATGCTGAAGTCCCTCCAGGACACATACTTCCTATGGGAAGTAACTAGGCCATGCACGTGGAGCCCTCATAAAAGAGATTAACACTCTCACACAGAGACTCTGGGTAGATACATTCTCTCTCTCTTCTGTCATATAAAAAAATTTAGCCAGAGGATGGTTATTTATAAGCCAGAGATGGCCCTCATCAGAGGTCCCATGCTGCCATCCTGTCCTCAGACTTCCACCCTCCAGAAGTATAGGAAGACAACTTCATTTATAACCCACCCAGTACTTTATTATAGCAGACCAAAGTGCTAGAGACAGGGCTCTGAAAGAAGATCCCAACTCATTTTTCTCACTTCTTTACCAAACCAGAGACTTATTACTATCACTGTACACATAAAAACTAGGGAAATTATGTTGCCAGTAACAGTACCAGCTCCCACACAAACCAGTTCCAGAACCTAAAACATGGGATCTCTGACTTGAAATCTGAAGCCATCTTGATCACATCTAAGGACAGACATGTGGACATGTGAAGAAGCTCCCAGAACATGTACCAAACCACAAAGACTTATTTCAGCCACTTAAAGATTCAGAGGAAAGCAGTGAGAACTGACCCAGAATCACTGGAAAGTGATGTCACTGTTCTAGCTAGCCCACACCCCATGGTCATTATTTTAAAAGTGATGAGACCATCCATAAAAGCTGGTGCTGGAGCTGTGCCCCTGTCAACATCCGGTGTGTGGGCAGGCCCCTGGGGGTCATATTGCTGATGCAGTGGGTAGGGAAGAAGCTGCCTTCTGGTGAGATTGGTGTGCCTGGCTGAAGTCAGAGGCAGGGCACTGGGAATGGTCAAGGAACTGCTCGGCTTTCTTTGTTCTCTGGCTTTGCCCTGCAGTCACTGACAGGTTAAACTAGGTTTTAGGATCTGCAGCTGAGATTCTGGGCTTGTGCCCTCCCCTACTCCCATCCTGCTGGCTCCCACATTTATCCCACATATCCCAAGAAAATGAACTGACAGCTAGATGTCATAAGAAATGAACACAAGGTCCCTTGGCAGAACTGGGGCTTGGGCAGATAAACAGTGCTATGTGACATGCCACTGTACCCAATGTCATGTATGAAAGTGAGTGTGGCGGGTTGATGTCACAATGCCTCCCCTCCTCCTACCTTCCTGACTCTCCTCAGATCCATGTACGTTAGCTTCTTTCTAGGCGCTGGCCTTGCTTCAGCCGGGAGGGAAAGGAAGAAGGAAGAAACTGTATTAGTCACTTTCTGTTGCCTTGATAAAACACCGTGATAAAAAAGGAAGGGTTTATTTTGGCTTACAATTCCAGGGGGATACAGTCCATCATGGCGGGGAAGCATGACAGCAAGCAGCTGCCATGGCAGCTGGAAAATGGACCCTGAGAGTTAGTTCCATGTTTCCAAATGTGTGAAGTAAAGGACAAACTCAAAGGCCAGGCTTTAACCCCTCAAAGCCCTCCTCCAGGGACATACTTCCTTTAGCAGGGCTGCACTTCCTAAATCTCCCCAAACAGAGCCACCACTGGAGACCAAGTGTTCAAATGCCTGAGTCTTTGGGGGGGGCAGTTCTAATTTAAACCTATAGAAAGGAAAGAAATGTAGCATTAAGTTGGGAGGTGCCTCAGAGAGACAATGCATGCTGTTTCACCTCACAGAGCTATATCAACCAGCACTAGGACAACTCCAGGCTGATCTGATGGTAATGAGAGGCATGTGGTTCCTTCAACCCTCTTCTTCTCAGTAGACAGCTGACTCTAAGGCCAGACATGTAGATGCGGCTGTTCCAGACCAACCAGCTTCAAGCCATCTACCAACTCAATGTAGACCTAAGAGCTTATAAGAAACCAAGAGCGTTGTCTACATCAGTTGATCCAGCTGGCCAGTCCACAGGCTGAAGACATGATGGTTGTTTAAATCATTGGTCTGGGGCATGCTTTGTTACACAGCAATACCGTACAGTGAGAAAGAGTGTTGAGAAGGCCTCATAGAGGAGAGGATGATGTTCAGAGAGGAGCAGGAAGAAAGAATGAATTGTTGAATGACTGGTTAGAGAAAGTAACATATAGCAGAGAAGTATGGAGAAGAAAAAATTAGGCAGCCGGGCGGTGGTGGCGCATGCCTTTAATTCCAGCACTTGGGAGGCAGAGGCAGGCAGATTTCTGAGTTCAAGGCCAGCCTGGTCTACAGAGTGAGTTCCAGGACAGCCAGGGCTTTACAGAGAAACCCTGTCTTGAAAAACCAAAAAAAAAAAAAAAAAAAAAATTAGGCTTCATAGGGCCATGAAGAATCTTGGTGTGTTACTAGAATATAAACTGAAAGGGGGACATACCAGGGCCAGACTCTGGAAAGAAGGATGTTACCCAGCCATGAGATGCTTCCCTGTTGGTCCCCAGACCTCTGACTGAATAGCCTCAATTTACCACAGATAATTAACAAAGTATCAAAAGGGGAAAAGTCAATGTATTTGCCCCCATGCTGAGGAGTGGAATAGTTCAAACATGAGCAGCCACAATGGGGATGCCAACTATCATGCAAGTTTCCTCTCTAGTTCTGATTTAAAAAAAGCTTTTAAAACTATGGTTAGTGCAGACCACTCAAGAACACGCCCATGACAGAATGAGGAAGGAGTCCCAACACAAGATGAGAGGATGAGAAAGAAGTCCCAAAGTGAGGTGAGATGAAAGCTTGTTTCCCAGGATTGATGGATTGATGAATTGATTGATTGATTGACTGATAGATTTTGAAGAGGGGCAGTGTATTTTGAGACAATGTCTTTACATACCACATACCACACCTCATGTGGCTAGAAAGAGTGGAGGCATTCAGAGAACAGAGAGAACAGTGGTGATTACAGCTGCCTCTTCCACCATCTGTGAATTAAATCCAACATAAACCCCCGTTTCCTGAGAGATAGTCAATGATGCTTAGTAGTGTGACTTTTGAAGTTGGAGACAAAGTGAAAGGACTGTGTGTGGCCGGGGATGAAGGCTGACGAGACACCTAGGGAACAGCTACCAAGCCAACTCCGTGGCTCCTCCACTAAGCAGCCAGCGCCCCAGCACGCCACAGCCTAATCCTCACTTGGCTAACCCTCAGAGCAGAGTCACTACAGGCTGGCCCCAGCCTTCACTTCCAGACATATCCAGGCTTGGCCTGCTCAGAGGCAATCACTGAAGTTGGCCCAGATGGTCAGATCAAGTGTCTGCCTGAATTCCTACTGAGCTAGCTTTATCGCATTCCTGTTATCTCTATGCTGGTAACTGGATCAAATATACTCTTCCTGGCAGCACAAATCAATGGATAAAGAAAGATTGTTCAATACAATTGTGCTGGGCTAACAGGTTAGTAATTGAAGGGATAATGGAGTTAGCATATCTCCTTGCACCATGAGCTGAAAGGAATTCCAGACAGGTCAAAGAGCTTAAAAATCAACTCATGGATCATCAGGTAGCTCTAGAATTTTCCTTGGTAAAGAGATCAAGATGCAACTAACTGATAGACTGGGCTACATGCATGAAAATACTTCACATACCTTATTCTATTTTTAAGTGAAAAATAGAAGAGAGAATTTTACAAATTTATAGGCATTGTGGACATTATAGGGAAAAATAAACATCTCATAAGTAAACATATAAGATGAGATGACTTGAAGATTATTTTGAACCTTACCAGTGGTAAATAAATACAACTATGTTCTTACAAACAATAAATAAATATAGCTATGATTTTTTAACTTTAGAAATATTGACTGTTGGTGAACCTGGCACTGTTATAAACAGTGATGATGTAGACTTTAATAAATATTTGGAGATGCCTGAAAGAAGAATCAGAAGTAGCCAAACACTTTGACCCATTGCATTCCACGTCTAGGAATCTTTCCTGTGCAAATCTGTCAAAATTGAGGGAAATGCAACATAACTCTATTTAATTTCTTAATAATAAAAGATTTAGCAAGGAATTTGATACCCTTTAAAGAGCAATAAAACTGATGATTTTTAAAATGGAGATAAAAACCTAAAACCACATGTGTGCAAGTTAAAGTTACATTTATGCATTATAAAGACACCTAAGAACACCAGAAAATCATTCACCCAGACTCCTATCATGGCTTTTAGGTGGTAGTGCTAGGTTTGTGTTTTCTGTGATTTCCAATTGATAAATTGTGCTGGTTGGTTTGTCAATTTGACACAAACCTAAACATATTTAGGAGAAGGAACTTCAGTTGAGAAAATGCCTCCACCAGATTTTTTATAGACAAGACTATAGGGTATTTTCCTGATTAAAAATTAATGTGGAGAGCCAAGACATCAGGGAGTGGTCCCAACGCTGAGCACATGGTCCTATGCTGTGTGTAAAAGTAGACTGAGCAAGCCCTGGGGAGCAAGCCAGCAAGCAGCATTCATGCATGGCCTCTGCTTCAGTTCCTGCCCTGACTTCCCACAGTGATGGACTGTGACTCGGAGCTGTAAACTGAAACAAACCTCTCCCTCCCCAAGGTGCTTTTGGTCATGGTGTTTTATAACAGCAATCGAACCTAAATAGTACATAAATACAGTTATCTGGTAGTATTTATATGGCAGAAACTTGTTAAATACAGATATATATGCAACATTCAGATTATTTTTAAAAAATTAATCACATGCTCTCCTACTCACCTAGCTTCCAAATATTGCTTCTTTCTTCAAAAACTTAAATCAGACTGATTCAGTATAGTACCCAGGGGATACTTCTAAATGTTAGTGTAATGAACAAATAGACAGGTTATATAGATAAATGAATGGCTTCATTAATGAATGAAGAAATACATAAATAACGGGGCCTTTTCTTTATAAACAGTGGCTTAAATATCTGGAAACAGATGGGTGTGGTAGTGCACACCTTTAATCCCAGCACTCAGAAGCAGATGCAGGCAAATCTCTGGGAGTCTGAAGCTAGCCTGGTCTACAAAGCCAGTTCCAGGACAGCCAGGGCTGTTACACAGAGAAACACTGTCTCAAAAAACAACCAACCAACCAACAAACCTCTGGAAACACTTTAGCATTGCAGACTTGTTAGTGTTCTTTTAGAGTCACAAAAAAAAAAAAAAAAAAAAAAAAAATCAAAAAAATCTCCAACCCTGTGTCCCTTCTACTCATGGGTCCTTTAATTCGCTAGGTTACCCGATCTCTTTTTTCCCAGGGGACCCATCTGTGATCAGCAAACAAATTCTAACTATATCTTTTAATGTTTAAATAGTCCCTAGCTTCCTCCAGAATAAAGGACTGCTTCCCCCTTTTCTGCCCTCCATGTGCCTTTTGTAAGCATATATTGTTCTCGTTCGTCGAAGGGATTGCACCCACTGGCTTCCACCGCTACCACAGGGTGACAAGATGGAAGAGGTAATCACTTGGTTTACCTATTCCCATCTAGTGCGGAGTAGTTGATTAAATACCTTTACATAAACGGCCCTAGTAAACTCTATATCTCATGGTTTTAGCTATCTCCCTGACACCAACTCTAGGTTTTTAGCACACATCTAGTTTTTTTCAGAAAACAGGTCACAGTGATAAATTCATGGGTGGCTTATCACACCCCTAAGTGAGACACAAAGCATGCACCAAGTGTGATAAGAGCTTTTCACCCAGAATCTTCGAGTCTGTTCATTCCTGTCCTGTCTCCATTGGAGTACATCTCAAGTTTCAGGTTCTCAGTCAGAGCTCTCCAGAAAAACCAAATGGGAGCACTGAGGACATAGCATACACGAGAGGCCCTGGATCTCACCACAGCTCACCACTTACAGTTCACTATACTGTGACCAACAAACAAGATAAACCTAATCTCTGCCTACCTGCTTAGTTTTGTGAATAATAATAATAATAATAATGCAAGACAGATCAAAAGTAATTTCATAACATTCTCAATGAGAGCTAACTAAAATTCCACAGTATTTTAAAGAAGGTGATGATTTTTATTTTTATTTATTTATTTTGAGCAATGGATAATGCTGTTGAAATTTCAGGTTTCCTTGCTTGATCAACTGGTGAGCCAACATATATGTGTCTAACCCAAACCTTCTCTAGTCTTCTAACTGGAGCCTCCAGGCCCTCCTCCTCCATCAGCCTGTGTTCAGTCCACCACCAAACCATGTTCCCTGTATCGTCTGAACTCCACTCAGATCGCTCCATACTCTCGCTCTCCTCATCTCAGTCTCTGTCACCCTGTCCTGACTCCAGTCTCCTCGCCTCCTACACCTCTTCTCTTGCTAACCATTGCCTATCAACACCCATACCCACCCACATGAATCTTCTGAGAGCTACCAACGCTTAAAATAAAAACATCTTTCTCCTGCTCCCCCTTCTACCTCTATCAGCCATCTGCAGTCAGATTCCCACTCAGATCGATGATTTTGTCCCTCCTAAGACCTGGCTCCTTTAACTCGTGTCACTGACTATGGTTTAAAGTTTCCACATGTGTTCTGTGTGCTGCTTTCTCCTGTTCTCTCTCTCTGGACCCCACTGTTCCCTCATCCACACACAGATATTAAGGGACAGAACAGGTAGGATGGTTGATTTTCAAGACTTGTTATAAAAAGACATACACTATCTTTTAGACTGACTATACTATCTATGAATTATTGTGGAAGCTGCAATATTTTGTATGCATTAAATTATAATAACATATATTGTGAAAATTAATGAGTTTTTTATATGTGTATGTATGTTTGTATATATGTATGTATGTGTGTATGTACATGTATGCTTGTATGTATGTAAATGTGGAAGCCAGAAGTTGAGAATGGATATCTGTCAACCACTCTATACATTATAAATGTTGGGAAAGGTCTCTCACTTGAACACGGAGCCTCCCAGTTCAGTTAGTCTAGCTATTCGGCTTGCTTTGGGAATCCTCTATTTCTGCCTTCTAAGTGATGGCTGAGATTACAGCTGGGCTGCCACACGCATCCAGCGTTTACACGGGTGCTGGTCCTCATGCTTGAGGGTAATCACTTTATCTGCTGAACAATCTTCCCAGGTCCATACAAATTAACTTTGCCCTTTTACTTTAACAGGATGGCTAGAATTCTCCAAATTCTGTCTATGGCTCCCTCTGTACTTCCATGGTCAATGCTGCTATGTATGGTCACCTCTGAGAAGACTCCGATATTATGAATTGACTTCATTGACCTGCCAAAGTAGTCAACTTTAGTCAAGTAAGCAAAGGATGTGTTCTGGTTGGAAAGACAGTTTGTGGGGAAAAAAAAAAAAAAAAGGCTGAGTAGACTCAGGGGCTGAGCATCATGAGAAGTTCTGAAGAATCAGAAAAAACTTTAAAGAGCAACAGAGACTACAGGATGAATACACTGCCCCTGTCCTGATGTTGGATAAAGAAAACCAGGATTCATCAAACAGTACTGGTGGATCCAGAAATGTTTCCTCAAATCCTTGAGCCTCTTCTGCATGGCAAACACAACCCGCATCCCAGGAAGCCAGCCCTAAGATTCTGAGATGCTTCCGAAGCAGAGTTCCCTGTGAACTGCAGCACATGGCCTTGGTGCTAGTGAGTAAGCCAGACAGTGTCACTTCCTTCAGGTCTGTAAGTCTGCCCAGAACTGGAACAGTTAGAGTCTCCACGGGAATTCTGGAAAGTACTGGCTATCCAGAATACCACAAGCCTTGCCTAGGCCACCTGCCCCCAGGAACAGTGGCCTAATGCCTGGCTCTCGTTCACTCCCTTCTCCTTTCAGAGATTCTGAAGTTTAAAGCTAGGCTTAGACTCAGCTTTTAAGGGAGGTCTTCACCTGTTCCTCCCTCAGATCTCATTTCCAGTCCCAGGAAACTTATAGGCCTTTTCCAAACACCCATTTTCTAACTCCTCTGTCTGTGGCCAAGACTCTCGCTTTCTCCCTGACCCTGTCTTTTCTGGCCTGCAAACTGTGCACGCCTTTAAGACCTGATCAGTTCATCCAGGATGTCTGCAGCCTAAGCCTTGCCTGAAAAGCTGTTTGTGCTGCTTCTGCAGTGGCACCCCATATTGCTTTGTTCACACCCTCTTACAGCCCAGATTGTAAGAGGCCTGTCTGTCTATCTCTCCAGCTAAGCTGTAAATTTCGCCATTGTGGAGAGACAATGAAGATATCCTTAATCTCTGGTGTTGGAAAAGATCCACGCTTAACAGTGACTGCGTTGGGGTTGCAATTCCTTTCAACTTGCTCAACTGAGAAGGATAACATTCCCCTAGACACATTTTGCCAAAGCTCAAGAGTCAAGCCACAGCAATCATTATCAGTAACAATGCCTTTTAAGTCATGTAGCCCCAGGTCCCAGGTTTCAATTCTGCCACCTCTAAGTAGGTGATCTTGATAAAATCATGTCACCTCACCAGGTCCCCTCTGTCTGAAAAATGGGACAAAGGTCTGTCACAGTTGTCAGGTAGATAAAATACGGTGGTGTGTACAAAGTGTTCCACCTGGATCTAAACTTTGTAAGTGCTCAATAGATTCCAGGTAGTAATTTAAATGATGGAGATGACCACAGGGCCACAGGAGCACAGACATCTCAGAAAGTGACTAGCAGTCTCTAGCTTTGTCCACTCCCAGAGCAAAATATTGAAGAACCAGTACCATCAGCCCTGGTAGCCCAAGTCTGAAATCCCAGCCACTCTGGAGGCTGAGAGGCAGGAAGATTGAAAGTTGCAGACCTGCTGGGTCTATGAAGTGAGTTGAAGGCCAGGCTGGGTAACTGAGACACTGTTTCAAAGTAAAAAGTAAAAAAAAAAAAAAAAACATATGGGAGCATGCTGTAAAGAAACTCCTGACATGACATACATAACATGACATGACCACTGCATGATATGGTTAAGGTTTTTATTGTAGACGTTAGAGAGAACAGAGCAGCAGACTGAACATGGAAGGAGCTTGAGAAACAGAAGAGTGGGAAAGAATAGTGGAGAGACCGAGATAGTGAGCGATAGAGAATAAAGGGGGGAAAGAGACACCCAGAGAGAGGAGGGGTTGGGGGAGGGAGAGAGGAGAGAATATCTGAATAGTGGGGAATAATGGGTTATAAGAAGGGTGAGTAGTTGGGAGCAGGGAAGGGCAGGACACTGATGTGGGGGCTTTGATAAGCAGTCATAGCCATATGTCAATAGAGCCATATGTCCCTTCTGACAGAGATGAGGGAAATGACCCCTTTTGACAGCTGGGAACTAGTTTCATGAGTTACCGAGAAGTGCTAGCTTTTCTCTAACCACCACGAATTCTCCTATAGTCCAGGCTTGAGCACATTTCTAGATATTTGGACAGCTGATGAAACCTAACAAGAACCATGTGTGTTCCTACTACATGCTAGCCATTGGCAATAACTAGAGCACAAGTCTCTGCTTTGCACCAGGTAGGGATTCTGTCTCTGAGTGGGGAAATGGCCATTGATTGCCATTCATTATTGGTGATGAGAGAGAAGTCATCTCCAGCTAAAAGACACAGTCTCCAGAATGGTCAACAAATAGCATGAAAGATGCATGCACACTGTTCAAATTATGACTCTCCCCTTTCTGGCCCTAGATCCTAGTGTCCTCAGGCAACCTCAGCAGAGCATGGGCTCAAGTTTATGCATACAAAGCAAGATTTGAAAGAACCATCACCTCTGTCTTTATGTCAAGAATAGCTTCTTATTTAAAGCAACTGTATATGGTTATGTTTAAAGGAAAAAAGACTTCCATCACATGGTCATTCTCAGACAATTCCAGATGTTGACAACATTGCCACTTGTACAAGCCGTACCCTATGATTTTAAAATCTGAATCATATGTAAGGTCTTCCTCAGCCACCTGAAAAGCCCCAACACATGTACGACCCACAATTATGTGGTTAGCATCATCACCAAGCTGTTGGAAGCTATGATGCCAATATACACCACCAACATGGTCAGGCCTCTGAGCTTTGGCAAAGTCATTCTAGCAAGAAGAAAACCATGTATCTGAGCATCCTGAAGCTCAAACCTTTCAACTGATTTCACTCTTACTACCTGGAACAGAAGGAAGGATTCTTCTGGCATCAGTGCTTTCTCAGAAAGTCCTGGGATGTAGGCTAGGGGCATAACTCAATCAGTGGAATGTTTACCCAGCATGCACAGGGCCTTGGATTCCATCCCCAATACCACATAAACTGGGACTGCAGTCATACTCCTAAAATCTCAGTACTTAGGAGGTAGAGGCAGGAGAATAAAAAATCCAAAGCGATCCTCAGCTACACAGTAAAATCGAGGCCACCCTGGGATGCATGCAACCCTAGAGAAAGCAAGTAGAGGACGAAGTCACAGACACAGGCACAGTGCAGTGTAACAAAATCTGCAGAAGGCCCTCATATCAGCCACCAGCTTCCTCCTGGGCTAGATAGACAGGTAAGCAAAGGGAAAGAGAATATGAAACTTCACTTCCAGAGTCTCCACAGGCTTCATGTGTCTCTCATGCCCCAGCCCCAAAGAGGTTCACATCCCAACAGAGTCACAAGTGCCCTCAGCATGCCCACAGGCTTGCTTGAGCCACTTTGACCTAGGGTGAAGCAAGTGAAACACCTATTTTACTTAGGTATTTCACCTTAGGTATAAAATAAAGAGACCACAGACAGACACACATACACACAAGCATCAGGAAGAACAGAAATCTCAGTCCTTAATATATTAATAATACTGTAATCTAACATTTAAAAATTTAGTCAAAACATTCCATTCCATAAAGAACCAAGGAACAAAATTCTAACTAAGAATAGGGTCAGTACAATGGATTATTCTCTGCTTTGCCTCTTGTATATAAATGCTTCCTAGTGTGCAGTGGACAGACGGCTGTAGAGTCACCCAGCTGTGAGCCAGCCATGTGCATGAGTCGAAGCAAAAGAGGAATGTGTGACCTCACTCAGGCTGAGTAACAGTAGAGAGATGCAACATTTTGCTGAGTAACATGGAAATGGATCTGAAACGTATGGATTAAGTTCCTCTGAAAAACAACATGATTTCTCAAGTGAAAGAAAGGAAAAGTACTTAGCCTGTGGTGTCTGAGGTCTTTTTTTTTTTTTTTAACCCAATCCTTTGGAAAATGAGCACATGAACAAATTACTCAGTGCCTGCAATCCAGCTTTGAAATGTGCTTGTCACAAACCACCAGCTTGTTTAAAAGCATTTTTTAGTAATCCACTCAAGCTTGCCCCCTGCACACTCCTGATCTCTACTGTTCATTTGAGCAAGAACAGCTGTGTCCCACCACACAAAGCCAAGGCAGGAACAAGTGTCCCACCAGACAGCGTGACAAGTGTCTTCTACAGGAGGCAGGCAACAGGGCAGGGAGGCATGAGGACCTGAATTTGATCCCCAAGAGTAGTGGCTTGTGCCTATAATCCCAGCTCTGAGGTGACTGGGACAAAAGGATCTCTAAAGTTCACTAGCTAACTCACAGTTGAATCTGTAAATTCCAGGTTCTGTGAGAGCTGTTTCTCAAGACAATTAGGTAGAGAACAACTGAGGACGATGTTGACTTCTGGCCCCTACGTGTATGCGCAAACAAGTAATGCACATTCACACACTCTGCACATATGCAGACACACAAACAATTTTATTTTAAAAGGCAGGAAGGTACTGCCTTAAGCTAAAAGCTGGACAGGAGCACCACAGGGCCTACCTCGACAACCCATCAGTGCCCTCAAGTCGTACCTGCAGATACCATGGCCCCTCAGGAAGGCAGAGGAAGAAGAGATGAAATTTGATGATAGCGAAGCAGTAGCCTCTACACCTGTGTCTACGATGGCTCAGACTTGTCCCCAGCTAGTCTCCCAGACAGTGCCATGTGGCTGAGAGAACCACAGTCAGGAACCACCTCTGTCAAAACACTAGGGCGTCATTGGGGTGGGGGCGGTATTCGAGGGTGGGGAAGTGAGGTACGGGGGAGGGTGGGAGGAGGTACACCAACGTGGAGGCAGGAGGAGGGGGGAAGGGATAGTGAGTTCCTGGGAGGGAGGGGGGATATGGGGTAAGGAGAGAACATCTGAAATGTAAATTAAAATTTCCAATAAAAAAAAAAAAAAAAGAATAAAGGCTAGGCTCAAAATGACAATGAATCACCCTTACAGAAAAAAAAAAAAAAAAAAAAAAAAAAAGACACTAGGGCAATGCAGGAACTACTCTGAGTGTAGTCCAAGGAACAGCCTAGGAAGAAGGGAGAGGCTAACACACCATGCTCTGGGAACCAGCCTTTGTGCAGGGTTCCAGTTGCTGTGGCAATGTGGGATGAAGTCAGGTGCTCCCCAGAGAGCAGAGTCACTGATCGCCCTTATTCTGCAGCCTTCTCTGAAACTGCCCAAAGGACAGAGAGAGCCTCAGAAAACCACAGATGCCTAGCCTGGTGGAACCTGTGTACCTGTGTGCTGTGTGCCTCTGCCTAGGTTCTTCAAACGCCTAGCAGGCTCTTCTAAAGGCGGTGTTTTCTAAGTTCTCTGGACTAAACAAGACTTGCTTTTGCCATCTTAAATCGCTCATACAATTATGCTGGAAGAACTGGTACCATCCTCAGAAGTGGCTTTCCACTTTAAGTGACTGAGACCACTCATCAGGAATGGCCAAGTTCTATTCAATGGTGTCCTACTCAGGGTATCAGTTTCCTCCCTTAGGAGAGAGTTCTGAAGGAGGCTCACAAGAACCACAACTTGAACTACTTTGCTATTGAAACTCTACCATACCTACCCATCAGCCTTGCCACCCATTCCCAGACTCTTGTTTCAAAAACTTCGCAGTCAAATTCGGCTACCTTCCATTAATGAAAAGAGATCCAAGGTCCTCTGTAGAATGTGTCAACATTTTCCATCCAGGAAATAAACTAATTTTCTTCATTTCCAGATTTTATAACATATGAAAGTCTTAGGAGGTTTAATACTGATTGACAGGTTTGAAAATAAACAGCCTATTTTTGCAGATAGCTCACAGCTGTATTGCTTCTTCCCATGGTGAGCTCAACTGGAGTTTTCTGTTAGAGAGCTTTTGCCCATAGCAAGCTTTCTCCTCTGTATTGTTTAGGTTACCACATACAAAATAACTCTGGTTCTTATTTCTTTGAAAATTAATGACACACACATACAGATATCATTTATTAAAAAGCCCAGCAAGACAGTCAAATATTTAAAAGACACAGCAAGATAGACTATAGCAAAACTGAGATAACGCCATTAATATGGCTGCCTGGAGCAAAACAAAAAGATCTCAGACAAAAGCTTTTCAACTGTGTATCTGGGAACCCAGAGGATGTTAGGAACCTCTTATGGGCCTCAAGACAAACACTGCTACCCCTCCTAGCCAGAGATCCTTTGTATCTGGGTTGTGAATGGGATTTAGTTGGATTTTATAGAAATAAAACATTTTATAGTCAAAGTCCTTTTGTAAACCTCTTGTCTAGGAGACAGAAGTCCCCAAGATCTACTACTGTTTGGTGGGCTTGTTGTTCTCCATGGTATAGTCCAAGGTCTGGGCATGTTAGGAAGCCTGTGTCCCTGAGTCAGATATGCACCTGAGAGTTGCAAAAACTGAGCCATTTAGAAGTGTTGTTGCTTCTGGAACTTCTGTTGCTTTCTCTGTGCCCTTCTCTCTATGTGGAATGTTTCTGAGCTTCCCTTTTAGAATCCCATCATTGCCTAAGTTAAAAATGCCTATTAGGCCAGGTGGTGGAACATGCCTTAGGTGGATCTCTGAGTTTGAAGCCTGATCTACAGAGAGTTCCAGGACAACCAGAGCTATACAGAGAAACTCTGTCAAAGAAAGGAAGGAAGGAAGGGAGGGAGGGAGGAGGGAGGGAGGGAGGGAGGGAGGGAGGGAGGAGGAGGGGGGAGGAAGGAGGAAGGAAGGAAGGAGGAAGGAAGGAAGGAAGGAAGGAAGATAGAAGCCTGTTAGCCCTTCTAGACTTCCACAAAGCTTCCTGGCTTCACCTCCACCTGAGTCGTCAACAACTCCTTTGTTGCCCCAGTTTGTCCTAACCTCCACCCTGTGAGCCATTTCTTTTGGTCCTCCTCACTCACTGGAGCAACTTCCCAGAAGGCTTTGAGGTCTGTCCTTCCTCTAGATTTGAGAACTTGAACCATGTCTTCTACTCTACATTCCCAGAAGCTGAATCAATCACTCAGATGATCACAGAGATCTCTATTACCAGCTTCTGACTATGATGAGAGATGGCAGACTGCAAGAACACACCTGCATCTCCAGCTCCCAGAATGCATTTGGTGTGGCCACCCCACCCATGCAGGAAAAGCTGCAGGGATGGGGGACTGAGAAAGACAATTGGGGCTTTAAATTTCATTTTCACTTTTTAAGAAAAAATGTAATCTTTCAGAGTCCAGAAAAACTGTTTAAATGTAAACACACATTCTCACTGTCTGGGACCAGAGTTAGATGAAATTCCTCAAATGATCTCTTAATGCCACCAAAATTGCATTCAAATGCTCCTGCCAGGCAAAGATAAATTGCCATTTACACAATAATCTTGCTCTTAAAAGTAGCTGGGGCCAGGGAGTTTGGGGAAATTTATTATGACAGGGAAAGGGGGTTCAAGATATTTAGTCTGCTGATGAGACAGCTTAGGAATGACCATAAGTATCTCTAGGAATTTGAAAGGTCTTTATAAGGTCACTCTGAGAGGCCATGGGCCAGCTCGGGTCCATCTACTTGGGACATCAGAAATTGACTTAAATGACAACAAAATGAGTTAGTCGGATTCACAGAAAGTCAATGGGAGAATCATAAGTCTCCCCCCACCCCCGCCCAAGCTAGCTAGAAATGCTCATCTGCTGAGCCAGAATCATGCTTGCTCAAGGCTCCCTGGAGCTAATTTACATGTTCAAGCTCAGGATGCTCCTCTAATGGAAAAAAGTAAGAAAGCAGAAGATGGGAAGAGCCAAGGACTCTGCCCAAGGTCTGCTGCCAGTCCAGATGGGGAGCAGAGTGACATGGCCACCACCTTCTATCCAATCTCCAAGGGAGGCTCCAGTGGCCTCCATCTTTCCTGAGAAGTGCAACCATATGAAAGGAGGTCTGAGTCCCATTTTCATGTCCACCATAATGTCCTCAGCCCCTCTCCTGCAGCTATAAGGACTGGTGCTAACAGTGCAAACCCCTCAGCTCAAAGCAGGCAGGACAGCTGTGCAGTAGGCTGCTGAAGAAGTCTTCGGACTGTCCCCTTGTACTACCTAGAAGCGGGATTAGATAGCGGTCTGCCATCGACACTTTGCACAGCAAAGCCACCAGGCTCTAGTCATGACTTCCCTGCAATAGAAAATGCCTGGTGGCTAAGTTCCTCAACAGATGGAGAAAAAATGCATAGTTCTTTCCAAAGCAGTTGTTTAAAGCACTAATAAGTTGTGGTAATCCTGTGGTCCCGTTGCCCTTGCAGGAGATTCAGAGTGAATGCCTCAGTGAGTTCCCAAGGCAAGGAGCCCTGTTGTCTAGGGTGGAGAGAGAGAGAGATAGAGATAGAGATAGAGGAAAAGAGAGAGAGAGAGAGAGAGAGATTCTTGCTCAGAGTGGGTGCCTGGTGCCTTTGCACGGAAAGCCTGCCTGAGCTTCAAAAGGACCCCTCCCTTGTACCCTTGTAGGTCTGGGAAAGGAAGGCCATATTAGTTTCCTGGAGTCAAGCAGAACCTAGAGAAGCCAAGCAGAGTCTGGGGACAGGCCCTGGAAAATAACAGGGGCAGGAAGGCACTCCTCTCCCTCTGGGTGGGTAAGTGTGTTTCCTGGCACCGAGAGACTACGAAGCAGTATAATGTATATTTGATGATATTTCTCAGCAAGCAGCCTCCCTGCCAGAGACCTAGGCTAGCACAAAGCCTGGCACCGGGGCAGATAGAAGATAAAGGGAAAACTGAGAAACCTGCCAGAGAGGCCAGGATGATCCCAAGGGAGTGGCTAGACAGCAAGCTGCGGAGACTAATAAAAGTCACCACGACAGCCACCACCCTCTCCAAATCTGCAAAGTTCCAACAAGTACAGCTTTGGTGGAGGTGAAGATCACGCTGAGCAGCTGACAAAACAACAGAAAGAAACACATGGCCCTGAGAACTTCCCCAGTACCCACTCCCAACAGCTGTCAACCCAACCAGAGTCAAGGGGGCAAGATCCTTATAGTCTCCATTCAAAGGAAACGGAAGCTGCCTTCGCAGTGATGAGACACAGCAAAGACAACTGACACATCACTCTGATTACATCAAATACCTGTGTATTTGCCACCATGCACAGGTACATGTCACCCAGACTGTCACAGTTAGGGAATCTTGTGGATGAAGCTTACGAACATAACTTTGTTCCCCACGGGAAGCCAACCTCCATGCAGGTAGGTGTCTTTTGAGCTACAGATAAAATGCAAACTGCACTTAATCCACATGATGATGCTGATCTGCCAACAGCACACAGGACAAAAAGGGATCACTTATGCCTCAGGCTTCAAAGGAGCCAATGAGAATAACTAGAGTCACCTTTCCCAACAAACGCCACCCGTGCCATCTGATCTGTCTGCCCCAGAAACTCAGAGACGGCTACCATAGTCAGAATGCTACAGATCTAACAATGAGCTCCTTCCTTCCACCCGTGCAGCTTTCTCCCTCAGTGGCCTTGCTTCCCACAAGTGTTCTGTAGTTCAGTCATTTCCTTACCTGTAAGCCACAGGGACATGGGAGACGGAACTCTAGCACAAAGAAGACAGCCTGGACTTCAGCATGAGTTGGGAATATACTTCTGCTGTAGTGACATCACCAGTTGAGGAGAGTCACAGAGACTTCCAGCATCTGTGGGATGCTCCTAAACTTTATTCCTTTCAAGTGGGGGGAAACAAAGAATCCTTCTGATCTATTAAGAGAAGGAAAGAAGGAAAATCTGAGCACATCCGAGTGGGAACCTGGTGGAAATAGGCACATGTGCATGCACACTTTGTGGGAAAAGATCTACCTACATACTATGCGTTTATGAGTCCCACATCTGAATTTCTGTGGTGTGTCATAAGCTAGTGGTTTCTACCAGATAGAACCCCAAAATGCAGAACCTAAGGGCACCTCCAAATCCATTATGGACCAAAATATCGTGAGCCAAGAGTCTTGACCAGGTTGTCATGTCTCAACAAAACTCAAACATGACAGAAAGTACAGTATGACCAGTATGTCTGATAAGACCAAAGTCTTTCCTCTGCAACTAACCAGAACTGTCTAGAAACAAGGCCTTGGAGACCTTACATACCTGCACCCCAAGGCTGCTGTGTCTCAGAAAGACAGTGAGGCTCCTTACCAAATCATGTGGGAAAAGAATCAGGAAGAAATGATTATCTAGATAAGTGGTTCTCAATCTTCTTAATGCTGTGACCCTTTAATACAGTCCCTTATGTTGTGACCCCCAATCATTAAATTATTTTCATTGATACTTCATAATTTTGTTTGTAATCTTATTACTGTAATTTGTTACATTATAAATCATAATATAAATATCAATGCTTTCCTGTAGCCTGAGATGACCCCTGTGAAACAGTCACCCGACACCCCCCTCAAAGGAGTTTTAACCCATGGGTTGAGAACCACTGGTCTAGATCAAAGGTCTGAAACGAACCCCTGAAAATGACTTACTTCTTTTTAAAAACAGTATTCCCTCCAAGTGGTGCAGGTGGGGAAACAATGAACTGATTTGTCTCTCAGAAAAATCCTTCCACTTCTCTTCCTTCAGCACATTCACCAATGTGAAAATAACAAGGTGGTGGAACTGCTCCCAACCAGTTACTGGGCTAAGAAAGAGGACACAGGGCAGGTAAGCAGTTCAGAAAAACATGCAGCACTTCGAAATGCACCTGTAATCTGGACCATTTTAGCAGAGTGCTCTGTGATCAGCACTAGACTTAAATGCCTTGCCTTATACTAGTAATTTCAGCCACTCACCGATAGATTCCACTTGCCCCCCACTTACAGGTGAAGAGACACAGTTTAGTTGACTTTCCTGAAGTCACAGATCTCTCTGTCTCTCTCTTTCTCTCCCTCTCTCCTCCTTTCCCCTCTCTTTTGGTAATTATTTATGTATGTATGGTTCAGTCACAAGCAGAAAAGATCTGATTTCTTACAGTTTTTAAAATAAAGGGACACACATTTCTGAATTTCAGTGTAGGTGGTACTGATAAAAGAGCCCATGCAGTATCATTTGTTACTAGACGAAGGACATAATACCTCACTCTGTTCCCAAGCAACCAGTTTGAACCATCAGCTACTGGGCTACGTGGAGTCTTTGGAAGCTGCCTTAAGAGTACAGCTTTAGAGGATATTGTCAGGATCAGAAAGAGCATTGCTGCTTTATTCACCCACTCACACACTTCCTTTGTAATTTTTTAAATATGGTTTCTTCTCCATTCTCTCATAAACTGTGAAACTAAAGTACTGATTCATTACCATATTTATTTAAATTGTTTAATTTTTAAAAAATGACCTTACACCCTGCACTGAAAGCAGTTTAATTCTACACGTAATTACATATACCTTTATCTCACTGTCTGGGTAATATAACAAAAGTTTCACACCTGTCTCACCTTTGAGGGATCTCCATGGTGCTACATAAAAATAAAGGAAGCCCTAGTGACATCAAGGGGTTGTTACACAGAAAAAAGATTCAAGCTCTGCTGGGACCTGATAGAAAACTACAGTCTCCGCAAAGTAGCCTCCCTCCTAAATGGTTAGTGCTTCCAGAAAAAAATACCTAGGCCCCAAGACTGTTAGTCCCTCTCTACCTTCCTAGTGTCTGAACACCTTAATCAGTGAGTGAGGTGCCTGAACACACCAGACTCAGGGCCACAGGCCCCGAGTGGCGGAAGTAGCTGGGAGCTGTCCATGGTGGCGCCGAGCCTGGGCACGCAAAGCAGCCGATTCCCCGCCCGCGGGCGCGCCTCGGGGTCCCTCTCCAGACCGCGGAGATGGAAATGACTCCCCGGCTTACTGTCTCCTGGACCGGCTTCAGCCAGACCATGGCTCTCACATCAAAAGCTTGGTTTTAAAGAGAAGGTCTTACCTGTGGGCAGAGTTGGCTGCTCGGAGCAGGACTGAGAACTTCAGACCTGGTGCGGGTAGAATGTCCAGCTCTTGGGGAACACTGGCGCAACGCTCTTGAGAAGAGCACACGCATTCTCTGGGGTTCATTCCGAGATGTCACCGGACCTCATTCCCAGAGCGGAGAGCTTGAGAAACGTGGACAACTTAGGCTTGTGCCTTGTGGAGACCTTGGTTTTTCTGTCAATGTAGCGCAACCCTTCTTGCAGATGATGTCTGTTGCCAGGGGCCACCAAATGTTCCTGCAGCGCTGCCAGGCTTAGTGTTTGTTTAAATAACAGCAGAGGCCACCGAGGTCGTCTAACATCAGATCATCTCCTCCCGCCCGGTGCCAGAGTATCGCTGGGAGGGCAGAGCCAGGCTAGGAGACTCCTCCTTGCCTACGTGGTAGCGACAAGGTGCAGACTCCCGAAGCTCACCATTAGCCACCGAGTAAGCGCGTTCCCTGCACCGGGCTCCTTGCGAGACCTGCCTAGGGGCCATCTCTCTTCGATGAGACACTGTTGTTTATGTGAACATCTGGTGCCATTCACAGGGGCACAAGCTAAGCAAAACAGAGATCCACCTCCCGTCGAATGCATTCCCGGACGATGGTGTCTCCAACACCTGACGTTTGTTAAGATTTCAAAGACGAAGGACCGTGACGGGGGCGTGTGCCCACCAATATATTCATGGATAGGCAGGCAGGCAGGCAAGCAGACAGACAGACAGACAGACAGACAGACAGTGGTAGACAGCATAGAATAGGCTGGACAATCAGACTGATGAAGGGCAACGTCCTACCTAAACAGAGGGGAGGTGTGGGATTTCGTCTCTCCTCTCCTCCCCATGGCTTAATCCAAGCAGCCCTCGCTCCCTAGCTCCGATCCTCTTACCTCAGATTCATGACCGAGACCCTGCCACGCCTCAGGGGTCTGGAGTGCAGCATCCCGGAGTCTGGTATCTGATCCCACGCGTTGAGCTCCTGAGCGTAAGCAAGCGGGACGGGAGCTCACGGGAAGTAGGGTGCAGATTCCGGGCTTCACTCGGCACAGTGCTCCCCCAGCACCAGACCACTGCCACTCAGGGCAGAAGGCACTCCTCGCTCGACTCCGCGCGCTCACTGGCTTAGTAGCGAGCTCGGAGCTGCCAGCCCGAGCCGACGCTTTTTATAGTCGCCTTCCGGGGCTGACTCCTCCCCACCAGAGCCCCCGGCGCCCGCACTCATCCCGTCCCCCCTGTCCCACCCCTGTCTCAGGGCAGCGTCCTCCCACTCACCGCGGTGGGCGGCCTGCGGGGCCGGACCCGGGCGGGCTCTGGCGGCTGCTCCGGGAGCCGCAGACCTGAGCCCGAGAGCCGCCGCCGGGACATGCCGCGGCCACCAGGTGAGGGCGCTGGAGACTAGGACGAGAGCTGCCGACCTCCGAGGGCTGTAGTGATGGAAGCGCGGCTTAAACCCAGTGGCCTCCCCAAGGGACAGGAAGGCAGAAAAAGAGACTTTCAGAATCGCCACCACTCTACACACAGGCTGTTGGACTTCAAATCCGTCCCCCTTTCTGTAAGCCAACACAGAAACAGATTCCAGGATCGCCTAGGTCTAGAGGTCTCTTAGAGGAGACCTTGTTTTGAAAGTGGGTTCATTGGCTAGGGAGGTGGTCGCTTAGATGTTTACAGGCTTGAAAAACAGAGTTCAATTCCCAGGATCCACATAAATAGGCCTTGAGTGATAGCCCTAATTTGTAATTCCCGCGCTGGGGAGGTGGAGAGAGGTGGCTCATTGGGGCTTGCTGGCCAGTCCAGGTAAAATAGAGATACCCGGTCTCAAAAACAAATAAACAACACTCCAGGCAGCTTGACCTCTGCCCTGGGACACATACACACACACAACAAAAGAAAGGACGGTAGAGTTACTTCACATGTGCCAGTTTTCTACACATGCCAGTTATTTGACCATAAACAAGGGACTTCGTTCACCATTGGGCTCCCATGAGCCTGGGGAGAAGATTTCATTGAGTACTTGCTAATTCATAGCAAGTGTTTGCTATCCTGTATGTAGGGTCATGGGACCCTGTACCTCTGTGCCTGGACAGGCCAAATAAGCCCATACAGAGCATCTAGCATCACTCAACACGGGGTTCCCCAAGCACCAGCTACTTATCCACTCTAAGCTGGCAAAGGGCAAAAGGGCTCTGGGGATTTTTTCCCCCAGTTTATTTTAATTCTAAGATGACAGCTTCGGTTGCAATTCTTCATCCTGCCCCTCTCGGAGACTTACTGCTCAGCTCCCTCCTCTGGTTCATGAACATCCGCAAATACACATTTCTTCCTTCCTGCCTGCCAATGTCCTATGCTCACTGCTGTGCAAGAGGGTCTTCATTCTAGGCAGTGCCCACCAGCTCTGGAGATCTAAGTTCGGTCTTTAGGGACAGTCTATGGCAGAGACTTTGGAAGTCCTTGTCTAGGTCCTCTGGGCAGAAGCCTTTGGGCATGTGTCAGAACCAGGGAAGCACACCATTCCACCTCCAGATCTCTTCTAGAAAGCTGGAAACAATGATCACACTCTCAGTTTGTCCTTGGCATCCAAGTATACCACGAACAGGGTCTGGTGGCAAGCTTCCTTTCTTGGCCTTTCCTTTCTAGCAGAATGAAACTGAGACCTAACTCCTTGTAAAGTGCCTATCCAGTCCTTACAGAATGTGTGCTCGCTGAATCCCTTTCTTAAAGCACCCATTCTCCAGGCCCATAAACTGAGCATCGTGCTCAGAGGACAAAGGTGTGCTTGGATCAGCCTCACTGAGGTTCCTTCTACAACCCGTGGAGCACAGACCAGAGGCTGCACAGCAAGGGAGGGGCTCATCCTCACAGGCATCTCAGAGATGAGGAGTAGTCTTCTGTTTAAGGGACAGGCTCTGGGAAGTGCTTTGTCATGCTTTCTCCAAGACGCAGCGTGTCCAGCTCATTCTTCTGGCATCCAGTTTTCTTTATCATTGGCTAATGCCTGGGTTGGAAGAAGCAAGACTGATGAATTACAGACAGGCTCCACATGTCTAAAACCAGATTCTCCAGTCATATCCACTCAGCACTTTTTACTCAGTCCGTTGTGACAGGCAGGGTATTATGGGTAATTCTTTTGGGGTGAATACTGGCCATGTGAACCTGATGGATTTCCTATCTACACTTTTCTAAATTCACGACTTATAAATGCAGAGATGAGGGGCTTGCTGCAATTGATAGCTTTCAAGTTCTTGCCAGGATCCCCAGAGAGAAGAGTGGTGATCTTGGCTATGGGGGAGGGGTACGGAGTCACACCCAGCCTCCACATCCTGCACTGAGTTCCCACCACCTTCCTGGGATATTTATCCCTTAGACCTCATCCTGTGGGATGTGATATCCTGTCTGCCCTGCTCCACAAATTGTCTGAGCCTGGCCAGCCAGCCATACTCCATATCCATCCTTAAAACAAAGGTCACCCCACTTCACCAATTGACCACCAAAGCTACCACTGTCCCTACATGTCTATGCAAAGTTTGAAGGGTTGTCCATATCTGTGGCTCTGTCCTCCAAGCCTGACTTCCTGGGATTTCCCTGACTTCCCCTCTAGGTTCTAAGAAAACCATTAGAAACAAGAATTAGAAGCAGGATGAGGCTGCATACTTGGCTCTAGACCTTGAGAGTTCTACTAAACAAGCAAAACAATGAGCCTCAGGTATATATCCCCAGAGCCTGAAACGCTCAAGTAAGAAAAAAGAGCAAATCGAAATCCTACCAACAGGGGTCGCCCTTGTACACAGAGCCTGAAGCTGGTGTCAGGAAAAGAAAATTCTAAGGTCTGCATCCATCCTGAAGCCAGGTTTCTAGCAACTTCGAGTTCCTGTTTTGTTGGAGCAAAGGAACATACCCAGTAGGGAGGAATGAAAAGTCACCAGTGTTTCTGAAGAGTGCACATCTGGCAAGAACTTGGGACAGGAAGTCCTAGGACCCTGGTCAACCTCTCAGGAGCCGTGGATTTCTTCCTTTCTCCTTCAAGCTGGTTGGTCAGCACCAAAGATAGAAGTATATATAAAATACATGTAAGCTGATGTGTATATTTTTTCCTAATTGAAAAAAATTCTATGTGTTCCCTATTTTCAAGAAAAAAAATTATTTATTTATTTATTTATTTATTTATTTATTTAATTTTCAGAAAATGAACTCAGTGGGAAGGGTATCACCTAGCTTCTGGTGCAGTGTACCAACAAGTTTACAATGTAGACATTTACCCTATACAACGTTTTTAAAAGCTGGGAACAGTAGCTCACATCTGTAATTCAGATTAGTAGGTAGAAGAAAGAGACTCTGGAGCCCAAGGCCCTTCTCAGCTCCATAGAAATGGGTGTTGGTCAGTTGTAGACATGAGTTTGGTCAGCTGAGAGAACCTGAATTGAGAAAACACCTATCATCCTGTCTTGTAGGCAAGTCTGTAGAGCATTTTCTTGATTAATGATTGACATGGGAGGGCCCAGCCAACCTTAGATGATATCATCCTGGGCAAGTGGTCCTGGCACATACAGAAAAGGAAACTGAACAAGTCAAGGGGAACCAGCCAGTTAGCAGTGTTCCTCCATGGTTTCTGCTTCAATTCTGGCTTCTAGGTGGCTGCCTTCAGTTCCTGCCCTGACTTCCATTCACGGTGACTGTGATCGGGAAGCCAAATAAATCCTTCCCTCCCCAAGTTGCTTTTGGTCATGGTCTTTATAAACAGCAATAGAAACCTAAGATAGATAGCTTAAGGCCAGGTTTGACTATTTGAGGGCTTGTCCAAAATAAGCAAAACCGAAGCTTGAAAATGAATTGAAACACAAAGGGGGAAAATCTCTTCTAATCAAACCCATTTCTGTTAGTGTCAGTATACAGCCAAACATCTGCCCATGGATGTTACATAGAGAGATGCAGAGATGCAGAAATGTAGATAAGTGTTTAACAAATGGCTCCATAGCTTAAAATCCTTCCCTACCACAGTACGTGTCCTGGGCTGTGTCTCTTGAATGCACTCGTCTACCTGTAGTAACTCTACATCTCTCCAGCCCAGAGTCGAAGCATGACTGGTTATGAATGAATGAGCATACGAATAAAAGTTTCTTAGAAAGACAATGTGAGCTGAGCAGTGGCGGGCCACGCCGTTAATCCCAGCACATGGAAAGCAGAAGCAGGCGGATCTCTGTGAGTTTGAGGCCAGCTTGTTCTACAAGGTGAGTTCCAGGACACCCAGTGCTAAACGGAAAACCCTATCTTGAAAAACAAAACAAACAAAAAGAAAAGAAAGACAGACAGACAATGGGAATGCAGTAGAGATGTCAGCAGGCAAAGGTATCTGCCTAACAACATGAGCTTCATTCCCAAAATCCGTGTGGTTGAAGGAAAAAGCCAACTCTCTCAAGTCATCCTCTGACTTCCACATACATGCTGCAGCGCGCGCACACACACACACACACACACACACACACACATCTGTTTAAATGTCTTTAAAAAGAGAAGGCCCAAACACTTGAAAGGATGCTCCACTTTGTCTATTAATAAAGAAATGCAAACGAATCTGGTTAGCAAAAATCAAAAATCCGATAGTACCTTTGCCGGTGCTAGGCAGTGAGGATGGAGAACAGAGCCTCACATTCCTTGCTGACATGAGTCTGTGTCCGTGCAATACTCGAGGACAGTTTGACAAGGCTTTTGAAATGTACATAGCATTTCACTTAGTAATTCCACCTTCAGGAATCTGCCCTACAGATATGATGTGAAAATGATTAGCACCAAATTTACACTGTAGCTTTATCTCTCTCCCTCTCCCTCTCCCTCTCCCTCTTTCTCTCCCTCTCCCTCTTTCTCTCTCTCTCCCTCTCCCTTTCCCTCTCCCTCTCCCTCTCCTCTCTTTCTCTCCCTCTCCCTCTCCCTCTCCCTCTTTCTGTTTCTCTCCCTCTCCGTCTCCCTCTCCCTCTGCCTCTCCCTCTTCCTTCTTTCTCTTTCTCTGTGTGTGTGTGTGTTTACACATGCGCATATCCGTCTGTGTGAGTGCATGTCAGTGTGGGTATGGAGGGTCAGAGGACACCCTCTGGGATCAGTCCTTGCCTTTTATTTTGTTCCAGACATGGTCTCCCCATTCCTGGGTACATCAGGCTTTCCTGGCCCATGAGTTCCTAAGGAATCTCCTGCCTCTACCAGTCTCACTGAAAGAGTTTTGGGATTACCGACGTTTTACCGTACTACACTCGCTTTAAGTGTGTTTGGAAGATTTGAACCCAAGTGCCCATGCTTGCATGGCAAGTGTTTGACCCAGCCATGCACCCAACTCCTGCAGCTCTATTTCTGATAATTGTAGCAAAGCAAATGGCTTAATGTTTACAATATAACTGGAGTTGTTAATCCACAGGATAGAGTGTTGTGTATCTGTCTGAAGAAAGAAAAAGAAAAGCACAGAGGTACATGCCTGTTATCCTTGCTACTCAGCTAAGGCAGGAGAACTGCAAACTCAAGACCAGCCCAGGTGGCAGAGTAAAACTACATCTAAGAAACAGAGAGAAAGAGAGAGAGAAAAGACACAGAGAGACAGAGGCACAGAGACAGAGAGATGGGAAGAGAACAAAGGGAGAGAGAAAAAATTATTTTATTAGATTCACTTCTATTATTTCTAATTATGTCATATGCATCTATGTCTGTGTGTATATGCATATGAACACAGGTACCCACAGTCCTGAAGAGAATAACAGATTCCTTGGAGCCAGAGTCATAGGGAGTTGAGAGCTGCCTGACATGGGTGTGGGGACCTAAACTCTAGTTCCCTGGAAGAGTATTATATAGTGTTAACCACTGAGCCATTTATCTAGCCCCATAATAAAAATTCTAGTGACAGCCGGGCGGTGGTGGCGCACGCCTTTAATCCCAGCACTTGGGAGGCAGAGGCAGGCGGATTTCTGAGTTCGAGGCCAGCCTGGTCTACCAAGTGAGTTCCAGGACAGCCAGGGTTATACAGAGAAACCCTGTCTCGAAAAAACCAAAAAAAAAAAAAAAAAAAAAAAAAACAAACAAACAAAAAAAGAATTCTAGTGACTTTTAAAAAAATGAAAAATTAAAATATACATCAGTGAATACTACCAGCTCTGAAGACATGGGAAGGAAATGTACATTTACAAATTCCCATTTATTTCTGGATGTAAATGACCTAGACGGTGCATAAGAAGCTAATAACACGATTTCTCTCTCTCTCTCTCTCTCTCTCTCTCTCTCTCTCTCTCTCCTCTCTCTCTCTCTCTTGTGTGTGTGTGTTGTGTGTGTGTGTGTGTGTGTGTGTGTGTTCAGCAGTATTTAGTAGATTCATAAAGTTGTGCAACTACTGTTTCTTTTTCAAGCTTTTATACATTTATGTTTTAAGGTATATGGGCATGTGTATATGTGTCATGATACATATGTGGAGAACAGATGACGACTTTTAGGAGTCTCTCTTTCCACAATGGGGGTTGAACTCAGATCATCTGGATTGAGGGCAAGCTCTTTTATCTAATGAGTCATGTGCCTGGCCTGATTTCTTGCTTGGTACTATTGATAATCTGCGGGAGTGGGAAGGTGAGGAAAACACACACACACACACACACCACACACACACACACACACACACTATTCCTTGTCTCATTTGTTGTCTGGCAAGCATGAAGCCACTCTCAATACCTACCTCAAATGTCACTGTTATTTAGAGAAATATTCTGATCTCCTCTATCCTGAATTTTTGTGGCTTCTGAAGTTGCACTTCAAAGCATTGCTAAGGAGTTTTAAAGGATATCACAGAGTGGCAGCTGAGATGCATTGGATGAGCTTACAGCTGGTAAGATAAAAATCCTTGGGTCACAAGGGTTGCAGGAGAAGTTGAGATGTTTTTACTGTAAATAAAAATATATAGTCTTGTTTGTAAAATTCCTGGAAAACTACTGGTTTCATGCTGGGAATGGAATCTGTTTGTATGTAGACCCAAAGCATGGTGCATTACAATTCCACCATTCTTATTTGAAAATATCTCTAAAGAGAGGGATGTTGTCTCTGTATAGGTATTCTTCAAAGCACATTTTATCATTTGTGCTGGAATTCTTGACTATCAGTTGGGAAGAGGTCCCAGCCAGACTCTAAGGGTGAGGGAGTCCTTTCTCTTCCCATGTCCCTTTCATTTCCCCCTGTCTTTATATGCTGCCTACAGAAGTTCCTTATAGAATCCCAGAGGTGCATGTGTGCAGGCATGCATGTGTGCAGGCGTGCATGTGCCTTGTCCATCTCTTCCTCTCCAGTTGTAAGTCTGGAATAGTGATCCATCTTACCCATCTCTGACCCAAGTAAACACTACATCAGACAACAGCGTTTCTCTACAAGGATTCATACAATCCTCCCAAAGAGAAGCCTTAGTGTGGAGCATAAAGCGTAAGCAAAATCCGTGTCATTCCTTTCAGAAAGAAGAAGCGGACGTGGAGATAGCCTGAGGTGGTTCATGCACCCTCACGATTTCACTGTTGACCCAGCATCATATTTGGACTTTAGGTGCTGCAAAGCCCTGGTTTCCTCTTTGAAAGCAAAGAAAGTGTGCTCCAGGGGGTCTAGAAAAATGGCTAAGTTGGTAAAGTGCTTGCCAGGCAAGCATAAGGACCTGAGTGTGTATCTACAGCAGTCACATAAAAAGCTGGCCACAGCAGTGCATGCCTGTAACCCCAGTGCAGGAAAGGAGGCAGAAGCAGGAAGAACCCTCGGAGTTACCGGCCAGCTGGTCAAACTAATCAGAGAGCCTCCAGGTTTAGTGAAAAAGGCCCTGCCCCAAACAAAACAGATAGAGAGGCAACTGAAGAAGAAACTGGACATCAGCTCCTGGCCTCCACACATAGTTGCACACACACACACCCCACATGCACACACGCACACACACACCACGCATGCACACACACACTAAGCACTCCCAAGAGAACAAGCTTTGCTTAAACTGTCTACCCATAAATCTTGGGTAATTTCTTTCCCCTGGCTGGCCTCAAATAAATATAACATGTAAACAATGGAGTTAGCAGACAGATATAGGCATGGTGTGCTGGTGTATGAGAGCACCTGCAGTTTCTCACCTGCATGACTCACTTGCTGTATTTATAACACTTGTCAATCCCTGGGAGTCTCAAGATGTCCCAAGTGGACTAAATCCAGCTTTTTGCATGAGGACTTCTATGAAGATGCCAGTTGCCAGTTCTGTACATCTGGAGCTAAGCAAGGGAAGGGTTAAGGACAGCAGTAAATTATTAGGCTCAGATGCAGACTTGGTAATCTCTTAGCGGAGAGAATTCTCAGGAATAACAGACCTGTAGAAAACATAGACGGGGTGATGCTGCTCATAGGCTGGTTTCCAGGAGCCTCTACTGAGGTTCCCTGTCACTGAGACACTGGAACTGGACTTATAGGAGGTTGTGAGCCACCATGTTGGTGCTGAGAAAATAAACCTGAATTCTCTGCGAGAGCAGAAAGTGTTCTTAACCTCTGAGCCATCTCTCTCACACTCATTTTCATAATGCCTGCACCAATTTACACTCCCATACACAGTATTTAAGGATTCACCCTCCCCAAATCCACACCAGTATTTGTTATCATGTGTTTAAGTAGCTCTAAACATCAGCTCTAAACCATCAGCTGATGATGGTGCTTAGTGCAAAGACTCATGGATACTAAGAAAAAGCACTCTGAGTGCTTGGTCTCAATGGAACATTCATATTACCCCTGCCAAGACTCAGGGAACATTACCAAAGAGGGGGAAAAATTAACATAAGGGCCAGATCGTGTGGAGGAAGACCCTGAAACCCTATCTTCTGAGCGTGGGGTGGCCACTGCACTCATGTGTTCACAGCTGTGGTTACCTGCACAGGGCCTGCACAAAGCCTCATCTGTCAATATTCTGTCACGTGTAGGAGAGAGGCTCATGGGGCCAAGCTCCATTTCAGAGAGCTCTTGGCAGTTGATGGCTTCTGGGATGGGAAGAGTCAGTTCTTGTCACCGGTGGTGTAACCGCTAGTGAGTTATGTGCTCTCCAGAGGATAGCACTACACCCATGCCAGTAAGGGAGGTCCTGGTTAAACCCAGATGTCACAAAATACGAACAAAGCAAAAAGACACAAAGAGGGCTTGACTGGGGGAGGGCAATAAGAGGGTGAAGTGATAAGTGTAATCAGAATGTATATTTACACATATCGAATTGTCAAAGAGTAAATAATTTAAAGCAATAAATGAAACCAGTTCTTCTTGTTCTTCTTTCTATGTCCAGAGAACAGTATATCTTTCTTTCTAAGAATAGTCACCAGAGACTTTCAAGAACCATCAACGCTCCGGAGAATTCCTTTTGTAATTAAATGGAAAATAATCTGGTTTAGTGATTCTCAGATTCACCGTGGATGAAATGAAATCACTGGGAAACAAACGCAGTCCATCTTTGAGCCACACACTCAGCCCAGCCTTGACTCAGCCAGTGAACCTGGAGTGGGGCCAAGAATCTGCCTTCTGGATTCCCAAGTTCCAGTGAAGCAGCGGCTGCTGCTGCTAGTCCAGAATTCACTCTGAGTATCTCTACTGGGACAGTGACAGTATTCACATGGACAGTAAGACACTAGTGGATCTAAGTGCACCTTAAAGTAAGATTACAGCCCAGTTTACTACAGCATTTGTCTGCATTTCAGAGTTACAGCTAGAATGACACAGAATGGTGAATGGGACATGAGACAGGAAAGGGGTCCGTCACCTACCTGTGTAGATCTGGCTCATGTAGCCTGCTGGCTGGAGAATACACTACATAGACATCACCACACACAAGGCTGATGACAGCTCTTGATCCATGCTCTAGCCTCTGCACGACCTAGGTACAGCAAAAATAGTTCAATTTCTAATGATTCATCAATGTCCTTATATTTGTTACAGTCTTCTTCATATGTAAGCCTGCCCAAGAAGCTTACTCTTAAGTCACCCTCTCTCTCTCTCTCTCTCTTTCTCTCTCTCTCTCTCTCTCTCTCTCTCTCTCTCTCTCTCTCTCTCTCTCTCTCTCTCCTCATACACACACACACACACACACACACACACACACACACAAACCCCCAAAAAATCTTCCTGTGGGCTGGCAAAATGGCTCAGTGGGAAACAGCGACTGCTGCCAAGGCTGGTGAGTTCAATCCCTGAGTCCCGAGTGGTGGAAGGAGAAGACTAACTTCTGCAAGTTGTTCTCTGACCTCCATACCCACTCTCATACAATAAATTAAAAAAATACCTGTTTAAAGCCTTCTTGTGCTGAAATAAACAAATCAACAGATTCTTTCTCTCCATCAACCTTTATTATATGTTACCTCCTTTAAAAATAAACCTTCAAAACCCCTGTGGTTTCTAAAGCACTTATTAGATAGGTCTCTCTCAACACAAGCCCCAGGCTCCTTTAAAGTACAGCTGTCCTTTCTAATAATCAATAAACTTGCTGGCTTTGATTCAATCTGACTTGACCTAAAATTATCTTCTGTGGGTTGTCAAGGACCCAGTTGGATCTGAGTTCCCAAGGTGAGGCACTGTAGGGCTTATTGGGCTCCATGGTGGCAAGGCCGCTGGCAGTGACAGTGTGATCACTCCTCTATCTACATATCGTGGTCAGGAAAGTGGGTTCTAGGATGCTGCAGTAACTTCTCCCTTACCTCCGCTTTATCATCCCATCTTTTCTCCTGGAATTGTGGTCCGTCTCATGCTAGGGAATTCCCAGACCAAGACTTCCAAGGCTTGCCTGCGTCAGTGGTTTGCTGGAGAAGCTTCATCTTGTTGCAGAACAGAACACTTACCTCAAAGGAGAAAAGCAGATTATTCTTGGCCAAATGCAGGTGACTGTGGCCCAGGAACAGAGACTCAGGCTGCCTACCATGTCATGCTCTAATGCTCAAACAGTGCAATATCGTTTTATAGCTACAGAACAAAACAAAACCATCTTCAAGATACTTTTCAAATGCCATGGCAGGAACATCCAAGAGGTGGGTTATAGCAAAGTGGGCAAACCTCTCCACCGCTCCCAGATGCTGTCTGATGACATTTTAGCTTTAGATGGATGGAAGAGTGGTCTCCTAAATTGCTTACCGAAGGAAGAACACACAGAGAGGTTAAAAAGCATCCCTGTGACACAGAGCTGGCTCCAGGGTGAGGACTGAAATGCTAACTGAGGTAACAGACTCCACACATGCATGTCAAACCACTGCTCTGTCCCTTAGAGGCTAAAGATGTGATGCCTTCACCTCTTCTCGGTAACATACTTAACATACATACATAACATACTTAACTTTGGATTTTGATTTTTCCATTGTTTATTGTCATTTTTCTATCAGAATAGCCCCAAGAGAAGTGTATAATTATTTATGGCTGAAGCCCCAGAACGAGAGTGTCAGAATGTGTTCTCTGAGTAAGAGGGAAAGTACTGAACCTGGTATATCAATCACTCTAAGATCTGATTAAAGATATATATGGAGTGGAGAGAAGGCTTAAGAACACTGGCTGCTCTTCCATAGGATCTAGGTTTGATTCCTAGTACCCACATAGCAATTCACAAAGCACCTGTAAGTCTTGTTTCAGGGGCTCTGATGTCCTCTTCTGCCTCTGGCAGGTTAGCACACATGCATCCATCAGGTAGGTAGACAAAATGCAGGCTAGACCCATGCATAGAAAAAATAATATATTGAAAATCCTATGTATAATTCTTTACATTAGTTAATGCAGATGGTTTGGTTCTAAGAATCAGCTGGGATTATACTGAAGGGACAGAAGTCGCCTCTAAGGTGACAGGCATGTGCCGTGGAGAGTAAGACTAGTCTGTCACTCTATCCATTGCCTGAGATTTTCTTAAGCTGCTTGAAAACTGGGAACAGGAGGGTCTACGTGCACCTGACAAGGAGCCTTCCTAACCAGAGACTAGTGTGTCAGTGGGGTCACCTCTGAGGTATGGCAGTCACAAAGAGCATTTCCTTTGAGGGACAACTGAGTGAGTATATTTACATAAAGGAGTTGTAGCTAGAATTCATGAGGAATTACTATGAAAAAAGAAAGTACAGAATCTACCAGGTGACTAGGCAAGGGTCACAGACAGACATTTCACCATATATGAAGGGATTCTGGCCTGCTTGAGTGTGGCAAACAAGGGTCTGGCAGGCCTTGCCCTTCTCCCTGATTCCCTCTGCCTTGCTAAAAACCTAAGATTACATTCCTGAAGCTAGCCCCCAAAGTCCCTATTCCCTTATTTGGCCACCTCCTCCTCCTGAGGCTGACTACCAAGGTCCAGCTCTCTAAGTATTAAAGTCTGGCAATCAAAAGTCCCCTTTGGTTCACCTAGTTAACATGCCCAGTTAAAATTAAACACCTCATCCTAAACTGTCATTTTCCTATGGGTCACATCTGTCTCCTCTCTATCCAGAGGCAATCCTTTGTCCCACTATAGGACAAATCCCCCTTACCCCTCTCCCTTGTTCCCTTCTCCTTCTCTCTCATCCTGTTTTCTGTCTTTGTCCCTTATCCCTGCCCTCTGTCCCTCTGGGGCAAATACACCTCCTTCTTTCTGAGAACATGTCTGACAACTTGGTCTTTGGGGTCCTGAGCCCAAAGGATACTTTTCAATAGAAAACTTTCAAATGTCCCATGTGATTTTAAAATCTTCTTATCTCTTGAGTAATCAGGGACATCCTATTTCACATTTAGACAAAATACACCAAGTCAGATACAACAAATGTGGAAGTCTAGAACTCTAATCCAATGTGGGGAAGAGGAGACATTGCACCCTGGCTTTCAAAAATGAGTTGGCATGGCTCTAGTGGAGCTGAAGGTACATCACTAAGACCCAGATGTACTCCACCCTGGGCAGTGGACCAATAGCATCTGGGAGATTCTATGAAATGTGTAATCTCAAACAATCATGGATGTACTGAGTCAGAGTCTGCAGAATGAGAGTGCACATGGAGACCAGGAAGACCTTTCTAGGGTAGCTTTTTTACTTTTACATGTCTGTTTGGGAATCTGGAGATATTTTGCTTAAAAGTCCAGATGCCCAGAGCAACTTCGGTAGTTTGTATATGCTCTGCCCAGGGAGTGGCACTATTAAGAAATGTGGCCCTCCCTGTTGGAGTAGGTGTATTACTATGGGCATGGGCTTTAATACCCCTGTCCTAGCTGCCTGGAAGTCAGTATCTGCTAGCAGCCTTCAGATGAAGATGTAGAACTCTCAGTTCCTCCTGCACCATGTCCGTCTGGACACTGCCCTCCATGTTCCCGCCATGATGATAATGGACTGAACCTCTGAACCTATAAGCCAGTCCCAATTAATTGGGATTAAATGTTGTCCTTATAAGAGTTACTTTAGCCGTAGTGTCTGTCCACAGCAGTAAACCCTAACTAAGACAGCAACCAAATTAGCATCTGTGAGGATGAGGATTCAGGCACCAACATAGTTAAATGCAGCTTGGGAATTTTAATACATTAGTAAGATTAAGGACCATCAGGAAGCAGTCTCTTAAATCATGAGATGTGCAAAACCATGTTTAGTAAGAAAAAAAATCTGGGACTGTAGAGATGGCTCGGCCATTAAAGACTAGGCTCACAATCAAAAATATAAGAAAAACTTGAAATTTAAACAAAATGCCTACTGTCCATCCATGGCATAATATACTCATAGAATATACTCATAGAATAGCAACAAATACCTATATGCTATAACTACATGAATTAACAGGGGCTGCAGTTTAGATCTGGAATGTATCACCAAAGTCCATGTGCTATGTCTAGAAAGTTAGGCATTTCTTCTAAATTTTCAAATTTATTCAGTGTATGCTTTCAGAATAGTCTCCAATGATCCTCTGCATTTCAGTAGTATCTGCTATAATAGCTCTTGTTCATCTCGTCTCAAGTTCTATTCACACTAATGACTTGGTCCTCACCTTGGTGCTACCAGGACATATTCAAGACCTTTAAGAGGTGGTGTATAATGTGAGATTAGGCCACTAAAGGGTGACTTCTAAGGGAATTATGGGACTCCACTGTATTCCTTGTCGTTTTCTTTGTTCACTGGCCACCATGAGATGAGCATCTTGACTTGTCACATACTCCTGTAATGTTCTTCCGCACCACATAAACAAAAAGCATGAGCCAACAAATGTGGACTGTAATCTCCAAAGCTAAATCAAAGCTAAGTCGTAACTAAATCAAAACTCTTCCTCTTTTGGGGTAGCTTTTCTGAGATGTTGTTACAGTAATAGAAAGCTAACTGACACACATGGATAAACTTAAATCATAGCTGAAATTAAGGAAATTTGACTAAAATATTAAAGCAAGGACCAGTGAAAAATGAATTCGTTACCTGAAAAGAATAACAAGATTGGTAAGCCCATGGTGAAAGTGAAAGGAAGAGAGAGAGAGAGAGAGAAGAGAAGAGAGAGAGACCTAAATTAATAAAATTTGATGAGAGGAATAAGAGCTATCACAGCACTGAAATTCAAAGATTCATTGGGGAATATTCTGAAAGCATATACTGAATAAATTTGAAAAATTTGAAGAAATAGCTAAGTTTCTAGACACAAATAATTTATCAAAATTGAATCAAGAGGATGCAAACAACCTAAACAGATTAATAACGAGAAATGAGATTGAAGCAGTAATAGAAAGTGATCAAACAAAATAAGTAAAATGACAGCCTAAAACTGAGCAGAATCACTTTGGATGCTACAGATCTTCAACAAAGGATCAATACCAACATTTCTCCAACAGGTCCATAAAACAGCAGTGGAAGCAATACTCTGAAATTTGTGCTATGAAGCTGGGATGACTTTGATACCAAAACCAGATAAGAACATAGACACACACACACACAAAGAGAGAAGAAAACTACAGAACAGTTTCCTTGATGACTGTATGTGGTGGTTTGAATATGCTTGGCCCATAAGGATTGGCACTGTTAGGAGGTGTGGCCTTATTGAAGAAAGTATGTTACTGTAGGGGTAGGCTTTGAGACCCTCCTCCTAGCCAAATGGGAGCCAGTCTTCTCTTGTTTGCTTTCAGAATAAGATGTAGAATTTTCAGTTCCTCCAGCACCATGTCTACCTGGATGCTGCCATGCTTCCTGCCTTGACGATAATAGACTGAACCTCTGAATCTGTAAACCAACCCCAGTTAAATGTTATCTTGTATAAGAGTTGCCTTGGTCATGGTGTCTCTTCACAGCAATGGAAACCCTAACTAAGACACTATAAATACCAACATTATTAAAACATAGTTGCAAACTGAAATTAAAAAAACTTAAAAAATCATTTAAAAAGGTCACACAGCATTTTCATTCTGGGTGAAAAGTCAGAAAGAAAGAAAGAAAAAAAGACAGGTAAGCAAGGTACTTGAGACAGAGAAGGTCTGTATTAAGGGGGTGATTCTAGAGGGGCTTCCTGTAAGAATCAAAGGCCTCTTCCACTTATGGGGAAGGAAGTGGAAGAGCCTTCTTTTCTGGTCAGCAGTTGACATTGCTAGAGGTACCCAGTGAGTTAATGTTAGGTGATCAATAAGCATCTTGCCTAGCTGGCCATTACTTGGGCGCCACAGGGCAGGACAGCCAAGAGTCTAGAGCAGTGGTTCTCAACATTCCTAATATTGCAACCCTTTAATACAGTTCCTCATGCTGTGGAGACTTTCAACCATAAAATTATTTTGTTGCTACTTCAGACCTGTAATTTTGTTACTATTATGAATTGAAATGTAAGTATCTGACATACAGGATATTTGATATGTGACTCTCGTGAAAGGGTCTTCTGATACTACCCCCAAAAGGGGTCGCAATCCACAGGTTGAGAACCACTGGCCTAGAGAACATTAGTTTACTTCTAAAAATCAAATTACTGTATTACCGTTTTAGGAATTATCACAGGTCAAGCAAAATGGAGGATCTGTACAAAATGGTGGACCCTGGCTAAGACCAATGATGCAAAGGTGGTTTGATATTGTGATGGCCATTCTTCATTGTCAACTTGACTGAATTTGGAGCTGCATGGAAATTCACCTCTGGCATGTCTGTGATGGTGTTTCCAGGGAGGTTTAAATGCGGAGGGAAGACTTACCCTCAATGTTGGTAGTATCATCCTACAGTTGTGTGTGCTCCTGGACTGGATGAAATAGGGAAGAAAGGGAAAAGCAAGCTGGGCACCAGCTCCTCTCTCTCTGCTTCTCCCAGACATAGATGCCTCACACTCAGGGCTTCTACACTCTCCCCACTATGACGGGCTCAAGCCTCAACCCTCAGCCAAAAGAAACCCATCCTTCCTTGAACTACTTTTTAATCAATAAAAAATAACATGACTATCTTGAAAGACACAGAAAAAAGCCTGTGACAAAGTCCATGTCATTTCATAATGAAATCCCAAAGAACCTGGGACTCGATGGTTCATTTATACTGGAACATAGAAAAGGCTAGATATGACAAACTTACAGCTAATATTCTAATGAATAGGGAAATATTAAGAAAAGCATTTCTTCTAAAATCAGGAATGAGACAAAGGTGTTCACTATCACCACTATCGTTAGTTAGCTTTCTGTTGCTTTTAACAAAATACTTGACCAAAATAGCCTAAGAGCTGAGAGGTCTATCTCACGGTTTAAGGGCTACTGTCCACCACAGCAGGGAAAGGATGGTAACCAATGTGGCTTGGTCTTAGATGGCCAGTGTTGGAGGCAGTTGCTTGGTAATGGCATCAGCCAGGAAGCAGGGAGCCTGGGCTGGAAGCAGAGTCTTGGAAGCCTACCTCTTAAAGGTTCCATAGCTCCCAAAAATATCACCACCAGCTGGGAAGCACGTGTTCAAATGCAGCCTGCGAAGCATCTTGCCTACAGACCATGACAGGGAGGCAAGATATTGTTCGGAGGTTTCAAAGAGATCAATCTTTGTCCATCTGGACCTGTGTGCTTCGAGGAAGACATCAGGGTGCAGGGGAGCAAATGGTGGAGGAGAGCTGTTCACTTCATGGCTGACTAGAAAGCAGAGAGTCAGGAAGTGGCTGGGGAATATATACCCCAAGGATCATTTCCCAAGAATCTATGTCCTTCATCTAGGCCCCACCTCCTGAAGGTGTCACAAGTTCCCAAGTTAGTGTCACCAACTGGAAATAGAGTAGTCAAACATGAGCCTGTGAAGGACACTTCTTAAACACGCATACAGACACGCATGGCTAGGCATATCACAGCATGAACATGGCAGCAAGAGAAAGAATGTACTAGTCTCTTTTCCATATGAGGTGTGCTTAGTGTCATCAGGGTTACAGATGAGCAGGAGGCCCTGGGCCTCCTCTTCCCTAGGTGGTGGATAGAGCTCTGAATGCTGGAGAATTACAGGTTGTCTCTAATGTAACTAGGCCCATAATAAAAAAAACGGGAGCAGGCTCAAGTCCTAAATTATTCATTAAATAAGGCTCTGTGTCTTAGACCAATGAAATGGGGAATTTGGGGAAAGGTCAAGTTCCAGACACTCGGAGAGGAGGATAGAAATTTTATTTAATCAGCAGACTTGAAAAAAACACTACCTTTTGCCAAATTCTCTACGCTAGTGCCCTATTTAACATGTAGAATGACATGTTAAAAACAATTTCATTTTCACTAATCTCTTGAATTTCTTACATTATTTCCAATGTGTCACCGATGTTCTGGCTACACAGAAATGTGAGCGGATGAGGAGGTTACTGGGGATGGTGTTCCCTCTGGAATATGGGAGGAAAGAGAACGTGCCTGGGAGAAAGTGGACAACATGGTTTTCTAAGGTCTTGAAGACACTTCTTTCTTAATTCAATAGTAGATATTTGGTTGAAAAATTTGAGGGGTTGGTTTATTTTTATTATTTTATGTGTATGGATGTTTTGCTTGCACATATGTTTGTCCACTAAGTGAATGCCTGATGCCGTCAAAACTCAGAACTTCTGGAATTGGAGTTCCAGACAATAGTAAGCTGTCACGTGGGTGCTAGAAATCAAATGACGGTCTTCTGGAAGAATAGCAAGTGCTATTTTTTTTTTTTTTTTTGAACGGGCATGCCTACACAATCACTCACATAGCCAATGGAAACACTAAGCAGTCATTTTTTTTGTTTTGCTTGCTGTCATGGCAACAACAGGCATGTGCAGGTTATCTTTTCTTTTCTTATTTATTTATTTATTTATTTAAATCAAATCGTAATTTTTACTTATTCACACAGGGGTTATAAACACAAAAAGGCAGGATGTGGGGAAGGGGATTACACCAGAGCGTATGTGTTCAGGAGGAGTACAAGTGCTCTTAACCCCTGAGACATCTCTACATCCAATGAATGAATGAATGCATGCATGAATGAATGAACCAATGAATGAATGGGAGAATCGAAGGCTCAGAGTCAGTATGGGCTAAGCCTGGGCTACATACACCTAGGTCCTGCCTGGATCAGCCCATCTTGGAAGTTTAGGGTAGGGTAGGAATTCAAGCAGCTAATTGTCCAGGTTGGTCTGCAAGCTGGGAGCCACCTCCACATACTCAGACAAGTGGACAGGGCCAGCTGTGAACAAGCTGGAAGCAGTCAGAACGGAAGTTCTTAGGGAGCAGAACAATGACTATGTAGCAGTGCAGAAAGGCACAGGCAGACAAATTAACTCAGTGTGTAGTTTTCAGTCTCTTGTTTTTGTTCTAAACCCAGATTCCGGATCTCTATTCAACGTAGGTACAAGCTTCCATTTCTTCTCACCAGGCAATTCTACTTGCAGAATTTCATTCAATCCTTTCTTGGCTGTGGCAGATATTACCATCACTTCAGAGATTCCTAGGAAGGGATTTGTTTAAGGTCACAAGCTCACTGCACAGGAAGAACTCTAAGCCAGGCTTCCTGCACACAGAACTGCCAACTGTGTGATGCTCTCTGGGCATTCTTCACTCAACCGTCTTACCTCCAGACACTCATTCCCGTATGCTCAGAGCCCTGACAAGCCTCCTGGAGCTCACTGAGTCTGCAAAGTAGATCCAGGCTCTGCAACCCTGCCACAGCCTTTATACAATCCTCAAGATCTGCAAATATGAGTGACTGTGTGTGTGTGTGTGTGTGTGTGTGTGTGTGTGTGTGTGTGTTGTGGTGGGGAGGGTGGCTTGGTTTCTTGAGACAGGATCTCATGAGTACTTTTTCTAACTCACTATTATTAATAAATCTGGTGGTAACTGGTTTTTTTTTTTCCTTTTTCTTTTTGATCCATTTTTATTTGTCACCTTTGCTGGTTGGTTTTTGTTAACTTGACACAAATCCAAACATAAATGAGAAGATGGAGTTCTAATAAAAAAAAAAAAAAAAAAGGTTCCAAAAGATTGGCTATTAGGGTATTGTCTTCATTAGTGATTGTGGAAGAACTCATGACACTCTGGGCAGTACCATCCTTGGCCTGGTGGTCCTGCGTTCTATAAGAAAGCAGGTTGAGCAAGCCATTGGAGAGCAAGCCAGTAAGCAGCACTCCTTCATGGCCTCTGCATCAGCTCCTGCCTTCAAGTTCCTGCCTTGGTTCTCCTCGGTGCCCTGTGACTCAAGATATATAAATCAAATAACCCCCTTCCTCTCCAAGTTGCTTTTGTCCAAGAAAGTTTTATCACAGTAACAGAAACCCTAAGTCGTCATTCTTATGAATCCTACATCTTCGTGCAATTGCCTCTCTTGAGTTTGTTGCAGTCTATTTCCATTCCCAGGCTTAACACATGGTTAGAATTCCTGGCATTATACTGTAGTGTTGATGGCAACATTAATCCTTGACTACAGAGCAAACAACTTGAATATAACCAATATATGCTAACCACAGACCTACGTTTTTGGTTCTTTTTCATTTAATTAAAAAACCATGGTGGTACATACCTGAGTCTCAGCTGAGGTAGGAGAAATTGGTTGCCATTTTAAGGCCATCCTAGTCTACTGGATAAGACTCTTGTCAAAAGAAGAAATCATCCTTCCATACCTACTATACTAAGACTTCAAGTAAGAAGTGAACTTCCAGTATTATTGCTGGACTGGGATGTAGGTCAGTAGTAGAGCATTTGTCTAGTATGCTCAAAATCCTGGGCTTGATCTTCAAACCATTACTGTGTGTGTTTTTGAGATTTTGCTTTAGTTATTAACAAGTGTTTGCATTTTATTTGTGTAATCAGAATAAGCACAGCTTGATCATGCTGTGTCACCTTGATAGAACCTCTAATGTTTCACTCCACACATTGGCTTGTATGGGAGTGCTCCTCTGGTCTCTGTAAGTATGTCTCTGCATGAATTCATTGTTCCCCCTAACAATGTAAATGACTATCTGTGTGAACTGCTTGAGCCTTGGAGACAGTTTTCCATTTTTACCAGTTCTTCCACTGTTATCAGAGTATTTTCTTCGGGAAGCGACATTTCAATTGGGTATCTTTGCTGTGAGAAGTCCTTTGCACCCCAGCCTATTACAGGCTAGAAAAGCTGTTCCCAGGTCTCTGAAAGTGTCCTCAGGAGCAGACTAGCCAGGAGCCTAGAGGCTTTCAAGCTGAAGCTGATGCTTCTGGCTTTTGTTCTCTGATCCAGCACACATCTGTGGTTCCTTCTCTGAAGACTCAGAAGTCTATGAACTCCACACTCCCTGCTAAACTCCAAGAGTCAGGGAACTGTACCTCAAAGGGGTATCTTGACAATTCATCGGCCCTTCTAAGCGTCAATGATCCTCACAGCTTACACTATTATAAAAATTTTATTTGGACAGAAGATAGCTTTTCTGAGACAATAACCACCTAACTCTCCAGTTTACAAAGAATATGACAAAGCAGTGCTTTACATTTGGATTTGAGTGTTTTTTCTATGATGAAAACCATTCATCTCGATCTGTATCACTCACTAACTGGTGGTTTGGATGAGAAGAGTAGGCACAGGTTCAGCTGTTTGAGTGGCAGAATACTTGGCCGTTAGTGGACGTGTTTGGAAAGGATTAGCAGAAGGCCCTGGAGGAATGTCACTAACTGTGGGATTTGAGGTTTTAAAAGCCCACACAGGCCCAGTTAACTCTCTCTTTGCTTTTTGGTTGTTGATTAGATGTAAGCTCTCAGCTACGGCTACAGCATCGTGCCTGCCTGCTGTCTTGCTCCCCACTATGATGGTTATGGACTAGCCCTCTGAAACTGTAAGCCCCCAATTAAATTCTTTTTTAAGTTTTTCTTTGTCATTCTTTATTTTCATAGCAATAGAAAAGTAACGGACTTCTTGATTTCAGGGATAATAATCATTAGAAGGAAAGAAAACTTGGTCACAGTACCTTACTCTAAATGTGATTTCTAAGCCTATCTTTAAATTTAAGATGGGTTTTCTTAAGTGGAAAGCACAAATTCATCTATTAGAAACAACCCACTTAATCTCCAGTCTATGAAGGGATTTTTCATAGTCTCTTGATTTCTTTTGTTAACTATAGAGAAAAATAATTTAAGTCTCCCAGGGAGAAACTTTTGCAACTAGAGCAAATATGGTGGACATCTGTCTGAGTACTGGTGGAGCAAGCTGAGGAGGGAACCTACAGTCAGCATGGCCAAGTCTCAGGGGCTCAAGACTCCCCCTCCCCACCCCCACGCCGTCCCCCCAGGATTCCATTCCTTCACTCATGAGTCATGCTCAAAAGGGTGCTGCTCCTGTGTCATATACCCCTTGGTTCTGAGAAAATCATGAGCTGCATTGAATGAATATGAAGCAGTAATAAAGAAACAGACAGGCCTCTCAGTTTATATCTGCCCACTGTGTAGTTAGTTTCCTATTTGTTAGTAACAACTGTTGAAATTTAAATGATGGACTGGTAATTTCACTCAGTTGTGTAGTAGGTGAAACAAGGGGAGGTAAGAGTATTAAAGATCCAAGCACCCTCAACCGACAGGACGAGAAGTCAGGTGCTTAGAACCCTACATTAGCTTCTCTAAATCAGGCCTCTGGGTGTTTTTCCCATATAGTGCTCTGGACTTCTCGACAAGCACATCCTGGAAGCTGTTGCTGCCCCTGTACTGGCAGTACCGATTTTAAGACCAGAACACAGCTTGCTTGTGCATGTACACACCCATATCCTTCACCATCCCCAAGAGCTGGAACTAAAGCATGTGCCATGTCAGGCAACCACCATATCCTCTTAAAGTACGATCAGGAAAGGCTGAGCTAAGAGCTGAAAGCTGGTATCCTTTCTTTGGAAAGGTGATCAAATGGCCGAAAAAATCTTATGGCATTCCCATGACTCACCCTTCCCAGAGAACGGGTTCTCTGTCTTCTCCCAGCTGAGTGGCCATGAGGGTGCTCTCAGCTCCGTGCATCGGTAGTAACCCTACTGCATGTCCCACAAAGGGACCATCTATGTTTACTGCTGCTGTGTCTCAGCTCGTTATGGAACTATCCCGGGCCTTTTACCACAGTGATACCCCAAGGATCCTCTCAAGCTGAGGTGAATGGTTCTTAATATTTCTTTTGATGGCGAGACGAAGGAAGGAGCACAGAAGCCCATGAGTTCTGATCCATGCGTCCTTTATTCCATTACCAACCACTGTGCCGCATCCAGGCAACAGCACACAAACTGGCAACCAACGCAATCCAGTTGTACAACGATCTGAGGCTTACAGTACATTTAAGGCTTTTAAATTTGGAAAAAAAAAAAAAAAGAGAGAAAGAAAGAAAAGAACTAAAGACCAAATGACTCCAAACCCAATCCCGCAACCAATACAAGTAGTGTAGCGATTTAAGCATCTCGTTTCTGATGTTCACCTGGCACAACTCCAGTGTCAAAACCCAAATAACTCCTAAACTAAGACATCAGCTTAGGGTGATTTAATTACCTAAATTCTTCAAAGCAGAAACTTGGAATTTTTGTCTTGGAAATGTTATAAAAATTTTAATAGCAAAACATAGGAATAAAAACATATTAACAAAATGTATTCAATCATTTACAATACAAACAAGGAATCTGCAGTCTGTTGTTGTAGCCTGACAAAAGAAATCTATCCATTAAGAATCTGTGCACAATGTAATTGCAAATATGTACAGGACTTTAAGAAAGCCGACAAGGAGGACTGTACAGAAGGAAAGTCGGCCAGGCTCTATTAGACCAGACAATCAAAATATTAAAACTCTTGGCTAGTAATAAATTTACACTTAAAAAAACCCCAGTTTCCTGTTGCTTAAGAATATTCCAGTTGTATTTAAATGGTAACAGTTGATGAAGCTGTTAGTGATAGTTCCAGTAAATCATTCTTCAACTCATGTGTGTGGGACAGACTGGCCTGTTAACACAAGTTAATGGAGGATTTCTCACAACAGTTTTCCAGTTACACTACCATAGCTTCACAAATGAATCTCACCCACGGCACCAGGGCTGAAAGCGCCGCAGGTCAAACACCGGCACATGGGTGAGACGGTGATCCTGCACCGGTGGGGGAATCAGAGGTGACAGTGAGGGAGACAGACTTGATCACACTTTAGTCTATGGCCCTGGGAAACAGTCCTCACGGTCAGCTCTTGTCCCCACTCCTGCAAGGTCTTGCAGCTGAGAATCCAGCTGTTCAGCCTAATGGAAGGTGGAGATTAGGTACAAAAGACAGACTGTGTTAGCTCTGTAAGAAGAACACACAAAGGCTGGGCCCTTCTCTGTGGTTATTGGGTATCACTGTTAAATCCAGTCAAAGCGTGTGCAAACAAGGATCCTCGCTTCACAGTAATGAGGTAAGGTTGGCCGCTGTCTTCAGGAGTTGGGAAGCTCGTGAGATATGAACTGTTTTAGTCGTTCTAGGTACTGTGCATAGAGCTCTATATCATTGTGCCCAGCCCCCTCAACCCACAGGGGCTCCACGGCACGGGGACAGCGCTCATACATCGCCAAGCCATGGGAGAAATCGATGACCTCGTCCTCGGTACCATGAATGACCAACACAGGAGAGGTGACTTTAGATATCTTGTCAATGCTGCAAGACAGAAGTGGGAGGGGAGGAAAGGACTCCTTTAGTCACACTCACAGTTCAGATAAGTGCTGCCCCACAAGCTCATCAACTCCAGCTGGACATCACAGAGCTGTGCCCGCCCTCACAGCTGGGAGTGATGCCCAGGCACAGGCCTAAACTCACACTGACACACTATCATGGCTCAGCTTTCTTTCCCATTACTTTTCTAATATTCTTTCCTTAACATATTTTTAAATTTGGAATCATTTAGGATTTATGGCAAAGAAAGATATTACCAATGCCCACAACTCCTAACTCATTTTCTATCAGGCTAACAGCAGCCATTACCATAATATATTTGTCAAAACCAAGAAACCAACTTAAGTATTTCCTATTAGTCCCATCTCTAGTCGGGTTTCATTTGTTTTTCCACAAATGTCTCTTTCCTATTCCAATATCCCATAGAGAATACTATATTACATTTAGTGAGTTTTTAAAAAGTAGTTTTATTAAAAACAACTAAAACCATCAGACTAGCAAAACAGTAACTAGTATTTTTTAATTCATATTTTGAGAAGACTTTAAAATATAAACAAGCAAGCACTTGCTACATCTGAATGAATAACTCTGTAAAGAGGGACTGCATACTCAAATTCTCAGAACTCTTAAGAAGCAAATCCAGGCTGAACAGATGAACCGGTTTGGTGGTTTATAGCACTTGTTGCTCTTGTAAAGGACCCAGGGTCAACTTCCAGGATCCACATGGTGACTCACAGCCATCAGTAACTCCAGTTCCAAGGGATCTGACGCCCTCTTCTAGCTTTTTTGGGTACCAACCACATGTGGTACTATACATGCAGGCAAAACACTCACACATATTTAGAAAAAAACATAGTTTTAAACAAATCCCATTTCATAAAAGCAGAGGACTCACTCTTTGATTAAAAACAACAACAACCAAACCAAAACAAACAAACAAAAAAACCCAGCACCATCAAAGGCTTAATGTGATGCTTAGATTTTATTCCAACTGTTTATAAAAACAAAATCCACTCTCACAGAATGAATTCTCATGGACCTTCAAAGACTGTGCTGTAGTTTCTGAAAACACATCCCAGGGAGGAGTGAAATGGTCGTCAGTATGTGTCAGGCTGAGTGAATGGGTGATTACTCTGATGGTGTGATTGTCCTTTAAGCCATGAAAAAACACCTCTTTCCATCTGTCCTTCTGCCCAAGACCTGCTTGCTGCTGACTCTGTTTTATAGTTGATCCTCCACAGGACTATAGCAGGACACAAATGGGTGCTATTTGTGGGAGTCTTTCTGATAAAGTATCCATCACAGCAGAACACTTTGCACAGTCTACATGAAGTCTCATTTAATCCTTACGAAAAAGGACCCACGTGGAATTGCCTTCTCTGTTTGCTCAGGAGGGAACTGAAGCTCAGAGAGATTATAAAATAACAGGCACCAGGCCAGGGAGATAATAAAGCGGGCTAACACATTCCAAAGGTCTACAAGTGACTGTCACACAGTCTTTATGAACAACTCATGAAGCTGCCAACTGCCTAAAGGCACCCCAGAAAGATTGCAAAACCCCAGCAACCACAGGACCTGTGAAGATCAGAGCCTCTGTGGCCATGTACAATTTTGTAGACCAGGAATTGTACCTGAAACTTAATTCTTCCCCTGGATTTAATTTTCAAGTGCCTTCCTTTATAAGCCTTCAATTATACTCAATTAAAAAAATGTATTTACTCAACAGTTATGACAGGCCTGAGACTGTGCCCCATGCGGCTATTTATGGAAATCTCTTACTGTCTGCAGAGGGTATCTGAAGTTGAAAGCCACTGTCCAGACCCTATTTGCAAACGCAGAGAATAACCAACACTGAAGCATGACCAGGACTCAATCTCTATCTTTTTAACACAGGAAGAAACCGTGAAAGCTGTCTTCCCTTTGAGAAAGACAACTTTCTGCCATTTGACAGCAAGGAACACCCTATAAGAAAATGTTGCCAAATCCAATTAATGATGAAAGCCAGTGTAACCATTAATGGCTTAAAATCTATTCCATCAATAATTTAGGGAGCAGTGGCCCCTTTGTCTCCAACCTTATGAAGCCAGTGACATCACTGCTTTTGGCCTGATCTGTAAAGAGTACAGTAACTGAATCAACTTTTCAAAGCTGCTGGGAAGGCTAACTGGAGGGCCAGCCTTCAGTGCCTGGTGAATCAGACAAACAGCATTTGTTGTTGGTCTGTTATAAATTAATAAAATACAATTAGTTACAAGGGAACTAGTTTCAATGGCTGCATTTTAAGATATAAGCTAATCTCATCGTTTTGTTGCCAAGGTAACTCCTGGAACTGCTTCCCACAAACATGCAAAACATGTCTTTAAACAAACTGCCTCTCATTACCAATTCAGCACAAATAAGGCCACATTTGCCAGGCATGTCAACCCTACTTAGCATTCACAGCCACGACACCTGAAATGCAGTGTCCCATTCCCAGGAAGCAGCATTTCAGTGAAGGCTGGTACAAGCTACACAAGTTGAGAATCAGTCAAGATGCTAACAAAGGTCTCTTCCTGTGAAATGAGACACTGGAACACAACGTCATGCAGCCAAATGCTGTATTTTCTTCTCCAGCGAGAGCAGAACAGTGGCAATTAAGAGGTCAACCAAAATCTTCAGACCATGCATTACTCCTGCTGATGCTTTTCCTGGAAGTGCAATACAAGCTGGCTAGCTTCTGCAGTGCACTGTGGGGAAAACCTAGGGCAAATACTTTAAAAATACTTCTCACATTATCACTTAAAAATCAAAAACCAAAACAATTAGCTAAGGAACTTGCAAAGCAAACACTTTGCTCACAGCTTTTATATTATTGGTTCTCCCTTCCATTAGGAGGAGCTAGAGAACAGCAGGGGTCAACAAGCAGGAGGGGCCTTAGGATAACCAAGACTGAGTCTTATGCTTCTCCCAGGGCAGGGTATCTCTGCAGGGACAGTCTAAAAGTATAAGATCAGGAAAAGGGGGTGGTTGTTTCAAAGATTCTTTTCACAAAGATTGTAGTCATGTTCCCCTCACCCATACTCTCTGACTGAAAAAAAAATTCTTATGTGTGTTTGTTTTTAGTTCAGGGTCTATACCAGGGCTAATTTCTTCTTGACATTTCTTCAGTAATTGAGCAATACAGGTCCCTCTGAATAAATGAATACTGAACTGGAAGTTCCTTCAGTACATGCTGCATGTTACAGCTGAATCAATTAGTCCTGGGTACTGGCACACTCAAGGTCCTTATCCATCATCTGGAGACTTCCTAAAGCGTAGCCAGCCCTGAAGGCTGAAGTCTCAGTACGCTACATTTACCTCACATCTATGGTAATACCCAGGGGTATGCAACCAATATTTAGAAATTGATAGAGATGTGAACTCTGAATACTGGTCTACTTCTCACTTGTCCAGTTGTAAGCTCACCTGGGGAAAGCATCAAAGCAGTATGTTTTCCTGGTATCTGGAAAAGCAACACGCAAACCAGACATCAGAGGGGAATGGAGGATGACAGCTGCACACTCATACCGCGAGGCCAGGTCCACAGTGGGGACGGTGCCAATGCTCTGCCCATAGAGGATGATGTTCTCAGGACTCACGCCATACCTGAAGAAAGCAGAGGTTACACCACATTAGCTAACAACTGTGTGTAGGGGGAGCACAACTATATTTAAGCCCACAAAACTCCCACATTAGCTTAAAACTGCTATAATCTATCTTGTATATTTTAGCTTAAAATGAACATTAATTGTATAAAATCAAACAGAGGCCTTTTGCAGAATTAAATGACTAAAAATCTGACTTACATTTGTAAAAATACGACCATGACTGCTCCTGGCTACTCACCTAAACAAATGCATTACGAGCTTCAGGTAAGGTTCTTACTCGGTCCTTACATTTTCTAATACTCCTTTACATGATCATGTTTTCGAAGTCAAAGTAAAAGCAAGGTTTGGCAAACAACTCTTCAAGTGAAGTTTTATTGATATCAAAGACTTTGTCTTTTATCATAGAACAGTTCACTTAAGATAACTAAGCACGAGGTGTAGCTTTGTAGTGAAGTGTGTTCTCCTTTCTCCCCTCCCTTCATGTTGGTGGAAAGTGATGTCAGGTGAAGGAGTGAAAGAATGCTACACTCTCCTATGAGGTAGGACCAATCAGAGGCAGACAGAAAATACATCCCCTTACTAGCCTACAAAAAAATATCAATGGACAGAGAGATAGCTCAATGAATAAAAATGCTTATTGCCAAGGCTGGGAACCTGAGTTCTATCCCTAGGACTCACACAATGGAAGGAGAGAACCTATTCCTACATTGTCCTCTGACTCACACATGTGCAACATGGCACAGACACAGACAGACACACAACAGCACATGAAGACAGACATGAAAGCAGTGAATAGTTATTTTATATCCAAAAGAATGAAGAGAATTAGACAACCTCAAGGCACAGTGTGCCATTGAATCCTCCCTGTCATCTTGGCCAAGTCTGGAATCCTCCAGGAACCCCTAGCATCTATGAACACGTGCAGGTTCTGCAGCGGCTCTAGGTGAAGAGGGCACCATTCCATGGGTTGGAATCTTGGAAGACGAGAATTCTAGGTGAAAAGAGAGAATCAGCACCCATCTCTCTGCTCCTTCCTGACTGCAGAGCCCTACACACTTCCTGCTCTTGCTGTCATGCCTTGACCTCACTGTACTCAGACAGAAAGCCAACATTCATTCAGAATGGAATCTGTGGTGCTTCTTCTGGGAAACAAGTAAAGACTCAGAGCCCATTCTGTCTGAGGACATGGAAATCAAGATGTAGCTAAGAAAAAGGGCTTGTTTTGTTTTTTAAAATGTCAAGGGACAACGCTATGCTGCAGGCTACATGGAAGGAGCTCAGGGCAAACTGAGGCAGCTGCTGCACCTAATACCACAGAGTCAGTCAGCAGAGGAACTGGGAAGTGTGATGTGTGGAAAGGAGAGATCCAAAAACCAAACACAAGAAGCAAACCTAGGCACCAGGAAGAGAGACATGAGTGTATCCAAAGGTTAGGCCACTTGGCATCTGCTGAGTAGTTATCTGGCACCATCAGTTTGAGAATGAGAAGGAAGAAAATATCTAGTAAACCAAGATGAGAGTCATGGAAAAAACAAAACTGGTAATAGGTTGTCCACGTTCTCAGGACTCAATAACTCAGAGAGCCACTCTCTGGACACCTAGGGGCTCACTCCAGCTGTGTGCTCACTGGTCAGGAAGAGGGTGAGTGACACCTCTTCTCCAGTGAGGAAGGTGCTGAGTCAGCACTTGCTGTTGGTTCCACATCTGTGTGAAAATGTTCTCCTGGGACCGGGTTTCACACTAGCTACATTTCTTTTTCCCTCTGGATCTTCCTTCTGCTTCACTGCTCATGCCTCTTTCCTCTCAGGAATCCTACAGCCTCTCTTCTCAGCCTTTTCTAGAATCTCCTCATAATGATTTCCATGTAGGACTCTCCAGTGTCAGCAGCTTCCAACAGTAGCAGACGTGTTACAGGTATGCAACATCGATTTGCTGGATGGATAAGGAGATGATAGGCCAGACTTTTTGCCCCTCTTTGTGCTACTATTATCTTCTGAGCTTTCAGCACCTCACTCACACTCGGCACCTCCCCAGGGTGACTTTTCATACCGCTTTCCTCATCATAATATTTCTTCCCCAATCCCATACCTTTCGCCCATGGGCTGGGATTCAGAATGAATTTCTTACTTTTATTTCCCCTTTCTACTGCGCATCCTCTTAGTCACTAAGTCCAACCCATTCCTGTCTCTGAGATGTTTTCCAGACTGACTGCCTATATGAGCTGGTGAGTACACATGGTGGCATCTTGTGAGCAATTAACCAGGGGCATCCTGATAAGACAAGTGGACTTCCAATAGTAAGTGAGCTTTCAAGGTAATGAGCACTTCTGTCGCCAGAATCTGGGGTCTGTTCCCAGAGGTTACTCTGGAGATCTTCCTGGCACTGTCTCCATCATTCCCCAGGGCACTTAGATTGCTGACTTCTAATCCATCCCATTCTCTGTTTCTGTGAATCATTTCGTGAGTATGGGGAAGCAGGTGTCCCAGTTTCAAGTGCCATGCTTCACTGACTCAGGCTAATGATACACAACTCTGCCAGACTGCCAGCCTCCACCCTGGCCCTGCCCTCTGCCCAGGGTAGAACTCAGATATCACCCACACCTGACAAGTGACTGTGTCAGTCCTCTGTCCTTCTCCCAGTTGACTTACTCCCAGGTTTATCTACATGGAGCTTCACACTGCTCACTCCAGGCCATGCCTCATGTTCTCACTACATAATATATCTGTGTGGAAACAAAGCACAGCAAAACACCTTTCTCATGTTACTTCCAAATCAAACCCTTCAGCAAACCCCTACATTCAAGCCTACATCCCCAAGAGGAACCCACACCTGACCCAGATACCTAGTCCAACATTTTCTCTCCAAGTGGTCCTTCCAACATGGACTGCTGAGTTTCTTGTTGATCATAAGCACTCTCTTCCTGAAAGGCCTCACTGCTCTTCATCACTGCAAACCACTGGGTCCTGAAGACCCCTCCAAGTTCCTCCCAGTTCCTACTTCCCACACTTTCCTAACACCTCTAGTCCACCTGCAGTATCATTCTACCTGAGTTATTTGTGCTCATCTGTGAAGTGATGAGCCATTCTGCTGCAAGCCCTGCACTGCTTAGAGTGTAAACCTACAACTGTAAGTTGCAGCTTTAGGAATGTCAAGGACACCCATGTTCAGGGATCTTTGAGCTAAATGTGATCATAGCCAAAGGCTACTTACATGAGATACAGACACACACACACACACACACACACACACACACACACACACACACGATGGTGGGGTCAATGAGACACTACCTACCTTTTTTGTTTGTCTGTTTTAGGTAAGAGTATCTCTGGCCTGGAACTTGCCAAGTAAGCTTAACTGGCTGGCTAGTAAGCCCCAATATTCTGCCTATCTACCACTATCTATCTCCTATCTATCCACTATCTATCTTCTATACTCTGGGGTTACATGTGTGTACCAACATGGCTGGTTGTTTTTTTTTTTTTTTTTTTTTTTTGACATGGGTTCTAAAGATCAAATTCAGGTCCTACAAAGAACCATTTCTCCAGACCCAAAGGCTATTTTCTTAGAACTAAATTTCATGCATACTTAATATTCCTATGATATAAAACTCACTGAAAAGTCTGACATCTTGTTGGACAGGAACAGAATCTTCTCTGATTTGCAAAGTGGACATGAAAAATGAAAGACACATTAATACCCAGTAAGCATATGAACTTTTGGTCTTACAGGTTAAGCCCTAAGGTTTTCTTGAAAAAAATGCTCAAAGTCTCAGAGTCAGTGTATAAGGAAGCCACGGCCCTGGGTACTGCTCTCTGTAATCAACAGCGTGATGTGCAGACACACCTTGCATATCACCCTCTCAGCCACTCCAAATGTCCACTGTAGTTTTGTAACCCAAGCTACATGAAGTCCAGGAGTGCTCTGGAGCCAGAGGCACCAGGACCTTCTCTGCATCAACAGATGCTGGGCCGGCCAGAAGACCTACTGCAGACGCTGAGAGTGTCAGGGAGTCCCTGTCCGTGGGAATCATTTCCTATAAGGTTAAGGTCATTTGTTTTTGTTTCAATGTAAGGCTTTCTTCTCCCTGTACAACAGAGCACAAGCCCAGCCTCCCTGAGACACCCCATCCTGTGTGAGTTAATGGACCTTGACTTTGTCCTTTGTCAAAAGCTTCCTCGTTTATCTTCAGAAGTGTGCTTGGCACAGTTCCGCTGACTTTGAAGTCAACATTTTAAATATTTCAGAGCTAGAATTCCTAGGGGAAATTTCTTAAGTCATAGGATGAAGATAAATAGAATGGTAGCAGGGATGTTAATTGAAGGATGGGGTCTGAGCGTAAGGAGAAGCCCTTGTCTACTGTGGGTCAAAACTACGGAGCAGAACCACAGCCGAGGGAAGCAGGTACGAAAACAGGCCAGACACAGCCAGGGTGGGTCCTCTGCCTGGGGGCTTTCTTCCAACAGAAAGCACAATCAACACAAGCTGTATATTTTAAGTATGAGAAAGAGGAGAAAAACAACCACCACACGAAGCATGCTGATTTCCCTTTTCTCACGGTCCACCTGTGTATGTCTGGAGAGGGTTTTCAGGAATAGACTACCCAGAGCCTCACGAACTGGTTTCCCCAGGTGTTTATTGTAGTGATAAACAGGAAACACTGGTGCTTACTGCCATGAGCTGTGCTTCTTTTCTTTCTAACTTATAGTTAATTTACTTGGAAGAGGGGCTGGAGAGATGGTTCAGTGGTTAAGAGCACTGGCTGCTCTTCCCAAGATCCTGAGTTCAATTCCCAGCAACCACATGGTGGCTCACAACCATCCGGAATGGGATCTGATGCCCTCTCTTGGTGTGTCTGAAGACAGAAACAATGTATTCATATACATATAATAAATAAATATTTTTTAAAAATTTACTTGAAAGGAACATTTACTTTTTGTAAACTGCCCCTGCTGGAAGCTTTAAGAATGTGAGCACATCCGGGAATGGTGGGGCACACCTCTGATCTCAGCACTTGCGAGGCAGAGGCAGGCAGATCTCTGTGAGTTCGAGGGCATCCTGGTCTACAAATCAAATTCCAAGGCAGCCAGGGTTATACAGAAAAACCATGTCTGGGAAAACAAAACAAAAACCAAAAAAGAATGTGAGCACAACCATGTTCCCTCCATATTGGTTATAAAATCAAACAGGCCACATAAACTATGAAAAGTAGCCTTGTTGGATCCAAGTTACAACGGCTAGGGTGTAAACTCTTGAGCCACATGTCTTTGGGGAAATAAAAAGTAAACAGATTCTGTCTGAGAACAGACAGAAACTCAGGTACAAATGAGGGAAAAATGAACAATACAGCTGGTAGGTTTAGTCCAAACACAGGGTAGAGAGGATGGGTACTGGCAGATGGGGAAAGCTCCAGGAAGAAGGCAGGTAGAAGCCAATCAGGTGAGGCAGGGTTAGAATGACCCTCCCCACGAAGGCAGAGCCCCAGATGGGGAAGGCAGTTCACACAGGGACCTGGGGTGTAGAAGGGTGCTACTAAAAATTAGTGAAGATGCGGCATATGAGGGCTTGGGGGTCAGACACAAGCTATCCAGAATATGGAGCTTGGTTGTAAGCTGTGGTCCAGAGAAGGCCATGGGTAGAGGTCAGCTGCTTACATCAACGTGTACATGATAGGAAGAAACAGGGAAGGGCTAAAAAACACAGGTGTTCAAATTACACTAGAGGGAAGGGCGATTGAGAAAACTGGCTAAACTAAGGAGTTGTAAAAGAGACCAGTTAGATCTAGTTAGAATTTTGCTTGCTTCAGTAGGAAGTTCCATTTATATATTGAATTTCGGGAAACTGGAATACCCTAGCTGGGCATGTAAAAGTCAACATCCAATGAGCATGACATCATCTTCCAATCAAGAGACCACTATCAACTGTGCCTGCTGGGTACAACCTTTCCACTGTGGCTGCTTCAAGACCACCTCTGCCTCTACCTACAGCCCCTCACCCACTGCTCTGTAACTAAGCCTAATAAACTCATTGGTTACTCAGAGTGAACTCTGGTAGGATTGTAACCTGGTTTGTCACTGGGAACTCAGGAAGGGTAAATATTGTTTAGCCCCAGCCCACACAAGGAATTTTAGTGATAGAACTCTTCAGGATTATCTATAAGGAGCAATCTTCTCCTTGTCTGATGTTTATGCTAGAAAGACCATTCTTGAGTGCAAAGTTCTCCTTACCCTATCTTCTGCTACAGTGTCAAAGATGGCTGGCTGGAAAGGCAGCCTGGTACATGTCTATGTATGTGAACACAAACTCAGCTTACCCTGTGTATCGGAAGATGACTATAGAACCGTTGTGGGATGTTCAAGCCTCTCATGAGAAAACAAAAAACAAAACAACAACAACAAGAAGTGTAATGCTTGTGTATAACCTATGCATACCTCCACACTTTAAATCCTATCTATACTGTTTATAATACCTTACTATATTGTTTATGGTATAATGACAAGAAAAAAAAAGACTACATGTTCAGTACAAATATAGCCACAGCAGGACTAACTACAGTCCACAGTACTCAATGAGGGCTGGAGGAAACAGTCCTAAGAGGCAGGAGGCCACATGCATGCAAACATATTACTCTACTCATGGATTTAGCATGTTACTCAACAAATATCAAATTCAAGTTTTGCTTTTGGGAACTTTCTAGAATCTAATTCTCTACCTCTCTCCCAGATGTTCCCAATTTGTAGTTGGTGGAGTCCATGGATAAAGAATCCATGGGTAAAGAATAGTCTGTTCACTGTATTGCTAATGGCAGAGACTCTGGGAGGGATCAAGTGGCCCAAATCCCATCTGCAATAAGCACAGGACACAGAAGCCTCTAGAAAAATATAACTTACAGGAAGGCTTGCACTGGTGTACAATGCTTATCAATTCAGCTGTTCTCAGTGCTTATCTGAACACCATTAGGACGCACACTTCCTTTCATAAAGCACTACCCATTACAAAGAATCCTTCTAGCTTAGATGCTTGCAATTTCTTTCTAAATAGAGACTAAGGGAAGGGTTCTCTGACAACTCAATTTTTCTGACATTCAAAACTGTTCACTACTCCAACTCTCTGTCAAAGCAAAAATAAATAAAGCCTGACATGACTTAATTTTAATATTTTAAAAATCATCTTTCAGAAGAAAACTACACTTCTAAAGAATATAGAATTAACTGTCTTTGGATCTGTTACAATTAAAATAGAATCACTTACTTGAATTCATCTAAGTATAATTGAGCATGAAATTATCCCAACGGTAATCAGGATCTTGGCATTCTGTAATTATCTGACATGCTGGAAAAGCCAGAAAAATGCCACTTCCCCCACAGCTGCACAAATACCTTCAAGCAGGTGAGAGCACAGCTGTCCTTAGGTCCTCAGAGGCCTATGAAGCTGGCTTATGTAAAATCCTAGCACAGGCACTTGACGAGAGACTGGTGGTTAAGTGTTACCTTTGTCCACAGTAAAAAGAGAACTAGAACATCTAAGTACTTGATCTCACTCTATGCAGTCTCGGAGCAGCTGTGGGAGACCTTCAATGTCTAGAAGCTTTCAAGTGTGGCACTGCCTTAGCAAGAGTGGGACACTACATGTTCCATCAGCTCCTACAGCAAAAAGGTTTGCATTAAGAAGTCCTTGAATGGTCAGAGAGAGAAGGCAGAGGCTACCTATGACATACCTTTTTGGAGAGTACAACAATGGGGATGGAAAATGAGGTCTGGACTCATCTACGTTAACAGGGTGACTTTTCACGGTAAAACATAGGACTCAAGCATGGTCTATCCAGGTGTCTCTCAGGTGCCTGCCCTATTGTCTGAATCATGTTCTGGACTAAGGCAGGACATCTTTGTCACCACAAAGCCTCCCTGGCAATTACTAAGAGGAAAGCCAAGTAAAGGGTACAAGTGAAACTGGTTCTTAACGCCACTGCTTGAGGATTCACACTCAGTCTCGATGGCTCCTGATGAAGCTGGGTGAACAACATACTCTGGTAAACAGTGAGGCACATGTGGTCACGACTATGGTGGGATGTGCAGAACAGAGCAGGAGGAAATATACATTTGGGAACTAGTAGTCCTAGGAATGCATCCTACATCTCCACTGCACCACAGCAGGAGGACTCCCACCACCCTGCTTCTCTAGACACAAAGAGGTTTGACTCTTGGACTACAGCAAGAGACAAATGCGGTGGAAGAAGAGCAGATAGACAGGGCAGGCAACCCAGATTCTTAGACTAACTTCTACACTCTCAGAAGTGAACCAAGTTCTAAGCTCTCTTTTTCACCGTCCTGTCTCCCTCCCATGTGCCTCTGTACTGGTGTCCTGTTTCGGATCTCAGGCCTGGCCTAACTAGGATTTACTGTGGCCCCAGTTACCACAGAACATTTACCCAGGCTGAGGCTAGCACACTGGCTCACCTGCCTGGCTGCCCTGCCCTACTCTGGACTCATCCTGACTATGCTCCAGACATCTGCAATTACACCTCTGTGCAGATCCGACCAACTGGCAGATCAGTGGTACTTTCAGCTCCATTCCTCCTGAGTCAAATTTCCAAGTGTGACCCTTCTTCTGTCTCCTTGTGTTCTCTACTCTTCCTTCTGTTCAGAATCTTCCATCTACCTCTTTCTTAAAAGCATACAATATCCATATCATCAATTATAGAAATAAATCAAACCACAGGACAGCTTAGCAAGGCCCTTAGAGACTATAGATGGAAGACTGAGTTTTACAGATAAGGAACACTAGTTCTAAGCAAGGGTCTTGAGTTAATTGAGAGTGTGATTACCAAGACAGCTGTCTAAGGGAATCAGTTGGAACTAAGCAGGGGAAGAACCACAGATCCTGTGAATTACAACCTCCCTGGCAGTGTAATAACTGAACTGGTATCCACACAGCTTTGACAGGTCAACAACTGCTTATATCCCACCGCTGACCTGTTGGGGGCATGCTTTCCAACCCTGTACTGGATTCTAGTTCCCACTGTGCCAGAGTCTTCCTGCCAGAGGTGGTGGGTGACTGCTCGGCACTACTCATTAGCACAAGCACACCCACAACTCAGAAGATGCAGCAGTCTATACCCAGGTGACGCTGCTGGAGCCAACAGTAGAATGAGTCCATCCACTAGCAGAGTCTTAGCTTTTAGGGGGAAGAGAGGAGGTTAGGAAGGGTCCTAGTGATATACAGGGGTAACGCTACACAACAATGTTAGGGTGCTCAGTGCCATGGGACCACCTATGAAAAAGTGGTAATAACTGGAGCCAGGCATGGTGAAGAACACCTAGGCGCTCAGCAAGAGAGGCAGAGACAAGAGCATCCTCTTAAGTCTAAGGCCTGCCTAGGAAGATTCAGGTCAACCAGGTTAAACCAAGGATATACTCTATGTCACAAACAATTTTTGTCGTTGTTGCTGTTGTTGTTTTGTTTTTCCAAAACGAGGCTTCTCTGTGTAGTCCTGTCTGTCCTGGAACTCGCTCTGTAGACCAGGCTAACCTTGAAATCAAGGGGTCCACCTGCCTCTGCCTCCCAAGTGATGGGATTAAAGGTGTATGCTCCTACACCTCTCTTCAAAAAACGTTTTAAAAGTGCTAAATAATAAACTGTAAGGGCTGGCATGCTGACACACACTTGTAATCCTAGCATTCAGGAAGCAGAACCAGGAGGACTGCTCTGAATTCAAGGTCATCGTGGTTTGCAGTTTAAGACTGTCTTAAAAAAACAAAATCAGATTACAATATATACACAACTTTTAAGAAGAAAATAGTGTGGCCATTTCTCTCAAATCTAACCAACATCTTATTTCCTTATTGTCCCAGATTCTACAATGGAGGACCAGTTTTCCCAAATTCTAAGAGATTTTATTACAAAAGAAAACAAAAGGTGGCTAAAACAGAAACACAGTAAAAGCTGCCTTTTTAAAAATTGTAAATCCAAGGGTATTAAAGTTTATTGGTACTACTTTAAAAAAAAAGGGGTGGGGGGTGGACTCTATACCAAATGTTATGACCCTTGTAATCTTTTGCTAGGGAAGATGAGGCAGGAAGATCACTGCAGCCCAGCCTGGGCAAAACAGCAAAAGACTGTTTCAAAACCAAGAGAAAGAGAAGATTATAAAATATGTGACGCTGCTGTGTTCTTTTACCAATCTGGAAGACTATTCCTCTCCTGGGATACTTAGAGGACGAGATATAAAAGGCTCAGGGAAGTTGGATGATGAATGATACCAAAGCTGAGATCCTAAATACTGCTGTGTGAACATTACTTCACCTTCTCTGCCAGGCAGGAAGGCATCCATCGCCTCTCCTCAGGTTCACGTCTACCATGCCTATTCTTGGGAGATGAAAGGACTCCCTGGGGACCCACAAAAGGAAGCTATGCACTAAGTGAAAATGCACTGAGGACAGACACATTTCTCTCAATGGTCTATTTCATTTGAATAAAACAGTAACAGAACTCCAACTTCTACATTTGAACACTCAAGGGCAGCTGTTACAGGGCTGCTGCATTCTAAAGTGCCATCTCTACCGACTGTCAAGGTCTCTAGGATTTTGTGTGCCAGGTCCAATCTCTATACCCTGCAAACAGCAGATGAGACTCTGTGACTCTGAGGCTTAACCCATAGAACCTTTTCATTTCCTCTTCCTAGTCAGTCTCAAATAAAGTCTTGAAGTAACTTCTATTTCAATTAAAATACTATGCCATGTATAAACTTAATGAAGCAAACTCTACATTCTTACTTATCGTAAACAGGAGGCTTTCTTGGTCACTAAAAACATTGAGTACCATGATCAATAATTCAAAATTTCCAGCTAACCACATTCCATTCCACACACTTCACCATAACCACTTACAATAACTTATAATGCACTCTTTGGGAGTAAATGCAAACCACCCAGAGGCGTAGCAGGCTCTGGATTGCTGTGGCAAGCAAGACAAGCATGCAGCACTGCATGCTCAAGGATAAAACATTCATCACCTGTTGTTTGTTTAGTTTCAAGACAAGGTCTCACTATGTAGCTATGGCTGGCCTGAAACTTACTATGTAGACCAGGCTGGCCTCTAGCTCACAGAGACCCGTATACCACTATGCTGGCTACATTCACAAACTTTTGGGCAGCAGGCCCACACCTGTGTCTTACATTGTTGTCATGATAATGATGACTCTTCTTTGTCAGGACATAAAATATTATCTATCTCCTGTTTTCAGTTGTTCCAGAAATGGTGATACCTCTACAAGCTGCATGCTGACAACGCTCAGACAGCTCCACATGCAAACCCACTTCCTACTCTGAAATGAAACTGTTCTGTCACTGTAAACCCTTCACACTGTAACATCTGGATGCATTTATCATCCACATTCAGTTGCCTGGGAGGTGGGCGGGAGGTGGCTCCTCACTCTGACAGCAGCAGGAACAGAAGAGGACAGCGCAGGCCAGCATAAGTGGGTTTCATGGATAATGAAGACAGGGGACGTTCAGGCCAGCACCCTAGACAGAGAGGTTAAACAAAGGCAGGGATGAAGGTAGACAGCATAGTAGAGTCAAGACAGAGAGACAAATGCTCCTGGTCTTCCCTCTGCTTTGAGCACAGAATTTACTGTCTCAGAGCAAGGCTTATCTGTAACTACCATGTGTCTGCTCTCAGGGACTCAGTAGCTTCCCCTGCTGGGGTCTTCCTTCTAAATCCACCTGACTTCAAAACCCGGTGAAATCTCCTCTAAGATGCCTCTGGGCACTTCAACATATTAAACTTTTAAGTCTATCCCCAGGCGAGGAATGTCCTCCCATCATTATTTCTGACACACTGTTCCCCTTTGCTAATTTACCAGTTTGTCTGAACTCCCAAAAAAGCAATACATTAGAAAACATGTTTATGATATAGTCTTAAAGATAGAAGTGGAGGGGGGTAGCAGAGAAATCAAAGTGATATAAAATCTACAAAGCAAGAACAAATGCTTTCCATAATATCTACCTATTTGCATGTTTATCTTGAAATAAGCATATTTTTTACAATGTATTAGAATTCCTCAGATTGAAAAAAAGAGGAAACATTCAGCTAAAGTAGTTAAGAAAATCTACTATGCTCCAGCACAAAGCAAAATTCATGAGAAAGGTAATATATAAATGGATAGCAAGCACCTGAGTTGAGCACTCTGGCTCCAACCCACCAGACAACTCAGGAACCAGGAGAACGGCACTTCCGACCCTCTTGAGAACTGTGTCATGGGTTAGGGAGATTGCCCCTAGAGGTCATGGATCATCGAGTTGATCTGAGTGTTACTTATACTCAGTACCAGAACGGAAGACTCAAGTCTGGCCAATTTGTTTCCCAGGGCTGCCACTCAGGGGCCTCAACTCAGGCTGGAGTACTTTGGGAAATCTGAGCTTTTAGATAATCCTTTTGATCACCTAGGAGATAAGGTTTGACCTCCTAAAAACAGTCTTCAGTTTTCTTCAGACCTTGGAAGGTCCTGGCACTTGCCTAAGTGGCTTCACTAACTTAGATGTACCAACCAAGTGGTGTCCAGGACCTTGTGCTCACAAGTTACTAATCCTAAATAATGTCCCAGGCACTGAGTGGATCAGGCCTGGATCCTGCCCATGTCTGCTCTTCTCAGCTACAATAGCCTGGCACTGCTGCCCTACAAGTTCAACCTGTACCAGGTCAGACCAAGTGGAATAGGCCAATGCCCAGGTACCCACCACAACCATTCGCGCAGGCCTCATGTGAACAACAGTCCGGTTCTGCAAGAATCTCTGCATACTATGGGCCACTAGTATCTGTATGAAAGGAAGATATGCATGTGCTCATGCAGGCAAAGTGTTATAACAGTAGCTTGATCTTGCTGTCATTAGCTAATGCCCACAAACTGCAGAATCCATTTTATATACCTAGTCTCTGGTCCTAGTAACAATCTGGCATTGCCAGCTCCAGTATACAGACCAAGACACTCAACTCCTACCAGTCAGGTCAACAGTTATGAGTCCAAGTCTGGTGCCTGCCTCCAAAGCTCCAAGCCTCTGTTCGGAGCAACAGGTCTCCACAAAAGAGAAGTAAAGGCTGTGGTGAACAGCCTTGCTACATAGTGCAAAGTAATATGAAGTCAGGACTGCAAGCAGCCAAGGATTTTATAAGGAAGTCACCTGGGCCTCTGCCGTAACAACACACTCATGATGCTAAAGATGAAGTGCAAATATTAGGAGGCCAACACAGAGCAATTTAGTCAAAGCATGGCCTGTGAGATCAGCATGGCCACTGGCTCCACGGACCACAGGCGCACTCAGTGACAGACCCACACTCCCTTTCCCGCCCAGCATACCCAGTTACTGCAAGGAAATTATTTTTGGGAACCTGACCATGTTCTAATTTTAAAAAAATGCAATGCTATGACAGCGGATGGCTGGCTGAAGGACTGAGAGTGGCTGTAGAAATGTGGACTGTTCACAACACAGAAGGCTGGCAGGGCACAGAGAATGCACTTTATCACATGTGAAGCAGAGCTCGGAGATGCCACCGCCAAACAGACGCATAGTTTGAATTTCTCACGTTCAAGTTCTCAAGTAGCCAGATAATTTCACACACCCTCCCGCAGGTGGCTGCCACAGTCTCTACGTAAATGCCCTACACATCAGACCACACTCAGCGATTCAAGTTCCGTCCTGGAAGGAAGGACTTCATAGAGGAATGAGGCCATGGCTCTTAAGAACGCATCATGCCCATATGGTCAAGAATCACAGTAAACAGCATGGCACCCTCTCTCACGCAGGTGAACACCCAGCACAAGTGTAAAGCAGGAGTTAACCAAGAGTAGGGGAAATCCTTGGTATTTGAGGGAAATGCAGGATTAAAACAAAAGTTCTCTGAGCAATGCTAAATCAAAAGAAATCACAATGATAGCCAACATGCAAAACAATGAGAGAACTATTGAGGCAATGTAACTTACTAAGATCCCCCTGACCATTCACATAACCAAACCATTCACAGCAACACTGAACTACAATATGAAACTCATGACACAAAAGACTTTGTGAGGAAGGCGACATGTGCCAAGTGCATGGAACAAGATTCCTAGCAACGCCTGCCTGCAGCAGCCCAGCATCCTCAGGATATCAAACAGTACATTAAGTCATCTCTACTACAAGGGTTTACAATAGCTGAGAAATTAAAAACATTCTAAATTATGAACTATTTGGGACAAGTCTTGATGAGTTTAATGGTATTCATCTGTATATGATGCCAGTCTGGAGCCCAATACCCATCATTCTAGTTTTTTCTCTGCTGCTGTGATAAGCAAAAGCAGCTTGGGGAGAAGGTTTGTTTGGCTTACACTTGCAGGTCCACCACTGAGGGGAGTCAGGGAAGGAACTCAAGGCAGGAACCATGGAGGACAGTAACTTGCTGGCTTACTTTCCATCTCACTCATCTAGCTTCCATACACAGCCCAGGACTACCCATCCAAGATGGGCCTTCCCACAGCAGTAACCAAGAACCCCACCAAAGACAGACTCACAGACCATTCAACTGAGTCCTCCTCCTGGCCACCTCCCCTGTGTTTCTAGGCTGTGTCAAGCTGTCAGTTAGTTCAACCTAGGACAAACAGACACTAGCATCTCTGAATGAAACCATGCCACCAGGCCTTTCCCTGAGATTCTTGAATAAGTTGACTGGTTATTCTGTAAGGTTCCAGAACAAAAGAACATAAAATGAAGATTACATAACTAGTACAGAGAGAAAACATTGGGTACAGACTGATGATGAAACTCATATCAAAACTGGCAAGCTAAAGGGATGCTACTTTGCTCCCATCCAGTGGAACTCACCATAAGGATCCCAAGAAAGAACTGAGAGATGAAAGCTCTACCTTCAAGAAAAGAAGGCAAAAGAAAAGTGAGGAAGAAGGGGGAAAGGATGGGAAGATAGGAGACACCTCCAAGGCACTGACATGTAGAAATGACCATTAAGTCAACAAACTTCAGGTCATCAAAGAAGCACTTCTGGCTCCTGTTTTATTCTGTTTCTCTCCCCTTACTGTCATTTATTCTGTGTATCTAATAGACCTCACTTGAGACAAGATATTAAGTTTGCAATCAATCAAAAACTACACAGTGAATACCAAGTTTCCTAATGATGATCCAGTCATTGATAAATGACTCTGCCATTCATTTTCTACTTAGAATGAAAAGGAAGCACATAAAGGCATATTAGATCTATTTTATCACAAATTGCTGTTAAAATCTGAAGTTTAAAAGGACACAAACCAGCTCTGAAGATCTGAGAGCCACAGGCAGACTGCAGCTTCCTCAGAAGGATTCAGCCATCTCTTACCCAGCACAGTGTTCTGGAACCAGACTCCTAGACTTTGGAATTCTACCCTTCAGTTCAACAGAAAGCCCAAATTACTCAAATGTTTATCTGGCTGGGCAAACTATATTCTTTAACAGCTGGCCACAGCTGACTTGGGGGCTCTGACTGTAGGAAAGGCTTTTCACCCTCCCCTGCCTCTGAACACGCATTGGAATCAGGCCATGGAGGCAAGCTTTCCTGTTGTCTGCCTTCCTCCTTGGTCAGCCAGGCTGCCTTTTTTTTTAGGATCCTGTTGGGGAGCAGGTGGCATATACAGGACATGCCTGGCTGGTGCTGGCTTAGCTCCTAACAGTACACACAAGAACCCCCATCTGATGCTTACATTCTCCAAAAGTATCTATTTCACATTTCAAACATACACTACTGTGGTGGGAAATACAAAGGCTCATGCCACCCAGGGGAGGACGAGTATGGACACCTCACTGGTCCTAAGGATGACAATGGCTGAATTATCTGTGCACACTATGCACAAGGGAGCTTGTCCAATCTCAGAAAGCTGTGATTTGAGGGCTAGATGAGGGGAGGAAAAAAAAGGGCAATCACAAAGTACGAGGAAAGGAAAAGAAAATTGCAAGGAGAAAAGTTATTTGAAGACTGAAACTCAAAAAACACACAGCTGTCCTGTTAAGCTCCTATTAAGAGTACACATGATATGAGAGATAGATAGATAGATAGATAGATAGATAGATAGATAGATAGATAGATCCCAAAGCTCCGAAATCTGATCTGTAAAGAAAGACACAATCTTTCTCTTCCTTTTATTTTTTACAGTCTTTTGTTTACCATATGTGTGAATGTATGTGTGCCTGAAGTTAAAGGACACCTTGTAGGACTTGGTTTTCAACTTCCACCATGTGGGTTCGAGACACTAAACTCAGGTCATCAGGCTGGGCAGCAAGTACCATTAGCCACTGAGCCATGTCATCAGGCCCAAGATGAAGACATTTTCCTACCACATCTTTAGCCAATGGGAATGGTATTTGTTGACTTTTGTAAAGCAATTCAAATGACAGAAAGCCAAAAGAAGCCTGGCCAGATGGCTTCCTGCCAAGCCTGATGACCTGACTTCAAACCCTGGAATCCACATGAAGAACCATATCCAGCAAGTTATCCTCTGACCTTCACACATGTGCATGCTCGTGCTCGTTTCTCTCTCTCTCTCCTCCTCTCTCTCTCTCCCTCCCTCCCTCCTTCCCTCCTCCTCCCTCCCTCTCCCTCTCCATCTCCCTCTCTCTCTCTCAGACACACACACACACATAATTTTTTTTAAAGGAAACCCAAGAGAAGTCACTGGATAATACTAGAAAGGATGTGAATGTTTATAAACTAGAAAATTGCAAGGAGATGATGGCAATAAAAGCTGAATTGAAGCCAAACAAGAGGTAAGGGAGCAGGAGGGTGACCCCCTTGAATGCACATACAATAAGAATTAAGTTTAAAACCACTAGTTAAAATCACCTGCACAGAAAGCAAAGACCCAAAAATAACTGTCAAAAGTTGGGGCGCCTGGCAGGAGCGGATCCTAAAGCTCCTCTGCAGAATGCTGATAACTATCTGAAGCTGCTATGGGAGGAGTTAGGGAACTAAGTGCACCCGTGCTCTCCACTGCACTCTGTTCTGTTGCTGGCATCGTATGTACACATTCTCCTCATGAAACCTGGCCATCAAAAAGTCACTCAGCTCTCCTGGCACTTATTACAGGTGCACTGACTGGTCAGTGTGGGTACCTAGCGATATTCTGTAGTTACTAAGACTATGTGAATGTCCCCAGTTAAAAATTCTGAGGATGGCCGGGCAGTGGTGGCGCACGCCTTTAATCCCAGCACTTGGGAGGCAGAGGCAGGCGGATTTCTGAGTTCGAGGCCAGCTTGGTCTACAGAGTGAGTTCCAGGACAGCCAGGGCTATACAGAGAAACCCTGTCCCGAAAAACAAAAAAAAAATAATTAATTAATTAATTAATTAAAAAATTCTGAGGATGGTGTCACTACGTGGGTTCACTGGTCACCGCTTTAGGGGGAAATTAAAGAGGCTTGGTTCAGACAGATTCCCAAAATGACTATTTCTCTTTTACCCTATGCCTTGACCTTCACAAATCAGTTATATCTTAAGCTGTGACAAAAGATGCAAACTATTCACTGCAATGCTGTCAGCCCCCAGCTCACTAGATGCTAATGCACAATAATTACATTTCAATTTCTCATCAAAAAATCAAGACAGAGTATTAACAAGATCAGTGGCAAGGGGATATGGAGGAGCTTATAAGAACACATTTATTTATCTCTTTTTTTCTTTGCAGACAGGGTCGTACTATGTACCCCTTGCTGGCCTGGATCTCCCTACAACCAGGCTGGTTTTGAGCTCATAGTTCTTCCTACCTCTGCCTCCCCAGTGCTGGGATTAAAGATGTGTGCTACCATGTCTGGTCTTCAAGAAGGTATTTAATATCAGTGTTTCAAAAATATTTATTCCAAGCTGGTTTTAGAAAATTCAATACTAAGTTAGGGATCTGTTCTGGCCAGAGTTCATATAGGGGGAAAATAGTTGGGGATGGTCTTACTACAGGTGTGAAGTGCATTCCCAGAGCATGCTGCTTCCCCTACACCTGACCTGCAGAACTAGTCTGCTACAGGTGTCCCAGAACTGGAGCATCTGAGCTCCTAGGAAACCTAGGAATCCTGCTAGGTATAATATCCACTACTTGGAAAGAAATATGCTAGGCTGGAGAGATGGCTCAGGGGTGAGGAGCACTGACTGCTCTTCCAGAGGTCCTGAGTTCAATTCCCAGCAACCACATGGTGGCTCACAACCATCTGTAATGGGATCTGATGCCCTCTTCTGGTGTGCCTGAAGACAGCCACAGTGTACTCGTATACATAAAAACAAGTAAATAAATCTTAAGAAGAAGGAGGAGGAGAAGAGGAAGAGGAAGAAAGAAAGATAGATAGACAGACAGATAGATGCCAGGTGCGAAATATGGCTTTCAGGGTCCCATGTAGCCCAGGGTAGCCTGTGACCCACTATGTAGCTAAGGCTGGCCTTGAATTCCTTGAATAGCCAGTCTCCTAAGCACTGGAATCGCATGTGTGTGCCACCGTGCCCAGCATATGCAGTAGTGCAAAGTAAACCCAGGCTTTGTTTTGTGCACAGCAGGCAAGCACCCCACCATCTGAGCTATATCCTTAGTTCCAAATGGAAAGATAAAAGTGCTAGAATTAATATGTATAAGACATACGTGCTTGAACTGACTACAGTGAAGATAAAAAGGATTCAGCACATACAGCTTTGATCCCCCAACACATACAGCCCATACAATAAATGATCATTAGCCTCTGGGTGAAAGTGCATGTTCAATTATAAAGAGAAAAATGGGACACTTAAGGAACACTTGTAAGAAGCTACAAAATCATCCTTAAAAGTCAAGACATGACTAAGATTACTCTGTCTTTAGCACTCAATGAATGAAACCACCCCTGACATTGTCTGCAATTCTGCTTGACTATTTGTAGAGAGGCAATACTGGGCTAGGAGGCAGAAGAGAAGAGCAGGATGGGAACCACACAGGAGATGGACGATCACTTCTCTACCTTTTACCCATGGTAAACCTAGTGCATTTTAAAACAAATGCAAACATAAGCTGGTAGCTAGATGGGCAGCTAACAACTGGTAATTCCATCAATCAAATTTTGTGTTGGGGTGTAACTCAATTCTGGTGCACCTGCTAACATGAGCAAGGCCACGGGCTATCTCCAGCACCGTAAAATGAAAACTAACTCTGGACTTAACATCAGAACTTTGTGAGAGGAATTAAGTCCTAGATCAGTATGAGTATATCCTAGAGGTCTAGATTTTATACTTGCCAAATTGCCCCTTTCTTCCCAAATAAAACAAAGGAGTTAATAAGTTTGCAAACTTTAAACAGCAATCAATTATTGCAATAAATAGCAGAAAGGTGGTAATTTCTGCATCTGGCTTTCTAGGAACTGGTGTGGTCTTTGCTTCCTGCTTTCCTACTTTGCTGTGGATTCAAAATGTCTTCTTGGACCATTGACATTAGGAGTTTACTAGATCATTCCCATCCTCATCACCCCACTAAGGATCATGCGACTGTCACAATAGTATTCTTAAGAATGGACGGGCCAAAATGTTAAAGCCCATTGACAAGTACAGAACTTTACAGGGTACAATCTGTTTCACCACAAGTCACCATGCCTCTCAATCTTTGGCTAATTTAAGACTAAACTTGAGTGGGATCAGAGGGGGCTCCATCCTGCCCAGCTGTCTACAGGTTCTGTCTGGACAGGTCTCCAGAGTCCCCCTTGCTTTAGGAGCAAATGAAGCCATCACTGTCTAAACTTTGAGACCAATGTACTAACTGCTAACAAGCTATGAATCATACTTCCAACTGGGTCACAGAACTTGTCTTACTTGTTTCTATGGTCTCCAAAGATCCCCACTGGGAGCCAAGTCCTCAGGTCAGTCATTGCAGTACTGCCCAGTGCCAGTCTTCCAAGCAACTACTGCTGAAGACAAACATTCTACACCATGAGTCTACAGGACTCCAGGAAGGAAGGGACTTGCAATGCTAATTTAAGATCCATAAAGAAATCAAACTGATGTTTTAAATATGCCCCCTCCCAAAGAGATGGCAATTTAATAGAAAAAGCTGGTTCCTATTTAAATGGTATTGTTCCAGCAGTGGCTTTGCTACAGTTTCAAAGCCTGAGCTGCATTAAAGCATTTCAAAATAAACAAACAAGTTAACTGAGTTAATCATTAATCAAGCAAGAACAGGAATATCAGTGAGGCAGAACACTCAACTGCTCTAAATGGAGGAAAGGGTCCAACACGGAAGACACTACTTAGAAGTAACTACCAACAGATTCACTGAGGTAGGTCACAGGAATGTTTAAAAGTCAGGAGAAATAATGACAGCTGACATATACTCACTCCTCAGCCGCTGCCTCAGCTAACCCACTGCTGGCTGGCTTCCTCCTGCTAACTCCCCAAGTGCACAGCACCCCTCCTGCTGTTCCCACAGAACTGTTCTTAGGATCAAAGGTCCCTGGAGCACTTTGAAGGCTGCAACTCCCTTAGAAACACCAAGTTTCTATCTTCTACATTGCTAAGGACTATACACTGAACTGTCTCATTTTTCTTCTTTTTAGTTAAAAACAAAACAAACTTACCAAACTTTGCAACATGGGGCAGGGGGGAAACAACTCTTTAAAAAAAAAAAACATTTTACAGAAGAACCTGAAGCACAGGCTTGGTGATTTCTAAAGCCAGAAAGTACTCTGTCTTCAGAATATTGTTTGTTACACAACCAACATCTCTGAGTTCCTAAGGGGGTAGTGGAAGTCTGTATGAAGGGATTCAAAGTAATCTTTTCAGATGCAAATTAAATATTATGTGTGTGAAATGTAAACCCCTACCTAGTGTTTAGCTCTATATCCTACAGGGTCATACCAGGTACTCAATTTGTTCAAAGATTGAAGTTTCTAAACATTTTATTGTTGTGCTCAAACCTTACAATTCAGGAAAAGAAATCCTAGGGTAATGGCCTTTGAACTTGAAATGAGAGCAGGAGACTAAGCCTGTGCATGACTTTAAATAGGCTTACACAATTGATGCACACCCGAACACTGACTCCAGGATCAGCCTATCACCTGGAGTCAAACTCTGGCTTGCTATTTAATTCAATGTGATCCAAATCAAGTCATTCATTTTTCTGTAGTCTTCAGTTTCTATACCTGTGAAATGGGTCAGCCCAAATCCCTGCTTCATAGATGTGGTACGCTGAAAATATATAATAGGTGAAATAGTTATTTTCAGCACAAAAGAGTCCTTTGACAAATGCTGCCTCAGTAGAATGGGCACAAAACAATCTTGCAAGAAACAGAGGCACTGAGGCCCAAAGACAAGAGCTGACAGCTGTGTGTTTTGGTAGTCACCCAGAAGCTACTGCTCCCCTAGGGTTCTGACCAACTCTGTCACTGATCCACCTATCATCTTTACATGACTAATTCAGGGGAAAAAAAAAAAAAATCAGCCACTAACCTCCAGCCTTCCTTCTAACTATCTAGTATTCCACATACTTGCAAGCCCCTTCAGCTCATCACACATTAAGCCCACTCTCCAGCTGTCATCTACCACGTCTACTGTATGGTGAGGAAGGTGGGGTGCCACACCTGCTCACCACCAGACCATATAATGAGATCCTGCCAGCAATCAGACAGACAGCATGGCTGCGTTTCAATGCTTTTACATTCTTCCTTTGAAAAAGACCAGCCTACACAAAGTACTAAGAACAGCCTGGTGCAGTGTGAGTGGAGATGAATGCTGGATGGCAGGATGTTAATAACTGCTCAAAGAGGAATAGTAACATCGGTGGGTTTATTCCCATATTTCCTTACTTTGCTTATATTTTGAGATTTTCCAAATAAAGTGGCTTTCCATAAACAATATGGTATGGGAAAAGGAAGCACCAAGATCTCATAGACCAGACAGGATGAATCGACAGTCAAGCAGTCAGTGTCAGCTGACAGTATTTGTAATAATCACCATTATCACAAGTATTATAAAACAGAATGTGAAGGCTGTACATATAAAGGATGGTAGTTAAGTTCCCTGATAGTAGCTAGACTTGCACTCAACAACACACACACACACACACACCCTGTACCCTCTAAGCAATTTGGACATCCCTCCTTTTTGGAATGTACATATGGGGGGATGGGGTATTGATTTTTTGAAAGCCTCATCTTTCATCAAGTCTGGTTTAAGGAACTATTTTGCAGGCTATAAAGAAAGCCTCAATCTTCCCAGATCCTTGTACCTCCCAGAACTGAGTTAAACTTCCACACTCACCCTGGAGAAGGACTTCATTGGAAGCTAAAACTGTACCAGCAACCTGACTGGCACTATTGTGGTCAGAATTAAGGAGATCAAGGTCTACAATCTTTAATCTGAAAAGGCAAAATGCCCGAAACACAAACCCAGTGCTTCAGACTCTTGTCTAGCCCATCCACTATGTCATTAGAACAGGTAGGGCCAGCTCTGCAAGAAGAATGTGTTGGGCACCTACTACGTCTAAGAACAATTAGCTATGACTGTCTTTCCTCAAGGAGGTCACAGTCCCAGGAGGCAGACACATAAGCTACTTAGAAGACTAAGGAGGGGACAAGACCCAGCAGGGGCAAAATCAGAGTGATAAGAGAGTAGAGACAGGGAAGTCTGCTATGCTGGCAAGGTACATGTAAGGGTGGCAAGGGACCAAGTGGAGAGGATTCTAGAGAGGAAGCCACACCTTTGGGATGGGGCAAGTCCCTTTCAGAAATATACAGGTAGCAGAAGTCTCTCATTCTACAAAAAAACTAAGACAGAAAACTCCAACTCCTAAATGATTAAGATTTCAATTGTTTGAGGTGTTAATTAACTTTGCAGTTCTTTGTTAAATGTAAAGTTAAGAGGATAACTCAAAAACTAGAATGGACTTAAGAAGTCTGCAAAAGTCCCCAAGAAACACTTGTCCCACTTTTAGTTCAGAGGGGATAGAGGAGACAGGCAGCCAACAAATTAAAATGGTTATCCTTTGCCATCCTTAAGCCTGTGAAAGTAATTACAGGTCTCTGGCATTTCACACATCAAAAAGATCAAGAGCACACCAGGTCAGTAGGAGGGCTTTTCAAAACTGATCCAGTGGAAGCCAGGATGTATACAGTCATGCAGACTGTTGTCAAAACTGCAGTGCACAGTACAAGTCAGGACACAAAACTTCCATGGGCTTAGGGAGGGCCGAATGGTACAAGGGAAATTAGGGATGGCTTCCCACATAGACAAGCCAGGCAGACATAACACACAATCTAACCCTAAGACGTTCTTTCTCTCCCAAAGAAAAAGAGGCCAGCCACGAGTGCTCTGTCCTTCTGCACCCACCTCAGGAGTGTTGACACTCCTGTGGCAACACCAACTGGAGACCCTGAAAGGAGAAAATAAACTGAACAGAGCTCTTCTTGCAGGGCTGTCCTGGCAAGGATGGTAACAGAAGCAGACTGATCTCAGGCAAAAGTGGGAACTCTCGTAACTTTTTAAATTTACATTGATCATTCTGTGTTTGTTTGGGAGGAAGGGACAGGCATCTTGGCATTTTGTAGAAGTCAGTTCTCTCTGTCCACTATGTGGGTTCCAGCACTCAGATTTAAGGTCTCAGCCTTGGTGGCATGCACTCTCACCCACTGAGCTGTCTTGCTAGCCCAAAAGTGACAACTCTTTCACATGCTGTCTTAAGTTAAGAATTTCTATTGCTACAATGAAACACCACAGCAATTTGGGAGGAAAGGGTTTATTTGGTTTACACTTCCATATTGCTGTTTAAAGGAAGTCAGGACAGAACTTCAAACAGGGCAAGATCCTGGAGCTTGTGCAGAGGTCATGGAGAAGTATGGAGAGGTGCTACTTATTGGCTTGCTCCTCCCCATGTCTTACTCAGGCTGCTTTCTTATAGAACCCAGAACTACCAGGCCAGGTTTGGCACCACCCACAATGGGCTGAACCCTCCATCAATCACTAAGAAAATGTCCTCTACAGCTAGATCTTACCAAATTTTCTTAATTGAGGTTCCTTCTTTCAGATAACTCTAAGCTTGTGACAAGTTTGTGTAAGACTAGCCAGCACAGGTATTTTCGTTTTCTATGGATTCCTTTCTCAATTCTCTTATATCTAGTCCTCTCACTCCTGAAGCCCACACCTCAAACTCAGAAGCTTAACAGCACACTCCCTATCCTTAGTCACCCAGCTCAACAGAAACAAGACCAGCTTTCCTACAATTCGAGCCATTCTTGCAGCTATTTGTACATTTATTCATCTATTTATCTGAGACAGGATCTCCCCATGTAGCCTAGGCTGGCCTTGGACTTGTGATTCCCCAGCCTCTGCCTCCATGTACTGGGACTACTGGAATGCCAGTAAGAGCTAGGATTACAGGATTGTATCTCACCTGGCTCCTGCTGTCATTTCTGACATTCCCAGTCTCCACTCTGCATCAGCAAATATTGTTAGTTTTATCTTTAAAATACACCCAAACTTTGAACACATACTTCATCGCCTCATCTAAAACACTCCAAATTCTTACTGGTCTTTCTTTTCTAGTGGCGTAGCAGCCTCTCCCTTGCCAGTCCCCCCAACTTTATCAAGAACACTGAGAAACTAACATCTAAATCGGATCGCATCGCATCTCTACCTAACCCAGTGGTCCCCGAATTACTCAGTCTTCATCTACTGTCCTCCGTTGGATCCTTGACTTCCCTGCTCCAAACATCTTGACTTCCTTGACACTCTGCATCTGCCAGGCACACTCCAACCCAGGGACACAACTCTTTCTCCATTGAGATGAAGCAAGTCCTAGCTTCCCTTTATAATTAATTGTAACCACTGCTGCTCTCCCAAGTGCTCCCAGCAGCACCCCCAGCTGTTTTTCTGCAACACCTTCTGTGTTCTACTACATGATCACTGTTATCATGAACAGTGTTCTCATCGGTACTTGTGAACAGAAACATCACCAGGCCAGCATTTGTTTTGTTTAGTCAGAATGTCAGGCTACAGAAGGTACTTGACAAATCTGTCAGTAAGCAGACCCAACAGGATGTAAGGTGAGCCACAGGAAGATAGGTGTTTGAGAACTCAAAATCCTTGCAGCAATTTAGTCCGGGTGACTTCAAAGGTCAAGGGCAACCACAGATATGACCTGTGCAATGGTCCAGTCAGAGAATCATGTGGAGAAAGGGACCACAAGGCCGGCTGCTGAATAATGCCTAGATACCATACAATATTGACACTGTACAGGCTGGCCCAGGCGGCCGACAAAGCACAGGATCAAAGCGTACGGACTACAGCCTAAACAAAGGCCAGAAAGCTTAAAAACAAGGAGAACTGCGCATGTGCTGTACATCAGCTGGGTATGATAACTCTCACTCAGAAGCTGAGGAATGCTGTGAGTTCCTGGTCAGCCTGGGCTACAGAGACTGTCTTAAAACAACAAAACAGTATACATTTAATTCAAAACAAACTTCAAAAGTCAGTTATACCACAGTAACACGCTTCTCCACTCCAGGTGAAGAACTGCAGCAAAATGTCAGGGAGAGGGTGATAGCTAAACACCAGTTACCATGCAGGCTTCTCCACTGCCTACTTCACAAGTTTACAAGGCCCAGTGACCCTAACATTTAGGTCACACACCCTCACATCAGCCCTGCTCAACAGATAGCATGCCAGAATGTTCCACTACTAGTGAGAAGCACTAGCGAGCCAAGGGAACCATGTAGATTCAGGTCTGACCCAGGACTGGATAGAGAGACCTGCAGAGAACAGCGATGGAAGGTGGAACAGATAGGGACCAGGGCTGCCACGGGGAAGAGGTGGTAGATCAGGAGAATGACCCACTGCTCAGGTATGTGATGAAAGGGAAGGCGCCAAAGGGCTCTCCAGGTTCAGAACAAGGGTAGATCAGTTTACTGAACACTGAGCCTAGGTGCACCATGAAAAGGCCAGTGAGTGCCACCTGAGAATGTGAACTTTCAGACTGCAGGAACTCAGGATCTACTCTACACACCAATGACAGCCTGAACTATTACCCCTCTGTACGCTTATTTTTAGCTCAGTAAGTTCCTAATCTAGTAGAAAAACTAATTTCTTCCATTAACTCCAAGATGACATGCTCATTTCTTAACTTACTTCATCTAGCCTAATTATAAAAATATGCACAGAAACAAATTAGCATGTGAACAGTCTTTTCCTAACAGGTATATAAAAATTAAAACAATAGAGGCTGGGAGAGATGCCACAGTACACAAAGGGCTGACTGCAAGCTCTACTACCCAAGTTCAATCCCAAAACCCACATGAAGGTGGAAGCAAAACTCCCCTGGCATCTACCCACACACCATGTACTAATATGGACCAACATACACATCATCATCATCATCATCATCACCATCATCAATTATCATAAACTGGTCTTGTTCTGACATCATGGACCTTTACAGTCAGTATTGTTATCACTGCAGAAAGTTTGGTTGCATCTAGGACATTCACTGAAGTCAATTGGGGCAAAGCTGGAACTCCCTTCTGAGTTCTAACCCTAACACTACAGTAGCAGCCAGCAGTCACACTTCCATCTGCAAACACATTCTCTGGTGAATATATTCTGAGAAGGTCTGCTTTCCACTCTTCCCCCAAAGCAACTGCCCACACTTCACTATAAGCATTTAAAATGTCAGGTGAAGCAGCAGGCAGGGGTTCTTTGTGTTCCTTTTTCTTTGAAGTTCCTGTGCTGAGCTGCAGTGGCTCTCTCAGTTACTCAGTGTGTAACTGATACTCAGCTAACTGTTCGCCTGAGCCCCGAACCTGAGCAATCCAGACTTCCTGGAAACTGGCTTCCAGTTTCACCACGGTGCCACAGCCCTTTAGCTCTACAGTGAATCAATATCATGGAACTTATCAATGAGCTCTGTTACACAGCCATGAAAACGCTCCCTGAATAGGTCGTGCAAGGCATTATGGGAACATTCATATTTTAAAAGGAAACATGATTCAGGTCCTTTGGCCAACTTCAGGATATAGGCAAGTGACTGCTTATGTTTGTCCTCTTGGCAAAGAACAGCCAGAAGGTTTAAATGGCAAGAAAGCCAAGGATTCACCCCTGTCCTGATTTTCCCCCAGAGCCTCTGCCCTCTGCTGCATCTGAGAGGGCTCCCTTGTGGCTACAGCAATACAAAGGACAGCCTGCAAAGTGACTGCAGGTATTGGATTACAGGTAAGGCTTCTGCTCCTGGAAAGAACTTCTTTGGCAAGTATATAAACACCATAGTAGGAACACAGCAACTATTGACATTGCTCTCCAAAACAAATCCTGAGAACTTCTCTCTTCTCAGCTTTAAATGTACCCCACAGAGTGAGGCTCCACTTGAACACCGCCCGGCAGACAGTCGGAGAGTGGGGGAAGGAAGGGCTAGCTACTGATGGGACTGGCCTCCAGTATCATCTGAGCATCTGGTGCAGCAACTCCAACAGTTCTATCAGCAATCTCCAGCAATGGCATCTCATGCCTGTGCCTCGCTGTGTAGAGGTGCTGTGTCAGGACCCGGCATAGGTATTATCATTTACACCACATTATCAATTACACTATTCAATGCAGGCTGGAGAAGGTCACAGCATCCTAATGGCACAAAGAAACTTGTAAGTGGCGTAGCCACATCCTAAATCCAAGTCTGTTGGACTAAAATCTGTTCCCTTAATCACTAAACACTCGATCTGACAGCTCAGGCTGGTAGGAACGTGCTTCTCTGGGCTATCCTTCTAACAGCCTTGCCTATGTGATTCTGACAGAAGCTGGAAACCTGTTCCAGCTGTAAATCTCCTAAGTGAAGAAATAAACCACTGGACCATCCATGCCGGGGATCATTAGCTCTGGCCACACACAAGCCTACTGCACTGTGCAGCACCTGCCTCATCCTCTGCTTTCTCTGCTCTGTGGACTGTTCAGAATGGCACTTCCGGCACCCTCAGAGTCATCTGGCGTCTGTAGGGAAGTGTAGGAAGATGAGAAGTGTCCAAAGGGAAGAAGAGCCCCACGTTCCTTGGCTGCTCTCCACCATCACTCCCACTTACAATGCACACATGAGGTCACAAAAGAACAATGACATCTACTGCCCCACTGACCTGGTTAAGGAATTAACCATGGTCATTTTTCAAGGCCAAGATTCTGTGCAACACACCTGGACTGAATGGAAAGCAGAGCCAACTGGGAACAGACAGTAAATGTGGAGCACTGGATATGAGAGAGAGAGAGGAGCAGACAAAGTTGACCTATGCATCTGCCACAGCCTTTCCCCAAGACCAATGCTGAAACTTAATTCTCACTGTACCACTGTTAGGAGGAAGGAACCTTTAGGAAGTCATAGACCAAGATGGCCCCACCCTCCTGAAAGGAATAATGTCTTCTGTCAGAGTAGGCTCATCATAATAGGACACCATCTTTGCTGAATAGGATAGAGAAACAATAAGGAGTAGAAAAGAAGGATAGCATGCAGAAGCAAGCCTTACAAGAAAGGGTACAGTAAGCAAGCACAAGATGCGATTAAAACAAAACCCCATCAGTCCTGTCCAACTCTTAACCCCTCTGAGGAGCCTTCTGCCCCTCTAAGGTATTCAAGGAACCTTCTTGGAAGCTAAGGCAGAGCCCTCACCACACCACAGAACCTACCAATGTCTTGACCTTAGACTTTCCAGGGTGCAAATGAGGGAAGAATAAATTTCTCTTCTTTATAAATTACGTGTTGCTGCTACAACAGCACAAAGGGACAAAGAGAGATAGAGTTAGTGGTGATTCTGAATTAAAACTGACTGACAAATCCAAGTTTTAGTTTTTATCTACTGTCTCTATCTTCTTATCAAAATCAAGGAGCCTGTTACTTAGAACAGTATATCAAAAAAAATAGAAGTCATTGTTTTCTATCTCCTATGTGTATTTGGATGGGGATTGGATCATACCTATAGCTTCAATATGAGGCTAGCAGAAGCCAGTGTAGATAAGAAAGGAGTGACCAAATGACCTCGACAATTTCTAAAACCAGTTCAGTGTCTTATCTGGGATTATGACTGCTGAACAAAGATTTAAAAAGTGTAGTGGAAGGTGAAGAGAGGAAGCAGAAGGTAGCAAAGGATCTTAGGGTAAGGTAGATTCAAATCAGCCAGCCTTAAAGGGCTGTGCCAACGCTTCTTCCAGCTTAAGACTGAATGTTAAATGATGAGTACTTAGGATACGCTCCAAGAATATCCTAAATAAAATGCGAGAGAAAAGCAGGCTCATTACGAAGTTAAACATTACCAAAAAAACAGATGTCTTGCAACTGGATAACAGCAGAAGTACAAGGTCCATCAGAACAGAACTAGTCAACAGGTTCCCCTGGGAGGAGGCAAGAACTCAGACTCTGCTTCCTGCAGGGGCAGAAGTAGTAAGCCTAGGCTCCAAGCACCAGGAGGAAGAGGGAGCAGCCAGAGGGAGGATTCTGTGCAGATGAGCAGACAGACTGCTTTCAAGCTGCTTTGCCTGGACACATCTGCTCTAAAGAGGAGCCATGTTCTTCCTAACAGGAGTCTCCCACTGCTGGAACCATGAGCTAGCATTGATAGCCAACCCTCTGACAGTTGACCCTCTGTGTCCACATGTTATACACCTGCAGATTCACCATCAAAGTATCAAAAAACAGAAACTGCATCTCTCCTGTACAAGACCTTTGCCTTGTCGTTATTCCCAAATAGTTCAATCCAACAATATTACATCACATTTACATGCATTTGATCTTACAATAACTAGACAGATTTATGACATTGCATTAGATCTTACAAGTAATCTAGACAGGATTTAATGGACGCATGTGGGTTATATGTAAATTCTGCGCCATTTTCTACTAAGGACTTGAGCTGTGGATTTTTGTATCCATGGGGTCCTGGAAACAACTGCCTATAGATACCAGGAAACAACTACATTTCCTTTCTATAAATACCACTGTGCTTTCTCCTTGTATCAAAGCCATCTCCTACATGATCAAAGACAGACAGAATTCCTAGGCTTTGTCCCTAACTGATACACGGTATTCCTTCTGAGAACAAAGAGGTATGCTACCAACCTCACCATGCTCAGAAAAGGAGAGCTGTGTTACCCTTGAGGAAATTATACCGAGAGTGCCAACTTTAAATACTAATCACAATCAACAGATGGTGCCTTGCAACCCCCATCACCTACGTCACCATAGCTTTACTGTCACAGGTTTCTCCAAATCACAGAGCCTGTGAGTGGCAGACATTAAAGTCACCAAACAGCATGTGGATGTATGTTCAACTTGCTTCTAAAATCAAAGTGTCAGAGAGAGAGACAGAGAGAGAGAGAGAGACAGAGACAGAGAGACAGAAAGAGAGAGAGAAACAGATAGACAATGGCTAATAAACAGTTTGCTGACTAGGATATTGGGTCTTTGAATTGCTTTTGAACCAAGACACAAAAAAGCTTCTTTCTCATCTTCCCCTCTCTGCATCTGCTTCCTCTGTTACCAAATGCCTTCCTTTCTCCTCCACTGTCCTTGCCACCTACATCAAATGGAAGGCTCAGAGATGACCACTAACCAAATAATGAATGCCCTACTGTCCCACTTCTGGAAATCTAGATGAAAAAATTCTGCCTACTTTACACCTCATTCTTGAGGGTTATTTGCTTATTTGGGTTCAATCCCACTAAGTCACAGTCAAACATCTGCAGTCTACACTTCTTGACAAGATCTGCCTTCTTACAAGGCATGCTCAGAGCCTGGATCCACCTAGCCTCACCCTGCTCTGCACACATCAGCCACTTCACCTTCCCAACGCCAGCAACACCACAGGCTCCAGCAAGCCCCACGATTTACAGTGTCCTCTTCAATGCTTCTGAGCCTGCAGAGCGGATGCATGCACCTCTACCTCCATCCGGCTTAGTGGCCGTTTCTTGTGGTCACATGCCAACTTTCTTCTTCCACAGGAGGTCACAGTTTCTACCTCCCCTCCAACACTCCCCCCCCCCCGAAAATGCTTAAATCCTTAAATCAATAACCTATTTCCCAAATAGCAAATCACCTTTTCTACCTCTGTACCCTCTTTTGAAGGGATTGGCTGACTTTATACATGCATGTGGGGTCTGCATACTGGAGAGAATTCCAGCTCTCTGTTAAAATCACAATAACAACACAGGAGCTGCACAGACATGTAATGGATAAAAACAGAGGCCAAATGAAGAATGAGAATAAACTTTCTTTTGCTCAACACAGACACCACTATGTCATAAGAACACCAATAGGACAGCTCGAAAGTGGCTGAGACCATGAGCCATTTGAACACCCATCATTTCTGGTGAATGGTTGTAGCCACTTTTTGCAATTTAGCAGCACTAACTGACTGCCATTTGTCAACACAGCACTCACTCATTCTATAAATGAAACACCCTAAGCAAATATTTAATCAGAGTCTATATTTTAAGTCCCAGTGCTAGTTTCTGGGAATAGAGAAGACAGAGGTCCTTCCCACAACTGTCTAAAAACAGCGGCTGTGGTAATGCCATAACAAGCACAAGTAAATGGACTGAGTGACAGGTGCAATAGTGTGTTAATTACTTCTCATGGCTGTGACAGATACCAGGTATACAACTTCAAGGTGGACTTACTTCAGTTCACAGTTTCAAAGCCTTTAGTCTATCCAAGTTCAGCTGACTCTGATGCTTTTAGTACTGTGCCAAGAAAGGCATAATAGAGGTAAAGTAGTGCCTACCCACCCACTACCACTCCATGGCAGCCAGGAAGCAGGGAGAAGAGAGGAAGAGGCCAGTGTAAGACACAACCGAAGTACAATAATAATCAACAACTCCAATCAGGCCCCACTTCCAGATTCCCCACTGTCCTAAAGTCCATTGACTAAGAACTATCAGTAGATTAATCTGTGGGTAAGTTGGGTCTTCACTTCTACCAAAGCTCCACTTCTGAACACTGTACTGGGGATCCAGTCTTCAACCCATGAGCCACAAGATGGGGGCACTAGAATTTCCTAATATAACTAAGGTCCAGTTAGGATCAATACTCTTAACATGAAGGACAATCTCAAAACACCAACCAGGAGCTCAGGAAGTGCTTGGGATTTGGGGCTACCTATTATTGACTTAGACAACTTATTTCTCAAGAAAGAATCTACAGGCCAGGTCAGAGACGACTCAGGAGGCAGCAAGCTCTCTAGTCAGTATCTGTGCAGTATGGTTAACCAGCAAGTCAGAGGAGGGGAAACCACTCACAAAAGACCTGATGTTCAGGAGAGGGTTTCTGAACCAGCCCAGAGTAACTGTCACTGGGACCAGAAATCCTTCAATAGCAAGGACCTCAACACAGTTGGGAAGGGGCGGAAACGAGCTTACTCCAGACTACGTTACTGACGGATCACATACAGTAAGACAACACAGACAGCAATCTAGGCTGAAGGAAGGTGGCTGAGGTATCAGCCTCAGAATCAGGTAAGCCAGATGCACACCTTTTGAGAAATCCAATGACTACAAATATGGGAGGGAGAACTCTAAACTACCAGTTAGGAGATCTGCTGGTTGGCTGTGAGATTATCCTGGGGTGGGTAGATGAATGCAGTGCCCATGTGGGAAATACTCTTAGCACTTCACACCCAGCATCTGTTATGCAAAGTATCCACTGGGGGTGAGGGGAGAATGTTTGTGAAACATTTGGTTCAGATATGCAGCCTCACATGAATGTATGTGGTGTGCAAGCATGATTAAGATACAGAATGAGCATCTTACTGTAGTCAATCTAACGAGTTGGAAAGCACAGAATAAGAAGCTTTGTAGGTGTCTTCATAGTGTGATTCTGGGAACCAGGAGTGGTGACACACACCTGTAACACCAGCACTTGTGAAGCAGAGGGAGGAGTTGATGGTCTGTTTCAGCTACAAGGTGAGTTTGAGACCAGCCTCTGATTCATAAGGCCCAGTCTCCAAAAGCAGTTTAAAAAACAAAAAATACAAAAAACTGAAAAGTAACAACGACAAAAACTCATGCTTATTTTAGATATGAGTTCTAGTAAAACACTAAATAAACCACAAGCAAAATTTAGAGATATTACCAGGTAATTCAAATTTTAACTTCCCCAACAAGTCATTTTATATGCAATGGACTGCACCTCACCTATGTGGTGAGACAGACGTACACACTCAAGAGCGGGGGGGGGGGGGGTCCACATGGGAGCAATGTTTTGTAGGTATTTTTACAGAACATCAATTCAAGGTAGGACTTTCCTGTTTCACTGTAAAAATATCTAGTACTAAAATTTATTTTTAGTACCTACGCTATGGCAGGTTAAGCAAGATTGTGTGACATGTGCTTTTTAAAAATAACTGGGTATGATAGACCAGTGTGGGCACAATTATGGGTGACAGGACAGCCTCGGAGAGCCAGTTCTCTCCCTCCACCTCTGGATTCCACAGGGGAAACTCTGGTCACCATGTCTGCCCACAAGCAGCCTCCACTCACTTAGCCATCCAGCTACCCCACAGACTTTTTCCAGGCAAGGTCTTACTATGACCCTGGCCAACACAGAACTTACCATGTAGCTCATGCTAGCCTGAAACTTTCAGCAATCCTCCAGCCTCTGCCTGCGGAGTGCTGAGGCATATCCCACACCAGCCCTCCACTCCCTGCTGCTGACACATACTGCTGAAACCTGTTCTTGGGAACAGGTGGCATGTGATTACTTGTGGCTCCTCAGCCACTCCATCAGGACAGAATTCAGCCTCATCTGCCTCCATCATTCTCCAAAAACTATACCCAATTTAGGATCCCCTCCAAGACCTCAGAAGAATTTGAGCAAGCAACACAGAGTAAATACTAAGTACCTCTCTGTTACACAAGCCGTTTCCCAAGAAGCATAAGGGATAATTTAGGAACATATGTGCAACACATATGGAAATAAGTCATTATTACTGGCCATGTACTTAGCCCAGCAAATAGATTTTTCATAAAAACTATACAAGGGTCTCTAAAAAGAACAGTGCCTACTGTCCTTATTCTGGGGACTTGTTCCTCTAAAGAAATCCAAGCTCATTACGCACAGGACCAGGTACGGTTGCCACCTGTGCTATGGGGATTACATGGGAAGATCACAAGCACCAATACAGGGCAGGTCACTTGACTTTCCCACAAACCAAATGTCTAAGTTCAGAATAAAACTCTAGCTGCTTTTTTTTTCCACCTAGTCTGTCTTCAGAATATAACAATTTGTGGCTGGCATGTAAAAGACTCTGAATAAATACTTCCCAATTTTATGAACGCTAATTCAAGGTCAACAGATTCTCTCACGCCTGTAAGACACTCAGCGCTACTGCTGGGGTTTAGGGAAGGTTCCGACATCAGCTAACTTCCTGATCTCCAGGTACTAAATACTCGGCCGGACGTGGAGGTAAAGTCCACACCACACCCGACCCTGCCTTAAGGGCTCTATTCAGGTATCGCCCCAGGGACACTTTCTACTTGAAAAGTCTCTTAGAGGTCATAGTCTCTCCCCTGCTTTCACGGGCTCTGAAAACCCCAAGGTCACTTCTACCAGACCTTCGGGGTCTGCACATAGCTCATGACACAACTCAAGCCCAACCAAGTTGGTTTGGCCGGTACGTTAGCACCCCCCACAACGGCCACGTGCGTTTAACCGGAGCCACAAAGACTCCAGGCCGCGCGGGCCAGTGAAAAGCAGGCAGGACCCTTTAAGTCTGAGCCCTCTATCCCCGAGGGCTGGTGATCCCAAGCGAATGCAAAAATCCGGGAGCACAAGCCCGCACCCCAACCGTGGTTCGGGGCTCACCGGGTGCGCAGCGCCTGCCACGCGGCGTCGATGTCGGCGTAGAGATTCTTTTCGGAGGGCTTGCCGGAGCTCACACCATAGCCGGAGTAGTCGTAAGAGAAGATGTTGCAGTTGATGCGCGAGCCCAGGCCGATGTAGAAGCTACACATTTGGCCCAAGTCCACGGCGTTGCCGTGCGAGAAGAGCAGCGTGTAGCGGCTGGAGGGCGCGCAGCGCACGAACATGCAGCCCAGCCGGTTATCGCGGGCCGTGCGCGAGAAGAAGACCTCGACGGCGTCCAGTTCGCGCTGCGAGTACTGCCAGTCGGCGCGCTCGCTCAGGTGCAGGCTGCACGCGCCGGGGCCCGCACCCTCCTCGGCCGGAGCGGGCTGCGCCGCCGGGGCGGGCGCGGGGGTCGCAGCGGGCGCGGGCGCGCGCTGCTCAGGCGCCAGCACCGTGTAGGTGGGTTCGGGCGGCAGGAAGGCCAGCTTGGCGGCGATGCGGCTCGGACAAGGAGGGCAGCAGAAGAGCCAGCACAGCTCGCCGAGCGAGAAGCCGTTCATCCTGGGGCCGGGCTCGGGCATCGGGGCGGCCTGAAGCCCGCCGCAGGCGGGAGGGAAGCGCAGGGAGCGCAGAGGGAGAGCGCCGAGAACTGGAGGCCGGCCGAGGAGGCGGAGAGGCCAGGGGCGGGGCCAGGCGGGCGCGGCTCGGCGAGCGAGGCGGGTCAGCGGCTGCCCCGCAGCCCCGGCGAGGTGCGGACGGCCGGGGCTCGCGCGCGGCACACAAAGCCCGCGGCGGCGGCGGCCATGGCCCGCTCGAGCGCGCCGCCCCGCCCCCGCACGCTGCCGCCACTTCCGGGTTACCGCGCCGCGCGCCCCCACAGGCGGGCGGGGCTATCCATCCGAACGGACGCCCTAGTCTGAAGCAGGACTCCCCTGTCTGGGCGGGGCTCCCGCCTCCTGGGCGGGAGTTAGCGCATCTGGGCGGGGCTACTCCTTAGAACAAACTCCAGGGTCCCAAGCGAGGCTCCAGGTTTCTGGGGCGGGGCTTAGCGCGATTGGTGCGGGGTTCTGAAGAGATAAGGGCGGTTGGGACTATCCTGGATTGAAAAGGTAGGTGTGCGGATACTTTAGGTTCTCCAAAACCAACTTTCTGTCCTGGTGGGGTTATTGGGAATTTATGTAAAAGATAATTATTGGGAAAGAGAAGTGAATAAATTAAAAATGACTTGCTTTCCTCTAATCAATGCTATTTTTTTTCTCTTTTGATTGATTGAGACAGTTTAGGCTTCACGCGCTTAAAACTCAGATGCTTGCTCCTCCACCGATTACTGAGATTCCAGACTTTTTGAACAGCCCCTACCATAAATGCTCTGGTCCATCTCATACATGTTCTCGTGTTGCAAGCGGTTGTTATGTATGTAGAGCTACACAGGTCTGTAACAATTACAGCAGAGCCTGTTGGTTTTACAACAAATGGTGTCAACGTAGTCCTTTTTCACACCCCACCCCCCCTTTATATCACCCCCTGTGGTGCCAACTGGATACTCCATACCCCATATCTGTCCATTATGATGTTAGTTTCTCTAGAATTGTTTTGCCGCCAGACTTTTAATCATGAAAGACATGTTACAACGATTTTAATCCACTGTTGTCTTGGATATAGGCTTTAAGTGGTTTTCCAAATATAACTCTCAGGGCCTTTGAAACTATGTGAACCCGGGTGTCCAGTTGGCAGAGCCTTTCCTCTGGACTTTGGCACCTTTGGCTTTCTTTTCAGTAAGAGGAAGACATCCCAGGCTACCTCCAATGAATGCAACCAGAGCCCCAGTGGGCAGTCACCACTCCAGACCTCATAGATGTCCCAAGAAGGATTACAACTTTTTCTTAAACAAAAAGAATTTTGAGCATCCTAATATAAATTAATTTACCAGTACCAACTTTAGTAGTAACCTTGTGGACTGAGTTTTGAAAGGCCATATTTTCACTAAATTCCCAAAAGCCTGCCCACAATGCCGCTTCAAGTCTGTTTTAACGTTAGGTGGGCAAAACTGCGCTTCCCTAGCCAGGCTTTAGCCTCTGGCTTTGAGTTTCATTTTTCCCAGTGACTTTGGGAGTTGTTCCATGTTAATATTTTGCCTGCTTGTTTCTAGTATTAAGTCAATGTGTGTCGTGTTTTTCAAGCAACACCTACTGGGTCAGTTGCCAGAACTGCAAAAGACAAGATAATCTCTGCCATAGTCAAGACACTCTAAGAAGCCTGATAACAGTTTTGCAGATGAATTAAACAATCAACTCAAAAAAGGTGACCAGGGATCAGGTGTTCAAAGTCATTCCCGGCTTCATAGAGAGCTGAGGCCAGACTGGGCAATGAGATTGAGTCTCAAATAAATAAGCAAATAAACAAATCAATTCTTTGTGAGCATTTAGGTGATAGACTTATTTACATGTATTTTGAGGTGGGCATAGGTGTAGAGATGAGAGGACAACTTTTAGGAGTTGGTTCTCTCTATTGTATGTGGGTTTGGAGGATGGAACTTGGGTCTCAGACTTGGTCCTGTTTACCCACTGAGCCATCTTGTAGCCTTAGGCAGTGGTCTCAGGTCCCAACTTGGTGGTGTGAGGAACAGATGCTAGTACATTTCCCTCTAGTGTAATGCAGAGTGAAAAAGGGACTTTGAGAACTGAACTAAATTGAAAAGTGTCCACTCCTCTCTCTGTCCGTCTTCCACTAGCACTGTTCCTCCCACCTGACAGAATGCACTACCATGCAGCTCATGAAAGCACAGCTAACGATTCCTAAGTCCACATCTTTGCGCTGCCAGTAGGGAGGGTAACAATCACATTCCAGGTGTTCTGGTGGCAGTCCTGTTGGGAAACTTAAAGTTGGCTTATTTAGTTTAGTCTCTGTATCCTTCTGCAAAGGATTTGCGCGATATGATTTGGACTATTACCAATAACTTTTGGATCATTTAAAGAGACTATACAGAGGGAGACTTCCTGTAAAAGCAAATGCATTTGTGTTTATGTGACTATTAAACCCTTATGTTGTATTCCATAGATAGCAAGCCTTGCTCACCCATACTACATAGAGCTGAGGTTGGACTTTGTGTGGTCCGCTAAGATGAGATGCGCTGCCCAGGTCTGACAAACTCAGTATCTCAGCACATTTGTCGTGTAAAAGCTCCTTAGCAAATACTGTCTAGTTTTTGGATGCTAACCTCTCTGTACAACCATCTTCAGGTGTGAACATCCACAGGTGAGACAGTGTACCTTGGCATGTTGGCTGGGGAGTTTAACGTCTACCTTGGAGAATAGCTGTGTCCTATTAGATACAAGGACCAGGGTTAACGGCTGTCCAACTTGACCTTTAAGAACTCCTATGTGATTCTTAACCATTCTAGCAGAGTAAGGTCTAACTTTGCATTTAGACCAGCAAATGTGTTTGTTGGCTCCTTAGCATAAGTCTAGTCAATGAATTAACCTGGGACATGTGAAGGGACAAAGTGTTAGGACTGTCACTACTGTTGAAGTAACTCTTTCCCCACCCACCAGCTAAGGCTAATGAGCTAAACAACACACCATGTAGCTGAAGGCATTGACTTGTACTATTTGATATTGGCATTTACATGTTCCACATTTTCTTTCATATTAGTCTTCTAGATGCTGAGTTACTGAAAATTGACTTGATCTTTAAAAGCAAACCCATATTAATATGGAAAAGGTGACTCATATATTATGACCAGAAGAGAAGGGTGTAAAAGTAACTTTATTCACCTGATGTAATTTGTTGTCCAGAGACTGACTGCCTTTGTCTGCTAGGTCTAGTCCTAGAAGCTTCTAGCCTCCGTACAGTCTTCTCTAGACCTAGAATGCTTTCAGCCTCTGAGACTTGATGTTGAATATGCTCACCCTTTCCTAGCTCTTTCTGATCTCTGACTGGCTGGTTCAACTCAGCTGTCCTGGCTCAAACTGCTGTCTTAGCTGACTGATCCAATCTCACTTCTCTCAATTTCTCCTGAATTGCTTTGCTTGGCCTTATACTAACTCTGGCAATATGTTCTAATCTTCCTTTTCATTCTCTGGCTTTTGTCCTTCACTTGTATCTAGCATGTTCTTGCTTTACAACCTGTCTCTGTACAACTGCCTCCTTCCTTTTTCTTTCTGTGCTACTTTCTCTCAAGTAGAGCTGGGCGTATCTTCTGTCTAATCTTTCTTTAATTCATCACTTTGTCTGCCACTCAATTAGACATCACTTTCAAACATGGAGTACTTTCTTCTACAAACTACCATTACCTTCATTCTTTAACATTAAAGGTGTGCACTAAGAGCTGAGCCACACCACAACTAGAAGGTTTTTTGGGGGGGGGTTGTTTTGTTTTGCAGCTAACACAATCTCAGGGTTCACAGTGTGATTAAATATCCTGCAACAAAAGGTGGATATACATGTTCAAAAAAATTAGCCCTGGGGGCTAGAAAGATGGCTCAGTTGTTAAGAGAACATGCTGCTCTCACAGAGGACCTGAGTTCAGTTTTCTCCACATATGCATGCAATTAAAAATGAAGATAAAATAAATCTTTTTTTTAAAAAAAAAAAAAAAAAGAAAAGAAAACCTGGGCTGGAGAGATGGCTCTCCATTTCAGTGTTAAGAGCACCGACTGGTCTTCCAGAGGTCTGGAGTTCAATTCCCAGCAACCACATGGTGGCTCACGACCATCTGTAATAGAATCTGATGCCTTCTTCTGGTGTGTCTGAAGACAGCAACAGTGTACTTACATAAAACAAATAAATCTTTAAAAAGAAGAAAAAGGAGAAGAAGAAGGAGAAGAAGAAAGTAAAGAAAAGAAAACCTATCTCATCTGTCAGGATGGAATCAGATACATTGTTGTGTTTTTCTTCTTACTGATATCAGATAACTGTGTGAAGTCAGGGACTAGGAAACATGTCTATTTCGTCCATCATTGATCTCCCTATGACAAGCATAAAGTGTTTGAAAATGTTAGTTAAGTTTCTAATGAATGAATAATTTAGTGATTCCCTCTATAGACCAAGTCTGTTCATCCCTGTATGGGCAGTATTAATGTAATGTGACTTTAAGGAAGATGAAAGCAGCCGGCTGGTGGTGGCGCATGCCTTTAATCCCAGCACTTGGGAGGCAGAGGCAGGCAGATTTCTGAGTTCGAGGCCAGCCTGGTCTACAGAGTGAGTTCCAAGACAGCCCGGGCTACATAGAGAAACCCTGTCTCGAAAAACCAAAAAACAAAGATGAAAGCAACCCACACCCCTCCTAGTAACACACTTGATAGGCAGTGTCCATGTGCTCTGTGGTTTAGTGTGCAGCCAGCCACCCCACCTTTCTTCAAGGAAAAGCCCAGATTTTGTCCTCAGTAACAAGCCTTACAATGAAGACAGTCAACCAGCTTCCCATGATACATGCAAGACCACATGACATAATTCTACCCAGTAGTAGAAAACATCCTGAGAAGCTTCCAGAAATGCACTCTTTCTTTTCAGGACTGGTGAGAGACTAGGAGACAGATTTCCCTGCTAAACAGACAGAGTAAATGGCCAGAACTAGCTAATAAAGATGGTGAGCTTTTAAGGCAGCCGGCTTCTTCCTCATCCTCCTCACCTGAGACAAATGCCTGGTAGCTTAAGGTCTTATAGACCTTTTTCCTGCCAGCAGGCCTTCTGCTGATGGACTGGCCCAACAAGTTCCAGGCTTAATCAGGATTTGTTTCACAAGAGTTGTGGGCTAATCAGCCATCCTATCTTTCTTCAAACTGACCAACCCTAAATTCAGGAAGAAAAACTCTTCAGAGATTTTAAAAAAGACCAGCTCTCTAGAAGAGACTAGATTTTTCAGCTTTCCAAGTCCCCCCTCTAATTTGCAGAGATTCTTTCTCTGTGTCTGCTGCATGGATTTGCTTCCTCAACCCCACCAAACACCTTCTTCAGCTGTTGATTCTGTCAGCTCCTGTTTGCTGTGTTCTAGATTTCTCCACTGCTAGCTATCTCAATAGAGGTGTTTTCCTAGCTTTTAATTGTTTGACTGTCAGAGAAAATGAACGCCGTCAAGACCCCTAGACTGTATCACTGGAGTTTAAACCCAAGACCTTTCCATACACTAGTCTCAGTGGCAGAATCACTAGCCACAACCTTTGCCCGTAGCCAGACTTAGCGTCCCTTTCTTGTTTCGCCTGAGTGGTGGCTTTGTTTCTAGAACACAGCAACTAAGAGATTGAATTTCACACTGAAAGATGGTGGTGTTAGAGGAAACCCACCAGAAATGACCACTCAAATACAGTTTTTATAGCCAATTGAATGTCTTCGTTCCAGTGGCTGGGACTACACTCAGCTATTTGAGGACCCAAGTGTAACTTTGACCATTTAGAGCAAAAGGCTTTTAAAGGTAAAAACCACATCATTATATCTTACTTTGCAGTTGCAGGGGGAGGTTTTTGCGTAAGCAATCGGTTTAATAGAAACTAAATTAGCTGAGAAATCTTAACCTTGGGTTCCTGGAATAGAGTTGAGTAATTTGCAATGGAATTCTCCATCAAGGAAATCAAGTTAAACCTGAAATGGCCTTAGCAAGAATATAAGAGAGCGGAACCTCTACACTCTCTTGTTCAGTATCATTCTCCACTTGTTCTGTGGGCATGAGTCAAGTTGTTCATCTGTCTTTTTCTAGGTGGACATAGTTGGTCCTAATGACCAGTAGCTTAATGAGTTGATACTCTATTTGATGTAGATGGCCATGCAGTTGAGGATGCAGGGTCCCACTCTTATCCTCATCAAAATATGAATCAATGCTGCCACTAATATTTAGAGTATGATGGTCAGCCATGGGGACCAGACAGACTGATACTGTGGAAAACAAGCAAAAGAAACTTGTTCTAAGGACTACCGCTTCATTTTTAGACTCCATTTAATCATAGAGAGAAACTGAATTCAAAGTCCCAGGCTCTAAGAGGAACCGAGGACTTCCTTACAGCTGAACAGCTTCTGCTGTAAACAGTTGTCTGAGTCCAGACATCTTAGGAACAACTTGTAAGGAGACAGTTGTCAGAGTCCAGACATCTCAAGGATAACTCCTCCATCTTGCTGGCAGAGTCAAACATGTTCATGTTCCCAGGCCTAGGAACGAACTCCAATCCCACTTCTCCAAATGTTTTCTTAATTGTCTGTTAACTGGTATAAAAAAAAAAAAAAGGAAGTTCTGTTATCTAAACCAAGGTGCATAAGTTAAAAAAATGTATAACCAGTTGCCTGTTATGCCATACATGCAACTTGCCCACTCCTTTGTTCTCTTATCATTCTAACATTCTGGGTCATAGTCCAGGAGGGGACCTGGCCGAAAAAGGTGAATTAAGGACCTTGAAGCCAGGTGCCTGGATATGGCCCAGTCTCCAATGGGTACTCCCTTGCCTAACTTGTAATGTCAAAACACAATTAGATAACACTGCAGCTCCCCACCCGAGCCCCCGCCCCACCCCCATTGAGTTCCCATCCTTTAAAAAGGTTGTACAACTCCCTTCGGGATGTGGTTCAGATCCCGAACTGGCCACCTCCCTGAGCACTCAAAATAAAGCTTTCATTTTTAATCTTCTGTCTCTGAAGTGAGTTTTCTCAGCTCCTACAACCAACCCAATAGCTGCCAAGGATCTGATCTATGTCTTCTTTCTTTGAGGTTTTCTTTGACCATGTCAAGATTTCCCCTAATTACCACTGATTGGTTGTCATAGAAACAGCAAGTTTCTCCTAAGGCTATGAAAGTTCTCCCTGTTTCAAAAACAGAATGTCCAGCATCCTTCAGTCCATCAAGTAGTCCTCAGAGACTGCCTCTGAGAGGAAGTAAGCTTAGCTCTCTAGTCTGGAAGTAGAATTCTCCAAATGGCATGGGTCTGATTGTGGGTTCCCTAAAGTTTTGGTTTCCAACAATCAAGGCTAAGGTGCCTAAGGCAGTTGCACTGGCAATTCCTGCCCCTCCTAGGATCAAAACAAAAATTGGAAGCTGTTTGATCTTCATTAACAGAGTCAATGCAAATATGAACTCTCCCTAACTCTCTATTATGAGCATATACATGGCAGATAACATAAACTAGTATACATGTAGTGGGTGTGAGGCTTTCCAGTGAGTTGGAGGTGACACATTTTAGTCAAACTGTTAGCATAAGCAAGCCAAGTAATTTGAGGACATGAGGCAGCCACATTGTCCTTGGCAGAAGGACTCACCATTGGCATGCATAAAATTGTAATCCCTGAAGGCATTTTTCTAGCCAGTTTTCTCCACAACCTGATTTCCTGACCATTGTCTCTCTCCTAGACATAAGAGGGCAGAGGTTCACCTGAGAGGTAGTTTCCCATTCTTGGTTTTTCTGACTTTCCCTGTCCAGTTTTGAGACTCGACATCACGGGTTAGTAAACTCTGGTCACTCTTATCTTTAAGGGCTCTGAAGTCTGAGCGACCATCCCTCTGTCATCATCCTCACTGGTCTTCTTTTTTTTTTTTTTCCAAGGAATGACACCAGCTACTTTAACACCAGTTGGAGTGGTGGGAGAATGACTGGGTAGGTTCTAGGGTCCAGGCAGGATCCTCTTTATCCAAACCAGTTCCTGGTTGAGATTGGTGGGTGGGTTCCGAGGTGGGAGATAGTAGGAATCTTTTCAATGGCCCCCGTGAGCTTTCTGCAAAGTGCGATGACTTGAGAACAGAGTAGTCAGACATTTCTGTTTGGGGAATTATCTCAGAGTTTGGGAAGAACCGGAGGTTCTGATGGTTTGAATAAGAATGGCCCCTATAGGCTCATGTATTTAAATGCTTAGTCCCCAGGGAGTAGCACTACTTAGAAGGATTGGAAGAAGTATGGCCTTGTTGGAGGAAGTATGTCACTAGAGGTGGGCTTTGAGGCTTCAGAAACCCATGCCAGGCCCAGTTGCTTACTGTCTTCCTGTTGCCTGTGGATCCGGATGTAAAACTCTCAAATTCACCAGCACCATATCTGCTTGCATGCCACCGTGTTCTCCACCATGATGATAATGGACTAAACCTCTGAAAATGTAAGCAGGCTCCAATTAAATGCTTTCTTTTAGAAGAGTTGCTTTGGTTGTAGTGTCTCTTCTCAATTAAAGATCACTGACCAAGATAGAGGTGCTCTCCCAAACACAATTTCAAAAGAAGGAACCCCTCCAGGTAAGGAGTGCATTGGGACCTGAGAAGAGCAAAGGGAAGAGGTTAACCCAATTTTTCACGTTTCCAGGATCAAGTTGGTCATAATTTCCTTAAGAGTTCTATTCATCCTTTCTACCTGACCTGTGCTCTGTGGCCTATATGCACAGTGTAATTTCTAATTAATATTTAACACCTTTGTCAGATTTTGAGATACCTTGGCTATGAAGGCCAGGCCATTGTTGTACCCCAAAGCTAGGGGCAGCCCAAACCTAGGAATTATTTCCTGAAGAAGTTTTATAATAACTATTGGCACAGTCTCTTTTTGGGTAGTGTAGGCCTCCACCCATCCTGAGAAGGTGTCTACAAATACTGGCAAATCCTTATAGTCATAAACATTAGGCCATATTTTAGTGAAGTCCAACTCTCAATGTTCCACAGGCCCATTTTCTCAGACCCAGATTTCTTGTGGGATCTTCCTTCACCCTTTGGGGTTTACCTGAGCCCAGGTGGCACATCTAAAAGTGATGTCATTAATCAGGCTTCCCAAATTTGGAGTGTTAATACCTGGGTTTGAGGAGTTGAGCAGTTCTGTGGCCCCTAGGTGGAGGTGGCATGGTAGAGATCCAAAACCAGTTGCCTTCCCTGGACTCTACATCTGGCAGCCTTCACTATCCTTGCGTATCCTGTTTGGCCAGTTTTGGTTTCTCCCTATCAAACATCACCTTTCACCCCCACCCCACCTCAGTATATTATAGGTGGTCCATTAAAATAGACTCCAGAAGGACTTCCAAGACTTAGAGAGGCCCCATTGGTGCTAGGGTCACTTCTCTGGTTGCAAGGTCAGCCTCTCTTTTGCTCTGGCTTCTGAGGAATCACCTTTTTGGTGTCCTTTGCAATGGACAGTGGCCACCCTTTTGGGTAACCAAATAGCTTCCAATAGAACCAAGATTTCTTTTCCTGCTGAGGCTAGCAATCCTCTTTCTCTACATAGAGCCCATGGGCCATTGTGAAAGCATATCGGCTATCAGTGTATATGGTGATAGCCTGTCTTTCCCTCAGCGCTCTGCTTAACTCAAAAGTTAAAAGCTCAGGAGCTGAGGTTCCCCTGCTTAAAGATTGTGCTCAGGTAGTCTTCTCATGGCTCACTGATGCTGCCCCTGCATACCTCATCCCCTCTAGGATGAAACTGCTCCCATCTGTGACTCATCTAGTGTCTCTAACGGGATGTTAGCAGATCAGGCCTGATAGACTGGATCAATTCAGTCAGCTCAAGACAGTCATGCAGGGACCCTCAGAGTCATCATCTGACAGGGCTGGGAGGGCCGATGTCTTGTGGAACCAAATGTAAGGTTGATGGTTTGTATACGCTCTGCCCAGGAAGTGGCACTATTAGAAGGTGTGGCCCTGTTGGAGTATGTGTGGCCTTGTTGGAGTAGGTGTGTTACTGTAGTCATGGACTTTAAGACCCTCATCCTAAATGCCTGGAAGCCAGTATTATGCTAGCAGCCTCCAGGTGAAGATGTGGAATTTTCAGCTCCTCCTGCACCATGTCTGCCTGGTTGATGCCATGTTCCCACCTTGATGCTAATGGACTGAACCTCTGAACCTGTAAGCCAGATCTAATTAAATGTTGTCCTTGAGTTGCCTCAGTCATGGTGTCTGTTCACAGCAGTAAAACCCTAACTAAGAAAATCCCAAAGCAGGGCTTAGTATCAGGTCACCTGGAAGTCAGACATCCATTTCTCAGGTGCTCCCTTTAAGAGGACTTCAACAGAATGTAGGCCTGTCAGGAACATTTCATGCCTTAAAGTTAATTTGTCAGTTTCTTATACCAGCAGGGCAGTGGTAGCTGTGGCCCTTATACATTCTGGCCATCCAGCTGCAACCAGGTCAAAGCTCTTGAACAGATTGCCACCAGTCTTTTCCAGGGTCCCAGTGTTTGTGTAAAGAACCTCTAGGCAATGCATCTGGCTGCATCGACATACAAGTGGAATGGCTTAGTAATGTCTGAGAGGGCCAGGGCTAGGGTAGACACCAGGACCTTTTCAAAGACCTTCTGATGGCCCTCTGCTCAGTCTCAGTCCATCTCAAAGTCTGTATCTCGAGGACTGGCATAGAGGCATTTGGCTATATCAACAAAACCCACCATCCATACCTACCACATTTCCTGTACTTGTTTTTCAATGGGGCAGGGAGTTACAAGATAACTGAAACATGGTTGTATGTATTCACATGTCCTCTAGGTTGGAGCCTAGGAATGTAAACAAGGGGTACTCAAATGAGCCTTCTTGGATGAGACCCAATATCCCAAGGCTTAGAGGGCCTCTAGAAAGGCATCTATTGCCTGTCCATATTCTTCCTCAGTGGTTGAAGCTATGAGGAAGCCATCGACACACCGGAACTGGCTGCTTTATGCATCTTTTTGTCTATATTCCATTTGCTCTGCACTCAGAGCTCTATTGAACAATGCTGGAGAGTCCCTGAACCCCTTCTCCTGGTTTGTTTCCCCCATTTCTTCTCTTATTTGTTTTCCCCAAGGGCAGCAAACTCACAGAAGTTTCTTTCCCTTTCTGTCTTTGGTTGAATCTTGGCTGTTGTAAACTTGCTGAACAAATTTCCAAAAGTTGAGACACAGTCATCCCTTCAAATCTCTGCAATTGTGCAAGGCAGTGGTGGTGCATGCCTTTAATCCCAGCACTTGGGAGGCAGAAGCAGGCGGATTTCTGAGTTCGAGGCCAGCCTGGTCTACAGAGTGAGTTCCAGGACAGCCAGGACTACACAGAGAAACCCTGTCTCGAAAAAAACAACAACAACAACAAAAACTTTCTGAAGCTTTTGTCCTTATGTCTTGAACCAACACTGGCAGCCTTCTGGTTTTGGGGACTTGTGGGAATTGGCAGTGAATATCTGATATGTCTCACAGAGCTTTTCCAGAGACTGAGCAGATGATTCATCAGATCCTTGAGTACCCTGACCTACCACTTTTAGTCTCCCCAGTAATAATGGGGCTGGGGGACATCTAATGCCCTCTTACCTTAAAACAATTCCTCATAGGCTGAAAGGGCCTGCAGCATATCAAAAAATGGAGGGGCTTGGGTCTTCTGATTATCCAAGTCACTGGTAGAGAAGGAGACAAGCTATGAACAGGAAAGTTGTTTAACTTCTGTTGTAGTTGTGTCACTTGGTATTCTTGTGGGACTCCTAACAGTGGGAGTGTGTGCATGGGGGAGAGGCATGTCACTGACTCATTTGGGACCTTTGTCCTCCTACTGAGTTGCTTCATTCAGCCTTGATATAAAGGTTTGTGGCCAGTCTTATTGTATCTTGATGCAGTGTTCTGTTGATATCCCTGGGAGCCCCACTGTTTTCTGAAGGGAAACAGAGGAGTGGATCTGGAGGAGAGGAGAGGTGGGTGGGGGAATTGGAAGGCATGGAGGGAGGAGAGACTGCACTTGGGATGTAATGTAGGAAAGAATTGTTTTTAAAAGTTGAGCTTCCACCCCATGCCCTCTCAATGCTTCTAGGGGATTCACTTCCCCCCTTCTCTGGTCCAACCCAGATGCTTAGAGAAAGAGGGGAAGGGGCAGAGCTTATGCTGCACGGGAACCTGTTTCCCCTTCCTGCGTGTACTCTGAGGCCTCCCCACTTCCACACAGAGAACAGGACCAGGACCCCAGGACCATGAACAGGAGTCAAGTGACTAAAGTCAGAAGGGAAGGGAAGAGTTCGATGTCCTTCTGTAGAGCCGAGAGAACAGACAGGTTTTGATTTTTCTGTGAGTGACAAGGGCAGGCTAAAAGGATTTAGGTCCCCAACAAGATGGCTCAGGTCTTAGGCCAAGGGGAAGAAGTGTGTGGCTGGGGAGCCACCAGCATTGCCATAGCAACAGAAGTATCCAGTAACCAAGGTGCATCCCCAGTTGCCACTGGAAGGAGGGGTACCACAGCAAGGGTGGGCAACCCTGTTCGGTCTGTGAACCTGTGGGAAATCAGGAAATCATATGCAGCCTCAGAAGCATTGGTAGCTGTGGTCTAGGATGGCCCGCCCACTCCTCTTATAGCTTAGATCTGCTTCTCCAAACAACAGAATTGCCAGACACACACACACACACACACACACACACACACAGGGAGAAATAGTCATATAGAGAGACATGTAATAAAGACAACCAGGGGTGGCCACCACACATTTATACATCTGAACAGATGAGGGGAGTCCAGTGACATCTCATACTGATCCTGGACACAGAATCTATAGCTGTGTCAGACCTAACCAGAAGTCTCCTCTTACAGACCAGACTTACCTCTAAGATATTCAGAGCAGATGACTTTTGATTTATCTTTTGGGGGGCTGCATCACCTCTGGAGCACCCAGCAGCGACAGTTGCAGAGCATTTTTTCAGTTTGCTGGAACCTCTCAGAGTGCTCACCCGCTAGGAGTCCTTTCCAGCTTGTGTACTCTTTCCCACTCCTGGCAGTCCCAAGTCCTGTGTCAGAGTCCAGTCTCTGGGGATCTCACTGGGGCTTCCAAAATGGTACAAGGAACCTGCCAGAGATGATCACCCAGCACAGTTTATAGCCAGTTGAAAGTGTTTATTCCAACTGGCTGGAATTATACTTAGGTGCTCAGGAACCCAGTGTAGCACCAAACATTTAGACTAAAAAAAACTTCTAATGGCAAACCCCACATCCTGGTATCTTGCTCTGCAGTGCAGGGGAAGGATTTGCACAGGCAGACAGGTTAAAAGAAGATAAGATAACTAGGGTATGTTGACTTTGGGTTCCTAGAAGAGAGTTGGGTAATTTTCCATGGGCTTCTCCATCAATGAGAACAGAGTCTACTTAAACCTAAAATCGTCTCAATAAGAATACAAGATGGAGGAACCTCTGAACTATCGTACCTTGTCACACAGTGGTTGAAAGAGATAAAGTTTAGCTCCCCTGCCCCTGCTATTTACTTTGGTGTGTGTGTGTGTTGGTGTGTGTGTGTTGTGTGTGTGTGAGAGTATTCTGTCAAGTGTGTGTTCACTCATGACATCAGGAGTTGACTCTCTTCCAGGATGAAACTCAGATCATCAGGCTTGGTGGCATGAACCCTTCCCTTGCTGAGCCAGCCATCTTACTGGCCCCAGTGCTTACATTCTTATGGTATTGCTGAGTTACATTCCAGCTTTGGCCTTTCTTATACAACAAAACTGGGAAGCTTGGAATTTCATCATTGACTTTGTGTGACTTACTGCAGCACTAACTCATACATGAATCAGAAACAACAGATTTTACACTGCTCTTTAGTGTTTTCTCAATACGCACAAAATGAGCATGGTATTGATCAGTTGTGGAATAGTTAGAACTAAATTCTACTTCTTCCTGAATAGAAAAAATGGTAAGTATAATTAATGATGGAGGAGACTTTTAAGGATGTATCTGTTTACTACATCTAATGGGAAGAAATGAAAAGCTCAACATTTCTCAAATGGGGCACAGAATACTTTGAGATGACGGCCAGGGATCTGTGTTGACAATAATTTAAGGGAGGCCTTCCATTTCTTGGAAAGGTTTTGGAGGCAAAGCCCCTTTCCCCTCCACATTTTTTATGACCTTTTTTTTTTTTATTCTGAGCCCTTCTATTCAGTGTGTTGTAAATGAGATCACTGGAGCCCAGGACAGGGAGGAAGGGTGTAGGGTGGTGGAGGGAAGCTCTCTGAGCTGCAAAATGCTGAGAAAGCACCTTGGAGATAAGAATCAACAAAAACAAAGAACAGGGGTCCAAATCTTCCCACAAGCGAGGTCATTCCACAGATGAGTAGTCCCTCCTACTGCCCTTTCTGAGGAGTCTTCAGAAGGAGCCCAGTGCCTCTAAAATAGATAACAGGATTTGAAGTTGCTTATCTACTTGAAGATGGGGCCTCTGTCCCCTTGTTTCCCCTGTGATATCAGAAGGGCCAAGTGATTCCCTAATCACATCATGGGAACTCAAAGCCTATCTGTCAATTGATTGGAATTAAATTTCTGGTAATTTCTAGTCACCTTGTTTTTTTAATTTGCAAAGATATAGTGTCATGGTTGGATTATGTTTGACTAAGTATTGAGTAAATTTGTACTTAGTCGTAAATTAGAGCAGAAAATAGGGAGGGATAACCTTTGTCTGCTGTGCTTGCAAATGTAACTTCACAATAGAATGAATACTCAATTTTAAGGTCTTCCTCACACACAGATTTTTAAATAGTAGCACATTAAAATAACTGTATGAATGACTGATGAGTAGTGTTGTTCCAGGGAATTTACACTAATAAATATTAAATGAATATGTATGCCTGATGGTGGTGGCACATGCCTCTTATCCCAGCACGTGGGTGGGGGTGGGGGTGGGGGGGGCAGATGGCTGGATCTCTGAGTTCAAGGCCAGCCTGGTCTACAGAGTGAGTTCTAGGACAGCCAGGACTAAACAGAGAAACCCTGTCTTGAGAGAGAGAGAGAGAGAGAGAGAGAGAGAGAGAGAGAGAGAGAAAGAGAACAGTAATGCTAGACAGAAAAACCTATACTACCCCAGCAGTGGAAAAAGCATTTCTCAGAGGAAGAAGTTGGTGTTTCAAAACCTGTGAGAGCACAGTAACTTACTCAGCTAATTATATATTTAAAAATTTTTAGTATTGATGGATCCAAAGTTTAAAGCAGTCAGTGTGTGTGTGTGTGTGTGTGTGTGTGTGTGTGTGTGTTCATGTGCTCTGGCACATATGCAGTTTAGATATATGTGCACAAGGAGACCAGAAGTCGGTGTCCAAGTGTCTTTATTGGTCTCCACCTTATTTTTTTGAGACAGGGTCTCCTGCTGAGTCTATAGTTTACTGATTGGCTACATTGGTTGGTAAGGTCAGCTTTTATAGGTCCTGGGGATCCAAAGTCAGGTTCTTATTCTTGAGCATCAGTCATTTTATCAACTGCATCATCAGTCCTGATTAAAACATTTTTATTTATGAAACGAAAGTCAACTGGAAAAATGTAGATAAAAATAATTGATACTTTAATTTTTTTTATAGTTATGCCTATGGAGATGTATGCAGGTGGGACCTTGGCCCTGAAGAAGGGTTGATTAAGCAACCCTTACACATACACAGGTGTCTGTGATCTCCCAGCAGGTCGTCATCCTCCTAAGGGGGAGGCCCTTAGGCCAACTCCATATTACAGTCAGAGCCCTCCCCAAATGCTTTGCAACCAGTTCTAGGGAAAAATAACAGCCTCCTTAGCACCAGTGAATTCATGGAACCTGAGGACAACCTCTCTCCCCTCTACTTTCCATCTGAAGGAGAGGGAATGCGGGACCTCTTTGTCCTGAGGGTCTGTCTCGCCTCTATCTTCCACCCGAAGGACAGGAAAATAAGGAACCTCCTTGCTCTGGGAATCTGTCCAACACTTCTGGGAATTGTGAAGATTGTATTCTGCCCCATCTTCTGGATTAGGATGTGTACTAAATCACATACACTACCTGAGTCTCCTTTATTGCAAGTCAATAACCCCTACCTGCCCATCCCCCACATTGTTTGAATGCCTTACTTAATTCCCAGGCATCAGCCCTTGTCTGGAATCCAGTAGGTTTTCATTTCCTGGTTCCCTCAGGCAATTTGTAGAATCAGAGGACAGCCTCTCCTCTCCATCTTCCACCCAGAAGAAACAGAGACAGAAGGATTCTAGGCAAATATTAATTGTAATCTGGAATATTTGTTGTTTTGGTTGGACTTCTTTTGTAATAAACTACTGGTTTGTTTGTTGAGATTAGGTCTCTCTAAATAGTCCTAGCTGTCCTAGAACTCACTACGTAGATCAGACTGGCCTTGAACTCACAGAGATCCATTTGCCCCTGTCTTTTGAGTGCTAGGATTAAAGGCATGTGCTGCCACACCCAACAACATGCCATTAAAAACAAAAACAAAAAACTACATGTCTGGGGGTTGTATATGCACAGGAGTCAAAGACCTGTAAAAGCCAGAAGTTTAGATCTCCTGGCGTTGGAGTTACAAGCAACTGTGAGCCACCTACATAAGCAGCAGCTAATGTGGATGCTGGGAACCAAACTTCTCTACAATATCATCTCTAAACTGCGACACCATGTCTCCAGCCCTTGATATTCTTTGATGCATAATACTAAGAGCAGAAACCACAAAAAGAAGTGGATGTCTTGATGGCATACCTTTTCAATTGTCTGATACTGAAATAGTTTCAGAAGAAATTATAAGATGTTGAAGACACAAGACTTGCTCATCTGTGAGCTGATAACTGTAGAGTCTGGGTAATGAGTTGATGGGAACGGGGGATTTTATATATACTATGCTATTTCTGTAAATGTTTGAAGGTATTTTTTTTATAATAAAAAGTATGTTTTTTTAAGTCCAGTATTTTCACAAACTGGACACATTGTTTATCATGAACTTATTAAAATGTCAGGGTGAGGAGGCTAGGCAAACTGCTCAGTGAGCAGACAGCTTGCTATGCAAGCATGAGGATCTGAAGTTCGTTCCCTGGCACCCATCAAAGGAGCCAGATGTGGTAGTATGTTCTGTAACCTCAGCATGGGGTGGGCAGAGACAGGCAGATGGGGAGTGGGGAGGCTTTCTGCTTAGCCAGCCTAAATGAAACAGTGAGCTCCAGGTTCAGCAAGAGACCTTGTCTCCAAAACAAAGGTAGAGGGAGATAGAAGAAAATAATCCATACTAATCCTTGGCACCCTCCACAAACAACAACACACACACACACTTCTTTACTCAGTAGGAAGAAAGTAGGCTAATTGAAGGCATTTTATTTTAAAAAGTACAAAAAAATGTTGGTACTCAGGAGACCAAGCCAGAGGATTCAGAGGTTACCCCAAGTTTGAGGCCAACCTGATTTGCATAGCGAATTTTCGTCCCACTTGGGCTCTATAGTGAAGTCATGTCCATCTACAGAGAAAATCCCAAGACAACCAGAGCTGCACAGAGAAATCCTGTCTCAAAAAAAAAACAAAAAAACCAACCTCCCCCCCAAAAAAAAACAAAAAACAAAACCCAAAAAACAAAAAACGAAAAACAAACAAAAAACCAAAAGCAAGCAAGCAAACAAAAGCATAGAAATGACCCAATACATACTGAAAAATTTAGAGTGATGGGCTTCGTTTCAAAAACATAATTTAAAAATGCATCTAGGGGATGGTGAGATGGTTCATTATACAAAGGGCTTTCTGCTGAGCCCGACAACCAGTGTTCAATCTCCAGGACTCACGTGGTAGAAGGAGAGAATTCAGTTCTGCAAGTAATCTATGACAACATCAGGAGCACAGTGGCATACTTCCCCTTCCTGCACACAACATAAATGTAATAAAATTATTTTAATAAGTGTATTTTATCCATGATCGACTGAAACACTGTCAATAAGATGAAGAGTACTCTGCGGGCATGGTAAAGGGAATGTGATCACACTCATGTTTTCCTGTCAAGATGTGTTAATTAGAATTAGTTTCTGAACAGAAATAATATATATCAAGATGCTTAAAAATATACCGGACCTATAATACAGGTGAAATCTGGTCAAAAGAAACAATTCACAGAGATTTTCTACACTTGGTGCCTATGGCAATGTCCTTCTAATGAATGGAAGGCTTCAAATAGCAAATGGAGCAAGAAATCAATCATTCAAAAATGGACTAATGAGGACCACTTAAGCTGGAATTGAGCTATAAAACCACAGGAAGATATGCTGTATGGTGAGTGAATATACTTTAAATCCATACAGAAAAAATACAGTTATACCGAAGTGTAACATATGGCCAGGCTTCATAGACAGGCCTGCAAGACCAGCTTCTTGGGTGGCAGAGGCAGGAAGAGCTCAAGTTCAAAGCCTGCCTGGTTACAGAGCAATACCTTGTCTCAAAAGAATGAGCAGAGAGGCGGGAATGGATGTGGCTCAGTGGTAGGGGGCTTGCCAAGCATGCAGGAGTCCAGGCCTAGGTCCAGTGCCTAGTATTAAGGAAACAAAACAAAAATGCCAATGGGATTATGGGAGGCTTGGTTTCCTTTGATTGTTCCTGTTTTTGATGTATGTGTGTATTCTATATGTTTTAAAGTTTTCTTAGTTTTAGAAAAAACCTTAAAAAAAAAAAGGTTTATTTCATGTCAAACATATTTCAAAAATAAAGATGTTTTCCTGTCAATTAAGTTACTTAATATACTTTTGAAATTGACATCCTAAATCCAGCTGTGAGAAGACTGAGGCAGGGAGATCAAAAGTTCAAAGCCAGTGTGGGCTATGGAGCAAGGCCCTGCCTTACAAACCAATTAGTAATGCTCTCCTGCCAGGGAGATGGCGGGGCCAAGAGGACAGCTTTCTCAGGTAAGGCTCATCTCCTGCAGTCTGATGTGCTAACCCTGTGATTTTCTCACATACAAGAAATTCAACTGCATAAATTTCTGGTAGTGGGGGGAGTATATTCATGTTCTCCTCTGTAACGAGAAGGAAAAGCAAAACCAAAAACAGTTCAATGAAAAAGTAATTTTCTATTAGCACAACAACAAAACATAGGTTATCAAGACCTATGTAGTAATTTCTGCAGAAACTACAAATGGCCAAGAGAGGCAGTCAGGATGATTCAGTAGGCAAAGGTGAAGATTGTCTTGTGGCCAAGCCTGACAATCTGTTTTCCATCTCTGGCTTCCGTGTGGTGAAAGGGGAATGAGAAAACCAACTCCCCAGTTGTTCTCTGACCTGTGCACACTCACACCCACAAACATAAAATACGGTCTTTAAAAATCCTTTAAAAATTGAACAAGAAAGCCCTTGGCCTCCCTCAAAGGCCTTTGTCTCTTTGTTTTTCTGTCTCTATCTATCTCTGTGTCTCTGTCTCTTTCTCGTGTGTGTGTGTGTGTGTGTGTGTGTGTGTGTGTGTGTGTGTATGTGTGTTTTCTATCAATCACCATTAGTAAAGAAAATGTGGTCAGGGCAGGATCATATTCAATCCTCTGAGGACTCGAATAGAACAAAACTATAGGAGGCCAAAGCCCCTCCCACAGGTAACCTCACCCCATAAACCTCTCCTAGTCCCAGACTTTGTCCTCAGACTGGGTTCAGACCTTTGGACTGAATGACATCACTGGCTATCAGCCAGCAGATCATGGGATGTCTCAGCTGAGCCCCACAGTCCATTTCCACTCAGCTACCTCACATCATATGACCTGTTTGTTGGTCTGATTCTCTGAAGAACCTGAGCATGCACTTTGTTGTTCTGGGAGGGGATAGCTTTGCAACTAGTCTGTTCCCTCCTTCTCCTTCCTTCTCTGATGACAACATCTTTAATTAAAGGTCTGACCTCAGAGTTCTCTGTTGCCTCATTTCTTCAGTGTTTCTACTTCTGCCCTCCTGAACTACCCATGGACATCTTTCTTGTGTCTCCCAGCTACATGACAGACACTCTGTGGTCCTCAGGAGAGGCATCCTTTTCCCTGGTCATAGCATCTTATTCTTCCACAGACATGCTTCAACAGGCCTTCGTCTAGTGCATTCTTCCTGACCTTGATCTTCAGTGAATAGTAGTAATATGGATGCTGTCTTTTCTCCTTGATCCACAACCTGCTTCCCCCTCATCCTTGTGGTATTTCTGCTGTGCGCATTCTGCTGATTTCTGGGACCCCGTCTCATTATCTGTATAAGCCCCATTCTCATGGATAAACTTCGTAGACAGGTTTGCTTCAGTAGAGTAACCCAGCAGGAGACAGTGGGATAGACATGGAATGGAATTTTCATTTGTAGGGCAGGAAACCCACTTCTCTGAAGCCAGTTTTCCTATCCATATAAGGTCTAGCAACACCTCCTGGAAGAAAATGCCTGTTGATTGGTCAGAATCAAAGGATGATGACCAAACTCTCCACCACATGACCAATTTCCAGTACATAATAAAGGGCCACAAAGAATTGCTTTAAGGCTAAGGATGTAACTGTGTTGAAGCACTACATGCCTAACAAGCATACAACCCGGGGATCTAGCCCCTGAACCACACAAACTGTCAAATATTTGTAACCTAGCATTCAGGGGCTAGAGACTGGAGAGTCAAGGTCACCCATGGTCACATAAGAAGTTTGAGGACAACTTGAACTATATGAGACCCTATCTCAAAAAGAAAAATATGGATGGTGGGGGTGGGAACAACAACAACAACAAAACAAATATTCTCTTTGGTAGGCCAACCAGTGACCAAGAACTTGGCTTCAAACCCTAACTATGTAGTTACGAGCTGGGAGACCCTGTGCATAGGGCTGCCCTACCTGCTGTACTGAGGTCTGTAAGGATCAGAACCAAAAACATGTGCACTGGATCAAGAACCTGGCACTGAGAGATGGCTGCCATGGATCCACTACTGTCTTCTTTAAACTTGTGAGGTGATGTCAGACAGGCACAGACCACAGCAAGTTTATCTGTTTCGAGAAAATTCTTTGCACACGTGCTTTGTGCTCTGTTCGCAAATCATAGTTCCTCTTATATAATGACTACAGTGGTCTAGTAATGACTGCAGAAATGAACACTTTGGAGTAATTACTGTGCTTGTGTATGATATATTAATACAGGTACTCCATGGGTGCTGACTTAGTTTGTTTGCCCAACCATCGTCATGAAGTAAGCACTATGATTTTCTTCAATTGTAGATAAAGAAACTGTCATAGCAACTGCAACTAATTTCTAAGGGTATAACACTAGTAAGCAGAAAAGTCTAGATTCACCCTTGATCTAGCCACCACCACACTCTACTGACTTTCTCAATGACTATTTGTCAGCTGAAAGTGAATATCTCTGAATGAATTGCCAAAGACTACTCTGAGAAAAGAGAAAAGACACAGGGTTGCAGAAGGTGGCCAGCTAGCCCATGGTTGCCTCTGTCCCTGCACAGCTTGTTTCCTCCCTGGGAGGCTTATTCTAGTCCTTGACCCACTTGAAACTGGGTCTGCCTGTGGCTGTCTTCCTATGTAGCCCCAGGCAGGTATAGAAGTCACTATTTAACTGGGCCCAGCTTCTGATTGGCAATCCTCCTGCTTCTATTTCCTGAGTACTGGGATTACATACATGTTACCACATCCAGCTAATTATCATTAAAAGTACTGTGACTGTTCTCATTCTTTGTCTGTTTGCTTGTTTTCCAGTGCTGAGGATTGAATCCAGGGACTTGTGCTTGCTAGGCAAGCACTCTATCACTGAGCTATAGTTCCGTGTCTGCCTACGGCTACTCTGACTAATATAGAGCATGGTACAAATGATTCTGGGAAACCTCCAAGTTTAGGTCTTAGGTAACTTCCTCCTGACTCTTTTGTTATGTTTCCTATGAGGAAAGCCAGCTGTTATAATGTGAAGAAACTCAAGCTATTCAGATGCACAATGTATGTGCAGAGAGATGCAGTATAATAGTCACATCCTCCAATTGTCCCAGCTCAGACACCATACTTTCAAGGGAAAACACCTGACAACATTACCATCTTCCACATCCACTACCACAGGGAGACCTCCAGTCAAGCCCTTCCACAGATCCACCAGGAACCGTAATATACCATTTTCACTGCCAATTTTTGCTGCAGTTTCCTGACTAGTCACACAAAATCTTCTTCGTAGTACAGGGGAGAAATCTCCATTTAACCTCAATTCCAAGAAAGGCTGGGCAATTGAGTATCCTTTTCTGTCTGCCCCTGTCCCCTGCCCCAACTCACACCCAAGTTCAGCCATGGACGAGGAGTTGTGTGTTCTAGACGAAGCCCTCTCAGTGTGGCCGATCCAAGCCCTGTGGTAGCCATCATATGAAATTTTAATTGACTTTCCATTTTCACCTGGTTGCTTCTCTATTTTCTTCCTTTCAATACACCTATCTATCCCCTTTGTTCCCACCGCTCCCTCTTTCTTTCCACCCCAGTCTCCTACCTTCCTTCCTCTTTCCCCCACCCCCCAGGCTTCTCACAGGCTTACATTCAGGGAATTGAGGATGATAATATCTTCCAAGGAGGAATGTATGAAATATACAAAAAAAGGTCACTAGGTTAGGATGAAGTCCCACAGTCTTGTTTTCGGGTAGTGAGACCTTCAGAGTCATGGTTATCATGTCCCTTTCATGGTGGCCAGGACAGGAGAGACAGTAGCTGTACTTTGAGAGGACAGAATGGGTCAGTACTGTGGAGCCTTGGTGTAGCTACCTTTCAAGCTGGGTCTCAAGGGATGCAGGTCAGTGCTGAGAACAAACAAAAACCAATGCATAATCCAATGCTGTTTTAGCTCTGGCTGGAGGGAGCTCGAGCAGGCAATGTATCTTGTACTGTGTTTAAGGCCACATGTTGGCTGGAGGTGAAATCAAATCAAAGATTGTAGCTGAATTATCAAGGCCTTTGGGGGCTTGCTTTCTCCACTAAGGGAGCCTGTCCTCTTCCCCTGGTGAAGTTCCATTGCTGCTTCCAGACGTTGCCTTGTTCCATGAGCAAGGCTGGGTGGCATAATCCCAGACACACAGAAGGAAAAGGGAACGTATCAGCTACAGCAGTGTTTGGTGCTAAGACTACAGGGAGTGTTTACTTTTCATTTTCCTTCCCGTATGCTTTCCAGATTTCCTATAATGAGCATTGTTAACTTGCAGAATGTTGGAAAATTAAAAAAAAAAAAAAAGTTTTATTTTTGTAATGCCTTCTGTGCTGTACTAAAAGGACTTTGGTTTATTTTGTAGGCAGCAGAGAGACATTGGATTATTTAGGAAAGAAACAATCCCATCTGGTTTGGGAGTAGTGCCCAGTGTAGTGCGGAGGTGTCTCTCTAGAGCATCTGCCCATGCCATGTCCCAGAAGCACCAAGAACCACAGGATGGTTCTACAAACATCATGGACAGGCTCCAGTGTAAGGCCCACTCATCAGCCTCTCTGCTTCTGAGTCTGCTGTTGCTTGGCAACCCTCTCAGTGACACCCTTTCTTTTCTGCCAACAGCTCTTCCAAATCTGCCATTTCTTTCCCAGCTCTGCCTGCGCTCTCTCTTCAGGTGATGGTAGAGAGAACTCATTGCAGTTTGGATGCTGTGGGAGGATTTCTCTTGTCTTCTTTCTGCTTCCTATCAGGTCTAGTGCCTCAGTTGCTAGGTCCCAACAAATACTTGATGTCTTTTCAAATCAAGGGCTTTCATTTATGTTGGAAGCAATATTTTAATGAAATATATTCTAGTACATGATAGTTGCCTTTGTTATAGGCACAGATTTGAGTTTGGAGGGCTCCTGGTGAAATTTTCAGTTTGTTATATTCCACGAATCTCACCAGGGACAAATGTTAGAAATAGAAACAGGGATGGTTTCTTAGGGAAGGGAAAGGTACTTCCAAGACTGGGAACAGGCTTTCGAGCTCACCTGCAGCAATTTCTTCTCAAACAAAACCTTCCAACTTGGGAGAAGCTCTTAAACATAGGATGTTCTAAAAAGAACCAGAACATTCCATCCTGCAGGGGCCTCGTTAAGTCAAGAAGTAAAAAAAAAAACAAAACACAAAACCAAAAGAAACCTCAAAGGCTTCAGGAAATTCCTAAAACTAACCAGATCCACTAGGCCCCACCTTCCATAAGCATTTATAAGCTGTAAGGACTGCTGATGGACATTGTTAGCCAGACCAAGATGCTGTAGAACAGGCTTAGAGCCTGGAAGAGGCAGAGACCAACCAAATTATCTGGAAGATATGTTCTTCAAGCTGTCAAACAATGAGTTCCAGTTTTCCAGCTTCCATGAGGCACCACCACCACCATGCCAGGGTGAGCTTTTGGTAATGTATCTGTCTTTGGGTCATTTCTGCTCCTGTAAGTAGCCTCTTCCCCATTCTCCTATAAGTAATCCCAATAAAACTCACCAAGGAGGGTGTTAGCAGTTTCTTTACTTCAGTCTTTCCTTGTTCCCTATTGGGGTGAGTAGAGGTTTGTTCATATCGTCCCAGGAATAGTGTCTGTCACACAACAGCTAAGAAAAACAAAGCTTCAAGAAAACTGCTGGCCCATGAGGCTCGTGACATTTATAGGCAGCCATTTTCTTACGTTTGTGTATCTAGGCTCTTTCTTAGGCATGCTGTTTGTTTCCTGCAGCCCAGGTGGGGAATGAGTTACAAGTTTCTGCCAATTAATCTTGCTGCCTCCAATCCATACCCCACCCCATCCTGTAGTCAAAAATGCTTTTTAATGAAAGAAGACCACAAGGCCAACGAGCCCAGAGGCCAAGACGTTGAAACACATCAAATTGTTTCTGTCTTACAGAGTATGACCTTTCTCCTAAACCAAATCTTTCTGCTAGAGACAGTCATTTCTATCAAAGATTTTGTAGAAGCTGCACCCTTTCTTTCAGCTTCAATCTCTATACTTCCTGAAACCTCCCATTCATCTTTTAGGGCCGCGCCTTGCAAGCAAATGAACCAACCTCACCTTCTTGCAGTCCTCCAGCACACGCTTCTTAGCATCCTTGTCTCTCTGTGGCTACTAGAAATGAAGGATGGTCCACACTCAGAGCTCCACGTCTCAGCATCCAAGGTGTCCAACCCAGTGGCTTCTGTTTGTGTATCAAATCTTCCTAAGTCAGTCTCTGGAGGAGTGATGTGAGTTCCCTAAGTAATTCACTGCCATGAGCCCCTGAGAGTCACCAAGTGCTTCCTATCAGTTAAGTCAGTATCCAATTCCATGCTCCACAGGAATAATTGCTTGTCTCTAAGGTTAGAAATAGTAGCCCCAAGTCCAAATGCTCACTGCTCACAGCCTTTGGTAATAAGTCTTTGACAAACTGAAGAAGCTGTGCAATTTAGACAGCTAAGTTCTGTGGGTTATCATAAACACAATGGGGCAGAGCCTGAAATCTGGAAACAAAGGTATTCTGATTCCAGATGAACAAGTGGACCAGCCACCACTCCTGCCTACTCTGTGCTAACATAGGGAAGTCGCTGCCAACAGGAACCCATGGAGAGTGTGCCACATGTTCCAAAAAGCTTCTACCTTGCGTCTTGGAAAGGTAGGTAGTCAACAGAGACACCCCAGAGCAAAGAAAAACATCGAAGTGCCTAACAACAAGAGATACAATGTAACTGCCCCACACGGGCCTGCCTCTGGGTCAGGCACAGCAGAATACTGCCATAACATGCTCTCTAGGAGGCTGGCATGCAGGACGTTCTTCAGAGAGTGCTTCTGGCAGCAACATCTGTTACACAGAAGGAAGAAAATGCCCTGGCAGAAGGAGCGGTGGACAGTGAAGTCTCAGCCGGTCAAACAGGGAACTCTGGAGAGCAGGGAGGTTGGCTAATTCTCCCTGGTCCTACAGGTGGGAGTGACACAGCATCTCATAGAATTAAAACTGACTTTGGGGAAACATGAGAAACTTATAAGCTACAAGGTTGATGGTTTTCCAAATCGTCACAGAACGTAAGTGTAGTTTCAGCCTACCTGGGCAATTACACGTTCACAGGGAGGACTGACTAAGGGAAAAACATCTGGAAAGGCTGGAGGGAGGAACAGTAATGGTAAGAGATTGAGACCTAATCTAGAGACCTCAGGGGAAGGTATTAAGTAAGCCTAGGCAGGGAGGGCTTCACGCACTTAGTTACAGAGGAATGAGGAAGCACCAGGAAGATGCCTCCAGGCCGTGTGGAGCCACCTGGCTGTCTCCTTCCTTGACACAGCTGTAGCAATAATGTGAAAGGTGGATTACAAACAGAACAACCACAGAGAAGAGAAAACTGCAGCAAACCAGGAGACACAGAAGACAGCAGGGTAGACAAACAGACATTTACCAGAGAGTAACATGGGTAGTCCGGTATGGTTAGAAGCTGACTAGGAGAAGGGGGAAGGGACTCACAAGCAACCTTGAGCCTTGATGCTATTGGTTCCTGGGAAGAGATGGTTCCACCAGCAGAGCAAACCTGAATACATTTTAGAGTCAATAATGTGTGTGAGGTCATTGCAAGACACTTGAGGTAGCTCATCAAGAAGACGAGACTAGGCTGGTTTGAAGCCCCGACACAGCACGGGAGATGTGGGTAAATAATGAGGAGTGGTGGTTGAAGTCATGGGAGTAAAGGAAGGCTCTGGGGACCACAGCAGTGTTCAAGGAAAGCAAAGCAGAGGAGCTGGAGATGAAGGACGGAAAGGAGCTCGGGAAGGAGAGGTGGCAGGAGAGGACGGAAGCTTTCCAGCATGGTGGCCCACATTTGTTACCCCAGCACTCATGAGGCTCAGGCAGGAAGACCAAGTGTTCAAGGCAAGCCTGAGCTACATTGTGAAAGGTTGCCTTCAAACCAAAAAAGACTTGCAAGTTGGAGAGGGTCATTGTATCAGACAGGAAAAGATGGGACATCAAGACATTATTTTTGAGACAGGATGTCATAGATCCCAGGGTGCTCTCGACTTTCTGTGTAGCTTAGGATGATCTTGAACTTCTGATCCTCCTGCCTCTATCTCCTAAATTTGGGGGGTTATATAAACCATAAGTTTATGTTTATGCAATGCCGAGGACTAAACCTAGAGTCTCATGTAGGCAAGTGTTCTATTGTATGAATCACATACCCAGCCCAAGATACTTGATCTAAGTGTTAAAAGATCCACCATGATCTTTTTTGTCATTTATTTATTTATTTATTACACTCCAGATTTTATTCCCCCCCACCCGGTCCACCCTCTGACTGTTCCACATCCCATACCTCCTCCCAAACCCCCTGTCTCCATGAGGATGTCCCCACAACCCAGCTCCCACCCAACCAGACTTCAAAACTCCCTGGGGCCTCCAAGTCTCTTGAGGGTTAGGTACATCTTCTCTGACTGAACCCAGACATGGTAGTCCTCTGCTGTACATGTGTTGGGGCCTCAAATCAGCTGGTGTGTGCTGCCTGGTTGATGTTTCAGTGTTTGAGAGATCTCGGGGGTCCAGGTTAATTGAGACTGCTGGTCCTCCTCCTCAGCTTCTTCCACTCTTGCCCTAATACAACCACAGGGGTCACCAGCTTCTGTCCATTAGTTGGGTGCAAACACCTGCATCTGACTCAGCTGCTTGTTGGGTCTTCTGGAATGTGGTCATGATAGGTCTCTTTGTGAGCGCTCCATAGCCTCAGTAATAGTGTCAGGCCTTGGGACCTCCCCTTGAGCTGGATCCCACTTTGAGCCTGTTGCTGGACCTTCTTTTCCTCAGGCTCCTCTCCATTTCCATCCATGCAGTTCTTTCAGACAGGAACATTTATGGGTCAGAGGTTTGACTGTGGGATGGCAACCCCCTTCCTCATTTGATGCCCTGTCTTCCTGCTGGAGGTGGGCTCTATAAGTTCCCTCTCCCTACTGTCAGGCATTTCATCTAAGGTCTCTCCCTTTGAGTCCTGAGAGTCTCTTACCTCCCAGGTCTCTGGTGTATACTGGAGGGTGCCCCAACCTCCTACCTCCTGAGGTTACCTGTTTCCATTCTTTCTGCTGGCCCTCCACCACCATCTTAGAACATGTTCAACAGAATGAAAGCTACACCACCAGGGACTGGAGAGCCCAGCAAGGAGTTTGGACTCTGGAATCTGTAGACCCAACTGGCTGCCATCACTTAATAAGCTCATCATCTTCAGTGTTTCATTCTGTGTTTCATCAACTCATTTGCACATATTTGAATGATGAATCAACTTCAAGATTAGAAATCAAGTAAGTATATGTTTGGAGAACAAGGCATGTATTACTTGCTCAATAAAAATCCTGATGACTATTCTTTGTCTGTGTGTCTGTGTGTCTGTGTGTCTGTGTGTCTTGTGTCTTTCTCTCTCTGTCTCTCTCTTCTTCCTTCCTCCTCCCCTCCCTCTCTCTCTCTTTCCCTCTGTGTGAGTGTGTGTGTGTTGCTAAGGACCACACCCAGGGATCATGTATGCTTGGCAAGCACTATCCATGAAGTACTACCGCAACTCTTGATTAATATATTTATTTGAGCTTTTGGGTGAGGAATGGGGCCACGGGTCAGTGGTGTATAGCATGATATGCACACTTCAATGTAAGTCTCTGATTACAGTTTGCTGAGAAACTGTGAAGAAAAACAACTAGTATTAGTCTGGAGCTGTTATGCTGGTAAGATGGCTACAGTCATCACTGATTTTGTACATAGCAGTCATTGTTAGGCAACAAATCTTTACAATAATTTTTGTATAGGTTTAATGAACTAGGTAAGCCCCCAGTGACCAGAAGGACCCTCATTAGGGCTCATCTCTTAAAGGATCCACCACTTCCTAATAGTGCTACCCTGGGAACAGAGCCTGCAACACATTCCCTGTGGAGACACTCAAGATCCAAATACTGGGCTGGTGAGATGGCTCAGTGGTTAAGAGCACTGACTGCTCTTCTGGAGGTCATGAGTTCAAATCCCTGCAACCACATGGTGGCTCACAACCATCTGTAATGAGATCTGATGCCCTCTTATGGGTGTCTGAAGACAGAGTTGGGCTGGAGCATGCGGGGCTGGAGCAAGTGAGGTTGGAGCTAGTGGGACTGGAGAGAGAGAGAGAGAGAGAGAGAGAGAGAGAGAGGAGGAGGAGAGAAGAAGAAGAGGAGGAGGAGGAGGAGGAGAGAGGAGGAAGAAGGAGGAGGAGATCCAAATACTGACAGAGCAGATAGATAGATAGATAGATAGATAGATAGATAGATGATAGATGATATGAGATGATATACACACACACAAAAAACTCATAATATGCATACTTCTAACACACAATGACATGGAATAAACATTCCATCAACAAGGGAAGAATAGGGTGCTAGAAAGAATGAACAGATCCACAGTAAAGGGCAAGCATCAAATCCTATGGTTCCGTGTCTGGGCTCCAGAGGGCTTGGAGAGCCTTGCTTGTCTAGCTTTTCTACTTGCAGACACACTATCTGTCTTTGGGGCCAACTCCAACTCTGTTCCAAGATTAAAGCTTCCCTTTGCTCAGTGCCTATGTAAAAGGCAAGGCACAGTGCTGTATACATTTAGTGCTAGCCCTGGGGAGGTGAAGACACACAGATCTCTGCATATCTCTGGCCTTGGCCTAGCTGAATCAACAAGCATCCAAGATCAACAAGATCCCAGGAAAGTCTCTGTCTCAGAAGACACAGTGGAAAACCTTGTGACTGATACCTGAAGGCTGACCTCTAGCCTTCACACGCATGCACACATGTACAAACATACAAAGGATTTTGTATGTGGCATATACAAAACCATGCCAGGCTCTGTGAGGGAACTGCAGGACAGGTTACCTTCCTTTAAGATTGTTTATCTAATTATAGAGCATAAGACAAGTATTTTGTTCACTATTAAAGCAGCAGAAGAAAACACCACACAATTAGCATTAATGTGGGTTCATATGTAATCCAGAAATCATTTAAAATAAATCTAGCACCCATGTTCAAATAATTTCTAAATCTACAACAAATGTTAGGGGTACAGTTTATGATTTACAAACAAAGAATTCCTGGAAAGCTGGGACAAACACTTAGGTACTGTTTTCTGGAATGGGACACAGGATGGCAGAGATACAGTTTCTGTCTGGATTCTTTCTCAGATGTGAGAGCTAGTTAGATAAGAAAAATCATTATCATAGCCACATGCAGAACTGTGTCAAGTGGATGGGACTGAAAGCGTTGGCTGATGCGTCTTGTGTAGGAATTTCTTTGGGGCTGCTGAGAAGCCAGAATGTCACATTATGCATTCATTCACACAGAGAAGATAGAACTGTCAGAATTGCAATCAGAGTCATGCTGGAGCCTTTGCAGATCAGATTCAGATAATGTGTCCTCATTGTCCTGTCCTCTCTTCAGTCAAGAGACCAGGAGAAGGTTGGGAATGTAGCTAAGCTGGGACAGAGCTTAATAGTATTTAGAGAGAAACCCTGTGTTGGATCTGTAGCGACCCACAAACTGAGTATGGTGGCACACACATGTACTCCCGGCACTTGGGAATTGAAGGAAGGAGAAGCAGTTCAAAATCATCTGGTCATTCTTAGCAATCAGTAAGTTTGAGGTCGGCTTGAGCTACAAAAGACCTTGCCTCAAAAAAAAAAAAAATCAAACCAAAAACAAAAAAAAAAAGCAAGGGAACCAGAGGTGGCTCTGCTTAGCAGGTAAGAGAAGGTCAGTGGTTGCTCTTGCCTGGTAGCCTATTAGTTCAAGCTTATCCTCAGACCTTTGAACTTGAGGCAATGATATACCTGTAGTCCTGTAGTCCAGTGACACAGCACCCCAGTCACCGTCACCTTTGCTTCAGGGAGAATGTTCATCAGCCTCTAGCCTCTCAAGTGCCACACAATTCTCATACACTGTCATTATGCAGTTGCTCCTTGCCTTCCTAAGCCATCTGGGAGGTTCAGTGAGCAGAGACGTCTAATGTCCCACATAGGTTGAGAGACATAGATTGTGAGCCCACACACAGCTTGATTAAAGAGCACTGTGAATATGCCACAGGCTGTAAACGTGGGTACTGTGATGACACACAAGAGGCAGCTTGGTTAATTGATGCTACTTGACAGAGCGAGGCAGTAATTATGGAATGCACCTGTCTGGTGTGCCCTGAAGCTTGACAAGGACCTTTTATGCAAAGAGACAGGTCAGAAAAGTTAATCCTACCCACTTCTGAGACCCCAGGAATGATAGTAAGCCTCACGTTTTGATAAGTGGGAAAAAGTCTTTGCTTGAGATCATCTGCCTACCTGTCTGTGTGCTTCTCTAACTGTCTGTCTATCTGTCCATCTATCTTTATAGGTTTTTTTTTTTTAGCTTTCTAGTCAATTGGTAATGCCAAGAGACACTGGTTCCCCACCCTCTACCAAATCTCAGACCCTTTTAGATCCATCAGAGTATAAGTCCTTGGAAAGACTTCCCTGACTAGAATTAATGAGAAGATACGCTGGATAGGATAGCAAGTTTAAAGCTATGCACAATAACATCAAAGCTCTGCGATTGAACTACCTTGTTCACATGAAATCCGGTGCTTTCCGTTGCAACCAATTTGACATTAAAACCACCAGATACGTGAACTATATAGATTATTTATTCAAAAAATTGTAGTAAAATGACTGTAAAGGCACTCTGATCAGGAGATGCATTTCTTAAGCCGTTTGCTTTCACACCATATTCACAAGATGGCATGCAGATGTGTGCTTTCATTTGAGTCTCTTCCTAGGCAACTCAACATTCAATCCCGAACAACAGCCTGTGTCTTTTCTTGCATCTTTCACTCCACTACATTGCCTTGAGACATCCCGACAGTGGTCTGTAGGACCCTCCACTTGCAACCCCACCTGATCTTCCCGTCTTCAGATCACCGCCAGACCTCCTTCCATGTTCAGCTTGGTGCTTAACACCTCCAATGTCAGAGACCAGAAGGGCAGACATTCATTGAAAATGAGGCTGTATCACAAGTAGATTGGAGATTTCAAAAGTCCATGGCTCTCTCCATTTAGCTCTTCTGTCTCCTACTTGGGACATATGGAGTGCTCACTGTTCCCACCTCCGCCTTTGCTCTATCATTATGGATTTCTAACTCTCTGAAACTGTAAGACCCCGACTACGTTAAATTCTCCTTAGTAAGTTCTTAGTCATGTTGCCTATGGTTTGAATAGTCTCCCCTCATTCCCCCACATAGATCACGTGCTTGAATGCTTGGCGCATGGGGAGTGGCACTATTAGGAGGTATGGTCTCTTCATTAGAGAAGTGTGTCACTGTGGGGTGGGCTTTGTAGTCCTTATGCTAGGCTCAGCCCAGTGTGGAAGGAATCTCCTCCCTGCGTGTCTTGAGACAATCTCCTCCATCCAGCCTTCAGATCAAGAGTGAATCTCTCCGAACTCCTCCATGTTGGTGGATTGCAAGCTGTACAACCACTATGAAGCAGTCTGGCGATACCTCAGAAAATTGAACATAGTGTTACCTGAGGACCCAGCTATACCCTCCTGGGTATATACCCAGAAGATATTTCAACATGCAACAGGGCCACATGCTCCACTATGTTTATAGCGGCCTTATTTATAATAGCCAGAAGCTGGAAAGAACCCAGATGTCCTTCAACAGAAGAATGGATACAGAAAAATGTGGTACATTTACACAATGGAGTACTACTCAGCTATTAAAAACAATGAGCTCATGAAATTCTTAGACAAATGGATGGAGCTAGAAAATATCATCCTGAGTGAGATGACCCAATCACAAAAGAACACACATGGTATGCACTCACTGATAAGCGGATATTAGCCCAAAAGCACACAATACCTAAGATGCAACGCATAAACCTCATGAAACTCAAGAAGAAGGAGGAAGACCAAAGTGAGGGTTGCTTTTGTCCTTTTAGAATGAGTATCAAAAGATTCAACCAGAGCTCCCAGGATCTAAACCTCCAGCCTGAGAACAGACAGGGGCAAGTTGTCCTCTGAGAGGCTCTAACCAGCAGCTGACTCAGACAGATACAGACATCCAGAGCCAAACAGTGGATGGAGCTTGAGGACTCTTAAAGAAGAATAGGTGGAAGGATTGTGGCCCTAAGGAGATAGGAACTGCACAGGAAGATCAACAGAGTAAACCAACCTGAACCCTTGGAGCTCTCAGAGACTGAATCACCAACTGTGGAGCATACCTAGTCTACACAGATCTAGCTCCATGGGCTGGACCTAGGCCTCCCTGCACATATGTAGCAAATGTGCAGGTTGGTTTCATGTAGGTCTCAAACATCTGGAGTGGGGGCTATCCCAAAACATGTAGCCTGTATATGGGGTATGGTCTTCTAGCTGGGTGCCTCATCTGGCCTCAATGGGAGAGGAAGCACCTAGCCTCTCAGAGACTTAAAGTGGCAGGTGTGGGGATACAGGAGGAGGGGTACTCAGAAAAGAAGAGATGGGGAAGGATTGTGGGAGGGGTGACTGGGACGGGTTATAAAGTGAATAAGCAAAAAAAAAAAAAAAAAAAAAAAAAAAAAAATTAAAAAAGAAAAGAAAAAAAAAAAAGATGTGCAACTCTCAGCTCCTTCTCCAGCACCATGTCTGCCTGCATGCTTCCCACCATGATGGTAATGGGCTAAGTCTCTGAAGCCAGTCCCAATTAAAAGTTTGCCTTTATAAGTGTTGTCTTGGTCATGGTGTCTCTTTACAGCAATAAAACCCTAACTAAAACAATGTCTAATCACAGCAACAGGAAAGTCACTAAAACAGGTACTATTTCCAATGGGCTCCCACTATTTGGAGATGATGATAGGTATAATTTTTAAAAATCATTAATAAATCTCCTCAGCTTTAATTTTACTGATCTGTTCTTCAGGAATGAGCAATCTAGAAAGGAAGCCTTGCACATATCCCCTCAATTCCCAACTTAGCTCCCAAACTCTTCTAGGTAAAAAAGTAGATCTTTGATCATTCTTGTCTTCCATGACACAAGAAAGAACATCACTAGTGCTTAACTGAGAACTTACATTGAGAGTCTACCAAGATAAGGCTTATGTTCTTCCTTGTGTAACCTCTATTAAAATCTCTAACATCAAATGTTAAGCAACATATCAGGTAGATAATGTGAATGGTGTCTGAGACTTTGTCTGGGACTTTCAAAATACTCCATGGGGAAAAAAATGATAGATTAAAAACATGAATACATTCTGAGAGTAGCCAGGAAGATGTTTTATAGACAAAACTCATATTCAATGTCTTCGGGGGGGGGGGGATGGGATAGGGGTTTCTAGGGAGGGGAAATGGGGAAAGAGGATGACATCTGAAATGTAAATAAATAAAATATCCAATAAAAAAAAGAAAGACAACAAAAGAAAAAAAAAAAGAAAAATGTCTTCAGAGAGTGAAAGATCATGTGCTAATGGTAAGATTAGAGAGAACAGGCTTCAAAAGGGTTCCCTTCTCTACGGTCCTCCCTTCATTGGCCAGCCCCTGGCCCTGGATATGAACACCCTTTGTTCTTTTGCATGGGTGGTGAGCTTTACAAAGAAAAACTGTACAGTTGGGCAACACCGCTGCACCCTTGCTTTCCTCCTGCCCTCTTACTCATCCTTTGTTGATACCTCGCTTTAATTCAGGCCACACCTTATGCTGTGTGACACTGCAGCACCACGGATTCATAGAGGCTGAGGCAAGATGGAGCATGCCCAGAGGCCTGGCCCCTCAAAGCCACACCCAGTGAGGAATTCTCAAAAGAATTCTAGGCGTGCCACTGAGACATACTAAGAGAGAGGAGACTAGCTTTAGAAGCCTGAGAGTCCTCTGGGTGGTTCAAACTTAAACTAAGTGACAAGGACTTCTGGAGAAAAGGGTTCAAAGGTCAGGATCAAGACCTTTCAGGGAGCTGCTCAAGACAGAGCTCCCTTCCCTGGGTCCATGCTGAATCCTCAGTTGACAACGGAACTAGAATTTGGGGAGTCCCTAGTAATCAAATAGACCATCATCCTTTTGGAGCTTTCTGGTTTATTTTTAAAAATATCTCCACATTGCTTTATATGCAGGAGGTATATTCTTTGTGATTAAAACAGCGTCTGCTGCGAAGGAGAATATGAATGTGAAAAGATAATTACTGCATGGTATTAGATGTGCCATCCTGAAAGGATGTCTCCGACAGCACAAAAGAGGGAGTGACGACTGCTGCAGAAGTGGGAGAAGGTTTTCTATGAAGGAGGTGGGTTTTAAGATCAATCTTATACAATTAGGCCAATGCGTGAACATGGCAGAAATAGCACTTGCTAAAGTACACCCTGTACGTGTATGCAAATGGCAGGGCATGTTTAAAATCAGCATCTGTATGATCCTAGAGCCTGGGGTCTTTGTGTCTTTAGTTATGGGAGACACTACTGAAGATGGGTAGTGGATGAGTGCAAAGAGGACTCAGTTGTTCTAAACAGTTGTGAAGTGTCATGTGAGATGGTTGGACTTTGAGGCCACTGAATGATACTGCTTACTTGTTATAGTGAGTTGGCGGCAGGGAGCGAAAGTGGGGCAGGTTTTAGTGGGAGAATTGATAGAGGGATCATGAAGATACAGCATCAAGTGAGAATGGTTCAGAGATGTCAGCTAGCATGACTGAGTAGATGATAAGACAGAGGCAGGAACAGGAGATAGTTGAGAGCTGGATTTTGGTCTGGTGATTTACTCATGGAGCATACAAATGAGGCCCAGCAGAGAGGTAGCAATATAATAATATTACAAGAGGCTGTCAGGATTCCTTCCCCAGGACTTCTTCCTTAACATAAAGAAAATTTCTAAAATAAGCTGGGTGTGACAACACATGTTTGTAATCCCAACACTTGGGTGGCAGAGGCAGGCAGGTCTCTGGGAGTTCTAGTCCAGTCTATGTAGTCAGACATTGTCCCAAAACAACAGCAACCAACTTTCCAAAATAGACTAGCAGCATAGGAAACCATCATGCTCTTCATATCAGGCGTCAGTAATGATTACCAACTATGATTTAGCTGTTCCTGTTTCTTATCTAGCTTACCATTTAAAATGAGTACAATGTATTTTGATTGTATTCAACCCACACTCCCACCCACCCTTTTCTAGGTTTCTTCCCCAACCTCCACCCTACACCTCTTCATTCCTCTCCTGATTCGATGTCTGACTTAGTTAGGGTTTATACTGTGATCAAACACTGTGATGAAAAGCAGCTTGGGCAGGCCAAGGTTTATTTCAGTTCTCAACTCTCAGGTCACAGTCTTTCACTGAGAGAAGGCGGGGGGGGGGGGGGGGGGGGGGGGAGGAGAGAGAGGCGGGATGAAGAAACTGGGTCAAAGGTCATCGAGAAAAGCTGCTTACTGGCTTGCTTCCCTGGCTGGCTCCATTTGCTTTTTTATACAACTCAGGACCACTTGCCCAGGGTGGCACTGCCCACAGTGAGCTAGTTCTTCCCACATCAGCCATAAATAAAGAACTTGTCTGCCAAGACTGTCGACAACTCATATAGCCCAGTCTTATTGGGGGTATTTTCTCAATTGGGAGTCCCTCTTCCCAAATGTGTCAAGTTGACACAAAATTAACCAACAGAATGACTTAAAAAGTAATAAACCGCTGAGTCCAATCTGTGCTGCATTTGTATGCATAGGTGTGGTACTTGCTAATTACTTTGATTCAAGTACCCTGTGTCTGGGAGTCCACTCTCAAGAGTAGGTTTCATATTTAATTACTCATGTTTCTATCATGCCAAAAAACTAGTTAACGTAAGAGGATGAAACAGGCATAAGGGAATACACAGGATAAATGAGTCTCCATCGTTTAGTGTCTGGGACTCCCAGGGTTCTTAGAGGCTTCCCTGAAGTTTGGTAAAGACCTATAGAATCTTTGAGCCAAAATTTTCCTTACCACCAGACATCTAGACTAGTCATCCCTCTTCAATGATGAGAGCTACACTGAGAACTCTCCTCCACTAACCTTTGACACAGAACACATTTCCTGAATGACAATGTCCTCAATTCCAATAGCAGGAAGAGATAGCCACTCCCATCTCTGAATCACCAGGTCCTCTCACAGAGCTCTTGCTTTCCCCATTGTTCCAGAACTACTGGGGACACACGGAAGCTTCTTAGACAGTTAAAGCCTTCTGAAATCAACAATGCAGGTTCTCTGTCTCACTACCAACATGGACATACACAGTCCAAGGTTTCCACAAAGGCCTGATGATTGTATACGGAGTAAAGGCAGTTTCACTTTGGTTAAAGGAAGGCATAAAACCATGCAAAAGGTAAGAAGAATAGTTACAAAGACCAGGACAATGTCTCAGAGTTTCTAAGTCATATGTACATAATAGAAGGTGAACATCAAAAATTGTTCAGGCATATAGTCATAATAAAATTAAAAAACCAGAATTGTTGTTATATTACCCTTTTTTGAAACTATGTAGCCCCAACTGTCATTAGAACTCATTCTGGGGCTGGTGAGATAGCTTAGCGGTTAAGAGCACGACTGCTCTTCAGAAGGTCATGAGTTCAAATCCCAGCAACCACATGGTGGGTCACAACCATCCATAATGAGATCTGATGCCCTCCTATGGGTGTCTGAAGACAGCTACAGTATACTTTGGACTGGAGCAAGCAGAGCCAGAGTGAGCAGGGACAGAACAAGAGGGAGAAGGAAAGGAGAAGGCAAAAAAAAAAAAAAAAAAGAAAGAAAAAAAAAGAACACATTCTAAGTCAGTCCTCAAATTACTGGCAATCCTCATGTTTCTTTAAGGGCTAGTGTTTCAGGTTTGACCCATGATGTCCGGCTTCTGTACCGATTTAATGAAAGTATGAAGCCATAGTCATTGCTCTTTCTAGCATGTCCCCTCACCCCAGTGAAGATGACTAGGATTGAAAACAGAGTGTGCTTTATATCAGAGCCTCTCAGACTGTAGACTATGCTAGAAACATCTGGGGTCCCTGTTTTAAGACAAAGCTTCATTCCATAGATCTGCAGTGACCTGAGATGGCTTCTGAAAGGATAAGCTCGGGTAATAACAATGCCTGATTCAGGTGAGACATGCTAGAGTATAAACATGTACATTAGTGGTCTCCAAAGGAAGCAACCAGGGAGAGACAAAAGTATATAACATCCTCCACCCGATTCATCTGGGCTGAAGCTGAGCTTTGGGAATTTTAAAAGATCTCCAAGCTGTTTAAGATATGAAAGCAAGCTAGAGACATTTTTCTACATAAAAATTCAAGATATTTGTGGCACTGGTGCTTTACAGAAACAGTCTATGTTTTAATATGTAAATACAGACAAGCAGAGAACATAGAAAAACTTGCGATTCTGCTCTGAGATGAAAAATCATTAACACATTACCATAGTATGTCATTCGGATCATACATATGTATATATGCATATATATGTTCAAATGATTTTTATTTCTGCCAAATGAGATCATATCCATAGAACCCTTTAATTCATCATAATTTATTTATGGGACCAACCCATCTGGGGACACTTGTATTGTCTGAGAGCTGGAACATTTAAACTATTATATCTTAATTTCTTTGTGGTGCTCATAGGCTTAAAAGTACAACTAGTGTTTTGTTCTGCTTTTTTTAGTCTTTTTGTACGTATGATTGTCTTTCCTTTTAGGCGATTTATGTGTGTATGTTTGCCTGTATCTGTGTGTCTGCCACATATACACAGGTACACTTGGAGACCAGACGAGGGCATCAGATCCCCTAAACCTGGATCCTTCTGCTCCTTGATCTTTTTCTTCCTTTCTATGTTCATATCTTTTTTTTATTTTATTTGTTTTTAGAAACAACATAATGTGTTTCAGTAAGGTCATTTACAGAGCATGGGGTAGCCAACTAGTGCTACACTGAAGAAAATGTCTCTTCTCACAGGACCCATTAGCTATCTATAAATCCTGAGGTAGCAGTGGAGCCTTGTAGGCTCTCTCCTTTCATGACAGAATCTTAGCAGGCTCAACCTTGAGCTGATCATCACACTCACTGTAAGTTCAAGAGTGAGTGGGTGTGTCATGCTCAGAAGTCAGTACTTCACTGACTCTTTCACCCTTCCTTTGACTCTTACATCTTTTTTGCTCCCCTTTCTATGATGTGTCTTGAGCTAAGGCTTGGAAAAAGTGTTTATACTACACTTGATCTTAGCCAAAAGGCGAGAAGCGATGGAAAAAGTGTTTATGACTGAGTTTTCAACTGTCATTTATTCTCATCACTGTGCCCAGTTATGATCTTCTGCAGTTACTTCTTCCTCCTCCTCCTCCTCCTCTCCTCCTCCTCCTCCTCCTCCTCCTCCTCCTCCTCTCCTTCTTCTTCTTCTTCTTCTTCTTCTTCTTCTTCTTCTTCTTCTTCTTCTTCTTCTTCTTCTTCTTCTTCTCCTCGATGCAACCAGCATGAGGTTTAATGATTCCAGTATACTGGGTTTCCCTCACATGCAAGCAAGAAGAGAGAACCCGAGTTCGAGCTAAGAATAGCTTTTATAGGGTCTAGGGGTTAGAACAGAGAAACAGTAACTAGACACAATATGATTGGCAGAACAGTGTGACTTTTAAACTGATTGGTCTTTGGGGAATGAGGTGGCAAGGGCCTCCCTTGTCTGTCTACATGCTCTGCAGTTACTTCTAACCACTGCAAAAAAGAAACTTCTCAGTCAAAACTGATAGCATCACGTCTCTTTGTCTAGATCACTGTCATTAGAAAAGAAAGCAATCTGACAGGCTCATCGTTTCCTTTTGGCAAAGCAACAGAGTAGCTTCCTCTCTACTAGGACCTATCGCCCTCCCAGTTGTGGGCTTTTGACTGGGTTTACACTACCGATGTGAATTCCTTCCTGTGGAGTGGGCCTCAAATCCAATCAGAAAGTTTTTTTTTTTCACCCCATAACAGACTTGCCACTATTGCACGATGGGCATCTCTTGCTTGGGCTATAAGAGTGTTGCATTCAAGGTCCATAACTGAGTTGGTGACATTTCTCTGCAAGCAGGCAGCCTAGCGTATTCTGGTGCTATAAGGGCTAGCCAGCAGGAATGAGGCTTCCAGCCAGGTTTCTGCTTGATTTCTCTGTGGTTCCCTGCAGTGCTTTTGGTAACTACAATCTTCTCACTGTTTCTCATGACTTTTCATGAGCTGATGCCATTTTGGTGCTTGTGGCCTTGAATTTGCTACTAAATCTTAGGCGAAGGCCAAGTGTCTTTGCTTTAGAGAGGGATAGTCTCCCCAGTACTCCAATATTTTCCTAGGCTTGAGATAGGTGGTCAGCTCAAGGACATGAAATCTTTTCCAAGTCCTGGTAGAGCCTTGCATATCCCTTTGGATTGGAGATAGATTATAAAAGGTTGATCCCGTGGGCTTAGGATGTTCAACCTCCAACCCCTTTCCCCCAGTATTCTAAAGAGCAGGCTGGTCCTGGACACATTCCTAGGGTATGGCCTCTGATAATATGTGTTTCTGTATCTCACCGGAAGGTTTAAAGCTTTGGAACACATCAGAAGTCTTAAAGCTAACACTGACTTAGGAGGAGGACCTGTTGTATTGAATCAGTTTGATCTCCGGAGCAGCCAGAGGCAAAGAACAAAGCCTTGGCCACCAGGTGCTGTGGTTTGAATGTATTTTATCTCCGAAGGTTTGCTAAGATGGAATCTTACTCCCCAGAGTAGAGGTGTTGGGAGGTCATGAAACCTTTAAGCAGAGTTACTAGGGGGACCCAGAGGGAGGTAATTAGGTCACAGGAGAATCGTGCTCAGAAGAGATAAAAGTAGTTCTTATAGGAATTGTGTAGTTTTATAAGAGTAGGCTGTTATCAAAGGAACACAGCTGCCTTCTGACTTCTCTTTTACATCCTGTCTTGCCATGCGATCTCTTGCTTTCACACATGCTACTAACATCATGTCTCTATCATCTTGTGACACAGCTGTGGTGGCCCTCACCATAGACCAACCAGTGCATTAGCCTGACTCGAACTTTTTATCTTAAAAACTGTGACCTAAACACACCTCTTTTCTTTACCTGCCACTCAGCTTCAGAGAATGGAAAAAGTTAGCAAGACTCTGGGAGTTCTGTTAGTTGTGATACATTGTTTTTGAGAGAACCAAGTATGGCCAGAGGACACTGAAACTGTCTCTGGTGTCTTCTCAGTTCCATTCTTTGTTCACCTCTCCTAAGGCTGTCTCCATTTCTGTTGTTTCATGGTTGTAAACTGTGACTGTAAACCTATCAGCTTTTCTAAATCCAGAGTCACCAGACCTGAGAGTCACTGTGCGTCTAAGAGTTACTACTACTTTGATAAAACACCATGACCAAAACAAGTTGGGGAGAAAAAGGGTTTAGTTGACTTACACTTCCACACCATAATCCATCTCTAAAGGAAGCCAAGACAAGAACTCAAGTAAGGCAGGAACCTGGAGGCAGGAGCTGATGCAGCTGATGGAGGGGTGCTACTTACTGGATTGCTCTTCATGGCTTGCTTGGTCTGCCCTTTTAAAGAACCCAGGACCAGCAGTTCAGGAATGCACCACTCACAATGAGCTGGGCCCTCCCACATCAATCACTAACTAAAAAAAAAAAAAAAAATACCTTATAGGCAGTTTTTAGGGACACATTTTTCTTAACTGAGGTTTCTTCGTTTCAGATGACTTTAGCTTGTGTCATCTTGATGTAAAACTAGTCAACATTCCTTGGCAGTTCCTAACATTGAGCCCCAAACTAAAACTAGAATAGCTAATAATAATAATAATAATAATAATAATAATATAGTCATTCAAAAACTCAAATCTCAGAAAATCATAAAAGTTAATGTAACAAATATCTACACACCCATCACCAGAAGAGATAAATACCTTTTATTGTAAATGCTTTAGTTCTACTTTGTCTCTTTTGATTAGGAATGCTGCAACTTGATGTGCCAGGGCAGGGTGGTACCCACAGGACACTTCCCATGGATGGGGGTGATGGGGAGGGGCTTGTAAGGGTGGGGATGGAAGAAGAAGAGGGAGGGGGGCTGCTATTGGAATGTAAAGTGAGTAATTAAGTTAATGAAGGAAAAAAGAAATAAAATATAATATAGACATACCAAGTTTCTGTTATATACCCACCCTGGTTCTGGTTCCTGTGGTGTGGGGTGTATTATTTGTGGGGGATTGATATTGTCTTCCCAGATATGTATGTATTCCTTCATGAGTCACAGGGAAGCCTTGCTATCTTCTCCTCACTACATTTTGACAAGCTAGTGAAGCGGTCATACTTGACTTAAGTGTCACTCAAAAAACTCAAATTGAGGAGTGTTTACTAGATGTCAAGAATTGTACCAAGGGCTATGGCAGCCACAGTGTCAGTCCACTGGTCTCACGGGACTTCTAACCGGTAAATGAAACCCAGGCTTGCTGAATTTTCTGTGTGTTATCTTTTCTCTCTAGTTCTAGAATACAATTTCTCAATTATCTGAACATTCTTCAATCATACTATGCATAAATATGACAAAAAGAGAAGGTGAGGATCAGGTCCAGGGTATATTCACAGCTGAACACGTCTCAGTCCTTGGAATGCCCTGTTCAGAGAGAGCTTGGACAACTCAGCAGCAGAAGAGAAGAGTAGTGTTCCGCTCCTAGGCTCGTTCATGAAGCCTATCACCCATCCTGTTCCTTACATATCAGGTTCAATCTCTTGACCTTGCTATTTGAGAATTTGGACAGATGTCACAATGTCTGTACACAAGAGGAATACAAGTGAGATCCTGTCCATGGCTACTGACTTGTCTTGATGAATTATTCTGTGTAGGCCTTTGTTTCTCTATCTGTAAGATGGTTTTAAAAGATTGGTTCATTTAGCTCTCACAAACAAACAAGCAACAACCATAAAAACTCAACTCAAAATACTTCAGAGAGCTAACTCTAAAACATGGAATGTTCAAACTGTTAAAGGAAATCAAGAATGCAGGTATAGGCAATCACTCCTTAGCCACTGAGCTTACATCTTAATTTAGTAAGAATGATTATCACCAAGAAAACAAACTACAGCAAATTCTGACATGGAGGCGAGGAAAGAGGAACCCCTGTTTTACCGATGGTGGGAATGTGATGTGGTGCAGCTTTTATGGAAATCAATGTATAGGGTCCTCAAAAACTCAAAGGAGTATTACCACACGGCTTGGTGATAGCATTCCTGGGCAGGTATCCAAAGTTATCTGAGTTAATATACCACAGAGCCATTTGTGTACCCATTTATTGCTGTTCTCTTCACAAAAGCCAAGATATTGAAGGAATCAGCCTTGATGTCTATTAGCAGATGACTTGATAGTAAAAATATGGTACATATACACAATGGAATGCTATTCATCCATAAAGAAAAATGAAATTGTGTCACTTGTAAGAAATGAATAGAATTTAGGACCATTAAAAATAAATAAAATAAAATAACCCCGAATCAGAACAACAAATGCTATGTTTCCTCTTGTATATAAACTGATTATGCATGTATGCATGTAAGTATGTATGTGTATATATACGAACATGAGCAAAGTACAATGATACATATATATTACTGTCATAATTAAACTCATTATTTTATGTACCAATTAAAATTATAAAAAGTATGACTATTTCATCTCTCAGGTCCTTATTATATTTGCATCCTACCTATTTGAATTTCTATGACCCTCAAAGTAGTAACAAACACTATTCCTTCCATGAAACTCTCCTCTCAGTGGAAGGTGAAGACATTGCACAGATGATTCAGCAGGAGAATCCATGTTCTTCCCAGAATTTTCAGACTGCTGTTTTCAGCAGAAGGGAAAGAACTCTCCTGGGCTCAGAGTGGGGAGGAGGCTTTACTTGTACTACTGTGGACAAACAACTCAGTTTTTTGTCAACTTGCATTCAATGCACATTTCCCAAGTGTGAAGTAGAGGCACAGCCAGAGACTAGAAAACCTTCAGAGGCACAGTGTGTGTGTGTGTCTGTGTGTACCTATAGGAATGGCTTCTATGGTGGAAGGAACAGGATGCCTTCACAGGGAAAGCTGCCTTGAAAGTGCACTCTCTTCACACATAGATATTTGCCTTTACTTAATGTGTGTTTACAGAGTCTGCACCACACCAAGGCCCTGGAAAACTAGGGAGAATAAGACAGAATGTCAGATTCCTTGGCTGTTGAAGTTCTCAAGTACAAAGGGATGCAACAGAGCACAGCAGAGGAGACTTTCTGAGGATACCCACTTGTCTGAGGAGGAGTTTATGTAGGTTTCCAGGAGAAAGAGGTGGAACTAAGGAGGGTGGCAAGGATGCAGTGGCAGAGTGATGAGAGCAAAGGCTTTCTTCTCAAAGCCAACATTGTGGTAAAGGCATGGGGGAGGGGTGCCCGGAGTGTGATAAACACTCAACTATATCTGAACAAATGTGTGTACAAACATCTAAATGAATGTTTGCCTAGCAAACCCATTTGCAGATCGGTGAACAGCCGTGCCCATTTCACTTGGCTTGCACTTGCTCTCTGCTGAACTTGAACTCAATGGCATAGGAGATTGACATCATCAAGACTGAAAGCAAAACATCCCTGATGCTCGTGAGGCATGGATTTGGGAAGTCTGGTGTTTCGAACATAATGGTCCCTCCTTGCCAGTGGTTGAAAAGCACATCTTTTGAAAAAACGAAAAGAGGAAATGGGGCTTTATCATCCATTCAACAACTGGATTTTCCATTTTCTGCTAAAGCAGAATTGACTTCTCTTCTGGAAAACCACAATCCACAGAGGAGGAGAATAAGCAAAACACAAACATAATGCAGGCCAGGCAGTAGACGTCGGCTTCCTTGGGGGATGAGTTATTGATGGCGAAGTGAGGTCAGATAAAATGACTCATCACTAGTAAACTAGTTAAGCCGGGGAAACCCAGGACGCTCACAGAGTCCACACTGATTGTAAATTATCCTGGTTAAAGTCTCCATGCCTGTCACTTTTTTGCTTACATTATGGTGATAAACAGGAAATGCTCTCCAGAAGCTTCCTGCCCTTTATCCATCTTCTAGCCCCTCTGTGAGTAATGATGTGATCTGACTGCATAGCGTCCAAACCCTCCTCTTGCTCTCTTTCTGAGCCTCATCACTCTCCTCTGAATTCACTCCAGCCTTTCAATGATCAGAGAAAAGAAATGTGGCTTTAGTTTGCAGCAGTAGACATACCGGACCACCACACATTAGACTGTGGAGGGAATTTCATGCAGAAAGCTCAGTTCAACATTAGGTACAAAGTGCTATATAACATATAGCTCTCAATAATTATTTCTTCAATGTCCCTCTGCTGTGGACTGCACAGTGTCAAACTGCTAAGCTATATGTTCTTCTCTGAGGCTTACATGGTCAAGAACAGGCATAGAGAGGCAATGTTCCCACTCGCAGGGCATCTGCAGTCTACAAAGGGCCTGGTACCAGACCCGGTTAGGTCAGAAGCTGAGAAGAGTTGAAAGGTGGGTCATATGCTTAGACTTCTGTCTGAATTGGAAATAAACTGCCACAATTCCTTCTGGCTTCAGTTGCAAATGGTTGCAGAGGGAGAGTTTCCCAGAGTCAGGCCCCATGGGTCCTGGGCAGTGGCGAGTCTGCCTGGCCACAGTTCGGGCTCCTCTCTCTTCCAAACATTAATTACAACATTGACTTCTTTGCCATGACCTCAGCTTGCTAGTGCTTTGTGGTACTCAGTGGACATATTTAGAAGCAGAGAGGGGCAGTTCTGAGTGTATGGCTGAAGCTGCTCACTCATTACTGACACCTGTGTCATTTCAAGTCAGTGACGTCCCTAGGTTGTGAAAAAAGAACTCAGGAAGTGGATGGTGATGGTTGCACAATATGGTGAATGTACTTACAGCTACCGAAACAGACACTTGGAAGAAGCCAAGATGGTAAATTTTATAACAATTAAAAACGAAGATGATATCAAATGACCATGATCAGCCTCTAGGAGGAATACAGGGGTTTGTTGGGAAAGTACAGCTTCCGTTCTGGGTCAGCTGGCATTATCTCTGACCTTTGGCATTACCAGGGCATGTTTCTTAATTACTTGGCATTCCCAGAGGTTGTTTTTTGTAAAGCTAAGAGGTAGTTGAATGACTGAATGAGAGCAGCTAAAACTCTAACTGTACATGGATGTCCAACCATTATAATTAGCCTGGGACTGAGGGATTCCTAGGACATGGGACCTTCAGTGTTAAAACCATAATGAATGCAGACAAGCAGAGATGACCAGTTACTTTTCAGTCCTGTCTGTGATAGTTAATATTATCAACTCGACGGGACCTAGCATCACCTAGGAGACAAGCCTCTGGCTGTATCTGTGAGGGATTAGGTTAACTTCAGGGAGAAGATCTACCTTGATTGTATGTAAGTGGTACCATTCCATAGAATGGAGTCCTAGACCAGCTGAGAAGAAGAAACAGCTGAGCAGCTGTATTCATCACCTCTGCTTCATGATACGGAGAAAATATGATCCGCAGCCCTAATCTCCCGCTGTCACCACCATCCTGCCATCACGGACTCACTCTAAGCTGGAACTGTGAGCCAAACAATAAACTCTCTCCCTTACCTTGCTTTTTGTCAGATATTTGCCTCAGCAATAAGTCACTAACATATTGTGATAGAATAGACACAAGTGACCAGGATATTGGTAGAGTACTGCTGCCTCCACTACCTCATGAAGCTCACACTGCATGGCTGACTGTCATGCTCTGTTGTTCAATGAGTTGTGCGTAGATTACCTCAATTCATCCTCATAGCCACAGGGAAGCAGATAACGGGCAACTCAGCTTCTCAGAGGAGAACCAAGCTGCCAGAATCTGAATCCAGGCAACATTTGGGTTAAGATCTGATACATGAAGTCTCATCAATAGGCCATTCTCTGGGATAATGGGAATCTTGGTAAAGGTTTGCCTGGCCACACAAGGTCTTGGACTCCATCCCAACAGACAAAATAACATGTTCTTTCTCCCTTTTCTCAAATGTCTGTGACTAGTTAATAATTTACAACACTCGGAATCATGCGGTTCAGAAACTGATAGCTCACCTCAGGACCAGCATACCTCTGGCTTATCTGAAGGATGTACCACTTCAGAAAGACATCTCAACTATGATGAGTTAATGGTACATTCCAAGAAATGGAAGACCTAGATGTCCCCAAGTGAGAAGGAAGAAACAGTAGTCACTTACACGGACCTCTGTTCAGCTGAAAACAAACAATCATGATCGCATGCTTGAAATCTCCGCTGGTACCACCAAGCCTGCATAGTACTCACTATAAGTGGAATGTTAGCCAAACAATACAGTACCATGCTACTCCACGACTTTGTCAGATATTCTCAGCAAGTAAGGCCCATGAGAGCATATGGATAGAATTAGAAAGTGACCAGGATAATGTCAGAGTACGCTGGATGACTGCGATGAGGCTCAACTTCAGTGGTGAAGTGACCGTGAAGAATGGCTAGATGTAAAAATAATGAATTCATAGCACAGGGAGGAGGATAGGGATCACTTCTAGGGGAGAACCAAGCTGATAATGGGAATCCAGGTCAAATTGGGTAGATCTGTAGTTTAGCTGTGACTGCACAACAGCTGGGGATATGAAACCTGAAGAGGCTACCTCCTATTGCCAGGCAGGACTCCAATGGAGCAATAGAGGCACCAACCACCCACAAAACTTTCAACCCAAATTTATCCTGGCTACAAGAAATACAGGTATGGGGATGGAGCAGAAACTGGAGGAATAACCAGCCCAACTTGAGATTCATCCAATGGGCAAGCACTAATCCATGATACTATTAATGATACTCTGTTATGCTTGCAGACAGTAGTCTAGCATGGCTTTCTTCTGAGAGGCTCCACCCAGCAGCTGACTCAGACAGATGCACACACCTAACAGTGGATGAAGCTTGGGGACTCTTATGGAAGAATAGGAAGAAGGGTTGCAAAGTCCTGAAAGGGATAGGAACTCCATATGAAGACCAACAGAGTCAACTAACCTGGACCTTTGGGGGTCTCAAAGTCTGAACTACCAATCAAAGAGCATTGACCAGCTGAACCTAGGCCTCCATGTTCATATATAGCAATGTACAACTTGTTTTCATTTGGGTCCCGAACAACAGGAACACGGGATATCCCAAAGCTGCTGCCTATTTGTAGGATATATTCTTCTAGCTGGGCTGCCTTATCTGGCTTCAGTAGAGAGGAAGCACCTAGCCTCACAGAGACTTGAAATGCCAGGTTGGTGGGATACCCAGGGTGACCCATGCTCAGAGGAGAAGGGGATGGAGGATGGGGGAAGGATTGTGGGAGGGGGTGACTGGGAGGGGCAGTGGGTGGGATATAAAGTGAATAAGTAAAAAAAATACAATTAAATTTAAAATAATGTATGCACTCAGCCCAGGTAGGGTTTAAGAGCTTAAATTGTGACATCATTTAAGATGATTCTATAGGAGCAAAGGAAACAAAGGCCCACCTGGAAGAGCTGGAAGGATTGGTTCGTAATAGATTGGTAATCTATTCCATTGATGTGTGTTGTTTACTTATTGCTGAGACAAAATACCAGACAAAAGCAGCTTACAGGAGGAAGAGTTTAATTTTTGTCTCACAGTTCCAGAGTACAGTCCATTCTGACAGGAAATTCATTCGTGGCAGCTGCAGGTTAAGGCTGGTGACCACCTTGCACCAAGCTGAGTGTACAACAAACTGCCAAACCCTGCAGAAGACAAGGTGACTAACTTGCCTTGGAGTTAAGACTCAGAACTTATTCCTTAGACTTGAGCACAACCAGATTCATCTGCATGAGGAGTATGCAGGTCCCAGAAAGCCAGAGAAACCAGACAGGAGGAGCTAGGACTGGTAAACAGAAGAATTGACGTAAGCTTGTCCCTCCTACTTACCAAGGAAAAGCAAAACCTATCACGAGCGTCAATGCGTAACAGATGCATAAACATTTCAAATACTAATGATGACCCAAAGTACGCAAGTTACTGGAAACTGGTACACTCACCCCTTTGTTGGTGGCATGGGTAACAACACCCGGAGAAAAGTTGTACAGTTATTAAGCTGATGAAGTGTATGTAGCAACATGCAAACGTGCTCAGTACGTGAGCCTAAGGGAAAGCAGCAGAATTTGGAACTTCGGAATTGGGCCTAAGCTGTGTTTACCACACAGCATAACATTTTTGCATAAATGTCACCGAGGCCTGGAAAAATGACTTGGAAAAATAAAAACATCTGATGTGTTAAGGGGGAGGACTGTGGTGAGTCTCCTCTCTCCACCCTCATTTCCATTGCTGTTTTATTTGTTTGTGTAATAGCCACAAGAGAGAGAGAGAACAACACCCCAGTTGGCTCCCCTTTCCACCCCCAGCTCTATTCTGGACCTTAGCCCTCCTCACTTGCTGGATAATTCCAAACTGAGCAACTATTCTCTTCTAAACTCAACTCTTGCCTCACTCCTCCCCTTCAGCTTCATCCGGCTCTACCTGCAGCTCTGGAAGTAATGATGACAACACACACACCGTGTTCACATGTGCCTTAACCAAGGCAGGAGGCGTACAACCCAACACTTAGCTGATTTCCTTTTCCTCGTACTGGGTAAGAGGCCAACATGTAAGTGGAAGTAAAGGTGAGGTGAGAGTAGCCTGATGTTCCAAAGCTATGGGAAGATGAATTGGGGTAGAGGTCTCACTAGGTAATCTGAGACTTATGAATAATGAGAATAATGAAAAGATGAAGGCAAGCATCCCAACATAATCCAAAGAAAAGCCCCAGCCCCATGCTGTGCCTCTCAGGATTCTAGAGAAGATGGAATGGGAGTTGGAGGATTCCCGACAGCATCCAGTGTGTTCTTCAGCCTGTGGATAGATGATCGGTGCCCAGCACTTTGAGAGATGCACCCAGGATGAGTCACAGCTCTCTCAGGCCCGTATCCTTTATTCTTCTCTATGGGCCAGCTTTGTCGGGAGTAGTGCAGATTCTCTGGTCTGCCAAGGTTCTAGACCTTAACATCATTATGAGTCACCCCTTTGAGGTTGAGTTCTGATGATAAATATACGTTTAGGTTCCTGGAAGTGGGAGCTAGGGAACCCATTTGGGGCCATTGTCATCTAGCCTGGATCACTTGACCTCAGACCTAACTTTACAAAACATCCCTTCTCTATATTTACCGTGTCCTCATGAGTTTGGTATGTGCTTCTAAGGCAGGCATTGATGTGAGTGGCACACGATTGGGATTTCATCTGTAGGTACCTGTAAGATCCAGACTTTTGACTTAGATATCTGTTCAGAAGTCATTTGTTGAAATATTAATTCTTTTGTTGTTGATAATTTGAAATGCTGTTTCATTGTGTATTATATTTTTAACAATATGTTTGATACTTAAAAATGAATTTGTTGTTTAACAATGACACCTAGTTTTCAGCTAGGCTCCAGAGGTGGTAGGAGAAACGTTAGGCCTTTATAGAAAATAATTAGGGGAAAAGCCCAGAGTGAATATCAGGGATGTTGAAGGGGAAGTAAGCCAGACTACCATGGCAATGGTGCAGGAAGATGGGCTTTCTAGGGGAGATGGTGGAAGACCAGATGGGGATATGGCCCTGGAGCCCTGTTTAGTCCATAGTCTTGGGCAACGACTTCCTGTCCATCACATGCGACAGCCATGGAAATCACCTTCACTACCAGCTGTTATGAGGACCTAGGAATCACAGTGTTTTAGTTCCAGCAGAAACCATTTAGTACCCACCAGGCAAGGGGAGGAGGTCCAGAGAAGGAAAGAGATGGATCTAATTGGAGTTCACACAACATGTCAAGGGAAAGCAGGGGCTACAGTGCTCCCAGCCAGGTTGTCTAATAGTGGTTATGGATGGTTGTAAAAATGTTGTGGTCATCACTGAGAAAGGCCATCATCCCATGACAGTATCATTGCCAAGGGCAGTCATTGCCATAATGAACAACAAATGTTCCAAATCTCTTTCAAAAATATCCTCCTCTTCCTCTTCCTCCTCCTCCCCTTTCCCCTCTGCCTCCAAGGTCCCATGCCTTCTGCCCCTAACATCACTACTGTGTGAAAGGCACAGTTCCTTCCACCACAGGCACAGAACACAGAATCACAGACCATGGACACATGGCACATATCCACCATATAAGACACATCTAGCAGAGCCAAGGTTGATTCCTCCCACGGGAAACAGGGCACAGTGAGGTGAGCCAGAGGGCAAAGTGAAGGAAACTTAGGTTGAAACAACATCAGTAGGTCAAGCTCTTCTCAGTCAATGAGAATAACTGTCAGTGACTTAAATTGCTCTCTCTGTTCTAAATTCCTTGTGAAAAATGGGGGGCAGGGGTGTCTCCTTGCTACCAATAAAGAAACCGAGGCACACATATGTTAAGTAGTTCTCATCCATAATACATAGTTGAACCAAAATTTAGCCTTTGTCATGCCTGACACTAAGACATTGAAATCTGGAAATGCTCGGGGAAAGTGCCAATGCAGTGCTTACTGCCCACCCAGGATGATTACAAAAATACAGCTAAAGGAGGTGTAGAGAGTTGGCTCCATTCCCAGCTGAGTTAGGATCTCAACAGAAACACTAATGCATCCCAGCATTCCCCTGTAAAACAGAGGAAGGGTTGCTCTGGGTCTAAGATACATCTGAGCTCAAACGAGAGACATTTTCCTATTAAATCCAGGGCTTTCCCAACATTATATGGTGTCTGTTTAGATCAATAGACAAAAATCTAGAGGAAGTTTGGGGCTTCCAAACCAGATAAATGGTGTTTGACGAAATATTCTCAAAGATGAAGAGAGTTTGTTAGAAACAATTAAGGCGGCATCTTTGCTTTCCAAAGGGAATGATTCAATCCATCCAAAGGTCACTACCGGTAGAGATGAGTTCAACCATGTTATAAACTGAAGGCTCTGCAGCTCATTCCACCTAGATGAGAAACCAACCTTGGCTCTGCTCGATGCATCTGTATAGAGTGTGTATGTGTCATGTGTACATGGCCTGTGAGTGTGTGTGATTTGTGTGTAGTATGCATGCATGGTGTGCATGTAGTATGTGTGTATGTGTTGTATATAGTATGTAGTCCATGTAGTGTGTGATATATGTATTCTGCATCTTGTAAGCCTCTGCTTGAAGTCTCCTGTCTTTTTAAAGTGTAGTTCTCAAACCCAGCTATTACGTTCCTTGAGACCTTGAGAAAATCTCATGACTGGGCTTCTTCAGAGAGCAGTGAGTCTGACTTACTCTGGAGTGTGAGGCTTTGGTATTGGTTTTTTTCACAGTTTCCCAGAGGTCTTTGAAGGCTCAGGATGGAGCCAGTGTTCTAAAACAGTGATTCTGAGCTCCAACACTCACTATATGGAAGGCAGAGTTCAAGAGAAGTTCTTGGCAGCTCTAGTTCAGCAGGTAGGATCAGAGTTGAAGAACATTTATAACCCACTTCACTGGAGGATGCTGATGACGATTGGTGAAACCCTTTACATACAGTGCACTGGGACCACTCCCATGTTGTATTTTGAGTCTCCGCAGAAGTCCTGGACCTCTTGGTACTACAGACATGTCCCCAAACCTTCAATTACACTCTCTTGGTATAAGCCAATCATTTGCTACCAGTTCTCAAATATTTCATGATTTGTATTCTGGTTGAGATCTAAACATGACCACCAGAAATCCAAGAAACTTCTATTACTGCTTCGTGGTAGAAATGTGAAAGCCAGATAGAACATCAGGTCTGGCTCTTTTTCCCCTATACTATACACAACCTGCCCCTTGCTCACCAATTTGGATCAGATGAAGACCCAGGAATAAACGTGGCAGTTCCTAAGCAGCCTTACCTCTGATCTAGGAACTCAGTGCCTCCGCCTTTTGTCCAGCAACAGGCCGAAATCTCAGACATACTCTTGAGTGTGGAGAGGGAGACTCACCTGGACTGAAACTGGTTGAGGCCAAATAGTCCTGGAGTCCAGGCAACTCTTCACTCTTTAGAAGAGTTTCTGGCCATTGTTTTCCCAACATCATATTCTCTAAGGAATCTAATGTGATTTGGATGTTTGAAAACATCTGGAGCCACCTACAAATGGAGTCATATGGATGACTCCCTTGTATGATGGCTAATTTTGAGTGTCAACTTGAACTAAGGGATGCCCTGGTGGCTCATTAGTCATTATTTTTGGGGAGGGCATTTCTGGAAGAGGTTACTCATTGAACTCAAGATGTTACTCAGTAAACTAAGCAAAGTCAGCTCTCCTCAATATGGTTATGCATCTAGCAATCAGCTGAGGTTCAGGCAGAACTGAGAGGGGAGGAGGGTAATTTTCTATCTCCTGAGCTAAAGCATCCACTTTCTTCTGCCCTTGGATATCAGTGCATTTGGTTCTCAGGCTTGTGCCTTGGACTCCGACTTACTCACTGACTCTCCTGGTTCTCGAGTCTTCAGGCTTGGCTCTTGGACAGGAACCACAGCATGCAGACGGCAAATGATAGAATTTTCAGTGTCCAGTATCTAACAGTACACCTTTCTGTGCATCTCTACATGCCCAGTGGTCCTTCTTCCCTTGGGACCTTCAGCTTTTCTATGATTCCTTCTTAGAAAACATGACATAATAAATTTATTTATTTAAAATAAATTTATTTATCTAAAATAAATTTAAAGCTCTACCCAGGCTGGGCAGTGGTGGCATACTTTAATCCCAGCACTTGGGAAGCAGAGGCAGGCAGATTTCTGAGTTCAAGGTCAGTCTGGTCTACAGAGTGAGTTCCAGGACAGCCAGGGCTACACAGAGAAACTCTGTCTCGAAAAACCACAAAAAAGAAAAGAAAGAAAGAAAGAAGAAAGAAAGAAAGAAAGAAAGAAAAGAAAGAAAAGAAAGAAAGAAAGAAAGAAAGAAAGAAAGGAAAAGGAAAGAGAAAGAAAAGAAAAGAAAAAGAAAAGAAAAGAAAAGAAAAGAAAAGAAAAGAAAGAAAAGAAAAGAAAAAAAGCTCTACCCAGTATGCGTGGGTGGTCCATTCATGTAGAGTCAGGCTGGCTCCACTATTCACAGACATCCCAAGTCTGGAAACCTGTACTGTGTCTTATGGCAAATCAACACTGGAGTCTTCTCCTCCTCCTCCTCCTCCTCCTCCTCCTCCTCCTCCTCCTCCTCCTCCTCCTCCTCCTCCTCCTCCTCCTCCTCCTCCTCGTCTCTCCGTCGTCTCCGTCTCTCCGTCTCCTCCGTCTCCGTCTCCTGTCTCGTCTCTGTCTCTGTCTCCTTCTCCTCTCTCCTCCTCCTTATCTTTATTATTATTATTATTGAGGTCCAAAAGAATCAATTGAAAAACACAGAAGAAGCATTGCAATTTTGTGGCCTGGGGGAGGAGGAGGAGGAGGGAAGGGGTAGGGGGGGGTAGGGGTAGGGTAGGGGGAGGGGGGAGGGGGAGGGGGAGGGGGAGGGGGGAGGGGGAGGGAGGGAGCTATACAGAGCAGGTTGGGTGTCCTTAAAACGGTGACTGCATCTCTGGCTTTCTATTGTAATCTACTGGTGCTTTAAACACTGATGTTTCTACCCATCCATCATTATGATTAAATTTGTTTGGGGTATGGCTCAGTTATTAACACTTTAAACATCTTTTAAAAATATCTCATTCGTAAGTACGTGTATATATGGACATATTTAATGTACACATTTGGTAGAAACAGGATTGCATTCAATGAGTATAGTTTTGCAGTTTCTTTTTTTTCTTTTTTTTACTTTATTAGGGAATATTCTACAAACATTTTTATGAGTCAGATATTCTTATGTTTGAGGTATTATATTAAAATACTCTCAGGCTAGCTCCATCTGATTAATCAAGTGAGTCGATTCATTTATAAAAAGCAGTACTTAAATTGGATTAAATGACAATTATTTAACATCATTCTGCTGTAAGGTGTATATGTTACTTCTTCCAGCACTATAAATGATGTAATAACAATCTATTACATCATCCACTTGTACCCATCAATAATTATTTCCTGAGAATGTTCACTTCTTCAAACTTGAAACTGAGAGGTAGAAAATTGCCTTGCAATAATCTTTTTAAAAATACAAGTTATGGATGGTATTGGACACATGCACATGTGTGATGGATTACACACTTTTCTTGCTGTTGTTTTGACGTTTCTGCCTTTCTTTTAAAAACTAATTAGCAACTTCTTTTTTCTCCCTCTGAAATACCTCTTGGAGTCCTTCATCCCACATCTTTGGAAACACATGAAGAAGTTGACTTTCTAGACTATGTCCTATTCCTGTGTTATTCAGCCTTACAGTACCAAAGTCTTCCTTTAGAACCATGAGTACATCTTTGGATGGTGTCTAACTATAGCACCAGGATGTAGTCCTCAGACTTGTCACGTTGGATAGCTCTGGAGGAGACTGGAAGAACTCAGCTACTGCTGCTGGACTGATGCTGGAATTGGCAAAGCAGGAGAGGTGCTCCTCGGTTCCTCCCTCTTCCTTTCAGACTCTTACTGTGTCCTTTAGACAAAACCTAAATAGTAACAATCGAGCTGGAAAGGCAGCCTACAGAACCCTATCCCTTAAGCAACTCAGACAAGGGTGAGTCTCAAGGGTGCAGCTCTCCTGCCGTGATCTGCCTAGATGTGACTCCCACAGTCTCTCTTATCTGCTAACACTTTGCAGTAGCTCGACCACTCCAAAGTTCTTCCTAGCCACAGTTTACTTCATGTCATGTGGAGAGTCTTTGTTCCAGCTGACCATTCTCTCGTGTGCTCAGACAGCTGTTTAACACCTGGTTTTGGAAGACTTCTAAGACTTCTGAGTTGGTGGTTACTCCAGATGTTAGAATAACATTTGACAATCAGGATTATGATATGTTTTGGTTGTCGTATTTATGGCATACATGAGATGATCAACTTGACCTTTGATGAATTCTGATATAGTAACTTACTAAACCTCCCGTACCAAGATCTCATGCTGTTCTCAGCCGTGGCTCCCCATTCTAATGAGTCTGCCTCATAGCCACTCTGGCCCCAACACAGGTATCAGAGGGTTGTTGACCAGCCTCTGGCTCTTTAGACTGGGAGACTTGACATAGGACATCTAAACACAACAAACACATTTCGCGGGATCTTTGCCGTTCCACTGCTCTCACATATTGATTGCACTGACCCAGTAGTGTGGTCCTGCCTCAAGCCAGAAAAATGTAGTGACCCTTGCACTTGCACTGAAGTATTGAGACGCTCTAAGTACCTGATCTGATGTAGCTGATACTCATCTTATCGGATTGTGAAGCCCCTATGAGACCAATGAGGCTTGCTTTGTGTGCATCCAAAGGTGTTTCCAAAGAGAATTAACTACAGGTGGCAAAACCCACTCTGAATATGGAGAATACTTCCCCAAGATTATCTGAAACTGTGAAGAAATTATTATTTTCTCTCTTAAGGTGTTTTGCTCAGCTGGGCAGTGGTGGTGCACACCTTTAATCCCAGCACTTGAGGCAGGATTTCTGAGTACAAGGCCAGCCTGGTCTATAGAGTGAGTTCCAGGATAGCCAAGGCTAAACAGAGAAACCCTGTTTCGAAAAACAAAAAACAAAAAAAACCCAAGATGTTTTGCTCGAATGTTTTTGTCAGGCACAAAAGACTAACACACCTGCTTCTCTGCCTCTGTACATAGTTTCTTCCTTCCGGTCTGAGGCAATTACTGCTTTCTAACTGTCTTGTTATTGCTTACGTGCCGTTGGTACTTTTCACTTCAGATAACTTTTATTTTGCTTTCCCCTTGATACCCAACCTTGGGTCTTCCTTTGTTTCAATGCCTACCCTTCCCAGGGATACCTCAGCAAACTAACATGCCAATTCAATTGAGTCTTTTTTCAGGAAACCACACCTTTGATCCCTGTAATGTGCCACTGATTAGAGTGACTCTGGTCCGTAGAGTTATCTTTCCAAGTACCTTTACTTTCCTTAGATTCACTCTGGTCTACTCTCATATGGGTTTCCCTGGATGTCTAAGTCTTTTGCTAGAAGAATATGATGAGTAATTTTGAAGGATGGAGTTTTGATTGAGCAAAAACGAAGCCACTTGCTGGTGGTCATTGGTCTTCATTTATCCCACCAGAAGCAGAGCTATCACCTTCTCTAGCTTACCTGTCTATCTTCCACCCATCTCAGCAGGTTCTTCCAGGTTACTCCATGGACAGGAAATCTCTTGCAAGAGTCACATAGTCATATGTGTGTGTGTGTGTGTGTGTGTGTTTGGTTATAATCTCCAGTCTGTGACATGTCAAGTGGCCATAGCAGTCACCAACACAACCTCACTGGCCCTTTGGTTTGTCTCTGGCACCTCTGCCAGAAGTGGGAATGTTGACTGCTCTTAGTTTGATAGGAAGATGTAGGGGAGGGCATTGTGATGTCATAGAACCAAAGAATGCTTCATGTGACAAAAAAAACCTTTTAGAATTTGGTGCCCAAGAAAAAGCTCGTTCCAAAAAAGAGAAGTATGCGTCGGCCTTTTAAGGTAAAAATAACAATGTGAACTCAGTTTTTGTCCTCCCCTGGGCACAGAGAACCAGGAGTAATGACAAAATTGGAGGGATTCCAGCAGCAAACTGGTGGTCTCTTCATAGTGTCTCCAGGGAACATCTTTTGTAAGCTTACACCAGAGCCTCCTCACCCCCCTCCTGCCTTGACGCTAGCTTCAATCTCTGCAGGAAAAATTGATGAAGGGAATTCTAGAAGCCCAGAAAGACCCTGGAGATCAGTAGGCTGTAAAAGAGGAGAGATGCAGTCATTAATGGCCGTCTCTATTCACCACATTAGCGGATACCCCAGTGAGTACGCATGAACAATGAGTGACTAAAATAGACAAGTAAATCTGTCTGTAGTAGATAAGGCCCATTTTTCACAAGCCCAAGCTGTCTGGGATGGAAGTTAGTTACTTTTTTCCCCTATTCAGCTACTGCAGCCACAAAAGTGTCCCTCTCTTTGTAATACTAATCATTTGTTTCTTGATGGCCATCTTCCTGCCCCTCTGCTCTGTTCCATTTGGAAGGAGGCTGGGACCCTGCACTCTGCTTAGATTCTGCATGCTGCTTAGACTGTAGATCCTGCCTCTGGGGACATAGTCAGGGGATGTGAAGGCAAGGAGGGACAAAGGAAGTCTTCCTGATTTTTCTTACTGTCCATAATAGCATTGCGGAGGGTGGGCTTTAGCACCCGAAGCATTAACAATGACAGCGGGGATTATGGGTGTTGGAATAGCGTGGTGCTTGGGTGAGCATTGCCTTAGACAGTGCTGGGGGTTGACAGGGGTCATTTGGCAGCCTGGCTCCTAAACTACCAGGAAGAGGATAATATGCAGCATCCTCACTGGTAGTATGAGCAGAGGGCCCCAGGCAACTTCCTCCTACTTGGGGAAGGGGTCCCGGAATACGGAGTGATTTTCCTTGTCAGCTCTTTATCTGGGCTTACAAGTTCCAATATTTCTAGTCTCTTGCAGATTTCACTGCTCCTGTTCTCTTGCTTTGGCCTTCAGAATACTTTAGTAAGCAATGCCCCGAATTCACTTCCAGTATTTGCAGCACACAGAGCAACTTCTGTAGTCTAGACAATATGCTGACTGACACATCTTCCCTCTGTGGAGTGGGGGTAGTCCCCAGCCCCTGCCTAGACACGCCAATGTGCATGTGAGCTTCTGAAGGGGCTTCTCCTACTAAAGGAGTTCTTCCCAAGGTCTTGGGGACATGCGTTTTTCTACCCTTGACCTTCTGCTGAGAACAATGGAAGGAATGCCTGTGGCTGGGCTAGTACCATGTCTCCCCCACAGTGCTATCAGCTTCCTTTCTGTGGGACCATCCCTATAAACTTAAAATAAATTTCTTCATGTCTCAGAGAAATTAAACTTGCCAACTTTTAGACACGTTACCTGAAGCCCCCATCAGTTCTCTGCTGCATGCGATCCATGGCCATGTAAGAACAAAGCAGAAATCCCTGTGGGGGGAAGAGATCAGGAAGATGATTCCCTACCCCCAAAACATGGTTGTTTGGTACTGTGCTGGTTACTAAATATAAAGACCCGTTTGGGGCTTCCCCTCTCTATTTTCACATCCTCTGTTCACATGGCACTTTGATTCCAACCAGCAGGTCTCAGGCCATTCTTTCCCTTGGCTGTGAGAAAGTAAATATTAGTAAAAGTCTGTGCCTGGGCTCCGCAATGCCAATTGTCATCACAGAGACTGTCACTGTGCAGCTTCCTGCCCTGATTCACTCCACAATGAGATACAGGGATGTTTACACATTTCTTGCCAAGGAACAAGCTGTCTCCTTAGATATGTGGGTATAACTTTTAAAATAATTTACTTTTGGTTAAAAACAGAAATAGAGGAATACAGTGGTTTGAATGAAAATGGCCCTCATAGGCTCCTATATTTGAATACTTGATTCCCCATGTTGGCGGAACTGTTTGGAAAGGCTTAGAAGGTGTGAAGGTGGGAGGCATGTCGATGGAGGCTAGCTTTGAGGTTTCAAAAGACCTGCACTCTTCCCAGTGTTTCTCCCTGTACTTCTACTTAAGGATCAAGAAGAAAGTTTTCAACTGCTCCTGCTGCCATGTCCTTGCTCTGTCATCATGGACTCCAACTCTCTGATAGCATGAGCCCAACTTACACATTTTGTCTTAGAAGTTGCCTTGGTCATGTATTTTATCACAGCAATAGAAAACTAAGACAAGGATGGGTCTACATCATCACTATTATATAATTCCAGATTATTTTTTATTATCCTTAAAGAACTGACCCATTTATTAACTTACTCCTCCTTCATTCTCTTCCAGATCCTGCTGATCCCTGGTTTAGTATATGCTTCTGTGGATTGTCCTATTATGAATACTTCCTTCTAATAGAATCTAAGCATGCAAGGAATATTATCTTTTCTATCCGCCCTCTTTCACTTATTGTAGTGTTGTTCCAGATACATTTATGTTGATTTGTGGGCCAATAACTCCTTTTTACTGACTCCATAACACTCTATTATATAGCTATTCATATTTTAATTTTCTATTCATTAGTTGATGGTCATCTGGTGTGGTGGCTCATATCCCCAACAGCAGGATCTAGAATCACTAGGAGATAAGATTCTAGGCTTGCTTGTGAAAGGCTACATCAGATTTGTTTTTGGACATGCCTGGGAAGGATTATCTAGAGTAGGTTAATTAAAGTGGGGAGACCCACCTTAACTCTGTGGATTGCCATTTCATTACTTAGGGAGAAAGTGAGCTGAGTAGTGTCATCATTAATCTCTGCTTCCTGCCTGCAGTTGCAGGGTGACTAGCTACCCCAAGCCTCTGGTCCTGTGACTTATCTACTAAGATAAACTATACCCTTGAACTGTGAGCCAAAACATCCTCACTTCAGTTGCTTTTTGTCAGTTTTTTTTTTTTTTTTTAAACCACAACTAGAAAATAGACTAATATAGAAACTTGGTACTGAGAAGTGGTCCTGTTGCTGGGATATATCTGACCATGTGATTCTTAGGCGCTTAGAACTGGTATAGGGGAGAAATGCAGAAGAGCTGGAAACTTTGGGCTGGAAAAGCCCTTGAACACTTTGTCTTAGTTAGGGTTTTACTGTGGTGAACAGATACCATGACCGAGGCAACTCTTAAGGACAACATTTAATTGGGGCTGACTTACAGGTTCAGAGGTTCAGTCCATTATCATCAAGGTGGGAACATGGCAGCATCCAGGCATACATGGTATAGAAGGAGCTGAGAGTTCTACTTCTTCACTTGAAGGATGCTAGCAGAATACTGACTTCCAGGCAGCTAGGATGAGGTCTTAAAGCCCCCACCCACAGTGACACACCTACTCCAACAGGACCACACCTTCTAATAGTGCCACTCCCTGGGCTGAGTATATACAAACCATCACACACTTCAAGGAAAACTGAACAGACAATTCCAATAGGAGCTTAGGAGACAAGAATTCTAAGACACATGTGGACAGTGAAACTCTCTCATGATTTTTGTGGGGAGCAAGGACTCTATGTGGAACGAGTCAAGGATCCCCTTGTGTGATATCCTGCCAAAGACTCTGCCTGTGTTCTGAGAACTCAAGGGAGGTTGAATCTAAAGATAATGGACTAACTTGCTTGGAGGAGGACATTTCAGGGCAGGAGAGTCAGTATTCAGGCTGTGTCATAGTTACTGCTCATTACTCACACACAGGTTCACAAGGAGAGACAGCAAAACATGCAACAGAAAGGACAGGAAGGGGAGAAAGGTGTGTGCTCAATTTGAAGTATCAGAAAAGGAGGGTACAAGTGATGAAGCCCTTGTCATTGGTAAAGAGATTAGAAACATTAAAGAGAAATGTAGCATTATGGGACAGCAGGAAAGGTGCTATGAGGATAAGACCCTACCCATCAAGGCTTTATCTTGTGGAAATAAGTTTATTTAAAATGAGAGAGCTTAAATGAAGAGTGCTGCTCAAGGGGTCCCTGACCTTCAAAACACCTGTCCTGGACATGTCTTCTGAGTCAGCACACAGAGGCTGACTCAACTATGTTGGTGTTCCAAGCAGGCCCGCTCCATCCTGAGCTGGCAGCAGAACGACTGTGTCACTGTTTTTACTTCATCAGCTTCCTGCAGTGGTCTCTCAGGGATGCCTTTGCCATGGTTTTGTAGGCATGAATGATTAAGAGGGGGGAGGTCTTGGAATCTTATTTCACAGTTTCAGAGAAGCACTGAATGCTGAAGATGACAGGACCATGGGATATAAGCAAAGGGAAGCTTTAAGCTTGGAATAGAGTTGGAGTTGGCCCCAAAGAGAGATAGTGTGTGCTGCAAGTAGAAAAGCTAGACAAGCAAGGCTTCGCAAGCCCTCTGAAGCCCAGACATGGAACCGCAGGATTTGATGCTTGCCCTTTAGTGTGGATCTGTTCATTCTTTCTAGCACCCTATTCTTCCCTTGTTGATGGAATGCTTATTCCATGTCATTGTGTGTTAGAAGCATGCATATTATGAGTGTTTGTTTATATATATATATATATATATATATTATATATATTATATGCACACACACATATATATATGTATATATATATATGTTACATGAGTATATATGTGTAGGTGTGTATATGTGTGCACATGCATGCATAGACAATGCTCTTACTTGCTGAGCCATCTCTCCAGTCCATGTAACTTATTTATTTATTTATTTATTTATTTATTTATTTATTTATTTATTTATTTATTATACAGGCCTCTCAGAGATTTTTCTGAGTCTCAGAAGAAACTTAGCATTTATACTTTTAAACAAGTACTGGATCTGTTGTAGACTATGGAGTCTTTTTATATTGAAATGAAGGAGGTTTTTTTCATTATAAAATGTCCATAAGCCTGTGGGGACAAAGAGAGGATGGTTATGGCTTAAAGTGATGTGTTTACATATCAGATTGACAAGGGGTAGAATTGTAATGGTTAATATTGTCAACTGGACAGGATCTGGATCACTCAGGAGACAAATCTCTGGTAATGCCTGTAAGAGATTATCTAGATTAATTGAGATAGGAAGATCAACTTTAACTCTGGGTGGTGTCATTCCATTGGCTGGGGTCCTGAACTGAATAAGGAGAAAAAGTTAATGGAGGGCTCACATCTTCACAGTGCTTCTTCCTCACAGATACAATGTAACCATCTTCACAGCACTTCTTGCTTACAGATACAATGTAACCAGAAGCCTCATGCTTCTAACTTTTCTTCAGTACCATGATGGACTATCCCTCAAATCATAAACCAAACTAAAGCCTTTCTCTTTTGTTTCTTTCATCAGGATATTTTATCATAGCGACAGAACAAATAGGAAACACATCTGGGTTGTTTTTACTCTCTGGTGATGATGAATATCCTGGCTATGAGCTCTCATATACAAGCTCCTGTGTAAAGAGCTTTCAGCTCTACTGGGCCTAGTTGCTAACAAAGAACTTCTAGATGGAATTTTGAGGAAATGCTAGATTGCCTTCCTATGTTGACATGCTGTTTTATATTCTCCCCTTTCTGTTATAAGCAGGTTCTAATTTCTCTGTGACTATAATTTGGCACTTACTAATTCATAAAGTATCCAGGACCTGAAAATTTTTCTTTGAAAACTCAAGACCAGGTTTGGTAACATATCAACAGTCTTCTCTGGTGGTCATGATGTCTGGCACATCTGTTCCTCTGACGTCAGACATGGCTGTGGTATTGTGGATGACTTCGTATTTCTACACACTGTTCAGTTACTAAATGTCATCTTACAGGGAACTAGGGAGATGACTAGGAGGTTAAGAGTGCTTGCTATGTATGTAAGTGGACCTGTGTTTGAATCTCCAGAAACCACAGAAAAGCCAGACAGTCATATGTACCTATAGACTCAGTATTATAGGGCAGACAGGCAGCTCCCAGGAGCTTTCTGGCCAGGAAGCCTAGATAAAACAGAATGGTTCAAGTTCAGTAAGAGGCCCTATTTCAAAAACTATGGATGTAGATTGAGAAAGAAGCCTGCCATCCTAGGCTCTGGCTTAGGCATGTACACTCACCAGCATACACGGGTGTATCAATCACTACACATACACATCACAAATAATAACACACACATAAATGTCAGTTCACAAGATATCCTGGGGTAGGAGTTGTCCTAAGAATTTGTTATTCCTTTTGTCCTTTAGAGGATTTGATTTTCTTGTATGTGAAAGATAATTTTGATTGTTATCTTGATTAAGGAATAACTAGACATTAGAGAAGTGTACCTTTGGTGTATCTGTATAAGTGTTTCTAGAGAAGATTAATTGAGGTGGTGTCTTAGAGTTTCTATTGCTGTGATAAAACACCAACACTAAACGCAGCTTGGGAGGAAAGGTTTATTTCAGCTTATATCTCTCAGGTCACACTCTGTCAACAGGAACTCAGGGCAACAGGAACTCAGGGCCAGAATCTGGAGGCAGAAACAGGAGCAGGGACCTCGGAGGAAAGCTATTTACTGGCTTGCTTTCCATTACTTGTGCAACCTGCTTTCTTATACCGTCCAGGACCACCTACCCAGAGTCGGTAAATCTTAGTGGAGACATTTTCTCAGTTAAGGGTCCCTCTTCCTTTGTGTCAAGATGGCATAAAACTAGCCAGCACAAGTGAAGGTAACACCCTGAAGGTGGGCAGCACCATCTTGGGCTGAATAAATAGGGGGAAGATGGACTGGAGATATGGCTGAGAGGGTAAGAGTTCTTACCCAGCACCCACAGCAGGTGGCTAACGGCTACATTCGACACTCTTTCCCGGAATCCATAGGCACCTGCACTCATGTATACATACCAATCTCCTTGTAATTAAAACACAAAAGCAAAAAAATGTGTGTGTGTGTGTGTGTGTGTGTGTGTGTGTGGTGTGTGTGTGTAAAACAAAAGCAGACCGACACTGGCATTTTCTTTGCACTGCTTCTGGGTCCCCTAAGATGTCATCAGGAAGCCTTAAGCTCTGCACCTGAGGCCACGCTTTCCACACCATGATGGTCTGTCTCTCCTGATGTTCGTCCACCCGAGGCTTGGAACAGACCACACCAGACCAAACAGTTCCAAGTGGGGTTTGTTTATTCAGGAGATAGGGCAAAGGTGGCGGGGGAAGAAGAGGACGAAGAGAGGGAAGAGAGAGAAAGGTCTAGGGTTCTGACATAACCTCTTGCAGGTAAGGGTGGGAGGTAGCCAGGTGGATTCTGGGAATGTATGGCTGTTGCTTTGGCAACGATGTGGGGGCCGCCTAGATGTGATGTCACTGGGTTCAGAGCCTGATACCAACATCTCCTCTAGTCACTACCAGGATAAACTCTTCCTTAAACTGCTTCTTATCAGGTCTTTGGTTACAGCCATGAGAAAAGCAGTAAACTGTGTTTAGAGCTCACAGAATGATAAGAGGAGAAATAAAAAATGCCACCTCCTTCCTTGGAACCCCTGACATCAACCTACGTCCCCAGCCATGAGGAGGATCTGGTAGCTGTACAGGTCCAACACTGAGGTATAACTACAGCAGCTTTCTCATGTAGATGAATTTCTGCTTCTGTGGACATGTTATGTGTCCCACTGAGATGCTCACACTGGTGGATGGGTCCAATTAGTTGCTTGTTGGCTGATGCTGGCTTTGTTTGGCCTTCATGATTTCCTGAAGACTGGCAAGTCCCATTGTGGTTTAGCTTAGCTGGAAAAAATCAGAGGTTCTGTCAGCCCTGGCTCTCCAGCTCACATGTGGCTGATGGCTGGTAATGAGAGGTCCACGGGTGTGGTGAGAATGGGGTGTGAACTCACTTGGCTGCTGTGCTCCCTTCTTGCCTTTTGATATTTCTCTGCTGTGTTTCCTGATTTCACTGAGATGACTGATTTTGAGAAGTGCTGGAGCTCCTTTTCCTCGTCTTCCTATGTCTTCCCATGATATGAGACTACCACACGTGGTGATTCCATGGACCTTCTGCAAGCTGGCCTTCTTTATCACTATGGTGCCCAGCTCCAACATGTTACACCTGTCTGAGGGCTCTTTCGAGTTCTGGATGCATCAAATCACAACTTCTGTAGCCTCACAAGCAGAAGTAACCTTGAAAATACTCTCTAGTGGGATGAAAAGCTGAGAGGTAAAATGCTCTAGTCTGAGTGCTTATTGACCTGCATGCTGTAAATATACCGTGTGTGGCTTCTTTCAAACTACCCATATTTGTCACTGCACAAGGCTGGAATAGAGCCTTAGGAGCCAAACACTAGATATCATTCCTACCCAGTAGCTAGATGCAATCTCAAGAGCTTTAATGTTAGCTGAATAGGATAGTTTGGACATGGTGAATTTTAAATTCTTACTATTTTATTTTTAATACAGTTTAGTTAATTCTGTGTTTCTACAATTTTTTTTTTTAAAATAATGGCTATCTAGGGGCTAGAGAGATGACTCAGTAGTTAAGAGCATGTGTTGCTCTTGCAATGGATCTAGGTTTTTCCATACCCATATGGTGGCTAATAATCATCTGTAACTCTAGTTCTAGCCATCCGGCATGTTCTTCTGGTCTCCTTGGGCACCTGTGTACACACAGAGAGTGTATGTTTATATATATATATTTGGACACACACATATGCATAAAGTAAATATCACCCCTTTTGGGTTGGGTTTTAGGTAGTCTAGGCTGACTTTGAACCATCTATGTAGTCAAGGGTGGCTTTAAACTTCCAATCCCCCTCACCTCCCACATGTTGAGATTATAAGCTTATGCCACCATGACCAGTGGATTGAACCCAGGTTTCATGCATATTGGGTAAGTATTTTATTAGCTGAGTTAAAATGCAGATCACTGTTTCTGGCTCAGGAGGTCTTAGGTAGGCTGCTTCTAAGAAGTTCCTAGGTGATGCCTATTCTGCTGGTCTGGGGACCACATTGGAAGATTGAAGCTATGCCAACATTAGTTCACAGTTTGTTTCACTTTTACTGAATGGGCCAGGTTTGTCTAAAGAAAGTCAGCCATAGTCCCTGCTTTCAGATAGTGATCTGTACCAGTGACAGAAGGCATGACGATTGACAGATACCTACATATATAGCACTGGACCCTGAAGACAATGTGGCTGCTCTAAAGCCCTTAAAATGATCTGTGAATCTTCACAGTGCCCTTGTCTCATCTCACAATAACATACAAGCAAAATGCAAAAGGAGGTAGGATGGCAAACAGCAGAACCATCACTCTGAAGGTCATTACCAGCTTCCTGGTAATGAAAGGGCAGCACAAGTGTCTGACTCATGTCACGATGGACTACTTATTGGTGAACTTGGAACTGAAGAATGAGGATGGAGTGTAGAAAGGGAGATTGCTTTTTGTCCCTCTATAGGCAAATGCTAAGAAAAGGCAGAGGCTAGGTAGAATTTTCCAGAGGAGCATAGCCAGTAGGAGGAATACTTCCATACACACTTACATATGTGCTTAGATTTTTCTATCTATCTTATGCTAGAAGATTCTGGCTCATGCACCAGGGAGGCTGAGAAGCCCCACAGGGTGCCATCTGCAAGCAGGAGACCCAGGAAAGCTGCTGGTGTCCTTTGAAAGCCTGAAAGCTAAGATTCCTGGCTGCGAATCCACATCTGACAGCCAGCAGCACAGAGGGCAGGAGATTGTTATTCCAGGGGCATCTCATAATTTTGATTTGCATTGGTTTATTGGCTAACACTGTTAGGCATCCCTCCATCTGCCAGGTATATCCATTTTACAAAACAATTTGGCAGTACATTTCAAAAATTACTAAATGTGCATATAATTTTATCGTAATACTTTGATTCTGGAATTTGTTCCAAGAAACAATTATGGATAGCTAAGAAGTCCTCTGAAAAGATGTCCAGCATTATAGGAGGCATGTAAACCTTGTGCTTACAGATAACCAGGAATGTTCAAGACACAGAGTTGTCTCTTCAAAGGGAGAGACATATAACCTGCTTGCCACCCAGAAGCCTGGGTACAGATGTGGTTAGTAGCCTGGTGACCTCCAGACCCTCATCTTAAGCCTGTTTATCTCAGTCTACATATACTGCTATCCTTCCCGAGACCTGTAATCTTGAGCCTATTTATCTCAGTCAGTCTACAGCTCCATCCTTCCCCAGACCATTATTTACCTTGAGCCCATTTCCTCAGTTAATCTATAGAACCTATCTTTATGGAAAATGTCATTTGCCCTTTACAAGAATTTTGATGTAATCTTGTCTTAAGCTTTGTTGTATACATAGGATTGAGTTAATTATCATCAGAAACCTTCTTCCAAATTGTGCTGTTCTTAAATTCACCTGAAATAAGCTACCTGATGTCAGACTCACGAAGTTTGAACACTGGCTACAGAGTCATGATGAATCTGACTTCCTTTTGCCTGCCTCTCATGGATGACACACTGCTGGCCTTGGTGTTTGCAGACACCCCACATTCCCTCCCTTACACCATGTTATGTAGACACGGGAGTCTACATAATAGATATAATTTAACCATATGGGAGGGCTGCTGAGGAGTAGTGTCTTCCAAGCATGACAGGGACACTACATGTGTGAACTCACAGTAGATGTGGCAACTTGTGCAAGTCAAGCAATTATTAATGATAAACAGCTCCTGACAGTAAGTTTCCTCAGGGATATAGTTCTTGCTAGGTTTCCCGTGCTCCAAGTGGATGGACCCACACCAGCACACAGAAGGATGACACTGATTAGATTCAGTGGGTTATTTAAAAACTTAAGAGATTGTGCAATTGGGAGAAGAACATAGTTGGTGGGGGGGAGGTCCAGGAGGAGTTGGAGGGGGAAAAGGGTAGTTATAATAAAATATATTATGTGTATATATGACTTCTCAATGAACAAATTAAAACATTTCAAAAGTCCAACCATAGATTATTGATTAAATGAATCCATTCATTAAATGCAATCTGATAAAATAATCGGAAATAATTATATGAAGATCAATGGCACGGTCAAAGAAAACTGCATACTGTGAAAGATTAAAACCCTAAATTTATTTTTAAATGTATGAATATATGGCGAAGAAGGCTCTAAAGACATAACCCAGAATGCTAACAATGAAGTAGGTACAGAAAAAACAAACTGACAGTGCATTAGAGATGATCCTTCCAAAATAAAATCCCCAACAGAATTACAATGTGATTCTGAATTCTGATTCTGGATACCGCAAAAATAAAAAAAAAAATAAAAATAAAAATAAAACTAGGGTTTCAAATAGATAGCTGTAGACTGTGATCCTGGCAGCATTATCCACCATATCAAAGGATAGGCACAAAGTAAGGTTTTGTATCAATTGCCTTAAGATGTAATCCACATACCGCAGAACACATACATTTAATATACAGAATAGTCTTAGTATAATCATAGTTTTGTCACCCTCACAATAATCAATTTTAGAACACTCTTGAAGCTTCAAAAGAAACCATGGGCCATTATAGTTACTCTTCATTTCTTCCTACCCAGTCCTTAGCCCTGGGCAAGGACCAGATACTTTTTACATTGTTGTGTCAAAGAATGGAAGATGTGGACTCTTCTGACTGTTTTCTCTTAGTGAAGTATTTCCAAGGTTCATTTGTGGTATAGTGTGTATTAGCATGGTGTTCTATGAATAAATCTACATTGTGTTGATTCATTAACATAGATTTATTCATCTGTTTATCAGTTTATAAATAGTTTGGTCATGATAAATAATAAATACTCTAATTTTGTGTTTGTTTGTTTTGTTTCATTTTGGGCAAATAGGGCAATTTGATTTGTGTTGCCATCTAAACAATAGTAGGTCTTCTAATCCATGAACATGGCTGTCTCTTGATTGACTTACATCTTCTGTAATTTCTTTCCACAATATTTTTCTTTTAAGATTTTAATTATTTAATGATCTCCTATAGTCATACAATGAGTTGTAGTCATTTTCTGCTTCCATTCTCATCTCTCATCCTCTCCTATCGCAACCCTTCTTCTCATTAAGTCTCCCTCTTTCATTCATGTTTTCTTCTCATGTTTGACACACCAAGTTTAATTACTTTCTTAACCAACCACGTACAATTTCTGGATTGTAAGTGATATAAGTCTTTTAATAACAGCTACGTTTTTGGGATAAAATATGAGATAAAATATAGAATTTGCCATTTTAAGGCATCATTTGGTGTCATTAAGTGTATTCCCATGACTACACAACCAGAACAATCGCCCTTCCCTAGAACGCTTTCATTCATCCAGTGAAACTCCCTGTCACCACCTTCTTTTCTGAAAGCCTAGAAACAAGTATCCTACTTTCTGTCTCTAGAATTTGATTCCTCCAGATCCCTCACAAGGAATCACGTGGTCTTGTAAGGAGAATCTGACCAGTCTGTCAGAATCAGACACCAGTGAACAGAGCCAGGAATTAAGTCTTCAGAGTGTATTTTACTCAGAGCAGTCAGTTGGAGAAGACAGTGGATTCATATCCTAGAGATCTAATTCCATCTCATGTCCAGCCAGCAGGCTCTACAGGGAGAAGGATAGGGAAGGAACAGAGGCAGTCATCAGTCATTCTGTAGCTCCATCTTGCCCCTCTGATCATGTGGTCAACCATATTTTTGATACGTGTGATCTCTTTGCCTCTCATGCTAGTACTCTTTCCTTACCCAGTAGATGTCAGGCCTCAGACAATCCTTGAAACCACCAGTCAAGCTAGGATCTACTGGCATCAACCTTGTACTCCTCCAGGGTCATCTGGCTAGAGGGAGGGTTAACTCACAACAGATGAGTAACAGGTGTGTTTGCTCAGCTACCTGTCATTAACATGTGTTTCCAAAGTCTTTTCTGCAGTACAGAGTACAAGCGTGTCTTCATAATACAAAAACTGAAACTTTATAATACGGAAACGGAAAATGCCTTTCTCCATTATTTCTCTCCTTTGTCAGGGTTTTATTTGTACGTGTGTCAGCTTATTTCACATAGTACAATGTCTTCAAGGCTCATCCATGTTGTAGCATATGCCAACATTTCCTTTTCTTTTAAAGCCAGCTATTACATATGTTAGCTTTCTCACTTTCTGTTGACACTTGGTTATTGTCTCCATTTGGTTACTATGAGCAACAATGTGTTAACATAATACACATGTGTCTATTTGAGTCCAAAGTATAGATTTTCTAGACACATGTCAGAAGCAGAATTTCTGAATCATCTCGTAACTCTATTTAAATTTCTAGTTATAAGTAATTTTTAATTTACTGTGTATTTCTATTTATGATATATAAATGGATATTATTTTTTAAATCTATAATGTGAATATAGTTTACATAGTAAGTGGACACTGGCCTTGTGACCCCCTTCACCATCTCCCAGATTCTGGGAACCTGCAGTGTTTACAGTGGAGCTGATATGTGTCCAATGGAATTACTTTATGACCATCTGGTAACTTGTCTCTTTCCTTCTGCTGCCTCATGAGTCACAGCAAGTACCCCCTGATGTGCTGTGTAGCAATAGGGCTTGTCTCTTTGGTAGTCTGCCTCTCTTCTCTCCCCTTCACCCTCAGTGCAAAGGCATTGACCTGCTTCAGCTCTGGAGCAGGTTCCAACAGTATGGAACTTTCTATTGACCCTCCAACAGTGTGGTCTTCCTTTTCCCAGGCAGCACATAAAATGGGAAGGACAGAGTTCAGCTGAAAAGCCTAGCTGAACAAGCCAACATGCAAATGAGAACAAGAGCCCAGGGACTTTCCTAAGACAAACAGAGGATTTGGAAGAACAATATTTAGCAGAACTCAAAGCTCTTCCTCCTAGATTAAGAAAACAACTTGGAGCAGATAATTTAAAATATTTAAAACTTGCTTTCATTTTAATCTAAAAGAGCCTTTACCTTATCACAGTTCCAGACAAGGTGCCTAAGGATGGAATTTGAGAGATGCGCTGTAGATGGACAAGCATAAGGTAAGCATTCTATCTACCCTTGTCTGGTCCATCCTTGGTAGGTCTCCTCTATCACCCACCCCTACTCTTGTTTGCTTTCAGCTCTCCATTTGAGTCGTTTCCGGTTGAGTTACTGTTGTCCGAGAGGCCTCAGGATTCCGCCGAATCCTCTTACTTCCCTTAGGAAATTGTTCCATAGACATATGCCCTCTGGCAAAAGTGAGTCAAGGCTCTAGGCAATTGTCAGACCTTCCTCTTTTACAGGCCAAGCTCTCCAAGGGGTTATACCACAAAGTTCAGACGCAAACGGAAGTGACCAGGCTCTGAACCCTGGTCAAGGGTGGCTGAGACCAGGAATGGAGCTGTAGGAAAGAAGCCACAGAGCCTGGATATACACTGTTTCCAGAGGAGTCATCTTGGCCTTAAGTCCCAGATGGCCAGGTTTGACTGTGGGTCAAGAAGCTCTCATCCAATACATAGACCACTCATTCTCTCTTATCCTAGCTGACAGCTGGGGTTGGTAAACATTCCAGATCAAAGACCTAAACCTTGTGATATCTTAAGTGACTGTCTGATTTTCTTTTCAAATTAAAAATACGTGTTATTAAAGGCACATGTTTTGCACATGAGGAGTGGGGAAGTATGTGTGCCATGCTGTACATGTAAATAAGGACAACCTTGAGGCAATTCTTTCCTACCTGTATGTGGTACCGAGGCACTGAACTCAAGCCCCCAGGTTTGTGCTCTAAGTTACTTTACTCACTGACCCACATTACAGGGCCAAGAGTGGTTTTCAAACTGTTAAAATTGTTAATGGGAATGGAGTTTCATTCTTAGAGAATGGAGTTATTTTAGAGGTGGATGGGAACAACACTCCCACAGACTTAAGAATGCTGTAGACTCTACTAGCCATGACCAGCCCATGGCCTGTGGGCTACACTCAGCCAAGGACAGCTTTGAATGTGGACCAACACAAGATCACAAACTTGTTTATACTCTCTCTCTCTGTCTCTGTGTCTCTCTGTCTCCTCTCTCTCCACCCCCCATCCCTCCTTCTCCCCATGTGCGCATGTGTCTGTAGCATACATATTTACATTGGTGTGAGCACACCTGTGTGGGTTGCACATACATATGGGTGTTGATGTTGGGAAACATTCTTGATCATTCTTCCTATCTTATTCAGTGAGGGAGTGTCTCTCAGTCAAACCCAGAGCTCATGGAGATGGGTAGTGTTGCTGTCCCTACCTCCTGAGTCTAGACTTACAGGCACCATACCCACTTGACAATTGTGTCAGATCTAGACAACTGAAACTCAGTTCTCACAAGTGCACAGCAAGTATATAACTACTGAGTAACCTCCTCAGACACATCATTTTTTAAAATAACTTCATTGCATTGCTCTTGAATGTGAATTTTATAGATAGCCACATTGTTTCCTGTGAATGTCAAAAGGTAAGGCAAGCTTGGACCTACATCATAAACTAAGAATTAGTTTTACTTTTAAAATAGTTGACAAAATATTATTTTTATGTGTGTTACAGCTCTGAGGAGAAAGACTTCCCTAACGGAAGTGTTACAGCTCTGAAAGAAAAGCTATCCTGGCAGTTGGAGCTAAAGAATACTACAAAGGCACATCACTCACACAGACACAAGAGATTTATTAAGAAAGAAACAAGAGGCTATCTTTACTTGGGCAAGATGCATCAGGGAACTGAGCAGGAGGCAGGCTTTACATAGGGTTTCTTGGGGGTGTGTGTCAAAGTTTTCTAGGGTGGAGACTTTCAGGGTGGTGGTGGTGGTCTGTAAGATTTCAAGCCAGGTCCAGGGATTGGTAGGATTTGACAGGATTTCAAACCCAGAAGTGGGCTCAGAGCTTTGATCCTACAATATACAATTCAGTTCTCCATGGACACAAAGTTTTTGTAGAAAACTCCCCCTCTGGACTTTTATCTTGTTATATAAGAGCTGAGTAGTTGCCCCAGAGACTGTGTGTTTGTAAGACCACAGTGTTTGCTTTCTAGTCTTGTGCTAAATGCTGATTGATTCCTGTTCAAAACTCTTACACGAATCCCAGAAATTAGAGGATAGGATAAAGAGGAAAAGAGAGCCAAACCACAAGCAACACTTCTGAAATGGAGCATATCGTATCCATGTCAGGAGCAAGCTTGGGTATCACTATTGAGGTCTGGGTTTCTACAAGGGACACTATGGCTGTAATGATGGGACAAACTGGCACCTGGTTCCAGAGAACATGTAGGATAGCTTCTCAGAGAGGGAAAGAGAGAGAGAGAGAGAGAGAGAGAGAGAGAGAGAGAGAGATATCTTATGAATGTGTGAGTATAGCCATGTGTGAGCCATGGTACACATGTGGACATCAGATGGCTAATTTGAGGAGTCAGTTCTTTCCTCTCGACTTGTTGATGAAGGGTCTCTTGTTTCCATGAGGTTGTAATTAGGCTAGCTGCTTCACAAGCTTCCACATGATTTACTTGTCTTGGCCTCTTATCCTGCTGCAGGAATCTTGGGATTACAGATACATGCTGCTGCATTTGACTTTTTACATGGGTGCTGGGGCACTAATGCATGTCATTGGGCTTGCACAGCAGGTACTGTCACCCACTGACACATCTCATGGCTCCCAGACTAGTTGTCACTCTACTCCTAGTCTCAAAAGGAAAAGAAGAACCAAGTCCAGCTCCAAAGACTCACCCAATGGGCGTTTGGCTACTTGTTCAAGACAAATTTTACATAAACAAGCATGGCCGGGATGCTATGTGCCTTTTTTATATTCCTGACTCAGGCTCCATTCTGAACCATGCTGATAATTCAAGACCAAAGATATCTTCAACATCTTATTGTTGTCTTGTGGAAGAATAGGTCTCAGGGTCAGAGACAGGCTCAGGGAATGAAGCAACAGGCAATTTGGAGGCAGACTTTGTGTGCAGCGTTTGATGAGCAGAGCTGGAAAAGGCTGCTATGGAGAGCCACTGCTGCTTTAACAATGTACAGAGGGAGATGTGTCATTGTCAGAGGGTGTCTGGGTGATGGGATTCTATCAGTCAGAAGAATCATGGGTCAAGAGTCAGGTGAGAGGTGAGCACTGAACACATTAGTTAAGAGCATGGACTCTGAAGTCAGAGCATGATGTTCAAATCCTGGCTCATCGCTTATTGGCCAATTACTTGGTCAATTAGTTAAGATGAAATTCCCTTTAAACATCCATACAGTGGGAATGGTGGTTGCTATCACACTAAGATGCTATGAGGGTTGAAACTGTTGCTGGTGCCAAGTGATCAATGCTGCTACTGGAAATACATTACAAGAAACTGTCATGTCCAAAACACAACAGCAAACTTTCTTTCTTTTTAAATTTTATGTATCTTGACTACATGTATGTCTGTGCATCACATTCATGCCTGGTACCCATGGAAACCAGAAGAGAGTTTTAGATCCCCTGGAACTGGAATTATAGGCGGTTGTAGAGAGCCATGTAGTTGCTGGGAATCAAACCTGGGTCCTCCACAAGAGCAGTAAGTACTCTTTAGTTGCTAAGCTATCTCTCCATCTCCTCCAGTTGTAATCCTCCATTTCAAAACTATCTGAGGGCAGGAAATAAAGCAGATAAAATAAACAGTGCTTATAAGCACTTAGGCAGATGGTGACCATCTAGTTAGTATGTGAGCCTTCCCCAAGACCTGTGACATGATGTGCATTTCATTACAACTGTTTCCTCAGACTGGGTTGTTGACATTCTCTCCACAATTCAACAGGGCCGGGTAAAGAGGAAACAGTGCCAGATGCCAAAATAACAATGTGTTACACAGAATGATTGGTAAGCATTTGGGAAGCAGAGAACAACGCATTAGTTTGTTTTTCTATTTCTGACTAATGTTTTACAAAACCATTAATAAAGAAACTCTAGGCTGAAAAACATCAGCGACGAGTTCCCAGACACCAGCTCCTGTCATGCTTGCCCTTCCTGATGGTTCCAGAAGTTCTAGACTAGTTGGCTTAACAGCTTAGCTACTGGGAGTGGTAATTCACAAGGGGCAGCCCTTCTTGACTGCTTCCCAGACAAAAGGACTTGTTCAGACCAGCATAGCACAGGTCAGCTGGGAGGAGGGATGAAGATTCCCAAAATTCACTTTAATCCACTTCTTCTACTGGGTTAAGACTTTGGTTAAACAAAGTAAAGTGGACCCTGTCAGTCTCCTTCAGGGAATTTTTTCATGAAAAATACTCAGGGCTCTTTGAGAGTGAGGTAGCATCAACCCTGTGTAGGAATCCAGTGTGAGGGAGCACAGAGCAAAAATAGACACCAAACATGGGTGTCTTCAGCAAAAGTAGCTCTCCGGAGGGTTACATCACTGGGGCTATAGCATCATTAGCTGAGGCTTTGACCCTCGGATGCTAAGCTACTGAAGGGTCGAAAGCAAAGAATGTCAGAGATAGGTAGTCTGCACCAAGTGACTGTTAGCAGATAAGGAAAGTAGTAGCCGTACTGATGTTAGAATCCGATGGGGCCTTAAGGAAGGCTCTGGCGTCATCAAATAATTGCACTCTCTTGTTGGGAAATATAAAGGGTTTGAGAGATACAAACTGGTCTGATTTGCATTTAAAAAAGATTTCAAAAGTGTGTGTGTGTGTGTGTGTGTGTGTGTGTGTGTGTGTGTGTGTGAATGCAGGTGCCCATGAAAGCCAAAAGAGGCCATCAAGTGCTCTGGGGCTGGAGTTAGAGACAGCCTGCTGACATGGGTTCTCTATAAGAGCACTTATTGCTCTTAACTGCTGAGCCATCTCTCCCGCCTCTTGATTTACATTTTCAAGGAGACAGCTTGCAAGGCAAAGTGTGGAGGATGAGTGAGAGATGAGGAGCCGCACAAGGAGTATGTCCCTCCCTCTAAAACCTGGTGATCTGTCTGGGATAAATTCCCTGTCAGAGTGCTGTTTACTTACTTGGTGGGAAGCTGGACTGGAAGCCAGGGAGAGGTCCCTGGTACCCCAGTGCGGCACGGTAGAGCATGTGTGCTGGGAGTTCCCACCTTCCTGGCTGATGAGAGGGAAGCCAGGTACTGTGTATTTGTGCAGCACCTCCAAGTTATTAGCAATTCCTCACATCCTCTTTAAGTTGGCAGGGGAGGAGAAACTGCTTCTGCAGTGAAGCCCGCAACTCACAGTCAAGTCCTGCACTTGTGGGTGTGGGAGGTAAGAGGATGTGATTTGAAAACCAATATTGCCAGAAGGAATAGGGGATAGGAAAAAACATGAGGGTTCCCAAGGTATTTGTGATGCTTCCCACCGGAATCAACTCCCCAGATCATTAGAGCAGCATTTTATTATCCAACTTTACATGTGAAAAGGTGGCTCAGGCAACATATCGGGGCTCCAGTTCGAATCCGCATTGTGCATATGTGTGTCTCTACTACTGCAGACACATAACAGAAAGGTCTATTCAGCCCCAGCTAGGGAACTGAGGACAGATCAAAGTCAACTTGGTGGCAATACTATATTGTGGTTACTTAAAGGGGCAGAGACTATACAAGCACATTTGCATCACTAAAAGCCTTACTCAGCAAGGGTGAAGATTCTTTAAAAATGGAACCTTGAGACTCTCTGCAGAACTTGCCATCAACTTGATGAATCCAGGAGTCTCTTTTACACAGCTGTGCTTATCTGAGTCTGCACAGCAGTGCTTACTACCTTATAACCTTGAGTAGGGAGAGGTCTTGTATCTGCCACATTTTCAGGGAGTACTGAGACTTGAGAGTTGTTTACTTCCCGCATCTTAACAGCAACCCTTTGGAACTCCCCAAATCTCAGCGAGCTTCCTCCTAGGATGGAATTCCAAGAGGGAGCTGATATACAAAATGATGGTTCATTGTTGGCCAAAAGGGCAAGGGTATAAACTATTGAATACTCCTGATCATACTACTACCCATATCTGCGATGGGTAGATAGAGCCTATTCCTGCTGCTAAAATAGAGCGAGGCTAGGAAAAGGTAGGGAGAGGATCAAAGTCTACATACTTTGATACTAAATCTTACTTTATTATTAAATTACTGAAGATATTTTGTGATTTTTCTCTTGGATTGCATAATTTTTTGCATAATAAATTCTGGGTTTGGATGAACACGTTGCTGGGTCCACATATTAACTTTCATGGGTTGTACTTAAAGATGATATTGTACTTAGAGAAAGCCAGAAACTTGCAATGATCTCCAGGCCTCCTGTGATCAATTCTGTATCATATGACCAGGTAGTGAAGGACAGTATACGGGTCCCATTTTTTTATTTGTAAGACAACTGTGCAACACCATAGCTTCATCCTGTATGGCTGAGCCCAGCTGTGTGAGCACATGAATGAGGATCTTATAGCTAGATACTGGGATCACTGGCTGGACAGTTCTTGATCCTGTAATGGCTTAACTTGTCAACTTTCAGCTTTATGATGGTGCAAAAGCCATATGCGTTGGGGAGAAGCTGCACTTTTCTGATGACCATGTACTAATGCTTGTGTACCCGTTTAACTATTCCATTCCTTTGAGGACACCACTCAGTAGACCACACTTTGTTACAAAGCAGGCTTTGTGTTATATGAGTGTGCCAAACTCCAGCAGTGTTCTGAGCCTGTTTAAGGCAAACATGCCATTCTATGATGTCCAGGACGTTAAATTATTAAATACATTTTTACTTACAATATTCTCAACTTAGACTCATCTTAACCCCTCTGAAAGTCAAGGAGTATCTATGCTGATATAGAAGTAGCTATAGGGCCTACAGAAGCAACAAAACAAACACAACAAACACACACACACACACACACACACACACACACACAACATATTTCTTTACCTCTTTTAATTCCATTTCTTCCTTTTCTTTCATTTGTTCTTTCTTCTTTTTTGAGACAGGCCTCACTAATAGCTCTAGTTGTCCTAGAACTTATTATGTATACCAGAATGGTCTCAAACTGAAAGGTCTGACTGCCTCTGTCTCCCAGTGCTGGATTAAAGGTGTAAGCCACTAAGCCCAACTTAACATCATTTAACAAATGGGAAATTAAACAATTCCACGAAGACCGCAGAATAAACTTTTCCTTCTGTGAAAGTTTGCTAAGACAGCTAACCTGTCAGGTTTTGCAAATGATTTCACCAGCTCCTTGTAGGCCTGGCCTCCATACCTCTGAGGTAGAGCCTCTGGAGACTTGCATTTCCTCATGGGGGATGTGCCACAGGAAGTCTTCCATCACCCCTTTCCCATGTACTAGGATTGTTCCCCAAAAGTTTGCATACTTCTCAACTGCTGCTGCCTGTGCATATGATTTATGTGAAAGCAAGTTCAATGAAGGTCTAACAGAGGCCTTTGGATGCTGTTGTCTCCAGATTGATGGCAAACCTTGATGTCAAGTGGCTGGTGTCCTTAGGAGATGAGACCCAGAGGCAAGAGAGAGGTGATATGAAATGGGCAGAGGCTAGAGGCATGCTGCCACATGCCTTGTTGCTACAAGAAGCCGAAAGAGGCGAGGAGTCTGCAGTGTAAACCAACCCTGCTCTCCAGAATGGTAGAATATGTTTTGCTTTTGTTTTAAGCTGCCCAGCTATGTGCTAACATGCTGTGACAGCTGAAGGGAAGGAATAAACCAGATGCACTAGGAGGGCCTCCTGGGTGCAACACACTGTGTGAAAGGGTGCCCAAACTGCACAGCCCCCAGGACCCTACCCCAGCCTCTTCCTTTTCTTTTCCATAGGTAAGCATAGGTAAGATCCAGGTTTTAACCACTCCCTCTTCTTCAGACCTCTAGGACCATTTGTACACACACACCACACACACACACACCACACACACAACACGTGCACGCGCACACACACATACACAGGGGAGAGAGAGAGAAAGAGAGAGAGAGAGGGGAGAGAGGAGAGAGAGAGAGAGGCAGACACACACAGGTAGACACAGACACAGATAGACAGACAGAGAGGCACGCAGGCACATACACACACACACACATACACACACACAGAAAGGGGGGGTGAGAGAGAGACAGACAGGCACGACACACACAGGTAGACACAGACAGGCACACACACACAGACACGCACAGATGAACAGGAAAATAGACACAGACAGACACATACAGACATGTAGATACATACAGAGAGACAGAGACAGCAGACAGACAGCAGACAGACACACACAACACAAACACACACACACACACACACACACACACACACACCTCTAGATACCTTGTGAGAAAACATAGTATTTGTCTTTCTCCATTATGATCTCTTTTTTTGTTTGTTTGTTTTTTGTTTGTTTTATCAAGACAGGGTTTCTCTGTGTAGCCCAGGCTGGCCTGGAACTCACTCTGTAGACCAGGCTGGCCTCGACTCAGAAATCTGCCTGCCTCTGCCTCCAATGGGATTAAAGGCGTGCGCCACCACCACCCGGCTTCCATTATGATCTCTTGCTTTTATCCATCTTTTGGCTCCCTAAAAGTAACCCTCCAGGTAAAGGGGATAATGGGCAGGAAATGTTTAAGTGGGGAGAGGGACAGGGAGGTAGAGTGGAAGAGGGAGTGTGTGTGGGGGGGAGGACAACACTAAGGGCATTTGAACAGACCACCAGCTGGTCTTGAGCTCACAGATCTCCCAAGAGCATGGAATTAAAGGATTGTCTAGGTCTGGAGAATCGGTTCAGTGTTTAAGAGCATTTGTTGCTCATGCAGAAGACAGGTTCAATTCCCAGCATCCACGTGGGCAGCTCACAACTATCCGAAACTCCAACCCCAGGGGATCTGAAACACTCTTCTAACTGTAGGCATGTACGTGGTGCATATACATCCATTCAGACAAAACATGAATACACTTAAAATAATAAAGCAAATACATTTAGAAAATTAAGAGAGATGTGCCACCAAGCTTGGGGATCTAAAGAGTTATTTTTTAAAAAATTTTTTATTGGATATTTTATTTACATTTCAGATATTATCCCCTTTCCCATTTTGACCCCACCCAGAAACCCCCCTATCCCATCCCCCTCCTTCTGCTTATATGAGGATGTTCCCCCATCCACTCCCACTTCCCCACCCTCAAATTTCCCCACATGGGGCATCCAGCCTTCACGGGACAAGGACTTCTCTCCCACCTCTGCCTGACAAGGCCATCCTCCCCTACATATACAGCTGGGGAGTCATGGATCCCTCCCTATGTGCTCCCAGGCTGGTGGTTTAGACCCTGGGAGCTCTGGTTGGTTGGTATTGTTGCTCTCCCCATGGGCGCCGCAAGCTCCTTCAACTCCTTCAGTCTTCTAACTTCTCCATTGAGAACCCCATGATCAGTTCAATGGTTAGCTGCCAGCATCCACCTCTGTATATGTCAGGCTCTGGCAGACCTCTGATGCTTCTCCCTGAAGCTAGAGGTTGCCACATCCAAAGCTCAATGCCAATTATGGAATACTTCCACTCGAGCTGTTGGTCAGGGGTATCCCAGAGACCCCCAGATCACTGATCTTGCTGCTCAACACAACTTGATGAATAGACCCTATTGCGACACATTTTTGTTACAGGACATGGGAAAAGGAAGTTGGTAGTTAAATGGTAGCATTAGACTACTCTCTAAATCTATATCTGAGGACCTGACGGACCTGACAGACAAGTCTGTGTAGTGGACAGCGGTGAGTGTAGGAACTCACAGTCAGCTGAAGGGCAGAGGGTAAGTGTCCTGAGTGCTCAGCTACAAATCACACACCTATATCACCTCATGTCCGTGAAAGCTCAGGGTACAACCTAGAAGAGGTGGTGGGCATCTTACAAGAGTCACAGGTCAGGGAGAACCAGACCTAAACACTAACTCTGGACACAAACTCGTAACAGCTGTGGGTGCCTGCACAAGACCCGTGCAGGATGCACAAGATCAAGCGAGTCAACATTCTAGCATGGAGGGGGACTCATGAGTGACCCCCCCCAGCTAAGGAGATATTGACAACTGATTTCTGGGAGATGAAAAGTCAGTTTTCTTTAAGTGTGTGGCCCCTGGTAGGTGGACCTAGGAGGAGTTAGCAGGAAAAATTGGGAGAGTAAATATGATTTAAAAATAATATATGCATAAATACATTCTCAAATATTTCATAAAATGAATTTTTTTTTTCACATCTGAGAACTGTTACTGGACACAGCTGGGAGCCGGCTCTGAGGAGCAGGAGCACTCTGCTCTCCACTCTGGCTCTTCAGGGCTTGGGGAGGGTGACTCCATCCAAGGAGTCTTAGCAACAGGAATCCCACAGGCAGCAGTCTATTAATGATTACTGTATACTTGGAGGCAGGTCTGCTCCACATGAATAGGTCAAATCTTTTATAAATAAACATCTAGTGAAGAGAAAAATGACAACTCTAATTCATTCTTGTACACAAGGAGCACTCTAGGGCGATGGGCAGGGTAACCAGAGGCTGACGTCATCACTGGTCTGGGGCCCGGTGGGAGATGAGTGGGCCCAGATGTCCACAGCACGGAGCAGTGGGGCAAGGAGGGAGCAACAGACAATGGGCACTAAGACACTGCACATTTACAAAACCAACTACTGAGGGGTAGCTGCCCGTGCATGAGTCAGCCTGTTCATTCTGGAATGAGGACGGTTGATCTTTACATTCTATCCTATGACTGGTGGTGAAAAAAGACCACTTTGTGGAGAGGATTGGGCTCCCGATGAGACTGTAGAGGCCAAGCACCTCGCCAAAGAGGAGGATCAGGATCATGCCCTCGAACAGTTGAGGCGGCTGGCAGTGCCCCCGAACACCGGCATCTCCGATGAGGCCAATGGCAAAGCCAGGCCACCCCCACAGTCAGGCAGCGCACAGTTGAAGAAAACTCCTGTAGAGGGTGATGCCATCAGTCAGGGAGTTAGCGATAAGTACTGCCACCACCAGGCTGTAGATGGCGATGATCCCAGCCATAACCACTGGTATGATGGACTTCACGATCAGCTCTGGCCTTGACTGTGCCATGGGCTGCTCTCATGGCGCTGAAGACTATGGCGGATGAGGTGCCCATGACACCGCAAAACAAAGAATATTCGGGTTGTTCTTGATGTGAGCCATCTCTGCAAGCTCAGCAGGCGGCGGTGGGCTAGGACCACGGGAGAGCCAGCGAGTCAGCGAGCAGAGATTCTCGAGGCGGCAGATGCGAAGGTGACCATAAAAATACGTTTTAAAAGTACCCCCTCTATATTAATGTGATTATATATATATACATTATACATATATATATATATATGTTATGTATATATATATAATATATATATATTCTATATTTACATATATATGTATTTAAACCTATCTTCTGCATAGGAGAGAAAAATGTGTACTTCTTGTCTGAGATGGTTCATTTTAACACCAGCTTCAGTCCTATTTCACTCCAGATGACATGATCTTGTTCTTTTCTGCTGAATAAAACTATGCATGCCTCATTTTCTCTGCTTATTTAATGAACAGTTTGGCAGCATACACAATATATACAATATCCTCTCTACTATGAGTCATGCAACAGCACACATGTATGTGCAGGTATGGCAGACTCAGCAGGGATCATGTGAATCATGTAACAACCCTCATGTATGTATGAGTGTAGCAGGCTCAGCAGGGGTCAAGAGCTGGTTTTTCCTCAAGGGAAAGAGAGTGTTTTTTTTCAGAAGTCCAGCTCAAAGTCTCAATTATTTGTTTAGGAGCAGAATTCCCAAGTCAAGGCTCTCAGCGGGCACTCTCTCTGTGGTGTGGGCTTAGGGGGAAGCTGGCAGCACTGACTAACTCAGGCTTCTCCCAGTCAAGGCGTGAAGGTCATCCTTAACCTATTTAGTGAGTTGTATGGAATGCAAGTGGTTCCTTGGGTTCCGTGTGCAGGGTCTGACACTTGGTCTTCAGATTCTAGAAGGGCTTGGCTGGGTGAAGCTTTCGTCTCCTTTTCTTCTCTCTGTGTGGTGTACTTGTGTCTATATATGTTCATGTGTGAGGGCACACTTATGTATGCAAGTGTACACACTCGTGTGTGGAGGCTGAAGTCTGAGGTCAGCTGTCTTCCTTGATTGCTTTTACTTTATATGTGGAGGCAAGATCTCTTGTTGAACCTGGACCTCACTAACACGGGAAGGCTATCTAACCAGCTTGCTTTACAGAGCTTTTCTCCGATTCCCTAGGGCTAGACTTACAGGCTGGCTACCGAGATCTCCCTGCATTCATATGAGCTCTGGAGAGCAGATCTCTGGTCTTCACACTTAAGTAACAAGCACTTCACCCACGGAGCCATCTCCCCAGCCTTCAGCTTTGTTCTCTTGCTAAGGCTTTTGGGAAAGAAAAGAAAACCCCTTTGACCTTCTAGGACTCTTTCCTCATCTGAGAACATGGTCTCAGCTGTTGCAGAATCATGCCAGCTCCTGCCTTCTGTGGTCTTGCAAAATCCTGTCCACTTCCTCCTTTCCAGGACCCTGCCTTCCTTGCCAACAAGTCCTGGGGTCCTGGGCTGGGTGATGACATGTGCTCAATTCCCAGGACTCAAGGCATTTCCTGGAATGTGGGGCTTCTGCTGCGAACAGTGGAAAGTCCCAGGTAAACAAAGACAGGCTGCTCCTCCCAGCTCTTGGAAAAACAGGTTTCTTTGAGTTCAAAGTCTTGTCCACATCTTCAGTACCAAAATAGTACAGAAACAGTAAACTTTTTTTTAAAAGGAAAGATTGCATTTTGTCTATAGCATTTGTGAGTGTATGAGAGTGTTTGCGTGTACGTGCCCATATGTTGTGTATTTGGTGTATTACTTAAGAATGTGGATGTGTGCATATGTGTATGGAGGCCAGAGGTCAATACTGGGTGTCTTTCAAGCTCTCTCCATCTTGATTTTCTAAGACAGGATCGCTCACTGAACCTGAAGCTCAATGATTCTAAGGCTTCAGGATCTGCCTGTATCCATTCCCCTCTTTCATAGTACTGGGATTATAAGCAAGTACCACCATGCTATGCTTGTACATGGGTGCCACGGTCCATACTCAGGCCTCCACACCTGTGGTACAGCAGTTTACTGACTGCACCGTCTTCCCAGAGAGGCCTGGGGCCACGTTCGTCTCTGCCTCCCCAGTGCTGTGATTACAAGCAGATGCCTTTGTGCCAAGCTTTTTTTTTTTTTTTTTTTAAATTGTGTTCTAAAGTAGAACATACCTTCTGTCTTCAAGAAAAACAATTTACAATCTCTCCATCCCAAACTGTGTCCTTAGCACTTAAAAACTGATAGAATCATTTCCATGCAAGTATTTCCAAGTTCTTATTCTCTGTGTTGCCTTGGTTTGACACTTGTTTCAGGGACACTGCCTGAGCGTGGCTTCTGCAGAAGTAAAATCCACTCAAAATGTGTGTCAAAGTGGCTTGTGAGGGGAGAGTTCATGAGAGAAAGTGGAAGGAGCGTGGTGCTCCCATCTGTCGGTACCTCCACCCTGTACTTCCACAGAAGATAAAAACAAAACAAAACAGCTTTGGGCCATCAAGGTTAAACCTGACCTAGTCTTCCCTGGAAACAGGTTCCTTCTCAGGAATTAAGATGAAAACTCCTCTCGTGACCCGTAAAGATATACCCCAGTGGGTGAAAGTTCCTGAAGACCTGAAAGATCCAGAAGTATTCCAAGTCAACACGCTGGTGCTAAACTCTCTGTTCGGCCCTCAGGGATCTCGAATGCCTCACATCGAGCAGGTAACCCAGGCCATGTTTGAGCTGAAGACTCTGGAAGGTTCTGAATCTACCGAGGTCTTAATTTATGGCTCTGACAACAACAAGCTTCGGGCTAAATGGATGCTTCAGTCCATGGTTGAGAGGTACCGCCTGCGCCAGGAAAGAGGCATGCGCAAGCTGGAGGAATCCATGAAGGTTCTGGAAGTGGGCCAGAATTCGGAGTGAAGCCAGTTTCCAGTCATGTGACTCCCATCTGGACAGAAGCTGTGGCTGGCCAGTGTTTGGTTCTGACATGATTTTTAACTTTGTTATATTGTTGGATCCTTGCTGTGTATTCTGATGTGACTATCTGCATGTCGTCATTAAAATATGAAATGAGCCATGAAAAACAAAACAAAACAAAACAAACAAAACAAAACAAAACAAAACAAAACAAAACAAAACAAACAACAGCAGAGGAGACTAGGGGCAGCTGACAGCTACCCCAGATTTGAGTGTGTGGAGGTAGAGAACATCTCACTTCATCAAGGGCCTGAAATCTAGAAAGACTGAGCAAGGCTATAGCGTCAAGTTCCCACGGAGGGAAATGATCTCAACCCCACAGGGAAACTCTCGAGAAAACATGAGCTACACGTGCTGCACCACAGAAGTCAGTGATGGTGCCTCAGCTCCCATGAGTCACTGTCAAGAAGCTGATTGACAGGATGTGATGTTCTTGGTACACAAGTTTGTGCTTTGGCAAAACGGCCTTATAATGTGAGGATGGTGCTTTGACCTGGCTAGAAAGAAAACACAAAGATGGTGGTCATGGAAATGTCCAAGGGGCGGACTTGTTCTTCCTAGGAGGACAACAGTAGCTGACAGGGTCTCTACTGACTTCTCTGGTTTGCTTAGCCAGGCTGCATGTTCTCTACTCCATGCTCCTAACTGCCTCATTTACGTCTCTCACCACACCGAGGGCAAAAGATCACAGATCCATCTACGAGTGATCTTTGGCCTCAGAATGCAGTGAGGACCAGAATTTCTATCTTGGCCACAGCCACATTTTCTGCCTCTTTCAGTTCTTCATCTTCAGGCCATCTGGGGACATACCTTCACTCCATGAGTTGGCCCCAGGACGCCATAGCTGCTTTCTGGGAGACCGGAATCGTCTCTTTCCCTATACTTTTCAATTCTGGTCTTTTCTTCACTCAGAATCTTTATTGACATGGAGGATTCAGGTTAGATGAAATGCTACCCTCTGCCCCTTTGCATGCCCTTACCTTTCATCTGTAATCTACACAAGCAAAAGGAAGAATGCTTATCTGGATGGATCTCCAGTAAAACTAAGGGGCAAAGCTCCTGGACCCCCAGCTGAGATGCTTGTTTCCTGAGTCTTTCTCATCCTAGCCTTATCTTCACTTTGCAGCCTGCTTCTGATTTCAATCTGTTTCTCCTACAACCAAATGCATTCATATGTCCACCTCATCTCTCAGTTTCCACACCACAGCTTGAAATGGCAATAAAAACACAAGATGCTGGCTTATAGCCAGCATAGGACTGGGGCAGCTGAGACATACCTGAAAACCTTGAGTTTGCCAGCAGTCAATATGGGCTCACTCTAGACACTGGCCATGAAGGAACAGTGGAGGACCCAAAGGGCAGTGAGTTTCCCACCACTCAAAGGTCAGGAGTTGAGTACCATGGACTTTGAATTATGATGAACATAAACTCCCAAGTCCAGAGGCAGCTTTCACCAAGAGTAATTTCCTCTTATGTCCTCTTCCTGGGGAGTTGGTAGCAACCTAGCTTGGACAGGTTTCTCCCTGCTTCCTTACCTAAAGACAGAGTCTGTGGGTCTCCAGACTGTGGGTCTCCCCTCCTCACTCAGCCATGGAACGTGGACATATAATGACTCAATTTAGTACCCACTTAGTTCCTGGAGTCCTGTTTCCCAGCTGATCAGACAGCTTTGTGGGCTTTTCCATAGGAATTCCTTAAACCACACCTTGAGAACACCTGAGAGATCTCCATAGTTTCCGGTAACCCCTGTGTGACGTCATCACTTAGGTCACTGATGACATGGCTCAGAGCTGTGGACCCAGCTTAAGTACAAATATGGCAGCAAGAGAACCATGGTGACCATTTAAGGATGTAGAGATTTCATGAGAAAATTGAGTAGACATTTTTTCTGCCCTTAAGGAGCCTCGGAAGAAGAAATTGGTCACATGCTGAACGATCATGGTGGTAAAATGTGTTCTTTGCTCATTAGCATCAAACCACTTAATTTTCCCACATATGAATTTGACTTTTAGTTAAAATGTGGGAGGAATCAGCGGCTTGGAGGTTGTATCCAGAGGCAGGCATTTTAATCTGGTGTCCTGCTGGGTGGTTGTACCTGTGGCATACTTAAAGAGTCTTGGGGTTTGAAATGGGAAGGCTTTAAATGTTCCCTGAAAGAACTGAGCTCAGAAGCTGGGAGCCGAGCAAGGAGAGACCATTGTGATAAGGCCCAGTGGTTAAATCATGCTGATCACCTCACAGGCACCTTTGCCATTCCTGAACACAGCCCTCTTTGTTGTTGTTTAATGGGTATCCTATTCCGAGGCTTTTAGCACATTCTAGAAAGCCAAGTTCTGCTTGCTCATCTCTCTTTCCCTAGGAATGAGGGAATTCCTTATAGTCAGGAAAACTGGGCATTCTTTATGTTAACTCTATTCCAGCATCATGCATAGGAGGTGATACGTGTCACACAAATGTTTATGGAAATAACATGATTGAGAAGGTGAGCAGGCAAAGGTAACCTTTCATGCAGCAACTGAGGAAATGCCTTAATTTCCCCGGAGGAAGATGAGAGGAGACCAGGAAATGATGATCTCTGGGTAGATACCATGTGCTTCAGCTTCCCCTCACCCCTTCTCTGAATTCCGAGCAGCACACGTCCCCTCAGTTTCCAACTTGACCTCCCCCTGCCCCGCCACTCAGGGTTACTGACAATGAATTGCAGCACATTATGTACACGTGTTCAGGTGTGTGCCGGTGCATGGGTGTGCATTATGTACATGTGTTCAAGTGTGTGCAGGTGCATGAGTGTGCATGGGAATGCGAAGACAGGATCCACCTTGGATGGTGCTCCTTAGGAGTCATCCATCTTTCTCCTCTTTCTTTTCTTGAGACAGACCCGGAACCCAGAACTCATTTACAGAGTGGCAGGACAGTGATCTCCAAAGATCTGGCTACCTCCACCTCCCTAGCACAGGGATTACAAGTGCATGCCATTTATTCAAAGCTTAATTCTTAATACTTTTCTATATTCTCCACATGACTTATATAATGGCACCATTAGGAAAATAATTATTGTAAAGAGCTTGCTTTGGTTCATTGTTTATTGACAACAGAGGGAATACAGGTAAGGTGTCAGCCCAGGTCCTGGCAAGAACTGGCTTTTATTTAATGTTTCTTCTTGCTGTGTCCCTGCTCTGAAATCCTCCTGCCTTCACATCCATGATTGTATGTAGACTGGTCATATGCACACTTTTCTGCTGTACCCTGCTGAGGCTTAAGTATTTAAGGAGTTCTCAGTACATGAATAAGAAAAATTGCTTGTTTTCTTCCCATTCGGGTGGGCAATTTGCTTTTTTTTTTCTTTCGTTTTTTTAAGACAGGGTTTCTCTGTGTAAGCCTGGCTGTCCTGGAACTCACTCTGTAGACTAGGCTGGCTTCGAACTCAGAAATCCACCTGCCTCTGCCTCCCAAGTGCTGGGATTAAAGGCGTGTACCACCACTGCCTGGCAAGTAATTTGCTTTTTAAAAATAATTTTATACTTTTATAAGCTATATTGACTCACAGACTATATATATGGTCTGTGATGGCTAGCATTAATTATCAACTTGATGGAATTTAGAATCACAGGCAGATGGTCCTAGAGCATGTCTATAGTGGAGTGTTATCGTGATTAGGATTACTGATGTGGGAAGACCTGACTTAATCTTTGGCAGTACCATTTTCTGGACAGGGGATCCTGGGCTGAATAAAATGTGGAAAGTAAGCTGGACATTAATTCACCTTCATCTCTGTGTCCTGACTGTGGATGAGATAGGACCAGCTGATTCAAGCTCACACTGCCTTGACTTCTCTACCATGATGAATCCTGTCTAGATCTGTGAACTAAAATAAACCCCATTCTCCCTTATCTTGCTCTTGTCAGGGCATTTTATCACATTGATAGAAAAAAAAAAACCTAAGAAAAAGTCCTATTAAAACTTGTAAGAAATCTCCATATGAGGAGGCTGTACTATTCTCATGAATGAAGATTTCTTTTCTTAACCATTTTTAGCCATGTATTAGAACACGATTTCATTGACTTTTTAGTTTGTGTTTCTCTAAAACTAAAGATATTAACCCAGAATGTCATCTGTGTGTTTGTTGTGTGTGAGCATGCATGTATTTGAGACAGCTTCTCACTGTTTTTCCTAGGCTGGTCTGGAACTCCTGAGCTCACTCAGACAATCCTCCTGCCTCAGCCTGCTTGAAGCTGGAATTGTAGGCATGTGCCACACCCAGCAGCCTGCATTTGAATTCTTGAAAGAAACATGAGATGTTCAGCTATTTTTATTGGTACTAAGATTTCTCTGTCTTAAGTTGTAGGAGTAGTTACTTGCATTTTCTGGACACAAGTCTTCCTTAGATATAGGATTCAGAGTTACTTTCTTCCAGGCATTCTCTTTAAAGTCATTAGAAAACTAATTGCCTTTAGTGTCTGTGAAGTCCAGTCCAGAGAAGCTTCTAGAGAGCCTTGCCTTACACCAAATCTCACGAATCATTAGTTTCCTTTTCGGTTCTAAGTAGTTAACACTGGTAACAGGTGGCTCTTTAGCATGCTGTACTGCACAGTGTGACTTATCCCAGACTCCCAGGGGCAGCCACCTCAAGCTGATCAATTACCAAGCTAGTCCAAGGCACTCACTGTTCAGAGCAAAGTCATTTTTTATTGTAATGAAAATTTAAAAGGCAGTTACATTAGTTATACATACACCCAGTGACTTAATACCTGTTAGTCATACAGAACATTCAAGAAATACAAATGATTTACCCACAGCACAGTTCACATCCATAAGAAAGGCTAAGAGAGAGAGATGAGTAAGTGCTTGCTGTTCTTGGAAGCCTGCTTGTGAAGATTTTTTTTTTTTTTTTTAAAGGAAACACGGTTAGACAAAGCAAACTGCTGGGCCCTGCATAACCTGTGAAAAGCTCCATTTTGCTGTAGTCAGTACCCACAAGGATTTGCAGGCTACCTGAACAAGCCTAGCTTAGGGCACAAGACATGGCATGTCACACGTGGAAAATGCGCCCATGCCCTTGTGAGCAACCTCGTTAAAGCTGTCTCAGATTCTAGGCAATGGAGGAAGCTGGCAGCCAGGGAGCTGGTGACTCCTCAGCACATGAAATGTGGCCAAGTTACTCAGCTATGTATTTATTCTTAAGATTAGTTTCATTATGTTGCTCAGGTAGATCTTGAATTCCTGAGCTCATGACCCTTCCTACTTCAGTCCCTCCAGTGGTGGCACTTCAGGTGAGCATCAGCTTGGGAGAGGATTAGAGGGGAGGATGGACTGGCAAGTTAGGACATAGCAACCCATGGCCACGTACAAAGAGGGTTTTAATTTTGCCTTGCTATTGGCAAATGACTTGTCTTTGCTTGTGAGACGGGCTGTAGAAGTCATGAAGCAGGTGAGCTCAGGCTGGGAGTGGCTACTGCTCATTGGCTGGACTGTGCTGCAGGAGATTACAGAACCCACTTCCTAGACCTGCCAGATCTCTAGCTCAGAGCTGAAGGGAGCATGGATGCTTGCCAGTGGGCTAACCTGGGGCCTTACTGTCCTCCTAATGACAGGGGAGTGTGAGCTCCTCAGCAGGTTATGTCGCCAATCCAAATACTACTATCCACAATAGTCACTTTATGATGCAAGAACAGGCTGAGCTGAACATAGTGAATGTGGATGTTCATGCTGGCTCACTGGCTCCGTGAAACCACAATGAAACAAATGGGAGAGACATCAAGGCAAAGTTCTAGAATCATCCTTGGCTGGCCTGGCAGTCTCTGGCCCGTTCTTCTGGAGCTCCTGTGCCCTTGCCAATGACTCAGGTGGTTCTTGCATGTCCCCCTACTGCTTGCTCAGCTTACAAGAAGCTAATTGGACTTCAGCAGCAAATGAAGTGGTGAGGTACAGAACTTCAGGAAGCCAACATAACCTATCCCCCCTAGCCTGCTAAGACCATCACCAGGACAGGTAGCTGGAAGGATATTAACTGCAGGATCAGTATATTGGCTTCCGCTGCAGGGGTCATATGAAGGGATAGCTTTTGTAGGATAACAGCTTTGATTCTGACTCCCGTGTGTTTCAAAAATACTTGGCTGAGAGAAGTTCTTATAGGGTGGGATTCTTCATTTCTGGTTTCTCCCCTACCTCCTCCACATGTGGCTCCACAACATAGAAGCAGAAGAGTTATAGAAAAGACCCAGAACTCAGGCCAGCCCAAATCCCCACCTTCTAGCCTGTGGAACTCCTTAGGGAAGACGGGCGGGGGTCGGGGGGGGGCAGAAGCCATTTAAAGCAGTGCTGGCTATTGTCTGGCTTGTGGTTGTTCAAGAATCCTCCCCTCTGCTCCCAGGACCAAGGACTAGTTGGCTTTACCCTCAACTTCATAACAGAGAGAAGACATGAAATGATTGCAAGCAAGAATTCTGTCCTATTTCTTCTGCAGACCTTAGTGTCCTGAACCTAAGGCAGTGTGACAGCCCATGTCACACTCAAGAAAAGCCCCCACTTCCCACTAACGGCAATAAAACCAAACCCATAGCTCCCACACCTCTTAATCACCAGCTAAAGGCCATGGCTATTCTCATCACTGGAAAGCATTCTTTGCTCCTGAAGCTAGCTTTGGGCCTTTTCCTTTTATAACTTATGCTCACCACCTGGGCCAGCTCCAGGCTTCTGGGGACAGAAGCTGAACCAGGCAGCACGCATAGGAGATTGATTGGGGGATTCTGAGGCTAAGATGAAGCTCCAACTGTGTCACTACTCTCCACGGAAGGATTCAAAGCTGCTTTGAGGATCTCTGGGGCCAGAGTTTGTCAGGAACAGGGTGGGTTGCTGCCAAGGGCAGTCTGCTGAGCCAAGTAACGTTTGCAAGTGAGTCCTGTACAAACACTGGTGCTCCTCGATGCCAGGCAGAGCCGAGCTTCTGAATGGAGTGGTGTTCTCCCTGGCTCTTAATCTACATGCTCATTCTGTCCCTGCACATCCTGGAGCCTCTTGTATTCCCAGCTTCCAGGAGCCAGGCAGCACAGCAGGTCTGTTCTGAGAGCGTGCACCCCCACAGTTCTACCAAGGGGTTCCTGAAAGGACTCTGCAGGACCTCAGGGCCACCTAAGGTAGCTCTGTGGCTTCTCTCACACTGGGCATCAGTGGGCTGATACCTGAGGTGAGGTGCCTGAGGTGAGGGTCCATTAAGTGAAAGGAGGCAGAGAGAACTCACAGCAGCACGTGGAGTGGGGGAGGGGCAGGGTGGAATGAGTGGAATCTGAAAGCTCTTTAAAATCTGACTGACACAGGGACTCTGATGTTAGAGATAAGCCAGGCAGAAGCTTCTAGAACAGTGGCTCTCAACCTTCCTAACTCTGTGACCCTTTAACAGAGATCCTCATGTAGTGATGCCCCTCAACCATAAGATCATTTTCATTGCTATTTCACAAGTGTAATATTCGACTGTTATGAATCATTAAATATGTAAATGTCTAATACGCAGGATATCTGATATGTGACCCCTGTGAAATGGTTGTTTGACCCTCCAACACCGTCCACAGGCTGAGAGCCACTGTTCCAGAAGTTAGCTCTGAGTTCTACCTTAAGACCACTGAGGAATTCAGGTCTTTGTAGAAGCATGGCCAGAGCAGAGTCCCTGGCCTCACAGGCCTGGCTGTGTCCCCCCTGAGATACTCCTGCCTGCTGAGGACAGAGGCTCAGGTGGCCCAGGGCACCCCTCTCCACCCAGAGTGTGGCCCCATCTCCTTTCCAGGTTACTGAGTAAAAGGTGTCAGGGACACTTAGGGGCGAGGTGTCCTAACCCTGTACAGAGGGCCAGGTCTGACTTCCGGAAGGTGCTGGGCAGAAACCAGCTCGGCTCTGCTGCAGAGCAGGGAGGATGCAGTGACCTTCATGGAATCAGCACACTGTCACCCAGGCCTAGTAAGAGAAGCGTGAGCCCTCTCAAAGGTCACAAGGAGGAAGGACTAGAAACTTTAAGAAATGGAGGATGTCTGTAAAAGGGCAGGGGACCAATGAACTGACTTACAGAGTGAGCAGCTCCCCAGCCCTGACTTCTGGGGAGTCAGCCCAGCTCCCAGGCTCGCCTTTGAAATGCAGCTGATTGGGGACGGCTTCTCATTCTCACTGGCCACACACACCAACACCACAGTACATCTACCAAGCCACAACGTTGATCCTCACTGTTTAAAGCATACCTGACCCCAGGCCATCAGGGACGGTGAGTGTGGGAGACTCACATCCTGCATTCCTGGCTCCAGCACAGAAAGCAAAGGTTATTGCCTCTCACTCTGACATGAAGCCTCCAGGCAGCAGCTGTGAAAAGCAGAAAGAAACCCAGCATCTGCGCCAGGCAGACCCGCTGGTGCTGCCCGCCATTGTGGATCAAGCAAACAGTTGATGGGTGCAAACTGTCCATTAATAGATCATTCACAATGGAATTTAAGACCCTGGAGGCCCCCTTCGAGCACACAGATAAAGTACAATAAATACAAAGATACCCAACCCAAGAAGCCAGGGCTGTGGGTTAGAGCCAGGTGATGCCATGTCCAGGGAAGGTGGGGAATACGGGAGTTTTCTGGGGGTTCTGCAGCAGGGCAAGCTGGGTGAGGGGGGCCCTCTTTGAACACAGGCATCTATGGCAAGACAATAGTGCCTGGGCAGTAGAAGCCTGGCTTTGCCTGAAGCTACTCAGAAAATGGAGGGAACATGCCCAGGTCAGCAAAGTCCTCGATGTTATAGTTGCCAGTCCCCTGCGTCGGGTCACCCGGCATGGGTAGCATGTCCTGGAGAGGAGAAGAACAGAAAGTCCCAGGGGTCAGTGACCTCACCCAGAGCCTGCCCTTGTCCCGGAGTCCAGCCTGCCACTGACTGATCCCCTTGACCATCTCTCTAGTGAGCAGATGTTCCTTTGCATAGCTTAGTGTACAGGGCTGCTCTTCAGGGGGCTTCAATACCCGACCCCACTGGGAGCTGCTCTCCTGGGGAGACTCATGCTGAAGGTAAACAGCACTAGAACACAAACATTTTCTGAAGCTAAACCAGGCCCAGGGTGGAAAGAACTCAGCTGGGCAAGCAGAACTTACGACAGTAATTAAGACTGAACAGCCATGTGACTGCCAACCAAGCAGGAGCCTGAGCATGTGTGGCCTGGACACAATGGCCTGTTGGGGTGATGTCATCCCAGAGTGGAAGGTCAGTACTTTATCTAGTCCTAGTTTGTTAGACCATAGACGACTGGCTCTGAAACTATGAGGGAGTTCCAATTCCGTAGAGCATCAGTCCCACTGTGCTTTGTCCACGTCCCAGCCCATGTGATAATGATGAGAAAAGAATTCTGTGGACGAATGTGCTTGGGAAACAAGGCACGCTTCCCTACCTCCTAGAAAGCCATGCCTGTCTGGTATAATAAAGGATCTGATAGATCCTGCAAGAAAGAAACTGAATAAGTTGCTTTAATTGGTGTTTCACAAAGTTATTTAACCAAGAATTCTTTTTAGTGAGATGACCTTGAAGACACACTAGTAGGAAATAATGCCTTTTAGGGCCTCCCTATGTCATGAACAGTGGGTAGGGGCTGGTCTTTACAGTGGGAGGAAAGCCATCCGGAGGGCTGGGAAAGGCACTTCCTTGTACTAGGAAGGGAATACAGCCAGGTGGACCCCTGAGGGATACATGGCTCTAGACTTTGACCTAGTAGGAGGGGTGTGTGTGTGTGTTGTGTGTGTAGCACTGAGTCTTAAGGAAGAGTGTGACCTGAGCCTCCTACACCTTGGCTCTTTCCTGGAGCTTTGCTCTACAGGGCAGACAGCACTCTGAGGGGTCCCCAGAGGAGCCTGGGCTACTGCTAAAAGACTGGGAGGGCAGGCCCACGTCTAGCTGAGGAGAGTTAACAGTAAAGTGCAGTCATACCTGCACTTACAATGTTCCAGGAAAACCTGGGAGGCTGAGTCCTGTATGACAGGCAAGGTCATGTCCTTGTCACCAGCACAGTAAGATTGGTCTGTGCCAGGAACTGAGAACAGCAAGGCGAGTCTTTAATAGTGGGGGTCTGGAAGTAGCCTTAGACTCTCAGCATAGAGAACTGAGCCCTGGCCCAGCTACCTTGGGCTAAGGATCTGGGAATGGGAGTCCCTCCTCCTGGTTGCCATAGTGGAGAGGAGACAGGCTGAGGCAATCAAGCCCCTAGGTACCTGCAGCTCTTGGAGGCTGTGTATATTGCCCATGGTGAGCTCTGAGGGTCTCTAGCTCTTAGTGGGGCATGAACCCTGCCCCAAGATGAACCTCCCTGCTGTCTCTGGCTCCATACACCCCTCCTGGACAACTTGGTGCTATGATTCAGGATGCAGCCTCTCCTGTGTGAGTGCAGCTGAAAGGTTGATGGTTCCCGTGCCTCTCCTGTGTACCTGAAGGCTTTGACTAGGCAGGGCAGGACCTCCTTTCCACTTGTGGGCTCCCCATATTGCAGGCTGGGTAGGATCTCTTGCTGGCTACCGGGCAGGGCAGGCAGAGGTGCAGAAAGGACATAAGGAAGCAGAGAAGGCGCAGGTACCTACACCTACGAGAAGGCGCTGCTCGCTGGATTTACCTGGAACACTTCAGTCTGGCCAGGCTGCTGGTGGGAGTGCTGCTCACCGCTCTGCTGTCCATGATGCTGGCTCTGCCACTGGGACCAGACCTCCGAAGGCCGGCCCTGGAATTGCCCGCCACTCTGTCCACTCTCAGCTGAAACACCCAACGAACAGAATACTTAAAAAAAAATATCATCTTGTGGTTCTGGGAACCTAAGACTTGGGGACCTGGCTGTCATATTCTGTCACTTCTCTCATTATAGTGCCACTCAGGGGTTCTACACTCCTGAAAGGCATGTCCCTCCTAAGCAGGCCTCCTCCCTTCCTGACAGAGAATAAGCTGAGACTGGAGGAAGCCCTGTGAAGTGTGACTGGGTGGACAGAAACAATAATTTTGTTTTTTAGAATGAGCCTGTCAGGTGACTGGTGCTCTATCCTCATAGCCCCCTACGTTCCTGTGGTTGCTCATGGTGGCCTCAAAACAGAAAATAAGAGGAATGAGAATTTTTGCCTAAACTATTTTGGGGACTTAGCTAAAGAGGATATTGAGTGTGTGCACAAGCATGTGTATGTGTGTGTCTTCATGCATATGTGCTGTGCGTGTGTAAAGTACAGAAGACAAGCTCAGTTGTGGCTCCTCATACTTGGAACAAAAGCACCTCCTTGCCTGCTCAGTCTGCAGCCTGGGCTGCTTTTTCAATTCCTGTCTCTCCCTCACGGAGTTCACCATAGGCTCTTGCTGAGTCTCTGCTCCCTTAATGCCATGTCTCATTACACTGCCTTTCCTTTAAGCTCACTGTTCCTGCTGTGATCTGGGTTCCACTGCCACCCACACCCAGATCCATAGGCCTCTGCCCCTGCCCTCCTGGGACAGCGACACTGCCTACAGGTAACCAAGGGTTCCTGGGGTGTGGCTTCTATCTGTTTCTCTTCATGTCTTAATAACCCTACCTACTGGTGGTACTTGGCAGTCATAGTCCATCACCTCCTTTTCCTCATGCCTGTTCTCTTTCCTTTTTAAATATATAAAATTTATTAGCAAGCGCATGTAGGTGTGTGTGCAGATGCTGGACAGTAAGTAACTCTTGGGAGTCAGTGCTCACCTTCCATTGTGAGTTCTGGGAATGCTCAAACTCAGGTCACTAGGCTTGTGCAGCACCTCTTCTCCCCACTGGGTCATCTCACTGCGTTCCCTTGGCTGGCACTGCTCCTGCACTTTCTTTGTTATCTCACAGTCCTAAAGAAATGTGACCTGAGGGTCTAGGCTCAGTTGGCCTGGCACACCTGTACCCTCTTAGATGGTGTCCTTCACATTGCACTGACATCCAACGTGGAGTAACTAAGGTCAAGTGTCCTATCTGAGCCATGCCAGGCTGCTCTAATATAGTTCTTCGACTATAGATGGCATCAGTAAGTTCTTAAAGAAAGAGGTGAGGAGGAAGGAAGAGAAAAGGATGGAGGGAAAGAAGAGAAGAAGGGTGGAGAAGGGATAGAGAGAAAGGGATGGAGAAGAGGAGTGAGATGGAAGAGTGCAGGCATGCTGTAGTCGTCATTTGCATCTGAAACCTCCAGGTTATACATGATGATACATGGTGAAGTTTTCTCAGTTGTACCTCAGGGATAGTCAGAGGCAGAGAGAAGAGCGGGAGGAGAGGACTTGAGAAGATTGGCTGATTATTCATACCCGAGAGTACATGGTTCTATTAATTACAGGGAATAGATTTCAAAATAAAAAAAATAACCCTCTGAGGCAGTAAATCCTTTTAAACATTTGCAACAGGAAAAATCAATTATGCTACTTCTGAGAACCACTGAAGGACGGAAATGACAGAGTTTTGAGGCAACTGCATGTTCCACATTAAGCTTGTCTTGGATATATTGTTTCAGTTCACTTCCAAATCTAAGAGATGAGTGTACTACCCACATTCTTCATATTCTAAGGAAACCGAAGGCTCAGAGATATCAACAGGTTTGTCCTATTTCTTTATCATATAATTCTAGAGGTTGAATTTAGACACCCCTGTCATGGAAGTCTACCTGCACTAATTTGGTAAATAGGGCATAAGTCTAAGACATTGGATGAATGGAGATCAACTTAGTCTGCAGAGGAAGGAAAGGACTTCAGACAGAGGTCAATACAGCTGAGTATTTTTCTGAGGGAAGCACAGGTTACCATGGAATCAGAAGAGCAGGTCCTACCTAAACCTGAGTCTTCCTTGAGGAAGAGAGGATGATGATTGCGGGAAGGGAGACTTAAGGGGCCACTGAAGGCACTTTTGATTTTCTAGAACCAGATTAGTAACTTTTAAAACTACAAAGTAAACATGACCTTCAACACGACCTCTCCTGTCTGAGGGAGAATTTCCCAGCTTCCAGATTAAGACCCAGGCTGTTGCTGCCCTGTCTAGATGGATCCGCCTTCTGCTAGGCCAGGTGTCTGTGGTAACTGCACTACATCTCCTATCTGGGGCAGCTGAAAACTTGTAGACCTTAGTTCAGTCTGCTCCTAAGGGACAGAAGCAGGACTGACATTGTCCATCTTTTTAGCTGAAGTTTAATGCTAGACTTCATTTTTACTCACTATCACTGTCCTGGGAGGTGGCAGCGGGTGGAAATTGCTCTAAGATTCCTACGTTCTAACAGTCCTATGCAGACTGTTCCACGCTGTTGGGTTTAGCTTAATGGTTCTTGGTGAAGGGAACTGCTGGCACTTCTCATTCTCACAAACAGCAGGAGACAAGCCGGTAAACATACAGGGAGACTGATAAACATACTTAGTGAACGGACATCCCTACCCAGTGGGGATGAAACCCACCCATCAACAGTGTAAATGCTGAGAAATCCTGCTGGGTAAAGTGAATGAGCCCTGAGAGAGGCAGCTGCTTCCTACCTAACCTGCAGGGAGGCTCAGACAAGGGCCACAAACTTTTCAGCTCCTTTGGCAGGGAGTTCACCTTTCAACGTTGATTAATACAATCATGTATGTCTATAATTCTTCACAATTCTAGGTTAAAAAACGTACACAGATGAGATTTGGGGGCAAAATTAGGGGAGGAGGACTAGGGCACTTGCATCTGCCTTCCCTCTCTATTTGTGCATCCCATTTATCAGTGGAAGACGCTTCAGATGTTTTGGGAATGATACATTCCATTTTCTCCAGCCTCCACTCAGCCTGACCTGGGTGGAGCATTCTGGGAGGGGAATTTCCTGTGCTTTCCAAAAGGGGCTCACCTAGGGCGCAGTGGTGTCTTCAGCTATGGCCTGACTTGATTTGTTTTCACCTGTCTGGACTTGTGTCATCATGACTGAGTTGCTGGTGCTACCTCAGCCTAAAATTGAAAAGCAGATGCTAAATGCAAAACATGGACATGCTGGTGCTTGCCAAGTCACTGTCTCTGGAAGCATGCTGTATGCAATTCAGGCCATATACAAGCCATGGAGGAGTAAGGGAGGGAGAAAATGTCCCGAGTGCTTTAGCATCTTAAACTTTCTGAGCAAGCTGTGGGTTTGGCTTCCGGCATTTCTACAAGAAACATTATCCACACCAATGACCAGATTGAGACAGAGGGATTAACAAACTTGGGGATTCAAGTTGTACATGACCTGACAATTACCAACTTGTTTTGTCTGAGTTCTAAATCTAATCTTCATTATCCATCTTTGACATACTGAACTGCCCTCAGTTTCTGCTTGTGCCAGGAGGTGCAGAGACCTACCAAGACTAGTAACCTCTCCCTCACGCTGTACAGAATAAATATGTTGAAGTTCTGGGTTGTTGCATAGTAGATGTGCTCTATTAGAGTGAACACAGGTCACTGGACCCCAGCTTTCCTGCATGTGTGTCTCAGTGTCTGTCCTTTCTTCATTCTCTCATTACTCTAGTCATTGTTCCAGAACAAGCCATGATGGACTTGGCACCAATTAGGCCTGTCAATCACAAAGCCAGGAGATCACCCCTCAGGAAAGCAGATTCTTCTGGAGACATAGCTAAGGAGATGGGAAGAATAATTATCTCCTCAATGAGATTACGTAATTACATCCTGTAATAGCCTCTCCCTTGATGCAGTTGCTTACAGATCTTTAGGGTTAAATCTTACTGATTTTCTAAGTTCTAGCTCAAGAAGTGTAATTCGTCCTTTCTTCTTTGAATGCCATCCAAACATCTAAACATGGTTGAACCAATGCCCCAAACTTTTTCACTGTTTCTCTTATGGGCCTACTTGCAGACCTCCATTACTGACATTCACCAAAGACATGACTGACTTTCTTCTCCATCTCCCTCCTCTTGAGAGATGTCAGGAGTTATACTTTGCCAGCTCTGCTGTTTTTTTTTTCTAATATTCTAATAAAATTACTTTCAATCAAGTTTCCTTTTGAGTCAGATTTTAAATAATTTTATAAAGGAGACTAAGAGCCTACAAAAGGGAACCTACATCCTCCAGTGACATGTGACCACAAACAGCCTTTAAAACCACTCCTTTGGAGACAAAGTAGGCGATCATATTCTAGGATTCAAGTAAGCTCCTTCTGGTGATCAGGCCCCCCAATGCTTCCCCTCTGGCTTAGATTCCTTTGGGAAGATTTGACTTGAAGCTTATCTTTCCATCTTGCGCTTTGGTACTCTGCCTTCATAAAATAAATAAGTCTCTTCTTCCTGCCTCCCAGGCTTTCTCCCTTGGGGCTAAGGCCAGAGCTGAATGGCAAATGCAATTCTCTTTTGGATTGTTTCCCCACGTGTCTGTGGCCAGTGGTCACATAGTGAAATGTAAACGGCACTATGTTTAACTTCCCTTTTCTCGCTGGTGCCAGGATTATCCCTTTATATCATGACATTCCCTGGGAGCCAGAGAGGCCAAGGATTGAAAGCAAGAGAGAAATAAATCGTAAATCAAGTAGCCTAGCAGAATTGGGCATACAGACCCCTCACCCAAATAGAGGGCATTAACATTGTCTTGGACCATGCTTTCAGCTGGGTGTCTGATCTCAAGGGCCTCAGGAAGTTGCTTTTCTAACTGGATGTGGCTGCCACATAAAGGCTGATGGGACATCAAATCAGATTTTAATAACATGGTTCCTGAGGAACTTCAATGTTTGCTAACACAGAGTATCATAGAGTTCCTGGTCTCAGTCCATGCCATCCATCCTCATGGGGAAACAGGGCATCTGTGTTGTAGAGCACTTTCTCCCTCCTATTTCTTTCATGCAATACCAAAGTAGCAACTCAGATGCATGCTGGGCATACTTCCCTCTCCCTCCCAGGTCTGTCAGGGGCTTTTTTTTTTTTTGCCCCCTCAGCAGCTTATAATACCAAAAATCTAAAGCCAAGGGAAATGAATGTAAGATCCAGGTGACATCTTTTGGTGTTCCTGGTGAACTTTAGAAAATTGTGATAAGGTATGGACTCCCTGACCTTCAGTTGAGACTATAAGATTCACTATTGGGTTTTGTCTACAACTTTCTTCTGTGTATGCAATTTTGTGCCAATGTACATGATCTGTCCTATACAATTATTTGTCTCAGGTCACTCACTATTACTTTACATGTTCTTCTGTTTCCTGCCACATCTCTGCTAACCAAATTCAAGTGCTCTTTAACAACAACAACAACAACAACAACAACAACAACAATGGCGGTAAATCTTGATCTCCACTAATCAAGACAACTTGTAGGTCATGACCCTCAACTAGTTGGGAAACCATCCATGCTGACTTAGGCATCTCCAGAACTAGAGAAAGCATGCTAGTCCAATTCCCAACCAAAACAATTCAGGCCTTAAAGGACAGTAGCAGAATCTATACAGAGGCAAACAAGATCATGTATTGGCATAACTGTCAACTGGGACTTATCTTGGGAGGCAGCTGCCAATACTGGTCCATACCTAGTCTGTGAGATGTATGGATCCCATGGGGACTTGTATCTTTTATAGGTGAATGAGCACATGTTACTGTGGAACTATCCCCACCACTGGTAGAGGACATCTGTGTAATCAGCCAAGAATAAGATGGTAATAGCCATGTAACTAATCAAATGGTAGCTCAGGACTTCCAGTGCAGCTAGGCTCCTTGAGGATCTATCCCCTAAATGTTTCTGCAACACAGGCATTCATTCATACATATACCCCAGTCTCCCCACCCCTGCCTTCCGCCCCATTTCTGTTTTCTTTTTTCTGTCCTGGATACCTGCAAAGATCATGGAAAGTAAAGACCTAGACAGAACTCCCACATGACACCTCCAGTTCTTCCCTATGCTTTCCTAGCACCCAGAATAATTTACTCAGAGATCTAACCCTACCCAGAAACCTCCTGAGAGAGGAAAGAGGGATATAAAGCATATGGTAACTCTACTGTCAGCAGGGGCTTAACAACCACCATCTTTACATTCTGCTCACTCCTGGTGCCCCCAAGCTTATTTTCTTCTCCTCCTTTCTCTACAGAGAAAATCTCAGGTGGGGACAGCAATTTGAAGCTTAGGGTCCCACCTCCCTGAGCTAGAGAGTAAGAGTGAGATAGGGTGATGGCACAGCCTCTGCCCCAAACTAAATCAATGTCTGACCCCCATAGCTGGGAAATACAGCATGAAACAGGCTGGGACTAAGTGTTTCTCCTTCTCTCAGGACTCTGGTGCTGCCCACTTTTGTAGCAATACCAGAAATTTCTCAGACCCTCTCTAGTCATTTAGTATAGATAGTGCTATTTATGTGGGTACGGAGCTAATTCTTCAGGCAGAAAGAATTCTCTTGAGTATTATATCCAAGATCGGGGAGACCACATGTTTACACTTTTAACATCTAATGGCAATTTAAGGTAAAGAAAGCCAAAGCCTTTTATATAAGCAAGTTTCTTCTGTGAACCTACTAAACCATTTATTCAGGTTTGGCTTCCTTCCTTCCTTCTTTCTTCTCTTCTTCCCTCCTTCCTTCATCTTTCTAAAGAGGCCTTATTCTACAAAGGTAAAAGAAACACCTCAGAGATGCTCCCAGCAGGAACTTGCATTCAATATTTATGACTTAATCCTGAGATTATGTGGGTAGTTGGTTTGAACTCTGGCAGGTTAAGGTTGTGTCTCAAAAGCCTTTGGGACACAAATCAGTGTTCCTGATCCTTTTGGGGCTATGTTCAGACACATTTAGGGGTGAGTGGTGGAGGTGTCAGAGGATGGGAAGAAGGCTGTTGTGAATGCGCAAGGGACAGTCCTGTTTTCACTCCAGAGGCTCCAGGACTTGTCTGTGTCTACTTAGGATCATCAAAGGAAACTTGCCTTTGGTTTCCCTGCCTACACTCCTTTTGATATAGCCTTGGGAATTAAAGTAAGGTTAAACCTGGGTGTCTAAAAGGAGAGGGGGGGTTAATATTTTATAATAATATCACCTGGCCCCATTACAGGACCAGTAAAGAAAAAATTTGGCTAATAGATAAAGACCTACTCTATAATTCCTATAGCTAGATCTATTTTGTAGGTATCGAGGAAAAAGATCTAAAGTGCCTTATGTACAGGCAGACTTCATGGCTATCAGGATAGGGGACAATAGAAAGAAAGGAAGGAAGTAAAAGGGAGGGAGGAACCCTAATTCCTCTGTAATGCTGCAACGTGCTGCTGTCTGTGTCCCCTACGAATCCCAAGGTTGTATCCATGGTGCCCGGGGCTGCCCACAGGCAGGGTTAAGCTGGTGTTTGCAGCCTCATGCACACTGCACTGCCTGCTTTAACTGTTTCATGTTTATTTAATAATTAATGAAACTGACCATTAATGCAGACTGCTCTATTTCTCCTCTACATTTTCCTCCACCCCCTGAGGTTGACAGTAAACCCCTCCCCCAGGTCCTCTTTCTAATCAAACACTCTCTCCTCTGACCTTGACCAAGGTCGCCGCCCCCCCCCCCAGTAGGACTCTGCTTCCTGAAGTCCTGGACAACAGAGGCTGAGGTACCATTCTCTACTGAGGTAGGTTCCCTCAGTCCTGTGAGGTGATGCTGCCTCCTGAGATGGTGCCACCTCCCCTCCAGCTGAGCTCGGTCTGATGCCTTGAGGGTACGGTCACACTTCTCAGTCCTAACTGCTACACCTCGGCAGCAGAGTTCCCACCCTTCTCATGATCACAAACCAAGGGACATAGTGGCAGATGTCTCTTCTGCTTATTTCTTACTCTCTGAGGCGTGGGTCCAAAGGGATATGAATCACAGGGCAGTGAGCAGAGGGGCACAGCCTTAATCCTTTCTTGGTTCTACCACGGATTCATTAATTAGGACAGTGGTTCTCCACCTGTGGGTCAGGATCCCTTTTGGGGTTTAATGTCCCTTTCACAGGGGTCGCTTAAGACCATTGGAAAACAGCTATTTACACTATGATTCATAACAGCAGCAAAATGACTAATATTATGGTGGAGAGGTCACCTTGATATTGGGAACTGTTGAAGAGTCAAGCACGGGGAGGTTGAGAACCACTGTATTAGGAGGACTTGTGTTTCCATGGTTTCATTTGAAATGGGAATAAGAACGATCTTTCCCTTACGGCCAGGTAAGTGCTAAATGAATTCAAACTTGTTAAATGCCCAGTGGACGCCTCCTGGGCAGTGTCCACTAAGTACTCACCTAGTACTGACCAGCTGCTGCATGCTTACCAGCTAGCAACATGTGGCACAACGAGTGAGTTACAAGTCCCAGTGTGTGACCTGTTCTTGGTCACTGGAGTTGGCCAGTGGCCTCTACCTAGGGTCTGACCTCCACTTACACTTTCAGAACCTGGCCATTACTTCATGGAGAGTGGCCCAAATGCACATGATAAAGGCAACGAACTGCTGGGACAGGTAGGAACCTGCCCACCTGTCTTGTCATGGTCACATGATGCTGTCAAGTCCTCCTAGAGATACATGCCATCTATCTCTCTTTTGAAGACCTTCCTGGCTCTGTAAAACAAGTGACCATTCTCCTTGTCACCGAAGGCCTTCATGAAGATCTGGCTACTGTACCTGTGGTGTGTCTCTCTGCTTCCTCTTACCTGTCTCCTCTATTTGTCCATGCACTAGCCTGAGCCTTTTTTTGGGTCAGCCCAGTCTCTTCCTGTCTCCAGTGCTGGTACTGGGCCTGGCACTCATGAAGGGTGGCTGAACCACAATAAGTGTGGGCCACTGCTCCCAGACAAAGGGAACATTCTACACATGAAAGCAGGGAGGGACACTATCCTGGGAACCAAGGACCTTGTCCTCAGGCTGCAACAGAGCTGAGGACCTGGCTGACTGAGAAACTGGCTGAGGAATCTGTGCTTCTCACACCTGTGTTCCTCAGTGACCCAGAAGGACATTTAAAGGCTCAAGGTGTGTGCTATATGTAAATAAGGTTTGTATTTGAGGGACTGTTGGCTCCAATGGGAATAGACAAACCTGAGGTCTTGGGACATTGTGGCCAAGACCTTGGGCTTTGAAGCAGAAGCGTTACTGTCAGGGGTGGAAGTAGAGAGAGGTAGGGACAGCTCATAACTACACTGTTCGATGACAGGCTACGGAGGGGCATTTCCCCGTAAGACTGACAGGTGAGCCACTTAAATAGAAGCTTTTAACTTGACAAGTGAAATGAGGGAGTTTAGGCTTGGCTTCCTGCTTACCCGAGGGTGATGGGTCTGTATAGACAATTCCTGGGTGCCTCACTCTTGGATGTCACCCAGTGACTGTACAATGAGGAATCTGGCAGGACCTCCCCTTCTGTGGAGTGTGACCTTAGTCTGGGGAGAGATGCTGCCATATATCAAGTAGACAAAGAACAACCAGCAGAAGAGTCTGAGACTGAGCCAGAGGGCACAGCCATAGCCACGGCACCCATTATGGCCTGAGCCTTTCTCACAGAGCAGGGAAACATTCACTTGAGACAGGATGCCCTAGTGTGAATCTAGAATCAAGCCAGGAGACAAGCCTCTGGGTGTGTATGTGTGTGAGGGAGCGTACAGGTTAGATTGAGTTGGGAACACTCACCCTAACTGAGGGGCATGACTATTCCATGGGCTGTGGAGATATAAATACAAAGGGGAAAGTGAGTTGAGCATCAGCAATCATCTCCTGCTTCCTGACTGCAGCTACAATGTGACCCTCCCCCTGTTCTTATGGACCGATCCTCAAATTGTGAGCCAAAATAAACCATTCTGTCCTGAAGTTACCTCTGGTAATTTGTCTCAGAATGAGAAAAATAGCAAATGCACCTTGCAAAAAGGGCACATTCTGGTTTCATTGACACAACTGGCTATCCCTGGCTTCTCTGGGTTTCTGAATGGAGAATCTTTTACTTCTGGGTTGTGAAAGTCTCTGCCCCTTGGGCCATATGGGGTTAAACTAACAGGTCACATCACAACACAAGAACGAGGGCTCATGACTTGAAATAGCAATATTCAATCACAAGGTCAAGGTGTATGCTTCTATGATTCACGATACTTGAGGCCCTCCTGATTGTAGCTAGATAGGAGATGAGCTGGGATACTTTTGGGCCCTGCCCTGTATTCTGGAAGCCTTGGGGCTCGGTCTTGGACACATGATGCTCAGGACAGGAACTCTTTCCATCATTCATCCCCCACCTACCAAACCCTGGAGTCCGGTTGGCAAGACTAGGGTATGCATTTCCGCTTGGTGAGGAGGCAGCTGGGCTGGAGAGAGGACTGTAGGACGAAGGGTCAGCCGGGTAGGGGTGGCTTGATCCAATTCCAAAGGCAGATGACTGCGTCTTGCTGGGCTAGGGTGGGATTGGCAATGGTCAGGACAGAAAGAGGCAGGACCAACCAGCTTCCCACTGAGCTCCACCCTTGAGGTCACTTCAGGAACAGCAGGCCCTGCTTCCCTCACTAGCATGGGATGAGCCCTGTTGGGACTGGGAGTGGGGAGGTTGGGCAGAATCCTGTCCCTGGAGACTTGGGGTGGAGCTGCTTAACATTACTTTGAGGAATACAATGGCTTGGCTTCTCCAAATTCAGTTTATGGAGGCTTCTCTGCTGAAGAAGACCTATCCTTCCAGTACCTTCCAGGGAACTAAGAGTGTTGGTTGCATGGTTGGGTATTTGCAGGCCTCTTGGAATAGTAGTTCCAGAGCTCCAAAGTGATGAGGGACTTGTTCTTGCTGGGGAAGCTTTGGGTACCCAACCTCCTTTTTCTCCCTTTCTCAACAGGAGGATGTAAAAAGAAAAGGATGCTGCTCAGACATGGTGTCATTGTTGAGGACCCAGCTCTCAAAGTGCCCTGTGGATAGTGAGGACTCCTGAGGAACTGGGAGCACCGACCTACCCTCAGAAGCAGATGGTGGGTGTTTTGCCACTCTGGGCACCTAGGGTCATGTTTCACTCATACCTGCCCTGGGAAGGGTGGACGGCTGCCTGTCCACGCCACCTGGCCCTGGTTGAGCTGCCGGGAGATCTGGGATATGTTCTGGCCTGTTGAGGAGGAGGACTGAATGTCATTCACTCCAGGCACATGGACCACGGAAGAGCTAGGAGAAGAAAAAAAATACTTATTCCCAGAAATGGCCTGCTTTCTTGAGACTGTTACAAGATCCCGAGCTGGCTCGCTTTCCTGCTGTCGTCCTGCTTGTCCACTGCCCAGAGGCCCTTGCTGGCTTCTATTCTCAGACTCCTTATCCCCCAGGGTCTGGCAGCTCTTACACTTGCCCACTACCATCTTTCCCTGAACACCCCCGCTCTCTATAAAGATTTCATTCCAAGAAGAGACACAAGTCGCTGAATACAAATCAGACTCTGGGCTACCTGCTCCTTGTGCTCTGGTTAATTTGTCCCACTGGGGCACTGAGAAAGCTTACAGCCTCTGGACATAGGCTGCAAGCTGCCAGTTTCAACACGGAGACAAACCTGGGAATGGAAGGCTGCTTTATGTGACTGTTGGTTTGCTTCGTCTGCCTGCAGATGAATTCATTTGGTGAATCTTTATTAGGCACCTGTAGTACGCACACAATGTGCAGCTTGCTGCATGCCTGATGAGGATGCTCTGAACTCTACTACCAGGCCCTTCTTCTGGGAGCCTTTTTGGGCTATGTGGACTGTAAACTCATTGAAGAAGGAAAGGGCTGGAGTTGGAGGGAGACGTGTACGACTCCAGGCCCTTCTTGCTATCTCCCTGGGTCTGTGCTGGGCGTGTGCTGTGAATACATCTAGTGAGGTGGGCTGTATCTAATTTTAGATTTTTCATAGAGGTAGGTTTTGGGGTGGATTTGGAAAGAAAGAGTTACAGACTAGTTTTACTAATTATATTCTAACCTCTCCAACCTCTTACAGATTGCAAAGCAAATTCGGTTGTTAGAACATGATGTCTATCTTCCTAAATGAGTTTACTTAACATTCATGTTTGCTCCTTCCCACCTCATCCAGATGGATGCTTTAGTTCAGAGCTAAAGTTGATTTTTTTAAAGAGAAGGTCACAATATGTAGCTCTGGATGACCTAGAACTCATGATGTAGACCAGGCTGGCTTTGAACTCACAGAGTCTGCTGTCTCCCACGTGCTGGGATAAAAAGCATGTGTCATCATGCCCCGCATGATAATTTATTTATTTTTCATTTAGTCTCCTTTAAAATACCAGCTACATTAATCATACAACGTGTAATAAATTCTGACCTTGAATTCATGATATTCTTCCTGCCTCAGACTTCTTAGTGTTGGGATTACAGATATCAACAACCATGCCTGTTGCTAAAGTCATGGACTTCACTTTGGCTCCATCATACCTATTACTTTGGTCATATTACCTCTGCATCTCCCTTTCTTTTAGAGCACATTTTCTAGACATTTTTCCTTGTAGTTCTTCTTTAACACATGCCTCAGCCTGCACAACCCTTCTTAGGACGCTGACTAATGAGGGACAGTTGTAACTCTGCCTGAGATTTTTGGAACAAAGTGTTGACCCTTGTGCCCAGCCCTCCTTAGGGCTGCTGGTCACACCTGCTACTGATGTATGAAATCTGTTCTTAGAACATCAAGGAAGGGAGATTCTTATCCCTTTGTGGCCAATGTAGTTTCTGGGCACTGGGTTTGGCTGCCCAACCCACTTCACTGCAGGGTCTCTGAAGCCCTGTTCAGAGTTGGGCCAAGTTCAACTGGGAGGTAAGAAGGACACTGCCTTCCTGTGCCTGGTGTATGTGAAGCTTCTAGGGAGCTTAGGGGTATCTGTTGTGACACAGGAGGATGCCTTCCCTGATAACTGTTGGCTTGTCCGTTGGCAGTCCTGGGTTCTTGCTTGCTATTCCCAGGAGAAACTTGAGCCAGGTCTGACCCTCAGTGGTAGTGTCAAGCAATGTAGGCTATAGCATGCCTTGATGCTTATAGCCAGGTACCCTCCTGTACCCTTGAATGGTTCTTAGGGCTGAGGCTAAGATATGATGGACCACCTTTTTTCCTTGCATTTGGCCACGGCCTTAGTAAACTAGAGAACAGGGCAGTTCTGGCTACTTTCCCAACCGGGCCCTACCCGAGTCTTGGCTATAGACCATCTCCTTCCCCCTTTCCCTTCAGGATCACAGAGAGGATCGTATCTTCTGTGTCTGACAGTCTGATGCCCGGTGCCTATGGGGGGGCTGATGGAGCAGAGTCAGCAGTCCAAAGTCTCCATCCTGGCTCCATCCCATAGTACAGGAATGGTTAACTCCTGCTCAGTCACAGAGCCAATGCTGGCACTCAGGCCTTTATTCTACCAATCCCCTCCCTGGCACCTACCTGAAGGCCTTGCCCGAGTGCCCGGCAGGGAACGGACTTCCTTGGGAGTAGATCTGCTGGCTGCCTGATGCTGATGCTGAGCTCACAACTTCTTCTCCGCTAGGAAAAGCATAAGAGTTGCATGTGAAGGTCCCCCTTGTGCTGCAGGCCGTGAGGGGACACCCAGGAACAGAGCATGGCCTGGGAGCTCAGGAGGTCCACATGGGACAGCCTCCTCACCTTCACCTTTGCATGTGCTCTCTTAGGCTCTTGGCTCCTAGAATGACCCCAGCCACCTGTAGGCAGGCCCACGAGAGTGGGAAGGCACTATTGTATTTAGTCCTTCAGTTTCATAGGGGAGTACACCATAGGAAATGTGCAAAGAGGTGAGGGCACCCAGGGTAACCTCAGCTGCCTGGCCTTGGACCTTGGCTTGGCCTTTTGTGTCATAGAGGTCACTTGGGATGTTCCTTGAACTCTCCCCTGCCTCAGTTTCTCCATCTGAAAGAAGATGATAATTGCAGTCTCTTTCTTATTGGGCTATGATGAGGATTCTGTGTGTTATTATAAGTAAAATATTTACTGAAGACAGTGCTGGGAGAAGTCAAACAGCTTACACATTTGCTTTCATTTATTACAAATGGGAAAACTGAGGCAGTGCTTGACCTGGGGGTCCTAGGACAGCAAGGGAGGACCCAACCTGAATCCCATTCAGTGCCTCTTTCCTGACTTGATCAGCAGATGCTAAAGGACACCTTAGACCTGACTGGCCAGGGCAGCTGGAAAGTGCTGCCTGACTTTCTACCAGGATCTCAGACTGAGCACCTCACGAGACAGGAAACACTCAGATCTAGGCTAGGTGAGAAGTCTGCTCAAGCATGTCACCTGCAGAAAAAGGCTAAGAGGGTTCAAGGCACAGGCAGAGTGTCGAGATCTCACACAAGAAGGAAGCTGCTTTTGGTAGTGATATGAGAAGCAGGGATCAAATGTGAATGGATGCAGCCTCTAGACAGCAGAGTGTCAACCAGTGTGCACCCCGCCCTTGGTTCCATGATGCATTATCTGTGACCCTAGAGTATCATGATGCCCACATGTCTCAATAATATAATCACCCTCACAACAGTGGGAGGAAGGGAATCAAGGCTGGATACATGATAGTGACTACGCTGCATGTATGTCCTCCCTGAGCTCAGCTTGCCAGGCAGGTGTGTGCAGTACTGGGCTGTTGATGATCAAGCCCATGGGCATGGGTCTGGGAGGCAACACAGGAACCAAACACCCTACTCCCATCTCTTGGGCTCTAAATAAAGTCATTGTCATATTGCAGCTGTGGGGCATCCTGAAGGGACAGGAGCTCAATCCCCAGTCTAATTTCAAGGCCATGAGAGTGGGCATAAAGAGCAAGGCTCGAGTGAGGAGGAGACAAGGCTAGAACTGACAGGGCAAAGGAGACTCAGGATGCCATCTTGTCTATAAACATAATCCCCAAAGGCTGGGGGTGTTGCTTAGTGGTAGAGCTCTGCCTAGTGTGTCCATTCTCCAGCACCACACAGGTGACAGGCATCCAATCAACTACAACTATAAAAAGCAAGACCTTATGCAAGTTAGTTTTTTCTCATTTGTTTTGGTGGTAAGTAATAAACACAGTGTTGCTTTGTGCTCACACAATACTTCTATGTCTATATATGTATATGCACACATGCAATCTCAAATATGTGCATATTAATGTATGTGAATTATTTAGTCTTCTAAATCTTTCTCCATCTTACTGTTTTCATCTCTTTGATTTGTTGAAAACAAAGGAAGGCATCCTGTGCTACATCTACTTTGCTTTTATCAGTTTCTTCCTATGTTGTGATTACATTGGCTTTTCTGTGTTTCAGAGTTCATGGGATTTGTAGTCAGTTCAGGCTCTCTCCTCTGCCCACAGGGACATTGTGACATCTTTCTCTGCTGATGCTGACACTCCACTTCCCTGCTGTGTTCGACAAGCATCTTCACCACTCACCCCTGAGGGCTGAAGAGTTCATCTCATTTGTTTGATTATGTTGGATTTTGACAGCATGTTAATTGGGGGAGGGGTGGTTATCGATCTGTAGTCCTTGGATATCATCTTGACTTATCAGTCTCGATATTCATATTTTCTTACTGTTTATTTTCCTTATAATTTTTTTTTTTTTGTGATTTTCTAACTTTTCTTTCTAACCCAGAGTCAAAACAACACTCTTTTCCTGTCAGTTGTTTTCTTAGGTATTTGTTACAGTGGAGTCTGACCAGTGACTAGGGCACTACTGAGTAATGGATCAGATTGTCTGCTCTGACCCTTTACATTTAAAGACGAGATGCCATGAGCCGAGGGTGGTTGTCACTGGTGATGAGGCAGGGACAGGAATACAGAGACTCTGTCTTGACTCCTGTATGAGTTCTTTTTATGCTTTTTGGCAGTGACACAAAAATCACCTTAGCTGCCCCTCTATCTAGGGTGCTATCTTCAGGTGGTCCAAACACAACTGTAAAGCTCACACTGTGAAGCTTACAGCCTAGCACTGTTGGCACACTTACATGCACTGATGCCTGCAAACATCTCAGCAAAACGAGGGTCTCTCTCTTGGGAGAAGATTGCATCTGCCTTTTCCACAGACTTCCCTGCCTCGTGAACACCAGCGGGTAGGTTGGGTACCGGGACCTGTTGACACATAGAACACAGTAGCAATCCACACATAAGGCACAGGGTACTTTCTAAGAGTTACATGCTGTCCCTCCACATAGTCCCTCTAGGTGAAAGAGCTAGCATTTCAAAGCTTGACTATTCTTGCAAGGTTGGAAGCTTATCCAGGAAGCTCAAAGGCATCTGGGTTGGGAGGTGTGAACTAAGGGATACAGGAATATTGTCACTGTTACAGTGACTACTTTCTTGGTGATAAATGAAAAATAACCAACTTACTGTAAACTGTATTAGGAAAAGAACCTAAAGGTTAGTTTGGGAAGAAAGTCAGATACCCATGTCAATTGAGCCATGTCAATTTTTCTGATGGTCAGCTGTCAGAAGCATGGACAAAGAGGAGAGAAGAGGGACCAGCAGGATGAGAGAAGGAAAGGACACAATATGACAGAAAGAGACACATTAAAGCATGAAAGGCATGGGGCAAAGATGAAGGAGATGGCTAGTAAGTCAGAGTACCTATATCCAGAGCCTGCTTTTGCTGGCTTCTGTGCCTGTGAGACTGGGGGCCACACTGGAATGTCCCTCTGTCCCCTAGAGATGCTCAGTGCTAGCTCACCACTTGGTCACTACCTATGCTCTGCCCCTTGTGGCTCATTTCAGGAAGGAGGAGCCACAGCAGTGAAGCAGGGGTTGAGCATCGTTAGCAGCCCAGAGGGTGGATGGAGCTCAGTGCCTTGGGATGGAGGAGGGCGTCAAGTCCTGGGGTCAGTCCTCTGAGTGTCAATCAGAAAAGAATTTCCCAGAGATTCACCTGAGATAAGTCATATGACGACAGCCCATCTCGCTGGTGTACCTCCAGTTCTGCCTGCTGTTGCTGAAGTTGCCTGTAAAACAAGAAGTCAACACATGTGTAAGGAACAGAAAGGTGAGAGGCAATGGGGCTGAGGCAGGGTCCTCAGAGCCAAGTAGCCCATGCTCTACAGATTGCTAAAAGGCTTTCCACTTTTATTTTACTCCAACCCCTGTAGTTCAGGTTTTGAGTTCTACACAAAGTGTTGAAAAGGTAAGGAAAAGTACATGTGTGTGTCCTGGTGTATGTGCATGTAGAGACCAGAGGTTGGCATCAGGAGTTTCTCCTTTTTGTTTTACATCTTATTCTTTGAGCTCACTGATTGGCTAGACTGGCTTGCCATGAGCTCCAGGCACTCAGCTATCTCCAGCCCAGCGGCTCGGGCTATGCTAAGCTGTTTCCATGGATGCTGAGGGTCCAGACTCAGGATCTCGTGCTTGTTCTGTGCTTTATCCACTGAGCCATCTTCTCAACTTCAAATTTTATTTCTGAGACAGGGTCTTGCTATGTACCCTGCACAGGCCTGGTACTCTCTGTCCTCCTGCCTTAACTCTCTAGTTCTAAGAGGATAGACAGGCACCACCATGCCTGGATCAAATATAGGAGCTTCAGCAAATGACTTTGTTTTATACAGGGGAAAAATACAGTACTAAATTCTTTTAAAAGCAAAATTCAGGAAAGCAGTCTGTTCATCATCGAGCAAAGCTGCAGGGTAGCTGCACACGTGCCATAGGGGTGCACATCTTATTCATGCCTCAGACTGAATTTTTTGATGGTTACTCCATCCACATGCTAATATCAAGAAGCTGGAGCTCAAAGCTAGGGTTAGGTCAGAGATGTTCTGCTACAGCAGAGCAGGATCTGACTTCAGGGTTGAATACAAAGTGTTTAGCTCCTCCTACTCTGCCGGATCCGCCTACTCTGCGAGGCTCCTCCTACTCTACCAGGATGTTCTGTTAGGGGTGGGGTGTGTGTGTGTTGGGGAAACAAAAGGTTGAGAGAGTAAACGTGCTTCGAGTTTTAAAGTAGGGAGACTGGATTGCTCTCAGGGAACAGTGAAGCCTGTAACTCACGCTAGCAAAGAAGGTAGAGTGTAAGTAAGGGCCTCAGTTCTAGATCCCGTAGTGAAGAGACTCCGTAGGAGGACCTGTTGAGCTGCTGCTCTGGAATCAAATCCAGAAGTCTATTCAGTGAACTATGCAGAGGCAAAGAAAACAACAGTGCCCAAGACCTGTCCCGATGACTCAGAACCCTCCAGACTCCAGCTCTGCTGGAGCTGGGTCTCCGGGGAAGGAGATGAGAAAACCAAGCTTCCAGGGAGTGAAGGACCTGATCTGTTACTGTGGTACAAGAGCGCAGGAACCTGAGTCCATCCTGCAAGGATGGAATCAGAAGCACATGCTGTCCCACCAGGCAGTGTGAGCCTCTGTCTCTCATATCAGCAAAATCGAGCAATAAATATTATTATTATTATTTCAAAGAACTTAAAAAGAAGCTAGGATATATCAGAGTTAGGAGAGTGTATGCATGAAACTATGGGCTCAATTCCCAGCCTTGCATAAAAGCAGCCATGGTGGCCATGCCTGTAATCCCAGCACTAGAGTTGTGGAGGCAAAAGACTCAGTGGTTCAAGGTTATTTCAAGGCCAGCCTAGGCAACATGAGACCCTCTCTTAATTTTTTTTTTTAAAGAATCAATATAATCATTACTATCATCAAAGAAGAACTGCTGTCCTTCCTTGTTTGTACTCCATTATCTGCTGTTTCCTGTTCTATGCATCTTAGGGAAGCAGATGGCTCACTGGCAGGTTGCTAATATCTGAATGGAAGACTGATCACTGTACTTGGCCAGCACTGTACATCTTTACAATATATGGCTATCAATTATCAGATAAAGAAGAGGCTCAGCAAGTTTAAGTGGCGTTCTCAGCTAGAGCGCAGCACAGAATATAATTATATTATATTCAAATATAATTCTGCAGGGCTGTAGACCCTGTTCTCTTTCCTCTGCCCAGAATAAACACCCTCCATGTCCCAGGGCTCTTGGAAGACTCTGAACACATGGCATTGACTTAATCATGTTCAGAGAAATCTCCTTGGCCTTGTGGGTTGATCTCAGTCATAGTCTGATGAAGGTGACCATCACCTGAGAGGTCACCAAAATGTTCAGGTTGGTCTAGTGCTGCGATGTATTCAAATGCTAATTCTGTACACCAGTAAATTCTGTTGCCCCAAGATGAATGGATTTTCATGTACATCAGCTTTTGTTGTGCAAACCTTCCACCCAAATTATCTGTGATTGGTTAATAAAAGTTGCTGACAGCCTATAGCTGGGCAGAAGAGAGGTAGGCAGGACAAAGGTTGCTAGGACTTGGGGTTTCAGGTAGAGACCATGAGGGAAAGCAAGGAGAGGATGAAGAAGAAAGTCTACATGGAGTAATATGGACCATGAGCATGTGGCTATGAGGGCTAGCCTGATGAAGCAAGAGCAGAGCAAATGAAACATATGACAATAAATAAACTGGGGCTCAAGGTATGAAAGCAGACAAAATAGCGTTGAGGGTTGATATCTTCCCAGCTTTGGTGCTTTAAAGCTTATTATAATTCTTAAGGTCTCTGTGTCTTTTATTCTGGCAATAGCTGGTTAAAAAGTAACTGTTGCTGCATTAATTTCAAACATTAGTTATTAACTGCAGAATGTTTAAGTCCACTACACCAAGACCTTCACTGGGGCAGAGGGGGAAGGGTGCTCAAATTCTGGGCACCAACTTCAGTTCTGGTTCTCCTCTGAGGGGCAGGAAAATAAGAGATCAAGATGCTCCCTGTGCTTGGAGCCCGTCACTGGAAGAGTCTCTGTCCCATCTTGGCTGGAAGTTGCTGCCTGGCTCGCAGAAGGACAGAAGAGGATGGTGTCTTTGTGTCCAGTCCTCACTGAAGGCTGCTGCCTCCCGAGCATACAACTTCCTGCCTCCTTTTGCATCCATCCTTCTCTTCACCTTTCACCTACTTCAAGCAGGTGACTGACTATTACTATCACGAGTATATATGACCATTGATCATTTGAGTTTTGGGCATGATGAGGCTTTAAGAATCCATGTTTGTACTCACACATATGTGGATGCATGTACACATGCATACATGCATGCACAAATACACCTACCCTCACATGGACACATGCATCTTCACCCCTCTGTGCATATACACATGAGTGCACACATGTAGATATGGCTGTATGCATGTATCAGAAACTTGTGTTATGAGAACCTGAGACAACCTCAGACTAGTGCTATTTTAACAGCCGAGGCTTGGCCTAAGGATAATTGCATGTCACTCCCCTGAAGAGAGATGGGAAGTGAATGTCCAGGAGCTAGATGGGTGAATATGGAAAGACAGACATGACTGATTTCTCAGAGTATCAAATCCCAAACACCAAGACCTGGCCCAGCTCAGCCATGTGCACCTTGTGTGTTGCATCAGTCTGTTTTTCTGGGCTTCCATCTCTGTGGAAGGAACAGGAAGAAGTCAGAGGTGACAAAGAGCCTTTTCAGCAGCTTAGCACAAATGCTAAACACCCAATGCTTGCTTAACTTCTTCAGGAAGTTGCTTTTGGATGCGCTTAGCTGAAGCTACTGAGTAAGTAACTCCTTGCTCCTCCCCACAAGCACAGGGCATGGGAGGATCTTTCCTAACTAGCTGGCCTACTGTTGGCAAAGCTGACAAAACTACAGAAAGGGCTTGTCTGCTCACATGCGTGGTCAGCACCGCCCTCTACCGTCCACAGCAAGCTTTTCAGTCTTGCTAGTGAACACCTGGTTTAGAAAACTGACATGTGTTGCTACTGCAGCTGCTGCAGGTGTCCCCAGGGGCTTTCTGGTCTACACACTTCCAGGAGCTGCTGAGAATGACTGGCCTGAGACAGCAGAATGGCCCACCCCTGAACTAAATGCTTTTCTGTCTCGTCAACACTGCCTGGCTTTCAGAAAAGAAAGTCAACCCAGTCAGCCGGGGCTGGTTTGCAGAGGAGAGTAACTTTGCTTCTATGTCTCCCCCTTGTCAGGGCTGCATCCTGGGGGGTGTTTCCAGGCTCTGGGGTCTGGTTTGTCCCTTCTTCCTTTGTATTTGTCCACTGTCTCTTGCTTACCTCTACCCATGCTTTCACAGTTTTGAAGCTCAAGCTTTAGGCTCCTGGGACTGGGTCTCCCCTTAAACCAAGAACGGTAATGCAAGCAAGCATAGGCCATGCTGGTCATGGTGGTCAGGGGGGAGGTATCAGCTTCATTAGCTGTGACCAGACATGTGACTCAAAAGGTAAACAAAGACTAGAAAAGACCAACCATGAAAGACTTAAAAGCCCCCAACAACCCCTAACAAGGCTTCTCAGTCTGATCTGCTCATCCAAATACAGAAAGTTGCTGGGTGCCCAGCCAGGGGACTATTACTATAGATAGGGTGGCTCGCACCTGCTATATACATAGTTCACCAGTAGGGAGGATTTAGTGACAGGGAGATTTAGGAAGGTTGACAGCGAGGCATAGGTGACAGCCTTACAGGAATTCAGCTGCCTTAAAGCCCTTGCTGAGCATAGGCTCTGTGTACACAACCACATGTTGAGAAAGAACAAAGATGGATGAGTGGCAGAGAAGAAGACAGAATCTAGAGAGGAAGTGGCTTTCCCTAAGATCCAAAGGGGGGAAGATTCTAGAATAGTGTCCAGGACTCTATATAGTTGGCTTGTTTGTCTATTTCCATGACTTCTTGGCTAGGTAGCCTGAATTGGCAGGTGTGAGGCCATATTGGGAGAGATAAGCCTAGGGGCAGAGATCTGGCTTGCACAGGTGTTAAGCAGGTTAGGGCTAGCATTGTCCTTCTGCCAAGGACCTGGCACTCCTAGCCTGTAAGTACCCGAGAAACCTGCTCATAACCCTCAATACTTTGAACACAGCAGCAGCCAGGTCCTCCCTAGCCCCGTGCATCTGGCTCTATTCCCATTTCTCAGTCTTCCTTTATTTTCATTAGACCTAGGATCAGGTATGGGTGTGGCACTCATGGGCATGTCTCTGGTCCCTGGTTAAAGAGCACCCCTCTTCCACATTGTAGGATTGACAGGGAAAAATGGAACGCCCTCAATTTGACTGAAATTTCAAGATGAAATAGGATCATCTTTTTGGCCATCTGGATCTCTGGCTTCTCATATTCTGCTCCATGTACAGTTTGACCAGCAGATGGGGTAGAAGACGAATCCAGTTGTACCAAGTACACAGGGGTGGAAGATGTCTAAAAGGAGAGCTGGTCCAGGAGGCAGTTGACGGAGAAGTATCAGAGCAAGAGTTTTATGTGTCCCAGATGGCATGCTTGAAGCTGTTGGACTAGTGTGAAAGCCAGGCTGCAAGGGACTGGGACAAGCTGAATAACAGCAGTAGTAGCTCAGCAAGGCCAGGTCAGAAGGGATGCTCTGACAGAGGGACGTGGCAGGTTCTTAGAAGGATCCCCTGGTGTCAAGAGATGGGGAAACGAAGGTCATGGGTTTTAGGACCAGCTGTGATTGAACGCGAGGAATGGAGATTGGGAGTTCCAGTGGCCATGAGTGGCAGACACAAGGGCAGTCTTCAGTATGTCCGTCTCATTCCACACCCTCTGTTACCCTAGGCATAACTTCCATGTGCTTTAACTCACTGGGACACCTTTGTGCCCACATGTTTGCATGTGTTGGTTCCTTACTGGGTACAAATATCTCTTAGCTCACGACAGGGTTACACCTAATACAATATCATAAGTATGTGGTATTGGAAATCACAAAGGCACCACTGTCCCCAACCCACGGCATCAAGCTTAGCAACACACAAAGTGATGGCTGTTTCCTCGCATGGATGTATGGCTGAGTGGAGCTGCCTCTTTCTGCCACAGCTTAGCATCCCATGAGCTTCCTCTAGTGTGTTGCTAGCCCAGGGAAGGAGAAGATTCACAATCCAAAGTATGGTTCCCTTCGAATGTGCATCACATTTATAGCACAGTAAAGTCAAATTACAGCAAACAGAGAAGCAGGTAGACCTCTGTGACTTCCAGGCCAGCCTTGTCTACACAGTATGTTCTAGGTTAGCCAGGGTTACAAAGTGAGATCCTGTGTTTAAAAAAAAAAAAAAAAGTCTCAAAGTAGTATAATGGAAGCACCTGAAATCTCGCTTCTTCTGTATTTCTTCCATGTTTGATCTGAAGAAGCATGACATGCCCATAGCTATGACCACTACTGCACTGTGCCCACAAGTCTCTCCTACAGACCTAAGCTTAACTCCAAAAAGGAGGAACCATGGGTTGGGGGAGAGAACACAGTCATTATAACACAACAAAGCAGTGTTTTATCCTAGCACTCATGTAAATAAGGTAGGCTCAGTAGCGCTTATGTGATCCCTGGGAAGCAAGAGTCAGAGCCTAGCCAAACCAGGGAGCTCCAAGTTCAGTGAAAGACTCGGTCTCAGAAAGTAAGGTGGAGCAACTGAGGAGGACTTCAGATGTCACCCTTTGACTTCCACGTGCTGTCACATGCCCACACACACACAAAAGAGGGACCACGTCACAGAAAAGGAAGTGAAGGGTAAGAGAGGAAGTGACTTACTTGAGATCACAAAACCAGGAACCGGCATGGCTAAGATGAGAACTCAGGTTTACCTGTCAGCTCCATGGATATGGAATGTACACAAAAGGCAGGGGTTCCAGGCTGGGAGCAGAGAGGGTTGCTTCCAGGCTTATGTGCTGCTGCTACAATGGCTGCTTGACCTTGGCCTGAGCTTCAAGAAGCCCAGTCCACTTCTTCTACACACTAGCTTTAGCAGGACCAGGAGACCAGGCACAGTGATTACTACAACAGGATGTGGAAGTAGTTACTTCTCTGCTTGACTTAATGTCCAGAGGAAAAGAATGGAATGCAGGCTGTGCTACCCTGAACTGAACATGGCAGGGATGCACTCCATAGAAACAGAAACCCAGAGTCTCCCCTTTTCTTGCCCCTTCACCCCATAAGGGTTTCGGGTTGCAGCTAGAGCCTATGGGGAGAAGGAGCCTCAAGCAAATCAGTTCACTCATATGTGAATAATCAGCAGAAGCGAGGGCTGTGCACGTACTTGACATTGGTGTTGGTGCAGATGACGTACTCGATCTCATCAGAGTAGGGGTTCTGGAAGGTGAAGCTGCTGGTACGGATCAACAGCCACTCCCGGTTCTTGGTGCGGAACCGATACATGACCGACAGCACTTGGCCCTTCAGCTTAACCACCTGCAAAAACATTTGGACAAGGAAAGTCAGCAGGAGGAGGAAGAGAGAACAGCAAGGCAGTGTGGCCGGCTGCTGGAAGGTCAGCAGGACCACAGAATGGGGTGCTGCCGCAGCCAACGGCAGAAAGGGGGATATGAGAGTAGGAGTGACAGGTAGCAGCTAAGCTCATACTTCCATCTGCTTCCGCCCTGGGGTCACTCTGTCATCCCATGTGAGAGACCAGTAACAGTCAGTGTTTCTAATTTAGTGGCTACGATTCAGATGGTGAGCATCCTATATGCACACAGTGCCTGGCACAGGGTAGCACCAACAACATAAGAGTTATCTTCCTCCTTCTTCCTTCCTTTCTTTATTTTTTTTTCTCCTTGGGCATTAGGGTGCTCTGGGGCTGAGTGCTAGGTGCACAGCTATAATGCATCATGGACTTATTTCTTAGATGAACTTAATTCATATAAAAATTTTAACCTTTGTTTGACATTGTAAAATGGATTCAATAAACTCTCAGGAAGGATGTGAAATAAACTGGTAAATCTGTATGCATTATTTATTTGAATGTATTGATCTGCCACCACTTTCATGTTGCAGTATGGTTTCCAGAGTACTTTCATGGACACCTGGAAAGGTGGCTTCACTATTCACAGATGACATTACCAGGATACCAAGATTAATTACGTTCTCCAAGACTGGACAGCTCTAGTGGCAAAGAGGGACTGTGATCTTATGTCCAAGTTAGAAGCTTATCTCTCTGGGGATAGCTTGTTTTTTTTCTCTGTTCACTCACACAATACAAAAGTATGTAAAGACACCCGCCCACTGGCAGCTGGAAGCATCCAGGTATTAGTCTCATGAAAGAGAAAGAAGTGGGAGATGCAGACACTATTGGAATGACTAACAGACCTTGCCTGCATGTGACTGTCCCCAAGAACAAGATAAGGCAAGCAGAAGTCCTTCTTGTAGGCAGGTACAGTCTCAGATCCTGGGAATGTAAGCCTTCAGTCTTTCTGGGTGTGGTCACAGGTGGACTGTTGACAAGAATAGGGCCTGATTCTAGAGCCAGGCAAGGTTAGACTCCTAACATCACTGTGTTTGCAGCCTGTTTCCCACCAAGAATTTGCGGTCTCTACCATACTGTACTCAACCCGGGGACATGGTGAGCTGAGCTTCACGCAGTACAGCCCAGTGTCTTGCATGCAGTAGTACTTAGAGCACACCTCATGAACTGGCTACATAGCCCTGAAGCAGCCAGGTGACTGACTTCTCCCACACTGCCCCTGGGGAAACCAAGCACAGCCACACTGCAGAGTATCAGACAAGCCCCTCTTAGGGAATATCCAAGAGAAAAAAACCAAACAAACGAACAAACAACCAAGAAAGCTGGAGAGGGCAGAGGTCTTCTTTGTTACCACCTAGAATGAGGCTGATGAGATAAAGTGAAGCTGGCTGACTTAGAGGATGTTGTCTCAGAGAGTTGGTCCCTGTTTTAGTCACTGTTCTATTGCTGTGAACAGACACCATAGACTGGAAGGAACTTGCTTACAGTTTCAGAAGCTTAGTTCATTATTAACACGCATAGAGCATGGCAGCAAGCAGGCATGGTGCTGGAGAAGTAGATGAAAGCTACATCTTAATCCATAAGCAGAGAGGGGAGGGAAATGAGGGGAAGAGGGGGAGAGAGTGAAAGAAGGAAAGGGAAAGAGGGAGACAGGGAAAGAGACTGTGCCTGGCTTGGGCTTTTGAAACCTTCAAGTCTATCCCCAATGACACACTTTCTCCAACAAGGCCACATCTATTCCAACAAGGCCATATCTCCCAATCCTCTCAAGTACTATCATGTCCTATGGAGGCCATTCTTATTCAAACTATCATAGTCCCCTAACTGGGACTGGCCTCTTTCCTCACAGGGAAGTCAAAGTCACATCCTCTCAGGTCAGTAGCCTGAAGTCCTCCCTGGGTGCATAGCACAGACCCAGGTCCTTTGTCCTGAGTGTGCATACCTTCTGTTTCTTCCAACAGAAAGAACTAAGGGGGTGTGAGAATTTTTCACTATGTTTCACAGACTAGCTGTAGAACCCACCTTGTAAAAGCTGGGGTATGTTGCTGAGGGTAGAGAACAGAGAAAGGGGGTGCCAGCCCTGCCTTTTCAGCCCCATGGATCAGCTCAGCAGACTATTAGGAACCCGAGCTTCAGAACTGAAAGATACCTATGAAGGCTTTGCAATCATAGGAAGGGATATGCATGGTTTGAATACTTGATTTCCCAATCTTAATTCCCTGTCCCCATTGCCAAAGTGAATGTTCTGTTCCAAAGTACAGGTCACTTTGCAGGGGATAGAGAGATGTGTAGATAACCACAACCCACAGTGTCTGTTACAAACTCACAGTCAAATATCAGAGGCCACCAGGAGGGCTAGGAGTTGGTTCCTATCATTGAAGTCCTGATCTGAATTAAGGATTCCAGAAGGGAAATGGAGTTTGGGAAAGAGTTGGAGGGTAGGAATGATGCTGGCAAATGAGATTCTTGGCTCTCCTTCTAGAAGGCACAGCACAATTGTGTATAGGCAAGAAAGTTAAGGAGTGATGGGGGATTGAACTGTACATGCAAGCAGGGCTGGAAATACGACCAGGTCTAAGCTCAGAGTGGCATCCTATAGTGCTTCACTCAAGTGTGGGGCCAGTAACAAAAGAGACTGCAAAGACCCTAAAAACCTAACTTAGCCTGGCTCTTTATGAAAACAGCTGTCATGGGTATCAGTCATCATAGCTACCATTATCACTTTATAATCATCACCATCGCCATCATTACTGTCTTAGTCAATGTTCTATCGCAGGTAAAGAGACCTCTGACCACACAACTCTTATAAAGGAAAGCATTTAATTGGCTTATAGTTCTGAGGTTTAGTTCATTATCATCATGGCTTGTAGCATGGTGGCACACAGGAAGACATGGTGCAGGAGAGTAGCTGAGAGTTCTTTCTTTGGATCCACAGGCAACAGGTATAGAGAGAGACCCTGGGCCTGACTTGAGCATTTGAAACTTCAAAGCCCATCCTGACTGACTTCCTTCAATATACTACACCTACTCCAATAAGGCCACACCTCCTAATCCCTGTCAAATAGTGCCACTCCCCGAGGACCAATAATACTTCAAATATATGAACCCATGGGACTATTCTTATCCAAAACACCACAATTACTCTCACCATGACCACCTTATCACGATTACAACCACCACATCACAATCACGGTCATCCTCACACTAATTACAACCACCATCACAATCACTGTTACACCATCATGATGGCATCACACTGTTGGCATCCAATCATTACTATCACCATTACTGCTATTATTATCACCATCATCATCACCTCCACAATCACAGTCATTACCATTATCACCATCATAATAATCATTCATAACGATCACAGTCAAAGCCATTACTATCATGACCATCAATATCATCATAGTCATTACCATTGTTATCATTATTACTGCCACTAACATTACCATCACCATCAACATTATTGACGACTACCAACCATCATCATCATTACCAACATCTGCCACCCATCCTGCCCTTGGTCATAACAGTAAGACTAGGGCCTCCAGAGCACACACTCACATCTCGCCTGGGCTTCCCTCTATCCGTGTCACATTTGACTATGCAAACTACGTGTGCCACAAGAACCTGGCAGGCTTGAAAAAGGAATTGGACATCTCATTTCACCCAAGTAGCCAACTTCAATGACTTGTACCAGCTACCTCATCCCTTAGTGAGAGGGAAACCAGGGCTGTGGCTTCAGAGGTGGAAGCCCTGGCACAGGCCCAGGACACATGGACAGCGGCAACTGTAGAGCCACAAAGACATCCCAAGGCACACCCAGACTTGGCCTGAGTTTGTGTTCTTTGGGCACTGGCCACCATCAACGAAGGGGGACCAATGTTGATAAAGGGAAGTGGTTTGTTCTTGAGAAAGCTGAGTCAGCCCTTGAGCTCTTGTTTTAAACAAAAGCACTGAACTGCCCAGACAGGAAGGCCATAGAACACACACGTTTGGAGTTTAGTGTAGTGTCAGTGTACCTTCCCAGGGGCCAGGAAAGTATCTGCTCCCAGAATCCCTTTCTCAGTCAATTTGCCAAGAAGTCAAATGAAAAGAGAATTTTTGAGTAGGTTCCTACTTCATGCCCATTCTTTATGTTTAATCATGATGGCAGTGGTGGTGGTTGACACTCAAAACTTTCTTAGTCTCATTGTCTACTAGGAAAAACATGGTGACAGTATTCATGGAGTAGGGTTGGGGATTCCATGGGAAATACATGAAGAAGGATCTGGATAGATTTACATCCTTACACTCAGCAAATGTTGCACAAAGCATCCTGGTAAAGTCTTACCATTGTAATTTCACATTTCTAAATGGAAGCCATATGCTGTAAGTTCTGATTACTTAGGCAGCTTGGTTTGAATCTACCCTCATGAAAATGACGTGCACAAGAACAGGCCTGGGGTCTGTCCACAGTAAAGCCAGGTTTAAGTAAAGATGGAACAGGACCAGGCTTAAGTGAAATCTGAACTTATGGGAAGAAACTTGTACTTAACTCTAAGTATATGGACCATTGTGGGCAAGTTATAATGAAAACTGTGACTAAACTTAGTATCCACTTTTATAAAGACTTGGCATGAAATGATAACAGAGAACAGCAAGGGTGGCCTGTAAATGTCAGGTAGGAGGGGACAGGGATGTCAGGAGAGAGCAGGGAGACATCAATTTTGTGAAGCTTACCAGAAGGGCTCTGTGCCTAAGAGATGCTGAACTTCATTGTGAACAATGGCTGGGAGTAGTGTGAGGAAGAGGCCACCAGAGAAGAGGCAGTGTGCTGGGTTTGGGGGTTTCTGGACCCTCAGATGGCGAGGTGAAGAGCTGCCTGGAAGAAGGCAGGCATGAAGCCAGAAGACAAGTGAGCTGGAGTGATCCAGTGGTTGAGGTTATGAAGAAGAAGTTATATGGTGATGTCAGGCCCTCTCATCATTACTGCAGAAGCCAACTGAACAGGGTCTATGAAGTGGAAGGGCATCCAGAAGTGGTGGGAATTGGAAGGAGTAACATGGAAGAACAGAACTGAGATCAGGGAGGAAGGATGCTCCATAGAGCTGCCCAGGTAGGTTTGAAACTAGAGGGCCAGGTCTCTGCAGACAGGGAGGCCTTCCACTGGCTGGGTTTGAGATACTTGCAAACAAGTGCTAAGATAAGCCCATACTCCAAAGGATGGCAGCATACTCCTCTCTTGAAAAGTGACCCACAGGTCTCTTTTCTTATGTGCATTTTCTCCTTTTCCAGCAGTACAACATAGTCTGGTGGGAAGAATTCTCCCCCTCTCCCAGGCCAGTTGAGGAGTCGACAGGCCTCATTCTTAATTAGCTCTAACTCACCAAAGTGTGACACTTTGGCCTTTGCTTCAGTGAGCCTCTCCTGCCCCTTCCCCCACAGTCTTTCTTCCTGTGACCTGTGCTATGGGTGCTGGTTTGATACTGTGTGCACTATCATGGTGGCCACTCTGCCTCTCCCTCACTATCCCTGTCTGAATTATTCTCTCCTTAAGTTGCCTCCCATGTCTAATTCCCACAGGTCCTGCCTCGCTCTGGAGCCCATTACTCATTTCAAGGTCTTCTGATGTACCCTTGTTTTCATTTATTTGCATACCTGGGCTTCCAAGTGGCTCTTCAAAGTATTGTTCTGCTTATGTATTATAAGGAATTGTTACTTACCTTCATGGATCCTGGGAGAGAACTGAGGTCCTATAGCATGACATAGAAGGCCTGATGTGGCTAGTCTCAGTGCCACTATCTCTTTGTCAGCCCTAGGAGCTGCCGAGTATCCTCTCGGCAGGCCACATTAGTGTGTCTGGCACAGTCCCCTCCCCCTGGCATGTTCTCACTTCTTTTGTATTCTCCCTTTGCAACACTCATGTCAGCTGATCTCTCTCTGGAGCTGCCTCTTCTCCCAAGTCACCCTCTCTAGCCTTGGTGCTTCAGGAGACTCCTCAGAGCTTGCCCTCCACTCCTCCACATAGCAATGAATTCCTCATGTACTTTATACCCTCATGCTTGGAATCTTGCCCAGAATAACTGGCTGACATTGTAGTAGAGCTTGGTGGCTCACAGTAGGCCTTCATCCCTCTAGCCCTCCCTCCCTCAGGTACCTCACTAGGCAGCGACAGCAGCAGCCATGAACAATACCTGCTGGAAGCTCTCCCGTAGGTGGCTCTGATCTTCAGGGTGGCAGAATTCCAAAATATCCTTTCCCAGAAGGTCCTAACGGGGACAGATAGCTTTAATAACCCCAAAGTCCACTCTCTATCTCTTACCCCTACCCTGGAGACAAAGGTGTTGTTTATGCCTTCCCCTTGATCTCACCTCCTCTTGCCTGCCCACCACAATCTTAAACATAAAATGGTCTTCCTCTCCTGTGGGCTGAAGAGTTGGCTTCCTTGCATCCATTCTAAATTCCCCTGGCTCAGTCCTCACTTACTTCTAATTTGGCTTGGGCGCTAGATAGCAGCTTTACAACACAACTTTATTTCTGTTTGCCTTGGAGAGGCAAACTGCAATCAACATATTTTTAAAAACATCCAAAGAAAGCTCAAGGACAGACATGCTGCCTATGAAAACTAAAACTGTTTAAGTATGGAAACCAGTGGCTGAATGAGGCTATAATAACTGTGCTTGCCTCAAGTCTGTTCATTATTGACCTTCACTTGTCTATGTGCTATTTGAAAGACCCAGCCTTCATCTAAAACTTGAGTGTTTCATGGTGAATAGGAGCAGAATACAAAAAAAACCATCAAAGAGCAATTTCGAGCGTGCTCTAGGGAAGTGTCTTGAACAACAAAGGATGTGAGCTATCTCAGTGATGAGAACCCGCAGGTGCTCGGGATGCTTGAAGTGAGCCGACTCAGCAGCACAGGGCAGCTCCTATGCCTCAGGAGCCCAGACACTCAGGGGAGCTGCCGGAGGATGCATAAGTCTGTCCAGAAATGCACTGCTGTCGGGTCATTGGCTTTCACTTTATTCTATCTGAGAGGTCACAGTTTGCATGAATCTAGCGACAGAATTATAGAAAGGCTTTCATAGTTTGCTTTGGACTGTTCCTAGTTCTAAAATTTACACACAGGGCTGATTCCAGCACAGATAAAAGTTAAGTAAATAAAATAAAATACAGTGCAATTAAAATAACTCATGTTGACATATCCAAAGCTTCCTAAAGTCTTCCCCTTAGAACAAAGAGCCATATATTTCTTTCTTTTTAAATGATTTTTTAAAAGAAACTATAGAAAAGGTAAAGGATATACATAAAATAAACACCTTCATATCCATTGCATGATTCAATTATCATTATGTTATTAATATTTTCTTTTAAAAATGTTTTCTTTATAGATGTGTACATACAAATGCAGATGGGAGTCTCTCTCTCTCTCTCTCTCTCTCTCTCTCTTTGTCTCTCTGTCTCTTTCACTGTTCTCTCTTAACAATAAGTTGTAGATCCCATAATACTTTCCATGAAGTCTTTCAGCATTAATAAAATAAATGTCTCACCAGACTACAAAACCAAAACACGATCATACGTAAGAAACCAATACTCATTTGATAACATCTCCATACTCCTCACACTTGTCCCCTAGGTGTCTCCTCTAGGCAGAGATCCTCAGGCTTAGGACATGGATCACTCTATTGTAACTACATGTGGTTCACTTGGGTGGCTCATGCCTTTCTGTGTTTCTCATGCCACTGCCTTTTCAGAAAGGATCCAGAGAAAAGATCTGAAAATATGCCCTAAGTAAAAAGATTTCCCCAAAGAACTAGGCAAACACCCCTCAGGTATCTTGACAGTTGTCAGACATACAGAAGCTATGTAATTAAAATAAACTGATCTTAACTCCTATCCTTTGTGATGATGGTATTGTTTTACAATGAACAGTTTGGCTTGTGAAGGGTGTCAGCCTGGTTAAATAGGAAATCTGGACTCCTATGTCATTTCTCTATGATGTCATTGTGCTGAACCTTTAACAAGTAAGATAAATACCTTTTGAGTGAAGTTAAATCTTTCACCAGTATCAGGAGCTCAGGGCTAGCCACTGACCTGGGGCTGGTAGCCAATCACACTGATGCATCTTGGGTCCACAAATGTGATGATCCCATCAGAGTTATGCCGTGACAGGAACTCTGTGGGCACTGACATGCCACTCATGTCCATGCACACAGGAGAGCTGGTCACCTGGAACAGAGGGTTGATAACGATGCGGATGAGGACATGGTAAGAATCCACAAAGCTTGAACTCCACACATCCTGCTGCCTCACTGGAAAGATGATCGTGAGGAATTGAATTAATGCTTGGCTGCTTTCTTTACATTTATTAGGCAGTGGGAATAACGAATATTTACAACAGACTATAATGCCCTATTGCACTTGTAATGTTAAGAGATATTGCACACTAAGCTGGCAAATGGTTGGGGCTCGGCAAATGTTATCTTCTTACTCTCTCATCTTTCCCTCTGTAATTGGTGTAGACACTAGGAAAGTATGTATTTCTGGACTGAATTTACCAAGCTACTCTTATTTTACACACCAGAAAAGAGGATCTAGTGTTTGTTTTATGTGAATGAAATTGCTTATTTGTTTGTTTGAAAACATCAGACTTAGAAGATCAAGGATGTGAACCATGAACCTTCTGGACTGTCAACTCTGCCTGCCTTCATCAGTGTGGAAAACACCCTAAATGTCAAAGGAAGAATGAATGAGCCACGTGACTGAGTGGCTACTGTGTATCAAATATCAAATAAAGTAAAACATTGAAAACTTTATTTATTTACTTAATGTGGAGAAGTGTTTTGCTTGCATGTATGTCTGCACCACCTATGTGCTTAGTGCCTGAGGAGGCCAGAAGAAGACATCAATTTTCCCTGGGATTGGAGTTGCAGACAGTTGTGAGCTTCCATGTGGGTACTGAGAATTGAACTGGGTCCTTTGGAATAGCAGTCAATTCTAACACCAAGCTAACTCTCCAGCCTCAAGTAAATTAAATTTTAACAAGACAGGGTCCCTACTTCAGAGGGTATGCACAAGTGTACCCTCAGCTAACTACAGCAAACAGTGTGTGGATGAGGTGAGAACTCTCTGCTTTGAGAGAACACAATGGGAAGCAACGGTTAGTATTAACTAAGGGGATTGGCAGTCATTTAGCTAGATCTCAAAGGACAAGAAGGTGGAAGTTCACAGAAAGAATTTTGAAAGCAGAAGGGTAACTAAGAAACACAAGGTAGAAGAAACAGCTTGAAAATCCTCACAGAGCGGGCGTGGTGGGAGCAACGCACTGGGAGGCAGGCAGGCGATTTCTGAGTTCGAGATGGTTACAGAGTGAGTAGAAGAGGCTAACAGAGAATGTCTCGAAACAAAAAAAAAAAAAAAAAAAAAAAGAACTCAAAGGTGGACATGGTAGCTTCATAAAATGAAGATGTGGTTTGGTAAAGATGGGGAAGATGGAGAGGAAGGAGAGGAGAATGGAATGAGCTTGAACTTTGTCCCACAAGGCCCTGAGGGACTTTTAAAGTGGTCAGCAAGGATGTGAGTTCTGGAAGAACTCATCTGTAGTGACTGGTGTAGGTGGGAGAGAGGTCTGTTAACCCTCAGCACAGAAAGGTCTCTGTGGTGGACCCCTAGTGGTACACATTTTAAAATTCAGGTTTCGACCCAGAGTGAGACACACAACCCCACAAATATTGAGTACACAGGCGTTCCAAATGAAGAGGCACCCAAACAGTCTCTTGTCCTGTGTAGTAAACAAGCCCTGATTGAAGATGAAAAACCAGCTTTTTGAGCTTGCCTTTTATCCCAGCACTCTGGAGGCAGAGCCAAGTGGATCTCTTAAGGTCCAGCCCAGCCTGGTCTGCAGAGTTCTAGGACAATGAGGGCTACACAGGAAAACCCTGTCTTGAAAAAACAAAAAATAAACAAACAAAAAAAGACAAGCTTTCTGCTCACCTGGAGCCTCCCAATTGCCACAAGGCAGTATTTACTGCCTTGGCCGACATCAGCGTCTTCTTCGGGTATGGTCATTCCTGAAATGAGACATAAAGCATTATGAACATGCCCAACGTTACTGGCTAAGTGGGGAAAGCACCCACGATTTCATTCATGCAACTGAAAATGCAGATCCACTGCTGCCACTCAGCTGGGAAGTTAGCCAGTGACTCAGCAGCCCCACACTGCTGCCTGCTCCTGTCTGTCTGACAGTGTCTGATGAGTTCATGACACATCACCATCTGCATTTGTGGATGGATGACACAGAGGCAGGGGAGGAGATGATGCGAGTCATTCATCTCTATGTATGCACAGCTTCACCGAACACCAATAAGAAGCCTAAATAGCTCCTGTTGATCATGCAAACAATTCACATTTTGTTGACGAAGGATCAAAGACCATCAGAGGTGGTGCACAACTTGTTAGATTTTATTTTCCTTTTCTTGTTTGTTGTTTGTTTGTTTGTTTGAGGCAAGATCTCACTATACAGCCTTAGCTGTCCTGGAACTTGCTATGTAAAGCAGGCTGGCCTTAACTTTACAGAGATCTTTCTGTCCCTGCTTCCTAAAAAGATTAAAGTCATACCCTACCGTGTCTATTGGTGCACACTTGTAATGCTGTCACTGAAAAGGCAAAATGAGCAGATCCCTTGCTAACTAACTAGCCAGCTTAGATTACTTGCTGAGTTCTAAGCCACTAAGAGACCCTGTCACAAACACACAGAGAAGGTGAATGACAACACCTGAGATGGCACTTTGGCCTGAACATGCATGTACTTAAATACATGCACACAAACCTATCCCTGTATATACATAAACATATATGTGCACAGATACACAGATCTTCGAAAACCTCCAGATTTCTTCATGGAGCTAGCTTTCCCCAGTTTCTTTTCAGAACTGCACAGCACTCAGTTGTGCTGATACGCCATGTTTATCCAACCATCCTTCGGATATGAATGGCGAGGAGTTTTCTGTACTGTGCAGTTAGAAGCAATGCACACTCTAGCATATGTGTATTTTTTTTTAAATCACTGGTACTGTACCTGTTCGATGGCAGTTCTCTAGAAGTGGTTTTACTGGGTCAAATATAGATAGACTTCTGTTTTGTTAAATTCCCTTCAGAAAGGCCGTATCAGTTTGCATTCCAGCCACCGATGTTTGAAAGCCTGTTTCTCTATGTTCTTGGCTAACAGAATGTGCTGTCAGTTTTTGTCAGTTTGATAGGTGAGAATAGATGTCTTAATTTGCATCTCAGTAATTATAGTTATGTTTGAGCATTGCTTTCTGTTTACAACTGATTTACATTCTGAGTTTTAATGAATTATCTGTTCATGTTCTTCCCCATCATTCTGTTGGGATTCTGGTTGCCTATCTCCCAATGTGGTTTTGAGACAGGTTTCCTATAGCCAAAGATGGCCTCAAACTTGGTAAATACCTGAGGAAGACCTTGAACTTCTTATCCCTCTGTCTCCACCTCCCAAGAGATAGGATTATAGCTGGGTACTATCATGCCAAGTCTCACTTTTAAAGCGTTGTCACTGTCTGAATGGAGGAGGGATCCTGTAAATATGTTCTCCCACATGGTTCTTTGTCTTCTAACTTTGCTTACAAGGCTAAAGTCTGAGCCACAGTTAGAAAGCCATTTCTCATGTAGAGATTAAAAAAGATTCTATGTTTGCCTCTAGTGCTTTCCTAGCTCAACTTTTGCATTTAGATGTCTCAGATACTCCATTACTCTTTGTAGCATATGAGATACATATTGATGTTTGTTTTCAAGTATGTGACTCTTCAGTTATCCCTCTGATATTTGTTTAAAGTACAGCAACTTACGATACCATTTTCATCTTGCAATAAACCCAATACATGCTTGGGTCTAATTATGGACTTCTTCTATTCCATTACCTGAATCCCAGAGATACTACTGTGTGTTCTAATGTCTGGTAAGGTTTCCCTGTAGGGTTTTCTTGCTACTCTTAAATGTGTTTTTCTACATGAAACTTAGTATCAACTTACCTAACTTCATAAAATAGTTTGATGACATTAATAGTTTTGATTAACATGATAATTTGCCTTCAAGAGAAGGATCTCTTCATAATGTTGATTCAACACTCCAAGCACAGGGAAACATTTTAATATGTATTTTATCCTCTTTTATGTTTTTTCAGAAGTGTTCAGAATGTTCCCCATAAATGCTTGCACTTTTATAACTTAAATTTATTCCCTCATCCATGTTGGGATGTCATCTGATGTTGTCATTGTGCCTGTCTTGATTAGGCCACCATACTGTTAAGATTTCATGGATGTGAAAGAAAAACAAAGGAGTTTCCACTAGCTGAGACTGCCAGGCACTTTCTCCCACTTTCTGAGAAGACTCAAACTTCAGAACAAGCTTACTACTACCCTTCTGGATATTACGTAATTCTAGAAAGTGATGTAAGTCTGAGATCTCCCAGCAGAAGAGAAGGAAGTGAGGATGTGGTTCTGGATGAGGGCTGTTGTTTATCATCCATGGCTAGGACAGGCATCTCTGAGTGCTATCCTTACATGTATAGAGCTTAATAAATAAGTACTCATTGAAAAAAAAAAAAGATTTCATGGATGAAACTCCTTGTCATAGATGGAAGACTCTATCTCATAGGAGACATCATGTTTTTTTTACAATCTTTCTACTCCCTTTTCTGCAATGTTCCCTGAGCCTTGGGTATAGAGGTTGTGTTGTAGGTGTAAGCAATTGGGGATGGTCCACCCATAGTCAACTGTTTTCTGCATTTTGACCAGCTGTGGATTTCTCTGATGGTCTCTGCCTGCTGCAAAAACAAAAAACACTCATCTACAGATATAAAGATAGACATGTAGAATGAAGTTGAGAATTATACTGCTTTAGGAACACGGCAGTGTTATATTTTCCTCTAGGGTCCATGACCTCATTAGCCACAGGGATTGGCTAGGGTTACAGTACCAGGCATAAGTCTCCTCCTATGGAATGGGTCTTACGTCCAATTAAGTGGCTGTTGGTTACTCTCAAAATATAAGTGCCACTATTGTACCCCTTGTAATTTTTTTGTGTTGGTCATTGCTGTAGTTTGTAGGACTTTGAGTTACTCTTCAGAGGAGGTTTTCAGAATAGTTCCAGTTTGATTCCTCCAAGTCCTGTGTCTACAGCAATAGGATCTTACCTTCACATCCTGGGAGGCAAACAAGAGCAATAGCTTATATTGTTTTGTGAGTCTCTTGGATTTCTCTGACCAAGAACTCGAAGAGTTTCCATCCTTGGCACTTACGATTAATCTATATCTCTTGGAGGAAGTATTATTATCCAAGTTACCATGTTCTGAGCTCAGTGCTGATGGTGTGTGTGTGTGTTAATAATACAGTCATGCCTCTTTGGAGAACCCAAAGAAGACAGACAAATAGATGCAAAAATTCTTATAATGCTACGTGCAAAGTGACCAGGTTTAGGGAAACCCAGTGGCTGGGAAAAAGTAGCTGCTGACAGAATAGGGCAGGGCTTCTTGGGTTCATCAGAATCAGGATACATACATGGTGAGCTCAGCAGAGACTGATATAAGGGTTCCTATGACTGCAAGTGGCACAGATCCAGGGGAAGGAGGAACACTATAATACAGGGAAGGTCTGGTGTTGATACACTTCATCTTCTAAGCCAGCAATTGAAGACTTCATGCACCCCTGTAGGTGGAAGACTTCTCCTGTAACAATTAGTCTATATCCACTGGGAATGGCAGCCCAGTAGTCTCAGCTAAGAACACATCTCTTTACTTGCCCAGCAGGCATGCGATGAGCCCTCACTGGTGCCAGGCCTTTTAGTCTTAAGCCAACTGACACTGCTTTTCTTTTATAAACAATATACTGGTTTACCTTTATAGACCATACATGATGAAATGATAGTTTGTGATTAGATTAGGTCAGCAGAAAAGTGATAGATGCAAAGAGAAATGAAGGATCAGCACCAGATAACTCTTAAGGAGCAAAAACAAAACAGCTGAAAAAGAAAAAACAAACAAACAAACAAATCAACAGCACAGCATCCCCTATACCAGGCCATTAAAACTCCTTAATACTTGGAGAAGCCAGAGGACATCTGAGTGTCAAGCTCTGCATGTCCCAAATAGGAGAGGCATAGGTGCAGTTTTGACTTAAGCCAACCAGACAATCTGTGGGCCAGAAAGGAGGGCAAAGATAACCTCAGGTTAGAAGGTATTGTTAACAACACCCACAGTGATCCAGGCACAGTTGTATCAAGATCTCCTAGAAGAAAACAGGAACGTCACAAATCAAATCATCCCGGAGAAAATGAGACTAAGCCATGAATAAGCAATTTGGAGGGAAATACTCACAATGTCATGTGCCCAGAAAGGACATAGAAATTCACTACTAAGGAACACTTGATTGGAAATGTCACAGCTCTTCTGAGTTCACATCAAATATCAGACTGACACAGCTATAGGATGACGGAAACTTCTAGAGATATTAGGAGGTAGGGGAAAGGACACTCTTATCCTCTTCTGCAGGATACTTTGGTGATAGCTTTGTGCATTTAAATTACCACCTTTGTACTACTTCTGTTTAATTTAAACCTTTAAACAAATTTACAATGAGCTTTTGAGCAAATTTTATCTTGCATGTTTTTCTGTATCTTTCAAATTTTTGTGTTTTCATAATTTTCTAAAAAGAACAAAATTAAGTGGGTATGATCATGGCAAAACCTGTACCACCAACACTTGGGAAGCTGAGGCAGGAAGAATGTACATTTTGATTTTAAAAAGGTAAGCTCCTGGTGCTTGACCTCACACTCCGGGAAAGTTTTCTTGTGATGCCCTGTGCTCGCCAGCAACACAGAAACATGGGCATGGATTGTGAACTCTAGACTTGAGGCTCTGCCCTTCGATTAGCAGATGGAGAAGCAATGTGCCTGTTGGCAGCAGAGGCTTAACCCAAGCAGGACACAGGGAAACTGCATTCCCTTTCAAATGCATGGCTACCAAACCATGAGGTAGAGAAGCACCTTCCCTGGGCTGACTTGGCAGCTACTATTTAGTATTGTGCTGTTAGATTTGGACTTGAATGCCAAAACTTAATTTCTTGGAAATGGGGACCTGTAAACACGGTTATCTTAACAGCAGACAGGGGAAGTTTAGTGGGTTAACCAGAATGAGGACACAGTGGCTATCCAGCTCTGCACCTCACCTCTCCACGGAGGAAGGAAATTGGGGAAAACCTGAAGCCTCTCAGATTCCTCCCATCATATAATTCTGAGTTTGAATTATCATTCTAGCATGAGTGATGTGGTTTCCATGGGGAACACAGTGGCCCTTTCTCAAGGAAAGCCGAGGGGCTTCTGCTACTGTGTGTGGGATGCTCATACTGCAATAGTCTTTTTTTTTTTTTTTTTTGAGACAGCGTTTCTCTGTATAGCCCTGGCTGTCACTCTGTAGACCAGGCTGCCTTGAACTCAGAAATCCGCCTGCCTCTGCCTCCCAAGTACTGGAATCAAAGGCTTCTTCCTTCTCTCCTGCTTCTAGACTTCCTGTCATCCATCTTCCTAGGCAACACCAGAACTCCTGTGCTCTTGGTGCACTGGCATTCTCAGTCCCTGGACATCAGCCTCTGCTCATTCTCTCCTACAGAGGCCTCACATCCTGCTCCACAGTCCCCTTTCACACCACGGCACCTACTTTTTTGTTCATCAGGATTGGCCTCCACTGCCATGCTTACCTCTCCCAAACCAACTGATGCCAGAACGCCTTCTGCTCAGCCCTGGGAATGGTGCTTTTTCTCACTGAAAGGCCCTAACCATACCAGATGACCTGCAGGTTCTGTTATCTTTCCTGTTCCATGGTACCTCCTTCATCATGACAACCCTCATTTTCCCAGCTCTCCTACTATGGGGCTGCTGTAAGTCAACTCTCTTATGACAGGCTCAACAGTCTCTTTTCTTTTCAAACATTTCCCAACATCCACTTTGTGATCTCTCCTCTTGCCCTGGCTTTGACTATGTTTGTTTTTACTTTTAATATCAGAGCTCCTGGGTTAGCAATTTCACAGTCCCCCAGTGCCATTTGTGAAAATGATGCTAGAACTTGCTCCTGGGATAGCCTCTCAAGATCTGAGATGCTCAGCAGGGAAGGGGATTGTGAGGAGGACCGTGTAAGTGGTAGGAGGGTGGAATGACTCTTCTCTACAGGGTAGCTTGGTGCCAGTATCTTTCTGCCTCTGCCTGCAGCTCTGGTCACTTACAAAGACCTTCTGGAAAGTGATCTATGGTGTGAGCAGAGTTGGCAACTGCATCTATTGGAGATAATAATCAGAGCTCAACAGGTGAGTCTAGTGAGTTATTCTTTCTTTGGGGAGGGACAAATATCCATATTTAAAACAATGGTGAAAAGACTCTCTTTGGGTGTTAGAAGCATAGGCAATCTTTCAGGGGATCAATGATGAACCCACTGAAGGCCAAAGGGTTCAGAAAGGATTCTTAAAGGGAAATGGCCACTGGGCTTGGTACCAACATAGTTGGAAAGAAAGATATCTCTATGTACATGTGTATGGCTTAATTGTCATTAATAACGGGCTTTGGAACCAGGGTCATCCTAAATCAAGACTTATGACTCTGCTATTGATACCAAAAGCCTGTGGCCCTCTGAATCTCAGGAAAAATGAGTCACACTTATCATGAGACATGAGTATAAATACCCTTATTCTATATGTCCTCTGTAGGCATTTGGTGGGGAAGGTATATGAGTCAACACTGTACATGGCACAAAGACTCAGCATACCCTGTGTGGTAGTTTGAATGAAAATGGCTCCATAGACTCAGGGAGTGGCATTATTGGAGGTGTGGCTCTATGGAAGGAAGTGTGTCAGTGGGGGTGGGCTTTGAGGATTCAGATGCCCAAGACAGGCCCAGTGACACTCTCTCTTCCTGCTGCCTGCAGATCCAGATATGGAACACTAAGCCACCTCTCCAGCACCGGTCTGCTTACACTCTGTCATGCTTCCCGCCATGATCACAGTGTACTAGACTGCTGAACTGTAAGCCAGCCTCCAGTGCAATGTTCTCCTTTATAAGAGTTGCCTTGGACATAGTGCCTCTTCACAGCAATAGAAGCCCTAACAAAGACACCCAATGTCTTAGTTTGCTACTGTTGGGATAAACACCATGAGAAAAAAAGCAACCTGGGTAGGAAAGGACTTAGATTACAGATTAGAATCCATCATTCTGGATTCCTGGAGGAGTGCCGCTTACTGGTTTGCTCTTTATTCAAAATGCTTTCTGACCCAACCAGGACCACCTCAGCTATGGTGCCCTTGGCACTGGGAGATGAGGTAGCTTCATCCTGGTGGCTGAGCTAGGTCTCCCTGTTGCTGATCTCTGTCTAAATGCAGCATCCAACTATGGTTTGGAAGGACCTGAGGCCAACACACTTCAGGACTGGAAGTGCTGGCTTATGATGCCCCAGGCTCTCTGACTGTGACAGGCTGTAGGTACTAGCACCAAGCAGGGGGCCCAGCACTCGCTCTGCTGCAGAGAAAGGAGAACCTGTTCCAGAGTCCACCATCGTGATGGGGAAAACAGACCCAGCTCATTCCAATGCCGTGTGCTTAACAATGTCATAGGGAGCAGAACAGCGCCTGGAGATGGGCCACAGGGCGGCTATTGAGTGCCAGAGTGGGTGGAGAGAAGCCAGGAGGGAGTACTTCCTGGAAGGAATGGCAAAGTGCTTTTTAATATGAACAGGATAACTGCAACTATTCTAACAGATTTTAGTGATTCCCCAATCAGCCTCACAAGCTCATTTCACCTCATATTAAACTACATCGCCCTCCCTGGACAGCCGCTTCCTTCCCGCCAGCAAGAAATAAATCTGGAGAATATAAACAATGCAAATGAGATGGACCCGGACTGCTGTAGGGAGGGGAGTCAGCACTGTCCAGGGAGGCTTCTTCATTCCTCACTAAGGATTACAGGAACCCAGTGCAGACAAAGTGGAAAGTGGGCTTGTTTTCCAGTCTCCTTGGAAAGAGGTTGTCCTTGGCCTTCGCCTCCTCATTCGAATTAAGACATATTTTTATATTTCACAAAACAAAAGGCAGAAGAGGAACAACTGTCTTCTGGCTGCAAGCAACCCAGGGCACTTGCTCACGGCATACTGCCAAAGCCTTCCCTGAGGGAACATGTGTAAACTTTAGGAAAAATTTACTTTTGCAAAAACATATTTGGGAAACAGTCTCAATAAAGATAAAGTGGTTTCATCACTGTAGGCTTCGCAGAGACTGCACTATGCTCTGTCAACGAGTACCATTTGCCAGGAGAGAAATACAGAATGTGAGGTTTCCCAGTGGATTGGATGGAATCTCTTTGTTGCAGTCTAGTGACTTTTATCTTGGCAGAAATTTTTGAAAAAAAAAAAAAAAAAGTTGACCTGTAGATATCTTGTATTTCAGGGATCTTGCCTGGAAACCCTAAAAGTGGATTAGCCTAAAAAGCTTATGGGTGTAACTGATGCTTTTGTATCTACTTGTTCCTTCCAAATTACAATGAAAAGTTCCAGGGCCTGACAGAAAGAAGTATATCCCAGTGCTGGAAACTGGGGAGGTGAGCAAGGGTGAGGCGTTTTAGGATGCATGGATCAGGCCAGACCGCATTGAGGAAGGGTACAATGGGGAACCCTAGTCCCTGTAACTGCCTGTGGAGGAGGGGAAGGTTTGCACCAGAACAGTAAAGAGTGCAGAGTAAGCTTGACTTGAAATGAGTCCAGAAGAAGGGTAAGTCTCAGGGAAGAACCTGGGACTCCTAGGAAGCCACATGGCTGAAGATCTCTAAGATTCTCACTGGGGCCATTTGTGACTTGTAACCTGCCACTCCATCCATTACCCTGGGAACAGACAGGTGAAACTTCGTTCAGGTGTTCCTAAGACTGCAGCGAAGCCAAACACTCCTCTTCTGTCCTTGTCAAGGTCTCAGGTCTTTCTAGAATCTCTGAAATGGATGATGTCACAATTGTCAGCTCTCAGAATGGACCATCACACAGTAGTGTCTAAGGTGAGCCGCATGGAAATGGGAAGCATGTGACAAAGGGGACACCAAGATAAGGAACCAGAACAACTGTTTCCGCTTGCTTTATAAGAGAGGGAAAAATCTAAAGTTGAACCTCTTTGAGTCTAGAGGATGTGATATTTGCAGAAAGACAGCAACTTCATCAGTGAGGACTAAGTGTAGATGAAAAACACACTTGTCACATTGAAAACAGAAAAGGGAGTGGTGACAACGAATACAAGATCAGGTCAAGAAGTTCAAGAACTTTATATGAAGAACAAAAGTATAATGGGGGCCAATGAAGAGCCAGAAGATGGGTACAGGACTTGAGATATGAACAGAGCACCCAAGACACAGGGGTGACTCTGAAGCCTGAAGGACACCTCTTCACAGGGACAGCTCAAGCTCCATGCAGGCTGAATCAGCCTAGTCATTAAAATGAGTGAAAACAACCCCACTAGCATACCTGAACAAAAATTTGAGTTCTAGGCATTCAGGAAACAATCTACATGTGTTGTAATAGGGAAGGGGAAGATTCTGAAAGGAAAGACAAGACAGGCTCAGCCATCTGTACATCAGAAGTCAGAAACTAATTTCTAAACATGCTGGAGAAGTGTCTTCCTGGAAACCCTGTGACCTCAAGAATTCTCTCTGCAACTGTACAGGCAATAAGAAAATCCCCAAACTAGAGGGAACCAGGAGTGTGGGGCCTGCCAACCCTTCTATGTTAATTATTGGGAGACTCATCTTGGCATGGTGAAATTGACCAATTAATGTCAGGGTCATTGCTGTAGTGAAAGACAGGGTGAACAACACAACCAATGTGGTCTGCTTAGTACCTGACCAACCTCAGGAAACACACAAGTGACAGAAAGAGAGATGACAGAGGATAGATGAGGGTTTTGAAAGATGATTATAGGCTTGAGAGATAAATATATGGTAAATATGATAGTGGATAGATTTATAGGTTGGTGACAGACAAATGATAGATGATAATCTACAATTTTTAAAATGTATTTTAATTTGTTCTTTTGATAATTTCATACATGTATACAATGTGTTTTGATTATATTCACTCCCAACTCCTCTTGGACTCCCCTCTCACATCCCCTTCGCAACCTCACATCTTCTTTTTATATTAAATAAATGAACTTGTTTCTTTTTGAGAAGGACCTCACTGTGTAGCTCTGCCTGGCCTGGAACTCTACCACAGATCTCCTAGTCTCTGCCTCCTTATTACTGGAATTAAAGGCATGCATCACCATGCCCTGCCCCTCTCTTTTTAAAAATAGTTCACTGAGTCTAATAAGTGTTGCCATATGCACATGAGTGTGGAACTACATAGATAGATGGTAGAAGATGGATGATAGATTTGACAGGCAGATGATAGATTTGAGAGCTAGACCTGATACATGACAGACAACAGTACATAAATAGATGGCATAATATAACAATGACCAAGTAGCTGACACACAAATCCCAGTGAAAAGCCCAAAGTGATCTGTCCACTATTTGAGGAGTAAGAGAAGCCAGTCAAGCTTAATAATGATGTGTAAGCACACAGACTCTGCAATCAGACTTCCTGGATGTGAGCTGTAGCTTTCCTACCTACCTGCCTCATGTAGACCTTGCCCACTGCCACATCTGCCAGCTGGAACAGGCATTATCCTGGCTACCTCACGTTTTCACATCAGCATAGCCACTATCCTCCTTCAGCTTCAGTGAGACATAAGCACCAGTCTTCCCTGGTCCCTTGGCCTTCAGGCAAGTTCCATCTAGCTAATAGACTATTCTCTAAAACCTGTTACAGAAAATACAGAGAAGGATCCAAGCTCTCTGGATTAGCATTCCAGCCCTGTGGTGATTTGAATAAAAATGTCCCCCATGAATCCATAGGGATTGTCATTATTAGGGGCTATGGCCTTTTTGGAGTAGGTATGTCACTGGGGGTGGGTTTTGATGCTCAGATGCTCAAGCCATGTCTAGTGTGACTGTCGCTTCCTGTTTCCTACAGTTCAAATGTTGAACTCTCAGCTTCTCCTTCAGCACAGTCTCTGCCTGCACACCACCATGCTTCCTGCCGTGACAATAATGGTCTAAACCTCTGAATAAACCCAATTAAATGTTTCCTTAATAAGAGTTTGAGTGGCCATGGTGTCTCTTCATTGCAATAGAAACCCTCACTAGAGTAACCCCAAGATCTGATGCTACCCCTGCCCTTCATCCTCCCCCCGCCCCCAGCTAGTGTCTATCTCCTTCCTCCATGAGAAGGCTGAGGATAAGCGAATGTAAGATGTCTGAGTGTACAGCCCAACCTTCTGCCTTTACTAGCCACATGTGCTGGGCCAACTGCTTCACAACGCTGTCTTTAGGTGTCTAGAAACTAGGAAATAACTGTGTCTGCACATCATCAGGGTTTTTGTGACGATTAAATAAATAAATTAGGTCAAGGGATTTTCATTGAATGTAGTTCTCGAAGCCTTCCCAATGAAAGATGCTGCTGTTCGGACCTCCGCTGTCTGTATTTTCCCCTTGGGTTGCATGCCTTTGTTATCTTGCAAAGTCTTTCCCTTTACCCTATGTTTCATTCCAGTGCCACTGTCTATCTCTGTCCACTAGACTGGCATGCAGGCTAGACAAGCTTGCCTTGACACATCCCAGCAGTTGAATTTGTGCCTTGGTTATGACTTGAGGCTTTGTAGCTGACTTGCAAGTTTGTCCCTTCCACAGCCCTGTGAGCAGGCACCATGTCAACCTCACCTCAGGATCTCCAGGACCTCACAAAGCTGGTAGCGGAGCTAAGAAAACATCTATAGGAGGAACAGGAAGAGGCATTTCATCCTGCCTAGAATGAAAACCCAGAAGACGGTGATGGTTCTTCTCCATCTCAGAAGCTAAATGTGGTGGCTTTGATTCTGGAGAGATCCTGAGTATGCCACATATAGGCAGGGTAGGGTGGCTAGGAAGCACAGGGGTGCAGCTATGGCTTGTGACTTAGCGGCCTCAATACCAGCAAGTGATTTTTGGAGACTTTCACACGGTAGAAAAATAAACCACATTCAAGAAGAAAACTGCCAGAAACCCAGAGCTGTTGGAGATGAGCTCGTGGCAGAGCTGAGCTGTCGGGTGAAGTATGAGCACTGGCCTGACCCCAGGGGCTTCTGGCCAGAACTGCAAAATAACCTCAAGCCTGTGGCATGCTGTGGCCATGGCTTACTGAAAGTCAGCAACAAAGTGAGAAAAAAGACACCCACCTCACCAGAGAAGAAAATGCCAAATGCTTTCAAGATCTAGATTGTTCCAGGGGTAAGTACGAGCCTGAGGTCAAACTCCATCCCTGGGTCAGGCCTTGGTTCTCTTGTGCAGACATTCTGCCAGGCAACCAGGCATTCTACATGGTGTGTTAGGTGGTAAGCCACACCTCCACTTTAGAAATGACATCGCTTAAAGATGCCCCTATGAAATGGAAGGTGCTGGGCGGTGACACTGGATGAAACCAAGTCACACTACTGGAAATGTAGTGTTCTTCAGTCTCTGAATACACCCACAATGTATAAAAAGAACCCTGTCACGAGTAGTTACTGACTAACTAAATAACTGCATGATGAGACAAGGGAACTAACTTAATGCCTGTTAGTCCCACTTCAAATACTAAACTGGTATAGTGTAAAATGTTGTCAGGCTAATTAGAAAGGTTACTATGTTACAGAAAGGGCTTCTGGAATACACCAGGATCTACTTTGTTATTTGTATACCATAGACAGGTGGGAAAAAAAGATTCAGCCTAAGTGCACATGTTACAAGTCATTGTATCTGTCCATAAGGCTCTGGTTTGCATAGCAAAGTCCACCTTGTCTGCTAACCATTTTTTTTTTTTTGAGGTTGGCTTTTCATATTTATAGTGACTTTAGTTAGCTGTCATAAATCTTCATTTCTGTAACTTAGTCATTGTTTATAATTGCAGAGCATGTGAGCAAGCAGGGCCAGCACTGTAACTTTATAAGGCATCTGATAGTCCTTACAGTGAGCTGTTTGTTACTCCAGTACCCCAATTCTATGACCTTAGGAAGGGGTAAGAGTCATGACTTCAGTTTAGCCACTCACCCAAGCCACACAACTGTCTCTGTCACTAACCATCTCAAAAGAGTTCCACAAAACTGACTTTGCTAAACTTAGAAACTCTAGCAAGAACTGGCTTCACACAGGGACCCCTCTAGACTCACCATTTCTCGTTTCAAGAGCCTTTCTTTTTCCATCACCCTCCCACTCACCCATCCCATCCATCCATGCACCCACTCATCCAGCTTCATAAATACAATGTTTGCTAAGTCTGAATGATAAATGGGTGTGAGATGAACACAGCATCTGCCCTGGGGTCTTGCAGGATGTGAACAGCGAGCCAGAATTAGAGTTATATGTGCTAAGAATGCAGTTATTAATAAACAGTCTGGCAGTCACAGAACAAAGCAGCAGGGACAACTAAGTCCCCTGCATGCGTGCATGAGTCATGATACAGGAAGATGGCTTTCTTCTCTAGAACCCCTGTCTTCACAGAAACACCCAGTACAAGAACAGACTCAAAAGGCAGTTAATGATGTACTTCCAAGTTCTCTGTAAACCATATAATCTGATCATTTAGAATACCATCTTTGAAGGTTCAGACTGATGTCTCAAAACATCATTTTCTTTTATTATTAAAATCAGGTAAAAATATAGGGAAAATGTGGACATGAACAAAAAAGAAAAATGGTCCAACAATCTGTAGACAGAAATAAATGGTTTATATTCCAGTTTAACATACATGTATGCTTTATTCATTTGTAATTTAAAAAATGAGATGCATATATCTTGTAGCCATTTAAAAACAATTGTTTATACTTTATTTTGTTCTCAAAATCCTTGAATAACACATATGATCACTGATGTCTGTCCAATGTGCTGGTGTATAGAGTTTCCACATTTACTTTAGCCAGTTTCTACCAGGGCCATTCAGATTCACTTGGATCTTTCACAATTGTTAAAGGTGATTAAGAACACAATATACAGACATCTCTAGTCAATTTGTTAGAATAAATTTCCACCAATCTGAGTGCTGTATCATAAGTCACAGCTTGTCAAATGTCTGCTACACACTACTCACTCAGTCTACTTAAGCTTTGGACTAGTTTACATTCCTAACAGCAGTGTAAAAAGTATATTTTCTTTACTTTTCATTTGCCTTTTGATCTTTGGTCATTTGAATGTAAGAGAGAATTAAGTGCAGTTCTGGTTAACCATGAAAACTGTCTTTTTTCATAGCTTAATGTGTTGTTGTATCTTTAATGTCCTTTCATGCCCCTGACTTACTTCACTCTTTTGTAACTTTCCTCTTTTGCTCCAAGTTGTGCCTTCTGAAACTGCCCTGAGATTAATTCCTCTTTCATATGACACCCCCTCAAATACTTGTAGACAGAAATCATGTCTCATTTTCTCTAAGTGAAACACCCTGGCTCCTTCAATCATTCCTTATGTGGCAGTTTCAAAGACCAGTATTTAAGGTGAACAATAAGTCCTACTGCCTCAAACAAGCTAACACCAACAGTCTTGAGACACACACAGCTCCAGGGGAACTCATCCTCTGGGTGCAGCCACTGCCTGCCTCTTGGGCCACAGCCTCTTTTCTCCCTACCCACAAGGGCCTGGTGAGTTTTACCATACTCAGGGCATTACTCATGTGACATCATGGGTCTGGAGCCCAAAGGGCAGAAAGGCATAATATTGAGTCTGGAAGCAAAAGAAGAATTTACCCAGTATAGTAAGAATGATTAAGTAACTTAAGTGAAGATTCAATAGGAATCAAGGCATCCTCTTGGCATGGATCTCAAGAAGATGGCTTTGGAGTACTGATGCAGTCTGGGAATTCTTCAGGGCAACTTTCCTAACTTCAGCTGGCATAGGGACTCTTCTGTCTCCAAAGATGACTGCCTGATAACACTTTCCTACGATCAGCTCTATACATGAGGTATTTATTTGAGCAATTCTAGAAAGATAGGCCTGGGGTTTGTAGCCCTGAGATCGTTGCTCAACAATCGCTATACATAGACCATTATGCACACTGGATAATGGAGACACTGTTACCAGTCCTCCTCCAAATCTTATTTTCATCTGATTGAACAATCTCCTATTACAAACCTACTTTCTCAAGCACTGTCTGATGTTCCTATGAACTGCAGAAAGGAACAGCTCTGCCATTTTCAAAAGCCCCATGCTATCACTGAACTGTTTCTGACTGGTTCTGCAGCACTTTTAGAACTATCTGTGGATCTCCTAAGTTGGAGGCTGGATGCCTTCTGAATCTCTGTCCTTGAGGCTGGTTCAGGCCTTTGGTAAACAACATCCTGGTAGTTTGTAAATTATACTTCCTATGGTTTAAAGAAGTCTCTTGTGTGTGTTGTGTTGTTTGTGTGTGTGTGTGTGTGTGTGTGTGTGTGTGTGTGTGTGTAGAGATGGTTCAGTGATTAAGAACATTGGAGAACATTCAGAGGACCTGCACTGGATTACCAACATGGTGGTTCACACCACCTATAACTCCACTTCCAGGGGATCTGACCTATATAGGGACAACATATATACTGTGTACATATATATTTATGTAAGCAAAACAGCCATATACATTGACACACACACAAAAAAAGAAAGATAAAATGTGGCCAAAAGTCCACGCATTAGAAACTTGAAACCCCAAATGTTGATGGCATTTGTAGATGGAACTATTTGAAGGAAATGAGGGTTAAATCAGATCCTGTGGGGACCTAATGATGATGTTAGTGGCTTCCTAAGAGAAAGGAGCTGTGTGTCTTGGCATACTCCTTTAATCCAGGTACGTGGGAGGCAGAAGCAAGTGGATCTCTGTGATTTTAATACCAGCCTGGTCTACATTGTGAGTTCCAGGCCAGTGGAAATGTATAATGAGACCCTGTCTCAAAAAATAAATAAATAAAGGGAGAGACATCTAAACTCACAGGTGTCAGGTGCCAGTTCTCTCCCTACATGACACCTTTTGCCACAATATGATACACGCCAAGAAGACCCTTTTCAAATGCAGCCCCTTAGCCCTGAAGTCACCATCTTTATAACTGTAAGAAAAACATTTATTTTCATTGTAAATTACCCAGTCTGTAATATTTTGTGATATTAATCCAACAAAGACCAAGATAATGTTTAAATAGGAAAAAAACCCCAAACCCTTTAAGGGCATTTATACTGACAAGCTGTGCCCATGCCTGCCATCTATCTATCTATCTATCTATCTATCTATCTATCTATCTATCTATCTCTGTATCTCTGTGTATATATGCACAAAAAGTCAGTGTGGAGTGTTTGGATTGTTGAGTTTTGAATTGCAGGTGTTCAGACTCTGGATATTCCATCGCACTGTTATGATTGTTGTGATTATGTTGGACATGGTAAACACTCAACAGTCATTACTGTTATGATTATGTAAAGCATTTCAGGATTGCAATAAGGTGGTAATGGTATTTGTGGACATAGAGACTTTATTCTTTGAAAATTTTAAATAGTATCAAGAAATTACTTTACTTTCATACCTCTTATAATACGGATGAAAATCAACATGCCACGTCAGAGGTAGGTAATGAGCAGCAGTGTCACTCTAGCTATAGAGCAGGTAGTGTCGGTTAGTGAAGGAAGGATCCTTGTGAATCCCTAGCCAGGAGGGGTCTTGTACTGTACCTTCCAAAGCAAAAATGCAATTCATACTGAGCCAAATCCATAGCTACGGCTCAGCAGAGACAAAGCCATACTACGAAACTCAAAGCATTATTTTTCAGTTCCTTACTTTCATTTGCCTGCCAATGACCAGCATACTGTAAACTATTTTTATTTCTTCCAAGCACTAGTCTGGCTATTGCTATATATTATTTAACTGTATTATGGCCATAGGCTTTGTGTTCTTTGCTTTGAGGGATTACTATGCCACATAGCTATACTTTGATGCTTTACTCTTCCCTGTATGGATACATGAGATTTTATTCATCTATCTATCGCTTACTGTATATTTGGGTTGCTTTAACTCTTTGTCCATTATGTATAAATGTTTATATTCAAATTTCTTTGTAGATCTAGGTCTTCAATTCTTTTGGATTGATATCCAGGAGTCAAACTGTGAAGTCATAGAGTAACTGCATGCTTAACATTTTGAGGATGTTTTTCCAAGAGGCTATGCTATTTCATGAACCTCCCCCTCCCGCCAGCAAGAGATGATGGTTTCAATTCTCCTTTGCCTGCCAATGCTTGTTATCTGTTATCTCAATGTGATTTTGATGTGCATATCTATGCACATGGTTGCAACTATCATTTCAAATCTCCACATTATCATTTCTGAGGTTGATGATGCAAAGGCTCGACTCATCCTTGAAGAATCAAGGTTTTTGGAAACCTATTTCAGATAGTGGGGCTTTCTCTGGTATCAAAAATGACATTCTAGCCACAAAGAAAGATGACAATACTTTCCCACATTTTTCTCCAAAAGTACTCTTAACCCAGTATTAACTTCAGAGGTCTTGGAAAATGTCAGCAGCTCTGCTTACCTGCTGGTGGCCAAGCCTTGATGTAACCTGTGCAGTGGACCACGGCATACTGAGCTTCTCCTTCTTTCACAGGGCCAAGGCCATTCCTGAAAAAGAGCTTACATGAAGCTGTCTTCACTATACAGAAATGTGGTAAGATGCTAATGACCCTTTTGGTATCTAAGCTACCTGTTCCCTTGTTTCCTTAGTGGTTTTAAATCTTGATTTCCCATCATCCTGACTCCTATCCATCAATAGGGCCTGAAAGTCACCCAACTCCCAGTTCTGACCCTGGGTACTGCCATCCTGACATGTACTCTCTTGGCCCTCCACTCTTAGGCCCTCTTCAAGCTGAAGTATTCCCCACGCTGGGGCCAATAAGCCAACTACTAGCATAGTCCCCAAGTACATCATAGAGAGGGATGCCTACCTGAACCTCTTCCTCATGGTGGTTATTCTGTTCAAAGGCAGATGGTCCAAGGGAGCATTTCCACACCTAAGAGTCAACACATGTATTAGAACCAGTGAATCTAGTAAATATCTGAAATGTAAGGTGCTGCTGAGACTACAAGGGGGAACGCACCTCTCCCCAAAGCAAGGGTTCAAACCACTATTAGTGTACGTTCTTTGTGTGTGTGTTCAAGTGTGTGAACATGCACATATGTGCGTGTGGGTGCAGGTATATGTGTATGTTTGTTTGTGTGGAGGCCAGAGGATGACCAGTGTCATCCATCTCTTCTTTTGGGATACCGTCTCTCACTGGCCTCAGCTTACCAAGTGAGACTGCTGGCTGGTGGCTGAGGCCCAGGGACCCTCTAACTTCGCATCTCTGATGCTAGAATACTAAAGTGTGCCACCACATTCAATCTTTTCACATGGGCTCTGGGGATCAAACTCAGGTCTTGGCTTACAGGGCAAGCATTTGACTGACTGAGCCATATCCTCAGCAGAAATGAGGAGTTCTTTAATTGGCAAACATTTCTTCTGCTGTTTACTGTCTTATAAGTAAACATATTGAGGTGTGGGGGGTGCAATTAAACTTTTTCATTCAAGGTCATTGGACTTGCAATCTGTGACTATCTTGAGCACAGTATCAGTCAAACAGCCAGTCGGAGTACTCTTATGTGAGCGCTGGCTGCTCTGAACACTCCATCGACACCTTGTAAAAACTACTCTTGATGGTGTTCTCCTATCAGTTATTACAAATGAGTCTTACTGGAATTTTTAACTGTTAAAAGCCTTGGTGAACTCTAGATGACCCTACTACAATTTCTACCTAATCCAGGAGGGAAACACTTCTGGTTGTCTAGCAAAGGGATAAGCTTGTGACAGGGGCAAACACTAGCCAGTATTTGCTTGCAAGGTTTGCTATAATTGATACAACACATTTTGGTTATATAAGTAAACTCCTTAGCTCACTTTGTGAGCTGGTTGTGAGACAGACTCCTATGCTGCCTCTCTTGCTATCACATTAAGCCCAGTTAAAGGCTTTTCTGGAGTAGTATTTTCTTAATTACTTTTTATTATTATAGCCTGAGCTAGTAACACACAAATAAGTGGCAGAGATAGGACAGCATCAGTGAAGAGCAGAGGCAGTAGAGTGGCAGTGCCAGCAACAGCTAAGCCACTGGCAGGCTGAACTGCATAAAGTGACAGGGTGGCCAGCTACTTGACAGCGAGACGAGAAACTGTAGTCCTAGTTGTTGGAAGAATTATACACTTGTCAAGCCTTTAGGGTCAAGAATCTTAGCACCTCAGGCCTGGAAGTTGTTATCAAAGGCTGAAGAATGTGATACCTAGATTGCCTGGAAACTGTAATGCCAGCTGTAGTCAAGAGCTGAGGAATCTCTAACATCAGCACAGCACACGAGCTTTAACACTTGCAGGACTAAGATCCTTTTCACCCAAGGTCTGCACAAGAGCCCTTACACTAAAGGATGCCTCCCACTGCTGCTCCTGCCTGCCACCACATGCTGCTGTTAAATGCAAAGTGCTACACATCTACCCAGGACCAGCACTTATAGAATTCCTTGCCTACCCTCACTTTCTATTCCCCCAAGTAACCTTGCTATCAAGTAGATAGTTTACTCAGGGAAGTCCCATGGCTATTATCCTTCCAAAGGGCAGGAGTGGATTTGCCAACTCTTGACTTGTAGTTGACATTAGAAGGACAGTTTGACCAGTTTTTCACATACACAAGAAATATTTCACAGCCCATCTTAGTACTAGATGGAGGCTTACAGAAAGACTAAAGGAGCCTAGCCATTGTTGATCCCGCAGATCATTCAGTGGAACCAGTGGCTTTGTAGGAAGGAGGAGGGTGATGACGGCTGCACTGTCTCTTCAGGCCTGAGCAGAGACACTAACTCAAAGCAGATGTTGCTGATGAACAGTAGCATCTTCCCAGGCTCGAGGATCACACTGTGGATACCCCTCCCCATCACGCTGGCTCTAGGAACAAGCTACACAGCTGGAAGCCTGCTGATGGCAAAAGAGAGAATGGAGCAAAGGGACCCTAGGCATAGCATCAGGTCTACGGGGAGCTACTCTCTGGGTTCAGAGAATGAAGCACTCTCCACAATGATAGACCTCTCTGATTATTTCTCATCAACTCTCTCAGAATCCCAGGTATCAAGCATCCAGGCTCTGGACACCACTTGGCATGCCCATTTGCTAAGTGCATTTCCATTTCTCAACTACATGACAAGTGCCAGCCTGGATGTCTTCATTTGCAACATGCAAAAAGAAAAAAAAAAGCCAATTATGTTTTGAGACTTGGAAAGCTGCCAACATTGGAGTGGTTTTCACTGCAGGATCGATCTGTGACATTGCCACTAAGGGATGCCAACAGGGCCCTCTGCCCCTTTCTGGCAGACCATGCCCAGTGTCCTGAAGAAACAGTGTTGTTTTGTTGATGATGTCATGTTCCAAGCAGAACAAAGTGCTGTACACCTCTCAAGCCAGCCCTGGTATCATGGGGCTCATATGCCAGGAAGCAACTATGAGTACATTCTCTGGAGTATACCTGGGCTTGGAGAGATGGAGTGATCTGGGTGATGACAGTGGCACTATAAGCTGCTAATTGAAATGGTGTGTTATGCATGATGTCTCCAATCAATTAGCTCATGAGATTGCCTGGGAGGGGGGTAATTAAGAATTTATATCATTTGGGCTTACATCACTAACTCCCCCCAAGCTAGGATGGGAGGACCCTTCTGTGACTGACTAGTAGATAATGTGCTGCTTCAGGCTGGATGCTGTGCCCATGAGTCCTACATCTGTCCAGCTCACCTGCAACAAAGCAGGCAGCCAGTGAGACTTCATCCTAACTCAGAGACCACTTATGCATTGTCATTCCAGTGCCATCTTGTCACCTGAGGCAGGTGAAGGAGTTTCATCAGGGCTTTCTTGTAGAGCTCCAGCAGTCAGTCTGGAGAGGAGCAGAAGCAGGGGAAGCTAACAGCTGTCTCACCAGATCCCTAAAGTGATGGTTTGTAAACAGGGTTCTGCAGACCCACCTAGGATGAGGAATATAGGTCACTCCTTAGTACATATAGTTGGAGATATGATTCATACGTTATCTCTGTCTTGTCCTCTCTGTTCTCTGTTCTCTCTCTCTCTCTCTCTCTTCTCTCTCTCTCTGTGTGCATGTCTACATGTCTGTCTGTATGTACACATGTATACAGGCACATCTGTTCAGATATAACACATCTGTGTGAAGGCAAGTAGAAAATCTTAGCTATTCTTTCTCAAGTGCCATTCACCTGTTTTTAGAGGCATGGTCTCTCACCTAGGATTTGCCCAGTAGATAGCCAGCTCCACAAATCTCAACCTTCCTATCACAGGGATCACACATGCACACACTACTTTGCTAGACTATTTTTTTTTTTTGTAACACAGCTATCACTCCAGCCATGATGTAGAGATTTTGTTAAAATATATTCTATTCTAAAAGATAATTTTGAATCAATTTTGAAGCATTTTCTCTTTAGAACTTTATAGTATCCACAAGATGTGCAATGCTAAGTCACTTGAGGCAGCAGACAACTGAGTAAGAGTGACAGTAGCCAGTGGCTCTGCTGTGCCTGTCTGGGATGGGCAGCTCAGTGGAACCACACAGCTTGAAGGGGAGGAGGAAAGGCTGACGGTGCAGCCAATGTTGCTGAACCAAGATGGATGCAGAAATCCACACTGGTTAGGAGCAGTGTTTGAAGACAGCCCAGGGGAGAACACATGCCAGGGCAGGCTGGGAGAGGAGACTGAGTTTGCCTCCCCTTGCTCACCTGCCTGCAGCTCCAGCCTCTCCCACTTCTCCCTCTGAGCAGCATCCTTGAAGCCTCAGATCTTGCATCTGGGATTCAGCAGTGACATTTCAAATTCTTTCTTAGCCCTCTCTGGCTCTCTCTTACCTGCCTGGATGCTCACCACAGCTTTCTGCCATTGGTGAAGCAGGGCCCCATGTGCTGTCTTCTGATGTCCTGTCACTTAAAGTGATTGTCAGCTCAGTTGCCACCCAACATCCATCCTTGAGTCCATCTTCAGCCCTAGTCTCTCCTCTGAGTTTCAGAGTTACACAACCAACTGGCTCCTTATCTTTGCATTTAGTTATCTGGTTGGCACCTTAGTCAGAAAGAATGACCATTTCCCTTCACTCTAAAGAAGCTCCCAGCTATCTTTCTGTTCTTAGCAATGAGATCCACTTCTCTAAGGGAACAGACATTGTACAGTCCCATATCTAACCTCTCACATCATTTTATACCCTACATGTGACTGGCTGCATGCCACAATATATATCTGCAAGTAGATTATAAATCTCAATTCCTACTGTCACCTCAATGATACAAAAAGCTGCAATGACCTTTGTTTTCTTTGAAAAGAACCAGAACAATCTCTTTCCTTCCCTCTTTGTCTCTCTGCCCCTTTCTCTTTCAGATTTGGTGGTGGTGAGGAGTACTGGACCCAATCTTCCATAATCCAAGTATAACTATATACAAAACATTCTATTGAAAGTTGGGGTGAGGTACAAAGAGCCACAAATCATCTGGGCAAGGTGGCTCAAGCTTGTAATCCCAGCCCTCAGGAGGCTGACACAAGGGGATCAAGAGTTGGAGGTTAGACTGGGCTATATAAGGGGTCATCTCAAAAAGAAAAAAAAAAGGAAAAGTAAAAGAAGTTAAAGATGTATACATCACAGTCTCCATCCTTAGAATGACATAACTGAATTACAAAGCCAAGCCATTGGCATTTTAAATACAAAGCAACAGGGTCAGAATGTGGCTCAGCTAGGCAGTAACTGCTTGCCAAGCATGAAGGAAGTTCTGGATTCGAACTTCTATAAACCAGACATGGCAGACCACATTGTCATCTCAGCACTTAGGAAGTGGATGCAGGACGATCATAACTTCAAAGTCACCTGAAGCTATGTAAGTTTGATGCCAGCCTGGGACAAATGAGACCCTGCCTCAAAAACACAAAACAAAATAAATGTTTTTTTTTTTTTTTTTTTAAAAATCTAATCAATTATGTCTGGGGCCAGTTAAAAAGGTGTGAGTTGTTACAGGAAACATAAGATTAAGCATGGGATGGGTGGTTTCAATACAAACCAAGAGTACAGGTTCTGGAGAGGCAAGGCATGTGAGAGGCCTTGAAGGACAGTCAGGAGAAAGTCAAGAGGTGCAGATGGGGAGGGATATTACGATGCACAGCACCGAGGAGGTGGGAGTGGGGAGGCGGGGATCAGGAATCCCATGCCAGCCTGCACTGCACTGAGAAGCCTTGTCCCCAAAGTCAAGGGCTGAAGAATAGCTCAGGGGCAGAGCACGTGCCTGGGAGCTACAGTCCTGGGTCCAATCCCCAGCAGCACACCCTCCCCCAAAAAGGACAAAAAAGTGTTGGTGTGGTAGTGCACACTTAATCTCAGCACCCGAGAGGCAGAGGCAAGAGGATCTTTGTGAGTTCAAGGCCAGCCTCATGTACATAAGCAAGTTCCAGGACAGTTAGGTCTACATTAAAAAACAAAAACAAAAACAAAACTGAAAGAACAAGAAAAGAGAGAAAAAGATACTATATCACACAAAGTGTGAAGCGAATGGGTGGGAGATGGTGAGTCACTAAAAGGGCAGGAGGCAGAAGGGGAGTGTTCTCATACAGGATTTAGTCTGAAGTCAAGAGCACAAGGTCAAGTGAAGGCCCCTGGCCTGGGCCTCTGCTAACCCACAAACCTCATCCTGCAGATGAAGGAGCGCCGGGAGCCCATACACATGCGCATGGACGACTGCTGTCCCTCCTTCTTCACTGTCCCAGTCTTCAGGTCCAGGATGCGGCCTGAAGGAGAGAGAAGCACAGTAGTGTGAGCCTCTGCCTGAGATTAGGGCTGGGGAGGAAGGGGCAGAGTGCTCCACATCTCTGCCACGCCAGGACAAGCCAGGCTAATTTCTTGGCATCCCCAGTGTTCTTTGTCAGAAACTCACAGAGAAATGGAATCCATACGGTTCACAAGACCTTGTTTTTCTCAGTGTAATCTCTACTTGTCAGCTCTATTGTTGGATGCCTGTGCCTCAAGTCACTCTAGTTTGGCCACCTCCTCCCCCAGCCCAAGAAAACGGCTTCTGCCAAGGTCACCGACAACTTCCCTGTTGCTGAATCCAAAAACACATCTTTCCTTTATTTGATCTGGCTGCTTTGCTGAAATTTGCAAACTATACATGGATCTCAAACAAACAAAACAAAACAAAACAAAACAAAACAAAACAAAACACCCTGCCAAGCCAAGACATGGTGGCACTCACTTTTAATGCCAATGCTCAGAAGGCAGAGGCAGGTGGATCTTGGAATGTTAAGGCCAGCCTGGTCTATATAGAGAGTTTCAGGCCAGTTAGTGATACATAGGGAGATTCTTTCTTAAAAATCAAACAGCATCCCTCCCCCAAAACCTAGGCTTGTCACGTCTTTCTGGCACCCTCTGCTTTTTTTTGCTGTGAGTCCTTTCCCACCCACAGTGGCTCTATCTTGTCTATCTTTTCATTCTTATATAAATCCCTTGTGCAGTTTTATTCATGTGTAAGTCTTAGAGGTAGCCTCTGGATGCCAGTGTCCTAATGTCTTCTCCTCCTTTGAGCAGTCACTCCAAGTCCTCTACCTGGTAGAGATCCATCTCTGGCAGTTAACTGTGCAGCTACAAGGCAGCTTCACTAGCTGCTTCCAAAACAGGCTCTCCACATCAGCATGAGTGTCACCAGAAAATGTAACCTGAGCCAGGGAGCTAGACATTGTCTATGTTCTTGTCCCTCCCTACTGTGTGCTCAGCCCTCGTCTCCCTCCCGGGCCTCACTCAGCTGTTTTACTATTATTTTAGAGGAAGAAGTATTTTAGAGTCTCTGTGTCTGTCTCTGAGACCAGTGAGATTTTGTTCTCTCTATTGATTGCTTCCTACTTAGCCATTCCCAATATCTTCAACCCCTGCTATCTACAGCCTCCAGGATATAAACAATATCACAACTCTTTTGTTATAGAGAAGAGAGCAAATGGAAAGCTTCAGTGACCCAGAGGCCCTATCCTCTCTTCATCTGCAGGCAGATTGTCCTATCAACACTTGTGGTCCATTACTTGGTCTCCTTCCAGCGGTGGACCCTGCAACGTGCCATTACCTACCACAGCTCCATGGATATTATCGTGTCCAGGCCACAGGGAAATCTCTGTGCCAATTGCAAAAAAACATGCTTTGTTGTCCCACTCTTCAACGTGATTCTGATAATATTTTTACTCTGGAACAGTAAGACTTCAGCTAGCTCCTTGTTTGTAGGAGTGGCTCCTTGCCTTCAGATCTTACCCTCTCGGTGCTGGGCCTTGGAGCTTCTCTTTCCCATTTCTTTTGAGAGGTCTTTGGTGACACCTTTTCCCCCTATTACCTCCAACATACTGATGACATTATCTCTAGAGGTCAAAGATATTCCCTTTAAACCACACCTGTACGGTTGCTCTCTGAGTCCACTGGTAAGCTGGGCTCACTTTTTGGCTTCCTCCTCTGGCACAAAGAGTACAATTTTGGAAAGACTCCTAAAGGTAAGTCAGTGCTACAAGTTTGCATGAGTCACCACAAAGGTCCATGTCTTAAAGATCTGGTCCCCAGAATATGATGAAACTTTAAAAAGTGGTCCTAAGTTCACTGGGGATGTGCCTCTGAAGATGATGGGCTCTTGCTCCTTGTATGACCTATCTTGTGAGTTAGGCAGGTATGCTGTGCACCACATCCTCGCCAATGCCATCTAGCACCCCATCAGAGGTCCAAAGCATGATTCAGGCCACCATTCTCTGACTGGAACCGCCAAAGTCATGAGCCAAAACCAACACCTTATCTTTAATAACGATGCCAGTATTTTATCATAGTAGTGGGAAACTGAGTAACACTATTGGGCAAAATGCCCACTCTTGTATCTGACCTCCCCTGATATCTTATCACAGTGGCCTGTATTCAGTACAAACGCTGGTGAGTGGGTCTAGCAAGAATTCTCTTTACTCCAAAGTTAATTCTTAGTAATTCCCCACCCAATTAGTCCACATCCTAAGTTTCTGGTTTTCTTTGTTGGCCTCAAAGCTCAGTCCTATCTCTTTCCTCACTGCAGAACTCCACCGCTCTGGTTCTCACAGCCTTCCTCATAGCCTTGAACATACTTGACAAGCACCGTGTAGCCAGACCCCTCTTAGAAGCTTCAATGTGTCCAGTTGTTTCTAGGCATCATAGACATGTGTTTTCATTCACAGCTGCAAACAAATGTGTCATTCTTCCAAAGCTGCCCTTTCTCCATGGTCTTCACCTCTACCATTGAAGAGCATGAGGGACTGGAGAGATGGCAATGGGAACAAGTACTTACTGTTCAAGCATGAAAACCCGAGCCCAGTCCTCAGCATCCATGTAAAATGGTTAGGCATGGGTACATGTTTGCAACCCCAGGGGTTGCTGGGACTTGATAGCTACCAGCCCAGGTTCAGTGAGAGCGAACTACAGTGGAGTGATCTACAGTCAATATGGTAGACTTAAACGGTCATACTCTTTCTTGAACACCTCTCATGCTCCCCACTAGTGGTCTCCAAAAATCAATATCCCATATACCAGTATGAAAGTATACAGTCTGGTTTCTGCTCACCTCATGACTCTCTTTGGCTCTGTCTGGGGCCGGCTACCCAGTGCAATTCATGGCTCCCAGTGTGCTCCTGGCTGCTCCCTTGTCCCTGAGTGGCCCCTTTCCTTGACTGACTCCTTGAGTTTCATCATGACACCCACTTGTTACCTCAGTGACCACAAACTGACACTCAGCGCCAACAATGCACTACCTAAGCACATGGGGTGGGTCGAGCAAATGGAACCAAACAGAAAAGAATGGAATAGAACCTGACGGAACAGACTTACAAACAAACAAATGCTAATGAAGGACACAGGGTATAAGAACAAGGCCTGAGAGCCCTCTCCCTTGAATCAGTGAGACCCTCTCACTAGAAAGAGAAGAACATTGAAATACCTTCCCCCCATTTGGGCTTGCTGTGCTAATGAAGGAAGGAGAGGAAGGAAAACAACTATGCGCAGTACAGGCAACCGCCTCCCCAGGCCACACTCCTGAGGTATGCTGTGCTTTCCTGAGCTGGCTCTCTGACATCGTTTTAGGACCATTTGGCAAGTATGATTCTGGACTGGGCCTATCAGCTTGCTCTCCTCACCCTGCAGTACTCTTGGACATGGCAGCATTCTCTGCAGATGTGGAGCACAGCTCTGTAAGGTGCATGCTTTTTACACCAGGCACTGCTAAGGGGCACCTCTAAGCAAGGTGTGTGCACGTAGACTTCAACTCCCCCTGGAGGCGACATTGAACTTGAGAGTTGCCAGTGACCTTGCAGAGCAGATCTCGGGAGCTCTGCTGACTGTGCTGTCTGCTACTCTGGTTTTGACACCTGTCTGTCTCATTCACAGACAGCATCTTTTTACGGCCCTTTTAGTGTAAACCATCACTTGCTTTATCATCAACCAAATGGCAAAAGGTTTCAGCTGTGAAGCAGGAGGCAGGAGGGTCTGTCAAATTCCAACGTGCTCTGAAAATAAATCCCAGCTGCGAAGTCAGCTCGTGGCGCAACATGAGGAAATGAACAAACACATCTCCTGTGATCTGCTGTGAGGACCCTCAGAGACAACTGCCCCAACGTTTGTTTCTCCACATGCTTCTCGGGTTTCCTTTAGCCCAGGCTCCTCAGGAATGCAAGCATGCTTGACTGTCTTGTAGGTGTACTTCCGAGAGGGCTGTATGAGCTGGATCTGGCAAATATATCAGTAGTGGAGAGGCGTGAAGGCAGGTGGTCATCCTGGCACTGGTCTCTAAATCCCAGTGTGAGCTGATGGGCTGGATCCCAATGGGATTCCAGAACGTATGGCTGTGGAGCCCATGCTGAGGTTTAACTTTGACCCACGAAGCCTTAGGGCTGAATGGTCTGGATGTCCCAGACTAGTTCCAATAGACACCTGGCAGCAGTCAGGCCAGGCCAGTGCTGAGATCTTTCAGCTTCCCTTCTCTACCCCACCCTCCTCCTCGTGACTAGGATGACTTGTTTTCTTGAAGTTCAGGGGACTGAACCCACAGAGCCTTCCACATGCTAGGCAGCCAGTCTAGTGCTGAGCAACATCCCTAGCCCGGAGTGGGAAGACTTGTTCTCTCACACTTGTGTCTCCGGCTCCCCCCACCTTTCACCTTCCATCATGGTTTGCTTGGCTGGACTCCCAAGTCATCCCCTACTTTCCTCATGCTTGTTCCATGCGCCTTTCTCTCCTTCCCATAAGGTCTTTCCAGTGCCCTCTAAATGCATCCCTCTGAAATAAGCTGACCTGTGAACACTCAGCTCTTTACAGAGATTCCCACAGCTAATGCCTCAGTAAGAACCAAGCTGAAGTCTTGCCTTCCAAGTAATAGTACCCCACCCAGGACAGGAAGTTCTTGCTTCCACACATAGACTTCCCTCGTCTCTGCCTATTGTGCCCTTGCATCTGCTGTGTCTATCTGCCATCCCTCTGCTACTGCAGTCTTCCAGTAAGCCATCCTTCCTCCTTCAGTGTTTTCTTTGTTTTAGAGATGCTGGGGACAGAGTCCAGGATTTTGCATATGCTTGGCAAGCACTCTACTACTGAGCCATATTCCAAACCATTCCTCTTTTACTTTAGAATCTGGCAGATCAAACCCTTTCTTTCTCCCCACTTCAAGACCTGACAGCATGCCCTGGAATCTCAGAGTCCATTTCCTAACATCCCACACTCAGTATTCATTCTCCTCCATCCTGAGACTGCTGGTCTCCTCTAGGGAGACTCGCTTGCTATCACATCTATTGTTTCTGCATGACATCTCTATATCATCACTGGGCCACAGCTTTCCAACCTGTTACCACTCTCAGTCTGGCCCTCCTGGTCATGGTTTGAATGTGAGATGTCCTCCACAGGCGTTTTTTTGTTGCAACACTTGCTCCCCAGATGGCAGTGCTGTCTGGGAATGTTGTGAAATCTTTGGACATGGAGCCTAGGCCACTGGAGACCAGTCTTAAGGGTTACAGCCCAGCCTTGTTTCCAGTCTCTCTGCTTACTGGTCTGGCCATTACGTAAGAAACTTGGCCATATGTTTACATCACCATAAGCCCCACCATGATTTTCCTTCCATGATAGGCTCAAACTGTGACACAACATAAGCCCTTCCTCTATGAAGCTGCTTCTGTTAGACACTTTTGACACAGAGATACCACCCTCGCCCTTGGCTTCTCTGGGAGACAGGACGTCAAGTCAGCCTCAGAATATGAAGAGCTTGGTCTCAGGCTGAGAGCTACATAAACTTAGACCAGTATTTTTCCTGAGATGCTTTGCTCTTCTGTAAGTAACATGATCACTTTAGAATACTAATACGTGCCATTTCCCTGTTCTTTGAATTCTGTGAGCATCTAGTCAAAAAGGCATCCATTTCCTGGTACATACATGAGGAGCCTCCCTGTGACCCTGGTACCCTGCCACCTAAGCCAGGAGTGCACAAATCACTCAACAGCTGCCTTTACCATAGGAGCCCCAAGCATTTTTCAATATAGCCAGAAACAAATCTTTCTGGATCTGTTATACAAAGGAGAGCTAGGGTGAGTGAGAACAGTGAGGCATGCTATTTCAAAAGGAGCGGGGAAGAAGGATCCAAGACTAGGCAAGTATAGGAGTTTGAACAGGGTACATAACTTCTGTGTCTGACTTTCACGAGGGGCCCACTAGGGGGCTAGAGTTCAAAGTGCTGCCAGGTTCTAGGCAGTACTTGGTAAGTCCCTAGCGTACAGCCAAATGGACCAGAAAGCCGAAGCAGAGTGCATCTCCAAAGGCCTCTGATCTGGTGCTAGACCAAAGCCCTGCCCCCTGGCTTCTCTGGGAGACAGGACATGAAGCCAGCCTCAGAATATGAAGATGTCAGTCTCAGGTTGAGAGTTATATGAACTTAGAGTAGTATTTTTCTCCTGAGGTGCTTTTCTGTTCTTAAGTAACATGATCACTGTAGAACACCGTTCTCCACCATCCACACCCACACCCATATGCATACGCCCATCAATTAAAATCCCAGACAATCTTCTACAGAGAAAAACCACTCTCTCCATGTAGGCGTGCTTGCTGTCAATTCTTTTCTCTACATGCTTGCTCTTTATTTTAATTAGCTGAGGTTTCATGGGTATACTTTCCCACTTCATGTCACTTAGCATAAACTAATAAGGGATTTTTCATAACAAATCTCATTTTCATGGCTTAATAACAATATTTTGCATAGAGAATTTACCCTTGAACATTTAAATTATCCCAAGATTTTCCATATGGCGTAAGGTTGTCATGGTGTAAACCTATATGCACATACATGTTTACATATATATGTACATATATGTTTGTGCATATGTACATGTGTGGATGTTTTTGCATGTGTGTTCATATGTAAATGTTTGTATATTTGTATATATATATACATATATATATATGTGTGTGTGTGTATATATATTTGTATATATTATATACATATATACCCATGTGTGTTTGATGCCTATGTGTACATATGTATATATGCATATATATGTACCTATAGATATTTATGTGTACTTGTATGCATGTACAGATGTGTATACACATGTGTTTGCGTATGTTTGTGTATTTGTGACTAGGCATGTATGTATATGTTCACATATGCATACATATGTGTTCAAATGCATAATGTATGCACATACAGACCTAAGTATTCATTGTATATGTCTCAGCTTAGAATGAGAGCTACGCTACACAATCACTGAATCATTACCATTCTTCATCTTAAATCTCAAAGATCATGGTGAGTCTCATTCTCAACTCTTTAGTGTTCAATTTCTCTACCCCATTGTCTTAGGGTTTTATTGCTGTGAAGAGACACCATGACCATGGCAACCCTTATAAAGGAAAACATTTAATTAGGGCTGGCTTACATTGTCATCACAGTGGGACATGGCAGCATGAAGGCAGACAGGTGTCAGAGAGGTAGCTTAGAGTTCTATAGAGTTGATCCTCAAGCATCATGGGGAGAGACCCCATGATTTCAGGCCTGGCCTGAGCATTTGAAATCTCAAAGTTCACCAGTAACACACTTCCTGTATCAATGCCACACCTACTCAACAAGGCCGTATCTCTTAATAGTGCCACTCCCTATGAGCCCAAGGTGGCCATTTTCATTCAAACCACTGTACCCATGAAATGGTGATAAAAATGTCACCCATCCACCTTAAAGTTCTGAACTGTAATTTCCCCTAGATAGTTAAAAAGCAGGAAATGCTTGAGAACTGGGGTCAGCTGAAATCTGGCCCACCATCTGCTTTTGTAAATAAAGTTTTAATGAAAAACAGTCCTGCCTACTTGTTTGTTTCTGATCCATGGCTACATCCAAACTCCAACGATCAAGTTGAGTGATCATAGTAGAGACTACACAGTCCACAAAGATATCCATCACCTGACCCTTTACCAAGAGACATTTTAAAGATTCTAGAGCAGTGTGCCTTTTCCTGAGACCATATATATCTCCATAACATTTTGGTAAGCTAGCTTTTAAGTTTTATTTTTCTTAGTAGTGACTTTTTGAAAAAGAAGAATCAGAAGTTTGTCTTGGATAAGATTACAAAAGAAGACTTTGTGCACATAAAAATGCTCCCCAGGCTACAAGAGAAATACAAATATAAATTAGAAATATTTCATCAAAAGAACCTTGAGAAAACCAGAAACATCTTATCTTGGTTTTAAAAGAAACCAAGGGAGAAAAACAAGAAAATGATATTTATTGACAAAACGAAGTAATGGCCCCACAACATGACAATATTTGATGTGGCTCCAAAACTGTGTGGTCCCTGAAATGGGCACTAAGGGGCTGAAGATACTGTCACTGGTGTTCCAGTGACAATGTGTTCCCTTCCTCAAAAGGTTGACCCCTCTATCCTAGCAGCTGTGCACACAGAAAAAAACACCCTGCCCCAGCACAGGAACCCAACCAGTGTGCAAGAGGACTGGAAAAGCATAAGAAAACAGACTTTCTGGGCTGTGTAACAAATACCTGTCTTAGGGTAATTTGAAAACAGTCAACTTCATTGTGCACAGCTCTGGAGGCTGAGAACAGATCAAGAAGAAGGCAATGACAGATCTGATGTCTGATGGAGACCTATTCTTCATAGATACAATTCTACCACTGTCTCTGTGAGGAGAAAAAGGCAAGTAGGATCCCATGAATCTCTCATCAGAGCATTGTGGTCTGAACCTGAAATGTCTACTACAGGTTTGTTTTAAGTGCTCATTCTGAAACTGACACTGTTGTGGAGGATATGGAACCTCTAGAACATGGAGTCTCACTGGAGGAAGTGGGCCACTAGGGGTGGGTGTTGAAAGAGGTACTCAGTCCCTGGTCCTGCTTTGCTCTGTTTTCTCTCTACTGTGAGATTAAAAGCTGCCTCTGGCACACAGACCTGATGTCACTGTTGTCCTGAGGATGGATCTGGCCATTATGGACTGAAGTTTCTGAAATTCTAAGATGAAATAAACATTTCCTTCCTTAAGTTGTTTCTGTTGGGTGTTTTGATCACAGTGACACAGAAAATAGCTGACCCAAGCACCAACCCCATCAGGCCGTCATGGGATAATCAACACCTACCCACCTCAATGCTCACAAGGAGGGTAGGTTTCAATTTAGAAATCAAGGAGTCAACAACATTAAGATCATGGGAAGTGGGTACAATTTCCTCATGTTTCATAGTGAATGGCAGGTGTGTGGATAATGCATCAATCAGTTCACTAGTTCTAGTCAAGCCAGTTTCTCTCCTAAGCCAAGGAGGAGAGCATGAGGACAGCAGAGCTGTGTGGAGACATCTGCTGGCCTATCTACCAGTTACTGCCTATTGTAACACTTTTAGAATGGCACTCAGCTAATGGGGGGAACATAGGAAGAGGGGAAGCTGCCATCTTCTTACAAGAGCTCTCCATCCTGGCCACAGAGATTGATTGAGGGCTAAGTACTGGATGCAAGCTGAGCTCATTTCTGTCAACCTAAGCATCTCACCCACCTTAAATCACAGTGATGGTGTCTAAGACTAGTATTCTAAGCAGGTCAGTCAGAGTTCGGCACAAAGATGTAAGCTTTTCCACCATTCCATTTCTTTTTGTTTGGGGATTTGAGCATGACTCTTGCAGCAGCAATGTGTCATGGGAAAACTGGGTTCATAACTTCAGAAGAGCAGTGAAAATATGAGACATGGGAGCACTTCTTTCTGGTGCTCATGCCTTAGAGCCAACGAGTCCCCATCCCCCTTGTTTAGTCCACAAGTTCAATCTTAGCTTTCTCTATTTTCACATAGCCTAAAAATCATTTAATATTACATAACAAATGACTACATATGTAATTTTGTGTGATTATGTAATAGACTTAGGAAGTAGCTCACAGTGCTTTACCAGAGAGAACCACTGTCCTAGTCATGTTTAGCTGTCAAGCTGACACTGCTTAGAATCATCTGAAGGAGTTTCAATTGAAGGTTTGACCAGATCGTATTATCTGTGAGGGATTGTCTTGATTGGCAACAGATGTGGAAGAGCCTAAACTCACTGTGGGCATCATCATCCCTAGTCAGGTGAACTTGGACTATATGAGAAAACTAGCTGAGCATGAGCCAGAGAGGTAGGGAGAGCAGGAGGACGAGGAAGAGGAGGAGAGAGAGAGAGAGGGAGAGAGAGAGAACATGAGCGAGCTAGGAAGTGGTTTTTGCCTCAAGTTCCTTCTTCTGACTTTCCTCAATGATGGTATCACCTGGAAATCTTAAGATGAAATAAAACCCTTTCTTTCCTAAGCTGATTTTGGTAAAAGTGTTATATCACAGCTACAAAAATCAAACTATAATAAGAATGAAGATGGACATTTAGAAGTTAGCCTTAGTGAAAAAAAAAATACCTTACCACTGACACACAGAAACCTGTTGGAGCACAGAAGGAAAACAGATTAATTCTCTGTAGCTTATTATTGTGAATATGGTACAGCCATACCTTCTGTCTGTGCCTTAGCAGACATTCTCAACACTTTTCCCTTCTTGGTCATACCAGTAGGCTTTACTTTGCCCATGAGGATACTGAAGTCCAGATACATTCAATAACTCAATAAAGATGGTTCCACAGCTAAGGAATCGGGAGTTGAGTTGCTACCTGCACAGTCCAGACTCTGCATAAGAGCCTGATGCTCCATGACAGAAGATGAGATAGAACCCAGCAGACAGAAGCAGATGGGCAGTGCAGGGATAGAGAGTCACCGATCTGCAGAGGACTGTGGCTAGCCTGTGTCTGTTTCAGGATCAGAGACCTGAACTAGGGAAATCAGGCTTTGGTTTAGTTTGGCAATTCTTTCTGTGTATTTGTTTATTGCTTTTTGATTTTTTTCCTTTGACTTAATAGAGTTGTTTGGATCATTCCAGTCTGTCTCAGCAGTTCCTAGGCGAATGGGGTCAGGAAGGTGAAAGTTTGCATGTCCATTTGGGTGAAGTTAAAGAAAGAGCTGTTCTCTCAAAGCAGGCACAGTTACAAATGCGACCGCACTTTCCTGTTTTGCCTGTGGTGGTCCAGGCTTTTAGTTCTTACACTGGGAGTTAGTTTTCATTCTCAAAACATGGTACTGTGAGCAACAGATAATCCACCCAGTCAGTCACCTTATGCAAGGTGCTAGTAAAGAAAGAAACCAAGTGAGAAAAAGCCCCACCTCACAGACTTCTTTAAGAAGCTCTGGCTTTGGCTGCCTCCTGGCTCGTACTCAAGCCTGTCTGCTCATAGACAGGCTTCAGTTTATTTGTGGAGACAGAGGATAATGCCATAAAAACTCTTACAAAAAAACCAAGTATGCCATCAATGCAGTACCTGCTCCCAGGAGGGAAGGGAATGCAGCTGGACTTGATCACTGAGGGTTCAAGTTCATGTGAGTTCAGTTCTACAAGGGAGGGGGTGAAGTGGGTGGTTAACACTCATGCACAGTTAGAAAGCTTCAGCCTTCCACAGAAAGCATTTGGATGGAGCCATTGGCTGTACCTGATAGTCTGTTGGTCTGACCTCTTTGCAGGCTAGCACTCACTAAGAACCCTGCATGGGCCACATTTAGAGATTCAGCATGTAGGAAACACCTGGAGACTAACTTGAAGCTGAGGTCCTATGAAGAAAGTCTCTCCTCCTTTCTGAAATCTTTGCTCTGGGAGGAAGGCTCTTCTCTATCGTATCCTCACCAACACACCCAAGCATATCAACTATCCAAGAGTTCTCTATTCTCAACCTACATCAATGGGCTCCCTCCCCTGTAAGGATCTTAGAATGGCAGAATCAAGGTACAGACTGAACTCGTACCTGGAGAAGCATCCACCTCTACCCATTCAATTTCTTGGCAGGATTTGGTTCTGTGCAGCTATGGATTGAAGTACTTGTTCCTTTCCTGGGTGTTGGCTGAGGCCACTATGAAGCTACCTACAGATCCTATCAGCAGTCCCTATGTTGAAATTTGGGGGGAGGGGTTGCATAGCACTTGACTCTTTGTGAACCCAGATAAGCAGTGGGTAAGCTGTTGTAGGTACCTGACCTCCTATACAATAGACTTCCAATAGCTCTATCCAGAATCACAGCGGTCTACTGAAAAGGCCACAGTCACACCTGGGCAGCAACTGAATTACAATTCTAACGTACTCTTGTGGGTGTATATTTGTCCGTTTGTTCCCCATTTTCTAACGAGCTTTTGAAGATTTAAGACTCCAGCCTCGGAGGACAAGTCTCTATCCTGAACTTCCCTTCAGCAGCAGTGGTTCTAAGCAGTATACAAAAGCTAAGCTCTTGACATCTCAACAACCAGAAGGCACCAAATATAGGCCCCTCCTGATACCTGGACAATCAAGCAGCAGACACAGCTCCTCTAGCCTGGTTTTGTGTGGCAATCCAGGCAGACAAAAGATGGTAGAACCAGACAGTGGCAGGTTCTGTACGGCATGCCTCACTGGCCAGTTCAGAACCGAACTGAACTCAACCTAGTTTAAAAATCTGCAGTTGACCCAGCTATACCCCTCCTGGGTATATACCCAGAAGATATTTCAACATGCAACAGGGCCACATGCTCCACTATGTTTATAGCGGCCTTATTTATAATAGCCAGAAGCTGGAAAGAACCCAGATGTCCTTCAACAGAAGAATGGATACAGAAAATGTGGTACATTTACACAATGGAGTACTACTCAGCTATTAAAAATAATGAGCTCATGAAATTCTTCGACAAATGGATGGAGCTAGAAAATATCATCCTGAGTGAGATGACCCAATCACAAAAGAACACACACGGTATGCACTCACTGATAAGCGGATATTAGCCCCAAAACACACAATACCTAAGATGCAACGCATAAACCTCATGAAACTCAAGAAGAAGGAGGAAGACCAAAGTGAGGGTGCTTTTGTCCTTTTTAGAATGAGTATCAAAAGATTCAACCAGAGCTCCCAGAATCTAAACCTCCAGCCTGAGAACAGACAGGGCAAGCTGTCCTCTGAGAGGCTCTAACCAGCAGCTGACTCAGACAGATACAGACATCCAGAGCCAAACAGTGGATGGAGCTTGAGGACTCTTATAGAAGAATAGGTGGAAGGATTGTGGGCCCTAAGGAGATAGGAACTGCACAGGAAGATCAACAGAGTAAACGAACCTGAACCCTTGGAGCTCTCAGAGACTGAATCACCAACCGTGGAGCATACCTAGTCTACACAGATCTACCTCCATGGGCTGAACCTAGGCCTCCCTGCACATATGTTGTAAATGTGCAGCTTGGTTTTCATGTAGGTCTCAAACATCTGGAGTGGGGGCTATCCCAAAACATGCAGCCTGTATATGGAGTATGGTCTTCTAAAAAAAAAAAAAAACAGTTATTCAGTTATTCATGGAATATTATTATTTTATATCTCTTGTATTCAGTTTGCAACTACTTCATTGAGAATTTTTGTACGTATACTCATGAGGGATACTGGACTATAATTTATATATTTTTGTTGGGTTTACACTTGATTTCACTATTTCAATATTATTTGCTTTGTGAAGGAGCTTATTGTGGTTCTGAATTTTTTTAAGCATAACTCAAAAAGTATTGCTTGTTTAAAGGCTCTATAGAATTCTTGTATAAGTATATCTGACCCTTGGTATTTTGCTTGTTTGTTTCTTTTCATTTTATTCTGTTTGAATGCTTTTTAAATTTTTTTGATTTGCTGAAAAAAAAATTAAAAATAAAAATTTGAAAAAAAAAATCTGCAGTTGAGTATGACTTCCTGACTCAGAGGGAGTTGTCATAGACTGGAAACTTCTCCCATACGGTGTGTGATGCTCGACACTCTAGTCAGTAGGAAATGAAGTGTTGCTGGAAGTGTGGTGAATTCACTTAGAAATGAACTGACAAAAACCAGCTTCATCCAACCAATGGGCTAGGAATATCCGATAGGATAACAGATGATCTTTCCTCAGAATAATATTGTCAGAAGAGAGTGCATGGAAGTTCATGAACTCGTAGAGGGTAGGTGAGGAACACGATCTGTGATGTTCCTCCTCCCAATAGAAACTTGAAATGTGGGCTACAGTGCCAGCACAAGGGCACAGCCTGGGAAAGCAAGATGTTGTTCCCATCTAACTGTGAAATAACTCAGCTGGAGCTGGAGAGGTGGGAGAAGGAAAGTCTATGCAGAGGCAGCCTGGGCTCAGAGAGAGTGGGGATGGTGGTGATCACTGCAGAGGGTGTCAAAGATGGAGCATCTCTGTTGGAAAGAGCTCTGAGTTCTACCAAAGGTGGTGCTAGAAGAGCCCAAGGTGTAGGGAAGCTGGGACAGGGGTCTGAGAATGGACAAAGGAGTCCTGCTGGCTGGAGTTTGGAGACACAGAGGCCACAGGTGGGCTAGAGTCACTGAAGAACACACTGGCAGGAAAGGACTTAGTCTTCGCTGTCAACCTGACTGGATTTAAAATCACTGGACAGGCACACCTGTGAGGGTGTTTCCAGAGAATTTTGACTGAGGGGGAAGACCTATCCTGAGAGTGGATGGCATTCCATGCACCTGGTGAGGAAACCAGATTAATTAAAAACAGAAAAAGGAAGAAGTCCGGTAACCAGCCTTCACTCTACTCTTTTTGCTCCCTGACAGTAGACATGGTGAAACTAGCCACTCCCCATTCCCACCTTCATGCCTTCCTTTTGTAATGGACTGTATCTCCCTTTAAACTATGAGCCAAAGTAAATCTTTCTTCCTTTACATTGCTTCTGTCAGTTATTTCCTCACAGAGATGAGAAAATCAAATAATACAAGAAGTTAAGCAGGCGGTGATGGTGCACTCCTTTAATCCCAGCATTTGGAAGGCAGAGGCAGGCAGATCTCTGAGAGCAGCCTGGTAGTCTACAAACCCAGTTTCAGGATGGCCAGAGCTACACACAGAAACACTGTCTTGAAGGAAAAGGAAGTTAAGCTTTCTAGAAGGTTCTACACACATCCCCTTCCTATGTCTCTCTCCCCTCCCTCTTCCCCTGTCCCAGGCATGTGCTTCTTACAGCCCCACTCACACCTTCATGTTGTTGATAATAGATAGTGAGTTCCTTGCAAAGGCCAGAGCATAAGGCCTGAGTAAAACCTCTGAACTTCTTGAGGAAGTTAACATGAGTTGCCCTTTAACAAATATGGTAAGGTATGTTTTAGAAGCAAAACTTTGCAACTTGAGTATTCATATCCAATCTATCAGAAATGCCTGCTGGGGAGAAGGGAATGACTGGTAGCCACGGTCTCATCCTCTCAGCAAAGCAAAGCCTTAGAACTGTGATCTAATGAGCAGGTTTGTGGAGAAGTACACTGTTCATTCTTCTCTTGCTGATCACAGGATATGGTGCTGGGGTCTGGCTTAAACTCCAGTCGGTAACAATGGATTAACAAAAGAAAGAAGCTCTGGTGAGGCTGATCAGAACTGGCAAACAGCCACTGATGGCCCCTGTCCCACTGACACTCAGACGGAGCTTTCCTGCCAAGCAGTTTGGTTTGTATTGTCTACCCTCTATCCCTCACCCTCCATCTGGAAAAGGCGCTAATGAGGTGTTAATTAGCAAGGAGCAGGCGGTAGATGGCAAGACAGGGCAGTGGTAGTCTGCAAAGAGCATCGGAGAGTAATCATCCCATAAGCAAAGAACAGACTAAGACTTGGGGGACATTTCTACCAAGGGGCAGGGAGTGCCAAAGGAACAGACCATGCCACCTCTACCACCTCAGCAGCTGAGCCCCTCAACTCTCAGCAGAGCCCCATAACTCTGTCCTGTGTTTGAATTCCAAACATAATGTGGAATTAGAGGGGTGCCTCCTGCTGCAGCCTGCTGCTCTGCTACTCATTATAAAATCATCACCTCACAGTTCCCCCATGGCTGGCACCTCTTCTGCTATTTAATCTTTAGACAAGAGAACAAATTCCTCATCCTGTTTAGAATATGTTGGAGTGTGATTTAAAGAAATACATTCCTCTTGGGGGATCATGCTACAAAAATGCCAGAAATGTGAGCCTGAGGGTTTTCATTTCTAGGGTAAATGATCGTTCATCCAGGGCTGAAGACAGTCCGGCTGATGGACGGCAGGAGGCCAGACTGCTAAGGCGTTTGAAAAGGCAACTTCTGGACTTCTCTCCTTCGTGATTTGCTAATGACATGAGTAAAAATATCAAAATACCAGGAAAACCTATACCCATGAAGAAGAACAGTGGGAGGTAATTAGATCAGACAGACACTGAAGAATTTCTGGAAAAAAAAAAGTGTACCTGGGGGATGGGATGGGTATAGGAATGAGCTGCAGTGTAGTTTGACAAATTCAGCTGGCAACCTCTCCATGTTCATGCATTTCACATCTGCAGATTCTACCCATCACAGATCAAAGGGACTCTAAGAAGTGCATCTGCACTGATCATGGGCATGCTTGATTTTCCTAACATTACCTCTAAACAACACAGCATAGTTACTATTTACGGAGTATGTCAGTCTGTTTTCTGTCATTATAGCAAATATGCTGGAGTTGATTAACTTATAAGAAGATGAAATTGTTTAAGTTCATTGTTTGGTTTTTCTCCCCCCACCCCCACACACACTGTGTTTGGTTCTGTGGTGAAGCAGCCCATCATAGCAGCATATCTGCATGTTGAAGAAACCTGTTCACTTGGTAGCTAAGAAAATAGACTTTCCATCCACAGTACTCTTAAGATTTCCCACTGGGACCCCCAGTCTTAAAGGTTCTGCTAGCTTCCAACAGTGTAAGCTTTACCACATGCACATTTGAGGGACATTTATGATCCATACTCACACTGATTTACATTGTATTGGATTTAATAAGTCACCTAGAGGTGATATAAAGTACAAAGGAAGAGTGTGCAGGCTACGGACATCATTGTAGGACATCTGAGCATCCTCATTGTGGTCCCTAACCTGACTGATCTCAGAGGCCCACAGGTGACTGTATCAAGAGATTGCATGCCAGGGAGGGAGGTAAAGGAGTCTAAAGACCTGTCCACACTCCAAGCAGGAGAGGAAAAACAGGGAGTCAGGAAGCAGAGGCCTAGTGGCCCAGGGCCCAGGGCAGAGAGGCCAGCTGACCTGCTAAGGTAAGGAAGAAATGTTCTTTTAGGCTGCCTCTGATGGCAGAGCTCTAGTAAGAGGAATGGATGAGGAGCCTGTTCCCTGCAAGTGACCTGGACCAACGTGTGCATCTGTCTGTTGCTGGAGCCCCTAGACACTCGCTTCCAGAGTTTCAAAAAGCAAGTCAATCTTGTTAAACATTAGAATCTTAGGGTGCATGAAAAGAGAAAGACGGAAGATTTCGGATAGGAGAGAAAGGAAATGATGGGGCATGTGTGCAAGGACGTGGAGCCACCCTTCCTCTGAGGCCATCAATTCCACCAAACAATAGCTCTCAAGTATCGGGGAGCCATAAGGGACCCCTGAGATACTTGGAAAGAGCCAAAGACCAACTCTCTCAACTGTAGTCGTCAAAGATAAAGGAAAGGGAGAGGGCATGAGACAGATGCCACACACATACAACTGATGTGCAAAGGTGGTCTGGGGAAAGAGGGTAGGCCTCGATCATGGGGCGGATCGACTGGGCAGCACATGCCAAAGAATGCCCTGTTTAAAGCCTGCCATGAAGAGTAAGAGAAAAATATTTGTGGAGTCACTTTGCACAGCACTTCTAATAGTACATAAATATTAGTTCTTATTCTTAGATTCCAAAAACACATTTCCTTCCCAGCAGCCAGAAGAGCCTTTATCTATAAAATTGCAAATTAGACCATGCTAACAGTCTTCTAGGGACTGCATCTTGCACTATGAGTAAATCTCAAATGCAAAATGGCTCTCTGGGGCCATCACTGGCTGGCCTGTCTCCTTATCACACTCAAAAAAACTTCCCTTCTGAGACTTGCTAACCCCACAGGCTGACCCTGTAAATTATGAATCTCTACTCTCTGAATCATTTCCCTGCTCCACATCCCCCAACATAGGAGTTAGAGTCCCTGCTCTTATCATAGCATCCTCTCCTTTCCTCTGAGCACACACAACCTTTTCATCCTGAGTTTACCACCTGACCATCTGCTCATTGCCCAGCCTCTCTGGGAGTTCTACTGTGTATGATGAGCATGTCTAGTTCATTTCCAGCTGCATCTGCATCTTCCATTTCCACCAAAGATGCGTGCTTAATAATTTGTGGAATAAAAGATACATGGTGGACTGCAAAAAAGAGGCCCTTCTCACTCAGAAAAAGTGGATACTAATCTTCAGAGACTAGACTTAATCATAAGCCAAGGTGTTGTCAGCCCCAAGAAGAGTGGAGACCAGAGAGCCCCATTACCTCAGCTTCAGTCTTAGCATACCTGACACTTGCTTTATAAGATCATCTTGGGCAAACCACAGCAAGCTTAGGTCTCACTAGCTTTGTCATGGGGAGGGGCTTTCTTGCTTTGAAGGACTTTTCAGATATTCCACAGAAGCTCCTCTAGGCCTTTTGTCCCAGGAGGACTGGAGTGTCCCTCCTCTACTTGTTCTGGGCTCCCACCTGCATTTTTTTCATGAAACCACTTGGCTTAAAGCTTCCCCTCTCAAGCCTGGGGTCAGTGACTACTTAGGATAGGTGGCCAAAGACTTCCTTGCTCCAGATGGGAAAATTATGTGCAATTTATACTTCTGATCCCCATTGCTGCTTGTCATGTCTCTCCTGAATCTGGTTTCTTCTCTGACCTCCCCTGACCTTTCCCCATCTCCCTCAACACTTAGACCCAAGAGTGCTCACATACCTGAGTGCAGCTATGTGTCTAGGGAACTCCACTAAAAATAAAGGTACCAGAGACAAGAGAAAGGAAGCTGAGATATGACAAGCATGGTCTGAGCACATCCCCACATCAACACTGAGGAGGAAGTAGAGGCTTAGGGAGAATCCCAACCTTGGTCAAGGTCATCCAGCAGAACTGAATCTATCTGTGTAGACCCTGCCATCAGCTCACTGATGGTCTGCAAGTCGGCAAGTGCCCAGCTCTCTCAATCAATACAAATTGTGCTGTTTGAGACAGTAGCAGAATAATGGGCTACAATACTTAGTGTGCTGAATACAAACATACTATTCTGAAGTGGAAATGGCTCTCTCCCAAGGTGGCTGTCTTTATTGCTACCTACATTCAAAGCCATGAGGCCATGTTACAAGCGACTCATAGAGGGAGAGATATAAATGACAGGTGGGATTGGCCTCCACAACCTCACTATATAGAGCTCTTGTGATTCTCAGTCCTCAGAACATTTGTACTGGGTCAAGGTTAAAGAACGACACTGTAAATAGCTCACTGGGGAGTAATTTATGTCATCACTCGAAGGGGAAAATTGCAAGCCATCCATGCATCTTTCCATTGGATCAATGCCTAAGCACGCAACTGGCAAAGAAGGCTTTTCGTTCGGGTGTAAGCAAAGAATTTACAAAAATAAAGGGAAAACTGGATGCAGATGCTTTCTTCAATTAGCATTCAATGAAAAGGCAGTGAAGAGGAAAGACAGAGCTTATTCGTGAATTTCCATTCAACTGTTTGCCTTGGGTCATGCCACTTCAGGGGGAGATGTGTGTCATTCTTTGGTGAAGCTGGGGGAAACTATTTTAATTTTCTCGAGCACGCTGGGGTTTTGCAATCAAGCTATTTTTAACTGAAGGCTGTACAAAGTCTGACCATCACGTGAGGTTTTTACCAAGATCTAAATCATAACACCAGGAAGCAATGATTCAGTATCTCTCAAAATATTCCAAACAACTCGAAATAATTACATCTTCCTGAAAACATATACTACCCCAGGCTATTTTTTGTCATAGTTTCCTTTTCTAGAAGGGGTGGGGGGTGGTCTGTGGACTCGCTGCTTGAGTATCAAGGTTAAGATGAAAGATACTTGGTTAAGAAGTGGAGACTCTGGCAGTGTCTGAATTACAGATGCTGTGGATTTTCTATCATGTTATACATCTTTAACATTCTGTTTCTTGGTGGAGTAAAATCAAAAGTAGCCTTTTCATCTTTCTGAATTTTCTCTCCTAGGTACTGGACAGAGTGGACTGTACTCTATTTGTGGTCTCTTTTCTTTTATTTTTTTTTGTTGTTCCCGAGATTGTATCAGGATATGAGAATTCTTAGATTCTGGTTCATGTTGGAACCACAGAGTTGCTTTTAAAAATACAAATGATGGGACTGGAGAGATGGATAAGAGGTTGAAAAAACTTGTTGCTCTCGCAGAGGACAAGGATTTGAGCTCAAGTCCCAGCACTGATGTGGTGGCTCACATCAGTCTGTAACTCCAGTTTCAGGGGATCTAAGGCCCTCTTCTGTCCCTATAGGCACAGGTAGACATGGGTCTGAATCTGCTTCTGCCAATGCAGACAGAGGAAAGTTGCAGGTTTGATCCAAGGCAGGGGGAAGCTGGCCAGGACTCATGCTTCAGATGGTGAACTAAGTCAGAAAAAAGAAGGGCAGATGAAGACAGACAGAAGCCCAGCCTTAGAACTCAGGCAGCTATGAATGCATGAGCAAGAATCCTGAAGAGGTAGGCTGGCTGCTTGGATCTGACAGGGTCTGGATTCCAACCCAGCAGACCTGATCAGTGTACACAGGAACATACTGATTGCTCTTTATGCCAACCCATGTCAGTTAGGTGTCAGGCTGGGAAGAAATGAAGAGGGATTAACTAAGGAAAAGCAGAGGGACTGGGCAGCATGGCTAAATCTATATCCCATTCCCAGCCGGATGGACACGATGCCAAGTTGTTGAGGCAAGCTAAGTCATATGCCACCTCCAGGACTGGAAGATTCATTCTTGGGATTTTGATAGTGTTGACTCATAGAGCAGGATGGTTCATAGCTATAACAGGAACAGCCCTGAATATGCTTATCAACAAGCGGGTCACACTGCAGTTGAGTTGATCTAGGCAAAGAAACTAGGTGAGTTCCGGGGACCAGCGCTAACCACAACACACCACAGGGAGGAATAAGTTCTGTGACTGGATTCAACAAGAGCTCAGGGACACCGAGGGGAGTTTCCAACTCCATCTATGACTAAACTCACATCCAGGAGAAACAATTTACCTGTGGGGACACAGGTCAGCTAATAGTTGACAAAAAGACATTCCTATTTGGACACAAAAATAACTGGAGTCATTGTGTCAACTCCTCTGATTGATTTTTATGCCTAAGGTTCTCATGGATGTAATCACATCCTTCTATCTTCCCCTTTTTAAAACCTGGATTTAATTTGATTTATACTCCCCCAAATTCACATCCTCCAAGAATTGTGTACCTTCTTTGGAAATAAAGTATTTTTAGATATAGAAAAAATTACACTGGATTAAAGTAGGTGTTACTCCAACATAACTGGTGTTCTGATAGGAGGGAATTAGACACTGAGACACCAAGTAATGTAGGAGGTGCAGATCAAGAGGCTTAGAACAGATTTCCACCCAGAACCCACAGAAGGAACCAATCAAGTTCACACTAGTCTCAGAATTCTGACCTCTAGAGCTGCGAGAGAAGAAATTCTTGTTGTTTAAGCTTAGATTATGATCACTTATTATAGCAAACAGAGGATACCATCATCACCCAGCCCCAGCCTGCATCATACCTTTTACCTGGATAACTCCCACACCTGCATGAGTTGAATCCTTCCATCTCCTGAGCTAACCTACCACACCTTCCTGAGACGAAGCCTCTGTATTCTCCTAAGATGAACTATGCCTCCCCCACACAGCCAATCTGGCTTCCCACTCCCATCCTCCATGCTATGGTCACAGTGAGATTCTCACATATAACAGGGATACAGGATCTCTTTGGTTTGAAACCCAGAGACTCTAAGGCGTAGGGGCTCATGATGCTCTGGGAATAGGTACTGCCTCCTCTCCACTGGCCATCTTACCTGGTTCACCCTTGGCTTCCTGGACAGATCTTACAAAGCAGTTCTCACCTCATGGCCTTCCCCAACCCACTTAGACAGGTCCAAAACTGTGTTATTGGCTTTTGTTGCCCTTGAGGACCTTACCCTATGGCCCACCATTCTATGTATACTAAACGAGTTCTTTTCCGATGTCTGATCCCCATAAACTGTAAAATCCATAGAATCCTGGCTACTTTGGTTTAATGCATTACTGTATCCCTAACACTTAGCATAGCAACTTGATAACGGTCATGGTTCTTGGTTGAGCCTGTGCTTGATGGATGGCTGAATGAACAGAACTAGGAGAGGACGACAAGTTCAGCCTTTCTCCCCGTGCTCCTTCCAAGCCTCTGCTGACAAGACATTTTAAGGGGACAAGAAAAGAAATGAAACAGGGCAAGCAGAGACATTTGGAAAGCCACCCATCTATGTTAGTTCAGTGCCATTCTCAATTATTCTGAAACGAATGAAATGTTAGTTTCCAAACACAACCATCATGGCTGTCTCACAGATTAGCTCTGAAATGCTCCCATTGGTCCTCAGGAAATACACTGTTATCAGTATCTACGGATGAGGAAGTGAGTCTGAGTTAATTAGTTCTCAAGGTAAAAAAAAAATAATAATCATGGGCTGCAAATGTCCAGAGTCAGGTGATCAAGGGCAGGACCCTCCACCTCCCCTAACTGCCTCCCCATGTTCCCATGCCTGCCTCCTCCTCCTCCTCCCCTGTTTGGTCCCATGCTTGAGTCACACTAGATCACCTCGGGGGATTTCTGGCAGCATGCAAAGAAGGCAGCCCTGCTGGAGAACACAGCATGTGCAGAAACACGTCTCAGGCTCCCTTGTCTATTGTGACACCACCATGATAATGAACCCAGCAGCTCAGGCTGGAGCTCTGTCCAGATTCAGGAAATCAATTTCAAAATAAAATATGAGAGAAAAACACAAACAGTTCCGGGGCATCAGCATGCCATGTATTCATGAAGCAAAACAAGGCAGGTTGTGTAAATATTTAACGGGAAAGAACTGAACCAGCTCCAAAGAAGCATCTGGGATGGAGGGAGCTGTGGTTTCCAGCGGGCGTGTCTCTGTGCAAAGCAGAACAACCACTACAGTGCTCAGCTCTACCCTTGTGTGCACTCACTGGGCACTTCTGAAAGCCCAACTGCAAGTGCTTTCCCTGTAGATTGTGTGTTTACTACACAGCTGGGCAATTTTCAATGGCTTAACTCAAATAGACATGCTTTCCTAACCATTAAGACATTTCATTTCTCTTTCAAACAACTGAAACTTAATAACAGTGTTAATAGTTGAGATAAAATCCAGAATTATTATTTTTTCTTCTGTGTTACCTAATATGGCAAGAAATGGACTGCTGAGTGTGTTTAGGGTTTCAGATTCTGGCATTAGTCCAAAGACTAAGTCAGGGTATTCCAAAGAAAATAAACTATGTATCTGAAAATATGGTTTTCATGAAGTTACCTTCATGACTGACAGTTAGAAATACACCATCTTTTTCCTGAACTGATACCACAGGGTGGACTGCATAGTTCACAGAACTCCTGTGGGACCAATTATCTGCCTTACATTCTTCCCCTAAAGAACCCAAGTGCACGGCTCAGTTCCACACTGTCTGTCTTTGCTCTCTTCTTGTGAAGTGTTACCAAGGCGGCCCAGCTGCCTTGGGTGGGCTGAGACCTAATATGACAACTACCAGCTATTTTCCCAGGACCACTCATCCTGTGTTGTCCACTCTCTCTCTCTGCCTGGCCTTTGGAGCATCTGGCAGCAGGTCTTCAATGAGTCTACATTTCAAAAAGTTCCTAGAAGATTCAGGTGCTGATGGTCCATAAAACATTCTTGCCAAATCTCACCAAGATTGACCTGCCCAGTACAGATAAATGTGAATAGAATTCCAAAATTAATTAGAAACTTCACTAAGTATTCTATTCCCTATCCTTCTGATGTAGAACTTAAACTAAGATCAAAGAGCCGGACATGTCAAGAATAAAGGTGGACTCAATCTGAGGAATTTGACCAAAAGTGCCAAAATGGCATCTCGAGTTGGTAGGTCTCAAAGTTCAGTGTGCATCTCAAGGACTGGCACTTGGGTAGACAGACACACTGCTGGGTTGTAGTTTCTGATTTAGTGGGTGCAGGGTGACTTGAGATTCTCGTTTCCAGCAGGTTCACAAATGATGCTCACATAGTCGACTGAGAAGCATACAGAGAACCACGGCTGGAGAGTACGGAAGGGCAATGAGGCACCTGGACTGTCGGCTTCAGTCCCACAACTCTGTGTGTGCCTGAGCCTTCAGTGCTATCTGACCTGCCTGGAATGAGCTGCTGTGCTGGACTGACTGCTGGTGCTGCAGGGGTATTGGAGGCAATCTCTATGCTCAGGACTGCAACGAGGCAGAGGAGGCCAGAAAATGTTAGGTTCTCATCTCTCCTTTGTGCCTATGATTCTTCACCTGGTCCAGGTCCCCTCCCCAAACCCTGGGTGAATATATCTGCCAGTACTCTGTGACTCAATCTGGTATGCAGTGTGGGTGGTTATTCTTTACAGTGCATAAAAAGTGCCATAGAAATGTAAGTAGATTAATTATAGGTATCAATAATTCACTATTAGGGTTGAATGAGAAAATGAAAGGCACAAGCATCTAAAATCCCTCAAGTGTCTTCTCTTTCAGGCAGGCTGGGAGACTCTCGAGTGTATGTGGCATCTTGAAGCTCTCATGGAAAATGCCTGATGAGAGGCTGTGAACACAGTTGGCTGAAAATGGTTCCCTGGTGGCCGGCTCTCTGAGCAGCTATCTGTGCCCGGACAGGAGCCTGGCCAAATACTGTGATCCAAGATTCAAAGCATCCCTGGATTTCAGCAAAACTCAAAAGGCGATAGGAAAGCTTAATCACAGCTGATTGGGTTAAATGAGTCATACAGAGGGGCTTTCCAGATGAAGCCTTGGGGACCAACCTAGCTTGGATTCTCCCCAAACTATGACAAAGAATCCAGGCTGCAACAGTTGGGAAATGGGGGTTTACTCAAAAGTAGAAGCTGGGAGTGAGGTGAGGAGCTGGAGAGGATGATCGCAGGGTGGGCTGCTTCCCATGTGACCTGTCTACAGATGTCTAAGGCAGGTATTCATGAATTAAAGGACAAGTGGTCATTGAAAAAGGAAGGGAGGAAGAGAGGAAGAAAGGAAGGGATGAATGAAAGAAGGTAAGTAAGTAAGTAAGTTTACTCTTTGTTTGCATCCACTTCTACCATCAGGTAGTCTATTTCAAAGTTATTCCCTATTCCGACCCAAATGCTGACCCAATTACCTGAATACAGGAGAACTCTGCAGATCCCTAACCACAGAAGGCAATGCAGGGGACACGGCCCAAATGAACTTCCTCTCAAAATGCCCACAGATTAACCTTTCCCACATCCTCTCTGGTTGGAGAACAGAAGCCATTCCTCCCAGGGAGTGCTGGGGTCATTGGCAAAGGGCCTTCTGTTTCTGTTCACCAGGATCAAGGTTTTCCAGAGTTCAACCACCAGACGACACTGAGAGGATAGGCTCCCTGCTTGTCTCCTGGGTGGTGTCTCTGCTGCCTCCTGCTTGCTTTCTGAACCTGGTCCCTGGGTATATCCAGTTACAACTAGAGGGCTTGTTGCCACCTGGAAAGCCCTGGGCCTTTCTACACCCTCCCCAGCTCTTCCCCACTGAGAGTGACTATTCGATCACTGAGAGATCTAAAATGGTTATTTCTGCAGCCCCCTTAAGTACAAGGTACTTTTCTGTCTCAACAATACCTTCTCCTCATCAGGATCACCTTATACACTACTGCTTGGCATCCCTGCTTCTTCTGAAGAGTCACTTTGAAATGGTAGGAGAGGGCTAAAACCTGGAGGAGTAACAAGACAGGCCAGTGCTGTGTTAAAGTGCTGTCTCTACGATTCCAGAAGGCAGCAATGGCCTTGCAGAGGAAGTAGGTGGTGTGTCCAGTAACCTATATCCAGCTACTAGTTTCAGTGTTGATGGCTCTGAGTGCCATGTGGTACAAGTACCTTGGATGGAGAGCCTGGCCTTGAAGCCTGGCTCTGAGTCTCATTTGCCCTCAGGATGGGTCAGGGCAGGACAGAGTGGAGGAGTTTAAACAGAGCTAAGAAAGGCAAGCATGGAACACTCACAGAAACTTTGGCAGAAAGCCATTCTGCAAGTTAGTTGCTGCACAGCCAGAGGCCCCATGCCTAGAACTACATGTAAATGTGTGATGTCACTTGAGAGCACCACAAGAAACAAAGGAAAGCCGGGATGGAAAAGAATCAGGGTCAATTCACATTATTTGATACAGTTGTGCTTCTGAAAGCTACTATGGACACTAGATGAATAAATGCTGCACCACTGCTCCTAAGGAAAGTCCAAGGTTAGGTTCCTGCAAACCTCCATTCATGTTTTTGTCAGGCAGTCAGTACAGGGCTGGATTTTATGAGTAGGTCTATTGAAAAAACACACCAACATTTGGCATATACTGCCAGTTGGTGGACACTGCACTCAGAGACATCAACTAGTGTAACTAGTGGCTGGATATAGGTTATTGGAGACACTCCTACTTCCTCCATTGCTGCCTTCTGGAACGGTAGTGACAGCATTTTAGCACAGTGCTGGCCTACTGTGTTACTGCTCCAGGCTTTAGTCCCTCTCCCCGTCCCATTTTCTAAGTAGTGGATTAGATCCTATTTGGAAACCTTAGATAAGAGAATAAATTCAGAGCTGGAAGGAGCCTTAGGAATCTCTCCTGTGCTGGGAGAAGAACAAAGATAAAAGAAGAAAGGAACTTCCCAAGATCACCAAGAAAAGATCAGAGCAAACTGTAGTCTCCCAGCTCCCATTTTGTGGCTATTTTTAACATTGCTGTTGCCAGGCTCATGAGGGTGCCATCATTGACTCTCAATAACAGAAGAGTCCAACACTCATTCACAGAAGGACCAAACCACTGCAATGATCCACACGTCTGTGGTACTTCCAAGACTCTTCTTACCACCGTTGGTCACACCTGACTAGCTACGGAAAGATTTAACTCAACAAAGAACCCCATTATCTCTTCTAGATATACCTCTGTGCAAATATCACTTCCTAGGCTCCTGGGCCAACAGAACAGTCTGTACACTTGCTCTGGCTCTCCTTTTTGTTCCTCCTCTCATTGTGCACACACAGAGCACTCCCTCCCCAGACTGTTCAGTACAGACGGTGCTGCAGGTTCAATGAATGGGACATCCACTTCCTAGGAGATTTAGAGAAGGGAGTCTCCTTTAAGGGAGGGGTTTGGCAGTTCTCCTTAAGACACCTCTATCCCAGCAAGCCTTCCCTAGTTCCCTGACCTTGCATCTGTCACCATAACTCTCCCAAGTGGTCCACATTTACTTATTTCTGACCTCAGATCACAGAGGTTCAGAGACAGAAGAATTTGAGACCTTTGTGCACTAATCAAAGGCACCAAGTAACCCTTAAGACTTTTTAATGAAAAAATTTTATATTAAATGTACACTTTGGATGCTTGATAATCAACCTCTAGTCCATCCTGGGCAGCAGTGAGCCTCATGCCTGTCAACATGCAGCCTTACTGTAAGGAGCTCTTTCAAGCCACGGCTCCCAGCTCAATAGTCTTGTGTGTATCCTAGGAGAGTCCATTTCACTATGTGACTCTAAAAACAGCCCTAGACTCTCACACCCTAACGATCAAGACCAACATCTGCAATTCCATCTTCTTTTCAAGAGGAGCCAGGCTAGCCAGAGAGCTCAGAGATCTGACTGTCCACAGCTCACTGAGAGAACAACCACACTGTACTAGCTCTGGCTACTGTGGCTATTGCTCACAATCCCTCCAAAGCCATTTCTACTCAGCCAGATACATGAAGACTTCACACAGAAATGTCCACTAGCCTCTGATGAGAGCCAGTCAGTAGCACCTTGGTTTGAATTTCCATTGCCTTTGACCACCATGGTCCCTGCCATTTGGGTCTCCTGATGGGTTTGAAGAAGCCACATCCTGTGGCCAAATACAGAGAGTCTGGGGAAAACAGCTCTTTCCAGAGGAGGTGACTTCAGCTTTTAAACCAACACTTCCTGGCTGACTGCTTTCTCTCTCACAGTTCCCAAGTGTTGAACTGTACATTCTGTGTTCCTTACAATGTCAGCCCAGTGAGGGTGCAACAGTGTCTTCCTGAGTCTGAGCTTGCATTGCTCTTTTACAGGCATGATGAGATGGTTGAGACACAAGTCCTATCCCCATGCTAAATCTCTATTCATTGATTACTAGCACTGAAGAAAACAACTCCTTCAGAAACAGCTCAATGTTGGCCACTTCGGACACCACTAGATTTGATTATGGGTAGAATTGTGACCCTCCCTCAATAATTCATAGGTTGAAGACTTAACTCCCAGAGTGTCAGAATATGACTGCTTTTGGAATAGGGCCTTTAAAGAGGGGATAAGGTAAAACTATGTCATATGATTGGTATCCTTTGAAAGAATAGGGATGTATACAGAAAAAAGAGGTGCAGGATTCTAAGGGAAGCAGCTGGAAACTAACAAGAGGTCTCCACAGAAATAAGCCTCATTAGACTTCTGCTGAGTGGCTACTACATGCAAACCATCGGAATTTAGCATTGTGCTAGATATAAATATGAGAACCACAGCAACACACAGTACAGTCAGGGAGGACTATATCACAAATATATGTTATATAGAAGAATGCAAATATTTTAATAGAAAACATATAACTTCAGTTATGAAAATATACATTTGTTCTGATTTGACTGATATGTTAGGGAACAATTGGAGAAAAATATGAGTTTTGTGTTTGCATATCTATAGGAAATAGTAGATGAACACAGAAAATTGCACCTGGCTGAACCTAGCCACAAAGAGAGCCATATCACTCACATACCCCAGACAACTACAAAACTATCAAAAGGAATCTCAACTCACTCATGATTATCTACATTTGGTGTTAGAACTCTCCAACTGACTTCACATGTTGCATTTCATGAGAACACATACGTGATAATATCTTCTGAGATCTGTTTCCTCAACCAAATTTGCCCTTTTCCAGGCCAAGAGCCATGCTTAATAATACTTATGATTTTCCATTTGTCATCTAAAGCCATGCTGGCATTTTTGGTTAAGGTCCTATTTTTACTGTTATCTGCTATGGAATGTTTCACTTCAGATCCACTTTCCCCACTGAATTCTGCAGATTTATTGCATATTTTTGAACAGAGAAGTGATTTTGAAGAAAGTGTCTGTTGTTACGGAAGAAGTGACTTACTTAAATATTTCAATAAGGAACTGTATTTCGGGTGGTTAAGGCCTGGTTTGTAAGTGATGGATAACAGTGATAGAGAGCATATGGGTCTCACTAATGTGGCAAGAGCACTTCCTGCTGGCCACATGCACTAATTACAGGTAAAATTTAGAATAAAAGTGACATGCTAAAAATTTAAGATATTGTGAATGAAGGCATACACAACTAAATAAAATATATATCACCTCACCTTTAGGATATTTTGTGACTTCTAGCTTCCAAATGTGTTTACTGGAAGATCATTTTTTTAGAAACAAGGTTTCTCTGTGTAGCCCTGTCTGTCCTAGAACTCACTCTTTTGACCAGGCTGACCTTCCTCTGCCTCAGCAGTGCTGGTTTTAAATGTATGCACCACCACCACCAAAAGAACAACTTTTAAGCACAACTGGCTACACAAAGAAAGCTATACTGACCCGTCATGGAGTTTTCTGAAGTGCACAGCTGTTCTCTCAGTTTCTCCACATCATCAGGGTGCACCTGCTCATAGAGTGTGCTCCCAAACCACTCTGACTGTGGCTGGTTCAGGACAGGAGTGACAGAATCAGACACGTAGATTACTCTCCCTGTCTCGGCTGCCACCACAAACAGAAATCCATCAGCGGCTTCAAGGATGAGATGCTTTAGTTCCTGGGGAGGAAAGGCCATGGTCAGCAAGTGTACTAAGGGATCTAGATCGATTATCTTCTCTTAATTAGCAACCTCAGCTCTCTGTATGTAGCTGTTCATTGTATAAGTGGTTGTGTTGATGAACGTCATTTCACCTGTTTAACTCATTTTTTAGAAAAATGAACAAAACTTGTACCATCCCTAAAATACACTGTCTTTTCTTGGAGAGCGTGAGCAGGGGTATTTCCAACATAGAGAGATGAGAGACCAGGTAATGACAATCAGGAGTTGTTGAGTTGTCAGGTAATGATAATCAGGAGTTGATGAGTTGTCAGTTTCCTGAGGTACTTCCCTCATGTACTGAAACTGCAGGCATGACACTGCAGAAGGACCCAGCACCCTGTGCATGACAGGAAAGGTCATAGACAGTAGGAAGGAAGGAGGGTGGAAAGAGACAAAAGACAAAGAGTCTTCCCTCCTGTGGAGACATTGCACTCTTGTTCCTTTGTTCTAGCATGTGCCAGCTCAATTCTGGCACTGGATAAAAGGGTATCTTATCCCCTTACTTTACATGTCTGTTGGGGCTCCAAAACTCTGAAAGCCGTCACCATCATCTCAGCAAAGACAGCACAGGAAGCAGCAGAGAACATCGAACTAGCTACATCACTTAACACTGAGAAGAGGCTGGTGTACTGGTCTCTTCCCAGGCTTACCAGAGATATGATGTTCATTAAAGGCACATAAGTGCTTTGGGTTGATAGATGAGCAGCAGGAAGCCCTGCTGTCACCCCAGGGGGTCACAAATGAGGCAACTTTTATACAAAGAGGTATCCATGCCTAAATGCTACTCAGTGGTAATCTACACCTTTTCTCATCAAGCTAAATAAAATACCTGAACTCCTGGCCTGCAGGAGGTGTGAAGCTAACTCTTCTACAAATGCCAGAGTCTGTGCCCACCACTCCAACCTCTTCATACTCTGTCCAGGCCCCAAAGAACAAAATCATCCTCTGAGGTCAGCAGGAAGCAACCATTCCCTCATCTGAGACTCAAATGTTCAAATGCAATCCCTCATTGAATGGTTACCATACAACAGGCAGGGGCACCTGAGAGGAAGCAAAGGATAGAATCCAGAGCCTCTGGTCAGACTGATGGCTTGGTACCCAAGCCCCTAGAAGACCTTGTTCTTCTGGGAACACAGCTTAGGAACTTTGTGGTTGTATGCAGACACTGACAGGAGAGCAATTCAAACACATTTAGCCTGGGAAACCAGAGCAGATGCAGATAGCACAAGCAAAATGCTTGCTCTGTGGATTTCCCATGTGCACTTCTGCTTCCTGTGTCTCTCAGATGTCTTTCAACCAAAATGTTTGCTCTGTGGATTTCCCATGTGCACTTCTGCTTCCTGTGTCTCTCAGATGTGTCTGTGGCTCTAAGAACATCAGCAGTTTCATTCTCAGTTTCAGGAAAAATCTTCCCAACAGGAAGATCTTATAAAAAATGGGGTAAGATGTACGGGAAGGAGAGGATCCTATGTCACTGGAGGAGGCTGTGTGGCTTTGTCTATGCATGTGTTTTTACCCAGTTTGCAAAGGTCTAACGGAACAGAGTCACCTCCACTCATCTCTTCCCACCCTCTCTCCTGAGGTTCATCATCTGAGAGCATGTTGTTCATAACTGGCCTTTCCGCATTTCTCCAGTGAATCAGTGTGGGTTTGGGAGTAAAAAAGACCTCATCCATGCCCTTCCTCCTGGCTTTACAACTCTGGCATGGTGTCTGATGGCTTTGGCTTCTGATATTTCAGAAAGCTTGCTTTCAGTGACATTTTTGAGAGTTAAATGAGCTTCTGGTGTGCAGGGCTAAGTAAGGGTTTGCCACATAGTAGGGCTCTGTAAATGTACATGTGACCAAGAGAGGAGCATGGATAGGGCACATGAATGTGTAGTTGCCTTCTTTGCAATCCTCCTGTAGTCGCCTAGACTCCTTTTGTAAGGATGAAATAAATTCAGGGAAAACATTTATAGTACTAACCGTAGTGTTAGTAGTACTTCCATAGTAGTAATTCCCAGCAGGTCATGCCTCACCATTCATCTTCATTATAGAAACATTCCCATGCTAAGCGGCCTACACACACATGCCTTCCTCAGCACATTCACAGAGCTGGGGGGCTAGATGTTTTCATTTATATAGAGATGGGAATGAGAGTAGAAGGCCATATCTGGGCCACCATGTCCCTTATCTAAGAGCAAACATAGCCGCTACCTTCTTCCTGAAACCCTCAGCATAAGGGATCAAGTGACCCCTGGAAGGATTTAAAAGGGATAAGCGTAGGTATGGCACCTGACAAAACACCTGTGCAGGACAGAGGGCAATGGTGTTGGTTTATGTTCTTTTTTCTTCTACACCTGCTGTCACAACATGGACAGATGCTCTGCACTGCACAGCTAATGACCCTGTGTGCCTTCTCCACTCTCCCTCTGTACACACTGTGACTCTTAAAAGTCTCTATGCTTAGCTCTTCTGTGTTCAGTCTGTGATTCCCTCACAGCCTCTGTCCTGAGCACAGCCCCTGGTTCAACCTAGTCCCTTCCTTTCAATTTCATTTTGGTCTCACATTCTGTCTTGTTAAACACTCCATTACTCAAGATTCCACACATGGGATACTTGGTACTTTCAAATTAACACCTCTGATAACCATGTAATTTCACCTTTTTCCACTAAACCCATCAGCCCATTTATCTTAGGAAAGCCTTGTAAACCAGAAAGTCAAAGCTTTATTTAGAAAAGTCAACTAAAGCCTTAAGTACCAGCTGATGCTCACTGTGATCACCAAGTGAAAGACAAGGATTCAGAAGACAACAAGCCTCCGGGCTCATGTAAACCCATTTATTAATGATGTCTTGCTATCTCATGCTTTTCTTCTCCCCAGTTAGCATGGGTGTAAAAACATGGCTTTAGGGAAGCCCAGTAGACCAGTCTCCAGTTCCTTCTCTAAGCAACTGACCCTGGGAAATTCTCTTAAGTTTTGATTTCTCCCCTGTCAGTGATGAAGAGCAGTGACTTGTCAGCTAAAGTAAATGAACAGCACAGAAAGATGTGACTTGGACCAGGACCATGAGTGCCTGCCAGTGCTGGTTGTGATGACCTGTCTGTAGACAACACTGTCACTGCTGTTGTGACTCTGATGGCATGGCTATCTTGCTCCCCTTTTACATAAGGATTATGTTATCACTGCCATCTTCCTGAGCAGGATGCTCATCACATTGTGTTCTAAACTACTCCTCACTGAGGTTTATGGAAGCTAAAAGAGCAGAAAATAGACAGACCTGCCACTCTTGAAGAGTACTTGTGCTGAAGAATGGAAGTCAAATTCACCCCCTCCCCAACTCCATTTTCCTACATAATTTATCTCAGGCTTGTGACCTTCAGGATCTCTCCAATTTTCACTGGCCACAACACCGGAAGAGTAAGGCTGGGGTACCTGCTCAGTGAGGAAGGAAGGCTTGTATGCGCCGTCAGTGGATTTGTTGCCGGTGCCCCTCATGGACTTCATGTGTGAGACTGCCATGCGCAGGATGGTGAGCTTGTCTGGCTTCCTGGCCAGTGCACTGCAGGTGGGAACCATGTCGGAGAGTTCCGTAATATACTGAGTCATCTTGTTCCGCCTGCGCCGCTCAATCTCACTGTGGTTCTCTCTTCCCAGAAAGCAAGAGGTCAGGGGGAGGGAAAAAGAGAAGGATCAGACCAGGGGTCGGTCAGCAGACATTGGGATAAAATAACACACTGTTAACATCAGATAGCCAAATTCCTGGGCCTAACTCATAATGGCTCAGTGCTTTGGGTAATTGTAGATTGAGGCCCTGACACATCTGTAGGCTCATGTCTATGTGAGGGGAGCATGGACCTCTGTGGCCTCCTTCTCTAAATATGTACTGGCCCTTCCTAAATTACACACATACCTATGGACTTTTCTAGGATGTGAAAAATTAAAATCAGGGAGCACGGAAGATTAAAACTTTCTAGTAGGCTTTCTGTGTACAAGCATGATCTTAAACATGAATGTATGGACACACATTTATAAATGTAGTTTCTGACTGCTTGTCCATGTGGTTTATTTCCCTTATAATATGTCACACTCACTATAAGGCAGCCTTCAAATTATGCTCCTTCAATTCTTTGAGGGTGATAATCCATTCAGTGAGTTATCATTGTACCTCAAAATACATAAAGCACCCAGTAATGATGAATACCCACACAGCCATGCTACTTTTACCTTCAATATGGCACTCACTATATCTTATGAATCCTCAACACCTCACTATAAAGTAGGGATGTGTTGGATGGTTAGCTAGCCACAAACTGATGTGAGTGTTCTAATCTGGCTAAAGGCCACCCAAGCCAGGCTGAGATGTTTGGCCAGGGCTGTATCAAATGCCTTTGTCTTTAGCAATACTCTCAGCTGACAATGGGCTGGCAGTATCTAACACATCGAAAGCCTTACTATTCTGTGTCACTAAGGAGACCGCTGATGATGCAGATTCACTTTATATAAAGTTGTGAACATGCCTTTTTCTACACCCAGTGTATTTCCCGCAGCATAGTAACAGAACAGGTGTGATCCTGGCTTATTAACAAATAGCCAATTAAAAAAAATACTTCAAGGAATTACCCAGTTCCATTCCTGGGATCCTTAAAATGGAAAACCAACAGAAGGGCTGGGAGAATACTCCTGCTTCAAATTATTCATTACTTTTAGGCTCAAAAGATAGTAACAGCCAACCTCATTCAACACATTTGCTGTTCCCTGGGACGAAACAGTGTCTAAAATCACACCCCATGCTGCTGCTGCTGCTGCAGGATGGAGGGCTTTCTGGTTTCATTGAGAAGGAAAGTGACACTAACAATAAGAAAAGAAGATCCTCAGGCAAGGATGCTCCACACACTGCATGTACTCATCAGCCTTGCACTCCAGGAAATGGGACGACATGACAATCAGGCCCAAAGGTGTGACAATATGCATGCTGTGTGTGCTGAGAGACCCTCTGTAGAAACAGAAGTCCCTGTGGTGGACTGGTGTGAGCCTTCTGGAACATAATTTTCATTCACGGAGTCCTGAGCCAGCCCCACAATGGGTAGAGAATGGCAGAGAGAACAAGGAAGCTCAACATAGTCTTCAAGCAGCAGGGCATTAATAGGGATGTAAGCATCCACTGTGCACAGCAGTGGGGTCCGATGACATGCTCACAAAGGCCTTGGAAGGTAAAAGGCAGGTGAGGAAAAGACAGAGAAAGGAGGAACTAGAAAGGGTTAGCACAGTGGGCAGAGTTAGACTTGTGTGGCAGCAGAAAAGGGAGGTTGCTCTGGAAGATAGTTTGTCTCGAGGGTCAAAGGAAATCTAGGATTGGGAAGAACCATTGAGCGAGGAAGAGACATCTCCGTAGGAAGGGCAGACCTGGTGCAAGAGGAAATTGAGGAACTTGGGAAGCTGGGAGCAGGCCAGACCACAGTGAGAATCTAATGGGCCAAAGGGCCCTGATGTTGTGGCTGACATCACCATCTTTTAGAGAGTTTCAGAGGTATATGAGCCATGTAGGAGAGAGGAGGAAGACAGGCTAAGACCAGCAAGCAGATTCCTGAGGCCAACTCCACCCACAACTTCTTTAACTGGAAAGATGCCAGTGAAGCAGAAATGTTCTTATACATAGGAAAGGCTCCCCAGGGTCAGGGAAGTCTATCTCCTCCAGGCAGAAGTGGATGGACCTTCTTGAGTATGAGGAGAAAGGGTCAACCAGATAGGAAGAGGTTGGTGTGGGGCATCTACAGGCTAGGAAAAGTGATGCAAGCGGGAATTTGGACAGAGGACTGCTAGCTCTTGAGCACAGGCAAAAAAGAGTCTTGCCATGGACATACCAGAGTCCTTTTTCTCACCCTCCACAACCAGAAAGCCATACAGTGCAGAACCCGTTCTTCAGATGGACATTTGTCCAGGAGGCCCAAAGTAGGGAGAGCTCCCAGAAGTGTGTAACTCCATCTTGCTAGTTCACACTTCGTGAAGTCACCCAGAGAAGGTGATTCTCTGAGAGTGCATGGGCTGATGACTTAAGGAGAGATCAGATAAGAAGCTCAAGCACTTCTGAGCAGGAGATGATTCAGGCAGGACCCAGAGCTCCCTGCATGTTCCTGTGGGATCATGTGAAACAGTCACCCGAAGGAGAACCTGCCCATTCCATCTGGAGTCTCACTCTGACCTTGGGATGTCCCAGCAGCCCCATACACTTCTCCTGGGTCCCCTTCCTCCCTCTCCCCAGTCCATATTCTGTCACTCAGCACCCCTCTGAATCATAGAACACAGTGTCCACTCCGACTTATCTCTAGTCCAGCACATGCTGAACAGCTCCTTCACCACAAACTTCTGTCTGCCAAACTCTTGCAAAAAAACCCCTTCTTGACTCTTTTCCCTTCTTCACGCCCATGCCCACCTGCACCATGTGGCTAAGCCTCCTCTCATCTTCCTTTTCCTCCATCTCAGACCTTCTACTGTAGACAAACTGGCAGTTCTCTAAATGCAAGTGTGATCCATTCAAGTCCTTCAGTAGTGACCCCAAATCTACAGAGGCAAGTTTAAAGCATTCAGATAGTGTCTGTGGTAACCAACAATGCCATATTGCTATGGACTAAGTTTTCTATAAACATTGAGAGGGGTCTTTGTGAGGTTCTCTGATGGAGCCATAGATAAATTCAATGTGTGGACTGAGGTAAAGGAAGAAAACGATTACAGCAATATCTAAAACATGGAAATCACACTCACTGACCAGTGCAAGAAGCAATACAATGATCTTAAGATATTTTATGAAATAAGCCTGAGCTACTAGCAACATGTTCAAAGAGCTGAGAACTGTCAGTTGCCTGGCAACAAGATCTGAGAAGCCAATAGTATGCACTGATGTGTATGATTTCATTTCGAAGCCCTCAAGGATACAGAAGTGAGGGAATGCCATCTTGTGAAAAGAGAAAAGGCACATTCTTAAGACCCTATTTACTAGGTCAAGTTCATCTTCTTCCCCAGGGAGGGGACAATCGGTTCTATCTGTTAGGCTGTGAATGTGGTGTCTATGAGTACCCATAATTGCTGGGAGCCAGGCAGCATTCGTAAGGAAATCTGCCTCTGCATATGTGAGAGCAGGGTTAGGACTTTGCAGCAAGGACAGCTGGGGTGCAGGAGGAAATGACAGCTCTGCTGGATCAAGAAGAACCAGAGCTTTTACCCGGGGGTGGGGTAGGGGGGACAATTGGGGAAATCAAGGGCAAAGAAGGAGGTGCAGCTAGCTGTGTGAGTTTACATAGAGCAGTGGGGGTGTCCTCCATCTTGATTTACACTTATGAAATGAGGACACTTCAAAAACTTTTCTCGTGACGTTCAGGAGATGCTGGCACAATCATGGTGCCATTCCCTGTGACCTAAAGGCTAAGGTAATACAGGATGGCATGAAAATAGGTGATGCTGAGGGCTCCCTAAACAGAAGTCTCAATGTATACATACAAGAGCCCCAGAACCTAAGACACTGAAGGCAGGACTGAGCGAGAGGAGCCATGAAGTCATGCACTAAGCCTGAGTCCCTCTCCTTGCTTCACTTGACACATGGGGAAGGAGTCTGATCTAGATCTCATCCTGCAAGTATAAGGTACATGGAGAGTCTGATGTGTAACTCTGACTTTTGAAGATAGCTTGGAACTGTACACATTCTGAAACAATACTTGAAATACCACTTCCCACTGGTGGCAACTGATGTCACCTGTAATAAGGAACATCCTAGGACATTAAAGTGAGGAGTCACCTTGGGCTACCCAGCATTGTGAGATGCTTGGGCCTCACTCTGAGCACAGGCGTAGATTGGGTGTACTGTCAGGATGTTGACCTTTTAGAGGATGGATGCCATTAGGTCCTGGTGTCCATTAGGGAGTTTGTGTTTTGTTCTGGTGTGTGGTCAGAGTCTTCTAGAGACATAGAGCTCATCCCTGTGTGTTGTTAGTGCCTGTGAGTTAATAATGAAATTCAAGAGGGAACAGAAGTCAAGCCCAGTGCCAGCAAGTGAAGTCTTCTTCCTTAGGCCATGCTGGGAAAGGAAGCCAGGCTTTGTATTTCTATTCCTGAACCTCTTGAGCAAAGAGACCTCTTCTTTTGAAGCTCATGTCACCCATTGCTGCTACCCCGAGGGTTCTCTGTCACTGTCTCACATTGACACCCAGCTCCCTAACAGTCTCCACATGAGATCAGGCAGCACAATACAGCTTCCTATCTACCCCGCGTTCCACTTGAAGTCTGCTTCGATGGGACGATAATGCAAGAAGCATGAGTCAGCTGCTGTGACTTGGACCATATTTCCCAAATCCAAGGTCAAGGTATGAAGTATGATGTTAAGCAGAACATATGGATCCAGGACCATCCTTGAGAAAAGCCGGGAATGATCACTAGACTCAGATCAGGGGAAAGAGATCATGGTGCTGCATCTGCTCAGATTCTAATCAACCAATAAGGACGGGACTGTCTTGCATCACAGTCTCCACATTCTCCAAGGCCTTGCTGGATGGAACTATTGTGGACTGACAGTCGGCATGGGAGTAGGAAATGGGAGAGGCCTTGGAGTGTACCTTACCAAGGCTGGCAGGAGACCCTGAATGGTTAAGTGGAAGGTAGGGAGTGTACTTGGTTGTCTCCCCAGCTCTGAACAACTCAGATGTGCCCACGGGTTCCTCAGCCATGGATTATTTCAAATACCCTATTATAATGAAGTCAGTGCCTCTGGGGTCCCATGAACTCAGCTCTGTAAGTAACAGCACATGTTGAAGGCACATTCCATCTCTCTCTTATTTTTAAGGCACAGAGGAAAGGATGTGGTTGATAGAAGCAAAGGTTTGAACTTGACTGTATAACATGTGACTCACTAGCAGAGTGTTACACAGTGTTGGGGTCACTGCCTCCTCACAGTGCAATTGCCTCCCAAGGCAATGAACTCTGTGTATCTCAACTATTGTTTTATCACTGACATTGACCTGCAATGTCAAGCAAATGTCACTCCATGCTTCTCTTTATGCTCCAAGACCCAGCATCATGATTTCCTGAGGTTAACATGCTATGGTATGTATCTCACAGAGAACTTTGGCACAGAGGATTCAATGTCATTCTTCCTTCTACAGAGAGGCTGTGTGGAAAAGCTCTGGCAGAGAGGAGAGAAAGGGGCGGGCCATTTCTGAGACTGGCTCCTTTTCAGGAACAGAACATTCCTTACTACTAGAAACCTGGACATCCAAGATGGGTCATATCTGCAAAGGAAGAGATAGTTGTTGATAATCAATTGTTGTTGAAGCTCACATCTTGTTTTGATAGGAAATTCCAAGGTCATTAATGTGTTAAAATGTGTTCTTACCTCATCTCTCATGCTTCAGATGAGGAGGAAGCTGGGAAATGGATGAGCCTGCTCTCAGGGGGAACAATTTATGGGATGAGGAAATATTTACTATACACTTGAAGGCTAGGAATCCTTGGGCAGGACCAAGACATTTATTCATCCTGCATTTGTAGAGAACACTGCTTAATTCACAGCTATCATTTTGGTTATGATCACAAAGAACCAAAAGGACCTGCATGCAGAAAAGTAGAGAGACAGCCCAATGTGCTGTGTGGACATCATAAAATTCTTAAAATTGCTTCAAACATCCAAGACTGTCAGTCCAAATGGAGTACGAATACAGTAGGCAAGCAGCTATCACCAAAGCAAGTTTCTAAGATCAATGATAACTAAGAAGGAGTTCTCAGGGATGGGGACATCAAGGCAAGCCTGCTGTAAGAAGATGGTACAGATGAAAAGTATGGTAAGAATGGAGGAATAATACTTTCCTTCAGCACACATCCACATGCCCAAAATGCCCTAAACAGAACAAACTGGAAGAATCAGAAGTCATGGTTCTACCTTAGGCCACCAGCACTGGTGACCCAAGAGTCTTCTTTAAGGTTCACTGCACTCAGGCCAGTGCCACAGAGCCAGTCAAAGATGCTGTTACAAGTTAGTGGCTTGATTGTCAGGATCTTGAAACCAACCCCAAACAGGCTGCATATTTCCTGCATTTCTTCTTATTTTCCATAGTAGAAAAAAAAAAGGATTCATGTTGATAATTTTCTCTATACTTGAACCCTAGGGTTTTGCTTTTGTTTTTTAAGGGAGTCCATTAAAGTTAGCAGTCACTGTTTAACTTAAAAGCAAACAGGATTAAGAATAAATTACTTAGCCACCCCCACAACTTGCTATGGGTATTTGAGACAGAATCTTGCTCTATAGCTCAGGCTTGTCTTGAACCTGTCGTCTTTCTGCCTCATACTCCCAAGTGCTGAGATTCAAGTATGTACCACAAAGTCAGGCTTGGGACACATCAGGATCACTAAAAGCTGCCTGCCACTAAGCCAAACACTCGCATTAAACAAGGCATACACAAGAGGGTCAAAGATCAGGCAATGGCTTACTCGATGACAGGGAGCACTAAGTATCTGTGCATACCAGTCAGGTGACTGCTGAAAGGTAAAATAAACTCACCTTGAAAATTTACTGGGACCTTCACCATCTTCGTCATCGAAGTCCATTCTAAAAAGTCAAAGCCACATGTAAGCACTGGTTACAACTCTCAGAAGACTAATTGGTTACATGAAATAGGAATACTCAAAGTGTCAACTTGTCCCCCTATAATGCTTCTCAGGTCACCAATGGATGACTCAGGCCACATTGCGTGAAAGGCATCAATATTTCTTGTGTCCCATCATCTCTGGGGCATGTGGGTCCATCCACATCACGTATTCTATATCAACACTTAATTTCTAAATTTTATGGTATATTGCTCAAGAGATTTGGAAGACAGGGCAATGACCGGGCAAGGGCAATGACGTCATATCAGGGGATAGTGGAGCTGTCTGGGAATACTGCTTGTGATCTGATGAGTCTCCACGAACCTCAGGGCAATGGTCATTTAGGAACATCATTCTGTTACATCCAGGATCAAACAGGGTGTTGAGGAGGAAATGGACATTTGATACCAAAATCACTTAAGCTGGTTGTCTGCTTGTTGAAGCTGCTGGGCCTCCCCTTGTTAACATCAATGTGTTGATGAATTCTTACTTAACTAACACCCGAAATGATCTTTCTTAAAAACCCAAGTGCTTCTAATGTCAGCACACACAGGCTGGATGATGTTAGGGCAGAGGGGAACTTAACCACAATCAAGTGTACTGCAGAAGAAAATGAGACGCCGACAGTAAGCATGGCTCTTGAGTGCGGCATCTGCAGACCCTAAATTACTCTGCTTGTTTTTAGTAGGCCTGAAGGATTTGGAGAGATATAGTCTCATGTTCCAAGCAGAAGGGAGGCTGGTTGCCTGGCTGGAGGTCTGAGGAATTCCATGTTTTAGCCGCTTATTATGAGAATGGAGAATACACAGTGAGATTCTGCTCAGACAATAAACAAGCAAAGAATGGAGTGTGTGCCAGAAGGCCACAGCTCCAGAGGCCAGACCCTCTGTCTCTCATAGGGAGGGTGAACTTCATTCCCTAGTCTGTAGAGCCTGCATAATAAGTGACCCAGGAAAGGCACAGGGCACCCAGGCCACCAGGAGGCAGTCATGTTACACATAAAGAGCACCCTTGAACACATACTGCAAGATGGGCTTTAGTGAGATGCATGGTGACCACTAACTAGGCTTTGTGGTAACTTGAGGGACCTAAGAAGTAGGATCAGAAAGGGCAAAATGAAGGGAGTGAGGGCAGCTTTTACATGTCTTTGCTCCGGATTGTATGCAGTGCAGCCTGAGTTGACATGTCCAGAATTCCCTGATGGGATCCTTCACCCACTTGGATCCTTGGTCCTCAAAAGTCAACTGTCCACACACTAAAAATGGCAGTTGTGATGAAAGAAACTCCTCTATACAAAGAGAAAAGGAGATGGGCAGGAAGAAGGGAAAAGACAGAAGACCACATGCATGTCACCAGGGAGATGAATGTGTACCACTCTCCACAGCATGGCTTTGGAAGTCTATCACTGGGTCAGAGCTATCTACAGGACAAACGGAGCTGAATGTGGGGATTCTAAATAAAGAAACCTCATTAATATCCTGTATAATTGCTCAGCTATCATCTCACCTTCCTGGAAATTGCATGTGGGAAATAACCACCAAAAATGTTTAACTGAGGCCAGTTACACTTTGCAGAGCCACACTGCCACCTAGTGCTTATAAAGGGAAAGATCACCTTCTCGGCCTTCATAAAAAAACCAACGATTTCAAAATTCCAAATGATTTGTGCATGGATTCATCAAAACCATAAATTAGTGTAATATTCACAGTTATCTTTAAGATTCCACTCAGTTCAATTTGATATTAAAGTTTCTACAGCATTGAGAGAGAGAGAGAGAGAGAGAGAGAGAGAAGAGAGTAAGAGAGTAAGAGAGAGAGCGAGAGTGCAAGCTCTTGAACTCTTGTGCTTGCCTGTAGAGGGACAGGACAATTGTGAGATCAGGCTCTTCCCTTCTACTTGTGGATATGCTTATGTAACTTAGGTCATCAGGCATGGCAGCAAGTACCTTTACCACTGAGCCATCTCAAGGGCCTTTGATAGGATTGTGATAATCAAACTCCTACAGAACACAACTGACTAGTTGGCCCTCACTCCAGGCCTGAAGATCAATGAGATGTTTGGAGTGACTAAGGACAGGTATTCTTGGACTCTAGGACTTCAGTGTTGAAACAGTCTCAAGCAAGTCAGGATGGTTGATCACCTTCACACAGTCTTTACCCAATACTCTATGGAACAGGCAAATGAAGAGCTGAGTGGTGTAATAAAAGGTTCCAGCTCAGCCAGGCGAGCTTCGGATCAGGCCAGCAGCAGGTAAAAGAAAAGGATGGTCTAGATCCTGAGCTTACTGGAGTCCAGGAGAACCTTGGAGTGGTGACTTGTATATGAAAAATTAAAGACCAAGAAACTATGGCTCCTACCTGTGAACATGTGCAATCGTACACATGTAACATAGGGAGAAACTATTCCCTATGTTATAACCTACAAGTGTGCATGCAATCATACACATGTAGAATGGAAAGAAACAGTCCCTTCCCACCCATGAGTATGTATGTAATCACATGCATACATCACAGAGAGAAACTACACCTGCTGCTTGTGTGTGCATGGACTCACACTTAAACAGCAACCTTGTTTCGTAATTTGGAAAGGCAAATAAAGTGGTGCAGCCTAGGATCTAAATCAGAAGCTCCACATGCTTGTTTAGATCCACCCAAACAGTTTCACTAGCCCCTCAGCACCACACACACACACACACACACACACACACACACACACCCCGCTGACCCTGACTAAACAACAAACCTTAAAACAGCTCTTGCCCCCATGTTGCGTTTGGGACCCTGCCACCATGTCCAACTTTAAATATGACTATAATAAACTGAGCTTATTTCTTCTGCTATGAGAAGTATAGTAAATCATCCTTTGTGTTATGTATTTTATGTTTTTCTATTATTTTGAAACATCTGGATAATAAAATAAATCAAAATGTGACTTTAAACCTTGTTGTATTCACTCTAAAAAAACAAACAAAAACAAAACAATCCTCAGCACAGTGAATGAGTGAGTGCCCAGACATCGAGCTGAAAACACAGTTGACCCTACTTTCTGTCAGGGAGCCTGAACTAGAAGCTCAGATAGGCATTTCTGAGCATAACTAAAGTGAGGAAGAAGTGAGGAGAGTCTCCCTAGCAGTGCTGTTTAAGAATAACAGTGCAGCATCAAATATAAGTTTGCACAAAGCATTCACTTTTCAAGCAAAGAGAAAGGTCACTCAGGTACAGTTGTCCAACAGTGAGCAATCCTGGTCCTGGCCACGGGTCTCCAGAACAGAGTGGTGGCAACATGTCTGAAAATATTCCCATTTCAGAGCCTGGATCTACTGGTTGACATTAGACATTTAAAGCCAGGAACACCCACTTACATAGACATTCCCGCCCTTCCTCTCTTTCTCTCCCCACCTTTCTCATGCTCTTTAATTTTTAAGCAGGGTCACGCTATGTAGCCCAGGCTGGTCTTGAACTCCAGAGTCTCCTGACTCTATCTACCAAGTGCGGGGATTTTCCCTCAGTGACAGTGTTTTAGAAGCAAAGCCCTGGACACAAGGTAGGAACTGAAACATTCCTGACCATCGCTGTCTGCAGCCTCCACCCTCCATCCATCCGCTGGCTAGCTTTAGCTTCTCCCCTAACTCATCACTGCCACTTCCTCAGTGAGGTTAAAAGCACTGCTTTTGCCCGGTGGGAGTCTCCCTCCCTGGCTGAGCTTAGGGAGGTCAAGACAAGAATGTATGTCAGGTGACTTGCTTCAGCTCATTTCTCCCACACATGTGGAGCTACTTTGCAAAGAATCTAAAACTTCTGAACCTTCACCTTGTGTCCCAGCTGCCAGGAGGAGAGCAGCACCCTGCTGAGATGCTCACTGTGAAGTCTTGACAGTGAAGTGGGAAGAAAGCCCAGCCAGGGAGGACTCAGCACTAGGTCAGGCACACAGGCAGGAGGATCCAAAGTCCTCAAGAGGCTGCGAAGCACTAGAGAGGAATGGTGACTGTCTGAGCACTTGGAATACTCTGCTATCAGGTGAGAGGGGAAGACCTGGAAAGGGGTGAGCCAGGACAGGCCAGTGCTGGCTTTTCTCCCTCACACTCCATCTTCTTCCACATCCCTCTCTTTGAGTCTCTTCAAGCAAGTCTCACAATCTTAACAGAAGGAACAGTTGGAGACACCATGCTGGTGACAGTGACAGCAAACAACAGTCAACGCCAGCCACAGCACAAGGCCCTGACGGAGCTATCAGCCTTTTGATGCCAATACAAGAATTTTATGAAAAGATATAAAACAGGTCTGCAAAAGAGGAGGCTCCCTTCTTAGACCCTGGATGAGTCTAAGTCATGGGGTCTGATTCCCACCGTCTGACAGGAGGAAAGGGCAGGCAGCATACAGACTCCAAGAAAGATGGCAAAGGCTTCCTGCTGAAGGTCGCATTTATTGATCTGCCCCCAGAGAGCCTCAGTCTCACCTGTGGCAGAGTGTCAGAGGCCACAGCCCACCTACCTTCATCTCTGTTTCCTTCTTGAGAGGTTGCTTCTTCTTCTTCAGCTGTGTGTGAAACTGAACGCAAGCCTAAGTGCCAGCCTGCCCAGAGCCCACATTAGCTTTTAGTGCTATGGTGGGCATCGTATGGAGTGTGTGTGTTGATTTGAATGAGATGCCATGTTCCCCGTATTCTTATACTTTTGGACACTTGGTCCCCAGTTGGTGGCCTTTTATGAGTAGGCTTAGGAAGTACGGCCATGTGTCATGGGAGCAGCTTTGAGGTTTCGAGGGCCACATGCCATTCCCAGTGCACTCTCTGCTTCTTGTCTGTGGTTTAAGATGTGAGCTCTCTGCTGCTCTCGTTGCAGTGTCTGCCTGCTGCCATGCTTTCCCACTGTGGTGGTGAAGGGTCCTTATCCCTCAAACAGATCCCTTGTTCTCTAAGTTGCCTTGCTCATGGTGTATCACAGCAACAAAAAAGGAACTAAAACTACAGGACAGGACAGTTGTGGGGAATTCTTCAGATATGGAATTAAGTTCTAGATCAAATTATCTTAAATGCAATGCAGAAAACAGAAACTATATTCCAGGACTGGGTCAGGACTCTGCAGGCCAAGATGGAAAACTGCTGGGGTGTCTACCAGCCCAAACTATGAGGAAGCAGAGGCTCACAGATGAATTCACCCCAGCACAGGGAGGGCTCATGAGTTTTTAGTATGGGGTGGGGCAAAGACTTGAACCAACCTAGAGTACTCACTGCAGAGTCTAGTCTGGTGTTTTCTAGAAACAGACGAGGATGAACAATGGAGGTTCTCCCTAAAGAATGTGAGTTAAGGGAGTAGTAACATTTGAAATAATTTGGATTTTTTAAATTGAAAAATAGATGTTTTAACACTATACACATTCTTTTAGCAATCTGGACTGAAGAATTTGTCCACAGTGAGCAAGAATGGCTCAGATAGCATGCAGCTGTGCAGGTGTGTCCAGAGGCAAACTGCAGCCTTTATTAGGCAGTTATCTGTGGTACCCACTGAGAAGACCCAGCTGCAGCAGTGCACTGACTTCCTCAGAGAGAGCACAGGACCGAGGAGAGGCTGGCCTCGCCACCAAGCTCAGATTCTCAGCCCTCCGAATCCTCACAGTAATCACACAGCCTCCAGGCTCCTTTCCAAAGACACCAGTAGGCACAGCAGTCCTTACCATGGCATTATAATACTGTGCTCTTGCATCCTGTCCCCACTATATTCCAGACCCTGGTGTGCACCTGTCTCCTTGCCTTTGTGCCCTTTTAAGAATCAGAAGGTTTGTAAGAGACTCTTGGGATTAAAATGCTGGACATTTCAACATGGGTCCAGCCTGCAGTCTTCGGGCTATGGAAGGTGTGTTCTGTTCTCACTGGATAGGTGCAATATGGGCAGAGTGTGTGGTCAGAAACTGAGCAACCTCATGAGATAGCTTGTTTTCTAACTACTTCACCGAAAATGAAAAAAGGATCAATGGGAAACAGGGTTGAGTAATATACTGAGCTGGAAAATAACAGTTAATGTTTTCCTGAAGGACTTTGGTTGGTTTGATGTGGGGTTCTGAGTATAGACACTGATATCATTCAGCACAAGAAGGTGCCAGTTTGGGTTTCATCTGCTCAAAACTGGTCTGTGACCTATCAGATCCAGTACAGTCAACAATACTTATTCACTTTATTGTCTGAGCAACACTGAACACATCTGGCTGGACTTCAGGTGCTGAGTCCTGTTAAAAAGAATTCCTGCATATTTCTAAGAAAGATGAGCATTGGAGGAAAGGTTGGAGGGCCCCAGTTAGATCATTTACAGTCCCTGGGGCTGGATCTACCAAATGAGGCTCAAATGTTCAGGCAGTTGAGTGGACTCCTCCCTTCAGAGAGCTAGCACAAGCAAGGCCCAGCAGGATCCCATGGCAGGCAGAGTAACTACAAGGGCAAGCAAACAGAAATCCCCAGCTGGGTGCCAGGACCTAGAGCACTTAGAAGCAAATCATGTGCATATTTAGGAATCTTGCAAAATCTAAACAGGATGCAAACTGCTGAGCTTTTACTCTCCTGGAGGGGGGAAAACAATACTTTTCTAACAGGTAAAGAGCATTGCTCAACTTTATGTCCAGTTCCTGGAAACGCTGAGTCTGCTTACCCGGATCGCCGCTTTCCTCCTCGGGCAGGCATGGTCCCTGCCATTCTCACCTGTCCGGTGGCCGCCATGGGGGCAACAGGCAAGGTCACAGATCCAGGTATGTCTGAAGCCATTTCTGGAAGTCAACAGAGACAAGAAATTTTGTTAATGACAGAAAAAGAAAAAAAAAAACAGTAACGAGTGAGAAAATTATCACACTATCCTGAGACAGCCCACCTGAGAGGCAGCCCAAGGACCTGGACCTGTGGACACTTTGCTTACTTTGAGTCATTTAACTGGGCCAGCCCTGGGCTGTCTGGACATTCCAGTCTTCCACCTCTGGGCAGTGGTTAGAAGCATGAGCTCAGTTTTGCAGCAGTTAAGGGACTCAGGTCTCCCTGTCACCTGGCGGCAGGTGGGCTATCTAGGTCGAGGGGACAGGCTGAGAGACAGCTACAACTGGCATCTACCATAGTACCTTGGATGAAGCTAAGTCTCAAACGATATTGGCCTGTAGCAGTACCCACTGACCTTCCCCTCTGCTCCCATACATAGCCTAGTTCCCCACCCTCAGTATAGCCTCAGAAGCCCTCACTGCAAGACCCTGTGAATTCTGGGGCACTGAGTCCCCCATTAGGCTTCATAAGGTTCCCTCAGACTGAGGCACCCAGACATCCCTAGAGAAGATTTTCCAGGAACAAATACTAATTTAAAGAAAGAAAGCGTTGGGCAACAGATGGAAGTAATTTTTTTCTATTCTACATTGTTTCTAATAAGCCAGACATTTCTGGAATCTCTTTTAACTTCCTTGATTTCAAATCCATCACCCTGTCAGAAAGTTTCTTCTTTGCCATTTCTGGGCTGTCAGCGCCCTGTACTGATCCATTCCCTATCAAGGTGAACCCAGTTGGTGAAGCTGGAGGTGCAGGAGGTACACCAGCAATGCCAGAAACCAGAGACCAAGCTGAGGGAAGCACAGATCTAAGAGTTGCACCAGAAAACACAGGAAGCCGGAGACCAGGAAGATGACCAGGAAGAAGAGGCTTACCTTTGTGAGGATGGAGGGCTTGAGCCCACTGCCCTGTCTGTCCCCTCAGTGGGAAAAATAAGTAGATGTTATCCACCCACTCTCACCCTAACTCTGCAAAGGCAACAGATTCTGCCCTTGCCAGTCAGACCAGAAGCCTTTTGTAAGCTGGCCCTTGCCTCTCTGTCTCAGCCTTTATGGACCTAGTTCTTAGCCTTTGCGCATAGTAAACTATTCAGCACTGTCCCCAGAGCACAGCTCCTCTCTTTTTACCTCACATACAAAGCATTTCACCCACCTAGACTAGAGGAGGAGAGGCCTTTTCTGCTACATCCTGAAGCTCAATAGCTGTTGCTGCAGTTTTTAAAATGACTCAGATTTTCAAGCATGATTTAGCATTTGCTCCTCCACAGGAAAAGGGAGCCTGTCTGGCTTGTAAGGTTTCTTTATGTTTATAATGTCCTTTCTCCCTGTGAGCACAGCTTAGCTAAGGAGTTACTCAGAGTGTGAACAAGGTTTACATACATAGTGCTCCACACAGGACTGTCTCTAACACATGCTTCATGTTCGGTTCTTCTTTCCTGTGAGTTTCTCTGCTCTATCCAAAGGAAGAGGGCTTTGGTGTTTGCATTACAAAGAAGAGGAAGAGGAGGAGGAGAAAGAACATGGAGAAGGAAGAGGAGGAGGAAGTAGAGGAGAAGAAGGTGAAGGCGAAGGTGGAGGGGAAGAAGAGAAAAAAGAGCAAAAAGAAGTGAAAAGGAAAAAAAGAAATAAAGAAAAAAGAAGAAATAAAAAGAAAAGATAACCCTTGGGCAGCTTCGCAAACACTGCTCATTGTTCTTCGGATGTCTTCTGCTGGGTTCATTCTTCACTGCCCAGTCCTTCTGGGGCTTATGGGACAGAGCGGTTTATAAAGATATGCTTCAGTGGGACAACTGGGATAAAGTGTGCATCGAGCTCCTGTGAGGACAGAAGGAATGGCCCACTGCATCTTTCCTGAGGGCTATCACTGTTTTTTTTTTTTTAACCTATGGAAACTGGGAAGTTATGTGATAGTTATCCCATAGGCTAAACAATACATTTGAGCCATTCCACTCAAAACTCTTAAAATCTGCCAATACTGATAAAATCTACAATCAGGCCCTCCATTATGTTCACAAGGCTTTGAGGGCTGTCATGGTCTTGAGTGCACACATTTGGAAGTATATGGGAACATCCCTCACTTGGGCAGTTACTGGATTTGTGACTCTGATGTAGCATTGATAGCAACTCTCTGACAAGCTCCTTACAACCTGCTTCAGATAAGATACATGTGTTTCTGAAATATTGGCTGAAACTTGCAGTTTCTATTGAGTTCCAAAGCTGGAGGTCAGGGCTATCTATAGCAGACAAAGTGAACAGGCGGGTCACAACATTCTAAAGCAAGTTCTCTAGAGTCATCATCCCTTACAAGTTCCCAGGATAAAGGCCTCCAGGGGAAACATGTTGGGGAAAGCTGAGCATCGATCTCCTTTATTAAAACTGCCAATGCCCATTACACACACACTGAGAAATTCTGTGTGAAGAAGTTCCTTTCACTTTGATTAACCCAGTAGATAATAAATGTCTAGGATTCTGGAGACTTAACATTTATTGCCTGCTCTGCTAGTGTTTCATGCAACATTAGCTTCAACACTTTAAAGCCAACAACTTCAATGCCTGTGAGTAAAGGAAACATCAGAGTAAAATTGATCTTGACCATCACTTGCAAACCTTGAAAGATCCTCTGCTTGAAAGTCACTTCCAGCTCAGAGCAGGAGGGGTGTGGCAACTGAAGGGCAATACCTGGTCTAGCAAAATGATAACCACTGAAGTTTATTTTAGGAAAACAAAATTGCCAATTGTTACTCAATTACTTTGCAGAAAGTAGAAGTTGCCCCAAGGGGACAAGACAGAGACGGGGATAATTTTGAAGATCCATTCCCGTCTTCAGACAGATAAGGGACACAAGACAAAGACAATGAGATGATTTTACACAAATGTTGTGTTGACCAATTGCATGTCCATCCTACCCAGCAATCGCCTCAGGATTGATCGATCCCTCCATTCGTCCCCCTGCTCTGTTCTGCTCTCTAGCTCCTCCCTATGAGTACATTTTAGTAACAATAGCCTACAAAGGGCTAAGAGGAAGTCCAGATTGTTTTTCTGTGGTCAAACTGTTCCATATAGCTGCTCAAATAAGTGTGAACCACCAGAATGATTGGGCCACTATTGGTCATGGTACCACAGACCATGAAATACTCAAAATACCTATCTTGTCAAGTCATTTTTAAAAATCAAGAATAATGTACATAAAGAGCTTAACACAATATCTGGGAAAATAAACATTTAGAACAACATCTAAAGTCATGGACTCTGAGGTGGTAAACAGCTGCTTGATGCCTGGATTTAATTGGGATGAGGTGCTGGGTTAAGACAGGCATTCTTTGTGACACCAGAGGAAACCTGTTCCTGTGTCTACTTTTCACAATTTAGTTAAGGAATGGAAATTCTGTTTTATCCAGTGTCATCCCATGGTAGTCACCAAAACACAGTACTAGATATCAAATAAACCAATGGAAGATATAATCCTGAGGCTAGCGTTCATGCTAAAGGTTAAATGTTTTCAATGTTGATTTTTAGGAGGCATCTTTAATAAAGTCTAACAAAATAGAAGGTAAGTCTCTCTCTTCTGCTGTGCACATCCGTGTGTCCTGCTGGTACCTCCACCAGAAAGGTAACTGCCTGCTTCACAAACTGCCAGTTGTTTGCTTTAATTGATGTATGAGCAGGTAAAGATACCAGGATTCTTCAGGAAGATTGTCTGAGCCATAACCTGGTACCAAATACAGCTAAGATACCAAAACATCAAGAGTCACCCTATGGACCAATCTGAATTTCATTCTAAAATAAAGTAAAGGAACATTGGTGATAACATTGTTTTGGGAGAAATCACCCCTCGGAGCCAGTACAGCCACTGCTGCACTCTGCATCTGGGCTTCATGAAGACCGCCTTTCTGGAAGACATTGCAGCGGCATAAATGGAAATATTAAAGTAATGGTGACCCACACAAAAGTCTTAGGACTGAGAAGGTGTGTAGTGGTGGTGGTGATGTGTGTATGTGTGTGTTACAGAACGAAGACAGTCAAGCAAAGGTACACATTAATGTTGATCTGGTTACTTCTGTGGTTATACCTGTGGTATATGTGGGTTTTAATATATTCTTAAAGTTCTTATTCATTGTAAACAAACACCCTAGTTTACCATAATGGTGGTGGTGGTGGTGGTGTGTGTGTGTATGTGTGTGTATGTGTGTGTGTATGTGTGGTGTGTAAATGTGTTTGTACATGTATGCATATGTGTGTAGAAGCCAGAGGTTGACATGGTTGGGAGTCTTCTTCAATTGTCTGCAACCTTAATTTTTGAAACCATTTCTCACTGCACACGGAGCTCAGTGATTCAGGTAGCCACCGACGGTGAGACCCAGTGATCCTCCAGTCTCTGTCTTCCTATCACTGTGCCTGGCTTTTTACATGGGTAGTTCTGGGATCTGAACTCAGGCTCTCATGCTTGTATAGTAAGTACTTTACCAACAGAGCCATTCCCCAACCTCAGCATGTGCTATTTTAATACTAGTTTAGTGGTGTGCTAATTGAATATCACAAACAATAGCATATTTTAAATGTTTCATGAGGAACACACAACAAAGACTGTATATAGCCAATGAGCTTGAACAATGTGTGCATGAGACGGAGGCAGAGGAAGGAGAGTTTTTCCAACAGGCATGTCCAGGGATGAACAATGACAGACTCTTGCTCAAGGTTTACATTGGCTATTGTCTTCCTGGAATCCTGCCACCTTCCTGTCGTGAACTTGACTTCCATCCACCCATGAAGTAGCAACAAAGGCATCCCTTGTTGCAGATGGGAGAACTCAGCAGGGAGAGGTGGGTGCCGGGCCATAGAGCTAGTGAATGGCAGAGCCTGCTTAGGTTTTAGCCATTCAGTATAGGGCTGTTGTCCTCAGGATGCCCAAGCAGAAGTGGGGTGCTGTGACAGCACCACCCTTGCTACTCCAAAAGATGAACTGACACTGAGCTTCTAAGTCATGGCCACAGTGGAAGTTGTGTGGCACACAGACAATGTTTGGGGTCACTCAATTGAGCTGAGGAATATGGGAAGTTATAACTCTCCAAGATTCATCTATACAGTCAGACAAATACCTACATCACGGAGTTATTGTGAGGACAGAAAGTCATGTATGATGTCTAGCAGAAGAAAGTTTCCATTTCTCTTATTATTATTAGTTCTCCCCAGGAAAAAGTATCTTTCAACATCTCTCTCTCTCTCTGTCTCTCTCTCTCTGTCTCTCTCTCTCTGTCTCTCTTTCTTCTCTCTCTCTCTCTCTCTCTCTCTCTCTCTCTCTCTCTCTCTCTTCTCTCTGTGTGTGTGTGTTGTGTGCACGCAATACAGACACATACACATATGCATACATGGAGGGAGGCGTTTTATAACTTTTAAGCAAATTACTTCTCTGTGCCTTGGCTTCCTATCTGTAAAGCAAGAATAATAGTGCACATGTCCTGAAGTTATGTGGATCAGATGTATGTGCACAGCACTCCGATGGCAGCTGGCACGGAGTAAGTACATTTATTCAGCTAAACATGCACATAGGTGCTAACAAACATCTTACCAGGAGATTCTTCTCTGCACTTCTATGATGTTTGTCTTTCTGGCCCTTTCTCACAGGTGTACAGGAGGATTACGTTCCAGGACCCTTGTTCTTTCCACAGTGCCCATGCGGAACTGACGTCACCAGAGCATAGAGGCTGTCTGATCTGAGATGGGCTTCTTCCCGAGTTGAGCTGATGTGTTCCATTTATGGCTCTGCTCTTGTGTGAGCTGGGGCTACTTGGGGAGAGCGAGCAGACCAGGAACTATATCTCTCCAGTGCAGTTGTGTAAAGTGGTGAATCTCCACTTCATGTGTCAACACCACTCTCCTCACCTCTCCTCACAGCTTCAGACACATTTAAGCACACATTCATACCACACTTACATACGCCATACACACCACACAGATGCAATGTGCACATAAACAACTAGTTTCAGGATCAAGAAGGATGCTAATGGGAGACATGTATGTGTGCAAACACACACACACACACACACACACACACACACCACGCACCATAATACCCATGATACTATGTGCCTTGCCTTGGGCCTGGCATGCTCACAGTTTCTCCCTCACTAACATGGTACCTGCTCTCATTTTTGCACAGGTCAGAAACATGTCCCCGGGCTTTGATTACGTTCCCATAGTTCCATACTTCCTTCAGAGGGTTGATGCATGCTGGTGAGGGAACCAGAAATTCTGAGCTCATCCTCCATTCTGCTCTCAACTCCCATTCGCTATAGGCATGTCAAGCAGAGGCTGGTCAAGTTTCAGCAAGAAGCCAGGGATGAGTACATACAGATGAGGGTTTGCTACACTCAGCAAGGACGGAGTCTGTGGCACAGAAACTCAAATGCATTCCGTGATAACAGCTCCACAGGTTAAATGCAAACCACCTTAAAATAGATGTACGATTTTCCATGGTGCATGTAAAAGTTTAAAGCAGGAGCAAAGCTTCTACATGTGGCTGCCTCTCTGCTCCTCCCACTCACTTGAACTTCTTCTCTACTCAGATTTGGCCTCTCCCACCAGAAACCTGGGGTCATACAGAAGCCACAGCTGGCTATGGCCAACAGTGACTCTTCTGTTCCTGCCCTCTCAGTGGGACAGGCTCCCTGCCTTACTCAGGTATGCATCCTGCTTCTTAGGAGCCATATCCCTAGCCGCCCCTTTATGACCTTCCTGCATCCGCTGCTGCTCCTCACCAGGACCCAGGGCACCCAGGCACTTCTTTTATGCATTTCCCCCTCACTGACCTCCTTCTGCCAGTGTGCTACACCAACATCACCTCTGCTGATCCCCAAACCCTGCAGGCAAGCCTGCTGTCCCTGCTACGAATCTCTACTTCTGTTGCTCACCTGGCTAGTAATACCTCAGGACTCTGCTCTGCCCTGGCCTTCTTACTTGTACTCACTCAGCCAGGTCAGATAAGGCCTATCACTCCACCCTCATTCCCAACTTCTCTTTGTTTTTACCACGGTGTGGGGTCCCTGCTCTCACCCACTTGTTCCTGCATGGTCAGGCTGCTGTCCCCTTTCCTGCCCATCATTCTGGTTCCAGCTACATTTCCCTGTCCATCCTTGTACCAAACTCTGTTCCCTTCCACCCCAGGACCATTGCACACATCACGTCCTTGGATGAGAATAGCTCCATCCTTTTCTTCACCAGGTTAACCCTCTGATCATTTAGATTCAGCTTCAGTACCAAGTCTCAAGGAGGCCTGCTTCCAATCAGCTTCCATCCTCCCTCCTCAGAGTAGATATTGTCCCATTCTACCTGTAATCCTCCTGAAAGAGAATGAAGGTCACAACAGTGCAGGTGAGAGTCCAGGGCTGGGATGACAGAGCTTCAAAGAGGAGGATGATGTCACTGTCTCAAAATAATGGTGTGTCAGCCTCAAGGCTCAAAAAAGGGAAAACCCAAAAAAACCTTGGTCACCTGATCCTCCTACACTGAATGGGCAGAGAATTCTAGAGGAGGAAGAAAATCACGGCTGGTTGCAAGTTTACATGTACTATGTATGTCACAGGAGCTTGTGCTAGGACCTGTTGCAATGAATAAGTACATCCATAGCTTCTTGTACCTGTCGACTCAGAGGAGCACAGGTCCTGCAGAATCTGCCACTGCCCTCAGCTTCTCCATCCACACTCTAAGGAACCAGATTAACCAGATATCCTTCCTTTGCTCAGGTTGCTGTCTCTTTGGAACATAAGCACCATTTGCAAAACCTATTTTGAGCCACAGGCTGTGCTACAAGCCAAATGGTAGTTAGAGATTTTTAAAGACCCAATCACGACTGAGCACGAAGCTGGCTGGGCATTTCACACTGAATGCTGCTGGCAGTGAGAGAGGTAGCCCTTGCTCTGGTGATGCCAGGGAAGGTTCCAGAAGACTTCCTGAAGGAGGCTACCCGGGATAACCTATTTATTGACCACAGAAGCACAGCAGGAGAATTCTCATCTGAATGCAGTCCTTTGAAGGCTTCACAATGTCCAAGCACACCCCATTTCAGCCACCTTTAAAGGGTACACCTTCTTCACTTTCAGTCACTGAAACTTTCTGGAAACCTCTGAGCCCAAGTGCTACTGTCAACTGATTCAGTTATTCCCATGTTCATGTGAATCTTTCATAATGGCCTGTGCTCAGGGTTATTCATCATAACTGACGACCAAGACAGAACAATATCAGCACCCCCTGCAAGTTCATCTCCCACCTGCAAGGATCCCCCAGGAAACACCTGCTCGCCAGCTCCTAGACAGTGCAGCGACCTGTGCTGTGCACACACCAGAACATCAGCCCAGACTAAGAGTGACTCAGGCTTCACCACACACATAGTGTATCTGGTCCATGGCCAGCATCCAGCTACAGACTATTCCTCATCTCAGATCCAGCCATGCTGTGTTGGATTCCTATAAAGCAGAGCAGGCAGTAATAGCCTGGGAAAATGCGAGACTTGAGAATATTAAGATGAAAGCAAGAGGAGGAAATAAAAAATAGACATTCTGTTTTCCTCTTCACTGATTTCATGGAAATCCACCTAGGAGAAAACAATCCTTGATCTTCACATAGAGAAAACTAATCACATGCAAACTTTCACAATACAAACACATGGAATATTTTCACGATCATTCAAATAAATAAAAAACCAAAAGGCTCTCTCCATGGGTGGGAGAAGAGGAAGGAGGCGGCTAAGAAAAGGAAATGTTCCCTCCACACCCATCTATCCCAGAGCGACGCTCGTCACAGATAGCACATCAAATGCTCCAGCCCTACCTTCTCAGAGGGTTGAACAAAGACCTTTCTTCCTTGTGAACAACACCTTCTTAGGAGGATATGCTGCTCGAGTAGAAAAAAATGTCAGAAACCTCTGGGAGCAAACGCACTGCATTTGTATTCTGCTCAGAAAATGTCATCACAGATCTGTTTACCTTAACTGTGGACCATGATTCAGCCGTGACAACTGTCTTGCATACTGATCAATTTATTTGCAGCAAAATTTCCAGCGTTAACTGCTTAGGTTCTGAAAAACTGGATGCTTGGATTTCTTGTGCAGCTGCGACACATGAAGGAGAGATCTAAGCTTGTTACCAAAACATTTCTGTGAGAGACTATAAAGGATTTTTCTTGAAGTGTGGGTAAGGGAGGGTCCTTTCCTCTTCTGCATAGAAGGCAGAGGTCAGGATTCCTACAGGCCTTCCTCAGGGCGGGATGTTTGTAGCACAATGCACAGAATATAAGGTAACAGGGAGTATAGGACTCTGCATCCACCTATTATTTTGTCAGGTTTTAACCGGCTATGTGACCCTCTGTAAGACATACCCATTCTGCAGGCAGGATAAGCCGGGCTCTGCCATAGGGCAGGAGGGCAGAAACAGGAGGAATTTATGATTGGAGTCAGGAATTGAGGGTGGGGCCAAGCCCTGATATCTCTGACATCTATCATACCAGACTGGACACTGAGCCCCTCCTAGCAGGCAGGCCTTACCTTTGGGACAAGAAACAGACCCATGCAGACTTGGGGGACCTCCCACTTCTACTAGCAGTGGCGTCACTGGTCACCCTGTCTCCACAGACCCCACTCTGCACTGGAACACGGGTGTCAGGACACAGGTTCCTATCAGTGTTCATGCCCAGAAACTCGGGGTTCCTTTTCCTCCCCTCTGGCTGAAGGCCAAGTGTCTCTGTGCTAAATTTTAATTTTTTTATTTAAAAAATTTGTTTCATCCAATATATTCCAAACCATGTTTTTCCCTCCCCCAACTCCTCAGACCCACCACCTTCGTACCCACCCAAACTAATGATCATTCTTTCTCTCCAAAAAACAACAAACAAACAAAAAAAGAAAATCAAAACAAACAATAAGGCAAAAAGTACCAAATGAAACAAAGTACACACATGGCGCGCACACACGCACGCACACAAACAAACACAGAGTCCATTATGTGTTAGTCAGCTACCTTGGGCAATGGGCCTGCATAGAGTGTGGTTGATATATCTAGTAACCCTCCAGTAGAGAAAACTAATTTTCTCTTTCCTAGCAGCAATTAGCTTCTTGGTTAGGGGTGGGACTTCATGTCCATTTCTCCTTCTCACTGTGGGACACTGTCTGTTTTGAACCTGTGTAGGATTGCGTGTGTTGTCACAGACCTTGTGCATTTCTATATGTATCATCAGTCCTGTTATGTCTGGAGGAAGACAAATGGTCTTACTGCCAAGGTAAGACCTCCTGAGAGCCAGAGACCTTCGGAGGAAGGCTGGGGTTACTGGCCATGTAGAAGATGGGCTAGGACAGCTGGTGGTGAAGTCTTAAAGTCCGTAGGACAGACGGTCACCAAGCAGGGCTACAAGGGAGGCTGGACTAAAACCCAGGCTGAGGTTTACCAAGGTCTGAGCCTAGAAGGAGGAGAGAGCACAGGGTGGGAGTAGCTGGTGGAAGGCCTTGCCACAGTCTCAAAGCTCTGCTTCTGCACACTCATAAATTTAAGAACATCAAGTGAGGCAAAATTCAGAAGCTATAAGGAAAGAACCCATGCGAGGCAGAGTCTGTCAGCCTGGAGTATAGTCTCTGAGGAAGAAGACATGAAGACATCTTCAAACACCTAAGAGGGCCTCCTTGAAGGAACCACAGAGACCAGTTCTCTACTGTGGAGGTTTCCTTGTGATGATGACAAACATGAAGGGTAGGGGACAGAAGCAATGATTGGAGGCACACAGCCTGTCCAGAGACAGTCTAAGGCTGACCAGAAACCAAACAAGTGAACATGCCTGACAAAAAGAGAAAAGCTAATAAATTATGGAATAGCCAGACAGATGAAAGTCACTCAGCCATTAAATATCATGCTTCAAAGAATAATCTTACAGGAAAGTGCTAGAGTAAGGAGATAGAGCAAGATGCAGAATCTTACGTCAGAGTATTTTTCAGGGATCCCTCAAGTCCAGCTTCAACCACTCTGCCTGCCTCAAACTCACTTGGCAGCTTTAGCTTCTGAGTCTTGGTTTGAATGCTGAATGTGCCCGAAGGATCTATGTGTGATTCTAGATGTTGCTTTCTTTTGTTAAAAAAAAAGAAGAAGAAAGAAAAAAAGAAAAGAGAGAGGAACACACCTGCTTCTTCCCGTCCTTTATCTTCATTAAGATTGGGACATCTCTGGTTGCTATCAAATCTTTCCACTAGCTCACTAGAACCCTTCCTCTCTGGGCTGGCCCTCTGAGGACATCATGTCACCTGCTGTGAGCTGATCTAAAGTCTGTGGTGTGAGAGGTGGTGGAACCTTTAAGAGGTTGGGACTAGTGGAGAAAAATGACATCATTGATAGGGTATGCCCTTGAGGGAAATATTAGGGCCTTACTGTGCAGATGTTTTTGTCAATTGGGCATAAGCTGGAGTTGCCTGGAAGGAACCTGAATTGAGAAAATGCCTCCACTTGTGCAACATGGCACAAACAGGCTTCCATTATGTATTCATACTTATGTGGCAGGAGAGATGGCTGGGTAGGTAAGAGTACTTGTTGCTTCTGCAGAGAGTAGGAGCTCAGCTCCCAGCACCCACATCGGGTAGCTCACAACCACCTGTAACTCCAGCTACGGGTCATCTGATATCTTTTTTGGCCTTCAAGGGCACTGACGTGCATATGTGCGTGTAGACACACAGGCAACTCACAAACTTAAAAATAAACAAACCCAAAAAAACAAACCAACAAACAAACAAACCATCAGGTAGCAAAGGGCTCAAAGACAACCAGCACCACCCCTGCCTCAGGGTGTGGTTGCCACTACCATAAACAAATATGTGATGGAGAGATGGAAAAGAGAAAAGACACAGTGATTAGAAAGAGAGTATACAACAGCCTGGGGTTTATGCAGAGACTTGGCCCTGCAACCTGCAGCGGGGCCTCAGGATGCCCCTAGCTCCAGGAAACAACAGAGATAAGGAAAGTTTCACTTTTTGCCTTGGGCCTCCTCAAAAACCACCAAGGTCTCCAGTGACACTGGAGGAGGCCATGTTTGCGTCTACAGTTCATGTTGCTGTCCCAGGACAGGATGAAGCCTGAGATGAGTGTGGCCCTATGCAGTCTGTACTGCTAACTGATGACTTAATGATGTCCTTGAGTGGCATGTGCAGCCTGAGGCCAAATGGTTCAGCAGCTTCTGAGAGCTATGAATGAGTCAGTGGCCCTGATATGGCCACACCTGTGTTGATGTCCAAGACCTGGGCTGCTGCCTGAAGCCATGTTATTGTCTGTGTGCTAGTGAAAGCCAGCCAGTCCCTCTCCTGCCACCACAAGGCCTCTCTCAGTTGATGCTTCTGGTGGAAAAGGGGGTGCAAGCAGAGAAAAATTCATCCTCCCTTGTGGGGGCTGGCCACTAGGAATTTGACCATGCTCCAGTGAGTATATCTTTCCCTCCCTTTCTTCTTGTTTTGTTTGTTTGTTTGTATGTTTGTTTTTTCAGCGGGGGCAGGGAAGGGGAGGGAGGAGAGGCAAGGGGAGGGTGCTTGGAGGATGGGGAGATGAGCACGAACAGGAGCATGATATGAGATTCCCAAATAAATAATCAAGAAAAAGAAACACCAAGTAAACAGTACAACTCTTAGGAGGGAAAGGATTAGGTTGTTACCATCACAGATTCTTATGTTCTTTTTAAACAAAGATGCATATAGAACCAGGGATAATAATGTAAAGTAGAATAAAAGAAATCTGTCATTATTACAATATCTGTTTGGGATTATTTTTATAAATGACCTTAAGAATAACAATCTTTAGGATGTCATTCCCTTATTTGTTTGTTTAGAGAGTGTATCTTTCAAGGAAAGTTCGTTTTTTGAACTTTTCATGTCTTCTCTAGGATAAACTAACAATCATTTGTCAAATTCATTATGCAAAGAATTCTCAAAGAGTAAAACTTCCAATATCACACTGCCACACCTATAGTAAATCATTGCCAGCTCAGAGATAATTGAGAAGACACAGAGAGAAAGAGAAGTAGAATATACTAGGGAACTATGAAATAACCCAATATGCCCAGCTTCTTCATAAAACTCAGCTGCAAATACACATCCATTAAACATCATAGCTTGGATCATAGTAAATATAAGGACATGTAACTGGGCAGAGCCAGATACCACTGTTCCTTACACAGAAATAGAAATGTCCGCAATGTGAATGCCACTAATAAATGACAATAAAAACAGTAGCAATACTCATGCTCCTTACAGTGTCAGATTGTCATTCAATAACTGTAGCATCTGGCTTCAGCCTGGATCACAGTCACACATTGTCTTTACAGCCCCACAACCAGCATTAAGTCGAAATGAATTAATTCAATGCACATTCACTATGTTTCTCTCTCTCTCTTTCTCTCTCTCTCCTCTCCCTCTCTCTCTCTCTCTCTTCTTCTCCTCTCTTTTCTTTTTGCTGTTGTGTGTGTGTGTCCTCTGTCCCCTGCGTGTGTTATGCAATACACTAGAAACGGAACAAAGCTAATTGTTAATGCTAAGATTACATGTGGTTGTTAGTCGCACTTACACTCTATTATCTCTAAGCTCTTAACACATAGACTATAATATCCTTGTCGTTAGGAAACAAGGCAAATGATGGGACTGAAAGTAACTGTGAGGCAACAGGACACTGGGATCTGGCTGGAGGCAGGCTGCGTAGGAATGTAAATCATAGAGGTAGTGTCACAGGAGCCAGCAAGTAAGAAACCTTGTAGCCACCCACCACTGAGCTAACTTGCTCTCCAGGGAAGGGGGTGTGCTGGGAAGATAGACGTCAGATAGAAAAGTGTCTACAGAGTTCCAAAGAAGTGTCAAGACTGAGCAGACTTAGGAGTCCTAGCACCAGGGCTGTGTAAGCAACACTGTTACTCCTGTGTTCAAAGGGAGATGGTGCTTAGTATAATCTGATTAGGATATACTGCCATTAGTTAGCTGTGCATGACAAATCAGTCTGAATATTTCCACAATCTAAATATCCAGGAAGCATAAGAGATGGGAAGAAAAGACTGTCAAGAGAGGCAAGGAAGGTGAGGCTCCAGGAAAGACTGGCTGGGAATCCATGGTCAAGGTCAAGGAGATGCTGCTACCAGATTAGAAGTTAGGGCAATAGTAAGAGTACCCAGATAAGTGTGTCACACACCTTCTAGAATGACTCTGTGACTATCAGCCCACTTTTATGGGATTCTGTGGTCAAAAGTGCACAGGGGAGGGTGGCAGCTGTTGAGAATGACTGGGAAATAACCAAGAGCTGAGGTTTCAGGACAAAAGAAAACCCCTCTATCCAAAGGTCTGTGCAGCCTCAGCCACCCCTGCCACTTTGGGAGCAGTAACTGGCCAGACAATGAATGGATCCTTCTCAGCAGGAGTCACTGTATCTTAAACACTGGAGCCTCAGGTTTCTGAACAGCAAGAACAAAAACAAAACAAACAAACAAACAAACAAACAGAAAATGAAATGGTGTTCATCCAAGAGGCCTTCACAAACCATAAGGGAATGAGAAGCCAGGGTTAATGGCCCTTGGAGGAAGTGATAAAGAGACCTTGGTCAACATTCGGGGAAACAGAGAATGAAGAATGTGGAGGCCAGAGTTGTGTGGCTCGCATAGCATGGCCACTCAGGTCATTGGCTCTCTGCAAACACAAAGCATTGTGGACTCCTGAGAACTGGGGTTTCGATGACAACCCTAAGCTTGAGATGACAAGGACCTGCCAGTCTCTGGTGTTGACCTGGACTTACAAATCCAGGTGCCAGCTCTCAGGGATAGGACTTGGGAAATAAAAAGGCTGGGGTCTGGAGAGACAGTAGTTAACAGAGGTTACTACTTTGTAGAGGTCCTGAATTGTTCCCATGACAGGTCAGATGGCTCACATTTGCCTTTAACTCCAGCTGCAGAGGGATTTGACACCCTCTTCTGACCTCTACCAACACAATTACGAATATATATATAAATTTTATTTTTACTATATATATTGTTTTTATAAGTAAAAAATTTAGAAGAAGAAGAGAAGTTGGCTCTGAACATGTTCATCTGCCTTACCCCCACCCACCTTCTACCAGGACTACAGAAAGTTCAAGAGAAATCTCCACAAAGGAACAATCTTTGTAACGTGTAAATCACCACTATCAACTTGACTAGGATTACATCACTTAACAGTCACAGTCTGGATGTGTCTGTGAAGGTTCTAACAGGAAGGGTAGACGGGACCCCAAATGTGAGACCCCATGGACTGATGGTGTACCCTGATAAAAAAGAAAAAAAGGAGGAACTGACCTGAGCCCCAGCACTCCCTTCTGTCCCTAAGTTGCTTCTGTCAAGCATTTTGTCACAGCATAGAGATTGGCATTGAATAAGCTGTCCTCACTAGAGCTGAGGGCTCACTTCCTAAGTCTACCCATTCCCTCCCCACTCCTCTCATCCTGCTCCTCCTCCTCTTTGCCCCACCCACCACTTTTCACTTTCTGCTTCTTCTCTCTTGCTGGCTTTTGCTTCTGCTCCTGAAGCACCCCCTGCATTCCTCTTGGTCCTTTGCTCCATGCCTCCTCACTGTGTGCTCTCCCATCTTTGGACCTCTGGAGATCTCTGATTCCTTTGCTTGGTTTTTTCCTTCCCTCCAACAAAAGCATTAATGAGCACACACTCAAGCCTTCCCAGTCTTCCTGTCCCAGGTCACTCTCCTGCGCCTTCATCCCTCTGAGCTTTGCTTCTGGTTTCAAGTTTGCCACACAACCGTGTGCTGCTGTTCAACTCCATGTAAAGATGAATGTCAATAAAAAAATCTGCACAGGAAAATAGTAAGAAAAGCAAATTTGTTGTTCTCATATTATTCAACTAGAGAAAGGCTTCAATACAGAAATATTATAAAGCCAGAAAAACAGCATATCATGCCATAAGCTAAGCACAATTCTTCCCAGAAAATGTCTTTTCTAAAAAGGAAAGGGAAATTAACATTTCCCCTGTTTACACAACAATTGATTAAGTAAATCACATATCCTTCCACAATACAAAATTCTCTTCAGGAAGTCTTATAAAGTAAAGTGGTTTCCTTGTTGAATATATTCCTTGATGAATATATTCATCCATCATTCAACAAAAACGTTTTGTGTTAAATTTTAAACAGTGAATTACTCCACAAATATAAAATATGCAGAATAGTAAAACTGTTTACATGCAAAGCATTAGAATGGCGTTTCTTGTGAGAGTGGGTAAGGTATTGCTGTTAGACTCTGGCACTACACACCAAATGGGATCTTTCTCCCTTGGCTCAATCTCTGCTTGGCACCTGTGCTTTGATGTAAAGTATTCCCCACAGGCTCATGTGTTTGAACACTTGGTCCCCAGATGGTGGTTCTGTTTTGGGAGGATGTGGAACTTTAGGAGGTGGGACCTCCTTGGAAGAAGTGGGTTGGTGTGGTTAGACTTGAAGTTTCCTAACCCAGGCTAAGGTTCCTGTCTAATATTTGTAGCCTTTTCCACCCAGATGTGAGATTTGAAGTTTCTTCTGTGTTCTTTTATCACCATGAAGTCGCCTGCCACCAGGCCTCCATTGCCATTATAAACTATATCCCACCAAACTGAGGCCAAGTAGACCCTGCCTCCTTTTGGTTGCTCCTGTCAGATGTTTCATCACAGGGACAAGGAGAGAGACCAGCACAGGACCTAAGGCTTGCAGGGAGAAGGGTATTGTGGGCCTGCCTGGGAGCACAGGGCACTGGGGCAGGTGCTTCTGAGAAACACCTTGTATTTGCAGATGAGGATGCAAAATGAAGACATGTCCGTTCTGGGAATGCTGGTATATGCCACCAAGGCCTTGACTCGAACATGAGATTCAGTTCAGCCCGGACCACTTCATGACCAGTTTCTGTGAAGTCAGCAGGCTGTCAGGCCTTGGGCAACTCTCATTTCTGCAGCCATGGATAATATATAAATAACTGAGTGTGGATGCGTTCTGCTCTACTAACACTGAGATTTGAATTTCATGTAAAATTTGAATATCATGAGATATTCTTTTGGTGTCATTTTATATCCATTTGAAAATGTAAATGTGCTTCTTGGCACATGGGACATTAAACAACAACAATAACAATAACAACATCAACAGGCAGGAGAGTCCTATAATTCCCCAATGTCTAATCTAAGCCTAGACCCAAAAAAGTCCAGGATGCCTGAGGTCAAAATTCTCAAGGAAGAGTAAAAGGAGCGAACTCATCTGTGAGGACCTCTAACCAAGATGTCCGTCCCTATCCCCCCTCCTCCCACCTGCATACTAAGTACTGCCAGATTACACGGTGGGCTAGCAACCAAACAGAACTGATCCCACAAAAAGTAGATTTATTAGGATAGAGGATGGGGAAGAAGTGAGAGAAAGAGTGAAAAGAGAAGAGAAACTGTCGCTTCCGAAATTATTGCCTGTGACGTATTTGTCCGCAGGTAACAGGTGAATTGTGGGGAAGTTTTGTGTTGTCTGTAATCGAGGTAGAAGTCGCCATCACCTGATAGATCACTGAAAGTCGGCTTGATGCAACACATACATGACCTGAATTGTTTAGGTCAAGTGATGGCTGCCAACTGGACAGATTGCAACTCCCAGTTTGGATTTCACAGGGTAGGCATTGTAGGAACAGGGGCTTAGGAATGTTTGGTCTGTGAAGGCATTTTGGGTGTCTGATTTACCTAACAAAGTCACAAGCACAAACATGATGATCATTCTTTCTGTCATTTCCAGAAAGTACCCCTGGGAAGGACATGCAAGAGGAAGGCAGTGGCTTCTCAGTGACAATTTCAGTTCTAGTTATGTGTTTAGTTAAGCTTTAGTGGGTTGTGTGGCTGCAGTCACAATGGCTGGCTTTTTCATCTTAAAAATTCACCGTAAGACCCGCCATGATTGTGGATCACAATGACTGGGATTCTGACCTAGAATATGAAAGCCTGTCTGTAGGACTCCTCAAGCAGGGCTGGAGGTGCATGAGTGGCTAGCACTGTAGACCGCACTATTCAGACAGAATTCAGCCTAGGCAAGTATAGCAAGCACACAGGTGGCCTAAAGAGACCTGCTCACGGTGCCTTCACTGACATATGCAGTGTTTCCTGGTGGAGGGTTTCAATATGGGATTATGATCCTTTATCCCTATATTATATGTTAGATATGATTTTCTTAAGTCACTAAACTAAAAGAGACAACTACAAGAGACATCTTAACAACTTAAACTGAAGTTAGACATACGCATCTACATTGGCTTTGGCAGATGACAGATATGGAAGAGGGGTAAAGAAATTCCCCATCCAATCCCAACATACCATATTTCTAATGCCCTCCACGTGCCACCAACTAGGAAGCTCACAAACCTATGTATGCAGTCCCTGTGACTCATTTCACAACGAGACATCCTGGGCTGTTTGGGATTAATCCCATCTCTAGTCTCTCTGCTGCCCACCTGGTTAGTTTAACTTGCTAACCCCAACTCTAGTCTCTCTGCTCCCATCTTACTTAGTTTAATTTTCCAACATTGTGTGAAGGTTAATATAATGACTGATGATTGATTTGAAGGGCTGCCTCGCTATGGGCAGTACCATCCCTAGGCAGGTGACAGTAGGCTGTATAAGACACCAGTTGAGCATGAGCCAGTGAGTGAGCCTGTGAATGGTTCCCCCTCTTGCTTCTGCTCCAGGTTTCTGCCTGACTTCCAGCTATGTTGGAAGTGTAAGCTGACATAAACCCTTTTATGCTTTTAGTCAATTATGTTTATCATGGCAACAGGAAAGTAAAGTAGAAACCTCTCCAGGGGTCAGAGATTGGGTGTAATGTTCCAACCCTCAACTCCTGCCAAGGTCTACCTGGTAATCAGTTACTATCCCGAAGTTACTAGAGTTCAGCCACTAGCCAGATAATTAGCTTACAAAATCACATCCAAAGGAAACTGGAAAAGCAAATACATATTTAATAGTATAACTGGAATGCATTTAATAGCACACAATAGAACAGTTGGAATAGCAGTGTCCTTTTATACTATTCCTTTGTTCTACAAAGTTGCTCATCTTCTGTTACTTTCTGATGCTTCCTACCTTGAAAGGAGACCTAGACTACAGAGGGAGTATACTAAGAATAAATGATCTTCCAGTGACATACACACTTCATGGCATAAAGTTTGTGCCCCCATTGCCAATGTTGAAGACTTGGTCCTTTCACACTGCAAAATATTTTTGTCATCTTCTAGATCCAGAGGTCAGATGAGAATGTGGGAGGATGACAGGGAATCGCTGTTGGGGGCTACATGTTGAAAGGCTAACACCTGTAGCCTTCTTTACATGTTCCTCCTCCTTCCGGCAGGGGCAGGATTCACTCCTGTTAAACTAAAAGCACTGCTTCAGAAACCTTGGAAGACAAAACCTAGGTCCTATAGGCTCCCCCTCAAAAACCTTCCTGTTCTTCAGCATCAGTTTCCACACTGTGGTGGTAGTTGCAAGCACCCAAGGTAGTTCCTACTCAGGCACTGTGGGAAACTACAAGTGACATTGTGCTTAAGAACAGGCCAGAAATGCTGTGACCACGTCTTAGGTTGTTTGTTGTGCTGCCCAGGTAGCTGGGTACTAGTCTGACTCTTTCTGTATGTAGATTATACATCAACCCCTACTCTAGGGTCTCATCAGGTGATGTCAATGACATGGTTAGTAAGGGCAGCATGTCGGGGCTTGGAAGAACATGGATGATGCTTTCAGTAGTTCCCCCCAAAGCCCCGTCGACTCTGAGGTGTGTGTGAAAGTTCTCAGAAATGCACTGCTCCTTACACTGAACATTCCACAGGCTGATTAATTGGTTAGAACTTCAGTGAATTAGAGCCTAATTAGAATTTACATTGGTTATTTACCCATCTATGTTTAACCTAACATCCTTATGAACATGAGGTAAAACCTTCTGGAACTTACTAACTTAACAAACCATTGACTTTTATCCACCAAAAGGCTAAGAATGTCATAAGACTGCATCTGAGGCCTATAGCACAGACTTCCCCACTTTGCTGTAACTGCCTACCCTATGTTTTCACCAATGTATTTGAAGTGTCTTGATCCGTGTTTTTCTTTGTTCTCTTACTATAAAACCACCAAGTAACCGTTACATGTTGGAACATGGAATTCAGAACAAATTAAATCTGTGTTCGTGAGTCATGGTCATTCATATCTGACTCCAAAATAAGCTCCTTCCGTTGAAGAGAATGCTTTATTTTTGAGTCATCAGAGCAGACATCAGGGTAGGGTAGTCTAATACAGAAGCAATGAGGCCTATGAACCAAGAAACAGTTAAAATGTCTTCATAAAAGCAGATGAGAGACACAAAACACAGTTGCTTAATCGTCAGCTGGACCAGAGTCGCAGAAGAAGCCTGGATTCTTGGATTAGCACACCTGCTAAGTCCACTACCTCATTCTGTCTCTCCTGAGTTAGTGACCTTATCACTCCAAGTGTGAGTCACAAACAATATAATCTAATCCAATAACTTGTGTTGGTGCGGTGGACTGAACTGTGCCTTACCAAACCTTAACTCCTAAAATTATGCAGTGGGAGAGGAGACTTTCAGGGGTGACCAGGTCTAGATAAGGTCATTAGGGTGGGTTCCCATAATGGACTTAGTGACCTTATGGGAGGAGACTCCACCCCTTTTTCTCTGCCATGTGGAGTTAGAAGAGGAAGGCATTTGGCTAAAATCCAGGAAGACAGCCATGGCTGGCACTGAATTGATTGGCACCTTGATCCTGGACTTCCCAGCATCAGGAGAAACGGAATCTCTGTGCTTGTAGACACACCATCTATGGCACTTTGTTTTGAGAGCCCGAGCTGAGGAGTCCACGGATATGTTTAGGATTGAAACGTACTCTCTAAATAAAATAATGTAATGAAGCCAGTGACAGAATCATCCTTCTTGTTCACAGTGCCAGTTTAAGAAGGAAGTTCAATGAAAGGTGATAAACTATTTATTCGGCTCCTATATTCCTAAGACTCCTCCCTTCTCATGTGGTAGCCTTGGAGAAGGGAAATTGAGAAGTTACATCTTGCTTTAAATTCTCATGGTGAACTATAAACCTTGTAACTGCTGTTACATTTATCCTATTAAGAAAATACCTTAAGAGCTGGAAAGATGGTTAAGACAAATGACTGCTCTTCTAGAGGATCCAGGTATGGGTCCCAGCAACTATACTGTAGCTCATAACCATCTGTAACTCTAGTATGAAGGGATCCAACATTCTTTTCTGGACTCTGTAGGTACTGTGTGCACATAGTACATAGATATACATGAAGGCAAACCACTTAAACACATAAAATAAAATTAAAAAATTTAAAAATACATTAGAGCTAGAAGTGCTGCTCACGGTAGAGAATCGCCCTAGCATATTAGAGGTCCTAGTGTGGCCCAAATACTATATTCCATATACTGTATATATGTAGTATATATTATATACTATATGCTATATACTATATACTACACACACACACACACACACACACACACACACACACACACACACACACAATATGCTGAAATCCAATGCTACTCCAGCTACATTCAAGACAGATCATGGTATGGCTAAATCATAACCAGTAATTCACATTTAACAAAAAGGACAGGCTTTGAATGTCTTCTATACTGACTCAAAATATGACAGGCAACCAATCTTGTTCTTTCCTTCTTCTTTACCTACATACTCAATAAATGGTTTTCAATGGGTGCTTAATTCAATTGAGCACTGTAGACAGACTCAGGGATTATATAGGGAGTAGATAAAAACTTAGCACTCAGAGGTAGCCTTGCCTGTGCTCTTCTGAAGAAGTGGTTATTGTGGAGGAGAGCAGAACTGACACATACCCTCCCAGTTTTCAGAGATAGCACAACCACACAGGAAGCTGTACTGGCAGAAACAGCAAGTCAGCTATGGGTTTTTAAAGTCAAAGACCACATCACACTTGAGACTCCTGAGAAGGGCAAACACGCTTGGTGAGGGGGCTTCCAGAAGTGCTTAACTGAGAATGTAGGCCCCACCCTGAATGTATTATCATCGTCTCTGGGTGGGGGTCCTGAACTGAAGAAAAGGAGAAGCTGAGCACCAGTGTTCATCTCCCTTCTACTTCCTCTGTGGACACAGCGTGACCAGCTGTCGCTCATTCCTGCCACCACAGGTAGAGCTGGTCCTGCAACCACGCCTTGCCCACCATGAGGGACTAGAATACAGTCAGTTGACAATGAAGATGAGAGTGCACAGAGGCTGTCTCCTCAATAAGTGAAACTCAGCGAAAGCAATATGCAAACCAATAATCAGCCGAACCTGTGACACTCAAAAGCAACTTATCAACAAGGGTAGACCCTGCTGTACTGCCTGTCCTGTGCCCTCCTTCCTTCTGGTAACAACACTGAGATCCTTATTTGATGCATGTTCCTTCTTATTCTTGTTTTGTGTGATTCAGATGAATCTGCCCAAGGAGAGTTCTCCACAACAGGCCCAAATCAAACCACTCTGAGAATGTGACTTTGACCAAAGACTGGTGGTCCAAGGATGTCACTTGCCCTCCTATCTAGGACAGCTGCTGGATTTCCCAATAGTGAGACATTGCTGGGCTTCAACCAGGATGGGATGTGGCAGAGAATAGAACTAGCATGAGGAGGTGGGCCATGCCAAATTCCCATCTAAGCACCAAGTTTTATGGTTTTAGGGCAATTTAATCCTTGATATTCTCCCCCACCCCTCCTTTTTCTCAGACACACACACACACACACACACACACTAAATTCACATATTCAATACATATGAACTGCTTCCATAATATTTACAGAATACCACTACTAATATGGATAGAAATTAGTAATGTCACTAATATGTCAGATCTTAAGATATCTCTTAGTAATATTTTTAGCCATGTAATATTACCATGTTTCTTTTATTCCAGGAATGAACAGCAGTACCACCTGGCCCATAGGGGACCTGTTCCTACACCCCCAGTGCAGGCCAACAGGGGATCTGTTCCAACTCCCCCAGAAGCATGCAGAGCACTCAACCACATATGCTATTTTTCCTACATACATACCTATAATTAGTTCAATGTATAAATCAGGTGCAATAAGAGATCAGCAATAACTATTATTAAAAACAGAACAATTTTAACAGCATACTGTCACAAAACTTACTTAAAACTTGTAAATTGATGATTTCTGGAAAATTTCATTTACTATTTTCAGACCCTGCTGATCCTTAGTAAATGCAGAAAACAAAGCTGTGGGTGAGTAGGCCACTGTTCACACAGCTTAATACCGGGAAAGACATCTACAATCTGGATAAAAGACAGACGTGCATTTATCTCAATATCAAAGAAAGGGACATTGGCACAACCGCTCCTGTGACTCAGAATGACATAAGTGTCCTTAGCATGAAGGATGTGTTCTGAGTTGTCCTCAGTATGGCCACTGCTCAGATGGTATGAAAATGGGTGTTTAACCACTTGTGAACCAGTTTCAGATCAAGGATGGCAGTGGTGATGGCAGCAATATCTCCTGCCATGGACTCTATGAGGTGCTGAGATAAACAGGCTACACACACCATTTCACTGACACACACAGCTCCTCTGTGACCTAGGGATCATCATACACATTTTACAGATAACAAAGTAAAAGTACACTGCTGAGAAATGTGTGAAGTCACACAAGGCCAAGTGCATGAAGCATGCAAACCAACACAGGTCTGAAACAAAAGACAATGCTTTTAGGCACATAATACAAAAATGCAACACATGATCAATACATTTTATTTTATAATAAAGTACAGAACAAAATGTTAGAGAATACACATAAACCAAAGGTTGTACATAAAATTATGACTGTCAGGGCTGGGGAGTTGGCTCAGTGGGTATAGTCCTTCCTGAACAAGCACGAGGGTCTGAGTTCAGATCTTCAGCACCCTCATAATAGCTGGACATGGTGGTGCACATGTATAACACGAAAGAGAACAGGATAGAGATGGCCAGATTCCAGAAGCTCACTGGCCAGCCAATCTAACTGAAAAGGTAATCCAGAAGTCCAGTGAGAGACCCTGTCTCAAAAAATAGTGATGGAGAGAGACAGAGGAAAACACTCAGCATTGATATCTGAATTCCATACATGTACACACTGCCAAGCACACACACATTATACAAAACACACACACACAGAAAAAGACAACTTCTCCATGCACAAGCAAATGGAAATAAATTTTAAAATTATAATACAACTAGGATTATCATACATAGTTTACTTGTTTAAGTTATAAATCATGAAGGCTTTTTCCATCAATTAAAATAAAATGAAACTGCTCTAATGCCTAATTAGCAAGCCATTAAAATATTGTATATAGGCCGGACAGTGGTGGCACATGCCTTTAATTCTAGCACTTGGGAGGCAGAGGCCGGCAGATTTCTGAGTTCAAGTCCAGCCTGGTCTACAGAGTGAGTTCCGGGACAGCCAGGGCTACACAGAGAAATCCTGTCTCAAAAATTCAATATATATATATATATATATTTGTATATATGAGCCAGGTATGGTGGTATGAGGCTATAGACCCAGGTACTCAGGAAGTCAGTGGGGTCACTTGAGCATAGGAACCCAAGATCAGTGAAAACAAGCACAGTAAGCCCCTGTCTCAAAAAATACTGTAAAGAAGCCAAGCAACTGAAAAGGACAAGGTGGGGTACATGGCAGGGTTTGGAGGGAAGAAAGGGAGGGGGTAAATGATGAAACTATAGTCTCAATTAAAAAAAATATTGTAGGGGCTGGAGAGTGATGATTAAGTAATCAAGTAATGGCTTAGTGGTTAAGAAAGGTTCCTGCTCTTCCAGAGGACCTGAGTTTGGTGCATAGCACTCATATCAGGTGGCTCACAACCACCTGAAACTTCAGCTCCAGGAGATCCGACACGCTCTTCTGGCCTCTGAAGATGCTCAGACACAGATGACATACATTCATAGACACACACACACACACACACACACACACACACACACGCACCACTCCCTGCCCCACCCCCAAATAAAAATAAGTATAAATTTTTACATACTGCATATGTAAACCATTATGGGTTTGCTATGTCCTTGTTGGACATTTAGACTCAATTACTTGTAACTGGCTAGACTCCTTCTGCCTTTATAAACGGCACTGCAGAATTTCCTCAAGACAATACTTGTAACTGTCATTATTGCCTTAAATCAATGAGCACGCCTGAGTTCTTAAATCACCGTTCGTACACTCAACATTACCATAAGGCATTGACTTGGCTCCTACCACCAGCAAAATAAGCGACTTCCCAGCCATTCCAAGATCACTATGACCCACAAAATGACACTTGTTTTGGCTTTTGTGTCATCAGTTATTAATGGATCTAGGTGGGGTTATATGAAATAGACCTTTTATTACTTTTTGAATTGTCTATTTCAAAATGCTTCCTTGAGATTTGTCTTCCTCTAATTGCTTTATAGATATACTCATACACACATGCTTGTATACATACATATATATATGAAAGCTTGGTGTTAAATAGTTTTAAAATATTTTCCCATTGCCATTTAAGTTGGCCTAAATGGATCTTTAAAATATAATTTATAAAAAATTAAGACACATTAAGGAATGAAAATTTATACAAATTTCCTCCTTTAGAAATAAAATATCTACACAACTAAAGTCAAAAGTAGAACCCAAAACATACTTTAAACATCTCCTATCAACCACAATCTCTATTTAATCTGACATTTTGCTTCCTAATGCATAAATTTTAGTCCTTTAGTAGGGAGTATTTATATATATAGACTTATTTCTAGTTCATCTCACTTGCTATCTATTTTTCCAAATCTTTTCCCCCAGAATTGTTCACGTTGCGTGAAGAAAAAAGTTACAGACTTTGCTCTGAGATTGGCTGCCCTACTAACTTAGAGGTGATTTATATGCACTAATGATTATTCTAGAGGCATTATTATGCACACTACAGCAAAAGGTAGTGGTTCAGAAACACACAGCTTTCCCTCTGGCCATGCTACACAGCTGTTGTCATTTATAGTCAAAGCACATCTATTTTTATTTCTTGTGTTCATCACCACCTTCGCCCATCTTTCCTTCCTGTATCTAAAACTTCCCAATGAGGTCACTGTTCATCTTCTCAAGTAGAACCTTTAGAATCTCATTTAGTGGCCTCTGATTCTTTTGACTTTCTGAAAATGTTTTTATTTCCTTCCCATTCCTGAAACATAAATTACTCAAACACAAAGGGTTGAGAATGTAGGCCAGTGGTGGTAGAGGTTTGGCCAAGGTTTGGTCCTCAGCATAGATTATCATTCAGCATCCATTATTGTTGCTAAGAAGTGATTCATCAATCTAATCCGGTCCCATGAATGTGACCACTGCCACAAGTCTTAAGCTTTTCTCTGTGTTTAGTATTTTTGCATTTAATTGCAGTTCAGATGTCTTCATTATTTATCTTGCTTAGGATTTATTTTAGTTCTGAATCTGTGTTAATTTTATTTCTGCTGCTGTGATAAAATGTCCTGAAAAGACAAAGGGGGTTCTTTCCGTTTACAATTCCTAATTTCGGCCCATCCTTGTGGGTAAATCAAAACAAGAACTTCAAACAGCTGGTCACATCATAGCCGTAGTCAAAAACAGGGAGAAATGAATGTACGTTTGCTTGCTTGCTGTTCAGTTTGACTTCATCATACAGTTTGGGACAATGCCTAGGAATGGTGGCACTCACCACAGTTTGGGTCTTTTCACAACTAATTTATGACCATGCCCCCAGACATACACACAGGCCAACCTCATGTAGTTAATCCTTCACTGAGGTTATTCTAACCATCATACAAACTAAATCTCAAAGCCACAAGGACACAGCAATTACCTGAAGCATTATTTTCACAATCTTCAACTCTGCCACTGTGCTGCATTCTCTGTAATTTCTTTTTTTATTATTATTTACTTATTTATTTGACAGGATCTCATGCATGCCAGGGTAGTGTAAGGTGACCTTGACTTTCCTCCTGTCTCTTCACAATGAGTTCCACCACACCTAGTTTATGTGACACTGGGGATCAAATCCAGAGTTTTGTGTATGTGGGGCAATGACTATGAAGTGAGCTACAATGCTTAGCCCCTGTGATTTCCTTCACTATATTTTCTAAATCACCAATTCTCTACGTGTCTGTGTTTAACAGTAACTATTTAGCGCACCACTGGTTTACTAGGTCCATTTATTTCTCAAAGTTACAATTTGCTGACAATCCACTTTAACTAAGTAACAATCAGTCTTGATTAAAGGCCAAAGGTTTTTCTAAGTTTTCTAAGTTCTGAAAGATCCAAGGTGGCTTACATGACCCTAGGGGAAATGTTAACCTTCCTTTAACAAATGATGAGATGGATGCTCAAGTGCCAATTAGTGGGTTTAATTTGATGGAGAAAAAAAAATGAAGCAATTAGATGTGGTTTGCATTCTGCTCTCACTAGACATCGCATCAACTGTACAATGGTTTTCTAGACCAATGAATACTAGATAAGATGACCTTTGGGCTGCAGGATATCGTTTATATTAATTTTACTTCTGCCCACTTAATACTGTGACCACACCTTTCCTTGTGTTTGCCTTGGTTTGACAGCCCCTTTTGTCTTGAATTCAAATCACTTGTTTTAAGGTGCAAATACTAGTATCTAATGGCACCACTGAATTTTGTCGTTCTGTCCAATTAATAAATCTCTTCAAAGAACAAAATTATCTAAGTGCTTCTCTTCAAAGTCACCTTCTCCCCTCGTTGAAAATAACAGAATGAACATATGACTTCATCTCTTTTCCCCTGAACCCCATTAACCACAGGAAAGGAATTCTAATTCAAAATGCCAGTGAGCTGGCCCCAGTCCCTGGGCAGAAAGGATAGGAAGTCATAAAATAGATATAAAATGAAATCTCCCAGAAGTGATTAGGAATAAGGAAGGAAAATGAGAGAAAGAAAACAGATGGTGACAATCCAGGATCCCACATAGTAACATTTCAAAAAAATAAGAAAAAGGCTTTATTTACTTTTCATTATTCAAACTAAAAGTTAAATTTTCTATATTCAAAGTGCCACCTACTCAAGGACAAAGAGAAGATTCTAGACTAAAGAGTTCTGGTGTTTGGAAAGCGGAGTCACCTTAGAGGGAAGGATCCAGAAAACCCCTAATCTACATTAGAATCATCCAATGCTACAAGGCAACACAGAAGTACTTTGAACATCCATGACCACTGTCTGAAACCTGGCATTCCACAACACACCAACCAACTCGAGTAAGGACAAAATAAAGAATCTTGGATAGGCAAAGGCTAGGTCCCTTTTAGGCACATCCACAATCCAGCAAAGTGAGATATGAACTGGAGAAGAAAAAGACATAGAATCCAGGTGATTTCAAATGGAGAAGCCAGCAAATGGTGATGTCAAATAGTGGATGGAACTTGTGTCATAAGTCTAAATCCCCAGAACTATGAATATTGCCAAAATGCCAACTAAAGATACTTCAAAAAGTCTGCAAAAGACTCCCACCCTAAACTGCCAACACAAAAGCACACAATAGGCCACCCACCCAGGCCCACTCCTGAAAATGTGGCATCCCCCACAAACAGACATTCCTAGACTGGCAACCTGTAGAATGAAGATTCAGCTGTCCATCCATGCCAATGCTAGATCATGACCAGGGAAGTTACTCATTCCATTTCAATTGAAACAGAAAACTATACATAGATACCAGAACACCAACCTGGTCAATGAGTATTTTCCTTCCTTTTTAAAAAAAATTTAGATTTATTCATTATATTTTATATGTATAAATGAGTTTTTTGCTTGCATATATTTGCCCAGGAGGTCAGATAGGGACATTCAATCCCTTGAAATTGGAGTTATAATAGTTTAACAACACCATGTAGATGATGGAAACTGAACCCAGGTTCTGCAAGAGCAGAGAGCATTCTTAACCCAAGTGTTTTCCTTTATATCCATTCCCTTTAGGTGTTTAATAATCTGAAGTTGGAAAACAATCCACATACTCCCTATGCTCATGGATATTTACTATTTCCTCTTGAGAAAGGGCAACACTCATCGCTCATCCTTGCTAAGTGCCAGGCACTGGCCTATACATGTCTATCACATTTGTGGTCATGACAATCCTCCAACATGTGGATTCTTTACCTGGAAGATGGATACTGTTACCTCTCTCTCTCTCTCTCTCTCTCTCTCTCTCTCTCTCTCTTCTCTCTTTTTCTTTCTCTCTCTCTCCCTCCCCCTCCCCTCCCCCCTCCCTCCTCCCTCTCTCTCTCTCTCTCTCTCTCTCCTCCCCTCCTCTCTCTCCCCTCCTCTGTCTCTCTCTCACTCTCTTACATTATGGACATAGAAAACAAGGCCAAGAAAGATTAAGTTACTTACCTTAGAGGCAGAAATGGAAGTCTATTCCAGAAATGGTTTTGTTATCCCCAACATATATAGTTGACACCCCAAGGACAACAGACTCTCATTTTTTTGTTATAAATTTAAGCACATACTCTGTATGTTGATAATGTATAAGCATATGTTTCTAAGAACATTTTTTAACCAAGAACAGAGTATGACAGAAGAACTCAAAGATAGATACAAAAATGGTCCATGGTGTGAGATGACAAAATGGGAAGAGACTCAAGGAAATAGATGGCTAGAAGGCTGGAGTGGGTGAAGGGAGGTGTTATAATTCTCGCTGCCAATCCCCTGTCATTCTAGGCTACACCCACACAAACACTCCTCATTAGCAACCCCAGGCTTCTTTTCTTTTGCTTCTCACTCTAAGACCACTGGATTTCAGCAAAGCACCCCTGCCGCCCAGATCTGCCATGCTTACAAACACAGATCATCCATGCTCATCTTCCCAGATATACTCAGATTCCCTGAGAATCAAGACCTTAACACTTCAGCTTTTCTCCCAGGGTTTTCTGTGACTTGCACATCAGAGATGCTTGCTTTTGTGACCAAATCTTCAAGTTAGAGATGAGCAAATGGAAGCTCAAGAGGAGGAGGTGCTATGACCACAGGGGAGACCCATGCATACTCAGCCACAGACCCAAGAGCAAGAGCAGACTCTTCCCATCTTTTCCCTGCTGCTGGATGTAAGACTAACACCTCTGCTCATGACTACTCAGCACAGCTCACTTGTTAATTGTCAGTTCCCTTCTACTCTTGCCTTGTCTAGGAAAGCAGGCATGACAGTGGCAAGAGGTATACTTAGGATACAGCAAACAGATTCCAAGTCTAAGCTCCTTCTTTTTTCTTTCTTTTTTTTTTTTATTAATCATTTTACTTGTTTACATTTCAAATGTTATCCCCCTTCCCGGTCACCTCTCCACGAACCACACCCCACCCACCCTATCCCCTTCCCCTTTGCCTTTAACTCCCACCCTCTCACTCCCACCTCAATCCTCCAGCATCCTCCTTCTCCTGGGCATCAAGCCTTCACAGGACCAAGCACCTCCCCTCCCAACCTCCCACTGATGCCAGATAAGGCAGTCCTCTACTATATATGTATCAGGGACCACAGACCAGCCCATGTATACTCTTTGATTGGTGGTTTAGTTCCTGAGAGCTCTGAGGAGTCCAATTAGTTGATACTGTTGTTCTTCCTATGGGGTTGCAATCTCCTTCAGCTCCTTCAGTCCTTCCCCTAGCTCTTCCATTGGGGTCCCTGACCTCAGTCTAATGGTTGGCTGTGAGTATCTGCATCTGCCTTAGTCAGATGTTGGCAGAGCCTCTCAGAGGACAACCATACCAGGCTCCTGTCTGCAAGCACATCTTGGCATCAGTTATAGTGTTAGGGTTTGGTGTCTGTGGATAGAATGGATCCCAAGGTGGACTCTGCATGGCCTTTGGTTTAATTTCTACTCCATTTTCGTTCCTGCATTTCCTTTAAACAGGGACAATTCTGAGCTAAAAATTTTAGATGGATGGCGGCTCCATCCCTACACTGGGGGCCCTGGCTATCTGCTGGAGGTGGTCTTTTCAGGTTCCATGTCCCTGCTGTTGGATATTTCGGCTAATGTCATACCCACTGGGTCCTAGGAGCCTCTCACATCCCTGGTGTCTGAGACTCTCTAGTGGTTTCCTCCAAGTTCCCCACCCTCCACTGCTACATATTTCTGTTCCTTCTCCTGGCCCTCTGGACTTTTCTCTTCTCTCTTCTGATACCTGGCCCTACCTTGCCCCCCATTTTCCTCCTCCTCCCCTCTCCCACCGAGGTCCCCCCTCCTTCTGCCTCCCATGATTATTTTGTTCCCCCTTCTACGTGGATTTGAAGCATCCACACTACGGTCTTCTTTCTTGTTATGCTTCATGTGGCTTTTGAGTTGTATTGTGGGTATTCTGAGTGTTTGGGCTAATATCCACTTATCAGTGAGTACACACCATGTATGTCCCTTTGGGTCTGGGTTGCTCATTCAGGATATTTTCTAGTTCCATCCATTTGCCTACAAAGTTCATGAAGTAGTCATTTTAAATAGCTGAGTAGTATCCCATTGTGTAAATGTACCATGTTTTCTGTATCCATTCTTCCATTGAGGGACATCTGAGTTGTTTCTAGCTTCTGGCTATTATAAATAAGGCTGCTATGAACATAGTGAAACATGTGTCCTTATATGTTGGAACATCTTTTGGGTATTTGCCCAAGAGTGGTATAGCTGGGTCTGCAGGTAGAACTATTTCCAATTTTCTGAGGAACTGCCAGATTGATTTCCAAAGTGGTTGTACCAGCTTGCAATGCCATCAGCAATGGAGGAGTGTTCTCCTTTCTCCACATTCTAGTCAGCATCTGCTATCGCCTGGTGCTACTACATCTGACCACCACAGAAGCCACTGAACTCATGAACACAAAGTTATGAACCAAGGGAGTGATCCACTCACTGGCTAGGATCACAGCACTGGCTTAGCGGTGGTCCTTCTCTGTGTGGACCTGAAATGTGCTTTCTGGATCAGCACTAGCAGCAGTAACACATGGAAACATGTCAGCAAGGCAAATCTCATGCTACTCCCAGACCTACTACATTGACTCAGAATCTCAGAAGAGGGCCATCTGTGTAGAACCAGCCCTCTTGGCAGTTCTAAGTGTGGTCAGGCTTAAGAATTCCTGATGTAATAACATCAGACTTCCCAGAGTCTGTATGCAAAGGACTTATCTCCAATACTGAATATCCACATGCTGGATAAGGAGATAAAGCTGCCTCTAGAATGGTAAGAGTTGAAGGCAAGGGTTGTGCCATACAGTCAAGGGTAATCAGTGTATACCCAATACCAATGCTAAAGTTAACAAAGAGTTGACCACTAACAAATACTAATCGAATATATGAGTGACAGTGCAGGGATAAATCTAAACAGAATAGGCCCCTGTCATAACTCCTAGTGTTATACAGAACCTAACCAAGGCAAAGGAGAGAGGTAAGTAGAGGGGAAGGAGAGAGGAACCAAGGGTCTATAGAGGTGAGTTCATGTCAGGCACAGTACTGAAATAGCTTCGGCAGTCCTAAACAATCAGCAGAAGATACACAGTGGGTGGCCAGAGCACATGAGAGAAATAGGAAGGAAGAATGTCTTTGATCCATGATTGTGACCCCCATGCCAGTGCAGGGATAGGGAGAAAGGAGAAGGGGAGGACCAGGAGACCAGTGGACCAGCATCCTGGAAATAGCAGAGTGAAGGCCCAGAGCATCTCCTCACAGTGAGAGTAGAACAAGAGTGCTTAGGGCGGGACAGCTGGTGATTGAATGTTCCTCAGAGTGCCAAGGAAGGCCATGCTTCCTGTGTTACCAGGGAGACCCCTTCTTTAACAGAACATCTGGCACTTTAGTTCCAAGTTTGATGTCATATGCCACACCACCATGATGGCGTTGGGAGAAACAACCCAACACTGGAAAATCAGACCCTGCAGTCCTCCTGAGAGCTATCTGAGATATCTGTTGTTGCAGGGCCCAGGGCAATGCAGAATATCAGGACAGGGAGGGAGTAGTAAAGCAGAACCACTCCCTTCATGGCAGACAAGAAGCAGGGGCTGGAGATTATTCAATATTCTCCCCAAGCACACACCCAGTGACCTTCCTCCCGCTGCTAAAGGCACCACCACCTCCTCTTAGCTCCACAGTCTGGTAGCCAAGCCTTCAACACACAGGCTTTAGGTGGTGACAAACAACTACATCTGGGTATGACTTGGTAAAAGGAAGGAGAAAGAGGAAAGGAGAGGGGAGAAAAGGAAGAAGAAGAGAGTTAGGATGAAGCTCAAAGAATGGGAAGACTGACAAATTTCTATAGGCAAATTATATCCCCAAATATGAATCTTAAATTTTATTTTTATTTTATTTTTTATTTTATATGTATGGGTATTTTGTCTACATGTATATCTGTGTACCACATGCATGCCTAGAATCCACAGAGGCCAGAAGAGGTCATTGGATACCCTGAGACTTGAGTAACAGGAAGTTGTGAGCTACCAGGTGGATGAATGGAGGGAATCAAATGCAGGGCCTCTGGAGGAGCAGCCAGTGTTCTTAATGGCTAAATCATCTCCCAAGACCCAAAATTTATTTATTTATTTTTTAATGAAGCAGAGTAAAATATAAACTTGCTTCTAAGAAGAGATTAAAGGAAGCAGAAAATTAAGTTTCCAAAATAAACACAAATTGCATCTAAATATGGATGTGCACTAGCACCTAAGAGTGGGACAGCAGAATAATTACTGCTTGACTGTAGATCCCACTGTTAATCAAAGAGCATTCGGGCACTGCACACAGCTTACCTGAAATGCCTTTCAATTTGTATGTCAGGGAGTTGGTAATTAAACACTTCAACTGCCTGCTGACTTTACTAAAAATGTGGTAATCTTGGCATAGCTAACTTATAATTATTCTGTTTATCAAATGAAGTTGATATTCCGTTTAGGAAAGTGTCAACCCTGAAACCCTTAGGTTCAAAACCCTGAGACTTATATTCTGTTCTGGGTGCACTTATGGTGATGAGCAGAACACAAGAGAGGGTAACCTTTCCTCACTTAGCCAGTTACCGTGTAAACTTGATATCGACAACTCAAAGACTTGCTTTTAATATCAACTATCAAAGGTAACTTCATGATATAACAGCAGTTGTATATGAGTTATGTGATGTTCCTGTTTATAATGTTTAAAATTTGAAGAGAGATGATAGAAATAGATAGATGATTAATAGATAGGTGGGTAGATAGATAAAAGAACTCACAGTCCCATTGTAATCGTGAGGCAGAATCAATTGAGAGACATTCCTCAAAATAACTGTTTGACAGAGTTTTAAGTTATGAAAGATGAAATTAAAATAAACTGAAAAATATTCCAGAATCAAAGCAGACATCATAACTTAATGGATTTCCTAATCCTAGATTAAACTCAGAATCAGAAAATAAGTTTTGTGTGATGAGGACCAACAGGCAAAATATGAAAACAGACCACAGACAAGACAGTGCTATTAGATTAGATTAATGACAAATTCCTCCCTGAGGCCACCGATGGGGGAGAATACCATCCTTAAGAAACACTGAAGCTCTCAGAGTTAGAAAGAACATCCAATGGAACAAGAAAAAATTCATTCTGAGTGAGGTAACACAAACCCAGAATAATATAGTATATATTCTCCTATATGAGCAGATATTAGCTGTTAAGTAAATGATAACCAAGCTATAATCCACAGACACAGAGAGATTAGGTACAGAATAAGGGACTAAGGGGGACACATGAATGTCTCTGGGAGGGGTGAATAGTATTATTTTATGGGGAACTGGGGGTGGGGGATGGGAGAAGGTGGGGAGGGGAGATGGGGTTGAGAGACTGGCATGTGGGGAAAGACATGTAGAATTGACAGGCATCTAATGGCTGGTATAGAAACCTAGTACAGTGGAAACTTCCTAAAATATATATGAAGGCAATTAAAATGAAGTCCAAACAATAAGGGAAATAGAGTTGAACTGGTCATCTCTTGTCACCATACAAAGCTTCCAGTACCAGGACTGGGTTATATCCAACTGAGATTTTGGTAGAAAGGGACTCATGGAAATCCTCAAACTCAGGTTGTTACCAAGACAATAAATTGCTCTCCAAAAATTGACAGCAAGGCCTTGGTGCTGAAGACAACATACACACAACTCGTTGAACATGGAGAGGACAAGCAGGTTCCTACACAGAACCTTTACCTCTACATGCTAGTATCTTTGGTATGGGAAGGTGCTCTGCAGGCTACCAAAAGGGAAAAGTGAACAACCACCTAACACAAAACTTCTGATCTACAATCTGTCCTATCTGCAAAAATATGCTAGGGCAGTGGTGGCACAAAGCTTGTGGGCATAACTAACCGATGTCTAATTTGACTTAAGGCCCATTCTCTGTGATAGAACCCATACTCAAGACTAAATATTCCAGAAACCTAGGGTAGTACCAGACACTACCTGTCAAAGAAAAAAAAGGAACAATAAATTGACTCCTAATGAAACTGCTGTATTCGTAGACCAGTGCCATACTCAGCCACCATCAGGGAAGCTTCCTCCTGCAGCAGATGGTAACAAATACACAGACTCACAGCCAGACATTAGAGAGAGAGAGAGAGAGAGGAGAGGAGGAGGGAGGGAGGGAGGGAGGGAGGGGAGGGAGGGAGGGAGGGAGGGAGAGGGAGGGAGGGAGAGGGAGGGAGGGGAAGAGGGAGAGAAGAGAGAGACAGAGACAAAGACTTGGAATGCACAGTTCTAAATGAGATGTCTCCATCAAATCCACTCTCTCAGAGTTCAGAGAACACAGAGGAAGAGGAGGTGGGAAGAGTCTAAGAGCCACAGTGGGTGGAGAACATCAGGAGAACAAGGCCCTTTAGATCAACTGAGCAAAGCTCATATGAACTCATGGAGGCTGAAGCAACAAGCACAGGGCAGACTCCTCTCTGAATGTTCTACAGCTTTCAGTTTAATATTTTTATGGGATTCCTGAATGTGTGAATGAGTAGCTCTCTGATTTTTGTGACTTCTCTTGAGGCTTTCTTCCTTCTTATGGGTTGCCTTCTCCAACATTGATGTGATAGTTTTTATCTGTCATGTTTGGCTGTTGTCTAATGTTTCTAATAAGTGACAGAAAGAGAGTGAATCCAGAGGAGAGGGGAGGTGGGAGAATGAAGAAGTAGAGGAGAACAGGAAAGAAACTGGGTAATAGGGGACATATTGTGTGCAGGGGAACCTATTTTCAATAAAAGGGGTGGCAGGGCATCAAGTAATGTGACCTCAGGGAGTGAAGTTACCCAAATCAAAATCCCTTGGAGTAGACATATCTCACCTCATAAATTAAAATTTAAGGAATTGGAAGCTTTCCTGAATTCCTTCACTCATCCAATAAACATTTACTAGGTACCAATTATGTAGCAGGAATTGAAGAAGAGAGGGAGGGAAAAAGAATAAAGAAAAAAACAGGAAAGAAGAAAAAGGGGAAAGTCCTGCTTGCAAGGCAGGTGGGGTGGGTGTGGAATAAAATATCTCAGGTTTCTGGTAAATCCACCTCTGAACTCAAGGCATCTCAGTCTCATATGTAAGATCAAATTCATGATCTCTCCCAGGCCTCCAAGAATCCCTTAACACCATATATAGGGAGTAGAGGGGAAGGATGCTAACTCACCTAGCAGCTGAACCACAAAGCTTGCTGTGCCATGTCTCCTTGTCATCAGTTCTTTGAATGGCTATACTAATTTCCTCCCAAATACCTGGAGGCTCTACTTTTGCCATCATCTGGGCCAGACTTGCTAAAGTGGCCCCCAACAGATCTCCTCACCTAGCTTCCCTGCGCATGGTCCTCATTCAGTTGCCATGAAGATCTTTTCACAAGGGACCTCTGGGTATTGCTCACCCCTGCTGGACTTACCTCACTGGCTTCCTGCTGCATTAGAAAACAAAGACCTTCTTCTCTAACCATACCTTTTTAAATTATGTCCTGTGCATGCAACCATTTAATAAATGGCTGACTCACCAGCCATACAGCAAAATTCAGTGAAAGCAGAAGCCATGCCTGGGTTTGCACACCACTCTGAGTACACACAGTTGGCATTCAATTAATATTTGTTTAATTAGGTGGATAGGCAATTAAAATAATTAATGTCTGGCATGGACCAATGAATGGAGTGTGGTGCCATTAGCAGCCACAGGGGATCAAGGGGAGGAGTAAGTTGGGGAGACACAGGGTTTGTGGAATCTGTGGGACCCCACAGACCCAGCAGGCAGCTGGAAACACAGACCTGCCCCTGAAGATACTGATCAGGAAAACTGAGGGTCTCTGGCCACCACAGGGCTGTAGACCCCCAAAGCCATTCCTTTAGCTTTCTTCCTATGCCTGTTAGAAAGAATCAGGATAATCTTCCTCTGCTCACCACTGACAAGTGTGATTTGCATAAATTTGCATAAACCTGTCCCAAGGCCGCCTGCTGTAGGGACTAGCTAAGTCCACACCACATGCAACCAGCCTGTTTCATCAGCATCTTTCATGCCCCTGCTCCCCAGCCTAGTGCCCTCTGCTCAGGGAAGAGGGGCTGTGTTCGGGGAGGTTGGTTGACTAGAATTGGAAGTTTTCTGGTGTGAAATGCTTTTTTTAAAAAATCAAGAGAGCACAGCTGTGATCCTTGATCACATTCATTCATTTTATTCTTTGGGGGGACTTGGAATTCATCAAGCATATCAAATTGTGGCAAATGATTCCAGACTATGCCTCATTTCAAATTGCTGATGCGATAGAATTACCAATGCCATTCTAAAAATAAGAAAAACTTCTTGTACTTCTGTTATTTCACATTGAAATTAACTTCCATCATGGATTTCATAACTATCTCAAAGGCGTCATCTTAAGCTGGTTGTGGTGGTACACACCTGTAGTCCTCGAACCCAGGAGGCCGAGGCAGGAGAATTCAAGAACAGCCCGGACTACATGACAAAGTCCAATCTCAAAAGAGAGGATGGGTATCTCCTTGCTTTTAAGGTTGTCATGTTTTTTCAGACACCCTTCCTGCAAGTAAGCCCCTTTATGCACCACATACCCTAAGGGAACTTTATGTATCTTTTCCAGCTGTCACTCTCCAGAGGCCTGTGACAAGTTCATCCCCATAGGTCAGAGCTTATCAACAGCTCTAGTGGCAAGTGAGTCTGGATACTTTACTGTGAAGCAGTGGTCACCCTGTGCCCTAGAGCTTGCTGGACAGCAACCCAAGAACACTTGAGAATGTCTCTACTCATTGTAAATACCTTCATTTGAGATACAGTACACGTACACACCTGCAACCTCTAAGCTCAAGTGCCCATCTGCCTCACAAAAACGTTCAAGAAGAGTAAGAGAATATATTCTGTATAACTATGAATAAAATATTGGGAGCATATATTAAGTTTAGCCTGCCTGTTGTTTGCCTAAAATACAGAAATAAAATCATTATGTTATTTATCATTCAATCGTTATTGGTTAGTTTTGTCAATTGATAGGTTTAAGAAATATGTAAGACAGGCTAAAGATGGCTCTGGGGGCAAAGGCATTTGCTGTGCAAGCCTAGAGATGGGAGTTTAATCCCGGGAAAGCACAGTGAGGTGGAATGAGATAACCATAGCACAGGTACAACGTTCACAACGCATGCACATAAATGCTCTTAACTGAATTAAAATAAAACAAACCACCTAGGGCATTACTGTTAGGGTCTTCCCAGAGAGGAATAACTGAATAAAGATGTTATGGCATCATCCCATGAAGAGAAAACTACCTGGGAGCAACTTTCCACCTCGGCTGTCCTGTCCAGATGTGATCAAGTAGCCTTATGCTCCTCGGTCATGCCTTCTATGTTATGATAGATTAGGCCCTCTCAAACTGTCAGCCACAACGAACGCTTTCTCCCTAGTATTTCATCAGTTGCTAATATATTCACATCTCAATCTGTTACTCAGGCAACCGTGCACCTTCCCTGGCCACCCTTCAGTCATATGACAATTAGGGTGATTCAAATGTTTAGGCAAAAACAGGCAAGAAGATGACTGACTCACCAGGCTGAGAGGCTTTGATGGGTAAAGTGGATCTCAAAGAATCCCACTGAGTATTTGATGTTGGAAAGAACACTCTCTCCTTTGGCCCCACTTTGCTTATCCAGGTACTAGTAAAACCAAAGAGGATCTTCCAAGAAGTGGAAATTGTACCAAGGGTCCTTGCACTCCAAACAGCAGCCTTCTTGGAAGAATTTTAAGTTTTTGTGGGCTGCATGACTTCTTGCCTTATTATATAATGTCTTAAAGAACTGGTTAGGTTAGGGATTATTCTGGTAGGTTGTCCACACTGAAATCAAATCACCAGACATAAATGCCCATTATAAATCACAGAGCTCTGAGTGTTATGCATCCAGGGTGGGAGTTTTCTTCAAGGCAGGTAAACCGCATGTGAAACTGTAAGGCAATCCCTCAGTGTAGGGGAAATTGGCACAGCAGGGGTTTGTGTGGTTACAGGGACAGGAGCACTTCCTGCCTTCCCAGGTTTCCAGTTAGACCAGGGACATAAGACCTTCACCCAACCACAGAATCCACTCAATCCCAGTAGGGTACTCAGTCATGCCTTGGAGGGAGTTACTGCATGAACACATTACCTGGATAGAGGGCTCCACATGGGTTTCCTTAAGGGAGCAGAGTTCACACTGAGGGCAGAGTGGGGAGGTGGGGGTGGGGGTGGGAGAAGAGCTGGGACAGGAAAATGCCCAGGTATGAAGAATGGAGGGAGTATGGAAGAAAGAGGAGCAATCCATAACTCCAAGAGAGGCCCAGACATAGAAGCAGCCATCTTGCCAGAAGGTGTTGATAAGAAATGGGAAATGCTATTTATCCTTGAAACACAAAGTCCCAAATAGTACCTGTCTTCCAGCCTGTGGAGCTCATATCAGTGCTCTCCGAGGAAGAATACATGTCTCTGTTATGGCCTTGTCACATGGCACACTCTCCTACAGGCTCTATTGTTACCCCTTGCTTATATCATAACCAGCACAGGTTTTACACCATGTATACCCATGTAAATGAATGAATCCATGGTTCCCAGAAACATGAAGAAAATGTCTCCCACCATGTTGCATCTCACTAAAGACATAACAAAGCAGTGACCAGAAGCCCTGCTTGGGAATTAAGTACTCTGTCCAAATCATCTGTAGTGTGATGCCTAGACCTGTGAAGATGCATCTTTGGGTCCTTGTGCTAGTTTGTCTAATGTCTCTTCAAGTCTTCAGCCCAGATAGCTAAGCTTCTCTGACAGCTCCACTGATCTTCTCAACTCAAATGTCTCACTCTGAATCCTCCAGGATGGCCCATTGGCTATTGGCACCTCACTTCTCTCAGCACCTCCATCCTCCCAGATCCTAGGACAGAAGCCTGGGCCTTACCTTTGACTTAGCCCCCACACATTACCTAAAGTTATGATGACTCTGTCCCAAGAAGGACATGCCCTGCCCAACTGCAAGGAAGGACAAGGATGTAAGTAGGGCCCTGGAGTTGCCTGGAGTTGTTCAGGACAGTGTCCCTGCTGTGTACATATATATCTTTTATCCTACTCTGCACCTCTTACAGAAGACTTGCACCTGATCTCTCACAGCATCCAAGACTGAATACCTGAATGTGTGTACTATGGTACTGGTATCATACCTCTTCTTTGTTCAATGCCCTTCAAAAGCTCTGTGCTACCTTTAGAATCAAATTGGAACCTGAACCCAAGATCTATGGCCTTCTGCCTCTTAACACTCCTCCAGATTCTCATGCTACCTCTGTCCTTGCTCATCACTGTTTGGCAACACTGCCCTTTCTGGTTGTTCTAATCTACCAAGTTCTTCATCACCACAGGGCCTACACAGGAGCCTCTACATGTCTGGGCAGGAGGGTGGGAGTGGTCCTCTTGAGACTCTTCCTTTTCCAGAGCCTCATTTAAAGGTTCCTCATATAGACCTTCACTGACCTCACAATGCGTTGGCCAATCCTTCCATCTAAATCAGGTCCATCACTTGTTTATCTCAGGGTATCATTCTTCATCTCATTGACACGTTTTACCAGCACAGCTGTTTTGGTGTTCCAACTTTACCTGAGGTAGAACAGTTTTTGAGCACAGCATGCACCTGTCAAAAGATCTAAATCCCTGCATATTCTCCTGGGCCTTGCAGGATTCCCAAGAGCACTGAGGAGACATTGGTTTAAGTGTCCACATACATTCACAAATACATCTAACCATACCCTCCATCATCAGTTTAAATGACCCTTGTAAAAGTCAGTGTGTCCCTCTGCAAAGCCCAGTTTCTGGAATATGTGTGTGTGTTGTGTGTGTGTGTGTGTGTGTGTGTGTGTGTATACACACATACATATATATATACACACATATATACATATGTGTGTATATACATATGTATGTATATATGTGTGTGTGTGTATCCTATCATGGTTTTTAATTCTTTTGTGTGTCTGTGTATGCATGCATGCATGTGCACATGTGTGTGTTTGTGTTGTATGTTCACATGTATGTTCACGTGCAAAGCCATTCATGTGCACTGAGGTTAGAGGGAGATTTCAAGTGTCTTGTTCTATCACTCTCCACCTACTCTCTTGAGAATCTTTCGCCTGAAGCTCAGTTGGCAGCCAGCAAGCCCCAGAAACGTCCCTTCTTGTCCCCTTCTTAACTGCCCACCAACATATTTCTTTGCATGTGTGCATTTGAACTTCGATGTTCATGTTTGCACATCAAGCACTCTTTTACCCATTGAGCCGTCTTCCTATTATTTCCCCTACTAAAAAATAATGTTAGTCAATTTATATACCTCCTCTCTGAGACTATGAACTCCCTAGAGTCAAGGGACATTCTTCCTCATCTTCTCATTACTCTGCATCCTCAAGAAGGTTAGACAAACAAAAGAAATTCAATAGAATGCCAAACTGTCCCAAACACCCTCTCATCTACTGTAACCTGTCCAGACAACCTTCCCATTCTCTATAATCAATAACAAAAAGACCAGAAAGTAGAGGCGGATATAGTACCTAACTCCAGGGGGTGGGAGCGGAATTCCAAATCTCTTTAAAACATACATTTGAATTCCTTTAATGTGCACAAGCTTATTAGTCCCCTTTCTTGCTTTGACAAAAGCTACTTTTAAAAGATACAGTCCATTATGGTGGCAAAGATGTGGGGTCAGGAGCTTGAGGCAGCTGTCATATTGCATCTTCAGTCAGGAAACAGAGAGAGATGAATGCTGGTACTCAGGTCACACCCACTTTTCATTCAGTTCAGGTCCCCGCCCACAGGATGGTACTGCCCATCTTCAGGGTGGGTCTTCTCTCCTCAGCTAAGCCTTTTTAGATAAGCTTTCACAGACATGCTCAGAGGAGTGTCTCCTAGATGGTTCTAACTCCCTCAAGAATAGAGATTAATCCTTAAAAGTCTCATTAGTTACTCTAAAAAAACTTATTTCAGAGAATGTGCAATGCCAGAGACTGTTCTGAGTGACTGTGGGCCTGACTTCTTTGCACTAAAGTTACAAAGGAACCATGACACTAGCTCCTTTTAGACTGCACCATGTCAGGAGCAAACACCTCAGTTGCATGTGGCTAATTCAAACCTGCACAACTTCATAAAAATCAGAAATGCTCAAATACCCTTTAACGTGGTAGAACCCCTCCCCCCCTCACACACACAGCTCTAGAACTCCCTTCTCTATTCCAGGGGATGAATACATCATTCCTGGTATGAAACAACAGAGAAAATTCAGCCAGTACAACATCAGGGGCTCAGTGTGAGGACTTAGAAGTTGCAAGATGTCAAGAGCTATGGAAATACCTGAGAGCCATCCCCTTCCTCCAAAGACCTGTGTTCTCACAGCGTAGCATGTAGGATGCTAACCTAAGTCTCAAGCAGAAGGCCTAGAAGAACCAGAATAAGGGTTTGAAGCAACAGAGTGACAGGTGAAATGACCCAGCTTCATCCACCATTACTGAGGTCCCAGGATGCTATTCCTGTACCACATCGCAGTGTCTTTGTAAATAAGTGTGCGGCGCGAATGCAGTGGTCAGCTGGTTGGTGTGGAAGGAGGCCATATCAGCTGCAGAAACCAGTCATGCGGCCTCTCAGTCCATCTAGCTGTGTTTACCAAGCTCCCATTCTGTAGAAAGCAAAATCTAGGGGGAGGGTGGAGGTAGGAAGAAAAAAACCCAAAGAACTATCACATGACCCCTGCTCATGGGAGCGAGCAGTTATCCCAATGTAACGTTCTCACACAATCTGAAATATCTCTCTTTGGCTCACATGCTTAACCCTATGTCTTGAGACAAGCCCTTCTGTGCCAAAGAAGCCAAACGCTCACACAGAACAAGACTAAGACATCCCACGGACCCAAAAGCCATCATAGAGAACTAGTTAAAAAAAAATGAGAGTGGATGAAAGAATAGTTAAATCAATGCAAGAAATTTTCCTTGAGAGATTCTGACACGTTCAGGATCTCTGGTATTTTTGTCTGTTAACTGAGGAAAGATCTGGATATCACAATGTATTAAGTTGGCCAAGTAGTGACTAACAGCGCTCCTTCCGAGTCCCAAGGTCTGTATAGCATAGAGAACAATGTAATGGACAAAGTGGTTCCCAACAGTGATGTAACGGTAGATGAGTTATGTAAGTCACCTAAGAGCGTATGCTTTTCCCAATAGATTCTGGACTCAATCATCTTCATTATTTTCCTTTGCTTTTTCTAATCTCATTACAGTTAAATTTTCTATTGATTTCTAAGTATCAGAATAGGTTGGAAGTACTTCAGTGGTAAACAAAATGACACAGCCGTGTTTCCAAGCCAGTCATCTACCCACTCAGTGTTCCAGAGACACTCCATGTCTGCTCTTCTAGGACTGCCTGTTTCAGTCAGTGAGCATCCTTCCTTGGAATTAGAGAGGTTCATCACCTCCTTGTCCCCATAGGCACCAGCCTCTGTCTATTCTGCTTTCCTCATTTGCCTTTACCCCAAATCTAATGAAGGCCAGATCCCATACTTTGTCTGCCTCCTGGTATTTTCCTTCTCTTCTGTTCAGGCCACTACAGCTAAGTCTGACCTCCTGCACCTGCCTCTTCTCAATGTAGTCCCTGCTTCTAGTCTTACTACCTCAGCATAGACGATAAACCAACCTTACGGGAAAGCAGTGATTATGTGTTCCTCTGTTCAGTACCACTTAAGACCCTCTGTTAAAGTGAGAAGAGGAAACCACAGTCCATGTCTTTCAAGGTCTTTCGAACCTGGCCACATCCATGAAACTCAATGCTAGGTCCCTTAGTTCCCTCTCACACGTCACTCACTGGCCTCCAGAGTATGCTTAGCACATGCCCATCATGACTTCATGACTTATGCCCGAAATGCCTCTCAGCCTGTGTATCTGCATTTTCAAACTGCACCTTCTGCAAGGTCCGACTAAAGTGTCCAGTGTCCCCCAACCTTCTCTGACCATTATGGACGGAGGGGATGTTCCACTCATAACTTTGAAGACATTCTTCTTTCATAAGCACTCTGGTAGTTCACCCCACCTGATCTGGGTCCGCACCCCAACACAAGACCTCTTTCACTGAGCTTTCCCGGGGTCTGAGCTATTTGACGGTCCTTGCCTCAATCTACAGCAACCTATGATCCTCCAGAACCACAGCATATAAGCACAAAACCTAAAACTTGGGAGCGGGAAGGCAGTCACATGTCTATCCTCTCAGCCTTGCATGATACCACAGGGAACTTTGCCAACGACAATAGGGCTCCTCCGCCACATTTCAACCGGAGCCTAACACTCCCACTCATTCCTGAACTCCTTCCATTTTTTTCTAATCTGCTAGCATAAGCTCAGGGTCACAGGCTGTACCTTCGGAGACATCAGACAATCGGAGAGGGACAGGGCTGCTCCAGGCCATTATTACCAGTTAGGCTTTTCCAGTCCAGAAAGGACCGGGACACACAGTGGTCAGGTGTAAACCCCGCCAAAGACCAGCGCAGGGGAGGCGGGGCCGATAGGCGAAAGAGTCCCAGGAGTTCTGCCCTGTTGAATCCCTGCTCCAAACTTTTCTCTCGCTCAGCGCGACACCTGGCATCCGCTGGCCCCTGTGGCTCGGGAGCCCGAAGGCGAGCATCGAGTCACACGCAGCAGCGGCGGGCGCCGTCAGAACCAGGTTGAACACCATTCGTGAATGAGGATGCCACGGCCGGTGCTGATGCTGCCGGGCAGCGGCCGCTCCCCACCCCCGGGCTGCGCGGCTCAGGCTCCGCCAAAGGCTCGGCCGCTACTCACCCGGAGGGTTGACGGCGGCCGGGGTTGCCATCTTGCCGGGAAGGGACCGGAGCGCCGGGCGGGGGCGGGGGCGGGGACGGGGACCCGGCGCGGGCCAGCGCCGCCGCGGCCGCGCCACACAAAGGAAGGTGCGGGCGGTGCTCCCCGCGCTCCCGCGCTCTGAGAGCGCCCCGCGCTCCTGCCCGCGCTGCTCCCCGCGCCCCGCGCGCTCCCCGTTCCTCTGCGCGCACCCGCGCTCCTCCCTTCCCGGGCCTCCTCCGGGTTCAGCCTTTGTGGTGCGGCTGGGGTGCCGGGCCCGCGGCTCCCGGGTCCGAGCCGTAGCACCGCGAGACTTGGGGCAGCGGACAGCGGGACCCTCCTCGGGCCCGCGCAGGTGCCCAGGCTGGAGGCCTCTGAGCATTCCCTAGCCGCCCTAGTAGGGTCCCCAGGTATCAGGGACACATCGCCGAGGGGCGCTGTCCCCTCGCAGAGGAGTGGGTGAGCAAGCGACCCATTTGGATGCAGAGGACAACCGGCCTCAGAAACAAGGCGCCCCAGTGCAGCCACTTAGCATGCCAAGGCCGCGCCACTGAGCTCCCGGGCACCCTGGCTAGGGCTGTGGAAGAGGGCCTAAGGGAACGCACCCAGAAATGCCCAAGGCCACCGTTCCTCCAAGGCACTTGCACATAGCTCCAGCACAGAGCCTGGCTCAGGAATGGAGAGAAGTCAGGGAGGCTTTGAGGACAGTTGTGTAGCTCTGCCTTCCTGAGGACATGGCCACTGTCAGCATTTATTAGAGTCCTCTCGAGGGCCTTATTCACACCTCCAAAATGGGGTCTTAAGAAGATTCCTAATGATTTCATCTGCATATGCAGGTAAAATAAGAGCACAGGGAACTTGAAGAGGTGTTTTCCAGGCAACCACTGGGATTTCTGGAGGGGACGTTGCACAGTACATGCCCTGATTAGGTGAGATTGGAAGGCTGATCACACCCCAGGCCAGAATTGAAGGCAGTCTGCCTTCTAACATTGATAACATCTTCAAAAAAATACTACACTATTTCCCAAGAAGCATGGGATAGAATAGGGAACTGATGCTTGGGGTATGTTTTTAAACCAACAATAGTCTTTGGAGAAACGTTTGTTTCTACTGCCCTAATAATGTATCAATTGGACCAATGCTGAAAATTCTGAATGCCCAGCACAGACCTGGGTGTTGAGCATAGAGAAGTGGCCCCCTGCAGAGCTTCTAGGATAGGAGAGGTGGGAGGAAGGGCACAAGCGACCTCCTGAGTGGGGGCAGCTGCTCCTTGAAGCCTAAACAGAACCCCTGAAATTTGGTCACTGCTGAGCGAAAGGGACAGAAAGGAGGTGACACTGAAAGTCACCTTTGAAGAAATGACTAGAATACAGGGAAGTAGAAAGGTAAGACATTTCAAAGGAAAAAAAATACACACTGTGCATTTACTTGAGGGGGGGGGGTGGGCAGGCCCAGATAGAAACGAGGAGAGATATCAGTCAGGGTCTGAAACTTCATCAGGTGTCTAAGTAGAAGGGCCCTGATGTCGAGCCACAAACCAAGTGAGATCAGCCTTTCTTCTATATTTCCCCAAATACAACACTCTCAAACATCCATTGATACTTAATATACAATATATTACTTGTTTGAAATGGGGGCTCTCATTACATAGGTTAGGCCAGCCTTGGACTTGTAAAATCCTCCTGCCTTTTCTTCCCAAGGGCTTGGATACAAGTGTGCAGCACCACACCCAGTCTCTGAAGTTTCTGAAGGTAAGGAAATACAGAGTCAGTCTCTGTCCCATTAGACTGACCATCCAGGTATTTCTAGCACAGTCTTTTCTGGACTCTGTCCATGGCTAGCTCTGGTCCACGTGCCTAGCACGCAGCATCACTGCTGAGCTCACTTCCTCTAGCTTTTCACATACCTCAAAAGAAATCAGGTTTCCTTCCTTAACAGATGCATAGCAGTCTAATAACCAATTCAGTCATAAGATGTGGCTCACTTGTCCCCAAATAAGTACTCAATAGTCTCCCTAAAAATAAAATTGTAGCAATGTGTGTGTCATACACACATGAGAAGGCAGGCTTGGATCTTGACAAGGTTTTTGTAACGATGCTCTTGTCCTTTACCCATTTTCTGAACATACTCTGTAAATGCCGTGTGTGTGCACGTGCTGTGTAGTGTGTATGCTGTGTGTGTGTGTGTGTGTGTGCATGCGCACAAGCATGTGTAATGGTACTCACGTGGGGGGTCTAAGGACAATTTGGGAGAGTCTCTTCCGTCCTTCCACCATGTTGGTCCCAGGGATCAAATTCAGTTAGGCTTGGAGGCAAGACTAGTGTGTTTTTATCTGATGAGCCATCTCATTAGCCCTGTAAAAATCTCTGATACTGGATCTCACCTATGTGTCTTCTTGCTAGAGTTTATACAATAAAAGATAGCTCTCAAGTGAGCAACAGCTGGAAACTCAAGCTCTTTCTTTAGTCTGATGTCTGTGCTGTGGCTTGGGGTTTGAATTTCCTAAGTAAGGAGACATTTCATCTTCCTTAACATGGACCTTCTGAGGTAGAAAGTACCAGTGCCAACAGTTAACTCTCCAGAGAGGAAATAAACTTAAGAGTAGAGACATGAATTTATCAAGGTTGTACACATTAATGGCTAGATGAGATTTGGTGCTGAGTCACCCCTAGCACAAAAATTTGCTGGCTGAGATGGAGAGGATAGACCATGAGAAGAAGAGGAGAAATAGGGGACCAGGCCCATGTTAGCCTTCTTTGTCTCTCAGAATTAACTAGGTTCAATGCCCAGAAACATTGATTGTAGATGAAAGCCCCCCTCTTAAGTAAACAGTCTGAAATGGAGCGGTTAGTCACTGCTGAGCACAGACTGGTGGCGTTTATACAATACAATGGTCCTGTGCTAATTAAGAGAGTTAGCCAACTGTGACCAGTAGCAGGCTTAGCAGTTCCACTCAACCTTAACCCAGAACTCTCAAATACCAAAGACGGCATTAAATGTGAAGCTGAGATTTACATTTTTTTTTTAAAAATGTGTACCCATAGCACATCATTATGGATCTAGGCTTCCAGAAATGGCCAGCAGGGTCTCATAGTGTCAATAAACACCCAAATCTCAGCGCATTTATGTCTTTTTCAACTTGAGAAGAGGAAGCTGTAACACCAATTCTGCTTCATATCCTGAGTCCTAACCCCAGAGATATAAGACTTCTATAAGATATAAAATGACTTGAGAGGCGTTTGTTTTCTTCTCACTTCACTGAGGTCAGCAAGAGACTGGGAGAAGGAGCTCAACTGTGATCGGGAAGGGGAGGTTGAAGGATAAACAACAGACCACCACGAATCCAACCTCAGGCTTGGGAACTTCTGAATGTCCTTAGGAAAGCCACTCCTCTGTTGATGCTTCTGCAGCTGGTTGATGGATTAGAACTCCTGTGACTGGGGAGATCTTTCATATAGAAAACCAACATCCTATCACTATCAGGTAAAACCTTTACAATACATTCTTAGAAAAAAATTAGCCTCCACCAACCCCAAAGCCAAGAATATCATCAGATTCTCCGTGGTGGGATCATGTCTGCAGTCTCAGTCTTAAAAGGCTGTTGTTGAAAGATAATTGCAAGTTTGAAAGCAGCCTGGGCTACATAAGTTCTAACTAGCCAGCCTCAGCTACAGAGGCTGTCTCAAATAGTAATAGCAATAGCAATAATAATAATAAATCAGATAAGGTTTTTATAACTATGCTCTTGTTCTCTACCCATTTTCTGAACATTACTCTGTAAATATTGTGTGTGTGTGTGTGTGTGTGTGTGTGTGTGTGTGTGTGTGAGACAGTTTTCAGGAATCTCTTTTCTCCTTCCACCATATTGGTTCCAGGGATCAAATTCAGTTAGGCTTAGAGGCAAGGCAAGTGTATTTTTATCTGAGGATAGCTTTGGATAGGTTGCTGTAACCTGCCACCTGATGTTCCCACCAGTGTTTGACTCAAAGATAAGCTTCACAAGTTCTGTTTTGCATCCACAGGCTTTTCTTCATGTTTCATCTTTCCATTTCTCTTTTTGCTGGAAAGAAAGATTTCTAAGTCCCTGCCGTCTCACATACTTCCTTGTCATTTACTCTCCTTGCCCAAAATCTGGCCCCACATCTTTGAGTGAATTAATGAGAGTTTCTCTGTACATGAAATCTCTGCCATTCGAACTACCTTAGAGTACTGAGCTTCCTGGTGAAATGCTAACTATGCCCAGTTCATTGAAAGAAAAGATGGACAACCAAAACACAAAGGGGAGGGGGGTCAGTTAGACTCAAGCAAAACCAGAACCAAGTTCTCGAACTTCATCAAAACCGATTTGGCTTATGATTCTTCTCTTCGGGCTATCCTCTATCAATTTTCCCCAGTCCATAAGAAAGTTGTCAGTAACCCTGTTTTCCAATGGGGACTCTTAACTCCTATGTAAACTGCCTTCTGACTCTCAAGTCATTTTAGCACTGTTACTTCACTGGTATTTCTGATTTAATCGTAATGAAGAAATGTTACATGTATGAAATTATTTTGATTTACTTGTGCATGGGTGGGGGAGCTGTTTACTCGTGATTGTGGATACACTTGCTTCAGGGGCACAGGCGGGAGTCAGAGGACAACCTTGGGTTCGAGTCCTCACCTTCCACCTTGAATGAGGCAGAATCTCTTTGCTTCACCTCTGCCTACAGCAGGCTAGCTGGCTCTTGGACTTCTGGGAGTGCTCCTTGCTCTGCCTCCTATCTTGCCATAGGAATGCTGGGATTCAAGGTGAGTGTCTTTGTATGCAGCTTTAGCTGGGTTCCAAGGATCCAAGCTCTAGTCCTCATGCTTGGACAGTAAGCACTTTATCCACTGAACCATCTCCCCAGCCCCTGATTTTAAAGGCTAACTACTATTTCCTTGTGGTGTTCATTCAAACTGGAAGTCTTAAAAAGGAATATTTTTTTTCTCCTACCACAGTTAAAGGCCTTTTAGTAAGGCATGCCAAATATCTGTATTTGATCTTTTCTTTTATTGTATAAACAGAGGTAACTTTGCTTTCAAATGTCAAGAGAATAAATAGACTTAGTTAAAAATTAACCTCTCTCTAAGTGGTATTCAACATTGGCTGCCTTCCACACTGGTTATTCTGATAGAATATAGCGAGACCAGGTTCGTTACCCACCTGACTAGTTAGAGATTGCTTAATCATTACCATGCAAATGACTGCAATCAAAGGGCAGGTGACAATGATTTCCTGTAGAACACATGGTTGGATAAAATCAAACACATTTCTGAGTTAGAAAATTCATTTTGAGGCTAGTCCAGCTAGTTGTGGAGGGGGTGGATTTGGGTGATTGAATATTTGGCTGTTTCAAATAGCCATAGAAGTTTAGGGAATAAACGTTAAATGTTCTTTGGGATAGAGTGTAAGGATGTCTCTTTGGAGGTTCCCTTTATGTTTCTTGCTATATGTATTAGGAGACTGAATTTTGAGGTAACAGAAGTTAGAAGTTGATACCATGTTAGCTTTGTAGGCGAAAAGGGAAGAGTTGTGTGTTAGAGTGGAAACGATAATCACTCAAGACCTTAGTCTTTCACACGGGTCTCCTTTCACCACATCTTCAAGGGATTTGAAGTTGCCACTCATCTTTCTTGGTTTTCTCTTGCCATCTAGATGGGCTACCTCCCTGTCCTGTCTAACTCAGCCTTCTTCCCAAGTCATCCCCCATTTCTCCTGCTGACCCTGATGGATTTCTGTGCTCCTAGGAGCGGGGAAGGCACAGAAACAACACCAAGGTTAACCTCAGGCAACTCCAGGACAACCAAGCATTCTTAGCACTTCAGGCAAGATAGAGGTTGAGCTCTAGATATCCCAGTAGCTACTGGGCCCTTCACCACAATGCTCATTCACCCACTACTTGAATTAAATTCCAGCTTACAATAAGCTGAAAACAAAAGTCAAGCCAAACACAGATAGATCAGCGTCACCTGCCCTGTCTGTATTTGTGGACACTCCTCTCATAATCCAAGCTCCAGAGCTAGTCATGTCTGCAGCCCCAATTTCTTCTAGCTCCCCAAAGAACAGAGCTTCCACCAATGGCCAGCCAATCCAGACTACCTAAAGGGATATAGATTGAAAAATAAAATTCAAACCTAGTTTCTCACACTATATTCATAATAAACATCATTTCTTCCACCTCATGTGTTGATTTTACACACAAGTTTTGGTGTAGCAAATAGTATCCATCTCGCTTTCATTAGAGGTGTTGTCATTTAATTTTTCTCATAATTATATATATATATATATATATATATATATATATATATATATATATATATATTCTGACATCCAGATGGACATGAAAGAAAATATGAAAAATCAGAGCCTAGTGAGCAGTGGCAAGAGCATAAAGCTTCTAGGGGATTGTGAGCAGATGGGTGGGTACATTCACCTGAGCTATAGAAACATCTGTAAGATACACATAAGTCAAATGCTTTAGAGGGCTCCATGGTCATCTATAGTGGAGTTTTTGCTGTTCTTGACATTCCTGGACCCAAGTGTAACATGGTATCTACAATATCTGTGCCAAAGACCACATATTTACTCTCCATTCGTCTTGGCAGAGCAAATGCAAACCTGGGAACCTTTTGTGTTTGCCTCAGCATTTGCCATGACAAGATGCCAAGACTTACATGCTTCAATATATTCTCACTCTTAGGTTTCTTGTGCCCAGTGTCTTTATGGTTGTGAAGTCACCACCTAAGCACGTGACACCTGGAATAACTGTGAATGTGGGAAACGTTATAAGCAAATCCTTTCTCTCAAGTGTTCAGAGAACAGATGTTTTTTGCTGTCTGGAACTTTGCAAACAGCTCAAAGAAGACACAGTCCAAAGGCTTGCCATCAATAGCAATGTCAAACAATGCAGTGGGGCAGACCATGTCTGACAGAGGACCAAGAGGGTGAACAGTGGCATCTGCAAAGTTTCATCTCATTTTTGAATTGGAAAGTCACTGACAATCTTGTTGAGGGCTGGACTCATCAACCAAGGTTTTCCCCAAAGCCCTCATGCAAGGAGAAGGAACATAGTTCTTTCTCAAAATGAGAAATATGCTTGGCAGAACCATTAATAGCCTGGAGTCAGGGACTTGGAGCTTTCTCCCCAAGGACCTGAAAATAGAGAAGGAGCTATGTTCCTTCAGAAACCAGGAATATGCTCGACAGAACAGGTAATGGCCTGGGGCTAAGGCCCTGGGGGATCTGCTGCTTCAGATCTCAGAACACAACACTTCCTACCTTATGGGGGCTCCAGCTATCAGTTCCAAGGCCTCTGTGTGCTCTGTAATGCGTTTGAGACACCCTGTGTTCCCTTTGTGCAACACTGTTTGATTAGCTTCTTGGTGACTTTACCCCACAGCACAATAATTTCTACTGAGTTTGTCCCATTTATCTCCTGGAAATAGTATATAAGATGCTATACCTCTTAATAAGCTTGCTTGGCATACGATATAGCTTGCGGAAGACCTCTGGATCCCAAACTTTCTATCCTCTGTATCTTCTAATCTCCTGGTCCTCTGTCTCAGAACCCAGTCACTGAGGAAGACCTGCTGGTCCAGGTCACAATCCCAATATTCACTGCAAAAACATCCTATTTTCCCCATATATCTCCCAGCACTGAACTGTTTATTCAATTCATAACAATGTGGGATATGGAGAGCCCACATTAGAAAGGTATCTCATCCTCACTGAGAATAGCATGCTCCAGATACTGCCAATGGGTATTTCAAATGCTATTTCATAATGCTAAATGCTATTTCAAAACCAGCATTTTTTGAGAGCCCTTATTTTTCTTTTTCTAAGGCTTATTTGTTTCTAGATAGAACTTTCCAGAAGCACCTACTAAAAGTGTCCAGGGAGCAAAGAAGCTGCTTGGTAAGTCACCATGAAGGATTCTGGAGCTGCTTCTGAAGCTCTGAGAAAGCCAGGAATTGAAAATGATGCAAACATAGATGAACTTTGTCAGTTATGACACTAACACAAAGGAGGATCTTTCAGGGGTCAAAGGCCGAATGAACAAGTTTAGGAAACCTAAGCAGGATAAGGTAGCCTTGAAGCGGGGGGGATTTATAGGTAAAATTTAAAAACATGAAATGAAAACTGAATAAGTAAGCAGCTCTAGACCCCCTCTGTTGATGAGAGAATAGTCAGAGAAGGAACTGTGGACAGAAACATCAAAGGACACAATGGGTGAGGACTTGGGCCCTCTCCAAGACTTGTGGCCAATTCCCCCTACAGGCTGTCCCATGCAGTGGCCCAGCCACAAAACAATCTTTGTCATCTCCAGCCACAAAGTTTCAGACTCAAACCTCTCCTCAACAAGCACACCATCCTCTATGGTAGTATTTCTCAACCTTCCCAATGCTGGGACCCTTTAATGCATGCCCTCAGATTGTAGTGACCCCAACCATAAAACTATTTTCATTGTTACTTCATAACTGTAATATTGCTACCGTTATGAAGCATAATGAAATAACTGATATGTTAGCCCCAAAGGGGTCACAGCCCACAGGTTGAGAACCACTGCTCTATGGCCTTCAGAGTGCAGTCTGGCCTTTTATGACTTTCTTACTGGGGAGAGGGGTAATGAGCAGACCAGCATGCAGGATCATAAACAGCCGGTGTGTAGTTAGTTTGATCCATTCCTTGAGGCCTGATGTCTTCTCCTTGAGAGATGAAAAATGGAGAAAAGCAAGTTTCTCTGATGTAGCAGTGGCCACACCATTGACTGAAGCATCGTGTAGCTCAGGCTTTCCCAAGAGTCTTCATCTCTCTGCGTTCTGCTTCTCATAGACACACTGTTCTTTTAGTTATTTTTCTCACTGCTCTGACCAATTAAATGCCCGATGCAATTTTAAGGGAGGAAGGCTTATCTGGCTTACAGCTCAAGAGTTCATTCTGTCACAGTGGGAAGGCATGGCTGTAGGAGCAGGAGTCTGACTGGTCACATGGCATGCACACACAGGATACAGAGATGAACTGGAAGTGAGGCTGGGCTCTCCGAGCCTCAAGGCCTAACCCCAGTAACCAACCTCTAGTGAACCTTTTCCTCCTAGAGGTTCTACACTCTTACCAAATGGTGCCACCATCTGGGGGCACTCTGTTCAAACACATGAGCTTATAGGAGACATTTCACAGTTAAGTTGCAGTACTGTGTAATCTTTACACTGTGTGTGCATTTTCACATAACTTGTAGGTGTGTGTGTGTGTGTGTGTGATCTGTAATATACATGTCCTGGTTGGTTTGTTGTCAGCTCAACACAAGCTAGTGTTATCTGAGAGGAGCAAGCCATAATTGAAAAAGTCCTCAAGCGGCGTGGTGCCAAGCTTATCCAGCACTTGGGAGGCAGAGCGTGAGATTCTGAGTTCGGGTCCATCTGTTTACAGGATGAGTTCCAGGCACAGCGGGTGTACAGAGAATCCTGTCTCGAAACCAAAAAAAAAATAAAAAAAGAAAAGTCCTCGAGCTATCCAGACAGCCTTGAGAAAGTCGTGAGATCATTTTTCTTTATTCTGTTAGTGATGTGTCAGTGCCCGGTGGTTGTGGTGATGCTTACCTTGGCCCTGAGGTTTAAGATGGTAAGCTGAGTGACCGAGAGTAGGCAATAAACCGTGTTCCTCTATGACCTTGTTTAGTCCTGCCTTGTAACTGATTAAGCTTACCGTTGAGATGTACCTTGTAAACCAATAAACTGTTCATGTATTCCAGCATGAACTAACTAAGAGCAATATTTATTTATGTCTATATCATGGCTAAAAGATCCATAATATTATTTTGCATATTTACTTAACCCTTGATCCTCCAAAATAATATTGTAATACTGTCACTTTTATTTCTCTTTTTCTGATGACTGGTATTCACAGCTAAATATGTGAACCCAGGTCAATCTGACTTCAATGTTCCTGCTCACTCCATCTCTAAGTATTGATTTAGGCAAAATAGAGCTGTTCCTGCTGATCAGGCTTCCCTCTTTCACACAGAAAGCTGAGATGGAACTTCTCTTGTTAAACTAGCAACTAGTAAAGTAATTGGAATAAGATCCAGTAGGGGGTTTCTAAACTAGAGGAAACAAACAAATAAACAGGTAGTGTATGTGGTTTAGTTAGCTCACATGGGCAGAAGGTACACTCAAACTTTCAAGAATAACTTAAATGAAAGGTAAATGGAAGCTGATAAAGATTGTTTACCTGGTTTAAGATTATATAACTAGTGAATGACACTGTCAGGGTCCCAAACCAGGTGCACATGTCAACTAATGGACATAGGATCTAATAGGGTAACTATCAGAAATGGTCTAGAAAATAAGTTGGGGAGAGGAAACAATAGAGCTTTCTATAATTATAAACAGCACTACCACTACATCTTATACTTTTGCAAAATAAACTAAAAGCACTATATCATTAGTAAATGACAGAAATAATGAGAAAAGTGAACAATAAGAAGGCAGCTGACAGGCAGACATAGATACATGATGGGACCCCTAGAATGTAGCATGTCTCTGTACTTTCCTACTGTGAAGATTACTCTAGGAAACATGACTAGATTAGAAAAGGGCAGGCAAAAGGAAGGATACCCTCTCAACAGTACTTCTATTCGTGCACATGTCAATCATGAAAACCTGTGAGGGAGTTCAGAACCCTGTCATTGGTTCCAATGAGACATTTAATGACCTTATGTGCCTTGTATTTCTTTTGAGTAAGTTTGTTTCTTCAGCCTTTTATAACTTTTCAAAATTTGAAACAATTTTAATTTTTGTAAGCTTTCGTAAAAAAATAAGTAGAAATGACTACACAATTAACAATATTTTATCTAACATTTGCTTTATAATTTCTCTGTGTGTATTTGTGCTGTTTTTCTGGCCCACTGGAAGATATAACACCCCTTTCTGCCCCAACATTCTACAGTTATCTCTCAAGATCAAGTGCATTTGCTTATATAACCACATTTCCATTATCAAATCAAGACTTTATCATTGGTGTAATATAATTACATAAGCTCATAATCTTATTCATTTGTTTCTAATTATCTAAGAAGTGACCTTTATGAAAAAGCAAGTCATGGTTTGGGACCAAATGAAAGATCACAGGCCACTTTATTTTCATGTCTCTGTCTCTCTTCAGTTCCCTGTCATTTAGCTATGTTTCTGCCTTTTTTTTTTTAAGTAGACTTTATTTTCATAACAGTTTTAAGTTCACAGCACAGCTGAGTGGGAAGTATGTGATATTCCCATCTACTGTGTCCTTCAACATCTCCCCACACCACCGTCAACACCCAAATGATGATCCAGCATTGATACATCATTGACATCCAGAGCCCACTCTTGTTTTAACAAACATAGGATGATGTGCATCCACCATGACAGTATCATAGAATGTTTTCACTGGCCTAGAAACCCTGAGTTCTTCCTATCCACCCCTCCCCTTCCACCAGCCCCTAAGAACCACTGATATTTTATTTATCACCATAGATATTTCAAGCTGCCTATAGCTGGGGCCCTCCAATGTATACACTGTTCAGATTGACTTCTCTCTCTTGTAACACACATGTAATTTTCTGCTGTGTCATTTTATGGCTAAATAGTTCTTTTAGCATTGAATGTTATTCCATTGTCTGGTTATACACTCAGCTTACTCATTTATTCATTCACAGAGGGACATCTTAGTTGTTTCCAAGTATGGGAAGATAGGAATAAAGCTGCTTTAAATATCTACATGTAGGTTTTCTCATGGATAGAAGTTTTCCAACAACTCTGGACAAAAAAAAAAAAAAAAGAGGTTGGCTGCTGAGCCAGCCATAGCAAGAGTACATCTAAGATCTTACAAAGATGCTCAATTGCCTTCCAAATATCTTCCATTTTGAATTCCTACCATCAATGAATGGGAGCCCCTGTTGCTCAATTTCTTTTGTGTTGTTGATAGTTTAGTGGGTGTGTAGTAGTGACATATTTCTGCTTTTTACAACATAAGAAAAATCTTTTGTGGATTATACCTCTGGACTTACATCAACACTGGCTACAAGATTTTTGTCACAATGAGATTATGTAGACCAGATTCATTCCTGATGAGGTGACCTTACTTAATTAACCATGACTAACATAACTAGCTGAACTTTTCCTAAGATGGGGCTCACTGTTGTTCAACTAACTACATACTTAGTTAAACTTTTCTCTCTGTGATTCATTTGTTTGAGGCCAAATTATCTTAATTATTTAATAATTTGTGGGTATAGAGCTATCCCAAAACATTAGTGTGACATGTGACAGAGGCCACTCTAGGCTGTGTCTAAAGTGTCTGCATATATTTATCATGTCAGTAAATCAACAGAACAAAGTAAGTTCAAGTCAAAGGTAGTCTTGGGTAGAGTATGAGAAGACTACACTCTGGTTTTGGTCCCTGTGGTGCCCCTTTGTGGCCCACAAGTACAAGTACACTGGCTGTCCTTCCAGGCCAGAAGGGAACAGAAAGACCTGTCACAAAGCTGGATTTTGCTTCTTGCACTTCAGAAACATGTTCAGTTGTTCAAAATGAATTGTGTCAAAGCCAGATGAACACCAAAGACACCATTTCCTACTCTCATGAGGCACTTGCCCTTTTCTCCAGGCCACACTGGGGAAGACATACTTCTCATAGAACTTTCCCATTTTGCTGGGAGCAGAATGTTCAATAAAGAACATTCAATTTAATTAGCACATTAACATAATCACATCAAGCTTAGACACAGAGCTTGACAATTGGAAATTGGGTAAATGAACTCGAATGATTTCAGCCCTGTGCTTTATAATTAGGTAACGAGGAGAACACTTAATGTTGCCCTGTGTACTCAGTGTGCTAGGTTTCTGATTTAAAAGGCTGGGTTGTTGACGCCAACGACACTTAAATTTATCTTACTATTCAACTGAGACAAAAGAGTAAACACAGATTTTCTACTCACAAGTACTTTTTGACCTTCTGTGTTCAATGTGAAATGTTCCTTTGCTTCCAGCAGCATCCATCAAAGCCATAATGCAGCAGTGAGGAGCTTCAGAAATGAAAACAGGTGTCGATGCCAATGTCTAGAGCTCAGAACACAGAAAACATAAAAGGTGACCAAAATAAATAAATAAACCCTCATGGAAAATTCTAGGTTTCAGCCTTCCTTTTATAATGTGCCAGGATTTTTGTTTCCTTTTCCAGCCAGGTTCTCATGTGGCCCAGGCTGCCCTCCAATTCAATATGTAGCTGAAAATGACCTTGAGGTCCTGGTCCTCCTACCTCTACCTCCATAGCACTGAGATTAAGGGTCGTGGCAATTTTGTGGTTGAACTGTTAATAGCTTTCCCATTCTCAGCTCTGTCCCCTCAACCAACTTAGGTGATCTACAATGACAGGTCATGTTCTCAGCAGGACTTTTGAGACATAAGAGCGGAAGCAAACAGAGCAAGCAGGTCATAAACAACAAAAACCTGATGTGGCTGACACTACTCTTTTGACCATATGGAAGCTGACAAGCAAAAGACAGAATATTTGAAGGATCAGACAGTAGGGAGATCATAGATATTGATGTCACACAAACTTAAATCTGTTGCCTTGATGACTAATCCTTCTTGCTAACTTGGTAGGATTTAAAGTCTCCATGGAATATGTATTTCTAGGTGTCTATACGGGTTATTCAAGAAAGGCTTTACTAAGCAGAGAAGACCTGGCCTGAGTGTGGGAGCACAATCCTATTGGCTGGGGTCTCCAACTGCATAAAAAGAAAAAAGTGAGCTAAGCTTACCTAGTATTCATCTGTTCCCTGTCTGCAGAGACAATGTTACCTTGCACTCTCCTGCCACCATGGGTCGTATTCCCTCAAACTGTATGCTGAAACGAATTCTTGCTCTTTCAAGTAGCCTTTTGTAGGATACTTTGTCTCAGTAATGAGAACAGTAACTCACACAGTCGCCCACCTGCAGTGAGGTCCTGAGCAATTTGCTTGGCCAGTTGCCTCATGTGTGACATGAGAATGGCAGCACTGGTGGTGGAAATCACTTCACTGTTGTGGAAATCCACTGAGACAACAAGAGGTGCACTGTGCCTAGCATTGGGTAAGCTGCTGCTGGATGTCAATGAGACATCTTGGAGTGGGAAGGGGACGTCTTCATGGAGCCAGGGTGGCTGTGGCTCTACGAAGATGCACCCACTGAAGGGCACCGAGTACCATTGTACACCCAGGGCCTTGGGCAGTTTACAGCTTCCTATTCTCATGTGGACTGTGGCAGGGAATTCAGGTCCCACCTAGGCAACTGTGATCCTAAGCACACTGGCTCTCCTTTGGTCTTAGTCTGGATGGTGCTGGTCAATGCCCTTTGGGCTTTCTTTCCCCTTTGGATTGGGGTTATTTCCTAACCCTATGCTTGTTGAAACATTCCAAGATTTTACTCTTTATATTTATATCAAATTTTCTTTCTGTCAAACTTGAATGAAGTCTCACCTCAGAACTTCATCTGGATGCACTAAGTCTGTCTCACCATTCCCATGACTCTTTGTGCACCTGAGCTATTTCTTTCATTGAACTGTAAGCTTCTGTGAGACACAGAGCATGTTCCCATTATACATCCTAGCTTGGTATTTGACAAAGGCTGGGGAGTATAACTCATTTCCCTGGTGAACTCCCTCTTGCTAGCCCAGTGGCCCTCAGGTACATGCTTGTTCTACAAGGCCCTGCTCACTTTCTCTTTTTCTAGGTCAAAAAATGTTTATCAGAATGTTAATCTGAAACGTTTATGTTTTCCAATATGTTTAGGATAGAATAAAGCAATAAATGCTTGACTTTGAATACCATATATGCATGGCGATTGACACATGACACATATATTATTTACCAGGGAAATTATGTTTCTGAGATACATTGGTAGAGGCAGAGTCTCCGAACTAGAGTCAGCATTTACAGGCTAACAATTCTTCTCCTGGAACAATATGCACACCCCTGTGGCACAGCAGCATTCACCCGAGGGAAGATTTTATTACTCTGCCTTTATACATCGGGAACTCAGTGCCTTCTGTGAGGTCAGCTTCACCCAGGACACTTGGTCCTCAGCCTTGATGGAGGAAGTACATCACTGGGTGCAAGATTTGAGAGCCAAAAACCTCAAGCCATGTCTGCTTTACCCTCTGTTCTGTGCTTATGGTTGAGATGTGAGCTCTCAGCTTCCTGCTGCCTGCCCGTCTGCTGCTTGCTGCCATGCCTCTCCACCACGATATGTTCTTACTCTCTAGAACCATAAGCTAAACAAACTCTTTCATAAGTTGTTCTCAGTCTCGTGGTTTTATCACAGGGGAAAATATGTGACTAAGACAGTGTGTAGTGATATGACTAAATGTTTTATCGTCTCTTAGTCTATAAATTATGTCTATCGCAGGGGAAAGGATCCGTGTTTCTGCTCCTTTTAGAGATTTATTTTTATTTACGTGTGTGTGTGTGTGTGTGTGTGTGTGTGTGTGTGTGTGTGTGTAGGTAGGTAGATAGATATAAGAGGAGGTCAGAAGAGGATGTCTTGTGAAACTGCAATTACAGGTAGTTGTGAGCTATCTGGTGTGGGTGCTGAGAGCTGAACTCACATCTTCTGCAAGAGCAAGAAGTGCTCTTAACCATTGAACATCTCTTCAGCCCCCATGTCCTCTCTGCCTTTTTAAACAAGCGGACTATGGTTTCAATGGGAAAAGGCATGGCTGGTCCTTGAGGTGTTGCATAAATGAAAGGCCCAGCATGCTTTTGTTTGGTGTCTATAATATTAATGCTACAGTTCTCAGGAATACACGGGGCAGAGCTGAAAATGTTCAGATCTTCAGGCTCCAACTGTAACAAAAAGAAGAGAATTAGCCTTACCACACCTGAAGCTACACTTGGCCCTGGCTTCTAAAGGTCGTGTGTCCAAGGACATATGCTCTACTATGTTCATAGCAGCTTTATTTATAATAGCCAGAAGCTGGAAAGAAACCAGATGCCCTTCAACAGAGGAATGGATACAAAAAATGTGGTACATTTACACAATGGAATATTACTCAGCTATTAGAAACAATGAATTTGATAAATTCTTATGTAAATGGATGGAACTAGAAAATATCATCCTGAGTGAAGTAATCCAATCACAAAAGAACACACATGGTATTCACTCACTGATTATTGGATTTTAGCCCAGAAGCTTGAAATACCCAAGATTCAACTCACAGACCACATAAAGCTCATGAAGAATGGAGAACAAGTAGGGGGGCTTCAGTCCTTCTTAGAAGGAGTAACAAAATACTCAAGGGAGCAAATTTGGAGACAAAGTACAGGACAGAAACTGAAGGAGGGGCCGTCTGCAGACCATTCCACCTGGGTATCCATCCCATGTGCAGTCACCAAAGGTAGATGCTGTTGTGGATGTCAGGAAGTACATGCTGACAGGAGCCTGATATAGCTGTCTCCTTAGAGGTCTGCAAGAGTCTGACATATTCAGAGACAGATGCTCACAGCTAACCATTAAACTGATCATGGGGTTCCCAATAGAGGAGTTAGAGTGAAGACTGAAGGAGTTGAAAAGATTCAAGACCCCATGAGGAGAACAACAATACCAACCAACCAGAGCCCCCAGGGTCTAAACCACCAGCCTGGGAGCACTTAGGGAGGGACTCATGGCTCCAGCTATATATGCAAGGGTGTTATAGGTGGGAGAAGAGAGCCTTGTCCCATGAAGGCTGGACGTCGTTGGGGAGGGGGGGTAATTTGAGGATGGGAGGTGAGGTGCGGGGGCGGTTAGGTGGGGGTACACCCTCATAGAAGCAGGAGGAGGGGGGATGGGATAGGGAGTTCCTGGGAGGGAGGGGAAATGGGGTAAGGGGAGAACATATGAAATATAAATAAAATATCCAAAAAAAAAGATTAAAAAAAAAAAAAAGAAAAGTCACATCACTCCCACCAGCCCCTCCCCACTCCCCTCCCCCTCTCAGTCCCCACCATTAGCTTCCTTGTCTAGGATGGAACATCCATAGTTACCAGGGTTCCGGAAGTTATGTCATTGTTGAGGGTAAATGGAAAACAACCCTCCCAGCTAGGGTGGTGGACAAGTGGCTCCCTCCCTTTGCTGAACGAAGACACATTTTTCACTCACACGTACACTTTCCATTCCACATCCTGTAATTATATTTTACCCCCGTGTCCTGTCCAGACTGTGAGTTATGAGCGGGGAGAGTGATTTATTCACTTGGGTTTTCCCAATGCCCCAAACCTGAGAATAATGGTACTTTCTCAAGGTGACTGTTCACAGTAAATGAACCAGTACATAGACTGGTGGATGGATGTTGTAAACTTCGCTGTGGTGCAGTGCTGAGTGACGCATACGAAGCAAGTTCATTGAGAGAACCTGCCTACAGCATAAAATGGAGAGCTGCAGAGGAGTACACCTAACGTCTGGCTTTGCCTCCACATGTGAGCACACAGGACGCTACACACACACACACACACACACACACACACACACACACACACACACAGAGGGCTGTGAAGGCTGGAGAAGGGGCAGGCACTTGAGTTTGCCAATTTCTGTAGTAAATGATATAGGCTATATTGTACAAATTTTCAATGGCAGAAGTGATATCATTTAGTTCACAAAAAGTTTGAATATATGACAATGGGCTGCCACAAGCAGTCCGAGCAGGTGAACTCTAGGATGCCACCACTTGGGTCTCCAGCCTACTCCAGGTCTCCTGTTCTTGCCACCAGTCCTTTTTTTGTGGGCAGCCTCTTCCTTTGTTCCTTTTGTGTGGGGTCTCTTGTTCCCCACTACCACCTCAGGTTAGGGGTGTCTTTTCTCCTTCCTTCCCTGAGCCCAGGCCTCCTTGACTTTGGCTTGCTGGCTTTGTAAAGCAGAAGTTCTGCTCCCATCTTTCCCAATCCAGCCAGTTCCATTGCTTATCTTCTCATGACTCAGGCCCTACTTCTCTGTTACTAAACCCTCTGGTATATGGGAAAACTCTCATGGTAAAAATGAATGGAGTCAAAATGACAGCCTTGCTCAGGTCCCTCTCACTGTTTTCAGACTCAGAAAAAGAGGCCTACCCATGGAAGAAGATCATTGCTGGAACTTGCTGAGGAGCTGCAGCAGGCTGGGCGGCAGGGTTAACTGAAGCACTAAGGAGCCTACCTTTATTGCTTTTCAACTGCTATGATATTCTATAAAGGCAAGCCTAATGCCTGAACCTGGGGGCGGCATGGAAGAGAGCAGATTTATATTTCTGTGTCATAGAGAAAAGCTTCCTAGCAGTAATTAAGCCTCCTGAGTTAGAACTTAATCAAAGTGCCTTTGCTGTGGGGTTTCCAAGGCTCTCTGGTGAAGAGAGCAGAGAGTAGAAAAACATTCTGGGAAACACAAAGAGAGGTTTCAAAGCTCAGGCAGGGTGGTGGAGGCTGTGTGCCTTCTACTGTTTGCTCCTGTAGTTTTAGTGACACAGAGCCTTGAGAGTCTGGGAGATGCCTGAGGGAGCATTTTTCTTCCAAATCCTGGCTTTGAAACTCTAGGCAGATAAAGAATTGAAACCTGGGTTTAGGAAAGATCTAATTCTGCACCTAAGCTGCTTCCAGACAACCTGTCAGGAGGGAAGCCTGCAGGGAAGATGTCATCCTTAGCAACTTGATTCAGGGAAACCTTTGAGTGTGGAGAAACCCCCACAGTGAGTTTCACTTGTACTTTCAGCCACAGGCAGGTAAGCGGTCCTATCTAGGACCCAGGATTGGGAAAAATAAGGTAGGAAAGAGGGATGGTGGAACTTCAATGAGGAAGGATATGCACACAGGAGCTGTCATGTCTGAGTCCAGTTCCCACCTGTGCTCTTGCTTTTCTGGGGTCTGGATAACAGATCTCTTCTACCATATCTCCAATTACATACTGGGGTCAACATCCTCCCTCTCTGCCAATGCCAACTTTCCTTATGAACTGTGTCCTTTGTCTCTGAATCACAACTGATCCCAACAGCTCAAATGTTCTTAACTTCTCTGAGCCTGTTTCCTTATCTGTAAGCTAGACATCATGGAGTAAGTGGTTCCATTTGTGGAGAGGATTACAGCTTGGGCAAAGTACAGTAACTGAATTCTAGCTTCGTGTCTCCAACTAGAGTGACCTTGACCCTTCAGAATAGCTTCATTTACTTATTCCAGGAGCTTCTTAACTTTACTGTGGCCAGAAAAATCTTTAATTTTCCATCTCTTATCTCTGCTCTGCCCCGACTGCTCCTCTGATCACTCTATAGCTGTGCTGTGTGCTCAGCCGCTCCGACTGCCGCTCCTGTCTCCTGTCTTAGGCTCATACTCCCTATGGAGATTGTCACTTTCTTCCATCACTACCATAGTCTATGACACAGGACTCTAAACCACCAGCCTTGTCTTCACCCTTCATACCTTCACACAATCAGAAGGGTATTTTCAAATTAAATCCAGCCCAGGCTATGCTCTCAATCTTCATTGGGCTCCAACAGAATCTACCTTCTCTGCTGCAGCCCAGTGTTACATACCTAGGCTGACCACTGACCAGCCTCATCATCCTCCCTCACTATCCTGTTCTCTCTGCCTCCATTATGTTACCCCTGAAGACCCCAAACCCAGGATCATCTATAAGACATACTGCAGTGGCCTTGATTCTTCCTTCTCCAGATCATTGCATCTTAGCCTCACCTCCCTGTGTCTCTGACACTCTGGATGCCCCACCTGGACACAGTACTGCCAGCCTCTTCCTGCTTTGCTCTATTGCCCTGCTTCCTCACAGCCTGTTGTGGTCCTGACAGAGCATTTCCCTGTTTCTCATGCTTAACGGGAAAATCCATGTGAACAAGGACTTCAAGAGTCTCATTTTCATCTCTGTCTTCAATTTCTTCATATATTTCTAACACACAGCAAGGATTAGAAAGTGCCTATAGGATCCATAGATGAGCCAGCAGTAGTGCCTGGCACATTCAGCAAGCTCTTATGTGTGTGACTCATGCACTGCTGCCTAGTCACTTTTAAATTTTCCCAGGATAAAAAACTCTATCATCATTCAAATACAGTATTACTTCATTGACCTGATACCATAAAAGGGCTTTAACATCCTTTACTTCACTTTGTCCTTTGGCCAGCTTTATGGATAAGTCTTATTAACCCCATCTTGCAGATGATGAAAAGAAGAATCAAAATATCCCCCTGTCCACCATCCTAGGCCACAAGCTAGAGCAGACAGCAAGCTCCAGCTCTAAGCATAATGTTCTTTCAGTTCTTCTGCTTCAAGAATCCCAGGCACACTGCCCATAGCAACCATCTTTCATCCTTCAGAGATGATTCACCCCAGCCTCCTCTTCTTTTGGGGACTCTCCCTTATACCCTGTGAGTTCCTTGAGAGAAAAGACTATGTCATTCCAGGAGCATGAGGCTGGAATTACAAGAGGAGTTCAGAAACAGCTCTTATTGATCTGGGTCCACTTCCAGGAGTCAGAAGGAGGAGGAAATTTGGCATAGTTGTGCCCTTTGCAAAGAGGAGACCCAGGCTTTGACACTTTAAAAACAACAGCATCTAAGGTGGCTTTTGCGGAGTATGGGTTTTCTGAATCCTGTTTGGCCCAGTAGGGCAGTCAGTGAGAACAAAGAACTAATAAACTGTGTGAGAGTTGCCTGTGAGAGTCCTCAGCATCAAGTAGTCTTCTTAATGTCTGTTAACTTATGAAGCACAAGGTAGCAACAACTCTGGAAGAATGCTGAAGGGGCAGAAGTACACCTACCTGCAGTGACAGCCCTGGGCATAGGCTTTCCCTTCTTTTGATAAAAGAAACTATGAAGGCAGAGATACCTTGAAATGATGGTTCTGTAACGACAGAGAAAACGTGCCCAACCCCGGACATCTGTTAAGAACAGTGTCTGTCACTCACCGTGAAACTGACAGTACTGAACACTAAACCATGCAGCACAGAGACCGAGGGAGGAAAGTCAATCAGGAACATTTTCAACACTACAATTTTTACAAGGCTCTTAAAGAACCTTGGTATGAAGCGCTTAATGGATTCAAGGCTTAGAGGAAAGTGTGAGTCTGGATTTTTAAATTACATTTTGACATGAAAATTAATCAAAACCCTTGGAGTGGTGGCTTGAGTGATTCAGTCTCCACAGCTGTCCTCTCTGTGTGGGTGGTATGTCCCTTTCCTTCTCCAGAAGCCAGGCTGATGGCAGAACCAGCTGTGACTCTCATACCTGCTGGGAAGAAGCCTTCTCCAAATCAGCAGTGTCCCGCCCAGAGACATTTAACCCAGGATTCTGGACACAATCAGGAATATTGCTGAACATCCTACAGTGTGTAGCACAGATCCTAAAACCAGGCATTACATACTGCTGGCCAATGGTTGTCTTAATTATGGAGGTGCAACTTAATACTTGCAATACTTCGGTTGCTGTGGTAGTTTAATATGGCTTCTGGAAGTATTGTTGGCACTTCCAGACATGAAGGGAGTCACACTGAGAACAACCCAGCCAACATTCTGTCAAGTTAAAAATGTACATACATGGTTTACAACTAGCAATTCCACTCTCAGATATATATCCTGAAGGGCACCAGGGGCAAGTATACAGTTCTCTCTAGTCATTGTAATACCTAGGCTTCAAAAATATATAACCTTTACCAACAAGCCAATGGATGATTGAATTTTGATAGAACCACTTTGAAATAAATAGTCAGCAGTGAATGTGAATAGATTATGCATTTGGGTGTACCTTACAAATTTAACAGTAACACATACAGATAGCCTTTTCCTTCCCTGACTTGCACTTATGGCTATCCTCTGCTGAGAAGTCTTTGTTATCTAAACCTATACTGGCTGTTTGCTGTGAGGCCAACATACATTAGACAGAGAACAGGAACTTTACTTTAGGGCCTTCCACAAAGAAAGATGGCTTCTGGAACTCTCAAGAAGCAGATTTATGTTTCTGGCAGGGAGAATGTAAGGCTTCCTTGATATACAGCCCATGACCTCAAACAAGTTGAGGTTGGGTCATTGTCTCCTCAGTGTCGTAGCACTAGGCTGGATCAATATGTGATCTGACTTAAATCTGACTTGGCTGAGGAAAATTAGTGAAGATGTAGAGTCAGGGCTCGTAACTCTGATTCTCATGTGGTGCAGTAGGAGCCCCACTCAACTGGGAAGCTGGTCAAGAGAGTCCAGGTGACCTTTTGGCCACGTCAGCTCACCAGACCTTGAACTTAACTTTTCAACAACAAAATAAGCAAATACCACTCACAACAATCTGCTTAAGCCTCTATAATACTGTATCTATAGGTGTGAGCTAGCATGTCTATCTTAAATTGTACTTTTTAATTTTCTAATTAACATGTAGTAACTGTGTGTGTTTACAAAAGACCAGGTGACCCTTCAATACTTGTAGCGTACACTCAAAGGTGATATCAGGTCATGTCAGGTCATACCAGCCCCTGCCCACCCCAAGTCTGTCGTCAGGTCTGTTAGGGTAAGGTTTATAGAAGAAGAGAAAAGCTGGTGAAGTGACTCAGTGGATGCTTGAATCTAAGTTTGGCAATCTGAGTTCAAACTCTGGGACTCACATGGTGGAAGGAGAAAACTGACTCCCACAAGTTGTGCTATGACTTCCACATGTGTGCCAAGGTGCTCAACCCATGCCCCCCAACCACACATACACATTCAAACACATGGACCATGTGAAAATAGAAGGCAACATGAGTAACTAAACAGTCTGGTCAAGGTATGGGCCCCCCTCAGATTGCGTCTAACAGTTGTGATCTACACTTTAAAAAATGGAAATGAATTGCTGGTGAGCTGTTCTGCTGCATGTGTGTGGGCTGACTAGTCTTATGTCAACTGGAAACATAGGCTAGAGTTATCTGAAAGAAGAGAGCCTCAGGTGAGAAACTGCCTCCATAAGATCCAGCTCTAAGGCATTTTCTTAATTAGTGATTGTTGTGGGAGAACCCTGCTGACTGTGGGTGGTGTCATCCCTGGGCTGGTAGTCCTGGGTTCTATAAGAAGGCAGACTGAGCAAGTCATGGGGAGCAAGTCAGTAAGCAACCTTCCGTGATGGTCTTCATCAGCCCTTGCCTCGAGGTTCCTGCCCTGTTTGAGTTCCCATCCTGACTTCCTTCAATGCTGAACAGCAACAGGGAAGTGTAAGCCAAATAAACCCTTCTCCAACTTGCTTTTTGGTCGTGATGCTTCATCACAGCACTAGAAATGCTAAGTGTGCAAAGGCTGTGCCAAGAAAAAACATGAAAAGACAAGAGTATAGTTCTTAGGAATGTTTGCTATATTGTTTTCTAAGGGCATTCTGGATCTGTGCATTTGCATGGAGATTTCAGTTTTACTGATCTATTTTGAGAACTATATTAGTTTAATATTTTAATATTCTTGCTTGATTTCCTTTGATAAAAAGCCATTTCTGCTTGATAAAATTATTTGCATTTTTAAATGTTCATCTTCTCAAAGTATATCAGATCCCTTTCCACTTAATTAAAGGTAGCCCTAATTTCTTTGTATGCTGTTAAATCGAAGCTATAGTGGGATGCTTCCTTTCTCTAAAGTGAACTGCAGAATAATAATGTTATTTATATAAAGTCAAATATGTTTGTTGTATACACATATATGTATGCTTAATGGAAAGAAATATATGTATAAGTTGATATACTCAATATTGATAAAATCCACAAAAAATGGCAAAGCATAGCTGGGGGAGTTTCAGTACAATTATTTTACAATCAGACGTAAGCATTCTACTATGAATGTGTTAAGGGCCCTCCTGTAATAGGAAGCAGATCTTTGATTTCACCTAAAATCTCTAATGTCAGAGGACAAGTTCAGAGCAGAGCAAAGTCAAACAGAAGGGATAAGGCCTTCATGTGTATTGTGTATATGTGTGCTACATGTGATCAGTCCCTACTCCAAAGAGCCTATGAGAACCTCTGGGCAACTCCCTCTAATCCCACATGACTCTAAGTAGTTCTTTATTTATAGTTCCTTTTTATAGTTACTCAAACACTGCATAGTTATGGTCTTTATAATCCACAACAACAAAGATGTAATATCCCTCTACTGATACACTAGCTGCCTTCCGAGAAGACAACCACAATCCAATCATTATCTCCATCCCATGTTCATCTACATACAAGGACACCACACCACATGATGTTGGCTCACACTACCAGCCAATCCTATTGTTACTTTGCTTTCCAGATCCTTCTGATATCTAGTCTGATGAAGAGCTGGGCACTTATATCAAGTCTCCTGCAACACACACACACACACACACACACACACACACACATGCTGCTCTCTCCTACTTTTCAATGGCTTTACCTTGGGCTACCTTCTCTATCTTCCTAGGAGCCATTGTTGGCACCATCAAGTACTCCCCTTGTTTCTGGGAGTGGAGTTCTTGAACACGTTGCTTTTATTTTTTCCTCACCAAGTTTCAATTCATTACCCATTGAGTATTGCCAGTGAGCCCCAGGGTTCAGAACTGAACAAGTTCCCCTAGAAGAGGCCTCCTCCAATCCATTTATACTGCATAACCAGTCTATGGCACAATAAAAATGGGAGAACAGGCAACAGTCATTCTTTATTACATAGGTGTTCCTCTATTCTTCTGCTACCCCTAACTGTTCTTTACTGTTACCCCATTCTTCTTTTGAAATACACTCCAACCCCAAGGCACATTCAATTTGATTCTCTTCTCAAGATCTTGCTGAGATCAATTTCCTTCCACTCTGCATCCATCTGAATCTGTTCACGATAAAATGCATTTTGAAAGTTCAAAGCTTTCTAGGGGGTGGGGAATGGGGAAAGGGGATAACATCTGAAATGTAAATAAAAATATCCAGTAAAAAGGAAAGCTCACAGCTGTGATTAAGTGAAGGTGAACCCTCTGTTGTTATGTCTTTGATCACTGGAGGGAGACCACAGAGCTGGATAATGGAGAAATGAGGCTGTGTGCTATGCTGAGCAGGTCCTGAGAGTCAAGGTAAGACTTGTGTGCTCTCTGCCTTCCATCTGGTCACTGCAGTGGAAACTGTGCTGTGGCTAGGGCATCTCTCAATGGAGCAATGCTGCAACTCAGCGGGCTTCTTCCCAACCACAGCCCACATCATTTTTCTTCCTATCTGAGTCTCTCCTCCTGGAGAGATCAACCATCTGCTACATCTCCATCTTTGGAGAATGACATCTACTCCATCTTAGCAGAGCATGTGGGGGCAGATCTGCCACTTTTGGATTGATGCTTCATTCTACCAGAGAGACCCAGAGCTAGGAGGAAAGCCACTGGTGATGCTCTTTCCCCTCTCTTGGCTTCAGGTAATGCTTCTTCTCTTCTCATAGGGATGTACACTTCTCCAGTCTGTCATGATACATTGACTAAAGTCTTCTCCCTTAGAAAGCCCTTACCACAGAAAGCTCCAGTGAGGTTCTGGGTGATCAGCAAGGCTTCCGGGACTCTCTGTGACATCATCATCAGAACTGCTCACATCTGTATGCCCATGACAATAACTCATGACAAATAAAGGCCAGGGACTAAGGAGGGGAATGAAGAGAGACTCAAACATTTAGGATCATCAAAGATATCATGTAAAGAGATACATAGTAAACAATTTCAGGGGTTGAAGACCACATGTGGTTTCTAACACAACTACTCAACTGTGGGGCAAGAACAGCCACTAAAAATATGTAACAAGGAGTTAGAGATGTATGGCCGAGCTAGTATTGTGCTTACGAACATTCAGGAATATCATTTAATGCCCAGCACCACATTAAAAAGGTGTGATGGCACACACTTGTAACCCGGCATATAGCAGGTAGAGGTGGAAAAAGTAAAAACTCAAAATCATCTCCAGTTATATAATGACTCCAAGGCCAGCCTGGGCTACTAAGCCATGTCTCAAAAAGCAAAGCAGACTCGGGTGAACTAAAGTCACTATACCAAACAATCATGCATGCATAGCCTAGATGCTGGAAATCTATCAAATCTAACGAAGTCTTTTTAAAATATACAACATGACTGTGTCCCAGTAAAACCTTATTTACAAAGACAAATGGTGGTAAACTAAGTGTAATGAGCCCTGGTGCTGCTTTACCCTTCTTGTGTGCCACCAGGCATTCTCTTTTGCTGAAAAGTTTGAAACACAGGAGAAGCTAAGACATGTGAGAGCAAACACCGGATACCTACCTTCTAATGCTAACACTTTGCCCTGACTTCCATGGGTCTGATGCTTTCACCTGGCTCTGATGGATGTGCACCTTCTTACATGGCTCCAACATTTTGTAGATGCAGATGATAAAATAAACTCCGAGTTCTGGATCAGTTCTGTATGATTCCTCCTGGGATATGCTGATTTGAACCATTTCATTGATTAAAGACTGGTCTTGATTCCAGTGCCCAGCTTCTGCCAAGCATGTGGCATCTACTGAGAAGCTGTTGGCTTAGCAAATTGGTTTAACAGGAGCAACTTTCTATGTAGCCAAGGATGACCTTGATCTTTTGGATCTCCTGCCTCTTACTGGTGTGAGTTGTATCCCAGTATCCTAAGTACTGAGATGACAGGCGTGTGACACCATGCATGGTTTATGGATTGAACCCAGGGCCTCATAAATGCTATAAATGAGTTACATCTCAAGTCTACATAGCACATCTAGAGTGGAACTGTTTGGCACCGTTGCCTCACCAACGCTGGACAATTAGCCATCACAGACTTCTAGTAGACTTGTGACTGCTTGTATTCTATCTTTTTTTATGATGTTCGTGTCATCCCAGTCCATTGGGGTAATTGCATGATCCTCACAACCTGATAGCACCCTTTATTGCTGAGTGTTTAATAGTCAGAATGGAAATTTCCTTGGAAATCATGTCATGAAAATGTCTCCTTCAGAAAGAATTAATCTAGAAGATGGCTTCAGAGACTGGACCTAGATAAGTTTGCATTCCAAATATTCTAAAACCTTGGGTTGGTTGGACATATTTGATAAGCCCTTCAGGACTGAAGAAGGCTTCTAATGGGGAGTCTAGACTGCCAGAAACAAGAGCAAAGGGGTATAGCGATAGAATTCCAATGAGCATTTCTCATGGTTTAAAACAGAACTCATTTTCTTTCTTAAGAGAGACTGAGATCAAAGTAATATCGTCTGAGTGTTTGACCTAGATGTGACTGAGGGGCTATTTTTCAATCTGCCACAATGAATATTTGTTTTTACCATTTCTCTGTCTTGCTCATTTTAAGTAATGCTGCTAGGAGTGAGAAGAATTTTTATTTTATACTCTGAACACTAGACACTGAAAAGATATCTATACAGGGTTTTTCTTTTTCAGGTTGTCTTTTAACTTTTTTGATTGAGTCTTTTGAAAATACAAAAGATTTTCATTTTAATGAACTACCTGTTAATTACTCCTTTTAATGTCATATCTAAGACACCTTTCCTAGTGCAAGGAAATGAAGATTTCTTTTAAAAGTTTCATAGTTTTATCACTAATGGTGAAATCCTTGACCATGTTGGAGAAAATTTTGTCCTTTCTATGAGGTAGAGGAACGGCTTCATTCTTTGGTGTATATGCATATTTATGCACATGTGTGTGCATGTGTGTGTAAAATGTTTTTTTTTTCTTCTGGATTTGAAACTGCATAGCAGGTTAGTAAAGCTCACCCAGAAGTGGGCTCATGAGGCACAGAAATTAGATATGAGGGCCATGATCTAACAAACAGCTTAATACACTAATGAACTAAAATTACACAGCTCTTTTTGTGAAGTAGAGGATGTGTGGAGAGTGAGGCCTTACTGAGGGAAGTAGGTCATTGGGGTGTGCTCTTAGGGCATTGTCTGGATCTTACCATTGTTCTACTCTGTTCTGTGTCTACCAGGATGTGAGTTTACTGCACACTGTATACTGCTCAACACTTCATACCCACCACAGCAAACAAATCTCTGAAATTGTGAGCAGAATAATCCTTTCCTCATTTTCTGAATATTTTGTAGCTTTAATAGTTAATATATTGTCAAGTGGACAAGATCTAAAATCACCTAGCAGACAAGACTGTGGGTCTGTGAGGGATTATTAGGATTATTTTAAGTTAGTTGAGGTGGAAAGACCCACTCTAAAAGTAGGGGGAATCCATAGGCTCTCTGGATTCCTTAAAAGGAATAAAGCTATCGAGCACTGGCTATGATCTTTGGCTTCCTAACTGAGAGGCAATGTGACCATATGAGCTTAAGTGCCCGCTGCTTGACCTCACTCCACCATGGAATGCACCCTTAAACTGTGAGCAAAACCAAACCCTTGCAAATTGTTTGGCCAGGTATTTTGTTGCAGCAATGAGCAAAGTAACTAATGCAGTAACAGAAGCAAGAGTCTAACACAATCTCCAATTATCCTGGCATCATTTGTTGGAACACTATTATTTCTTCCTTGAATTTTCTTGGCATCTTTGCCAAAAGCTGTCTGACTATAACCGTGGGAGACTATTTTTGGACTCTGTTTTGTTTTGTGGATCTGTATATGTGTCTCTATGCCAGTATCACATTGTCTTGATTATTATATCTCTGTAGTAAACTTTATAATCAGAAAGTGTTCAATTCCAAGTATTCACAAACAGAGTTTTTATTTTACTTGGCATCTTGCCGACTTGTTTGTTAATGGTTGTTTTTCTCTCTAATAGTTGTTTCTGTGGATTCTTTAAGATTTTCCATATGTAAGAATTTATTACTTACAAATAGTTTATTTTTCCTCTCCCAGCAGGGTGCCTTTCATTTCTTCTGCCAATTTTGTCTGCCTAGACTTTCCAATCCCTCGATGAAATAAGTGCTAAAAACATCTTTGTCCTGATACAAAAGTGGCAAAAAAAAAAAAAAAAACCCCATTCATTGTTTCCTGATACTAAAAGGGAATTTTCTTTTAGTGGTAAACTAATTTAAATTTTCATAGTTTGGATTAGTATTGTATTCTTATGATAAATCTAACTTGATCCTATTCATACATTGCTAGATTCAGTATGTAAAGCGGCTCTTAGAATTGGGAAGAACCCTAGACAGGGGACAGCTAGCCATGCTGAAGGCAGCTAGACCTCAAAGTCTCAGGCAAGGAGCCTTTGCACTTTGGACTTTTGCTGCTCCTTGGTTGGATACATGGTAGACTCAGTGTTCTGCTTCTGTGATGTCCACCTATAGTTACAGCTGGTGGAGAAATTAAAGGATGCTGAGCTCTCCACTGAGATCTGGAGGCAAGAACCTGAGCTTGTTCATCAGCTATGGAAGCCTGTGTGTCCCTTGTCTTCTATTCAGAGGCTTCTAAGAGCATTGCCATGTGAGTTATCTTCCTGGAGCCTGATATAGGTGTGAGGCAGGCTCCATTCCTGTCATCCTCCTCCTCTGTGAATCTCCATCACACCTTTCATGTTGTCACAACTTTCATTTGCCTCTGAGTATATGTGTCCCTGGTATGGGAGATGACATCCCCTGTCACAGAGCCAAGTGGTCACATCAGTGATTTAGCAACCTGACACTCTGGAAGTTGATGTTTTTTAGTCTGTGATGCATTTAGGGATTTTTCTCTTCGTCACGTGGGTCTTCAAGTTGATTCCTATGTTGGAACATTTGTTTAATAGTGTATGAATTTCCTTGACCCTTGAAAAAGATTTTAAAACCCACAGAATGTATGTGATGTGGGACTGTGCTGAGATACATGGTACGGAAGTGATTTTTCTCAGTGAAGTTCAGTTAGCCCTCAGCTTTAGACATGCTCACCTCCCACCCTTTTTAAGGGAAGGTACTTATGGTAGGAGCTAGAGAATCATTTTGGTACCTTAAGGTTCTATCCATAGTCTTTCCTTATGGCTTCCTTAGGAAAGCAATGGTAGGTGAGAATGGCCCATCGGAACAGAATGTCCCTGAATATGTCCTTGTCAGGTGGAGTCAATCAGGTTGAAAGCAGAAACAGATGTCTGTGTCTAGCTTTTGTGATGCCAGCTCTTCTGATGGTGATGAGAGGGCCTCGGTTGGAGCATGCCATTCCCAGGCTTTGTGTATCTGTATGAGCATATGGAGAAGTCAGAAGTCAGAGTAAAAGAACAGTGTGCTGAGGGGCCTGCGGGATTGTTCTAGTACAAGAAGAGATCTAGAAAAGACAGGAGGATGTTCTTTGAGAGTCAGAGAACCAGGAAAGATACAGGATTCAGGATGTTATAGTGATGACCAGTCGTCCTCCTTCCCTATATAAACTCTTCATCCAACCTCTGCATTGATGGTGGATTTGGTCCAAATTCTAATTTTCCAAAGGGCCCTGTTCTTTATCTCTGCTTTAGGTGGTAGCATAGCTTCTGTGAGACTCTGCTTTCTTGGCAGTCTGGAGACTGTCACTAGCTCTGCACTGTCCTGCAAACTCCAAGGAGCTTTGTGACATCATTGCTGACAGCCTAGTTCCAGGGCATAGCAGGATCTCAACCTGGCAACAAAGCAGCCATGGCAACTGCAGAAGCAGCAGTATGGTGAGGGAAAGAGTTGAGCCACCAGTCCTTAAACGTGTAGTATGTTTGGCATGCCACCCATGGGTGAACCAGGCACTGTTTCAGGAGCCCTGAATGGCAGGGAGTTTGATCTCCACTGTTGACCTGTCTGGGAACTCAGGAAGACAGTGAGGAAAAGCCTGCTGACCTCTTCTTGGACTAGACTCAGTTTTGGTCCAGATGGCCACTGAAAGCTAAGGATTGGCAAACTGTAAAACCTTTCGATGAAGGGTTTTGAAACAATTGGCCTTAATTGGGTTGAGAGATTATAACTGACTAGTAAAGTGCACTTCAATGTGTAGATGAGGGTGTTTGGAAAGAGAATTAAATATTGGGCAGAGGACACCTGTCCTGAATGTGGGCAGTAGCACTCATCAGTTGGAGCCTGGATTGGATAAAAATGGAGGAGCAGAAAGCCACCAAGCAGTCACTCACTCTGCTTCCTGGATGCCACGTGAGCTACTCTGTTTACCATACACAATCCTTTTTGCTGTATTTGATTCACCTGCTTGTTTCTCCTCTTGATCTGCTTTCTATTTACTGCCAACAGTGGTTGGTTTTGCAGAGTTGTTTATAGAAACGATTTAAGGTGTAAGTGGCCATTATCCTGTCCAGAGCAGATGCTTTGTTTCTGCTCAGCTCTCCAGGGTTGTCAACCCAGATTCCCTGCAGACCCAGTGGGAGAACTGGAGAGGCTGAACTAGACTCAGCTCAGGTCTAAGGGGATCTGTTTGCCTCCAGCACTCACATCTACTTCACATCCACTGAAGGTCTCAGCCCCAAACAGGTTTCTTCACAGGCCTGCTCTCTCCTGGACCATGGCCAGCCATTCTTCTCCATCTTCCTACCAGTCTCCAGCATCCAGGAGACTGGATGGCCATGGTCTTTATTTTCTCCATCTGTCCAGGAGGAATATTGATCAATGCTTCCTAGCTCCCCATTTCCAGAGGCTTAGCTGCGTATTTTTCAGAATTGTCTCCTTCTATTTTATCCATGAAGTGTAATAGGAAAAATCTCTACACATAGTTCAGCTTGACATGCTGCCAAAGCTCTGCTTTCCAAATTCTCTATAATGAATTTATTGTTGAAATTCAATAAAGAGTCATTCATAAAAATGAAAATGTGATTATAAGAATCTCCTAATCCCTAGGATCAATGCTAAAAGATTTTTTTCATAAGATCTGTGAGGGATTGTAATCTATCTGCATTATGTGGAAATTTATTCACAGCACATAGTGGCTTATGTGTATCAATGTATTCATCTCCCAAAACCCTATAAAGTGGACAGTTATTTAATGTACTTTACCGTGAGGAAACTGAGGCAACACGGTTGCTAGTGACAGGTAGAATTCAGATAAGGCAATCTGATCTCAAAGCAAAAACTGCTAGTGTCCCCAGCCCTTGTCATAGGCACAAAACTCATTCAAGTTGAAAAGAAACTTCTTTGAGGTTTTAAGTTTTCAGACTAGTACATATCGTATGTTGAGCACATACCCCCTCTTAGCCCCAATCCTCCTTTTTTAATCCCTCCCATTAGTCTTCCTTGTCCCCTAAACAGTTTAATTCTGCTTTCATACTGTATATGCATGTATACCTTTGTGTTTCTCTAGGAACCACAAGTGAAAGAAAACATGATAGTCATCTTCAAGAATGACTTAATTAATTTAATATGATTTCTAGTTGCATCTGTCCTTGGAAACAACAGGACTTCGTCCTTTTTTATGGGTTAAAAAGAATACCTCACAGACATTACCCAATAGACAGACAGACAGATGTTCATTTCTTTCATCAATTCCTCCATTTTTGAGTCTCGCTGAATTAAAAAGAAACCAGCTTTTTGGATAAATGTTCCTTAAAGGCCCCAAGGTGGTGCTAGTGGTAGGTGGCAGCACTTTCAGGATGTGGGGCTAGCGCCCACTGCTGGCACAAGTGTAGAATGATATACTCTCTTGACAAAAGGACTTTTGGTAGTTTAGTTAAAAAAAAAAAAGTCAAAGGTGACCTTACTGGTCATCCTACCTACACCACAGTGAAATACTCACGCAAGAGAAGTGGAAGCACATGCCTGTTACACAAAACTGCACTCCACGTCTATTAATGTATTATCCAAAGCCAGCAACACAAGAGTTCATCCACAGATGACTGATGAGCAAGGTTTCTGCATTCATACCGTAAATAATGACTCAGCAGCAAGCAAGGAGCAAATCTGGGACACATACAATAATGTGGCTATATGTCTCTGTGAGTGTGCTGGTGGAAGAAGCCTGACCACAAAGAACTGTGTCAAACAATTCCATTTATAAAGAAAGAAAGAAGGAAGGAAAGAAAGAAAAGAAGGAAGGAAGGAGGAAGGAAGGAAGAAGGAAAGAAGGTAGGAAGGAAGGAAGAAAGGAAAGAGGAGAAGAGAAGAAAAGGAAGAAGAAGAAAGAAAGGAAGGAAGAAAGATAAAGAAAGCCACAGTGAGTCACAGTGGCTCAGAGGATAATCCCACTGCTTGAGGACTTGAGTCAAGATCTTCAGCACCCACATAAAAATTGCCAGGTGAAGATAAATGCCTCTGTAGTCCTAGCTCTGGAGGGATGGAGGTACACTGGTCTCTAGAGCTAACTGTGCAACTGGTCAGTACCAAGTTCAGTGAGATACAGTCTCACATGGGATGGAGAGCAGTAGAGGAAGAGACATTAAACTTTCAGCCCCCATGCACATTCACACACACACACATACACCAATTCATACACACATGCATGTACATTCTCACTCACACATGCATGCACATTTGCACACTCCTGTGGACACACACACAGCACTCACACAAAGAAAATCTCTAACATGCCTTTTCAGTATGTAATTCTTTAATCTGAAATAAGTCTGACATTCTTGTGTTTATTTGGTGTCTATACTGCAAGCCTATCTATGTAATTAACATATATTCCTGACATGATTGTGAGTGGCATAATTGGTTCCTATGACCAAAGACAGCCTTTTCAAAGATTAACTATCTCTCACCATATGTTTCATGAATCTCCTATTTTCCAGTTAAGTGTTGCAAAACCCATCTCCAATATAAATATTTCCCCTTACACATACACAAAACTTCTCTGCTTACTTATCTCTGCAGCTTCTAAACAAAATTCCATCCTGGTATTTGTGAACTTTAGCTAGCAACAGAATGTGCACAGCTAAATAAAATTATAAATGGATAATTAATGGATGTCCTTTCCATCTTAGTTTTGTGTTTGAATAGACATTTAATTCCCAAGAAAATACTGATGTAAGTGTAATCTCTCAAGTCCCTGGGGCTTGGTAAAGCCCCATATTTCCATGCCTGTTGCTAAGCAGAGTTTTTATTTCGATGTGGTTTGAAAAGCGTTTATAAAGCCTTTCTTTTCACAATGAAAAATAAAAAGTCAATGAATTGGCTTTAAAGAGCACATCAAACAACCTCTGCATAGTGAATGGAGAGGGAACAGACTCTGGACTCTCTGCTCATAAGCCCTGAGTGGCTTAATCAGATTATAAAGACCCATGTGTAGTAGATGAGATACACCCTGCTGAGTACTTGTGCATCTGAAAGTTAATTTCTTTTTTTAGAGTCTTTTTTGTTGGATATTTTATTTATTTACAATACAGATGTCATCCCCTTTCCCATTTCCCCTCCCTAGAGCCCCTATCCTATACCCCCTCTTCCTTTATGCTTTTATACCATTTTGATTATGTGATGTATTAAGGTCAGTTCTTGGTTGAGGGTCTAGCAATGCAATAGATGCAAATAGTCAAGGAACAAGCAATATAATAAGCACAAATAAAGAAAAAGCAAGACATTAAACCCAATTAAGTGAACATTCCCATGATCACTGTTTCTAAAGGCTTATCAAGATGACCAAAGTATCTGAGCCTAGTTCCCTATCCTAGCCCAAGTCATTTTCATGTCTGAAGCCTACTTCCTTGTTTTAGCCTAAAATTTAGATTCCTGTCTGAAATTACTTCTTTGTTCTAGCCTAATATTTAGATTCCTGCCTGAGATTACTTCTTTGTTGTAGCCTATGATTTAGATTCCTACCTGAAATTACTTCTTTGTTCTAGTCTAATGTTAGATTCCTGCTTGAAACCTACTTCCTTGTCTTTGGTCAATGTCATATTCCTGCCAAGCAGCCCATTTCCTTGTCCTTGGCCCATGTCAGCTACTTGCCAACGCAGCCCCAAAGGCTCTCCACCTCTCCCCCTCTTTTATTTTGTTAACAAGACTGAGCCTGTCTTAGGTCGTTCTGACAAGAATGCCTTCCTTACCTATCATGGAATATGCATTATCAAAGACAATGCACTTTGTCTTAGGTTGGTAAGGCTCTGTGCAGAATCTTACTCATCCTTGGCTTGCCAGCCTGTTAATTTAATAGCTCTGTCTGGGAGTCCATTTTCAAGTTTAAGCCATGTACTTTGGCTGCCAACATGTTGACGTTATTAAAGATAAGCTTTAACACAATGGGCAGGAATAAAAGTATTCCCAGGACAAGAAGGGCTAGCCTGATCAAGTTATATATGCCATTCCTGGGGTTTGACCAAAATGGCAATACTGACCTCAGGCCATGAATAATTTTATTGGCATTATTTGCAGCATCAAAGCTCAAGAGAGCAGGATTCTTTAAATTCATAATCTCACTATGCAAAGTTAATACACCCAGATAGGTGTTAGGATTATACCAAATATCCTACAGGTGTTTTTAAACTTTTTTCTAATTATAATGACAATTATTGTGAATTTCAAAAGTAACACTACTCCAATGTTATTTGTCATGACACTTGGGATGGTTCCTAACTCTTGAACCCTGAACCTCCTTCAGATAATTTGAATGGGTTATAGAGCATTATTCGTTGTTCCAGATACCTATATAGATCCTTTTGTATACTTAATACATTAGTAAATTTTTTTTGCTAGATGGTTAACAAAAATAGTTGTCTTAACTCCTTGTATCAATGCTATTGCATAAGCAGTGGTGTAGCAATTAATGGAATTAAAACTGTTACACCAGCAATAATCAAGCCTGCTACCCTCTTGCTTCTCTTAAAGCCTAACTCACATCTTTCAGCACTGAAAGTTAATTTCTGCTTGAACTGTATGGTTTGAAAACCAAAAACTTTTAATTGAATGGTTCCCACACTCAGCTTGTCATTGGACCTTGGTTATTAAAGGTGTATTCATTGATACACAGTGAAAATATTACTTGTACATATTTGTCTCCCAATTTCCCATTACAAAAAAAAAAAAAAGCAGATTCAATTAAAGTTTAAAAGTAGAACATGAACGTCGTCTACCCTTTGAAGTACAAAGTTGCCACTGTACTTCAGAATGAAATACATGCATTGATAATGTCCTCTTTCGCACCAGCTGACAGTTTTTGAAGATGATCACAACTGCTTCCTACCTGCAAGTTTTCACTTCCTTATAAAACAATCTCCACAGTGTGGCTTGACCTCATGCCTGGCTGCTAGAGACTGGAGCCCAACATTATGATGCCACTTTCAATGTGACTTCCCTTTCCTGGGCTGGCACTACCGCCAGTTCTCACTGCTCTGACCAAGCCAGCAGCTGGTGTTGAGCTATACTATAGAGAGGGCCAGCTGGCAGGCCTGGAGATAGCCTGTTGTAAAGAGCTAGTACCTACCAACAGTCACATGAGCTGGGAAACAAATTCTTCCTAGTCAGTCTCAAGGTGACTGAAGCCCCATCTACTGGCTGGATGTTGGCTTGAGAACTCTTAAACACTAGTCCTCTGAGCCTCACTAAAGCTGTGAGCTCATTATGTTGTTGCTCAGAGCTTCAGTGTACTTTTTCAGCACAGCAGTAGCAGTAGTGTTTAGTCCCAGCTGTTCCTGATGTCGTTCACCACTCAGATACACGAGCCTAGAGAGACATCTTTAAACAAGATCAGAAATTGCAAGAAAATAATACGTTTGCTGAACTTAGAGTCATCTCTCAGAATCCACTGAGAATGATTGTAATGAATACACACACACACACACACCAAAATCTGAAGATGTTCAAGTTCTTTTTACAAAATGGTGCATAGAATTTGCATGCATCCTCCACATGCATTATCTCTAACTATGATTGTAAATGTGATGTGGAGGCTGTTAACATAGTTGTCATGTTGCATTTAGGAAATAAAAACAATTTTTACACTAAAGTACAGATTCTTTAAAAAAAACAAACAAACTATTTTTCTATGCTTTTGGTTAAATCCACAGATGTAGAAGCTGCAGACATGGAGCTAACTGCATCATATCTTGATGTCACATGGGACAGGTAACAAATTCAAAGCAGCTGATTATTCTTTCTAGTTTCACAAAGAAGACTGAAATCATAAACTCAATGGATAAATAAGAGGATGGAAAAGTTCAATGCCTATGGCAATAACTAGGGTCTATCATTTCCAAATCCATTTAAACTGATGAGAATGCAAACATCTAAGCCTGTGAATGCCCCAAGAGACTTGAAAAATAGATGTTGTCTTCTTAAGCCTGACTAACTGACAAAGTGAAAATGAGTCTCAAACCCACTCTAGCTGGCCTCACCAGCAGAAATGGGAGTTGAATAAGGAAACAACCTGGCAACCTGTTTGTCAAACTAAGAAGTAAAAACACATACGTTTGATCTTGCAATCTTAGGCCTGAGATTCTATCTACTATAAAAACTCACCCAAATGTGAAATCCCATGCACAATGATGTTTATTACATTCTTATTTGTAAGAATAACCCCTAAATAACCTAACCTCTAAAAGCCATGTGGATGTATATCTGTAGAGGAAGCTAGTAAGATTTGTCCTGACAGGCTTGTTGGTTGCACATGGGTTTGTGTGCTCATTTCCAAGGTGAAAAGCAACACGTGAGACTGCACCTATGAGAAGGTCATTTTTCAGAATTAATGATCATATTTTGTAGATATTTTACTCATAACAGATATTGGAAGAGATCAGATAAATGCATATAGATGATGTAGAATGTAGGGTAAAGGAGAAAAAGACATGGAAAAATATCCATTTGCTTTTTAACATGCTGGAGACTAGAGTAGAGATGAAGTAAGAGATTGAGAAGGAAAAGAGAGAAGTAAAGGAGACAGAAGAAAAGAGAAGGATTTGAACTGGTATTTAAAATGCTGTCTGTAGCAACTTCAGCATATGATGGTATCTGGGGGTGTTTGAAAAAGTGTGTGCATATGCATAAAATTGCACAAAGAAAGATGCCAGGAAAGATAGCAGTAACTTCATAAAACTAATTTTAGTGATGCTGCCCCCTAATTTGGCTCAAACTGTATTGTATTTTATTTTTCCTTTCTCAACAAACATGTTATTTATATAATCAACAAGGGAAAAAAACAAAATCTATGTTCACTCTGGTAACAACTCATTTATCACCTTTATAGGCTTTATCTATGAGAGTTCTGTATAAGATTTAATTTGGGAATGAATTCTGCTATTAAAAACCCACAAACCCAAACAAACTTAGCAGAACACTCAAGGAACAATGCCACCCTTGTCTCTAAACCCACGGAGTTATACAGCTGTCTCTGTCAAGGATGTAGGGAATAAGATTTACATTGTTAGTAGCAGGCAAAATCCTTGTGGAATTAAAACATGTTGTAAGTTACAATGTACAGGACAGCAGAAACCTGACCAGACACAGGCTGTCTCCAGGTCAGAGTATTGTACTAGGCTCAGGCAGTGTTTCTAAAACTGTATTTCAAATCCAGCCGGGAGGCGGTTGGATACCCCAGTAACAGTCATGCCGTTATTACACTGCCCCATCATGCTTATCCAAATAACCAATTATCAACGGATAACACAAACAAACAAAAAACAAGGAGGGGTGCTTGAAGGCTTCTTAGGGAAAAGAGTTTGAGGATGCGGGTTATAGGAGGGTAGTATGTGAAGATGATCAAAATACATTATATACATGTGTGAAATTTTGAAAGAATAAAGTTTTAAGAATGAATTTTATTAGTAGAATTAGAAGATTTCACATTTGAAAACACTCTGGAAATCAATGTACTTGTGCTTTGTTACCATTTTGTGAGAATATAAAGTCTTTTCAACAATTGACACACATTCATGCATGGAAAATAGCCCACTAGAGCTGCCATGATTGGCTGTCCCCTTCTGATAGAAATTTGGGGTTCTATTGCCATGTTTCACATTTTCTATTGGATCTTTATCACAACACATGTCTGGACACTTTCCCTGACACTTGCCTTCATTCTAGGTGGCTCCCTCAATTACTGGACAGTACAAGAACAGGGACTCTCAGAGAATGACCCTGGGCTGCCCTCTGTCGCTTTGGCAATAATTAGGCCTAGGATCTGCTAGGTCTATATACCCAGGACAAGTAGCTTTAACTGCTCAGGCTATCTGAGATTTCCAGATTCTAGAGCCCTATCCCCAAACACCCGGAGCTGTGCATTAAGGTACAATTGCAAAACCACACTTTAACATTATAATTTTCCAAGGTCACAATATGTACACTGAAGTTTTGGAAGGTATGAGATAAGCATCCTCACTAAAGCAACCTCAGAATGCTGCCCTGCTTTCCACCTCATGGAGTCAGAGAGAAGATGCTGGCCTTTAAAGAAAGAACTACGTTCTGCTGACTTGCAGTAAAAACAAAGGGATTAAACCTCCAAACAAAACATAAAATGCAAGATACAGAACGTACAATTTGGAACTCACAGTGACGTGACAGTCTCTGGTCCTTCACAGGTAAATGAAACTGTTTGGGGTTTCACTGAGTAAAGAATAAGTTACATCTGCTTTGAAAGAAAGCTCCTTGGCCTTGTCAGGGTTTACAAGATCAGTAAATTCTGAATGTCACTAGTTGCTAGGCAGGATTTCTGGCCTTGATATTATGATTATTATTGGACTAAAGTTTAGGAATAGGGGCACACAGCCTGAGTGTCTTTTTCTATGACCTCCTGACACTATTTTATTAGATATGACACAAGTGACTCCATATTAGATAACTTTGACAGCCATCATCAGATACCAAATTACTAGTGCTTTGATTTAAGATTTCCTAGCCTCTGGCACTATGAAAGTAAGTTTCTCTATAAGTTTCTTAGTTCCTGTTAATTTGTTATAGTTTCTCACATAGACTGAGACAACTGCTCAGACAGCTAGATGCACATAGATCTGTATTGCTGGTCCAACTGTGTGTGCCTTGTTTGCCCATACCCAGCACAGGAGGTCAGAGTGGCGTGAGGACCACAAACCCTGATAAACTCCCCTCCAATGGCACTGAGCAGAAAAAAGAACACCAGTCTCTTCTCTCATTGACTCACTCTTTGAAAATCCATCCTCTCCAGGGTTGGTGAGCTGGCTCAACAAGTAAAAGCACTTCCACAAAGCCTGATGATCCGACTTTGACCCATGGGACCCACATGTGTAAGGAGAGTTATCTTCTGGCATCTATACATGCACCATGGTATGCGCACACATAGAAAATATACAAATAAATGTTAAAAATTTCCTCCTACTGGGGCACTGGCTGCTCTTAATTCTCCTGGTGGAAGAGTTCATCAAGGGATGGCGAAGTGAAGTCTGCACTGGTCTCCCAATCCCTTCTTCTCCAGGACCTCCTGCCTGTCAACCTGGGCTTGTCCTGTTTCAGGATTATTCTCCTGCTTGTAATCTGTTCCCACACTGACTCACATTGATGGTCACAGATAGGACAATGTGATTCTAGAACATTCTCAGCCCTTTTGTCAACATGTCCCCTGATCATGATCCCTGGAGAAGAATTTGCCATGCTGCAAAAATTCCCAGGTGACTTAGTTCTGCTCTAAGCACTGGCATTTATTGCAGTAGAGGAGAACTGGCTTCTTTGCTATGTCTATCACTGAACCATAAAGAAAGAAGGAAGGAGGGAGAAAAAGACTCTTACGTGACTTAGAGGGAAAACTTCATTTGAGGCTGAGTGCTTCCTAGAACATGCTCACAATCACCCCAGCATTCTCTGGTTTCTGGTTCCTTCCCTCTACTACCTAACAGTGCCTGAGGCTATATGAAACTGGAGCTATTTAATCCTGTGTAAGTTTTGGAGCTATTATCAGGGATCTTCAGGTTGTGGTTTTAACATCTAGCTTGCAGGAAAATGAGAACAGTTCACAGGCATACTTCTGCTAATTCCTGAGGCACCTATGTGTATCCATATAGATGTTTAGGGTTGGACTGGTGTATGGGGGGACAGACACCCTTTTAGGGATGTTCAGAGTTGTAAGGAAAAGCTCTTTTGAGCTTTTTGAGGTCTGATAAGACATATTTGAGAGAGTCTGAAATGAATGTCAGGCCAGAAGATAGGAGTCCCACTCAAGACCAGGGGGAGAAATTTCTAGAAGAATGGAACATGGGCAAATTCTGAGGGCTTAGCAGAAAGAGGTGAAGAAGAAAGAAACAGTTCCAAACTGTGTTTCCAGGTATAGAGGAAGACTAGGGCTAGGAAATCTATCAAGGACTCACCCACCTGATTATTGTTAATGGATTGTGAGGGCCTCTCACCCACCGAACAGAAGAGTAACAGACTCTGAAGACCTGAAGCCCACCCAGCAGATGGCAATAAGCTCTGGCAACACAGGGCGAGCTGAAGATTCTCGCCTCCAGCTCATCATTTCTCAACCATCCCCGAGGGCCAGTGCTTAATGGCCAGCAAAATAATTAATGATCTTATTGGGCTTGGTGACTTGTAACATCCCTCTTGTCCTTTGAGCCTTACAGGAGCTATTTGTTTTAGAGCAAAGAAATTAAATTCATGCTTGAGAGTATTAAAGGGAGAAGACAAACAGCCTTGAATGAAATAAATGACTTCTCAAGACACATTTTTCTTGAGCTGTTCTAACATTTCATCTTCTACAAAACATTTCAGGGTTTAAATTTTTTGTCTGTTTTTGTTGTTGTTTTGTTTCTAAGTTTTGAACTGAGTACTTTGTTGTTTTATAAAGCACACTTTGTTTACTAATGTTGTCTGATTCTGGCAGAGGAGCAAGTGTCCACTATGGACCCATTTCTTCTCATGCTCAGTCTCCACCTTTCTTTATGAAATGAAACAAAGGATGTAATGAAGTCTTCATCCCTTTTAGCTCTGATATTTAAAGATTCTGGGATTTTCGTCTCTTGGCTTTGTGCTTCTATGTCACTGACCACAGAACTAGAAAACAGTATAAGCTATAAGTAGAAATGAATTAGAAATTAGATTATACTTAATTGGAAATTAAAGGATAAGCTTTTCTGAAGTGTGGGTTTCCATAGCACCCAGCTGGAGTCGATCATTCAGACCCCATTTAAAGGACACACATCTGTTCCAAGTTCTTATTTGATTTAATTAAAAAATGAATACTACTGACTGTGTTCGTTAGGCAGTCCATATTGCGTGCGGTGGAGCTTTCAGCTTTATTTAATAAACACTAGGGATAGACGATGAAATTACTCTTAATATTTCAGTCAGTGGTAGAGGAAGTGAGATCAGGCGAGCTTTCTTGAAATTAAAAGCAAAATTGAAGGCCATGAATCACTTTCAATGTAGGAACAAAGCATTTCCCTCACATTTTCTATTTCACAACTCAAGTGCTTTTCAAGTTATGGCTCTCTGAAATGGAAATTCCTCATCTAAAGGATGAAGGGCTGCTCAAGCCAAAAGCATGACAGTCCTTTGACCTAGCACACACTGTCACCACATGCCTGGAGAGCAACCTTCCTAGTCACTGGGTTGGTGATAGAAAGAGCTCCTTTCAAAGAGAGGTGCAGAACTTTGTACTTTATGGGGACATTGTGAGTACCCCTACAGACAAACCTACGTGTTCCTCTCTGGAAGGGCTCCAGTAGTATTTTCACAGCTAATATTTCTGGCCTGACTTTGATCCCCACTTATGCATTGATTCATTGATAACACTAAGAAGATGCTTCCTTCTGGTCACCAAGAACACTGAGACAAGGACAGGGCTGCTCCTGGGAGGCAGCAGCAGACTGAGTGTCCCCACTGCAGAAAAGCCCTTCTCCTTCTTTCTGTCCCCAGTGCCCTTTAATCTCTAAGGTATCAGGGGTTTTGTAGAGCATTTTGGCCTCCTACCTGCTTGCCTTGGAACTGTAAAGACATCCATGTGTCCACAGTGTCCAGGCAAGGATCTGACAAATGGCAAACTCTACAGAATGAATGAAATGCCACGTACTTCATGAAATAGTACTGTGCTCCAAATTCTCTAGGAAGAGTCTTTTTTCTAAAAGGACATATAGTTGCATGGGTGGAAGGATGTGAATTGGGAAGAATTGGGGAGGTGACGAATACAATTAAAACCCACTGCATGAAAGTCTCAATTAATAAAATTTTTAAAGTGAAAAAAATAATACTGAACTCATAGAGAAGTCTCACTAATTATTTGCTGGTCATTTTTTCAGTAGAAAACTTCTGTGGTAAAGCCACTTACTTGGCACAGATCTCAGGAGGTTGACTGGCCAACCAATCTAGCTGAAATGGTGATCTCCAGGTTCATCAAAAGAGCCTGTCTAAAAAAGTAGGTGAAGAGAATTAGAGCAAGATATTTGAAGTCATCTTCTGGCCTCCACATGTATGTTCACAGGCAACTGCATCTGTACACCACACACACACAACACACCAGACACACACACACATCTATTCTATCTATCTATTGTCTTCTGTCTGTCTGTCTGCTTCTTCTATCTATCTATCATCCATCTATCATGTGTCTGTCTGTCTATCTCCAAACAGTAGCAGTGTGTGTGTGTGTGTGTGTGTGTGTATTACACAATGTTATAGGATTACCCCCAGTGATATAAAGTAAAACAATGAAAAATATGCCAGGAATTGAGAGGTATAGCTTGATAATTGGTACACTGTGTATTGAAGGATGGAGAATCACTTAAATTGAGTAGTACTGTACTGTGAACAGCAAAATGTGCAACAGGCATGACAGAACAATGACAATAAAAATATATAAAGTCAAACTTATCAGGCATGTAATGAGAGAAACTAAAATTTTGCACATTGTCTATAATATTGTTGAGGATCAATAATCATTTCTTCAAGGACTTTAGTGCAATTTAGCAGACTTACCATTGCAGCAGATGTTAAATCATCTTTCTAAAAAGGTTTTGGCAGTAATTTGGTTGGAAGAGATCTGGGGCTTATCTTCAGCCCAGTTTGGGAAACAGAGTAGGTGTTTATTGAGGTTGTATGCTTCCTGGGAATTTTGGAGCTTGGAAGCTGACAGAGGGTGGAGTGGAATGTGGACTTTCAGTCCGTGAAAGCTTTGTACAAAGTCCAGGCCCTGGCCCTGGCCCTTGGTACTGGAGTCTGGAACTCAGTGCCATCAGCACTTAACAGATTCCACAGATGTCATCAGAGACTTTGAGGAGCTGAGTTCATTGCTGCATCAATAACCTCTATGTGCACACACATGCGTGCTCAAATACACAAATATATAGAGCAAGCTTTGTTCTCTAAAAGACCCTAATTTCAAAATTAAAATTATTAAATTTATCAAATTTCACCTTAAAGCTTAAGATTCAAACTGTGAACCAGCAGTAGTGGTACACACCTTTAATCCCAGCACTTGGGAGGCAGAGGAAGGCGGATTTCTGAGTTTGAGGCCAGCCTGGTCTACAGAGTGACAGCCAGGGCTATATGGAGAAATCCTATCTGAAAAAAAATATATATAAAAAAATAAAAAAAAAAAAAAACAAAAAACCCTGTGATCACTCAAGACTCAAGAGCCACATTTAACAGTGGGTGAAATGAAGTTACAAAGTAAAAGTCAATAACACATTTGAATATTATGTGACACTCTCCCAGACCCTTTTGGATAAAGGAGGGGGAATATTATATTTATATAATTGATTGTTATGGTTGATTACAGATTAAATTTTCAAGTGTTATGGCCCAGGAGGATGTTCATAACTCAATTTGAAAGTCAAAATTTCACAAGTAACCATTCCAGGCAACATGACATCAAATAGAGTTATCGGGCAGCAGGAATGTGTATAACAGAGACAAGGAAAGGGAAAGCAGTTCCTTGAATTTGGCTGGAGGATGTGTCCTCATGGTGTTGTCAGCTTCTATCTCTGCTGGCGACATGCACTGACTGTCTAAAATGTAATAAAATACTAAAACACCAGCAGAAGCATTGGTTTAGGGTTTGGGTTAAGTGAGTGAGGAGGGGACGATGCTAAAGAAACTATGTTTTTATTGCTTCATAACACTTAACAGTGTAGGCAGAACGATACCAATAGATACAGATGCTGGGACCACCATCCTACCCTCCTATCTGCTAAAACAGTGGGTTCACACATGTTCACACACAGGCATGTCATGACCTCCATGATTCAAGTGGTGGCAAATCAACTGAAGCTGAGTTGATAGAGTAGTTCTATTTCTGTTCTTGCCTTGTGTGTCCGGTGCCCTGTGCACCAAGCAGGGAAGAAGGAGGAGAACCAGTTCCTTGATTACGTCTTCCTTGGGTGCCTGACTCTGGTACACACCAGGCAAGGAAGAAATGAAGTCCAGAAAGGTGGTGGTCAGTAGACCCTTTGGCAGTGAATGCCAGGAAATGGGGACTATTTCCTCTGGAGATCTCCAGTGTTATAGCTCCTTGAACGTTACAGCTTTTTTAGATGATGACATTCAATGAAACATCTCTCTCAGACACTATTCAGCTTAATAGCATGTGTTGTAAGAGCGCTATGCGCTGCACTGAAGATGTGCTGGCTTGAGATTGCTCTTGTGGTAAACAAGTCCTCATTTGGCTATTCCAGATGTGCAGGGGCAGGGAATGGTCATACGTGGACGTATGGAGAGATGATACGTGGCATATGCTCATTGGCCTTTGCTTAGATATAACCTGGTCCCCGGGGTAGGTGGGGCCGCCACCACCAGAAAGCTATAATCCTGAGTAAACTGCCTTGAGAAGGAACCTTGTTGTCTTGCATCTAATTTCCTGCTGGCCAGGAAGGGCGCCGGACACATGTGTACATCACTTTATTCGGGGTGAACCAAGGGTTATATAATTTTGGGGAAGAGGGTGAGAATACTCAGGGTGGGTATAACTAAAGATCATTGGCATCAGAGCTAGTTAAACTATTGCTTTCATTCCTTGACAAATTTGAAAAGACTTTATTGTGTTATGAAATCTAGACCCCAAGAAAGAGGCTTCAAGTTAGATCCAGCTTTAATCTTCAGAGCATTGTGTCTAAAATGTGTGGTGTCTGAAGTAACAGAGACTTACTTTCAACCACTGCAAGGCAATTAGGAGCAACAACAATGGCATATATATATATATATATATGCACACACACACACACACACACACATATAATATGTTACTTGGCCTCTGCTGACCAACAGCTCAAAAGGGGTTTACATGTCTGGAACTGGGGTTTTTAGATGGTCTATAGCTTTTGTGAGAAGCATTGCCATCCCCAGCGGCATTACTTCATTTAACCAAAAAATATACACACATACACATGTACACAAACACATGCACATGTTGTATATATGGTTAGGTAAATATAAAATAATACAGTCACTTGAAGCTTTATCAAACATCATTGATGTGATTTGTGCCCCCCCCCTCAATAGGAGAGAAATCATATCTGGTACTAGAAGCCTAGTCAACTATCCAGGGCTACTAAGGTCAAGGGTCTTAGAAGATAACCTACTATGGTCACCTTTACTAGACAGGCTTTGTGGTATCTGAATGAAAATGATCCCATAGGCTCATAGGGAGTCACACTGTTATGAGGTGTGGCCTTGTTGGAGGAAGTGTGGGGTGAGCGTTTAGGTTTCAGAAGCTCAGGCCAGGCCCAGTGGCTCACTTGTTGCCTGTGGATCCAGATGTACAACTCTCATCTGCCTCTCCAGTACCATGTCTGCCTGCATGCCATTAAGCTTTTTGCCATGATGGGAGTACACTAATCTCTGAACTGTAAGCCAGCCTTTTTTATTATTATCATTATTATTTATTTATTTAAATCAAATTGTAATCTTTACTTATTCACACAGGGGTTATAAACACAAAAAGGCAGGACGGAGGAAGGGGATGACACCGGAGTGTAGGTGTTCAGGGGGAGTACAGATATCTTTTAGAACAGGGTATTGACTGGGTGAAGGTTCAGGGGACAGGTCACTATGACTCTGCCTATGATTCACTTGTCCTTATCTAAGTTGGTACTGTCCGCCGAGGCTACCTATTTACAAGGTCTATGACTACTCAGGCTGGTAAATTTCCACAAAAGCTGCCTGTTTACAATAGCTTATAGCCATCTGTTTCAGTGTTTTTCCACAGAGACCCAAGACTTTGTATAACATGAATGTATGTCAGGCCTATTGCTGATTTTAGGCCTATGGCTGATTGTAGGCCTTCAGTGTATAAGCAGGGCTGCCACTGACATCTCCTCCCTTCTCTAAGTATACAAGGGTTATGGCGATTCTAATTTTGAGAAGGCGGGGATAGAGGCCTGATCTCCAATAATTGAAGGGGACCTTGTAATGGCTCTGGTCCTCCTGTCATTGTCCAGTAAGGCATGAGGGGTAAGCCAGCCTTAATTAAATGTTTTTCTTATAGGAATTGCTACAGTCATGTTCTGTCTTCACACCTTAACTAAAATAGGTATAATTCCTAATTGCATTCTAAAATCTATCCTAATACATATAGATAAGTGTAGCTCTCACCCATCATCTAAGAAGCTCTTTACAGCAAACGGAGGGTATTACAGAAAACTACAATAGATCATTATTTAGAAATGTAACATATGGATCCCATCCAAAGGATATATTTACAATACAACTTCTCCACCTAAGACTGTAGGGACATCACTGAAGAAGGACCAGAAAGATTGTAAGAGCCAGAGGACCAAGAAGTCTGCTGTGAAACTGTGTCTTCTAGAAATGACTGAGAAGTTACATCCAAGGTGCCTCAAAATTATGGCTGCCTAAATAAGACCATAATAATGACAATATCAACAGACAAGCTAATGCAGAAGAAAGAAATCTTATAGAGTCCTACTCCTAGACAAAGAACTATAGGTAACTAGTGATTGCTGAGGGGAGAACTGTTCTCCCAGGGATAGTCCCCTAACTGCTTATCCAATACAAAATAGACAGCTTTGAAACCATATACACACAAGGCCCATTAAATAGACTCAGCAAGGTTTACTTATATACTTATATGTACATCTATATCTACATATATGTAGAGAGAAATGATAGCTAGATGATAGACAGACAGACAGATAGATAGATAGATAGACAGACAGACAGACAGATAGATACTTCATATGATAATGCTATAGTGTTATAACTCCTTTTGAGAAGTAGGATTGTATGTATTTTGTGTATTTTGTGATTTTTCTCTAATGAGCACATGGCTCTTCCTAAATAATGATAAAACATCAAAAAAATATGCAGTGGTCATTTCTGTGGCATGCCAACTTGTAGAAATACTTCCTAATTGGCCCCAGGACTCTAGCTTTGGCGTCAGAGCCTGATGTCTTTTTCAGTCATCAGAATGAGGATGGGTCATTCTGACTCTCCAGATTGGCTTTTAATGTGATGCTGAGAGCCTTAGAGGCACACCGGTGCCAGAAGCAAAAGACAAAATAACCTCAACAAACTAGACCAACAGCATAAATCTAAGGACAAATGTGCCCATGAGATAACCCACTTCCCAGTGGGTTCAAAAACTAATTGTTGATCCAGAAATGTAGATATCATCACCAAGGGGGTGATTCAGAGGAATTGAGGGTTAGGTTGCAGTGTCAGCCAAAGAGGGGACAAAATGCTAAAAATGAGTGCTGACACTGTATTGGTGGAATCAGAGTTTCTAGAACCAGGGAGCAGATGGCCTTGGTCTTGAGGTAACGATCCACAGCTATGGAGGGCACTGCATCACTTCTGATGCCGTCTGAGGGTGTGAGTCAAGTGAAGTCTGCTCAGAAGAAAGTAAGGAAGATGCACTGCAAGAACAATAGAGTTCACATCCCAGTCAGCAAACTAGAGGAAATGTAAGGGGCCTTGTGTGTGTGGTGGCAAAGGGTTCCCCTGCCCCATCTTCACAACAGAAAGAGAAGAAGACAAATCATCAGTGTCACCTTTCACTGCTCTGCCAGATGGGCAGGACAGCACAACAACAAGGTGTCCCTCAATACATGTGAATTATTACAAATTTCATTTTATTTTTGTTTTGGGGACATCTTACTCTGTAGTCCAAGGTGGCCTCCAATCCTCATGCCTCAGTCTTTAAGTGCTGGAATTACAGCTATAAGCCATCATGCCTCTGTTTTTAAAATGAGTTTTTATTATGGGTTATAATACATGAATTATTTTTATTAAAATTTAATTAAACAAAAAACTATGATTGAAAAAAAATTTCAGTGTTTTTCCTCCTGAAAAATGACCTATTTTCCATTATCAAACCAGTAAAAAATGACCCAAGGTCCAAAAAATAAATAATTTTCAGAACAAAACTAGTGGTTGGCTTAATAATAGTCATCGCGGGAACCTGAACAGTAAAACCCCGAGGTTTTTTTTAAACCTTCGCTTCTTTGCAAATTTTAAGCTTTGAAAGTGAAGTTCTTTTACCAAATGAAAGGGCATATTGAAGAAACTAAGTCCCTTTCTCTTTGCAGTTTATTTTCCTTGTAATGTCTTTTTAAGCTCTTTAAATCCTTTGAAATGAAGACCTGGATAGCAGAGGGGGGCCATAAACGTTTTAGAGTAAAACCTTTGCATTAGAAGCTTCTTATAGTACCTTGTTTCTCTTTTCCTCTTTAAAAGTAGCCTTAGCTGGAGGGACCACCTTATGACCATGGGGGCACCAAATTAACCTCCCCATAGATGGGAAAGGGAATGCTTTCAATATATTATTATAACCCAATTAAAATGCAACAAGAACTCAGGAATTTTAGAATATTAGTTAATTACTTTCCTATTGCTGTAACAAAATGCCTGGCCAAATCTTCTTATTGGAAGGCAGGGGGAGGGGCCTAGTTGGTCTTTGTTCGGGGTTCTGTCATCATGTGGGGTTGTGGGGGGGCCCTAAAGGGAAAAAATCTAGCTGGGGCTGAAGTAATGTTATTGGATCCTCCAAATTTCCTCCAGGCTTGAAAAATTGGGAGAGCTGGTGCTCAGCTCCTTTCTTCACTTTTCACTTAGGTACGGGTTTCAGTTATGGGTGGGTGCTCCCAAGGAAGGCTGGTGTTCCCATCTCAGTAAAATACCTCTCTGGTACCAACTTATAGGGTTTATCCAGGGTTTTGTTTTAGGTGACTCTTAAATCCTGCCAAGTAGACAGTCAAGATTTCAACCACCCCCACTTTTACCCTTGTCAGTTTGACAGGAAAAACATCGCCTTTACTTCATGCTCCCACCTGATCCCTAAAGTTCATGTTCATTCTTAATGCCAAAAATGTTTAGTCCATTTGCTAAAGACCAAAAAGTCTTAACGGTTAAATGTGTTCAAAGTGTAAAAAGTAAGGTCTCTTCAAGATTCAGGTGAGCCTTTACTTGGGAATCTTCAAGTCATGTTTAAAGTTGTAAGTTCCAGTATTACAATTGTCACAGATAAAGATACAAAGAAAGGTTGGGCCATAGCAAGGAAATTATGGCCAAAAACCCAAACCCAGAGAGAAAGCTATTCTGGCATCTGGAAACTCAGAATCATCTGAACCCCCCAACAAGCCTTGGGAAGTCCCGCTCTGATTTGTGCCCTCTGTAGCATGGCACCACTTGTGTTTTGGGTTGGTTCCATAAGTTCTCAAAATTACCTTGGTAGGTGTCACCAAAGATCCGCATCTCCAAAATTTTTTGGGTTTTCCATTGCAGCTGGGATTTTCTTTGTGCTTCATGCAATGGTCCTCGGTCTCCTTCGGAAAAAAAAAAAAAGAAATTTTGGTGCAAGTATCCAGTACTCTACAATTCTTTGAATGTCTGTAAAACCATCACTATGCAAAGTTTTGCTGTCAGCTTGAAAGGTGGTTTGGCCTCATTTAGCCATAGCCATAATGGCCTCTGTGCACTATGGTAGTTCTGTAATGTGTAAATACGGCTTCTCTAAACAGTTATTTTTAAGCAGGGAACCCCTTCAGTGGCATTTTCAGCTTAGGCTTTTTCTTTCAGTAAATTTGCATTTTCACAGTCTGGAGCTGTGGATGGATGGGTCTCACCCCAGAGTACATTTCCTATTGTCCCAGTATATGCAGGAGATCTCTTTATAATGACGCTAATCTTTTTAGCAATCACAGCCACTTCCTCTACACCAACCCAACCTGCAAATTTAAATGCCTTCCTGGACAATTTGTCCGTTTTTCATATCTTTCTGCTGTGCTTCCTGCTACCTCCCTTACTGTAGACCTGGATGAGATTAGCAAGCAGTAATGAAATACAGTCCGAATGCTCTCCTTCCTGGAGCTTCCACCACTGAACTACTTTACTCCATTACCTTTGAGTTCAGCTTAAAGACATAGACAGGATTAAGGAAGATTCCTTGTCAGAACATGACCCAAATGTCCACTGGACCTGTTCCCAGTAGAGTCCCTGCTCCCCTTTGAAAAAGTCTCCCCTTAGAAGTGTCACAAGTTGGTGTTCTAAACTCCCAGCAGAAGGTTCATTAATATGCTTACAACATTCTCAGCCTTTTCTAGCCCACAGCTCCAAACTCCACATTCATCCTGCAAACTAATTCTGAAGGCCTAAAGACTGCATGCTGAGGCTTGTTCCAGCAACAGCTTCTGAACCTATTTTCTGCATCAGCTACCTGTCTGGTTGCTGGGACAAAATGCTTGACAAGAGCAACTTAAAGAAGGCACTGAACTGTAGTTGTGTTTGGGGCTTATGGTTTGAGATTACAGACTGTTTGATAGGGAAGGCAAGGTGACAGTGACAAGGATAGCTGCAGCCTGAGCTGAACTGACTGCTCACTTTGTGTCTGCAGTCCAGGAGCAGAGAGGGAGAAATACTGGTGCATGGCTGGCTTCCTCCTCCATTCCTTTTCGTTCAGACTCAGAATCCAGCCCATGGAAAGGTACCACCCCCACTCAAGGTGGGTCCTCTCTTCCCAGTTAAACTTCTCTAGAAACATGTCAAAGGCATGCCTGAAGGGATGTGTTGTCTGGGCGGGGATCCATCCTGTCAAGTTGACAAGTCATCACAACAGATCTGAAGTAGGAAGGAAGTCTTCACTGACTGTAGAGTTTCCAGTTCAGGATGTCAGTAAGGAGTCCACCAATTTCGTTGTAGTTTTAAACTAAGTTTCTATTTTTTTTCTCTTGCAGTGTGAGGAATAAAAACCAAGGCTTCAGTTGGGCAGTGTTAGCATACACCTTTAATCCCAGCACTGAGGAGGCAGAGACAGGTAGATTCCTGAATTTGAGGCCAGTCTGGTCTACAAAGCCAATTCCAGGACTGTTAGGGCTACACAGAGAAACCCTGTCTCCAAAAAAACCAAACCAAACCAAACAAACAAAAAAACAAGGCTTTGACAAGCGAGGCTAGCATTCCACCACTGAGATGTATTCCCAACCATAGGACAAATATTCCTTTTAAGATTTACATAGATGATATGTTTCTATTGCCTACCTGGGGTGGGGGTGGGAGGCAGAGTCCATCTACATCTCTAACTTAGAAATGCCCCTGAAAGGGAACAGCACTTGAGAAACTCCACGCTCTTTGAAAGAAAGATTGACATTATAGAACGTATTTTTCACTTCATTCAGCAGTTTCAGTTCAGAGAATTCTTGCAGGAATAGCCTGGCATTCATAGGACATAACTCATGCAGAAAATCACTCTCTGTGACTCTACAGTTGTAATGTCAAAGGAACAGAAATGACTCAAATGCTCAACAAACAGAAACAGGTTAAAATTTTTTGAAACACTGGTGCACACAGATTTAACGGAATCCTCTGCCACCAGGGAAGGAAAATAAATCTCTCTTCTCGCTGAGTTAGAATTAACAAGTACAGGAAGCCACAAATATAGCTCTCTGTCCTAGTTTGCTTTTTTGTTGCTGTGATAAAAAACCATGACCAAATTGCAGCTTGGGGAGGGAAGGTTTATTTTATCATATACTTCCTTGTCACAGTACATTATTGAGGGAAGTCAGGGCGAGGACTAAAGGCAGAAACCTGGAATCAGAAACTGAAGCAGAAGCCATGGAGGAATGATGATCAGCCTGCTTTCTTATACAACACATGATGCCCTGTTCAGAGGTGGCACTTCCCACAGTGGTCTGGTCTTCCAGTCCAATCGTTAATGAAGAAAATTCTCCTTCAGTCTTGTCTACAAGCCAACTTGATGGAGACCATTCAACTTGATGGAGCTAATGCTGAGATTCATTCTCTTTCCAAATAACTCAGTACATGTCACGTTGAAAAACAAAAAACAAAAACAGTATACCAACGTTTCATATATAAAATGGAAAATATGAACTTAGATTTATATTCAGATATGCCTGCATTCTGAACATAAACATGATAAATTAATCAAAACAGGTGTGGGAGTCAGGAGATAAATAGAATGGATTTAGTAAGGAGATAAAGCAAGTTTTGTTTTTAATAAGTGATGTACGAAGAAGACATGGAAATGGGAGGTATAGTGCTTCTCATTCTAATGGGAATGTGATCTGTTGCTAAAGGACAGGCTCATTTTGAAGCTGGTGCTCATCTCCTCCCCAGACACCAATCTTCTCTATCGTCAGTGCTTTAATAAAACACTTGCCAAGATTCTAATACTTCATCCTCTGCAGAAATCCCCCTTTTGTATCTAAGGCAAAAATCACTTTCCGTCATGAGGAAAGAACCCCCCATGTGGACAGGATATGGTCCTTCCCAGTGCCTGCTGCCCTCACTCGCCTTCCTTTTCCTCTTTGCAGCCTTTGAAGGTCATGCCAATTCTCATCCTGTACACACACACACACACACACACACACACACACACACACACTCATGTGCGCACGCACACACAGATAAGATGCAGTTAATCTCAGCTGGATTACCCAAGGGACAGCAATGGAAACATCAGTGCAACTGAGTTGTGCAGCACAATTAATGATCAGTGGAGGATGATTGCACGCCACACCGAACTGAGGAAAATAATGATTCCAGTAAGGCTCGAAGCAATTTTTGACATCAGTGAGTGGAGACTAAGTTTTCACAAACATTCCCTATACATTCAACATATGCTGATCCCATTGGAACTAACTTGCTGGGAATCAAATTGCTGCCACTGTTGAGTTTCTTTAATTCTCCATGTACTGCAAGATCTCCCTTCTATTCAGGATTCATTTTAAACTGCTCAAATCTCACTTTAGGTGATTTTTTTCTAGTTCTATCCATTTACCTGCACATTTTATAATGCTATTTTTTAAACAGCTGAGTAATACTCCAAATGTAGCACATTTTCTTTTTCCATTCTTCTGTTGAGGGAAATTTATCTTATTCCATTGTCCGGCTACTATGAACAGAGCAGCAATGAAGATGTTTGAGCAAGTGTCCTTGTGGTATATGTGCAAGAGTGGTATAGCTAGATCTTGAGGTAGATTGATACAAACCTTAATGAGGAACCATCATATTGATTTCCATAGTGGCTGTCCAAGTTTTCACTCCCACAAGCAATGGAGGAGCATCCCTCTTATTGCACATTCTTGCCAGAACAATTTGTCATTTGAGTTATTGCGTGCAGCCATTCTGACAGGTGTATTATAGAATGTCAGTGTAATTTTAATGTGTATTTCCCTGATGGATAAGGATGTCGAACATTTCTTTAAGTGTTCATTTGAGCTTCCTTTATGAAAAACTGTTTAAATCTGTATACCACTTTTTAATTTTTCTCTCATACAATACATCCTGACTGAAGTTTTCCCTCCCTTCACTCCTCCTAGTTCCCCTCCTCATTTTTCTTCTCCCTCAGATCCACTCTACCTCTTCATCAAAGAGCAGGCTTCCTGGGGATATCAACCAAGGACAGCAGAACAGGCTACAATAAGACTAGGCATAAATCCTCATATCAGGGCTAGGCATATCCAGTAGGAGGAAAAGGGTCCAAAGGGCAGGCAAAAATATTCAAAGATACCCCCACTTCCACTATTAAGAGTCCCACAAAATATCAAGCTAACACCCACAGCATATTTGCAGAGGATCTAGTGAAGACCAATGCAGGCTCTGTGATTACCACCTCAGTCTCTGTGAGCCTCTATGAGCTCTGCTTAGTTGATTCTGTGGGCTGTGTTCTCCTAATCTTGAACCCTTTGCCTCCTACTATCCTTCCTCCCCCTCTTCTGCAAGATTTTCTGAGCTCCCAGAGAAAGGACATCATTGAGATCTCCAATTGGGGCTCTCTCTCTCTTACTAATGTTTGGCTGTGGTTCTCTGCATCTGCTTCCCTCAGCTACCCAAGGAAGCTTCTCTAATGATGGTTGGGCTAGACACAGATCTATGAGCATAACAACATCATTAGGAATCATTTTTCTTGATGTTTTTCTTTCCTCAAGAGGACTGTCCAGCCTCTGGTAACCCAGTCTCAAAAAGATAAATATGGTCAGTGACTTATCCAATCATCATCAAAGAGGCTACCTCCAATAGTAAAAGGGAACTGATGTAGAGACCCACAGCCTGCTCTTGGGGCTTTCCCCCTCCTTTTGGGTTGCCTTATCCAACTTTGATATGAATTATTTTGCTTTATCTTATTATATATATATTTTTTCATATTTGGTTGTTTAGAACAAGTTTGGCTGTATCCTAATCAAATCTTTTATTTTAAAAGGCTGCTGGCTGGGTAGATTTCATGACTGGCTTTGCCTGGGATGCTTGCTAACCATGTACATTGCCATGCATATCCTTGTGCATCTTTGGCTACATACTTTCTTAATACCTCTATGTTCACACATTCTTTATCCCCTCCCCAGTGTGCTTTATCTGGCTTTTTTCTTCTTGATAACCCATTAAAGGCTAAAGTTTCTTCAGGTCTTTCTCATTCCTCTTCCCCTGATCCCTCCCTATACTCATTATCTACTCTTATCTATATACCAGTGGTTCCTAAGTCTCCTCTCTACTGAAGTCCTAACTTGCTTCTGCATTTGCCAATTTTAGTTGCCCTTTTCTTTGGCGATTACACAGATATCTGAAACTTAACACACCCAAACTTGAGCTCAAACCCTCTCAAACCTCCACCTGCACCATCATCTCTCTTCCCAATGTCAATATATCACACCACTGGGAACCTGAAATTGAACATTCACCTTTAGATTGAACATTCTACTTTCTAGACCTAACACATATTTGCTGAATAAATAATTGAAAGTTTTGTGCTTTGATTTGGTTATGTAACATATCTTCCTTATCCAAATCCTCAGATTTCTTCATATAACTTCATGTATAACTCGAATGACAGTGAAGTGATAAAAACACCATCAAAGAAAAGCTGATTGGAAATAAGAGACAGTTTAGAGCATGATAGTATTGACAACACATTGGGATTAGACAAACCTATAGCCTATGAAAAAGGCTTCATTTATAACACAAAGGATGTACTCTGTCCCCTGAGCTTCATTTCCAGCCAATGAATCTACCTGCTTTCTCAGAGGCCTGCTGACATCAAGCACACCAGGCAAGAATCTCCCCAACCCCCTGCCTGCCAAGTCCCCCTAAGCACACCCAATGACACCAATTGCATCTATTCTCTGTACTCCATTTTCAAGCCCACTCTGGTACCAGGGACCCCAGGCCAAGTTGGTACTAGGGAGCCCAGATGCAAGGTTAGTGCCTCAACCCCAGAGGCAACCCTGCAGAAACACCCTACTTGACCTATAGACTCTCTAGTCACCAGAACTCAGGGCCCGAACACAGAGAGGAAACAGAAACCAAGGCAAAAAATGAGAGCAATTTGAGCAACATTGTGAGACTTTGTCTCAAGCCTTTTCTTAAAAAGAAAATATTACAAGTATTTAATATTTAAAGAGCATTCAAAATAAAGTTTATAAATATATTGATATGTAAAGTGAATAAATAAAATATTAAAAAACACAAAAAATACCTGTCAAACAAAGACAAACTCAGAAATCAGCATCTAAACCTAAATAACCAGATGAACAAAAGAAAAATACTGTATCTCTATCTCTGTAGTGTAGTTAACTTTATTAGATTGGAGTTTTCCTACTAATGTCTTCTGTAGGGCTAAACCCAGAAGCCAAAAGACCAGTATAAGAATGAAATCAACTACAGCCAGGGCAATATGGTACCACCAGAGCCCAGCTATCCTACAAGCCTTGGATATTTTAACATAGAAGAAGCACAAGAAAAATGACCTTAATCCAATTGTATAAAGATGATAGAGGCTTTAAAGGAAGAAATAAATGAATTCCTTAAAGAAATAAAGGAAAATACAATCAAACATGTAAAGGAGATGAGTAAAACTATTCAAGACTTGAAATGGAAATAGAAGCAATAAAGAAAACACAAATGGATAGAATCCTGGAGATGGAAAACCTAGGGAAAGGACCAGAAACTACAGGCACAAGCATCACCAACAGAATACAAGACATGAAAAAATCTCACGCAAAGAAGATACAATTGAACAAATTGATACACCAGTCAACGAAAATGTTAAATCTAAAAAGTTTCTGACCCAAAACATCCAGAAAATCTGGTACAATATGAAAATAACAAACCTAATGAATGATAGGAATAAGGAAGAAGAAAATTCCAAGTTCAAAGGTCCGGACAATATTTTCTTTTTTTGCTTTCTTCTTTTTTTTTAATTTAAAAACTTTTTAAAATTTAATTTCAATCAAATCATAATTAACTTATTCACACAGGGGTTATAAACACAAAAAGGCAGGTGTGGGGAAGGGAATGACACTGGAGCATAGGTGTTCAGGGGGAATACAGATACCATTCAGAACAGGGTATCAGCTGGGTGAAGGTTCAGGGGACAGGTCACTATGACTCTGCCTATGATTCACTTGTCCTTATCTAAGTTGGTACCATCCATCGAGGCTGCCTATTTACAAGATCTATGACTACTCAGGCTGGTAAATTTCCACAAAAGCTGCCTATTTACAATAGCTTATAGCCTGCTGTTTCAGTGATTTTTCACAGAGACCCAAGACTTTGTGTTAGCATGTATGTAGGTCAGGCCTATTGCTGATTTTAGGCCTATGGCTGATTGTAGACGTTCTGTGTATAAGCAGGGCTGCCCCTGACATCTCCTCCCTTCTCTAAGTATAGAAGGGCCATGGTGATTCTTATCTTGTGAAGGCGGGGATAGAGGCCTGACCTCCATCCCCTCTCCAGGAAAAAGACATCGGGATGGGTATGGCCCTCATGCCTCACTGGACAACGACAGGAGGACCAGAGCCATTACAAGGTCCCCTTCAATTATTGCAGAAAATATTTTCAACAAAATTATAAAAGAAAATTTCTTTAACCTAAAGAAAGATATGGCTCTAAACATACATGAAGCTTACCAAATAGATTCTACCAAAAAAGAAGATCCTCCCACCACATAGTAATCAAAACATTAACTATACAGAAAAAAGAAAAAAAATAAAAACTGCAAGAGAAAAAGACCAAGTAACATATAAAGGCATACTTATTAAATTATACATGACTTCTCAACAGGGACCCTAAAAGCCAGAAGGGCTTGGGCAAATGTCTTGCAGTCTCTGAGAAACCACAGATGCCAGAAAAACTTTCAATTACCATAGATAAAGAAAACAATATATTCTATGAAAAAAAAAAACCCCAAGTTTAAACAATATGTATCCACAAATAATCCCTACAGAAGATACTAGCAGGAAAACTCCAACCCAAGAAGGTTTACACTACAGAAACAGAGAAGTAGTATTTTTCTTTTGTCTATAGAAGTCATAAGAAAATGCCATAAGAGATAATATATAAAAGGAATATTGATGTAATGTAAGTTTAATGGTTGGCTTGATGTGTCAACTGGATTAAGAAATACTAGATATTTGGAATTTCAATGATTATTCTCAGGGCTTCAGTAGGCATCAAGCCTGTCCTGTCTACTGAAAAGGAAAGGCTGATCAGGACTATGAGGGAATCTCCAGAAGAGACATCCATGTGGCTTAGTGTACTGAGAGGAAATGGTCTACTCTCAATGTGGGTGGGCTTCATCCAGTCATGGGAGCCAGGAGAAATAGAAAGGTGTAGGAAAGGTAAAGCCATGCTTTTTTTTTTTTTTTTCCTGTCCTTAAAGTCTGAATTCATCTTCTCTGGTCTTTGGATTCCAAAACACCAGTATCTTCCCTGAGCTGCCATCTTTTAACCTCAGACTTAGACATACACTATCAACTTTCCAGGTCTTGAGGTTCCATACTGGACTAAGCTATTATAGAGCCACTCCCTGGTTCTTCAGCTGCAGATGGCCTGTGGTAGACACATTAATTTTCTCATTGCTGTGACATGAGAGAAGAAACTTAAGAGAAGAAAGATTTATTTTGTTCCTGCACTGAGAGTGTACAATCCATCATTGCAGGGTAGGAGTGGCAGCCAGGGCTCTGCTTGTAGCAGTGAGAGCTTGTGGTTCAGCTTCTTATATGTCAGCCAGTCATGAAATAGTTCAGAAGGGACACCTACCCCTAGGGACCTACTTCCTCCAACTAGTCCCTACCTTTTAAAAGTTCTACAGTCTCTAATTAGAGAATAACATACACACACAACACACACACACACACACACACACACACATAACATATATGTTCTCTCTAGGGTAGCCTGACTAAACATGAAGGTCAAGTCTATCCTTGACTTTGTGACTTTGATCAGTCACTTTTCACTTTTCCACTATAAACACACATCTATTAAGGAGCTATACAGCTCCCTCCCAGGTACCTGCAATGCTCCTCTATGTGTCTATGTTTTCCTTCTGCAGTGTGCTCCTCTGGGTAAATACTCCAGCTTTCTTATTTTAACCTATCCTTTTTTCATATTCACATAAGACTTTTTGCACAAATATTTAGAAAAGAACAAATCAAAAACTCTAAATCATCCTATAACCTCTCTCAGTGTCTTTATCCCAACTAGCTTTCTGAGCACTCTGCTGAGGTCCTCGGATGGGCCCATACATCCATGGCACTCTTGAAGCAGGGAGGGTGTCAGGCCAACCCAAGAACTACCTCAGGAATTAAGTGCTCACTTGCCCTTTGGCTATATGTATGAAGCCCTGTGACCCAGGTTATGATGCGCAGGACTGTGGGAAAGTTTTAGAACAGGGACCGCCTCACAGAGGCACAAAGAAGACCCTTCCTCATATAGCAGAAGAGGCTGGAAGAGGTTCCCTATGGCCCCTTGTTGAGAAGTAGGAGAACATGATGAAATCAGTTTGGAGCTTGTCAGTAGAGACCAGGTATTCAGAACCACTGATTGTGAGAAGGGCAGTGTAGGAAAAAGCACTTATGAAGCCGGCATTTGCTTTCAGGATCCTTGCAATCCAGTAGCCAGGGCCAGCTCTGTATCTCTATCTTCTGGTGGAAAGAATCCACAAATCATCCCCTACGAAGTTTCAGGGACACATCCACATTGTCGCTGTGTGAGAGGTGCTCCAGGTGCTGGAGCTTTGATAGAGACTGTGAGTCTGTAAACTCATCAGGAAGTTGAACATGTCCCATTAGAGACAATTTGTCTAAGATGGGGGAGGGCCTTCTGTTTATATAGGTTGCCGTGGTTAGTAGAAGCAGATGTAGGGTTAGGACAGGGGGATCCAAACACGCCTTGTCCCCAGAATGCAGCAATGGTATGTAATGGCATGCTCATCATGAGTGGCAAGTAATTCAAGATATTACTAAAATACTGAACAACAAAAATGTCCTCCCCATATAAGTAAAAGTTAAAAATATCTCTCTGAGTTCCCTGAGGGACAAGCCTGACTGCATAGGGGTTGATGTCAAAAGTATCCCCTCTCCAGGAAAAAAGACATCAGGATGGGTATGGCCCTCATGCCTCACAGGACAACGACAGGAGGACCTGAGTCATTACAAGGTCTCCTTCAATTATTCGAGGTCAGGCCTCTATCCCCGCCTTCACAAGATTAGAATCACCATGGCCCTTCTATACTTAGAGAAGGGAGGAGATGTCAGGGGCATCCCTGCTTATACACTGAAGGTCTACAATCAGCCATAGGCCTAAAATCAGCAATAGGCCTGACATACATACATGCTAACACAAAGTCTTGGGTCTCTGTGAAAAATCACTGAAACAGCAGGCTATAAGCTATTATAAACAGGCAGCTTTTGTGGAAATTTACCAGCCTGAGTAGTCATAGATCTTGTAAATAGGCAGCCTCGATGGATGGTACCAACTTAGATAAGGACAAGTGAATCATAGGCAGAGTCATAGTGACCTGTCCCCTGAATCTTCATCCAGCTGATACCCTGTTCTGAAAGGTTTCTGTACTCCTCCTGAACACCTATGCTCCGGTGCCATTCCCTTCCCCACATTCTGCCTTTTTGTGATTATAACCCCTGTGTGAATAAGTAAATTACGATTTGATTTAAATAATTAAATAAATTTTAAAAAAGACAAAAAAATGTCCTCCCCATACTTAAAATCACTGGGTGCCCCACTAACACGTGGGCTCTAGAGTGTATATGTTGAGGCCTGATTTGCTCAGGATACAGGACACTTCCTTGTTTATATATACTGGGTCTTTACTGTCATAGATGTTAGACTCGTTCTGAGAGCAGCAGTATCTAGAGCAAAGATCACAGCCTTTACCAAAAGACAACATAGATCAGTGAACTGTCATTCTTTTCACAGGCAGACAACCCTGTGAGACAAGTTTCCTTTCACAGTTCCTTTTTAAAAAAATGGGTATGTGTCCATGCATATGTATATGCTCAATGCATGTACTGTGAAAGGGGCTTATTCCTGTTTGTGCTTGGAGAGGCTAAAGAGGGATGCTAGGCATTTCTCCCATCAGTCTCTTGAGACAAGGTATCTCACTGAGCTTGGAGTTTACTGTTTTTCTGCTAAGCTGTCTGGCTGTAGCAGTTCTCCTGTTTCTAGGCCCCCACACCCAGCACTGGGCTACGGGCATGTAGGGCCATGCCTAGAATTTTACATGGACACTGGAGACTCCCAGTCAGATCCTCAAGCTTGCAAAGCAGGTGCTCCTAGTCACGGAGCCTCTCCCCAGCCCTCACAACCCCATTTTACTGATTCCACATTCTTTGCTCACGTGGATCTATCACTGAATATGATCATCATTTTATTGCTGTTTGGTAGTTCACTCCATGGAAACTCTTGTAGTTAAGTCTTTGAACACATCCCTGGGAAAAAAGAAAGATTCCTCCAAGAAAAATGGAGTCAAATGGTGTGCATGTGAGTGCATTTCAGAGGGAAATTTCCTCTCAGAAATCAAGTTTCCCATGTCTGACCAGTGCTGAAGAAGGCCAGTGCCCTGAGGCCTCACCAAGTCCCATACCTTTCCATTGGTATTTTGTTGCTTAAGTTCATATTTTCAGGAAGTTTATGCATGCCCTCTTAGTGTAGACCATTGAAATATTGGTTTTTGTAGTGTATGTTCATGGATGTACAGATATGAATGTGTGTGTGTGTGTGTGTGTGTGTGTGGTGTGGTGTATGTGTGAATGTGTGTGGTGTTTGGCCGAATCTCAGCCCTTACAGTCATCACTAGATAATATCCTTTTCCTCTCTTTCCTTTTCTTTGTTCAGAGTCTCTTACAGGGATCTGGAGCTTATTGGTTTAACTAGGCCGCCTAGTCAGTGAGCTCTAGGCATCCACTTGTTTCAGTCCAAAGATACAATACCATACTCCCAAAGGTATGATACTACATATGATTTTAATGTGGGTGCTGGGATCAAATTCAGTGCTTGCATTGCAACCGCGTTACTAACTGAGCCATGCTGATTTGATCGGGGGAGGGTTAGCATACCCTTGTTGATCCTAAAATGTTCTTCATAAACTGAAGATATTATTTCTTTATTTCAGTGCATTGCAAATATGTCTTCCAGTGGGAGTGGGAGTGAAATAGTGGAAGCTTTAGGGTTATGTAAATCATGTCATTCATTTATTTTCCACATGGTGCATGTAGTTGTTACCCTTCTGCAATGCTGTCAAGGCTCTGGTGGGGAAAGTGGACTTGCAGGTCAGTGCCACATAGTCATGCCCACAGCAAGCATGTTTTCCCATGAGCCTCATGGAAAAATTCATTTTAATATGTAAATATTTCATCACCTAAAATTAATATATATTAATCACATATGTGTATGCATGCATATATATCTCAAAAGGCTCTCACTTTGTTTGAAATTAATTTTATTTTATTCACTGCTGGGAAATGCCATAGCTATCAAATATTAATTTTGTTAAGACATTTAGTGTCTTGCCCATCTCTCTGCCTGTTCCTGAACCATAGCCAACCATTTTAATTATCACGGGTTTCAATAAATACCTATAGCATAAGCCTTGCCATTATTATTTTTTTTATTTCTCAAAAAATATCTTGACTCTTTTTGGACATCTATTATTTCAAGTGAATTTAGGTTCAATTTGACAAGTTCTGAAAATAATCTGTTTTTTTTTTATTAGAATCATTACATTTTATTTATAATTAGTTTGGGAAGAGCTCATATCTTGGTAATTACTGCCATTGCCTGGATGTATCTCTTCAATTACTCCAACCCGGTTTTTATGTGGTTTGGGAAATAGGAAAGGAACATTTATGAAGATAAAGACACAGATCTTGTTAAGTTTCCCCTCTGCATTCTATAAATTGTATTGCTATTGCTTGTAGAGTCTGCTGTTTTTTTTCTGTTTGCTTATTGCAAGCAAAAATATGGCTTTTAATATCTACATAGTTTTTTCTTGTCCTTTCTCGTGGTTTGTTTTCTTGTCTGAGTGAGGGAAACTCCAAGAACCAGAAGAATTGATAAAGGCCATCCTTTTGTTTCTGGATCTGGGGGTGAGCCATTGCACACTGGCGGTTGTTTTAAAAGTTGCTCCACAAATGTTGTGTTTGTTTGCTTGCATGTTTGTGCACTACATACATGCTTACTTGCATGCCTACTTCTGCCCTTGGAGGTCAGAAGAGGGAATTAGATCATCTGAAACTGTAGTTATAGATGGTTGTGAGTAGCCAAGTAGGACACTGGGGACCAAACCCATTCCTCTGCAAGAGCATCAAGTGCTTTTAACCACTGAACCATCTCTCTGACCCCTGGAGCATCTTTTTAACCCAAGTTTGTCCACCTCTGGCTGGCTCTCAGAATGGAGATAATGTTGAATGAACACTAAATTCAGAGTGCAGAGGCCAGCTCTCCATCTCAGATGCATTCCCTGTGTTGCCCATACTCCCTGAACTCTGTTCCACATCAGGACACTGAAGACACTGGATATACAACTATGGCAAAAAACTATACTATGACACAGATCACCAGCAGGAGCAGCATCCATGAATAGGGACAGCCCACTTTTCTGTCCAGTTGTGCAGTGGCTGAATTCTGTCATGTGGACACAGAAACAGTGGACGGTGGGAAGAACTTGCTCCTTTTGTGTGATTTGCAAAAAGAAAGCCCAGATGTATGTCTTGCAGTTCTGCTCCAAGCTGGTGTAACATTGTATTCCACACTTCCCTTCTGCATTCTGTAATGCCTCAGCCAATATCCTCAAACCCCAGGACATATCCAGATGCACTTCAACCTATCTGGATTATGCTCTCATGAACCCATCTTAACTTGAAAGGTTAAATGAAAAGTGCATTCAGTATACTAATCCCCTGATCGCCTCACTTCCAAGATGGACATATGATGTGGACCCTTTGCATGGCATGACTTGCTGGAAGCTAGAGCTTCTGGTACTGCCAACATCTCAGTAGAGGGTTGTTTCAAATACTTCTAGCCAGGTAAAGAAAAAATTAAAACTGGGTTCTACAACCTCTGTGCCACTTTTAAACCATCATAATGTCAAACATTTGCAAATCCAGGTCTCCTATGAACTGTCTCTCTAGCTTGTCACCTCCTGCTTCTCTGCTCTCTATGCCACTCTGGTTGCTGCAGATTAGTTGATTAATATATTCATTTAGCGAATGAATAATAAGGGTACTATGTTCTCTCCTAGGACTTATGATTTAGCAAATCACTGGTCTTTTCCCTAGTTAGTGGCAACAAGCACAGGTGTCTGTTGTATCAAGCAGGCTTTAAGTCCTATCAGAAAGTGGTTGGCTACTCCCACTAATATTTTTGTAACTATTACACTAGTAGGCATATATGTGGACTTTTTTGTAAACACATAGGTTTTACATAAAAACCAGGATCAAATTCAGGTCCTCGGTCTTGTGCCACAAACACTTTACTAACTGCAGAATCTCTCCAGCACCACATCTACTTTTTCAATCATGCACGGTCCTTTCCTTGTCTCCAAACAGCCTCACAGTCAAGACATTTCAGTTCCCAGTAGGTTCATCCAAGTCCTTTAGTCCCTCAAGGTCTAGTATAAATGAAAGAATTTGTAATCTCAGGAGGGAATCCTCCCACATCCTTAGAAGTATCTTCAACTGGTTGTTTTTTGTTTGTTTGTTTTTGTTTTTGTCTTTTTTACATGTTTTATTTACTTCATTCCTTGGGGTTCTTTGCAAATTTTAGCAACAGGCTTCCCATCCATCTAGTCATTCTTATATTCTATCTAGTCCTGTGCCTATAGGTATTACACAGATCTGTCACCAAAGCAGCATCAGATCCACTTCTCAGATGTCCATTTGAGTCAGTCAAGCAGAGGCAGGTCCTGTCTTTCTATGTGTGGTTGCTCAAGAATATGTCACATGGTTTGTGAGGGGGAAGCTTCCTGAGGTCCTCAGCTGACTCAGAGTGATGTCAAAATATCAACAAGGTATGTGTGGCCCATTTCAGCATGGCACTGCTCTCCCTAAGCCAAGAAGCTATGAGTAAAAGGGGGTTTCTGCACTGCATGGTTGAGACCACTGATTGCTAGTTTTCTATGTAATAATTATCTGCTGCATCTCAAAACTTAGTGACCTACAGCAAGGATCTAAATATTTTTCATACTGCCAGGAGCTGGCTGGGCTCAGTGTGCTGTTCATAACTGCATTCATCAGGTTTGATGGAGAAACAAGTCTGTCTGCAAGAAGTCACATTCAGCAGTCTCTTCTGAGCTTCTTTATGTGGAGGCTAGATCTCAAAAATAGTGACAGAAGAAAGCTGGTAGCATTATTAAGGATTAAGCCCAGAAATAGCACCAAGATCTACTGGTTAAAATGTGTCAGAGTCCAGGAGCAGCAGGGTATGTTGACAGAAGCCTTGCCATCATGTTGACTCTGTGAGCAAAGTTACAGTAACAGCCTAATCTCCTGCAGAGGGCAAAATACACCTATCAATTCATATTACTGAAAAAATTTTACTAATGTGCTGATTCTAGACATATATTTTGAATAGAATATCTTTCTATTCTAACTTCTGTTGTGACATTTTTAGCAATTCTGAAATTTTGGTTTCTTTAAAAACACAGAAATATTCTAAGAATAGGTTTTTGTTTTAACCCTAGGTGTGGAGATATGGGGCTGCGTTGGACTGTCTGCAGCAGGCGATTATGATTTGTACTGTACTCTAGCAGAGGTGTGGCTTTGCCAGCTTCAAGTAGTTTCTGCAATTGTGTGAAGTTTGGAATTCTGGAAACTTTTCAGAGGGTATATCAATACTAGGGACCCAAGACACAGGGTGGGAGGTTGTTGGTCATTCAGGGGGATTGGTTACAGTTTGTTACTAATCATGCTGAAAGAAGAAACAAGAAGAAAGAAATTAGATTCAGACATCTCTCTCTATATTTTTCTCTCCAGTATCTTTCTTTGTATCTACTCTCTACACAACAAACCACGTTAGAATAAACAGCAAGATCACACCTTGGTACTCCTCTGTTGGACTCTGTGAACTTGGAGTCAGGGTATCCATAGCAATAATAAGAGACGGTTTCTCGAATGTCTAGTGATAGGAGGTGAAACTAGGGCAATAAAGGGTGGGAAACAGAAGAACCCATAAAGTAGCAAACTCTGGTTACAAACATCCATTTTCCTGAGGAACTAGAAGGGATATTCTAGTTCCCTCCTAGTGGTTTTACTTTACATATATAAATATATACAATTATATACACAAAATACATACAAGTATCTGTGTGTATATATGTATGTATGTATGTATGTATGTATGTATGTATGTATGTGAGCTGATACCTTGTGGGGAGACATTTTAAAATAGATCTTGGAGAAGTCATTTATAAACACTGTGACATGCTGCAGTAAAAGGCATTTTTTTCTCCCATTCCTAGACAAACTGAAGACCTGAAATCAATAGTTCTCAAAATTTCTTTTAAGATCTCCACATTTCAGGCCCTGACCAACCTCCACAGATCTCTATCCAGTTTGTTTGACTTCTTTTATGGTGGCTAAAAGAAAAGATAAAATTTATCATTCTTACCATTTACAAGCAGATAGTCTTGCCATGTTAAATATGGTTCTGTCACTGTGTATGCATTTCCAGAACTTTCATGTTGTAAAACTGAATCTCTGCACCCCTTAACAAAAAAGCCTCATCCCTGGCTCCCACTTCCACCAGAAGTCTCCAAACATGGTGATACCAGGCAGCTCACATGAGCTGTATTTATTCATTGTATTTACTCTTTTGTGAGTAGCTCACCATGTCTTCATAGTTCATTCTTGATGTGACTCTTGTGAGATTTTCCTTCCTGTTGAGCTGGTGGTCACAGGTGAAGGATGCTCCACAGACTTGATATAATATTTGTTCATCCTCCCCTGATGGATTCCTGGGCCATGCTCACTTTTGGCTTATGTTAATATAGCCTCTGCTCATGGTATGCGAGTATCAGCCTGTTTGGTTTTGATGGGCCCTATAAGTACCCTTCTTTTTCTCTTCTCCTTTTCATACACTCAAATCCATACTTTATGTTCACATATTCATTCCCAAGACACCAACTGACTGGCTGTGATCATCGGCATATGTCATGCAGGGAAGGGCCAGCTTTGATCCTCTACAGGGAGATGAGTGATTCTACCCTCTACACAACAGACCACATTAGAATAAACAGCAAGGTCACACCTTGCTTCTCTCTTGGGCTCAGTAAACTTGAAGTCAGATGTCCACAGCAATAGTGAAAAGGGTTTCCAATCCAGATGGTTGAAGTGCTAGGAATCTGTGCTGTTGAGGCCCCTTACATGCTTCTAAATGATTCAGCTTCATCTTAGAACATTTAAGGCATGTAACCTCTGATGTTTATGCCTCTCTGTGGCTCGGGTCATTTTATAGGTATCTGTGGTAAATGTGCTCCACTAAACATGAAAGAATAGAGGGAAGGCTGACTGGAGAAGATGCCCCTTGGACAAGAACCCAGTGTCAGAGGGAATTGATAATTGTACCTGTTATTCCAGGAATGATGGAATCCTGCTAATCCAATCAAATAAGCATAGCTCACTCTGAAGACCAGGAGATGGTACAGATCACTAAAACTGGGTATTTTAATTGAGTATTTCTTACATTCTCAGTCAGACATGAAGATCCAAAGATAAAACTGTAGAAGATAGTGCTTCTTGTTTCATTCCCTTGGGAGAAAAATGCTACATTGGAGTTAAAGAGTCTACAAGGTTGGCCTTTCCCTCAACAGGGACAGTGAGCAGGATGTAAACTGGAAAAAATATTCATGTTTAATAATTAAATAACTATACACTTAAAGAAGAGTCTCAACAAAATGTCGGACAGAAACTGAAGGAGAAGCCGTCTGGAGACCATTCCACCTGGTATCCTATCCTCATGTGCAGTCACCAAAGGCAGACACTGATAGTGGATGTCAGGAAGTGCATGCTGACAGGAGCCTGATATAGCTGTCTTCTTAGAGGTCTGCCAGAGTCTGACATATTCAGAGGCAGATGCTCACAGCTAACCATTGAACTGATCATTGGGTTCCCAATGGAGGACTTAGAGAGAAGGAGCTGAAGCAGCTGAAAGGGTTTGCGGCTCCATGAGGAGAACAACAATACCAACCAACCAGAGCTCACAGAGTCTAAACACCAGCCTGGAGTACATAGAGAGGGAACCCATGGCTCCAGCTGTATATGTAGGGGAGGATGGCCTTGTCAGGCATAGGTGGGAGAGGAGATCCATGGTCCTATGAAGGCTGGGTGCCCCATGTGGGGGAATTCGAGGGTGGGGAGGTGGGAGTGGGGGGTGCGTTGGGGGCACATCCTCATAGAATCAGGAGGAGGGGGGATGGGTAGGGGGTTCCTAGGGCAGGAGGGAAATGGAGTAAGGCGGATAACTATCTGAAATGTAAACAAAATATCCAATAATAAAAAATAAAAGAGTCTACAAGGCTGAACATCTGGTTAGAATGACACCAATATAGAGAATCAGAATGCTGGACATCAAGAGGCAGCTTTCTTAGACCAGTTTGCCAGCCGTGTATTGAACACCTCCTTGTCTGACTTAAAGTCTATTAAAGCAACTGAAAACTATTAAAACCTCTAGAATGCATTCTTAGCAAACCATTGACTTTCACAACCAGAATAGAATTAATTAGAGAACATCTGACACAGCAAAGAGCTTTGGCTTTGTGGTAACACACCTATCTACAGTCTCTATCAATGTAATTGGTAAATGCTTCAACTTGTGGCTTTCTTTGTTCTTCATTTCTATGATGTAACTTGCTATTTGGAGAACCTGAAGTTGTGTTTCCAGGCAATGGTTATCAGTCATTTCATTCATATTTGCTTAGAATAAACCATCTCTTATTCTTCTCGCCTTAGAGGTGAGAACTGTGCCTTACATAGATGTTCTCAAAATGCCTAATAGTTCTAGAGCTAATACACGCATAACTAAACACCTAATATATAGAGAGCACACGAGAGCATCATAGGTGGTGAGGGCATTGATACTCAGGCTCCCGTCACAGCTGGGACCCTAGGACAGTGTGGCAGTCTGAAGACAGCATAGAAGTCTAAAAGGTATGGAGGCAGAGTGAGTGCACGGAAAGGGGAATAAGATAGGGATGGCAAGATCCAGCCAATGAACCCCAGTCTAGGGCCCTAAGGTCTTGCTGAGTTGTCACTCTGCCAACAGCACATGATATAAAAGAAAAGAGAGGTTCAAGGCTGACTGGAGTGGTCCCATCTAGCTATAGAGAACAGATGGAGGATGAGGACAAGCAAGGTGAGTGGGTCCCAGGGGATCAGCTAGGTGCCCAAGTGACCCATATCAAGAGAGATTCTAGCCTCCTGACTAAACTCTATTTCTCTTGCATTATTGTTACGCTTAAAAAAAAAAAACAACAACAACAAACCTATTTATTTAACTACTTATTTTATTTTTAGCTTTTATTGTTTTTTTCTCTTTTTATTGAATTTTTTTTCATATAACATATATTTTAGTGGTACTATTTTTAAAGGAGGAAAAAAGTTTATGGATCTAGATGAGACAGAAGTGTATTCTCAACAGGCTGGAAAAGGAAGGCATTTCTTCAGGAGTCGCAAAGAACAAAGGAAGTGTCTTCTTCTCAGGACTCTCCTTCCTTCACCCATCAGTGCACACCAAGTGGAAGCTCCCTTCCACACGGCATAAAGCAAATGACCACATGAACTTTACCTCCAGTGTGTGTGCTTGTGTTGGATGGCTGTGACACACAGTCTCAGCACTTAATAAAGATGACAGAGTGTGTGAGGAGAAGCCAGACCAGAATCCAGCTTCACATTTCATCAACTATAAATGTAGTAAGACTAAGTACCAGGATTGTTGAAAAAGTGAAGTGAATTTTAATCTCATCCAATTTCCATCACAGCTTTATGAAGAGGCAAATATTTTACTGTCCATTCGAAGTCTCTGAAGCTCAGAGCAGTTTAGCCACCTGATCCAGGTCACATGACTCTGAGTGCAGAGCTGGTCTTAAACACAGGAGTCTGACTCTGAGCCTCTGCCTCTCTCACCTTGTGCACTCAGGAACTAGCCTGCTGAGTGAAAGTGGTTGTGACTCCTCCATGGGACACATGCACTTTAGGATACAGGAGAAAACCTGTAATCCCAGCATGTGAGACACAGAGGCAGGAGGGACAGAAAGTCAAGGTCTGTCTTACCTACATGAGTTCAAGGCTAGCCTGAACTACATGACACCCTGTCTCCAAAGAAAAATGTAGGTGAGCCCAGATATTCTAACATATCTGACAATGGGAAAGCGTTTTCAAGTCCAAAATGTTATTGTCTTTTTTTTTTTTTTTTTTGTAGTTTGCAGGTGAACAAAGTTAGGGAAATTTGCAGAAAGCAGAGAAAGGAAATTTACACACCATTCCAGAATAAGATGAGGTCTTTGTATCTGAGCTCTAGCAAATGTTCAGAACAACCCCAGAAGTCGAAAAGAGAAGGGAGAAGAAGAAACATCATTCACAGAAAAGATACAGCTTTCTGACTTCGAAAACACACACACACACACACACAGCAGAGAGAGAGAGAGAGAGAGGGGAGAGAGAGAGAGAGAGAGAGAGAGAAAGAGAGAGAGAGAAGAGAGAGAGGAGAAAGAACCAAAAGAATAAAGACAACATAAGTACATTAGTGACCAATAGACATGTTCTAAGGAAAAAATAAAAAGCATCCAATTTAAAGTGCAAAGAAAGTGGAAGTCAGCTGCATCTGCCAACCTAGATGCAAAAGACAACGGACCATAGGATCTTCCTAACTAAAACAAACAAACAAACAAACAAGCAAACAAACAAACCACCTCTCCTATCTGGGAGAAAATTACCTGAAGAATTCCTATGTGCTAATTACCTAGCATTTCATAACAGGATGCCCCGCCCCACAGTTGTGTTAGTTAGTGATCTCCAGAGAAACAGAAACAGAAGCAACAGAAAAGAGAGATGATGGATCAGGCAGGTGTGTGTATGGATAGATGACAGAGAATATAGAAGTCAGGCCAGTAATTACAAAGGTTGAGAGTCACCACTTTTTGGCATTTTTTAAAGACCCAGGAATGCAGATGACAAAATGCCCAAGGCCGACTGCCTGGGAATTGAATGAGGGAATGAGTTCTGAGACATCTAAGCTCAAGCCTCAGGGCAGTAGATCCAGTCAAGTTCTCCCTTTAGCCCCATTTTGTCCTGCCCAGACCCTCAGTGGATGGGGCAATACTACTCCCACATTGAAAGAAACCATCTGCTTTACTCACCCACAGCCAGAGTCACTGTCTCAATGCTCCAACAAAACTGGAAAATCTGGATGAAATGGACAATTTTCTAGACAGATACCAGGTACCAAAGTTAAATGAGGAGCAAAATAAACCATCTAAACAGTCCCATAACCCCTAAAGAAATAGCAGCAGTCATTAAAAGTCTCCCCACCAAAAAAAGCCCAGGACCAGATGGTTTTAGGGCAGAATTCTATCAGACCTTCAAGAAAGACCTAATACCAATTCTCTTCAAACTATTCCACAAAATAGAAACGGAAGGAACACTACCCAATTTGTTCTATGAAGCTACAATCACACTCATACCTAAACCTCACAAAGACCCAACAAAGAAAGAGAACTTCAGACCAATCTCCCTCATGAATATTGATGCAAAAATACTCAATAAAATTCTAGCAAACCGAATCCAAGAACACATCAAAACAATCATCCATCATGATCAAGTGGGCTTTATCCCAGGAATGCAGGGATGGTTCAATATTCGGAAATCCATCAATGTAATCCACTATATAAACAAACTCAAAGAAAAAAAATCACATGATCATCTTATTAGATGCTGAGAAAGCATTTGACAAAATTCAACATCCTTTCATGGTAAAAGTCTTGGAAAGAACAGGAATTCAAGGACCATACCTAAACATAGTAAAAGCAATATACAGCAAACCAGTAGCTAACATCAAACTAAATGGAGAGAAACTTGAAACATTCCCACTAAAATCAGGGACTAGGGCAAGGCTGCCCACTCTCTCCCTACCTATTCAATATAGTACTGGAAGTCCTAGCCAGAGCAATTAGACAACAAAAAGAAATCAAAGGAATACAAATAGGAAAGGAAGAAGTCAAAATATCACTATTTGCAGATGATATGATAGTATACTTAAGTGACCCCAAAAACTCCACCAGAGAACTCCCAAACCTGATAAAACAACTTCGGCAAGGTGGCAGGTTATAAAATCAACTCGAACAAATCAGTAGCCTTCCTCTACATGAAAGATAAACAGGCTGAAAAAGAAATTAGGGAAATGACACCCTTCACAATAGCCACACATAATATAAAATACCTCGGGGTGAATCTAACCAAGCAAGTGAAAGATCTGTATGACAAGAACTTCAAGTCTCTGAAGAAAGAAATTGAAGAAGATCTCAGGAAATGGAAAGATCTCCCATGCTCATGGATTGGCAGGATTATATAGTAAAAATGGCCATCTTGCCAAAAGCAATCTACAGATTCAATGCAATCCCCATTAAAATACCAACTCAATTCTTTACAGAACTAGAAAGAGAAATTCTGAAATTTATTTGGAACAACAAAAAACCAGGATAGCGAAAAACCATTCTCAACAATAAAAGAACTTCTGGAGGAATCGCCATCCCTGACCTCAAGCTTTACTACAGAGCAATAGTGATAAAAACGGCCTGGTATTGGTACAGAGACAGGCAGGAAGATCAGTGGAATAGAGTTGAAGACCCAGAAATGAATCCACACAACTATGGTCATTTAATCTTTGACAAAGGAGCTAAAACCATCAGTGGAACAAGGACAGCATTTTCAACAAATGGTGCTGGTCCAAAGTTGATCAACATGGATGTCTGGTGGACCACTCAGGTTGGCTCATAAAACTACCATCATTCAGTCACATTCCAGCTCTTGCTCCTGCAGGCCAGAGTTGAACATGAAAATTCTTATTTTATTTTTTTCATCCGAGTAAAGAGATAATAACAAATAAAACAGCGTCTGAAACACATGGAAAAAATGGGCAGTATGGCAAGTTAGCAAAATAAAAAAGAATAATTAGAAAATAAATAAAAAGCATTGAAGAGCACAAGCTGAGTCAGCAAGCATATGCTGAAGGCCCGGCACTGTTCCATGTTCATCAACGAGTTAATTAAATAACCTCTGATGGCAAGGCCTGGAATAACCCACACTTTGTAGACAAAGAAACTGAGAGCTTAAAGATACTTGTCTGTGTTCATGAAGCTAAATAAGAAGCAGAGATGGGATTTGAACTTAAGGAAACAGAGTCCACAGTCCAAACTTCCAAAATGCTACTCTGCTAACTGCACATCTGCTGGCTGTCACATTTCCTTGCCAATTATTGTCACAGTAAGTCTGAATTACTTCTCCCACAAGGTTACAAATAGCAACAATAGCAGAGAAGCGAGAGATACAAAGTAGATGAGCCCGAGGTTACCAGAGAAAGGAACAATCACAATGTACCAGGAAAATATAAACAGAACATAGAGACCCTACAAATACAAGATCTGAATCCAGACAATGGAAGAAGGGATAAAGAAGAAGATACTTGCTGATACTTGTGAAGGAACTAGGACCCACAGTACTTCAAAAGGCTAAGGGGTGGGGGCAGAGTGGAGAAGTCTGATAGAGTTAGCAACCTATGAGCATCCACTCTGGAGGGATGTTGGACCAAACCTACCTATCAGCATTCGCCTGAGAGGTTCCATTCAGCAGCAGTTCCACTCTCCAGTTTCCTCAACCACCTGAATGCATATAAAACTGAGAGGTTCACAGTTGATGTGGTGGAGTGAGGTGCTGTGGAAGATTAGAGGGTGTGGAGACCTGGTCAATACAGGGTTTCCAGGGGAGATGACATTTGAGCTGAGTCTGTTGTAAGTCTCTGGCACAGACATTCCCTGATGATATCAACAGCAGCCCCAGTCTTGGTCTTAATGTTCTTCAACATCCTAGTCATTTTGATATCATTGGTCACTTTTTGAATATCTATATTGGTTGTCTGTAGCTAGAGCCCATTCACAATAATGGCTAAGTTCTGCAGAATCAAGATTGAGCCAGCTCATTAGCAGACACAACAACCACTGGTTGACCTATAGACCGGTGCAGTCCCTGACATGTAAGATACACTCCTTTACCCAAGCATACCACCATGCTATCACCACTTCAAACCCTGACACAGCTCTATGCTGGCAAGGCCCACCCAGTGGAAAGGAGAGAGGATAGAGCAGCAGGTACATGATCTTCAGATCCTGGGTATGGATGACATCGCTCACAGCTACGGAAGATGGGCCATCAGACCATGCTCATCAAGTCCCAGGACCAAGCTGGTGAGAACAAAATAGGTAGGTGAGCTAAGAGAGGTGGAGATTAAAAGGTAGATTATTCTCAAATCAAGCAACTTCCCCTCTAGGAAATGGACCTATGAGTTGGGCTGCCATTGACAGTAACAGATGTTCTCTGTCACATGGAGACCTAAAGTCAGGATAATATGAGTTTTTGCTTGTGAAGCTCATAAGGATATTAGTCTGTATGGACAACTCTAAGCATGTAATCTCTACAGGGAAGACTGTATAAATAAGGTCAGGAGTTTAGACTCTGTTCTGACACTAATCCACCATCAGGTAAATAAAAGTCACAAGACATAATAATTTTCTTACCAAGCCACTGCTGCCACCTGTATATGGGGACACTATTGTGGTTTTAATAGTTCTCAGGACTCTGCAGCTCAGAGAAGTGAATAGCATAACAGCCAATGGGAAGTTCTATCATTTGGTTGAAACTTAAAACAACAGGACCCATATGGAGAGGAAATTATTTTAAAAGGACCAAAATGTCTAATTTGCATAATCTATGTTTCCTGTTCCTGTTTGCACCAACTGGGTGTTATATGAATATTTGAATACTTGATGACAGATTAATATAATAATAGCATTTGCCAAAACATCTCATAGTTGAGAAGGGTTTGAACCAATTTTCACTTTCTGTTCAGGATGCCAGTATATGAAAAGAAATTAAAAGGTTCCTGAATGGGTTAAGGAAAATTGTAGTAAGTGTTAAATGTTTTTATCTTACAAAATGGCATTTTAAACATACAAGTATAAACACAGTATAAGCCCAAACTCATTACAGACAATTTTCAAAGTCCAGGCCCTTGATCTACCCAGGCTGTAGCCATTTGCACCAGTGTTACATGTGGCCCATCGTCTATGCCCTACTCTATTTACAGTTGGTGGGCTGCAAACTTTCCAGCTGAAGCTCCTACTGTATTGATCACCAAAAGATCAATAAATGACCCCCATCCCAATTTTGTCACTTGAGGCAACATCTTCCTAGACTAAAAAAAGTCAGGAGTAACCCCCAAAGGGCCTTTTCAACCCTCCACACTTAACTATGTTCACCTGTGAATGGTAGATTTCGTCACCCTGTTTTTATTTAGAGCCAACTAAGCCTTGTGGAGTTGTTTCTTCTACTCCACTCGCCCACACAAATAGTCTTGTGATGACTCTCTCACTATGCTGACTGGGGTCTGCTATGGCTTACCACAACCCCATGCACATATTTATTTGAGGCAGAAACAATATGCCATGGAGGAATGAGTTAGTTAACCATCTTTCATAGGGATGAGTCAACATCCCATACTCCTGGGAACATCATCTTAGGAAATCTCACAAAGAAAACATAAATATATCAAAATTCCACCATGAAAAGTTCATATTGGACTATCAGGGCTGACTTCAGTGGCTTCTTCCCCCTTCTGGGTTCTCATAACTGTCTTCATGCTTGTCCTTAGTGACCCAAGTCACATTTATGTAATTCCTTCCATCCCTCCTTCCTTCCTTCCTTCCTTCCTTCCTTCCTTCCTTCTTCCTCCTTCCTTCCTTCCTTCCTTCCTCCTCCCTCCCCTCTCTCTCTCTTCCTTCCTCTTCCTTCCTTCCTTCTTTCCTTCTTCCTTTCTTCTTTCTCCTATCCTCCCTTCTTTGATCATCCTTCCTTCTTTCTTATCTTTTCTTTTCTCTTTTCCTTCTTTCTTCCTTTCCTTCCATTACTTCTTCTTTTTCCTCCACTGAAATCCAAGAGGAGTTATAGAAAGAAACTAAGAGGATTCACATAGACACCATCTGATGAAGGAAGCAGAATTGGTTTAGAGATGACATCATTAGTTCTCACGTATGGATCCATCCTGGGATCTCTTAGATATGTAGAGGAAAGTGGTGTCTTTACTGGATTAATCTTCATGAGCCTCATGCACTTGTGTGACATCAGTGACATTTGAATGTTTTGTGGCTTAAGCCTGCATGGTAGGTGGATTTTCAGACATCATGGTTCCTCCTCTGCTCTCTCCTTCTGTTCTTCAGAGGTGGGTGGTCTTGGAAGCCTGTAGAGACAACTGAATGCAGATAAGGTCAACACTTGTTTTGCCTATCTTTTTCAGTCACACAGGTCCCAGCAACTGGTCCACATGTGGGACATAAGTTCTGAACCTTGGGTCCTTGGCACCAGACATGGAGTTGCCTTCTGAATACCACCATTAGGTTCCCTGAAAGTAGAGGCTGAAATGATATCTGGGACATCTGGTATTTATCAGAGATCACACATGTTTGAGAATAGGGGGACTGTGCCTGGGTCTGCTAAGCATGTCACTCTATATGGAAGTGTCAAGCAAGGCTGGAGCATGGTTCTTGACATCCAAGTCAACTGCACTTTCTATTTCTCATCCAATGTCATTCCTGGCCACAGGAGATAGCTTCCATCCTGCATACTCAATATCTGTTTCCTCCTGCAGGAGTGCCACACTGTCCCTGAGGGAGGCATCTCTAAAGGAAAGCCAGAGAGAGAAAGTCTCTAGAAATCAAAATGTGAAAGACTTCCAAATCTTTCTTACAATATCCTTTCTGGGAGCCAGGAATTCTATCTTGACTACAGTTTCTGAAACTGTACTTCTTTGGAATGTGAACTTATTCTAACCCACACTGGGCTGAGCCATGCCTGTCAGAACTCCAAGGAGCTCTCCAACTCATGAGACCAGCAGAAGAACATGGCAGCTTGTTCCATAAACAGCTGGACCTCCAGGATTCAGGATGGACTTGAGTCAGATCAGCACCAGAGAGTTCAGTGCCAGTAGTTCAGGACTCCTGGGCTGACTCAACCTATGCCTTTGTATCTCAGAGAAAACAAAATCAGTTGTTCCTACTGGGAACAGTGGTGACTGGAGATCAATCAGCTTATGACCAGAGGTGAATCCCATGGAAACTAAAACATCACTGGGATCCTTCCTAAGGGAGAGTAGCAGTGACCTGGGCCACTACCCAGATGGTCTTGCTTGATGACAGAAGAAGCTAAGGAGTAGTAAATCTTAGGAAGAGAAGGGCAAGGGAATGGATCCCATTTCCCAGTGCTTGGGAGGCAGTTTCAGTTTAGCATTTGGCAGAGGTAGTGGAGGCCAAATCAAGAAGTGGTGTCAGAGCCCTAATCCCGTTGACTGTAGGCAGATGTACTTACCACAAACTGATCTTCATCCTCTCTACTACATTCTCCTATACCTCCCAATAAGTATCCCCTACCAAGGCACAACTCTGTTATTGTCACTGTCACACACAGAGGCCCCAGTGTCTTCCCACAGACCCACTCTGTGACTTGCCTCTAGCCTCACTGCCCTATTCATTATTCCTGGCTGTGCCTAATAGCTTTATTGAAGTCACATACTGTGGCATTTACCCTTGCACTTGCCCAGCTCAGTGGTTTACAGTTGGTTCACAGCTATGCAACAACACTATCAGTTAATTCCAATGAATTTTCATTACCCTAAAAGGTCACACTGATTAGCAGTCAACTCCATTTGCTCAGCGCACAGGACACTAACTGATCTAAATTCTGTCAAATAGATGGGATTGTTCTATAGGCATACAAATATGCCTTCTGTGGTCAGTTCTTTTACTGTAGCATAATACCAGCATTTCTCCACATATCTGACTTAATCTGTTATGGCTAACTCACATTCTATTACATGATTGTATCACACTCTGTGTATAGATTTTGATTTCTCTATTGACAAACAATGTTAAACATATTTTTATGTTTGTTATCTGTATGTGTTTGGAAAAATGTCTATTAAATTCTGCTGTTTAATTGTTAATTGAAATTCTGGGTCTTTAACTGGAAAATGGGAAGAGTTCTTTGAACTATTATTGATAGGAAAAGGAAAAATAGAGGGAACTTGCTCACTGACTTGGGAGACATTGGTAGCCACTGACACCCACAGCGGGATAAGCTGTCTGGAGTATTGGAATGGGAAAAGGGATTTCTGTGAGTTGAGTAGTGAGTGGAGGTGCAGACAACATACTCAGAAAGGAACAGACAGTGTTTGAAAAAGAGAAAGAACAAAGTTTAGTAGGTAGGGAGATGGGGAAGATCTGGAAGGAGTTCGGAGAGGAAGAAAATGTACAAAAATTTTTTAATTAAAAAAAGGAAAAAGGAACAGGAGGCTTGAGGGTGCTGGAGGGAATACAGTTAGCCCTGGGGTACATGGACTTCTATGCTTTCTTCTTGCTTTCCTTCAATTGAATGCTTTCTTGATACAGTTTATTCAATGTTCTGTCTGTCTCTCCAGCCAGTCCCTAATACTTTAAATCCAGGGATAGTTCTTCTACTAGCCACAGTTCCAATGTACCTAACACACAAGCACTGATCAATAAAAGATTTGGGAGTTGGATGTACATTTCTGAATGGCAAGTGTTGTCTGAATAGACCCTACCATGCCATCCAGAGAGTTATTTGGGGTTCGGGAAAATGAAACTCCTTCCCCCACTGTTACAAACAGCATATTGAGCTAGCTCAGTCATGTAGGAGAACTCATTGCTTTTTCACCATATGCTGTAGTGCCAAGGAAGGAAGATTCCAGCTCCCATGAGACACGGAATGTGGGATAAGCACAGACAGTAAGAATAAGCATGGGGAAGAGCAAATGGCACCTTGCATCCTACTGGTCCAGATCCTAGACTCAATGCTGCTCGGCCATTAACAGAGCCCACCAGCTGTGTTGCAGAACATTGTCTCTTAGCTCTACTGTCCCCAGAAACTCAGTAAAAGTGGCATGTTGGCACCTCTTTCCTATAGTGATTACAAATCTTGAAGGTAGTTGAGACTGTTCTCTTGGGTGGTCTGCTAGGGAACAGAGGAAAGAGAGGCATGGGTATAGGAGGAGACAGACAAAGACAATTCCCAACTCACAGTTCATATACCACCTGTGAGGCTGTGAGTGTATCTCCAAAATTAACTTCTATTGTGCTGTGTATAAACAGAGGGGACTTTGGTATGCAGTGGGATTCTATATTCTTTTTGGGATGAAACACTTTTCATTCTTTTTGCCTTTTGAGAATAGAGAAGGTACTGTTTATGAGAACTGGACCCTCAGCAGACACAGAACTTGTTCATGTTTTGATCTTGATGTCTGGACTCTTGCACTGTGTGTAATAAGTTTATACTATTGATATGCTATCCAGTAATAAGTATTATGATATAGCAACTTACATGAAAACAAAACACCAACTTAATCTCCAAAAGGCTGGTTCTCCTGGTTTCTTTGGGACACAGGCAAAGATAAACATATGTGGGTCTTTGGTGTGCTGATAGATTTTTATTCTTCCATTTCCCAAGTTCCATTACAGCTTGGTTGCACTAGAGGTCTAGATGCATCCCATCTGCAAAATGTACCAAAAGAGCCTCATTTGATGCTGTTTGGAGATAGAAAGACACAAACTGTCACCACATTTGAACCTTATACTATAATATAAGATATAGTATAAAATATATGACACAAAAACATGATGTACACACAGGATTCTAATTTTTTTTACATTTCCTGGTAAAAGGAAAAAGTAAGGTAAATCTGGTGAGTATTTGTTGAATCTGAGTGAATGTATAGTAAGCAGCATTGTATCCTGAAGTGGTGGATAAGGAAGTAAGTGCAAGCAGTAGGGTTGGTGGAAGGAAAGGGTGGCTGGCGAGCGGGTGCTACATACATTTTTCTGCAGAGACACAAACATCTATCAAATACAGAGTACCGAGCAAAGAAAGGCAGACCAATGAGTTTATTGGGGTCATTTGCCAAAACATAGGGGGCTTAGGAAGCTTCATCACCAAAGTACATGGGTGACAACTCACCCAAGCAGCATCATACCTTGCAGGCAGCTCCACTAAAGAGTTTTCTCTCCTCAAGCAATGATCTGCTGCTTATAGAACATTGGAGAGGGGTCTCGCGGGTATTGTATTTCTTGAGACTTAAAAGTTTCTGAGCTTCCTGCATCTTATGAGTCCCAGTTTTTCTCCAGAATAGAATATTTTAATATAGAGGAAAGAACTACATAACAGTGCAGACATTCCTAAATCATTGCCTAAAAGCCTAAGTACAGCAAGTTCATGGAGGCTTGGAACTGGGTTTAAGATTAGCAAAGAGTTATAGGCAATTAATGACTGCTGAGAGAAAGAGAATCAGTATTCTCCAGGGATGAGCACCATAACTGGCCATCCAACATCAAGAAGCCAATCCTAAAAGCATATACATACAAGCAAGACTAAAGAGACTTAATAGGTAACTCTCCTATCCTTCATTACAATCTCTCTAGTCTCAGCTCCAGTCCTGTAACAGACTGCCTGCTTGTCAGTGCCTCTCCTCCCACCTTACCTTCATTCTCTGGAGACTCCTCTTGGTGACCCCTCCCTTCTACTTATAGCCCATTCCCAATTCTATGTATTATTCACCAGGTCTGGAAACACTTTCCACCTCGGATCCCAGTAGCCACACCAGACCTGAACTTGGTCTTTTCTCCTAGTCCATCTCTACTCCTCTCTGCCACTCACTGACCTGCACAAGCATTCTCTGTGCCAGCTAACCCACAGCCACCACACTTTCCTAAGATCTGGGGAGGTCAGCAGAAACCAATGAATGCAACCCCCTCAAAAAAACCACCAAAAACTAGACCAGATATCAACACCCAGAATCACTTCAACCATCCTAACCACAGATGTCTAGATACTAACACAAAATCATAAACATTGACAGCCAAGACAATATACTACCATTAGAACCCACTAACTCTACTGCATTAGGATCTGAGAAATGCAATATAGCTTAAATACAAGACAAGAACTTCAAAACAGTATTGTGACTATGTTCAAGGAATTTAAAGGAGGATATGAATAAATTCCTTAATGAGGTCTGTGAAAACACAAATAAGTGAAATGAAATACTATAAACAATTCAAGACATAAAAGTGGAAATGAAATCACTAAAGAAAATCTAAAATGAGTAAAACTGGAAGTAATTTTAGGAAGTCAAACAAAACTTTTTGAATAAGATACCAACAACCCAGGCACTAAGAACAACAAACTAATAAATGGGACCTCATGAAATTGAAAAGATTCCATAGGGCAAAGGACACTGACATTCAAACAAAGCAGCAGCCTGCAGAATTAGAAAATTTTTTTACGTATTATGCATCCAATATAGGGTTAATATCTATATAAAGAAGCAAACCCTGGACATCAAGAAAACAAATAAACCAATCAAAAATGATGTACAGAATTAAAGAGTTCTGAAAAGTTGAAACACGCATGTCTGAGAAACACTTAATGACACGTTCAACGTCCTTTATCATCAGGGACACACAGATCAAAACGATTTGAGATTTCATTTTACACCAGTCTCAATGAAGGCTTTGAGGATATTTTTTGTTTTGTTTGTCTCTTATTGGTTTGTTTGAGCATTTTTAATCTTACAGGTCATTTGCTTATATATTATGGCTTCTGATTTTGTGTTTTTATGGGTAGTGTGTGTGTGTTTGTGTGTGTTCACGTGTATTTCTTGTGCTTTTTATTTACTTGTTTTATTTATCTGTTGTTTTTTCTTAAGAGAAAAAAAAAGAAGAAGATGGACGGGTGAGGAGGTGGGGAGAATCTGAGACAGATGGGAGAGAGAAACCCATGATCAAAATTTATTATATGGATTTTCAATTAAAAAGTCAGTAAGTGTATTTATATATTTATTATAATATGAATATGGCATCATAATAATTACAGACAAATCCATTAATTTGAGAGGCGGTGGGAGAGAAGGAATGGAAACTTCTGGAGGAAAGACAGGGAGGGAGACATGTAGTATTTCAATTAAAACTTTAAAATACAGTAAGTCAGCCACAAAAGCACCTTTCCCAAACTCTCCCCCTCCTCCAATCATTATTAAGAGTTGTCTGACCTCATTTTCTCCATGTTTCCTCCTCCATTCCTCCACACTTGTTCTTGGAAAAGCCAGCCTTGCATGTTGCTAACGCTTTTCATCTGAGGTTCCCCTCAAACTTTCTGGTACTCCATGCTCATCTCCCTATCCTTCTCTTTCTCTGTCATATTTAAAAACTAGTGTTCCCATCTCTAGCATCTCTGTCAACAATCTCAACACAGTACACACAGGCTTCCCACAATACTGCAAACTTTACCTCGCTTCTGCTTCCACCCTGATATCTGACAAACACAAACACAAGTGAGGTTTTATGTCCACAAAACCTCACTTGATCTTTCCACATACTCTCAAACTACACTCATCCAATCTGAAACCATGATGCAGTTCTCCAATTTGCCAATATCCCAAAAAGTGAGTCCATTCTAGTCCTTGCCCCATCTCCACTTAGCCACTCAAATGAGCACCAACTTTCCTGACAGCTCTCTCCTGAGACCTTGCATGCCAACCCCCTGAACCCCCAGGAATAGACAGATGTTCATTCTTTGAACACATCTGGCAGTGCTTCTTCTGTGTCATCTGTCCCAGCTATACACCATGGCCTTCTTGCTACCCTGTAGGTCACTCTCTGCATCCTTAAGATGTCGATGTGACCAAGTCACCCTGCCACTCCCAGACCATTTGCACAGTTCTGGAAATCTGACTAGGGTGCTAAGGGAATGGCAAAAGGACAGATGTGCAGACACATTTACAGAAGAGCTGGGATCAGGTGGGCCATGTGTGCTCTGATGGAGTGGCAGCAACATCAACCCTCCACACATGCTTGTACAGCCCGAGACTGCTCACCTACAGAGACCACCTATAGAGACCACCTACTGACACTACCTAACCCCTTTTCTTGTGCTGTATATAATAAATGCTGAGCCATCTCCCTGGCTCTTATTAGAGCATCCAAAGAAAGTTGTATTTGACCTTGACTCTCCACTCTGACCTCATTCTTTTCTCATTCAGACTACATGTTTCTTCCTTAAGGCTGAACACATATACATATATCTATGCCCATCCTTTCTTTATCCATCCCTGCCATTGAAACTCATGATTTTGTGGCAGAGTTCAGCATGAATATTTTTTTTTAAAGGAAGCTTCCCCAGGAACCAAGATTTGGTCAGCCTCCCTACTGTATAGGTCCATAGGACTCCACATATCTCCTCCATGCACTTAATGCATTTGCAATAAGACAAATGTAAATGTTTCTTGAACATCACCTTAACTCATTGGGTTGGAAGGTCCAGGAGCCAGGCACCATGCCTTCACTGTCTGCTGAATCTACCATGGGAGTTCATATGTGCTTGCTAGATGAAGGAGCATGTGATACAGAGGAGGCCAAAAGAGAGAATGAAACTGAGAGTGAACATTGCTTGTGCTCTGCTGACTCATGGAGAAGATGACGTTATGAGGCACTATGGCAGGAAGTAGCAGATGCAAACAAGAGGGGTTCCTGTTTGCTCCTGAGTTAGAGAAAGCAGGTCATCACCTGCAGCTTGAATAGTAGGCTATGAGAAACAGATCATCCCCAGGGACCAGTGGTGATGAGAATCTCTGAAAAGAACATCTGGCCCACTTGCCTGTACCTGCTGGCTGGTCTTTTCCAATGACAGATTCATTGATCTTAGGGAATAAAAGAAGAACAGATTGCAGACAGATTGAGATTCTATTTCAGCCTCACTTACCATCCTACCTCAGTTTCAAACCTTCATAAGTATCATCTCTCCTCTCTCCTCTCTGGTCCTATTTGTTGGATTAGAAGTGTATCCTTTCAGGTGGACAGTGCTGAGTACTAGAGAACGGAGTTGGAGCTGTCAGGAAATGTCAGCAACACAAGTCCGCAGCACACGCTAGACAGGTGAAGAATCTTCTTTTATTGGGATCCCTTATGGCTTTCCAGGGCCACCTAGCCTCTTTCTAGCAAAGCTCCATCCTGGTTATCTCAGGGAGTGGTAACTTGAGTTCCCAGCATGAAGAAATAATGACCAGATACAGCTCAATGGCAAAGTTCTGGTACCCTTGGGTGTGTGTATAAGTAAGGCTGAATGAGCTCAAACCCTAGGAATCTCAGAATTGATAATGGCAGGAGTTAGAGCCATTTCCTACCTGCCCCTACCTGCTCTGGAACACTCCACTAAGCACCATGGGTACTGGGTCATGTAGCATAAACACTTGGAGTTCTTCACCAAGCTAATGAGATATCTAGATAGCCCTAAGCTTTCAGCCAATGAGCTTCCTTTCTTGGGTATTCCTTCCTGCAAAAGGTATTTAATCCCTTGTTCATCCTGAATAAAGTATATGCATTTACGTCCACCATCAAAGAAACCAGGATGAGCATGCAAGGATAATCTTAGAGAGTTGTTTATTCAGGATTGCCACAGGGAAGGCTTTCATCTTAAAGAGCCATGCCAAAAACCCCTCAGGAAGGCCTTCTTTCCACCGGTCCTTCCAGTCCCTCCAGTACTCTGGCACTAATTCCCAATCATACCATGTTCCTCTCATCCCAGGCTCTGCCTTCCTCTTCCTGCCCAGTGTGTGGATACCCTGAGGGAAAGTCAGGACCTTGAACCCCTATTTCTGACTCCCAGTAGTAAACTGGTGGCACCCAAGTACCCAGAGAGGAGACCTGGAACTACATTTGTCCCAGACTCCATCGTTTCCCCTCCAGTCCAGCAAAGAAAGACACAGACTGTGGACCCTTATTTCAGTCTTCCTTCTGCCTCCCCTGAGCAGTGTGCCAGGCACCACCAGCAGAAAGGCAGGACACAGTATGACAGATGCATGTGCCCAAATGTGCACAGGTGGAGACCAGAGAAGGACGCCAGGTGTTACTTCTACTATTCTTCCCCTTGCTTCATTCTCTGTCTGCACTCTACAGCACTGGACTTCCATACACATATGTGGCTACACCTGGATTTTTACCATGGATGCTACGGCTTTGAACTTGGGTCTTCATGCTTACACAGCAAGTACTCTTACCTACAGAGCTACTTTTCCAGCCTTTGTTTCTTTGTCTGAATGTGAAAGAGTGACCTGCCACACAATACCATAACATTTCATTGATCTCTATGTATGTGCTACCTAGGCACGAGACTCATAAAACTGAGATTGGAGCAATGGTTTACTGATTGAAGGTATTTTCTGCTCTTCCAGAGGATCTGGGTTCATTTCCTATCACCTACGTCAGGTGACTCACAACTGCCTATTAACTTCATGCTCTCATTTGGTTTCCTCTAGAATTAGACTCAGGTGATATATATGCCTAGACTCTGGCACATATACACATGCACATTAAATAATAAATAATAAATAAATAAATAAATCTTTTAAAAATACTACATAGCGTTCTACAAAATACTTCTACTGTAAAAAAAATCATTTTAATAATTTGTATAAATTTCAGTTTTTTCTATTTCTTTAAGCTATGGAACCCCTTCCTGAAATAACACAATAATAATTTTAGGATTCTTGGAAACATGCTATTTGTTTCCCATTTAGCTTAAAGCAAAATAATAATTCGAGTAGCTTTTCAACACCTAACACTTTGGCAAGTAGCCCCTCAGACTCTAGACACTAAAAAAATGTTTGAGAATTTCATAAATGAATGTAATGCATTTTTATCAAATCCATACCCCTGATCATTCATCCCCAACTTCTTAGCACCCCTCACCACTTTCCCTCCAAATTTCATATACTTTTTTTTGTTAATCCATTGAATGCACTTAAGCGCTGCTCCCATGTATAGAGCTATACATTGGAATGTGGACAGTTTATCAGAGGCCAAGTCTGAGAATACACTGACTATTCCTCCTCTAGCAAAGATCAGTTACCAAAAGCTCCTCAGTTAGGGATGGGACTCATGAGTCCCATCGTGATCTATGTGGGGATTTTGGTCAGGTTTATGAGCTCATGTATGCAGTGTCCTTGTTATGACCAGAAAACACTGTTTCACAATAGTTATCTAAACTTCTCCCTCTTACAACCCTTTTATCCCTTCTTCTGAGATGATCACTGAATCTTAGGAAGAGAGGTGTCCCATTTATGGTTGAATACTCCACAGCCTTTTATTCTCTGCGCTTAAGCCAGTTGTGTATCTCTGTATTAGCCATATCTACTACAAAAAGAACTTCTCTGATAAAGATTTAGAGTTGCACTGATGAATGGGAATAAAAGTGAGTATTTTGAGTACAGTTTAATACTATGTCCAATTAGCTAAATAATAGGAATGAGTTCTCCACTCTTGATGTAAAACCTATCCAATCATGGGTTATTGGCCAAATTAACAGTACCAAGTATGGGTTCTCTCTTGTGTAGTGGATTCCAAATCCCATCCATGCCATTGTTGTACCGGTAGGCCTATTTTGTCAGACAAGTCATTATTGTAGATCACAAGATTCATGGCTGCGTAAGAGTGCTGATGACTGTTCTGCTCCAGTAGCCTGCACAGCACCTTTCAACACTATGAAAGCTATCCAGGATGCATGAAGCTTCTAGGTTCAGTATCCACTTGATTTCTTCCTGTTCTGTGACTCCGGTATATGGTGACCTCAACAATAAGTAGTGTTACCATCAAGTTCTGGAATATAAGCAAAAGCAATGTTAATAGTTTGTTGTTGGAGTGTTTAATGAAACTCTACTAAACACAGCTTGAAAGGAGGAAATACACAACTGGTATGGGGTTTTTAGTTTGATAGCCTATGGCATCTAAGAGAAGCATTTTCCTCCCTTATAGGGTAACTCCATTTTAGCTGGTTTTGTAAAAGTGTTTTTTTTTTAGGAAGCTTCTACAAGAGTAGGTTTTTCAAATTTTTTTAAAAAGACTTGACTATTAGTTATCTATCTCTGTTCCTTCTACTCTTTTTTTTTCATCCTCTACTCTGTTTCATCCTTCTTCTTGCTCCATTTCCCTTTCCTCGTTCATCTACCTGTATTTTGCTATACTCCTGCCTTGAAAAATCTTCCCCACATGACCCCTTTCTAGCTTCTGACTTCTACAGGAACTTCCATTTTAAGCACATATATTAAAAGATTAAAAGCTAAGATTATCATGTGAGAAAGAGAGAGCATAAAGCATTTGACTTTCTGGTTTGGGTTATCTCCCAGAGAATAATTATTTCCAGTGTCATACATTTGCCCTCAAATTTCATAATATCGTTTTTCTTCACAGATGTATAAAATGCCATTGTGTATGTGTACTGCATCTTCACTATTTTCTAGGCTGTTTCGACTTCCTGGCTTTTGTGACTAAAGTAGCAATGAATGTGGATAATCAGGGATCTCTGTCATAGGCCATAGTGTCTTTCAAGTACATACTTAGTACTGGCATTGATGGGTGACATGGTAGATCTATTTGTAACTTTGTGAGGATCCTGTACAATGATTTCCATAGTAGCTAGACTAATTTGTATACCCACCAACAGTGAATATGTGTTTCCTTGTCCTTGCCAATATTTGTTGTCATTTATTTTCTTGATTTTATATATTGTGATCACATAGATGAGATCAGAAAATAAGTCCTTCATGTCATATAATAGTCAAAATAGTGAATTATGAAAAAATTATTTGAAAGCTGCAAAAGAGAAAGACCAAATAACATATCAAAGCAAACCTATCATAACAGAAGCTGATTTTTCTATGGAAATTTATAAGCGAAAAGGGCCTGTACCAAAGTACTACAAGTTCTGAAAGACCACAGATGCCAGACTATTATACCCAGCAAAACTATCTGTTATAATAGAAAGTTAAAGAAAGACTCTTCACAATAAAAGAAGGTCAATGGAATTTATGACCACCAAGCCAGCCTGACAAAGGATATTGACAGGAATCCTATAGACTATTTTCAGTTTTCTGAGGAACCCATACTGATTTTCCAAGTGGTTTTACCAGCTTGCAACCTAATCAGCAGTGGAAGAATGTTCCTCTTTCTCCACCATCCTTGACAGCATCTACTATCACCTGCATTTTTTATTTTAGCCATTCTGGGTGTGAGGTGGAATCTCAGGGTCATTTTGATTTGCAGTTCCCTGATGACTAAGGATGTTGAACATTTCTTTAAGTTCTTTTCAGCCATTTGAGATACTCAGTTGAGAATTCTGTGTTTAGCTCTGTACCCCATTTTTAATAGGGTTATTTAGTTCTCTGGAGTCTAACTCCTTGAGTTCTTTGTATATATTGGATATATAGCCTTCTATAGATGTAGGGTTGGTAAATATCTTTTACCAATCTGTGGGTTGCTGTTTTATCCTATTGACAGTGTCCTTTGCCTTACAGAAGCATTTTAATGTTATGAGGTCCCATTTGTTGATTGTTGATCTTAAAGCATAAGCCATTAGTGCTCTGTTCAGGAAATTTTCTCCTGTGCCCAAGTATTTGAGGCTCTTCCCCACTTACTCTTCTATTAGACTCAATGTATCTGATTTTATATGGAGGTCCTATTTACAACCCTCTTTAACATAAAGTATCTCATACCCACAAAGGGACTCTTGGCTCAGACTGGCTAGTGAGGGTGTTCGTTATGGGGAACAAAGTGCTCAAATGACAAGGTAGGTGATACACAGTGGAAGACAAGCAGTAGCTAGATCAACCTCAGGACTCAAAGCAATATATATATATATATATATATATATATATATATATATATATATATATATAAAATCATATATTACATCATTACATATTATATATTATATTTTATACATAAATATATAGTAGCATATATAACATATATACAGTATATTTTTCCCAAAATTCCACATTCTAGGAGGATTCTGGCTTCCTCACCATTTACCACGATGTCCAAACTCTGAGCAAGGATCACCTCCTTGGCTAATATAGAGTGACTCCCTTGATTTCTTTCATGCCATGCTAATTTTATCCTATGCATTGAGTGTGAAAATGTCTTTAGATACTAAGCTGAAGATAGTAAATGAGGTTCAAATCTTCTTGTCTGGGCAAATTTGGAGCAGCACTAGGTGCGAGACAGTGCAGAGGATAAAGGAGAGTCAAGCTTTGAGTCAGCTGTCACAGAGCTGACTTTTCTCTGCCTCTTGTACGGCACAGTCAGACTCAGGCATACTGTTTATCTGCAGAAGGTGCTGTGCACATGGCTGTAGCAAGCAGAGGATTAGATGTGCTTCTTGGTAGTTGCCAGCTGCAAAATATACTTCTTTTTTAAAAATTGGATATTTTATTTACATCTCAGATGTTATTCCCTTACCCCATTTCCCCCCAAACCCAGAAACTCCCTATTCCATCCCCATTCCTCCTGCTTCTATGAGGATGTGCCCCACTCCCACTCCCACCTCCCTACCCTCAAATTCCCCCACACTGAGGCACCCAGCCTTCACGGGACCATTCTTGTTCAAGCCTTGAATGACCTGCAGAGGTGGGCAGGGAGCTCTGTTCTTGGAAGATCCAGGCCTATGGTGTTTACACTCTTGGGTACATGGTCTTACCATTGGACAGAATGAGACAAGAAGCCTCTGCACTGGCAGTAGAGTTCTTCAGAGTCTGGGAGTGACGCAGTTATAATCCATTAACCATTAACCAGAAATGGTCAAGTACAATCTCCCTGTGTGATCAGGAGAGGAGAGCTGGCTGTGATCCAAAACGAGAAAAATCACCACAGATACCTCCGGGATGGACACTCCCCACAACTCAAGACTTCCCAGGTCTTCTTTTCACTTACCACACAAAAACATGCAATCTAGGCCCTAGCTGGGTAAAGACACTTGCTACTAAGCTGGTCTCAATTTCTGATAGAAAAAGAAAACCAATTGCTAGAAGTTGTTCTTTTATGTAACCTCCAACCCTGAGGTATAACATGTTCACCCCACGTACTGCCCCATACACACATACACAAGACATGAAGTGTAATAAAAATCTTGGTCGAATATGCAACTTATCTAAGAGATGAATATGTTGAGAATTACTTGGGAATTCTGTCACTCTAACACATTTTGGTTTTTAGCTATTTTCTTCTCCAGTCCATGTTTCTGTATAAATAACTTTACTGAGTTCAATGTTTCGTTTTATGTTTCACACTAAATCAAAGTCCAGTACTTTCTCACACTGCTTCATGTTCTCTATTAGCATCATCTGAGAACTGTCAAACACTTCAACTCTTGGGTTGTCCTATGCTCAGAATACGCAGGGCTTAGCATAAAGTCCTTCTAATGCTACATCCGGTTCTGAGTCAGATGGATTGACCCAGCCCTGTCTAAAGGTATTAGGCTGAGCAAGGTCAGTATTGTTGGACAAAGTTTCCTGAATAAAATATTAAATCTTTGCTGTAAATACTACTGATCTTTTCCCTTTGAATAACTGAAGCTTTTAGGAGTAAGGCACTTAGGTGCTTGATTGACAGTTGTCAGACCATCTCCTTGTGCTTGGATGCTTTGAGCAGGGAGCTGTCATCCAAACAATCTGAATTTTTATGACTAGATGGACTGTCAACTCAATATGCTGACCACTCTGAATACTTCATCTTTGAGGTAATTTCTGCTGCAGCTGCAAAGACTGCAATGAGGATGGCTGATACTGAAGCCATGGCCTTTGCCTTCTCTCTAGTTACAAGTGTTCCACGTATCTTGCACTGGCTTCTGGAGACTATACCTTAGCTATAAGAAACCTTGGTGACCTTTAGATAACTTTGTCTACAGTGGCTGTGGGTTGCACACTTGTTTTATAGCATCGGGAACCTCTTCTTCCAGTAACTCAGCAGCAAGCCTGTGGTTGGCAGAGAGAATGCCGTGCACATGTAAAATTTGTGGCTGATAACAAAGGAAGTCATGTATGAGTCTACACCATTCTTTTGGGGTGGGGCTATGTAAGTAGTCTGGTTCTTGGTCTCTTTTATTCCTCTTCATTAGCCCTGCTGTGTTATAACACCAATCTCTAGTAAAGCTTCTCTGAAATGGTCTTATATATTTACATCCTATTTTTGGCCCTTATCACAGGTAGAATGAACTAAGGTGGTTGCACAAAGAACAAGCAAATCCCTAGGACTTCCAGCTCAGATGACTGTAGGTACATGACTCTGAGAGAATGATATCTACTGCTGTAAGGCCCTGAGGATGCCTGAGGGCTTTAAGCTCTTGGCTCACTCAGTTGAGAGGAGATGGCTACAGAGATGACAAAGAACTGCAAAGATGCTGAGCAGGCACCAATGGGTGGAAAAGTAAGACTGTGGGAAACACTACAGAGATCTAACTGGAAGAATCACAGGTGCCAGCCAATGGAAGGCTTCCAGAATCTGCTAAGGCTAAGAGCTGAAAGCCTTGACACCAGCAGTTAGGTGTCTAGCTGCTGAGTGTTGAGCCATAGTTATTCAAAGCCTAAAGCAATAAGCGTCTGACTTAAGCACCCTGAGCTATAAATCTCTGATTTTGAAAGCCTACTGGGATAAGTCTCTCATTCTCAAGACCCGGTGTAGAAGCCTGTAGGTTAGAAGCGCAGCCCATAGGCTGTCAACATTGGTGCCTGCCTGTTCATTTCCATCTGAATGGTGGAACTGTTTTTTTTTTTAAACAGTTTAACCCTCACAACACACCTAAACTGAAGACACCATTTTGTCCTCATTTATACATAGGAAGCCTGGACTCTGAGAGAAGAGTATAGAGATGGCATGCTCTTAGGCAGGTAGCAGAGCCAAATTAAGAATTCATGACAATTACCAGGTTTTCACATTTGGATTTTCATAGTCCTGGAGGCTCTGCTTATGCCCTTTTACCCCAATGACCTTCACTCACTGGCACAGTGAGATCTCCCCAGAGTAGACCTACAAACTGTCTATAGCAAGCTAGACTTTGAAAGATATTATTTCTGCAGGGGTGTGTGTGTGTGTGTGTGTGTGTATGTGTGCGTGCGCGTGCGCATGCCCAAAAGCTATGGTTTTCCTGAAAGCCTGCTCACATCACATCAAGTCTCTCTCCTTTCCTCTCCCTTTGCCCCAAATGCCACTGTCTCGACTTTCTTCAGAGTTCTCTCTGCACTACTCAGTCCTAACTCTGAAATCTTCGGAACTCAGCTCTGACTCATTTCCAACAAGCTCATTCTCTGCTTCTGCCTCCCTTTCTTCTCCCTGCTGCTTTCCTGACTGCATTCATGTCTTTTTATCAGGCAGAATAACTCATTCCTCTTGAACCTTCAGCTCCCCTCTTTACACTCCTTGAGATGGACGTCTAAGATGTATGCATCCCACACGCCACATGCTAAGAAACCATCTTCTTGATAAGGTAACAAAGGATTGGTGAATGGGGTACTCTCCACACCATGCCCTCTCCCTTGTGTTCTGCTCCTTTTCTCCTTGGTGTAGTCACAAGATTTCAAACAGGTCAGCATTGCATGCCCTTTTTAAGTATGAGGGAAGAGAGTTCCTTGGCTGATGTCTGCCTTGATGGATCTCCTCTTGTTGGGTCTTTCTCCCTCGTCTGCATTACTGGCTCTTAGGAACCCAAAGCAGTTACATTCTTGAGTCTTCCCTTGCTAGCTAAATACTGTGAGTCCTTAGCATGACAGAACCTAGGGAGACATTAGCCCAGGGAAGATGCTACTTAGCTACTCAATAACACTATCCATTTATGTGTGACAGAGTACCAGGCAGATATAAGCAGAAACTGTCAAGCAAGGACTCTGAAGACTAGAGTACAGGTTCTGGGACTTAGAACTGAAGTCTTGAGACCTTGGGTATGCTGCTTAACTGACCTCTACCTCTATTTTGTCATCTGCAAAACAGGTACAATTTTCCACCCACTCTTCTGTCCTGTAAGCTGATAGTTGATGTGCCCAGAATGCGTAGGAGTGAGCACTGCATGCATGAGTCTGGTCCAGCAGGCAGCAGTCATCACTTTCCCTTGATTGTCCCCTTTTCAGGCTGGATCATCCATCAGCTCTCCCAAAGTGCAAAGAGGAAAGATGGGCTGTCACCAATGTCTGCTTCTCTCTGCTGTCTTGCCTTCTGAGAGTAGAAGCATGAATCAGCCAGGAAGCTGCGGCCCTGAAGCCCATAGAAATGGCAGGAGGAGGAGCTGACCCTACAATGGCCATGCTGTGTCATCAGCAGAGGCAGGGAGCCCAGAACAGAGGCATAAACAGCACCTTGAGCTAAACAACAGCCAACAGCTGGGAATTTGCCAAAGCTTCCCTCAAAAGCTGCCTCCTCCACCCATCCAGGGATAAAGAAAGGAAAGTCAGCACTAACAGGAAGCTCTCAGAACTGCCTCAATCCCAGTACAGTGCAAAAAATGAGACAGAGACAGCAAGTGATTGGTCCAAAGCCATGTGTGGATGGAAGATTATCTAATGTGTGGCCACTAAGCCACTCCTGAGCTAGACACTAGAGCTCTTTTCTGAGATGTGTGTCTCATCCTTTCTCTATGGGGCCATTGTAGCTGATCTGTGCTTCAGCAAGAGCAAACAGGAGAGAAATCCAAAGCTGAGCCTTCCTAGGAGTGGGAGCCTCATCCATCCTCGGAAAACAGCTGTGTTAGGCATCTGGACTTTTATGCTGTCACTCAGACAGCCCTCCAATGATACAGAATCAAATTAGTATTTCTGCCTTGTAAGTTTACCAGCTAATGGGTAGACAGAACAGGAGTGAATCAGCAAGCACGACACATGACAGGAGTGCAGGAAAGTTCTGTGAAGCAAGACAAGTGAAATGAAAACAGGTGGAAGAGAATGGCCGTGTAGAAGAGAACCATATGGAAGTCACAAATCGTTTGAGTGAGGAAGGGATCAAGCTGGGTAGATACTGCAGAGAGTAGAAGAGCAGTCTGTGTAGAAGACCCAGTAGAACAAAGTGAAGTACAGGGAAATTGCTTACGAGCTGTCAGGAGTGGAGAAGCACAAATGAGGGAGGGGTGTCAGAGAATAGGTTAGAGAAAGATCTAGAGATCTTTTAAGATGCTCTAAAGAATTTAAAATGTGGTGAACGCCACTGCTGATCTCTGTACAAAGCAATGGCATTCCCTGACTTGGACACTAAAGGGAATATCTTCTGCTGTGTGGAGGACAGATTGCCTTCAAATTATATTTATAGACAGAGGCAGAAAACACAGAGGAAGAGAGAGAACACTGAAAAGGACTCCAGGTCTGGAGGCAGGGTGGCATTATCATCCTGAACTGCATTTTATGTGGCAGAGTGGTCTCTCTGAATATGTTCCCCTTGTAGCTACAAGGCTGGGGTAGATTGGAAGTATAAGTACCCAGTTGTCTTTCTGTAGGGTCAGAAAGTCAGGACCTTGCCACCTGGAAGAAACCCAGAAAACAATAGCCAAACCCAAGCTAAATTCTCCACAACTACTTTGATGCAACGACTATGCTTGAGAACATTAACACATATCCTGGAGTGGCAGCAAGGGACTCTTCATCTGTGGCATTGACAGTTCATGTAGGGTAAACACTCCCTCATGAGCCTATATTAATAGATCATGTAGGGTAAGTACAGATTTTGAGCTGTCAATAGTTTAAAATGGCTACCAAGATTCCTAAGAGGCTGGAGATTAGCTCAGTTGGTAGCACGCTTATCTAGCATTTATAAAACCCTGGCTTTGATCCAAAGTACCACATAAATGGGCCTGGTAGCACATTCCTGTAATCTCAGGGCTTGGGAGGTAGATGCAAGATCATAGGTTCAAGACATCCTCAGCTACACAGAGTAAGTTCTTGGCTAGCCTTGGCCACAGTAGACTGTGATAATACCTACACACATAACCTGAAAGTCCCTGTAGGCCCTTGGGAAAATATGAAGGCTGCCTTAGTACTTCTAAGAAGCCACCCTTTTGCTGAGTGCATCAAACAATACCCATTGCATCTTGTCATAAGCAGAATTCCCAGTGTATATGAGAACCATAGGGTTTGGACACTTATTTTCCCCCAACTAGATCCTTGTGAAACTCACAACACACAATTGAAAAGGACCCACTGTCCAGAATAGTAGTCAGGATAAGTTAGGTTTGGTTTTGCTATGGTAAAAACCAACCCCCTTAACAGGAGTGAGGAGTCAAGAAGCTAAACCATGCCTACTTTTGTGACTTTGTTGTACACATGGCACTTGTTGCACTTAATATTTGTAAAGATATGAGAAGCCCATGAACCTCGATTCTGGGCTTTGAATGTATTTCTAGGGTACAAGCTGAAGTCATGATGAGGGCCAAGCAAACAAACAAGTTCTTATACTAGAGTAATGTTGATACTCAATTTAGTACTTTCAAGTCACTGCCACAAAGAAGGTCAGCTCCCACAGAAGCCAGCTCCAGTGTGTTACTTACTCAGTTAAAGCCAAGACTGAGACCTAACTAATCTGTGAAAGATGACCTTTGTTTTGGATTTTGACAACAAGAGAAAATTCTATAGCTAGAGATTGCGTTCTAACAACTAGGTGAGATCAGCTTGATCCAGCCGTCCTATGGACACATATTTCAAAACAGGTTGTACATCATCATCTTACCAAGCAAAAGTAATTACTTAACTAAATAGCTCATATGGATATTGAACATCTCTTTGCAAGCAATTACTATTTGTTTACAGTGGACACAGGAAAAACAGACTTCCTTTTGTAAAGTTTATCAGGGAGGTCAGAGCCCACCTGCAACACTGCTTACTGGCTTATTTTTGGTGCCAAATTTGATCTCTCCACCAATCCTACAAGAATTGCTCTGCTTTGTGACTGAGAATATGGTAAATACCCTGTCTTGGAAACTGGTTGTCTATCCAGTTAGACAGAGGGCAAAAATAGCCAGGGATATCTGACTCTAAGACCTTCATTCCAATCAGAGTCCTGTCTCCATGATCACTGTGGTCAAAATTTATACAAATGTCTACCCAATGTCCCACTCTTTTTCCTCTTCCTTTTCCTCCTCCCCCTCTCTTCCTTCTTAATTTTTCTATTCCTTTCCATCCTCCCTCTCCTTCTTCCTCCTCCTCCTCCTCTCTCTTGTTCTCACTCTATATGTATGTCCATGTGTGAACAGGTACATATGTATATCAGAGGTCAATATCAGTGTCTTTTTATTGGTCTCCACTTTATTATTTTAGGCAGACCTTTCCACTGAATCTGAAGCCAACTGATGCAGCTAGACTGGTGTACAACAAGTTCTGAGAATCCTCCTGCCTCCTCCTCCCCAGAGCTGGGATTACAAGAACAGATAGCCATGCCCAGCTTTTTATGTTTCACTAGGGATCTTTTCTATGTTTCACTAGGGATCTCAACTCAGGAATTCATGCTTACACAGCAAGCAATTTACCAAACAAGTCATCTTGCCAGTCCTCCACTTTTTAAAATGTAGCCATGTCAGAATGTGGTAAAAGCATCTGTTCCATCAAATAGTCATAGTGGTCAATAGCTATCACAAGTTAAACCTTTGGTCCCAGTGTCTTGGGTAGGTGTGTGTTTTGGGTTTGTGCGGCTGATTTGCTTTCTTGGAAGCTGATAATTGACTTGCTCTGATAACAGCTTTATGACCTTTATGAACTAGTTGATCACATCCATCCCTGCCTCTCCCATGAAACCTAAGTGCTGACCATATAAACTGCTTCTTCATCTTGAATTCCTACGTGCTGTTACCCATATGAAGCCAACGCACACCCAACCTATCATAGATGTACAGCATGAATCATGGGTGGATAATTGTTTCCCTATGCTGAGAATTAAGGGCTGTTTGTTATACAGTGCATACAATGTATCCTAACTGGTACTCTAGTCATGTGTATATGCTCCAACATGGGTTGGTAAAGCCCAGAGAAAGAGAGAGACCTTTAAAGTGGAACCTAACAGAATTCTTAAGGTGACTGAGTCTGTTACATCAAGCTCTATGTGCTGCCCAATTTTATAAATTGGAGAGGAATAAAAGTTGGGATGAAATTACATAGATAATTGATTGGAATTGATAATGTGCAGAGGAGAGAGAAGGAGTGCAGGGAGAAGTCTTAGAGTTGACTGTGACAGCAATACCAACGTATTGGTCAACTCTCTGTCCTATTTTCTTAAAAATGGAGGAGCTAGATGTATCTTCCTACTCACTGAGCGATTCTTTGTTTCGATGAACAAATGCCCAGACGTTGCTTAAAGCCATACTGTATGAATTTAAAGTCTCAACGTATACTCTCACTTAACTCTTTTAACTAGTTCTTGTATCTAGACATTTAGATTGAGTCCAGTTTTTTTTCACTACTATAAATTATTTTTATAAAAAAAAAAAACATTTCTGGCATGTGTTTCATCTAATGGTAAATGATTTCTTCTTTTAATTAATATATTTATATTTTATGCATATGAGTGTTTTGCCTTCATGTATACCACATGTATGAAGTTAACATAGAGGCCAAAAAAGGGCAATGGATCTCTGGACTTTGAGTTTCTGACAGTTAGGAGCCACCACATGGGTGCTGAGAAGCAGGGTCCTCTTCAAGAGCAGCAAATGCTCTTAATGACTGATCTGTGTCCCCAGGTCAATCAAATGATATCCTTAGGATAACACCCAACAATGTATTTGCTTGGCTCATTATCATGAAGAATGAGTGCTCAATTTGCCATTTTTCACAAACTGCTTTCTAGAAATACTATACGAATTTACATTCACATAAATGTAGGCTAATTTATCAAACCTTTTATTAGCACTAAATGTTGTCAATATTTTAAATCTTCCTAGTTTTACTTAAAGAGCATGTTTTTCTATTTATATTTACTGCACCACCAGAGAGAATGGTTGTTTTGCTTTATAATTTAAGCTCTGTTGGAAATTGTCTCCAGCTCGATTCTAGTCCTTGTTCTGGGGGTGAGGGGGGGGGGAGAGGTTAATACTGTCTTGATTTAATGGTTTTGGGCCCTTTGTAAATTATGTTAAAGTGTTGTCCTACTAGGGATATCAGAGAAGATATAGGACCACCACTTAAAATTTGACTTTTGGATATACAATGAATGAAATTATTAGTACCAAAAAATAACTCATGGTCCCAAACATGGTGACTCATGTCTGTAATCCTAGAAAGCTGAAGGCTGAAACAGGAAAATCACAATTTCAAGGATAGCCTCAGACAGTCAGCAAGTTCCAAACCAGCCTGCATCGCCCAGGGAGATCTTAAGGAAATATAAAATTAAAATTAAAAAACCAAAGTTTTGCTTTTGAAATTAAATTTGCCCCCCCCCACACTCTGTGACATGTATAGTAAATATTTTTCCAACTTATTATTTTCAATTCTGTTTACTATGCCTTTTAACATAAACATCATTTGGATTTTTAATGCTTATGTCTATAAGCATTTTTCTTTATGGTTTTATGATGTATTAGAAAGGCTTTCAAAGCTGGGCAGTGGTGGCACACGCCTTTAATCCCAGCACTTGGACAGCAGAGGCAGGCGGATTTCTGAGTTCAAGAAGTCTCAAGCCTGGTCTACAGAGTGAGTTCCAAGACAGCCAAGGCTACACAGAGAAACCCTGTCTTAAAAAAACCAAAAAAAAAAAAAAAAAAAAAAAAAAAGAAAGAAAGAAAGAAAGGCTTTCAAAACCCCAAGTTTATGGCAAATACCTATATCTTTGTTAATATGCTTCCTGATTTTACATTCAGCATTTGAATGATCTATTCTGGTCTAGGGAAAGCATATTCCTACCTCATGATTTTGACTACACTTATTCCAATATCAGTTACTTTAAAAGTCCACTTGTTCCACTCATTGAGGTACCACCTGCAGCCCTGAACTTTTTCCTGCATTTGTACTTGGGGCAGCGGCCTTGCCTTAGAGCTGGTGCTCTAAGCAGTACCGTGCTGATGTAATCACTGTTACTCTGTAGTGGAACTAAGGATGGTGACACGATGCACAGATTCCACAGGCAGGAGAGCCTGGCTCCTCTTTTCTACCTGTGCAACCTTGGATATCTACTGCCATCACTTATCTGTGAATGGCAGCAGTGCCGTTATCTGCTTCATAGACTTGCAGTAAAATGCACTCGTGCCTGTAAAGCATTCCTGAAGCAGTAACACACACACCGCATCACACCACGTCATTGCAGTATCCAGCAGGACTGCTTCACAGCCTCTTCTTTGTCCCCATTTTGTTGATTGTTCTCTTTTCCCAACTGAGCCCTAAAATCAACATATCAGTTTACAAAGAAAATTCCATTTGGAATTTGACGAAGATTATGCTGGAAATGAAAACACAGAGGATCTGATTGAGTTACAGGTTTCTTTTTCTTGTCTAAGAATAAGGCTTGAGTCCTAATAGAGTCAAAGTCCTTAGTTCCTTCAAGCAAAAATAGAAGGGTCCCAGTATAACATATGTTCCCTGATGGCTTTTGGGAAATTTGGGCCCTCTCTCTGCATTCTTAGTACCATTAATAAAATAAAAAACAAACAAGCAAACAAACAAAACCACTTAAAAAGAAGCTTAAGGACAGGTTTATTTGAGTTAAAAAAAACAAACAAAAACAAAACAAACAAACAAAAAACAGGACAAATAGGCTAGAAATACAAACAGCTGCTTTGGAGGAGGAAGATAGAGAAGAGGAAGAGAAAAACCCATGCTATTTGTAAGAGGCCAAATGGTGGACAGGCAGCCATATAGCAAAGGGTTAAAGCACATCCCAGCTTTGGCCAATATCCAAGAGAAAGAGAAAGAAGGAAGAAATTGTGGGCATTAGGTTTTCTGAGCTCTAACTCAGAAAAGCAGACCTTAGCAGAGCCACATGACATAGCTATGACTCCCTGAGCAACCCCAGGAAGGCTCTCTAAAAGAAAAAGCATAGTATCTCACTAAAGAGATAATCATTCCTCCCATTTCCTTAGCATGTCTTCAGGTGAATTGGCCTTCCTGAGCGATAGGCTGCCACAGACTCTGAATCAATTCTCCTGCTTTGGATAGCTTGGGGTGGTAGATCTCCACCCAAAGGCAGAGGTAGATTCCATTCTTTTACCAGAAAGAAACAGCTTTCACTTAATGGACCTCAACAAAGCCCCGAGCAAGACCACTGTAACAGTGAGTTTATATTTCCAGATATTTATGATTGCTCTATTAGTGAGGAGAGGATTTATCATTACTGACAATAACACTGTGAGTTTGCTGTGTCTATATCATGACCTACCAGCTCATTGTGGGAACTACTATGTAACTGTTGTCTTTACTTTGGATTTTGCTAACACAATCGTATCCCTGCAAACTGAAACTGTTTTCCTCCTGGTTTCCAGCTTAAACCCTTTACATATGCCAAGGCACAGATCAGTAACTTAGACTTCACAGCCTCCCATTTTCTTCTTCTTTCTCTTGCCTAATTGCATCCAGCACTTTGCAAACTGGCCTCCTAGTCTGATCTTTAACTTTAATGGAGATTTCTAAGAATCCTCGCGTAGGGAAGTTTTGTGTTTGGGGGGGGGGGTCTGGTTTTTGCTTTTTCGTCTTACAGAGAGACTTTTGCAGAGCCTAGGCGCCCTCCCGGAGCAGGCGGCATTGCACCGGGGGCAGAAGTTTCTCCCTGCGTTTCCGCTTGAACAGCGTCCAAGTCTCGCCTTTAAAATGCCAGGGCCGCCTCGCCTCTGCTCACAGCCGCTCTCGGCGGCTGCCCGGGGCTCACTCACCGCGCCGCCGCCGGGCGCTGACTCAGCCGCAGTCCGGCTGCTCCGCCGAGCTGGACCTGGGGAGCGCGCGTCCAGAGCCTGAGCCCGGTGCCTGGAGCCACCGGAGAAGCAGGGCAGCACTTGAGCCGCGGGCTTCCGGAGCTGGGGGCTGGCCCGTTTAGATCCCCAAGAGCACTAGACTCGCCTGGCCAGGTAAGACTGCAGGAGCATCTCCCTGAGCATCCTTCTAGCGGGGAGGGGGCGCAGCACGGTCCGCCCTGCCCTGCGGGAGATCGTCCCAGGTAGCAGGAGCGGGATCTGCAAAAGCAGCGGGCCTAACCTAGACAAGCCTTGGCCGCTAGGAGACCTGAGAGGACTTGACACCAGGACCCCTTGGCAGCCCAGTGCCTAATACCTTAGCTGTTAACCAGGAGGGCCAGTTATGAGAGGCCAGTAAATGCAGCGCTTGGGATGGAATGGCACAAGGCAACGCTTTGCAGTAAACAGCTGTCTTAGGGGACTCTGGTCTCAAGATTCAGGGAGCTGCTAATTCTGGGTTCAGATTTATTACTTCCCCGTGGGAGACCCTCCTCCATCAACCTTTAAGGGATCCAAAGGAGCGAGTGTTGAAACTGAATCAAAGTTACCAATTCCCTCTTGTCAAGTTCAGGGCCGAGTATTCCATGTGCTTGTGGCTGTCAGCATCAGAAAACAGATTCTCATCAGTGTAGTTGATGAAGGTCATGATTGATGGGACTTCTGGGGAAAGTTCTGTCTGTGGAAGTCTTTCTAAAGAAATGTCAAGTCTCAGTAGGATTTTTGTCCTGATCTCTGTGAAAAGCCTAACTCAAGTTTTCAATATTTTTTCTCATGTCAGTGGAGAATGTTTCCGGCGATTCTGTGAAAACTGTGTTATCGTGCTAAATTTGATAATAGTCTTTTTGCCCAAGGGGAAAGTTCTGGAATGGGAAGTCTCTGTCCAAGGCTATGAATCTTCTCACTGGCTGCACTCTAGGGTCTTAGTGTCACAATGATCTCTTAAGACGTGACTATGTACCCAGAAATGAAGCCTCACCCAGCATCCCTGCTGCCTTCCTGGGAGAGGCTCCCTTTGTAACCACTTCTGCATCAGCTTGGAGGTTCTATCCCCACATCCTCTGGGATTTCTCTGGCCTCCCAAATCCCAGTCAGAGAATCTAAGCTTTTGGCCTGACACTATAATCCATGCTACCCCTCCCACCACAAGTATATTGTCTAGTGAATTGTCAGTCCAGCATCACAGTACCCCGGGTTTCCCTCACCCTCAGCAAGCAGTTTCCTGAGCAGGGCTGTAACAATCTGATTCGTTGCAATTCATGGTCTTCTGCAAAGTAGGTTTAGGCAATCATAAAGCTGAATACCAAGGCTTTGCGTGTGATTTGCAAATTGGACTTTGGTAAAGGTTATATTTTTGGAGGTAGCTCACAGTATGATATTGCACCAGTTTTGAGAACACATGAAGGTGTGCAAGCAAACCCTGCTTTACGAAAGTGCTCTGAAGCAAATGGCCTCACATTTGCCCAAGCAAGGAACTGTGAGGAAGCTATTCACTTATTCTATGTACCATTGCATTAAGATCCTCTGGTTTCAAGTGATTAATTCTCTAATCACTTTTCCAATGCCATTTATTATTTCTGAGAAAAATACAAGTAATGAATGCATGAGCTATGTTTCTGAATTCACCTGTATGTGGAAAAATCATAGCAACTTTTAAGCTGTTAAAGAACAAAATGTAAGCCTGTTATAAACAAGGATAGAGTGGAAAGGGATATGTATACATTGGTGAAAAGCACCCATGTATGTGCCTGAAAAAAAAAAAAAAAACTAGAAATTCAATGGCTGCTTACTGCGATTTAGCAAATTGTGTATCTTTCCAGCCTGTTTCCTTACTGGGTTAATGAAAGATGCAATCATTCTGAATCTATTGCCTCACTAGTTAATCTTTCTTTGACAAATATTTACACTACAAGGGCTCAATATCACAGCACAGCCTCAAAATCAGCATCCCTCTGACAGTCCACATATAGTATGGCTCAAATTCAACACTATTTCCAAGACTTAAATGGAAACTGAAATGACATCAAGGAAAATGTCCTTACATTATCCTGCCTGGCCACAGTAGAAGGAGCACTGTTTATAAAACTGACAGGGTTCCAAGTCTCTGAGGTTAATGCTTCTAATAAGTTCAAATGTGAAAAAAAATTGGCTTACTGGCTGTAAATTTGGGCATTGAAGGTTCTGGAGTTACTCCACGTTTATGAGTGTTTTAAGTGACTGAAGTTTGTTCTTGGAAGTGACATGTTTTAGTATTTGCTTTGGAAGGAAACATTCCTAATGTGCCATCCTTGCCTCCTCCCATCAGAGAGTTGGCAAAGGGGAGTCTGTGTTTTCTGCTGACTCAGGATGGGTGCTGTGGAAAAATTAGTTATCCTGGACTCCTTAGGGGAAAGGCTCCTGGGTATATGTATAAGGGAATCTGGTCAGAGTTTAGTTTTGGCTCTATAACTAATCAGATGACATTAAGCAAGTGATCTTTCTGGTTCCCTTATTTATTAAGCCCCAGAATAATCAATACCAAGTCAGTGGCTCTTATTAAGTACCTGCCATACATTAAGTATTCTATATGTCCATTCATGTAACTTTCACAATAACATTTTCTGTGTGTATATAAGTAGTGGAGTATATGTGTGTATATGTCCATGCATGTACAAGTGTGCAAATGCATAGTAGGGTACATGTGGAGTTCAGAATTCTACATTAGGTGTCTTCCTCAACCACTCTTTATAACATTCATTAAACGAGGATCTCTCATGTGATATTTCTAGACCAGATGGCCAGTGGGACCGTGAGATACTCCTGTCTCTGCCTTACTTACTAGGATTACAGACATGAGGCACTATGTCCAGCTTTTACATGGGTTTTTATGTTTTTAAGCAGACATTTGAACAACCAAGCTAGCTCCCAAACCCTCAGAGTCACATTTTTTATCTCCATTTTCTGATGAGGAAACTCATACTTAAAGGAACTATCTCAGTTAATCAAGGTTGATTACGAATGAGAGAACTTGGGTTCCAAAGTGGCATGAAGATATTTGAAAATGATTCCCTTCTTCCGTGAACTGTACTCATTGCCTGAAGTTACTTAAAGAAAAAAGAATCTCTGATAGAGTCAATACACAAAAATCACAGAGCTGCTCTTCATGGTGATAACCACTTCCACTTTCTGAAGACTCCATTGTATGAGGTCTTTTTTCGTGTTTGGCACCTATGGATGGAAACCTTTGTTATTGATCATGGCTTACCTATTATCCCCTGGAAGTTCCTCTCTGCCTCTAGGATTCTAAATTTATAGATGAGGGAAATACTGCCTTCCTTGCTGGAGTGATGTAGGAACTGGAGCTGGAATTGGAATTGATATTTTATGTGAATAAGCCCAGTACATGGCAGGCATTTGATACACTGTGCTTAGAATCAATTCTTGCTGGCTGGTCCCCCTATATAGTCTGCTCCTGTGGTTTCACAATGGGCAATAATGGTCAATAGATTTCCATGGCATGTCCTCGAACACAGACTTCTGTGGTAGATATTTCCTAAAGGACCCCTTGATGTGTTCCTTTGATTACATTGCTTTGATCAATTCCAGGTAAAAGTGTCATTGTGAAATTCATTCCTAATGTAATATAGGGAGGTGGTGTTACTAACTAAAAGAACTGGGATTGGGATACTCTCAAATCCCCATAGAGCCACGGACTTATAAGAGATCCCCATAACCACAGAAACTCTACGCAAATGAACATCCACCAGAGATCATGTAACCTTGGCCTTCATCCTCTTTCATAGTATCTTGCCTGGTTGCTTGTCCAGGACTGCCTTTGAATCTTACCCTAGGGTAGAGAGCAGAGGAAGCCCTGAGTGAATGAGTCCCTGAGAATGTGTTATTGACATTGGCAGGACATCGGATCCATGGGAAAATGTCAATGTTTCCCAGCCACCAGGGTGAGGCTCATAGGGAAGTGGCAAGGTCTTCCTCAGACCCATGTGTAGATGCACTGCCCCCAACCTGCCTGGATATTTATAGCCTGAAGAATACTTTCCTAAAGAGACTACTTCTACCAAGATTAGTTAAATTAGTCTACTTGATCCAACTGTATACCATAAACCCTGCCTCCATGTTAGACTCTGCATAATAAGCATACCGCACTTCTGTAGTGATAGTTTCCCTAGCAGAGAGCTGAGACCACCTCCTCTGTGATCCCAGTTTTCTGTCTCCATGTCTGTTTGTCTCTCTTTTCTTCATTCCCTTGCCAATCCACTCAGGTCCATCCCTGAAGCAATGCTAGACTAGGCACCCCAGATCTAGATTTAGAGCAGGGCAAGAGCCTCCCGGGCATCTCTTCGGGGCCTAGCTCCAACCTTGGCATTCAAGGATTTTTAGAATTTTTAAAGGTCTTTGTTTTGCATTTAATTGGCTCATAATAGTTACACATATTTATAGAAAGACTGAACCTCTCAGATGTTTCTGAAACCTACTAGTGACAGGAGATATGACCCTAGGTAGTCAACAATGGCCCCAATAACATTTTGCTTTCATGTAGAGTTTTTGCTCTGAGCTTTGGGGATTTTCATATTCTTTCTATAAAAGATCTGACTTCTAGTACTTGGCCCCATTAGAATACCAAGGACTTCTTCTTTGCCCTTGGGACAGAATGATGGGAAGAGACCCTGAGGTGACCCCAGAGGTTGGAACAGGTTAGAAAGGCAAGAACTGTGCTACTGCTTCTGCAGTCCAGGATGGAAGATATAAGGTGAGTGAAGTCCAATGTCCTTTCCTTGGACATGAATTTCCATGCTCTGTGGGCATGATGACATGTGTTTGTCATCTGAAGATCGACAACTGACAAGCGATCCGATACTGCATATAATCATCATACCTCTTTCTTGTTGGCAATGTAGGTTCTACTTACTTCAAATGGAACTGCTTATATTCTAGAAGACTGTAAATAAATGCCTTGTATTTGTCACACCTCCATATGTCTAGAGTTGGCATTACTAATTGATCATGGTACTGAATGAGGCCTTGAAATCCTTAAGAGTTGCCTTAAGTTGGCTTGAGAAATGATCCCAAGTGGGGTACCATGATTGATGTGAAGCAGTCAGAAAATTTCAGCCAGGTAAACAATATGAAGGTGAAACTTCTGAAAGGGTTGGCCCTTCCTTCCTTCTTGACATCTTTGCTTTTCCCAAGCCAAACGAGCATCTTACAAAATGTGCCTCTGTATAGTCCACCATGTTCCAAGTATCCTCAGACAGACACACCCACTCTAGATTATTTGATGCTCTTCTTCTTGGCTTGATAGGGGTGTGTCTGTGCCCACCCTGTACTGTCTACCTTAAATTATGTGTTACCTATACTGCTAAGACACCAGAGAGAATGAGACTTATGGTTTGGCATGTTTGCACTCTGAGAAGGCAGAGGGCATACTGGAATAGCAAGGAGGCTTTGTGCAGAGAACAGGGACCTCTGGGACTCTGAAGGGCTAGGTGGACCTGCCAGCCAGACCCTCATTAACAGCATGGCCTTCATCGTCCAAGATGACCCCACTCCTGGAAAACAGTGTTGCCCTCTCTTATTAACTGAAGTCTCATAGGGGCCCTTGTCTTCACTGGGCCAATTGATTTGACAAATAGGTATTCTGAGCCAAACTCCCGGGAAGGGAGTTCCATTCCACTGGCATCAACTCTATAGCAGAATTGTTCAGCAAAGTCTGTGTCCCCTTCCCTGTGTCCCAGTTACAATATTAACATATTCATTCTCAGCTCTGCAGAAGAATGGAGGGAAGCTGCCACTTTTAGCAAGCAGAGCAATGAAAGTGAAAGCCGTGCTCTCCCCGGCAGTCACATCTTCAAGTGAACAAGGACATCATTGTTAATCAATATACATGCCCACTGGAATCCAGCACTCTGAGAATTCATTTTCTTCTTCAGCGATTTCCCTGATAGCTGAGATTTAATCTGAGAAAGATACAGGATTTCTGACTATTGTTGAAGAGGAAGGATTTGAGTCTTGCTCCTCTGCCACTCTCCACGGACCCCTTTACTTCACAATTGGAAGTGGGTATTCCAACCTGTGGTGCCTAGGAGTGGATTTTTGCCTCCTTGAAATCAGCAGTCAGAAGCCTTACCCCAAACTTAACCCTTTGACTCAACAGGAGACATGCCCCTGGAAAGCCCTGAGAAGTTCCAACTGGGTGGGGATCTAAGAGAGCTTCCTTCATGGACACTGCTCTAAGATGTTGTAAAGGTGGTGAGAAGAAAGACCCATTGTCAAGACTCATCTGGCATCTTGAGCAATTTCAGAATCATGAGAGTAATTACCCTGAAGATGCACAGGAGCCTCTGTTCTCAAACTCCCCTGACATGGCTTCAGATCCTAATTCTGCTTCCGGGTGAATAGCACATGTATTCCCCTGCTGCTCGGAGCCCCCTTTTCTCCAGGATGAAATGGAGGCAGGAATATAGTTTCCTAAAGTTTAAGGTAAGCTTATAGAGAACTATGTGTGACTAATCCAGCATCATGCTCACCACACAATAGGCCCAGGGAAATGTGTTTGGCAAACTAGCCTAATTAGGAGAGTGCACCTTATCATGCAGAAGGCAGGAGAGTGATGCCCAAAGAATCATTCAGAAGGCTCATTGTAAACTACAGTCAGGAGCCCAATCCTGATCTCCATAGACCAGAACTTCCTGGTGTAGTAGCAATAATGCACATTTTGAACAAACTGATAGAACTTTTGAGCCTCAGGTATGAGAGTCACTGACCGGGTTTGGTACATGCATCCGTGTATCACACTTGCTTGACCTGAACTCCATATCATCTAATATCTACAGCTCAACATCTGACAGAAAAGCAGACTTTGAAAGGACATTTGCTAATTTTCTGCTTTCCACAAAAGCCATGACACCATAAGTTGTCAACTGTGTCCATATCCAGAGCTTCTCAGTCCAGCACATGCAGCCACAATCTTCATTGCTACTGCCTAGAAAAATCACAGGGCAAAGATAAGACCTGGATCTGGAGAGAAACCACAAGGTTGCTAGCTTTGATGCCATTGTCCCTTTTAACAGTTGTCACTGTGTAGTAAAAGCCAAGGATTGCTCCAATTTCAATGTACAAGGAGTAAAGGAGTCTGCCTTCATTTTAGGACTGGTGTGTGTGTGTTGTGTGTGTGTGTGTGTGTGTGTGTGTGTGTGTGTGTGTATGTGTGTGTTTCCATCTTTATATAAAATGAATTTTGGAGTTATAGACAACGTGTTCCTTTAGGGGAAGAAGAATTTACATAGCTACATCCTGTGGATTCACACTAAGCATTTACTAGTTATATTTTGTGGTTGTGGTTTGTTTATGGTGCCGGGGACTGAGCACAGAATCTTGTGAGGCTAAATGTATACTCTATCACTAAGTGCAAAATCAGTTCCCCTACAGAATCTCTTTTGGAAATTATTTTTTGATTATACTAGGTGTTCTATGTGAAGTTTTCAGAATATTCTGAAGAATACAAAAAGAGGAAATGACTACCCATAATCCCACATCCATGACCAGTATCTTAGTATTTCTTCCAGTTTTTGCTACTTCTCTGTATCTTTGTGATGGTTTTATATTTAGAAAATAATGGATTATATGAAAAGGAAGCAGAGGAAACGGTTCATAAGCACTGAGACCCATGTGTCCTGTATAATAAATCCTGGAGAGGTTCTGGAGACTCCTAGGGAAGGTTCTATACAGGAGGTGGGATATGGGCCTCAGAGTTAGGCACAGCATTTCAAGTGGAGAGAGCAGGGGTAGAAGGGACTAAGGTCAGTGTGTCTTTTTTTGCAGTCAGGTATCATGAAGTAGACCAGTCTACCTCCCTCCCTCAGACACTGAATGGGCTTTGGAGGATACCTCGGTGGGCAAAAGGAATCAAAAGTAATGCTATGTGACCTTCAGGGCTGTGGAAGCAAAGATCATACCACTTTTTTCTGGTCTGTCTTGAGACAGTTGCTTTATGACATTTGATCTGCCATATCAACTGCCCTGGAGCCACCATGTGGGATCACATAAAGTTCTACCTGAAGAACCCCAGCTGTGAGTTTCTCAAGACCTGGGACTGGGGCTGAAAGTAATAATCCTTCTCTGAGACGCCAACCTCAACCACCATATGCCAAAACACATAGTACTTCCACCAGCAGAGTCCAGTCACCTCCTAAATTCAAGATCAAAGTAATGATTCTCATTACTTTATAAATATTTAAAAATAACCAGGACAAATTCATTGGAAACTGTACTTATTTTAGACTTGAGGTAAACAGACTGTCAAGGGCAAGATGCTTGGTGAAGCTGTCTGGGGACAGAGTATAGAGATCTTGGTGCTGTGACATGAAGAAATGTCAGCTCCTGTGGAAGGAGTTTGATGACAGCTGATAGGCATAGTCATCTCTAGAGGGTTCTTCCCACATTGCCACCACGCCTACACCTTCACTCTGACTTTAGGAGGTAAGCACTCTGGTCATCAGACATAAGCATCCTAGAATCTGAGGCCAGACTGTAGAAGAGGTCATTTAAGCCCTGGTGCTAATCAGTGGTGGGGCTATTTCTTAAAACCCAAGACTTGGTTCTGTCTCCACTGCCCACCCTGATATTTATTTCAAGTTAGGTGGATGCTTCTGAGACACTGATGGAATGTCTTGGTTCTGAGATGGTTCTAGGTGGATGCTTCTGAGACACTGATGGAATAGGTGAGAGTCTTGATAACGTATGAAGTGTCTGGCTGGCTTGGGAGGTGCTTCCTTCCCTTTGGAAAAGATCCAGCTGATAGGATTTAGGACTCATGGCAACAGCATTGCCAGGAAACTTCTCAGAGAGCAATTTCTAATCATTTGTGCTTCCTTGGCTCCAACCTCAGAGAGTGGCATCTGGGCTGCTCTCATGCCTGCTGCCAGAACTATCCAAACCCTGGTCCCATGCATTAGATTTGCTAGGAGCCCATCTTCACTGACTAGGAGGAAACACTACCACCAGATTGTCAGGAGGGCAGTACTTTATCAATCCTGAAACTAAGACCTCTCCAACTTTTGTGCACATGAGCAGTGTCCCAGATTGCCTGAGCAGTGACTTACCTGAGAAGCAGATAACTACTGACCCAGCCTCTTTCTACCAACCTAGGCTTGGTTGGTCAACAATGGTACAAGAATCACTGTAGCTCCTGCTGATTCTGACACATCCTACTGCTGCCTTGAGCCTGGATATTACCTACATCCACTGGCTTCATCTTGGCCTCAGAAGCTTGCTTGCTGAACTCAGAAGGAAGACGGTGTGGGTAGAGGCTGAGCACAACTTCTTTATGTTCAGCCAAAACTAGGCAGGCATTTTCAAGGACTCCTAGCAGGGAAGTGTAATGAATAGATGCTGGATTGATTTTCCAATTTCCCACACCCTTGGTGGCTAGGAGGTGGAGATGGAGATGAATGAGGAGCAAGTAGCTGGGTGCAGACACAGGAACTTTAGGAGAGCCACACTAATTTACCCTTTGGATGGTTCTAAGTGTCAGGCTCCTCTAACAGCTACTACTCTGTCCTAACACTGACAGCCAACTCTTTCCACTTAGATTAAACACTCATTGTGTTACCTACTCCAACCAGGCTGTCAATCCCAGAGATGGAGTGTCACAATAGTCATGAGAAAAGATGAGAGAAGTCACCAACTGGTGGTAAGTGGGTGCAACCCCAAGCCTCCAGTCCCCAGCACTCCCCTCACACATACAACCCAGGCCACAGCCCAATTCAGGACAGTATCAACAGTACGAAGGGAGGGGATCTATGTCTAAATTTCATAGAAATGCAGGGAAGAAAGTTGAGAACAGCAAAGAACCCTACTGGGCTACCTACCTCTTAGAGGGTAACTCTGGCCAATTGTGTAAGGCACGTGTGCGTCCTGGGTGTGCCAGCCTGTGAAGATTCTGCCAGTGCATGACTCAACCCCACCCCTCACCACTCATCCCAAGTGGTCACCCATATCCTCCTTCTGTCTTAGAGATTGTACTGAGGTGACAATTGGCAAATGGAATCTCCAGATGTCCCAGTACACATTGAAATAGCCACCATGTGATGTGCACATTGAACCATAGCTTGGCTTTGCTAACCTGGAGTGGTTCATAACAACCCCCCATTCTGTAGGCCATATAGAAGCCCCTACAATCCCTTCCACCAACCCTGTACCGACTGGCATCTATCTGTTCTGAGAGTCATGTTAGGGAAAACAGCAGGTATCACTTTCCTGAGGGAAGAGGACTCTTGACAGGCGGCAGGTAAAAGCTACAGCTCATGTGGCTGTCCAGCAAATCTCTTTTGAATCCAAGGTTCCAGAACTCTCAGGAAACTAAAGGCTTTCATCCCAAGCTTGCTCCTTGTAATCCACATGTTCATGGGATGGCAAAATCAGATGGATGTGGAAGTCAGGCAAGTGTCATGGTGACTGAAGCAGATGGGTCTGAGGGACAAAGAATGGGGGACACTGGAGAACAGACTATAGGCAGTCTGAAGGTTGCTGGTAAACTCAGTTTCAACATTGTGTTACTGCTCCAAACTGCAGCCCCAGCATAGCCAGACTATTTGCCAAAAGCAAAGACTTCAAGTATCATGTGAAATCTTCCAGTAGTCAGCACATTCAAATGAGAACATCATGTAACTTTGTTCAGGTCAACATGAAGAGACACCACATGTTGACCGTTGGTTTAGGTACCCCATGGAAATTGATTAGTAAGCTAAACTTGCTGCAGACGTTCAGACTTGGGGATACTCCAGTACAGAAAGATACAAACTCTCTGTTCCAGTGGACAAGGACTCAGATGCAGCTTTAGGTTGGCTTCTCATTGTTGCTTCACAGTATCCAAATCCTGAAGCCTTTCTTTAACCCCTACTGTCAGCTAGATAAAAGCAGAAAAATAGTTAAAGGCCAGGCTGGGTTACATAGCAAGTTCAAAGCCAGTCTCAGCTGCATGGCAAGACCCTACCTGACTTCACAAGTGAAGGCCTGGGGATATAGCTTGGTGCTGGAATGATTGCAAGCATGCATAAGGCCTTGGTTCAATCCCCAGCACCAGGAGGGGGAAAAATAAAAGAAATAAAAACCTTCTTGCTCCGGTTCACCGGACTTGCTTCCCCACTGTGGAGCAAGGGGTGTTGCGTACTTCAGAGATGCTAAGTTATCACCACATCCTGAAAGCACAATGAAGGACATCTAGGGTGCAGGAGTTCCTTTTAGACACCCTCTCAGAGTTACTATCATACAGTTATAAGTGGACTTTCAGTAACTATGCAGGAAGAGCCATCCTGTCTCCCTGCATTTCTCCATAGCTGTAGAGTCACTGGTGCCCATTGGGGCTGATGCTGAGTGTACTTGTCTCGAGGAGAGCCTGTACCAGGCACCTGTACCTGCCTCCATGTCTCTTTAGCTACCCCAGGTCTTCACAGCCTGCACAGCATGATACATGAATAGATGCAGCGAGCAGCTGCTGTGAACCTGTGTCCTCATCTCGTTCCTGTCCTACCTACCTCACCAGGGTAACGCTGGAATGAAAAAGTGGGATAGGGACATAATAGTGTTTCCAACAGGGGAGGCTGACAGAAGAAAGGGCATGCTATCATTCTGCGCATCTGTTTTCCTTGATCGTGGGAAGGGAAGACATTGACTTTGGCATTTCTGCTTCCTCCTTCTCCAGTCTACTTTAGACAGATGTCCTGGAGGAGGCCTGGCCTTGTGGTTTTCAGAATACACTGACCATCAGGACTCACAGCTTTGACTAACGGCATGTTACCATTGTGGTGGTGTGGGTGGGAAGGGAACGCCAACAACAGGCTCTCTTCCAGACAATTACACTCAGCATCAGCACCAATGGGCACCTGTGACTCTATAGCTATAGGAAGTGTGGGGAGGCAGAATGGTTCTTCTGCATAGTTCCTGAGAGTCCACTTATACCAAAGCAAAGAGGAGGAAGTGCAGGGTTCCCTGCCTCACAGCTGCTAAAGCCTTTACTTCTTTGAACATCAAAAGTAACCCCAAAAGGAGTCTTCCACTTAGATTGGTAAGATTTCCTGAGGTCTTGAGGCAAAAGGGTCTGTTGAACAAGACCTAAAAGTTGGAAAACCCGAATTGTATTTAAGAATTTAGGGGACTAGAAAAGTAATACGTGACAAGGGTGAGGGAGGGGAACGAAGGAAGTAGCAGAGGAGAGGAGATCTTTGTGCCTAGAAGCACACTGCTCTTCAGAAATCTGGATATGGAAAACTGGGATGTGTCTTCTGCTACCTCCTCTTGTCCAAACCAAATTCATTCTTACAGAGTGAGATCACTCTTTTGTAGGAAGCCTCCTCCAAAGATGCCCTTCTTGGGTTCCTCCTGCCCTGATTCAAGATCATCAGTTACCCTACAGGCATTTTCAGCCCTAGCCCCATCTGTAGTCCTAGTTCTAGCTGACACTGGCCTCCATCTCTTTTTTATATGAAGGATCATACAGCTCTCCTCTTTAGTCTTGAATAGAAAGGTCTGGAGATGGTAGAGTGAGGGAGATAAAGAGCAGAGCTCACTGCCAGGTTTAGGGTGGTGGTCAGGTGACATATCTTCAGAGTTTGGCATCTCTGGGAGTACCAGTATGTCTCTGTAAGATGAAGATCCCTAGTGCACTACTTCAGGGCCTGATAGAACAAGATGAGAAAACAAAGAAAGTCAAGCTGTCCTGAGGGATGCTCCAGGTCCCTAGAGACCCTAGAGCCTGGAAGGAGAGTCACACTGCTGCCCTGTTATCTCCAAGTGACAGTAACTGCTGTATATGCTTTATTCATTGGATTTATTTTCACTTTAAGTGGCATTTGCTCCAGTTTCTTATATCTTGAACAGAGTGTCTCCAATAAGCAGATGCATCTTCAAGAGCTCTTATCAATGAATCAGTGAGACAAATTAGCTTATAATATCCTGTTCACCTTAACAGCATGTCTGGAAAGTTCTCAGGACTTCCAGATGGTAGAAACTCAACTTTACAGGAGAATTGGAATTGACTTAGCTGTTAAGAGCTAGGGTTTGGGGAGGGGGTGGTGCCACCAGCAGTAACGAGATGAGTGTGCAAGTGAGTAGTGCAAGTTTTCATAGCAGTTTAATAGTGGACATGAGTCACATTCCCAAAGGGGATGCTGATAAAGAGGCAAGCTAAAGAGTGAGAGGGGCCGAGGGGAGGAGAGAGAGAGAGAGACTGGGAGGAAGGGAGGGAGGGAGGGAGGAAGGAGGAGAAGGATAGAGAGAAGGAGGAAGGGAAAGAGAAGGAAGGAAGGAGGGAAGAAGAGAGGGAGGAATAGAAGGGAGAGAGAGACCAGGAGGAAGGGAGGGAGAGAAGGAGAGAGGGAAAGAGAAAGAGATGAGGAGGAAGGGATGGAGGGAGGGAAAGAGAGAAGGAATGAAGGAAGGAGGGAAGGAGAGAGGGAGAAGAGAGAGAAGGAGGTGGGAAAGAGGAGAAAGAGAAGGAAGAAGAAATTGAGGGAGTGAGGAGAGAGAGAGAGAGAGAGAGAGGAGAGAGAGAGAGAGAGATTGAAACCTGATTCTTCTTTAGACACAAAAACCGAAGCAGATGCAGGATTTACAGCTCCTGAAGGTTATATGATTTGGAAGTCCTTTGTAATAATGAAACAAAAGTAAGTACAAAAGCAAATATTTGGAAGGAGAAAAATCACAGAAAATTACAAATAATAAAATGACTTGGTTTTGGTTTTGTTTGTAAAAGGAAAAGAATATCAAAGACCTCACAAAATCTATGAAAAATGAACATTTTTCTTATGGTTCCTTATCTATGTTGATGTGTCTGCATGTGCATGTGATTACATGCATGAGCAATGGAAGCCAGAAGAGGGTTTTGGATATCTTGGAACTGGAGTTACAGATGCTTGGGAGCTGCCTGATGTGGGTTCTGGGAACTGAACTTGGGGCCTCTATAAAAGCAGTATGTGCCCTTAACCACCGAGCCTTCTCTCCAGCTCCTAGGAATCTTTTTAAACAGGTAACTATTGAAGCTACTTCTGTGATATTTTCAGAATCTCATGCTTTATCAACTGAGCTAGCCAGATACTTTACTTCCATGACATTTTAAAACATATTTTGGCTGATCTTTGATCTACTATTTATATCTTAATTACATTTATATAGTCATTTTTATAGAAAATATACGTCGCCAGTCTTCTTACATAATTGATCATAATTTATTGACTAGGCTCACAAAAAATTAAGTTCATAACTCACATTGTCATGGGATGTCTCTGAAGAAATCCTGTCAATGCTCTCATGACCAAACTGGCAGCCTTTGAGGCATTTCCAATTTTCTCAGGAACGATGAATCTTAATGACTCTATGAATTGATGACATTCATTTGCCGGTTGTCTGCATTGTCCACGCCACTGTGAGACTGGATGAACTGCCTCTTGTCATCCTGGAAGTTAGTATTTCATGTTGGAATAACACAAAGTTAATAAGAGTTTCACAGATGATTGAGCTACTTCAGCTCAAGGAAAAAGAGCAGGAAGAGGTGACAAGTCCAAGCGGGGCATCCCAGCAAGCATGAGGGATGGGTAGGGGAAGAAAATACATGAAAATGGATGAAGGGAGGGAAACATTAGACAATGGCAGTCTCTAAGCACAAACTAGCCTGCATTTAATTAAGGAATCAGGGCCTGTCGATAAGTTTCTGAGCATACAATAGCAAAAGAATGTGTTCCTAAAATAGTCAACTAGCAGAAAAATCTAACACTCAAATCCCCCTTGCCATCAAATACCCTTTGAAACCTTGTTACAAATGAGCTCATTATGCAAAAGCCATCTTGGACTAGATAAATATGTCATTAAATCCACGTGAAGTGCAACCCAGTTCAGCTTCTCTATACCCCATTCCCCAAATGCGATAGATTCTCAAGGATCTGCAGATATGAGCCCAGAGTCAGTGCTGCCACATTGGCTGTGGTTCTCAAACTGTAGCCGCTGTATTTAACTTCTGGAAATCTTGCTAAAACAGGGGACCATGTAAACATCCTCTTTCAGTGTATGCCTTCTAAGAGTTTATGTGAGGCTCATGCAGTAGAAGGTTGGATCTTGGCCCGCTACCTTAGTACCTCTTTAGTGGAATCCATAAAGGAAGGCTTCTGGAGAAAATGAAAACAAAGTCAGGCCTGCCGACTCTGGCTGGCAATGAGGATAGATAGCCCAGGCATAAGACTGGTATGAAACATCAGCATACTGAGGAACAGTGGGGCAGGACAGTGGCCTGCAGTGCACTTCCCACAGGAGTCAGAAGGCTCAGCCACAGAGCCCAGACTTGGCTCTGTAAAACACTAAGCCAGAGAGCCCGGACTTGGCTCTGTGGAACAAGCCACTGATTGAGATACTTTGTCTGGTAGTGGATGTAGGAGACAGAAGTGGGTGGTAAAAGACTGGAGAAGAAAGCTAGGGGCAGAGGACTCTAGGCTCAGGAGAAGCCTAGAACACAAGAACTTAGATCCAGAAGCAAGATCCAGAGCAGATCCAGAAGGCAAAGCACAGGGCTGGAGATAGTGATGTCGAGGATAAGTGAGAGAGAAATGAGGACCCTAGGTAACTTGCCTGGCATCTCTGTCTGCTCAGAGTGCCAACTTATGACTTGGAAGACAAAAAAGATATGCTCTCTCATTTAGGAATGCTTATTGTAAAAACAGCTACATTGGATCTCTCAGAACCTTTAAGAGAACGGCATAATGTTCTATAATAGACCAGAATGACTTAAAAACTTGTCTCCCCTTTGGTCTTTCACAGCTACTCATCAGTTGACAGAGCAACCATGGATGCTTGTAGGTCAAGATGCATGGCTATATCCAACTACCTATGAACAAAGAAATGGGAATTTTGTAAGACTTATACATTTCTGGCTTTCTTTTTCACTGGTTTCTAACCATTTTAAGACGCAGATGCTGTCCCTACCTCCTGGACTGGAAAGCAGACTTGACCATGGGCTGTCATCTGCTCCCTGTCATATTACCATGCTGTGGGAACAGCACAGTGCAGAGGACATGATCTCAATGCCCTACTCTATGGGAAGTGACTCTCAGGGAGCTCTCCACGCTACACCATCGAGTATACATGCTGTTATGGGACATGTTATGTAACAATCTAAACCTGTGGACTTCTGGACAACTCCCAGCCAAAAGTGGGCCGCTGCCCGAGTGCCTGAGTGTGCAGTGCTGGGTTTACTCTGTGCCAGAAACACAGATACTGGCCTGACAGGCATCAGCCTAGCTTGGTCCTCACCACTTCGTGAGCACATTATTGTGTGTCCCATTTATCAGAAGAGCAAGCTGAGGTTTGAAGGGATAAGGATATGCCCCAGACTGCCCAGTTGGTAAGGAGCAGAGCCATACACAAGCCAGTTGAGAAGAGGAAATAAGGCATTTATACCATGTTGAGAAGGCAGGAGAAAGTCTCCTGTCTTGACCACACAATGAGGACTTTTCGGAGCCACGGCAATATCCAGGAACACTCCAGTGTGGTTGGCCTCCTCAGGAGAGAAGCCAGGCTGAAAATGGAAATTGGGACTTGATTTCCCCTGAAGCTTTCAGCAGTCTTGTTAGGCCACTCCCAGCATGCCTTCTGCCCCAGTCAGTCAAACCTACAACTAGGCTATGCAAATGAGTATGATTTAGGGTGAGTTTCTTGTGTGATTCTGAACTAAGCTGGCCAGTGTCTTAACAAATCACTCCACCAGGGACCTGGTATATGATGGCTCTTGGCACAGGGTATGTCTCTCCTGTCCCCATAGTTTGACTGAGGTGGTACTTTGCATACTGAGAGGAAGAAATTTGTTTCCAAGGCTTGTAGGTCTTGGAAACCTTTCTGGTCCTTGCTAGAGTCTAATGGGGTAAGGAACAGAGGAGACCCACATATTGGCTCTCTATCTGCTTAGCTTAGGAGAGGTACCTTGTGCCCACCTGGCCAACCACTTTAAAAGTGTTCCCCACCCCCTTCCTCCAGTTAAAATCCAAGAGCAACTGAGAACAGAGGAGAAGAGCCCTAGCTGAATAGCACAGAGAAATCCTAAAATCTATCTGAAGTCACACAGCCTTGGAAAGGCAGAGCTCAAGTGCTGAGGACAGGCCCCCGTCTAAGACTCTCATCATCTTATTGTGGCTCCCTGTTGGGCCATGGCTAAGAAGTAAGGACAGGACCTTAGTAGATGTGTGTTCAAAAATGGCTAAGCAAAAGTGTACTATAGAATACTGAGGAGCAGCCTTGGCTGCCTGTGATACAGTGACATTTTGACATTAGTGATTTTCCAAAGCATCAGAGGATGGAATGGTGGTGTTTATTTTTGTATAATTTGTATAAACCATGGCTCCGTGTCCCTCTGTCTCTGACACTACTCCTGCCCTAATTCTCTAACATCCTTGACTCTAACTGTCCCACTGACCTGATGCGTTTCTTAGATTAAGACAACACACTAGTAATTATTTGTTTTCAACATTTCATCTTAAATGCCCTCAACTCAGAGGAGCAGCCTACAAAATGTCAGCTTTCCATAATCCATATATTTCCCCAAACCCTCCCCACATGAAGTATGCAGTGCACTTTAATGAGAAGACTGTTTTCTTTGTTTCTTGACTTCTGCTTGAATACAAGAACCCTGTTCCCCAACAACACACCTGATCTGCCCCTGACTCAAGCTCACTCAGCTTGTTCCCAGCAAGCCCACCCCTGTTTGAAGATACATTTTTCTCTGTTCATGTGGACAGAGGAGATAGCAAGGAGCTGTGATGGTGACTTCATTCCTGGCCACTTAGCAGCCATGGACAAGCCCTGTGGGTTCTGGAGGGCTACGGGTATCCAGTGCGGGGGTGGGATATCTGTCCTCGCAAACATCTCTACAGATGCAATGAATTCTGCTTTATGGATGCACACAGCCTCTGTGGCGGCTGCCTTTAAGGGACTATTAATTTCAGGAAGATTAATCACTCCCAGAGACAGCCAAGCTGGTGGCTTGCAGCTACCTACAACATTCTGTGTGAATCACTGTACAGGATGTGGGTTTGAGAAGTTTTCCCTGGAATCTTCACCACCATCATCTGCGTTGGCACAGTCTGGTCCTTACCAGCTCCAGGAAGATCTAGCTCCAAGCTCACTTTGGGCAGGGTGAATGCATTTTAGAGGTCTTAGTTCTTAAAGGATGCCCCCTTGTCAGCGAAGAACAGGGCCATGTTGTGAGGAAGCCACCACTGACAGGCAAGGTGGGGACATCTTGTATACCTGCAACCTGATTGGAGGACTAGTTATCTACCGAAAGAAACAGTAAACACAAAAACAAGAGCTGTGGCTTTATATTGTTTTGTTTTTCTCAGAGACCCAGTGAGCCAGTTGGGACATTACTATCTCATTGTAAAGGTAAGGAAACTAGACGTGGCTTTGCATGTCTGGTCTAAGGCCACATGGCTGGCAGTCAGGAAGCCATCTGGAGCTGAGACTGTGCATCCCAGGAAATATTTCCAAGGGTGTGGTGTCTAGCTTTCCTTGCAGAGACCTTTGGGGTTCGAACTGTGTTGGCAAGACGACACAACAGAGGCATAACTGCTAAATATCTCTGCCTGTCTTTAGGAAGAGATAAACTGCTGCAGGAGCATTGTTGGGGATAGGAGATGTTACTTACGAGCTTTATGCCTGAGTGGTTTTGAGGATTTGAAAGGTTTATGAAAGGAAATCTTGATCAAGAGCTGGTATGTCATGTTGCTGAGAGGACTGTCACTGCCCAGCTATGGCACCCAACACAGTTTCTTATTTGAAAAGAATGCTGCTTAACATAAAAAAAAAAAAAAAAAAAAAAAAAAAAGCCTGTCATCCCAGCACTCTGAAGGCTGAGGCAGGAGAATCACACATTTGAGTCTAGACTGGGCTGCAAAGTGAGACAGTCTCAAGATGAAGAAAAATCGATTGAGAGGTTCTTTGCCAGGGTTTAGCAATGCAAATGGTAAGTAATCACATAAGGGGCAACAGATTAAATGGCAATCAGATTAGAAATGAAAATTCAATCTCTTCAAGATGCTTTTTTGGCCACCGGTTTAACATATTTGCAGATTGCCAAGATTGTGAACAATTCCTCTGAGACTCAAAGGGAAGGCAGCCACAGAAGCCAGGGCTATTCCTGTGTTCACGGCAGTTCCCATCTCTGCAATACTTTGCAGCTCTGTCTGGTTCTCAGCCCAGTGTCTTTCCTGCCTGACAGTCTTCAAGGATCTCTACAGCCAGGGTCACCCTATTCGGCAGCCATGTTTCCCACACCCACCATCTTTCTTTCCAGTCACAACTGATCTGAGCTGTTACTGATCCCTATGGCTCTGGCCCATCCTAACACCAGAAGCTCTGCACCACCCAGAGTACATGAGATTTCCACAGTCTTTTGATGTCTTATGGCTGAATAATCACAAGATCCACTGTTTATTCATCTTGAAAATACCATGAATGGAAATCTTCTAAAATATAAATTACGGGCAAATAGCAGTGGCTGCTGTTCTCAATGTGCATAGACCTCTTCTGTGTTCTAAGATAACATTAAACAAGTTAATGTGCTATTTCCCATTTTATGATGTTGAGTGCAAGTCATGCAGGGAGATGATGAGAATGTGACAGAAAGCATGCGGGGAAAAAAAAGCACAGGGGTAGTCAGAGACCAACAACCAAAGCACAGTGATGCAGCAGAAAAACCAGTCAGACTTTCTCCCTGAGAATCAATCTTCCAAACTCTATCATTTCCTTTCTTATTTAGCATATCACAAAACAGTGTATAGGACCTGGCTCATAAGTCTCTCCCATGGTGTTTACCATCTTCACATTTTTAATGAGGTGGCTTGCATTCAGGAAGGGGATGCTAAGTTAACAGGGTGAGGCAAAATGCAGAGGGAAAGGGAAGAGAGAGGAAGTCAGAGGACTGCCTCCAGATCTTTCTTATTAGTCAGATTTGAGGACAAGATGCAGGGGAGAAGTTGGGAGCAGTGAGACCTTTGGTCCAGGACTTCAGGAATGTCACCTTGAAGATCCCCCCTCCCCATATGAGTTAGGAGCAAGGTGGAGCACAGAGGGAGGACAGACAGAGCAGGGGTAAGAAGATAGCTAGAAAAGTTCAGTTTGGGAATCAAGCAACATCCTTAGCAACTCACCCATGGAAGGAGAAAACAACGGAGAGCCCAAAACATGTGGAGCTTGCAGGTTATTGCTTAGAGGAATTTTTCAACTTCCTTTAGGAAAAGAGGAAAAGTCAAAAATTAATATTGAAAGCTCCCAACTCAGCAAGGTAGAAAAAGAAAAGCAAATTAAACCCAAAGAAAAAATCAAAGGCAGGAGATTAAAATGATGACAAGAGCTAAAGAAGCAGAAAGCAGGAAGTCAAGAGCTGCTGGGCCAGGGATTGGCAAAGGTATAAACTCATGAGAGAGAAAGGAAGAATGTGAACCACCGTACCTGAGAGGCAAGAGGAATCACTGCAGATTTGTCCAACATCTTAAAATAGCAAGAGGATTGTATGAATGACTCTATAGTACTAAGTTTAATGGTTTGAGGGGGACAAAAGATATGTTTCTTTAAAAACACAAGAAATTGTAAGTAATAGAATGACTGCAGCCCAAGTTTACATTATCTAGGGCTCTTCATAACTCTTAGATCAGCAGTGAGAAGTCCATTATAGGGTCTGAGTACATAAGAGACAATTGTTCAGGTTCTACATCCCACAAGAGCTCCTGGGAATCTACTTCAGCCAAGCAACCAGACAACAAAGCCTGAGTTGTTATAGCCAATGGCTTAAGCAACAGAGGCCTACAAAATTCAGACAGACCAGAACTCTCTGGTGACAAGCACCCAAATGACACCTTCCCCATATGTCACAGGACACTGAACTCTCACACTCTCCTGTCCTCACCACCAAGTAGGCAGACCACCTGCAAAGCTTCACACTTTTTAGAAGAGCATGGAGATTACCTTCGGCTATCAAGTAGCATAAAATCACCTACTAAGAAGAAAGGGAAACCGTTAGACCTTTGGAAAGAGTCCTTTACCTTTGGAAAGAGTCCTTTACAGGCAATATAAGGACATTACATTGTCTCTGTAAATGATGGAATGAGTCTTGATTTTGACTCAGTCTTGTTTCCAAGGACACAATAGAAGTATCAAAGCCTATTTTTTGAAAATGTTAAAATTACAACTCCTATGCAAGTGTGGAATAATTAAGTGACAGTGATTAATTTAGTTCATTAATGAGAGAACTAGCAAGACTATACAGCTGGTGCTGTGGTCTGAAGGTGTCCAGTGAACTTCGAGACAGTTCTTAATCTTAAGTACAATAGTATTATGACTAGCCAATGGGACTGATTAGATCATGAGGTAGATCCAAGAGAAACAGGATTAGTGCCCTTTTAAAAGCCTACCGGTCTATCATCACAGCTACTTGGGATGCTAAGGCAGGTGGCTCACAAATTCAAGGTCTGCCTGGGCTCAAGAGTAAGATCAAGGCCAGCCCAGGCTATTAAGCAAGACTCCGTTTAAAAATTAGTAATAGTAGTAGTCATTGTCGTAGTAGTAGTAAAAGAAGAAGAAGGAGGAGAAGGAGGAGGAGGAGGAGGAAGAAGAAGAGGAGGAGGAGGGGAAGGAGGAGGAGGAGGAGAAGGAGGAGGAGAAGGAGAAGGAGTAGTAGTAGTAGATAGTAATAGTAAAACTAGTAGAAGTAGCTGATGATGATGATGATGAAGGAGGAGGAGGAGGAGGAGGAGGATGCCTGAGAAATAGCTCAGTGGTTGAGAGCCCTGGCTGTTCTTCCAGAGGACTAGGGTTCAATCCTGTCAGAGGCTCACAGGTGTCTCTGAATTCAGTCCCAGATGCCCTCTTCTGGTTCCCACAGGCATTGCATGCATGTGGTAGATAAACATACAACCAAAACACATATACACATAAATTAATTTTAAAAGCAATCAATAAGTAATAAGAAAGAACTGGGGATATAGTGCAGTGGATTAGACCATAGGCCCTAGGTTCGCTACCCAAGAAAAAAGGACAGACAGACAGGTGGAAAGAAAGAGAGAGAATTAGTCTCATGAAGCTTCTCTTCTCTTTCCTTTATACAAGTCCACACCAAAAACTGATGCCTATGCACAACAGGTCCTCAACTGACAACCAACCTGTCTTTTCTTTGATTTCTGATTTCCCAGCCTCAAAAGAGGAAGAAATATGTGGTTGTTGTTTACATGCCACCCATGATGGTTTTGTTGTAGTAACCCAGACTGACCAGGACAGTTGTCAAAAAAAAAAAAAAAAAAAAAAAGTGTAGAAAGTGAATCTGAATAAACACAGAAAGGAAGGCCAATAGATGTGTAATTTATATTGAGACTGCTTTACTGTCCCAAGGATAATAATAACCAGACAAAAGTCTTTGTGTTGTATCAAGCAATAATCATCTGATGTCTATCAGCATTCTCCAAGTTGCCTCTTCCTCTTGGAGTTATGTAATATTCTATTCAATAATGAATAGCAAGTTAAATAAAGGACAGGACAGAAATTCAAATGACCTCAAAGCCGTTAGTCACAGCCACACCTAACTGGATACAGGAAGACCTGTGAACCTTTGGCTTCATTAAAATCTTGGACATTTTTTCTCAGCAGAAGTATGTAAGCATGTGCTCATGTCTGTGACATTTAGGAGGTTATGAATATTTAAGAAATAGGAACTGAAAGTCCTCCTTCTTGCTAATGGTGGTGACACCCACATCACCAGAGGCTTTTAGAGACAATCATCAGGCCTGCCAGCCCAGCAGGATGCAATCTGCAATTACTTTGCTGCAGATTTGGAAACAGAATTGATTTTACCTTATGTAATCCTACTGACCCGAGAACTCTAGAAAGCCATTTTAGAATGAGTCAACAGATTTGGGGTCTATAGAGGAAATAACTTCTAAGCCTAGAAGTTCAAGTCCTTAGAATAATTCTGAACACCACTCTGTATTTCTGTTCTAGTATGCTTTGGCTGGACCAAGAAGGTTGGCCTCACAAAAATGCATAAGATATAGGACATAGAGTTTCTAAAATATTCATTTGCACTTATGTCAAACAAAAGTTTTATATCTATGTCATCAGTATTTTCCTACTACATAGAAGTTTGTAATCAAGACAAAATACTGCTTTGAAAATCCCAAAAAAGAAGACAGTTGGTATTTTTATATGCCTAAGTTCGCAGTAGAATATCTAGGATCAGTTTCTTCATTCTGTGGAAGAGTGGATGTCACTATACTGTCACCCATGGTAGTATATCTCAAGCTTGCCAGTGAATGAATTTTAAAGTTTTCACTAATTTCTCACCAATTATGGACTTGTATATGATTTAACCATGTGATCAGGACCTTACAGGCACTATGTGTAGCCCATACAATATTATGACACAGAGTGTCCCTGTCATACAGTTAGATATCACTATAATGGTGGACTGCTTTAAAGGTTTCTAACACTTCCTGATTCTGTGTTTACCTCAATGTGATCCTGTCACAACAGGTCAAGGAAAGCATCAGTTGTTAGGCAGTAGATCTAGAAAGTCTAAAAACCTGTCCATTCCAACCTGGGAGACTTAGAAACAGAAGGGGAACACAAAACGAAAATATATGAAACAAGCCGGGCGGTGGTGGCGCACGCCTTTAATCCCAGCACTTGGGAGGCAGAGGCAGGCGGATTTCTGAGTTCGAGGCCAGCCTGGTCTACAGAGTGAGTTCCAGGACAGCCCGGGCTACACAGAGAAACCCTGTCTCGAAAAAACCAAAAAAAAAAAAAAAAAAAAAAGAAAAAATATATGAAACAACACAATCTCTTTCCCCAGCTTCGCTCTAGTCCACACTAGGGCTTTCAAAATATCCAGGCTTGTGTGAAGAGTTCGAAGGCGTAAAACCAGGACTCACTCACTGAGCATTGCACAGAGGAAGCTGCAGGAGTGTAGACACGCTGAAGCCATAGTTAGCATGTACCAGAAGAATGGAATGGAGGTAATGAGATAAACACACCTGAGCTTGTGTTCTTGGTTCCATCTGTCTGTGCATAGCCAGTAAGGCACCCAGACATCACTCATCCAGCCATCCTGGAATATGCTATGGGAGGCTAGAGGAAAAGGCTTCAATGTTAGGATGAAGGGATAGCCTTGGTGAGGAGTTAGACACAAGTACAGACAATGCACTTCTCCGAAAAGGTCAGATGGACCAGATACATCCAGCAGTCATCCTACCAGAGATCAGAAGCCAGTACAGATCCAGAACACTCTGTATGGATCTCAAAATGCTCATCACCACATCACAAGGGCATAATGACCCTCCATACAACCACACATCTGCTGGAAGGTAAGTACAGAGGGGAGATGGGACCCAGAAAGTCTAAAGAATGGAGAACTGAACTCAACCTTGGTTAAAAAAAATAGTTTTAAAAAGTTTTGTGATCATTTAATCTGAAAAAGATTTTTAATTGTAGGAGTCTGTGGCATTAATAATCAGTTTCCCTCAACAACCAGAAAAATGAGTGCCTGTAAACCTGAGAAGGATATTAAATCTGCTGTACGAAGCGCAGGTGCATTTTCCTTGTGCATTAAAGGAACATGAACATACTCCTTGTACACCAGTTTCTTGCTTTTTTTCTTCATAACATTAAGGAAGAAGCTAGAACTCAGGAGTCAAGGGAAACATGAAGGAATGATGGATTTCCCCAAACAGAAGTAAACATTTTAAAAGTGTCTGCTGTGTGCATGCAATAGAATTCAATAAGCCACTATCTCCATGAATAAGATATGAAGAACAGACTAGTTAATAGGCAGAAGAGCAATAAGATGGGGGCATCCTGCTCATCTCTAAAGGGTAATGGATTACTTGTTCCTCTCTCTTTACATCCTGGTGAAATTGGACAAATTAAGAAAATAACAGATAGGAAAGCTGGAGCAATGCTAGTAAACATGTTAGGATGCTCTCTGAGGAGCTGCAGAAGTCAGGAGAGCAGACATGGTTACAGTGGTCATCAGCAGGTGACCATTAGACAATGTCAAAGGGAGATCCATTAGGAGAGGACAGAGTGCTGTCCCCAGGAGAATAGCCACAGATCCTTGGGTTCTGACGCTGGGGAAAGATGTTTGAGTAAAGAGAGCCTGGAGAACTCTGCCCTGGGTACAGAAGAGACTGGAACAGTCCAGCCATGGAATTAGTTCCTCTCACACACAAAAGACTTGTTGACCACTAGAGGCTCATGTGTCATACTGCTTCATGTCTGAACTAATTAGCATGGTCTGAGAGTCTCCTGATAGAGCAGGAGAGCAGAAGAAAACATGGGGGAAGGATCACTTTTTAGGAAAAAAATGTCCTGATGTGTTTGCTAGCCTTCACTGACCTTATTGTCTTGTTCCCTGCTAAAACATATGTCCTCTTAACATTAAACTTTATTATTAAAATTTTATATTTTATATTATTATTTATATTTTAAATATAAATATATATTTATATTATTAAATTTTTTATACTTAATATAAAATATTAAACTTAATATTAAAAAAGACCTCAACATCTGGATGTGAAGTAAGACCAGGCATAGAAGTAATGCAGATCAGAGAGCAGCTAAGAAAGTCTGTAAAGTTCTTCCCTAAGCCAACCAGGGTACTGACAGTCAGATGCCACTTGCATCTATGTTCAAAAGTGATTGTTATTGCACATGGGCTCATATGCACATGCATACATAGGCCAAGAGTGCACGCATACTAGGTGCCTGTCTGGAGGCCAGAGGCAAGGGAGCTGTTTTCTCCTTCCACCATGGAGACTGAGCTTGGGTTGTCAGGCTTGATGGCAAGCACCTTTTCACACTGAGCCAGCTTGCCAGCCTATTGCTTATATATATATAAATCTGTATTGTTGGTATATACCAAAAACAGTCTATAAAATGTAAAAAGAAAAAAAAATGATGCTACTGATTACATCAATGCCAAAACACAAAATATTTTATAATAAACAGGAAAATGTTTTCTTATGAAGAAAATTATAAAGCATGATTAACTAACAGAAAAGTCTAAACACCTTCTCATGAATACAAAAAAATATATCATGTACATAATAATTCACTAAAAATTGAATTATAATTTCAATGCAAGTCCAGTCAACATCTCTATAGAGGCCTTCATTGACTTAACATGATCTTTCTAACTTATATGCAGTGAGGAGCTAGGAAATGTTTGAATGGAATTTATAAAAGGGAGTAGGAGCAGCATACTGCAAGATGCATGATAATGCCATTTTAATGCAACTCAAGACTATGGAATTGGCTCAGATATAGACAGTAAACAAATTCAAAGTGATAAAGCATCGAGAAATGGATGCCTGTGGAGATATGAGCTGGAAATGGCATTATAAATCATGAAGGGAAGGACAGAGTAGTCAATAAGCAGGAAGAGACAGGTGCTGGTGTACATAGGAAGACAGATAGCTAAAGTCCTCCATGAAGATCAATTCCAGATGCACTATAAGCCTGACTGTGAAAGATCATGTGTCAAAATTCTAGAATGTGCAAGTAGAACACACCTAAAATATCGGGGCAGGAAAGGAGTTAAGCAATCACAAAAAGCATAAACAATAAAAGAAAAGATTAATGAGACTTGCTACATAACAGACTGTGAATAGAAACTGCCTTAACTTTACCAAAATCATTTACAGAAACAGACACACAACATCATGGTTGAAACAAGGATTCTCTCTGGATTTTCTCTGAACTTGATTCCTGGAAGACTTGACTCAATTTTGTAGACTTTTCCTTTGTTGCCAAAGCTTGATTTGTTGCTGTTCGACCCACAGTGATAGAAAGGCCTAGCTTATGACTAGTGTACAAGGGGAATGTAAAAAAGAAAGAAAGGAAGGAAGGGAGGACAGGAGGGCGGGAGGGTGGTAGGGAGGGAGGGAAGAAGGAAGGAAGGAAGGAAGGAAGGAAGGAAGGAGAAAGGAAGGAAGCCAGATGGAAGGGGAGAAGGAGGAAGAAAGGGAGGGAGAGGGAACAAATTTTGTCTTATGTCCTGGTGGTAGAAACTACCTTCTGTGCTTCTGGAACCAAGTCAAGGAAACCAAACCACTGAGTTGTCAATGTCTTAGAAAGTCGCTGCATCAGCAACCAGAGCCCCAGAGTGCTGGTTCTCTGTAGGGACATATGGAGATTCTTGATCAGGTTTTTTGCTCTGCCAGAGTTCTGTTTCCCTGTGGGAACATATAGAGATTCTTGATCAGGTCTCTTGCTCTGCCTGAGCCTGGTTCTCTTAAACTCTAAAATCCCTCACTGCAGTGAATGATCTGATTGTTTCTAGTTCTATATGAAAAGACGGATGATCTGTAAACAAGGTCCACATTACTTTTGCAATGACAGTGAAGGATGGGTCAGCTGGTTTGTCCTGCTGCCATTTAACAGTCGTAAAGTTTAAGAAGGAATGGTAAAGATCTCAACACATGGAAATGAAAGATGATCTTGAAGCAAGAAGACCTCTTCCCTAACTTACAAAACTTTAGCTTTTGGCCATTTACAGGAATGTAGAATCTCAGTTTAGCTTGCAGAGAGGATCTGATTAATTTAGGGAAAGTACTATTAAAAGAGACAGCATGCTTTTGCCCTGTGTCTAGTATGAACAAAGCCAGAATATATATGTTCCATAGAGTGTGGTAGAGTCTTGGAGAATGGAGACACTGTCTTCAAAGTTCTTCAGTGAAAGCTGAGATAAACACAGACTTAAAAACATATCATCTTGGTTCTATGTGGATGAACATACAAAGAGATGGGATTTACCATTTCTTTCTGAGACATAAAGTTTAATGACCCTATTTTGGAAGATGCCAGAAAGATCCAGGAACATACACAAAAGGGCCTGAGGAAAGGAAGACTTAACTGATGGTCCTCTCCTTTCTCTGAAGGACTGAAGCTATGGAAGTTTGCTTCAGTAGCCCATAGTTCCCTAAACAAAAATCCAGAAGGATGAAAGAGCTATGAAACCGCAGAATGGAATTATCACAGGGAGAAAAGCCATCCATTGCCTTAGGTAAAGAGAAATTGCTCTTGGAGCAGAGGAGGGACTGTCCCCAACTCTGTTGCCTGCCTGTGGATCCTGTCCCCCTAACTGGGCAGCCTTGTGTGACCTCAGTGGGAGAGGATGTGCCTAGTCCTGCAGTGACTTGATGTGCCAGGATGGATTGGTATGCAAGAAGATCTCCCCTTCTTAAAGGAGGAGAGGGGCCTGCAATCGGGATGCAAAGTGAATGAATGAATAATGAATTAATTAATTAATGGAAAAATAGAAAAAAAAGAGTAGTTGCTCTAAATTTCTAATGCTGTGAGTTCTGGGAAAGGTCTGAATTCAGCCATCCGAAAGCCAGCTACTGTTCCAGCAATGTAGCTCAAATGGGTAAGCAGATGGATGGTGCTATGACATTAGGAGTCATGGAAGAGGGCTAAAGAGACTGGGATCCCAAACCATACACTGAAGGAATACTGTGCTAGAACTATGAGGATGAGACTGGAGCCAACTTCCTAGTTATTTTGTGAGTTTTTCCAGGCCAGCCTTTGTCTTCAGGGGACACTCCATCTGGAAGTGATTAGCCCTTTGGTCATAAATAAGTACCCTGTGGTGCTTTAGTCAGAAACTGAAATATTCAAAATAGGTACCCTAGCAGAGCAGCTCAATAGAAATACAAGCAGGAAATATGTTGCGGTGCTTTAGGACCAGGGAGGAGAAATATGTCTAGTGGATGTACAACCCCAGTGTTTCCAGAACAAGAATGAATGACCTTGATTCAGAGTTGCTCCAAGGGCAGCCCAGGAACCTTGCAGGATGATGGTTAGCTTTATGGACTTGGACTTGACCCACCTGCTGGGACTTAATCCAACTCATTGCAAGGAAACACTCAGGGCAAACATTTCATATGGTTGTTTAATTTGGGATTTTCACTCAATTTTGACCACTTACATTTTTTTTTTCTGGAAAAGCATCATTGTTGATGTTTTCCTGTGTCTTGGTGGAGTTTTACACAGAATCAGCTCATTAGGGTTTTTTAATCAACCTAATATATATACATAATGTGTATATATCACACACACACACACACCACAACACAATATATATATATATATATATATATATATATATATAATACTATATTACATACACATATATATATACTAATACATATATAATATATATATGATAATATATATGTATATATAAGAGTTACAACTCATTTCCTTCCTAGGGGTATGTATTTGGTTTTTCTCTTCTAGAGTAAACTTGTCTCAAATTTGTCTAGATTCAAACTTTAACAATGAACCTGCTGTAGGGCTTGTTTTTAATTCGGCTGATTTGCTTTATCAATTATTAACTCTTTACTCTGCTACCCTTATCTTCCAGAGACCCTTGATGCTGTTTATACACGTTCTTTGGTTGAGCATTTGCTTCACTACATTTGTTTTCTCTTGTTCTCTGGTGAACATCACAATTTTGTCTCCAAGTATAGTAAACAACTGTCACTCATCTTGCCTTAGAGGTTTTACAAAATCCTAGTCTCATAGAGTGAGTTTCTAAATATTTTTGTAACTACACCCTATCATTAACCCAATAATTATTTTAATGATATTTGAATCATAAAGCTATCCATTTGTCCATTTGTTTAATTCTTTGTGGTTAGAATGGCTGCCCATAAAATTTAAACTTTTTAGAATCTATGTATACTTCTGTGAATATTCTTTGTAAATGTAAATTAAATCATTTTTCTGTGGGCATCTGAACAGAATGAATAATCTCTACAGGCAATGGGAATGTCCTTTAGCAGGAAAAAAGATGACATGGTAGATACTCAGCACATTTCCCCATCTCTAAGAGATTAAAACAAAAGTAACAGATATGGACAGAGGTGGGCAGTATAAAAGATGCTGAAGTGCAACTGGTAGACAAACACCAGGTAAAACCCAGAATGAACTTTCAATTTTTCTAAGAAACAATAATCTGTAAGCATAGGCCATTTAGCAACACTATATGGAAGAGATGACTTCCTCTCAGTAGAGCTTTAAGCAAAACACCTCTGAAGGTGTACAGTCCAGCACTCTGCAAAAATACAGTTTAATACAAGAGGCCTGATATCTGTGTAGCAGGTAGATGCAAATGGGAAAATCAGCATTATTTTCTGGTTTGTTCAGTGGTGCTGGAGCAAAGGGCTATCCTAAGAGAGTCTTATCATCGAACCACAGAGGCTCCTGAGAAACGACCCCTATAGGCTCAGATATTTAAATTCATGGTCCTGTGTGGTGTCACAGTTTGGGTAATTGATGGGAATTTTAGTCGGTAGAAGCATGCTAGAGGATGGGCTTTGGTTTGTAGCCTTGCCGACTTCTACTTCACTCTGCCTGCTTCACGGCTGTTGTTGAGGATCTGTTCTCCCAGCTTCCTGTTCCAGCTGCCTGCCTCCATGCTTCCTCCACCTCATGAACTCTCCCCCTGGAAACATAAGCTAAAACAAACTCTTCCCACTTAAATGGTCTTGGCCATGGCATTTTATCACAACAACAAAATGAAACTAATACAACATAATCAAGATGGTATACAACAAACTGACTAGTATTATACTAAGTAGGGAGAAAACTGAAAACAGTACTTCCAAAATTGGGAATGATATAAGGATGGTCACGGTTACCACTCTTATTCAATTGTACTCAAAACCTTGGCCAGAGCAATAAGGAAAGAGAAACAGTGAAATGGAATACCACTAAGGGATGCTAAGCCCACACATCTCTGCTTGCTGAGTCTGTGATTCTAGACCTTATAAGCCTCACCAGAAAACTCTAATATTTGAATAAAACTTTTCAGTCAAGTATCAGAGTCAAACTAAATATACTAGAAACAGTAGCTTTTCAAGTCACCAAAAACTGTCTCACTAACAAAGAAATAAGTAAAACAAGTGTAGTCACAACAACCACAACAAATCAAATAAAATTTCTAAGAATTAATATAATGCTGAGAAACCCTTAATAGGTTCCTTGTGTTTTAATCATCCAAACTATAAAACTATTTTGTTGCTACTTCAGAACTGTAATTTTGCTACTGCTATGAATCATACTTTTGGAGACAGAGGTTTGTCTAGAGGTTGTAACCCTTAAGCTGAGAACCACTGCCGAGAAGATCAAAATACCTCCTTTGTTCAACAAAATTAATATAATTAAAATGGCCACATCACTTAATAAGACTCATGGTTTCATTATAGCCCCTGAAACCAAAGGACATGAAGGCTTGGAGAGATTGCTCAGAGGTTAAGATCATAAACTGCTCTTGGAAAGAACTTGAGTTGAGTTCCCAACACCTACTGTGGGTGGCTTGTCACTACCTGGAACTTCAGTTTCAGGGGATCTGACACCCTCTTTTGGTCTCCACAGGCACCTGAACATACATGTTGCCCATAAACCCATGCAGGTACTCACACATTAATAAAAATGAGCAAATAAATCTTTTTAAAGCCCCAACTAATTTTTTCAAGGAAATAGAGGGAAAACCTTAAAATTCATATGCAAACACAAAAGACCCAAAGTATTCAAAGAAATCCTCAGCAAAAAGAGCAGTGCTGGAGGTATATATGCTTTAACAACGCTATGGAGCCACAGTGGGTAAAGCAGTATAGCAGGAGCATAAAGCAACATGTTGACCATGGGAAGGAACAGATTGGAAGGACCGAAACAAGTCCACATGGTTACAGTCACTTTGTCAAAAGTGCTGAAAGCAAACATTGGAAAAGAGGTGGCTTCTTTTAACACACAGTGCTGGTAAAACTGGATATCCACATGCAAAAGAACGAAACTAGAGCCTCATCTCTCTGCCTGTACAAAAGCAACTCAAACTGACCTTAAAGTAACACATGAAACTTTGCAGCTACAAAAAAGAAAAGAAAAGAGCAAAGCAAATACTTCAAAATCTAGGTGTAGGCAAGGACTTTCTGAAAAGAACTTCAGGAGCTCGAGAAATCATTGCAAGAGCTGGCAAATAGGCTTATATTGATTTAAACCGCTTCTACCCAGCAAAGGAAATAACAGAGTGAAAGACTGCTAACATAATGGAAGAAAGTCTTTACCAGCTATTCATCTGATAGGCAGCTAATATCCATAATGTATAAAGAACTCAAAAAAGCTAAACACCAAAAGAGCCAGTAGTCATCAATATAAAAAGTCGGGGGCAGGGGCAAGTGAAATGATGAGAACTCGAAGCGCTTGGAACATTTATTATGTCAGCCACACAGGGAAATGTAAAGCAAAGCTACACTGAGGCAGGTGCATGATGGGGTACACTTGCAATCTCAGCATTTAGAGGCTGAAGCCAGGAGAACAGGACAAGTTTGAGGCCAACCTTGGCCAATGAGTAAGTTCCAGATCATTTTGGGCTACAGATAACATTCTGTTTCAAAAAAAAAGGTAACCGAACAGAAAATAAATAAAAATAAATAATACATTGATATTCCATCTCATTACAGTTATAATGTCCATCATAGAGAAAACTACAACAATGTTTGCAAGCATTCATGGAAAAAAAGGAATCCTCGTAATATTTTGGTGGGAAAGTAAGTTATTCAGTGGCCATACAAATCAGTATAGGGTTCCTCAAAATAAATTGAACTGACTGCCTCACGAGTCGCCTGTAATACTCCTGTTTATATATACCTGAAAGGACCCAAGTCAGCATGCAGTAGATAACCGTGAAATCTAAACTTACTGCCGCACTGTTTACAATGACAAGATGGGTCAGCCTGAACACTCACATTTTCTCTGTTGTGTGGATAAAAGGATAAAGAAAATGTAGTGTTTATTGATAACTAGAGCTTCAGTTTGCCATAAAGAATGAAACTTTACTTTATACGTAAGAAAATGGATGGAGATATGGAAATCATCATACTAAACAAAATAAGCCAAACTCAGAAAAATAAATATCAAAAGTTTTCTTTCATATGTAAAACTTGAGAGCAGAAGTGTCATGACAGTCAAAGGGGACCATTAGGGATCTGAAAGGGATGAAGCAGGAGAAGACAAGGAAGGCAGGAGAGAGTAATGGAGTATGAACAAGATCAAAGTACATTGCGTGTATATATAAAAATGTCATTGTGAAACTCATTGCTTTATACAACTAGTAGATACAGATATATACAAGATACAAATATGTATTGATTATATCATTCAAATCATTGCTATCATTTACCAATGGTGTCACTACATGTCTAAACATCTTTTGTAATCTACACTCTCCTGATCATATTTTAAAAATAATATTCACTGATATTACCAAACAATATAAAAATAATCCTAATGTCCTGTCACTACTCGCTCACAAACTTTTGTCTTAATAATATGAAATTGAAGATGCAAATTATTATGAAGCACTCCAACAATTAGTTTTAGCACTTGTAGCTTCAAATTGTTATAATTGGTTGCATGAATTGTTGATTTTTTTTTATTCTCTCATGTCTTTACTGCTTTTGAACCCCTCACTTCTATTTGTTCCTGGTGGCAGAAGTATGACGTCACAGAATTTGTTGCTGTTGCTATGAGGGTTGTGTCTGTCTAGCATGCATGAGTAGTTAAGATACTTTCCTGTCTGAAGTCCCATTCAGTGCTGAATCTTCTCCTTCAGCGCCCTGTGTATGCTCTCCTCAGATGCAAACTATAGAAAGTCTACATGACCCTAGGAATGAGATTTTCCCCTCTATAGAATAACCCATTTTCTCCTTTATTTTTTATATCTTTTTATATATGACAAGATTATCTTTGGAAATGAGCTATCACCAAGAAGAATGGAGTCTCTCCCTCTGAAGTGTCTTGAATTTGCTCGATCTTTCTAAAAGACGTAAGGCTTTCTTTCTTCAGCACAGGGAACTGTTCATTAACTTTTAAAATATTCCTTCCTATTTTTCTCTCCTCTTATAATTGGATTCTTGGGTAGATGATGACCTTTGTTGTCAGAAGATATATTTGCATCAGGTTTTTTCAACTTCAGGGGCAGAAAAGCTCTCCTTGGTGTTAAAAGTTGAAGGCCTAAGAGGCATAAGAGCCAGTCATGGACAGAACTCAGCCTTCGTATATGTCATCATAGCATAGGTATGGGATGTGACTTTGTGGATGTCCTCTCCCTTCAGTGGGAAACACTGGTGGGAGAACCACTAGCTACATACCAGAAGCATGTTCTTAGCAGGGAACACATAAGCCAAGCTGGATCCTAGACTGAAGATTGAACAAGAGAAAAATAGCGTAGGGCAGTGGCCTCGTCCTGTGGGTCATGACTTCCTTAGGAAGCACATATCAGATATCCTACATTTCAGATAGTTACATTATGATTTCTAACAGTAGCAAAATTTCAAGGAAGTAGCAACAAAATAATTTTATGGTCAGGGGTCACTATAGTGTGAAGAACTGTATTAAAGGGTGGCAGCATTAGAAGCTTGAGGATCACTGTCATAGGCGTGTGGCTAGAGCCAACAACAGAGTCCAGATCCTTAGGTACACATCAATTATGTGAGCTAAGTAGAGCAGGGGCCTCACAGCAAGGTAAATCCATGAAACATAGATACATACTTGTGTCAGCCCAGGTAGCTCAACAAGAAAGAAGGCTCAGAGGAGACCAGCATGGGTGTCAAGATCAAATTCACCAGAATTTTCTAATAGACATTCTATTCTTAGGCTAGTGGGAGACTGAGAAGGTGTAGGCTAGGGAAGGGCAGCTCTTAGCTTTTGTAAACACCTTCAAAGATGAACCTGTCTTATTTTGAAGACAGGAAGATTTACCCTTTTTCAAAGTCTTCCATCAAAGCACACAAGATTTGCACCCATGAACAGGTATCTCCATGGTGTGTATTTTTCTTACATAACGACGTGGCACAATTGTGTAGAATTTTTCATTATGTTTGTTTAGGGACAGGGTAATGTCCATCTGTAGGACTGTTCAGTGCCCCATCGACTAAGAGTAAGAATGTTATGTGTGAGAGTGATTCTGTAAGGAACAGGAGTTCCCCAAGGCTGCTTGAAGGGGACGGCTATTTAGTGCAAGGCCAAGCAAGATCATCACCTAGCTCTTCTCTCATAGCCTTTCAGGGTATTTCCTGGTATTCTTACTCTGGCTTGCCGATGTTGCCATCAAAAGAGGTAGAGCGCCACAACCTGATGGACCAGCACAAAAGGAGGGCTAGGTAAAGCTGCACTAGCAAGGTTCCATACCTTCACTTGGATGCTACAACCTTGATGATACCTTGCTTAAGGCTTTTCTTAGCTTTGTGCAATTTCTTTCTCCAGCTGTATGGTTGACATTGTCTGTCACCACTCATGCCCAAAGCTGGTGCACAATTTCTTCCCTCCTTGTGGTCCTTGGTTCGATTTTAAGATGCAGTTTTTCTATATGCCAGTGAGTCAATCTTCATCAGATAGGCAAACACCATTCTCTCTCTCTCTGTCTCTCTCTCTGTCTCTCTCTCTGTCTCTCTCTCGTCTCTCTCTCTGTCTCTCTCTCTGTCTCTCTCTCTGTCTCTCTCTCTGTCTCTCTTTCTCTCTCTCTTTCTCTCTCTCTCGTGCCCTGGGCTGGTTTGTTCCCATTTCTTTAAGCTTTAGAGAATAGTGCAGGGATAGCTTGTGACTTTTACAGATTAGACATAATGATCAAAAGAACTAGCCAGACTTAGCTACATGGTAAAACCCTGTTCCAAACCAAAGCAGAACCAATGCAGACAGTGACTGCTTATTGTAGCCACACAGAAACAGTGACAAATGGGCAGAGCCTTCCCTAAAATGGCTCACGAATGACTGCCACTGTGATAGGGAAAGATGTCTCAAAGACAAGTTAGTTAGGATTGTGAATAAAAGTATGCTATTCTGAAATCTTTTCAAAACTCCATAGTTTCCCATTGCCCATAAGATAGTTACTATGAGTTAAAATAATTCAAAAGTATGTATTTATGGTTATGGGGATGAGGTGTCCAAAATGCACCTTAAATGGACTAAAACCAAGGTATTAGAGTACTTCTGGAGGTTCTGGGAAAAAAATCCACTCTTTGTCTCTTCTACTTCTAGAAACTGCCAGAAATTATTGGCTCCTGGCCACATCAGTCCTGGCTTGTGGTCACCTCGTCTTCTCCTCTACTATGGCCAACACTCCCTCTGCCTCATATATAACATACTTGTGATTACTTAGAGCAACTTAGAATAATATGTCCTTGACATAAGCACATCTTCGAAGTCCCTTCAAAATCCTTTCAAGGATTATACTATGAATTTGTGAAAAGTAACGCTCAACCTACCACAGTCCACTCTCTGGCCCCAAAGACTCATGCTGTCCCTACATATATCCACTTCATTCCAACATCCTTAAACTTTCAGCTCAGTGCAGCATAAATCGTGGTCCCAAATCGCATCATCTCTGTAAGATGAGGGTGAGGATTCAGTATGAGCCACCTCAGGGAAAATTCCTCTCTATCTATGGACCTGGAAAACAAATTACCTTCTCCAAAAATATAGTGGTGTGAGTAGCACCAAACAGCTTTCTCATTTCAAAAGAGAAACAAACAAATGGAAAGGGAAAAGGAGTCATCTGTCCCAAGAAATTTCACAATCCAATCAGAAAAACTTCAGAAGTCTCCAAACCCTAAGATTCTGCTTTTCTCTAGTTAGGGTACTCCCTTTACACCCACACTCTCTGCTCTCAGTGCTAAGGCTGATCTCCCTTTATCTTGAGAGTAGCATATCTTTCATCAGCATGCAGAATTCTATTCCGTTCTATTCATTTTAGCCTAAACTGGCTGTGATTCTGTTGCTATGTTATCTCAGAAACATTGTGTCTCTCCAATGACTGTGCTGGAGAGTCAGTCCACTAGACCAAAAGGTCCTCCAAGCCTCCTTTCTAGACACTCTCTTCTCTGACCCTGACTGCTGCTGAGATGGCTGTGGGGACCCATGAGTGGTGTGTCTAACTTTTTCAATATTATCAAAAGGTTGTCTGATACCATACTTAGCCTTTTATAGAGAGCATGGTTTCCTACTGTCAACGTCATAATTCTTTCAACTTTTGCCCCCCCGGTGTGGTAGGCTGAAATGTTTGAGGGCAAAGATTAGGTCTAACTCACTTGAGCATCACAAACACATTATGTTCCGACTCTGGCTTTCCGTGGGAGTTTGACATCTCAGTATGGGACAAATAAAAGAAGCCAATGTCTGTCCATTTTGGGCCAGCTGACTGTCAAAGCAGTCTCTGAGACAACTGATGCATGGGGTTTAATCTTAGTGTACTCCATGAAAAACTGTCATGGGATTGCGGGAAGTTGAACAGGAAGCCCAGTAAACATGCAGCTTTGGGAGAAAGACATTCTCACCTTGGCGCCAAGGCACCAAGATGTTTAAATTGTATAACAAAGTTTGTCTCCACCCAAGTCTAGAATCTTTATTCCCCAAATTTACAACATCCATCTTTACTATGGGCCACTCCAGGGTGACAACTCAGGTACTCTCAGTTCTGTACATGGAGTATGTTAGGAGCATAATCCTTAGAAGTTAACTCTTAATAGTAAGAGTCTAGGAAGTCGTGGTAGTCTAGGATAGAACTGCTCAGGGGCTGGAGGCTGTGTGTATTGAATGACAAGGGGAATCTTGGAAACCAACAGCACAAGTGCCGTGTTACAGAGCTCCACAATAGAACAGGTGTCGTGGCTAAAAGTGTGGTACAATGACCACATGTGCTATTAGCAGAAATACTCTTTTCTCCTACCAGAAACAGTACTGTGACATGCTGAATTCTTGATTCAGAGGCTTCTGAAAGACTAGAGATGTTCAGATATTGGAAACTAAATCCTAAGCCCAGTACTGAGTTCCACTAGTTCTTCCAGGCATGCTTTTCCCAGCCCTGATGGTCACCGTGACTTCGACCATCAGCTACCAAGCACTAGCCCCATCCCGACAGCCCAGCTGAGTGTTCTGCTAGAGGAGTGAGGCAACCAAGTACACTCCCACTAGACACTGTGATTGGTTCCCTCTGACCTGAGTAAATGCCATCCACTTAAGCAATCTGTCAGCTGGGGAGGTGATTCAGACAGGTCACCTTCTATAATGGTTCTGCTTCTATTTATAGATCAAGCTGATTAATGCTCATGGCCAACGCTGATTCGGGTTGCCCTGCATGAATTCACAATGTCGCTGCAGCCTGCTGCTGATCCCTTTGGTGGCAAGTGGCAAGCTCTTTAAATACCTTCATTTCTGCCTATGGTACCTGGAAGGAAGAGGCCAAACATGAGCTGTCGTCTGGAGGCCAGAAGGGGTGACCCTGCCCTAGTTTAAGGTGGCAGTGCCCTCCACCAACTCACTGCCCTGTGTTGAACTCTGACCCCAGATCCACATGCTCACAGTGTCTTGAAGGTAGGGATTTTAGGAAGTGAATAAGATTGAGACAGATGGCAAAAGAGGATCATAAGTGGTCAGCTACACACATAGCTCATGAAAAAACAGTTGCTGAAGGAAGAGCTACAGTGAGGAACCGGGGACAGCAGGAGTGGAGAGAGAGGGAGAGGAGAATCACTAAAACACACGTGGTTTGCAAGTGTCATAGTAACTAATGCCTTATATCCTAATTTTAAAAATTAAAAAAAATTATACAAAAAGATTAGTCACGATAGAGGGTTCTCAATCCAATGGCAATAGATTATGTGAAGGTACAAACACCAGCTGTGAATGTTGTACATACACCAGCTGTGCATAGTACTTTATGCCTGTAATATAAGCACTCATAGGGTAGAGCCAGTAGGAGAACCTGAGGTACTGAGATCCTGCCCTGCAAAATCAAACAAGACCCACAAAACTGTGTCTGGCTCATTGTGTCTAAATGGAGTAGATGGAAGGTAGAGGGAATTTCACTCACAATACTTCCTGATACTAACATGTGCTGTCATGTGAAGCTAGTTTACAACAATGCTTAGTAACAGTCCTTAGTGGACTGTCTGGAATAAGTCTGGCTTTGCCTTGTAACCACTGGGCTCCCAGAGAAGAAGAGCAGCAGTGGAAAAGCAGCAGGCAAACACATCTGAAGACACCCGTCAGATGTGGGCCACGACACACCTGGACTTATATTGACACAGCTAGAGATGAAATTCCAGAAATGTATTCTCAATTCTGATGATGTTTCAATGTATCTGCACAAGCAGATTCCCAGCCATATGAGAGAGAGAGAGAGAGAGAGAGAGAGAGAGAGAGAGAGAGAGAGAGAGACGTATGTGAGCAGGTATGAATGCACATGTGTGCTCGTGCAGTTGGAGGCCAGAGGACAACATGAGATGTCATTCCTCATAGCTTGTCTACCTTTTATTTCTTCTCTTCTCTTTCACTGTTCTAAACTCACCAAGTAGATACTAGGCTGGCATGCCAGCTTCACGTCTGGCTCTTCCCAAAATGGCGTTCTGGAGATCAAACACAGGCCCTTCCTTGTGCTTCCAGGTTTACTTTACTGATTGAGACATCTCTCTACCAAGCCGACTTTGTCTATACAACTTTTTGTTGAGTTGGAATTCATACTTACATGATTAAAAAAAGCAAACAAACAAATAAGGTCTCGATTTGTAGGGTATCAATGGTTGTGACTGGCATGTTAGCAAATTTTACCAATGCTGGTATGAGTCCAACTGAGGTTCCCCAAAGGAAAAGGCATAAAGTGGAAAGGAGGGGTGGATACCCCTCTGAGCATCTCCAATCGGACTTGGAATAGTATGCAAATTTGCACACAAGCCCTGTCTATGCACCCTCACAGTTGTGACCGCCTTATTTCTAGGTTTTTCTACAACTCTGAGGCTTTTCTCCCAGGTCCTGAGTTTGTGTTCTTTATTCTGCATCCTGAATTTCCGTGGCATCTGGCAGGACTCTTTGCTGCTTGGCTCTTCTATACCTCAGCCATGATACAACAAGCTTTGACCAGTTGCAGGGTTAACCCAGAGACTACTGCCTGCCTAAATGTCACTTGTTCTCTATGTCCAGAGCCTGCAACCAAAGTATGGGGGATAAGCATTGAATTAGGCTGCTTCAGTGCCAAAAGAGGATGCAATTATATTGGAGTCAACTGAGCAGGAGACTGTGAAGGTATACTGCTCAGTTCCTGGGACATAGCAGCTGAGTTCCATGTTAAGTTCCCTCCTGGATGTCATGTCCTCATTTTGACACAGAGCTAGCTGGAACTTATGCCCTCCTAGTAATTAAAGTTAATGAGTATTCCCCATCTGGAGGGTAGTACAGGGGAATATGCTCTTTTGTTGGCACTCTCCCCTGGGCCAGGAGACACTGAAGATATATATTCCCATGGGGTGAGCCTACAAGATTGAGGGCAAGACAAGACATGAGAGGGCCATGGAATGAGTCTGCTGAGGTCTGACCCCTACAATGTACAAACATCTGACATTTACCTGGGGCCACTTGTCCAGAACTTCAGTCAGCTCTTGAAAACCAGAGGACTAAGCTGTATTCTGCAACCCAGGAACAAAATGTGGCCATGTGGAGACCATGTGGGCTGCAGAACCTGAAACCTGGGGAAGGATAGTAGAATCCTGGGTTTGCCCCAAGGGCTACTGCAGCATTGCTCTGAGACCCCAAACAAGCCTGGACGTTCCCACATCCCAGTGTTTTCATCTATGGCATTCTCAAATAATTAATAAAAATAGTATTTAAAAAGAAAGAAAGAGAGAGGAGAGAGAAGAGAAAGAGAAAAAAAGAAAGAGAGAGAGAGAGAGAGAGAGAGAAAGAGAGAGAGAGAGAGAGAGAGAGAGAGAGAGAGAGAGAGAGAGAGAGAAACTATGAAGAGGTCCAGCGAGTTGGATCACATGAAGCTGAAAACGGGGGCAATGGGAGGGGGAGGAAAGAAATCATAAAGGAAGACTGGGAAGGGGAAGAAAAGAAGGTAGTAGAATAAATGTCCTTGAAATTACAATAGGGGTGTCTCCACAGGGATCAGGGACAGAGGCAGGAGAGGGGGAAAGACCGATGAAACAGAGTTTATGAAAGTGCCACAATGAAAACCATTCTTTGTATGCATTTTTTTTAATTAATTTGAAAAAAAAAAAAGGAAAGAAAATCCAGCATGAGCCAGAGAGTGTATGGAGGCGCTGCAAGGCACCCTTCCTTCCTGCCCAGCCATGGTCTCACTTGGAGTAGAAGTCTCCAGAAACAATCAGTCCTCTGTCCTTCTGTTCCAGCCACCTACCACTCTGCTCTCTGAGAAGCCACGCTGACTCATTGGCTCAAGCTGTGATGCTCAGCTGTCTGTCCATCTTGTCTCCTGGAGCAGCTCAACCCAGGGTCTTCCTGAAGTGGTGATCACTCCAGCTGGCAGGTCAGTGGCCCGGGGATGGTTGAGGTCAGAGGTCCACCGGGAAATGGGGATGTTTTGAGGTTGGGGTGTGGGGTGTTGGCTTTCATTTACCAGCTTTGTAGCTAAAGCATCTATATTTACAAAATGAGTGTGTGTAGGGAGTTAGACAGGCCTCTCATCCCCATGCTCTCTGCCCTGCTACTGACCTTACTAGGAACTAAGCTAGACTTCCTCCCCTGCCCCAACCCCAGGCTTGTGTCAACCCACCTATTCGTTAATTAACTGATCCTAGGGCCAGAGGTTATGCTGGATTCTTGAACACAGGATCAATTTTACTTAATACATAAAACAGGCATGGTCATCTGCACTCAGCAGGGAGAGCATTGGGCTGGGAAGTCTGTAAGGTATCCCCAGGTGCTTGAACGATGCTGCACAGACCAGTTAGTTAGCTGCAGCAGAAACCGCGCTGGGGTCTGCCTGACTGATCCAACCATGCCCCTTCTGCGCCTACCATACCCGTCAAGGCAAGCTGAGCCCCAGCACAAGCCCTGGGGGTTCCTTGAAGAATGTGTTTCTCCAGCCTCCCACTGATGTACAACGGCGGCTTCTTTTCTGCCTGTTCCTACTGGCTGTTCAGCCCTCAGTTTCTTTAGAAATTGGATTCTACTAAATTCTTAAGAAATGTTCGCCATCCATTTTTAAAGTGTTCTGATCATTTCCTTGCCACTGCCTTTGCGAGTGGAGAGTGTTGCCCTCGTGACAAAGGCTTTAGGAGTGGAGGCAGCTACAGGGCACTGGCCCCAAGCTGATCCCTCAGCCCACTCCACCTATGTCCTGTTGAGAATCACTGTTACCCCACCGCGATCACCCTGGGGTGCATCTTGCTAGAAACAAAGATTGCCTACATGGTACAGGATTGCAATCATATGAGTTCCCCTAGATAGAGTGGCCTTAGCTGTATGCTGTTGCGCTTGGTGGTAGCTTACACAGACAAGTGGCCCTGACTTCCTCACTGACTAACTCTCTCTACAGGGGTAGAAAATGGTACCAGTCAGGCCAGAGCTTTGGGATCCCAGAATCACTGCTGCAGGATGGAGGAACCTACTCCTGAGCCCGTCTATGTGGATGTGGACAAGGGGCTGACCTTGGCTTGCTTCGTTTTCCTCTGCCTCTTCCTCGTAGTCATGATCATCCGCTGTGCCAAAGTCATCATGGACCCCTACAGTGCCATCCCCACGTCCACCTGGGAGGAGCAGCACCTGGATGACTGAGGCACAGGACACGTCTCAGTGTCCTGGACACACCTCTGCACACCCTAGCCAACACCCTAGCGTTTGGAGACTGGGAGTGGCTATGACCACCCAAAGATGGAGAAGGCTTACCTTCACCTTACTGACTATCACATGACCACCAGAGGGAAATGCCAGCATGCTGGAGCCAAGGACAGTGTGGGGAAGCCTGGGGAGAGGAATGCTAAGCCATGACTCAGGAGAGTGGAGGCCATCCTGGAACTCCACTGGGAGACATATGGCAGAGTGATGGTCCCCTGCTCAGGCTCCTGGGCACCTTTGAAAACTGAACCAAAACCAGACTCTCCTGCAAACAGTGGTCAAGAGGAGACTGACCTTCAACTACACAGCATTGAGAGGTTGCTGAGAGCCCAGTTACCCTTTACAGACTAGCAGTGAAGGGGCAGGAAAGATGGAGAGACTTCAGGAGCTTCTTCTGCAAATTCTCACAAGGCACATAGCTACTTCCAAACTGTTTTTTTTTTTTTTTTAAACTAAGATGCAGAGGGAATATATTTTTCCTGTTAAAAATGAGATGTGCATTTTAGACGCTTGGGAAAATATAGATACATAGAAGGAAAGGGGGGTGAATGGCACTTAAAATCTAACCTCCCAGAAGCCATCATTTTGATATATTTCTTCAAGTCTTTTTTACAGGAATTTTTTTAGTAATTCACACCATATGCATGATGCTGCATTGATTCGTATGATAGCTTAAATATCTTCTGCCTCACAAGAGACCATGGCTGTTTTTAGTGACTGAGAGTATACTGGCTAGGCCATGACTGAATATAGTGTTTTCTTTAATTTAACTTTCTACAATGGACTCATACAAATCACTTCACCCAGTAACCTTCAGAAGCTCTGCACCCCAGGAGCTCCAGCAAGATCTGGGTTCTAGTCCTGCTTAGCTATTCAAAGGCTATAAAAGTCACCTCACCTCTTGGTGCCTCCATTTCCTCATTGTAAGATGGGAAGGAGAACGTCTGTCTGTCTGTCTGTCTGCTGTCGTCTGCTATCTGTCTGTAAAGGCAGTCATGTTCCAAGTGGGAGCTGAGACTAGGTTGTCTCTTCTGTTGTCTTTCCTTCATCCTCTTCTCTCACACATTGTTACCTTCATCTATGACCTTGCTGCAATAATTCTAGGTCAGAGCCACAACTCTCCCCACCACACTTGACTCCTGTATCTTTACTATATGACCCCTAAATAAATGGGCACCTGTGAGCTCCAGTTTTGTCATCTATAAAATGGGGGTGTAACATCTACCTTACAAGGTTGTCGTGGAGATAAACTGGGAGAACATGAGCAAACAGGGGTGTCCTTTCCTGAATCTCTCACCCTAGGAAAAGAACCCTCCCTGCCTTCTAAGAGCCAGAGCTCCCAGCCAGTGCCACATTTACAGTGGCCAGCAGAGTATTCACAGGGACCCACACCAGACACCAAGGTACACAGGATGTAGACACAGTGTCTACACCCGACACCAAGCATATGGGATCATATCATTGTCACTACTGTCATTTATTTTCACATATGTGAGGTGTACCTATTCTGTCCTTCCAGGGTAGGACCTGCTGCCCTGTCAAAAGAGACCTGTGCTGTGGATCTTAGACCTCCTCTATCACCCACACTCAAGCCATGGGTCCCCATGCATCTTAGGCTACCTGGGAAATGAGTTTTCAAAGCACTGTCACACTACATGACCCTGAAAGTAGACAGACGCTATAAAGGTGGCTTTCCAGGGTATGCCTCTTCTCTCTGCTGTGTGTGTGTGTGTGTGTGTGTGTATCTGTCTCTGTCTCTCTCTCTCTCACACACCACACACACACACACACACACACACACAAACACACAAACACACACACACTGTCAAATGCACAAAGTAACAGATGACATAGGCTCTAAACCTGGAACTGAGGCATCAATTCCAGCCCAGCCTTCCTCAGAAACCTACCTCAAAGACAGCGTGATCTTCTGTGGAAACCTGTTAGGATGGGTTTACAAAGTCGATGGGGGGGGGGGGGGAGGGAGAAGGGGGAACTTACCCAGCTGTTAATGACAGAACAGCAGGAAGAAGGAAAGATCTAAAGAGCTCCAAAGACCTCCTGTGGAGGCCTTTTGAAGCTCTTGGGAGGAAAACTGGATGCCCCAGGCTGTGCTCCTCAGACTGCCTGCTGAAGGGCAAAGCACACCTGCACATGAGGAACCTGCCAGAAGCTGTTCATCTCCTCCCTAGACCTACAGAATCATACTGGGCATCCAGGGCCAGTTAGCTGTGTTAGCCAGACCCTTGGATAGCAGTACATCCTTGTTTGAGAAACCATCCCCAGGACCTTTGATCTCAGACAGTGTCCCACATCTTAGTGCCCCTTAGTATTTTCTTTGTGCTGGGGGAATAACATTTGAGGAAAGAGATGATTTCAAGCCCCTTTCCCCAGAGTCAAGCTTCTAACAAGGCAACAAAGCAGCAGTTTCTATGTGTACCCACACTCTCCTCATTTGCATCCTCTTACAAGCCATACTTGTCCATAGTCTCATTTGCATCCTCTTACAAGCTGTACTTGTCCATAAGTACCATTGCTTGTGTACCTTCAAATGCTCATTCAACTAGAATCATTTTCCAAGCAGCTTTTCACATTGTTACTCCTTGTCTGTATCTGTGTGTGTGTGTGTGTGTGTGTGTGTGTGTGTGTGTGTGTGATGTGGGGTGTAGATGTGACTGCACATGTCCTGGTGTATTAGCGTGAGCATGTACTTGCCACAGTGCATGTTTGGAGGTCAGTTGACAATCTTCGGGGTTGGTCCTCACCTTCCTTGTTGCTCACCAGTTACTCCCCAGGCTCCCAGGAATTCTCCTCCAGGTGCACTGGAATCACGGAGGTGCCCTTCTGTGCCCACTCACTTCACATAATACTGGGAATGAAAACTCAGGTCTGTGCACTTGCACAAGCAATTGTCTACTGAGATGATTTCCCAGCCTCCTCCCACCTCCTTTATCATTTTTAAGGTTTGTTTTTAAGAGGATTCCCTTATACTGTGCATGACACTGCAGACAATATACCAAATACTTTTTATACTGTTTTTATTTTCCCATGATACATGTGCTGAGAAGACATACATAGAAGTGGCTGTGCAGATCCTGGGCCTTGCTCAGGAGAGGAGAAAAGACAGATTTATAGCACACCCCTTCTCAGAGACACACAAGAAGGAAAAGGGAGTTCCTCATCTCTGTCACTTGATATTGTGAAGGTGTGAAAGGTGGAAGAATCCCAAGTTTTTCTTCTCCCATGCTTTCCATTCTGAAGGATGGAGGAGTGATCCTTTACCACCAGAGCGCTTCACAAGTTTCTGCTCACTGAGAGAAAGCCTGCAGTTGTGAATGGAGAAGGAAACATTGCAGCAACATATTAGTGCTGAAGGCTGGAAGATGGCAGAGAGGAAATGAAGAGACGCTGGAGGAAAGGATAGCTATAGAGTCAGCCACACGTCAGGGCAGAAAGCAAACTCTCTAGGGCAGAGAGTAGGTGACAGTCTCCAGAGAAAGCATCTAGTGGCTGGGATCAAGCTGCTGCCAGTGATGCGCTGTGTGGAAGTCCCTCGTGTTACCTCCAGCAAGGAGGATGCTTGTGGCTGTGTAATTGCAGCAGTGGGGCCATCTGTGTGATGGCCACAGAAAAGGCCCAGTCCCAGAGACAAGTGGGTGATAAAAAATTTGAGAAACAGGAAAAGCAACCAATAGACATCAGAAGGAAGATGGTTCCTGGACATGATGAGGGTCTGATTGACACAAGTGTGGGGCCCAGCTGCCCCAGTGTGGTCTATTAATGGCTATCACAGCCGTTTTACTTTTCCAATTAATTTTCAAATGTCCATATGCTTTGTTTTGTTTTGGTGAAGTGATTTTTTTTGGGAGGGGATATGGAACTCATGGCCTTGTACATATAAGGTCAGCTACTCTGTCATCTATATTTGCCCCTAACCCCACATATCTTGCTGGAATGAAAACAAGCATTTGTCTACCCAACAAAGTTTTCCCAGGATCTCAGAGGTTTCCAAAAAGAGGTCCATTTTACTTTCAAGCACCAAGTGGAAATAACTGCAAAGCCTAGTTTCCACAAAAGTGGTTGCCTGTCCCATGGCCTAGCTGTTGAGGACTGGTCCTGCCATGTAAGATGGATATTATCCATAATAGTATATAGCTAATGGGCCCGGCTGCTGAGAAATGCCCACACTGAGTTCTCCACATCAGTTCTAGCCCAGATATAGGTTGTTTCTGCCCAGAAGACAGACAACCTCAATCACACCCACTTTTGCTGGCCTGTGCTGATTCCATACATCCTTGACAAGCACTAATACCTTCCTTCCTTTCCCCTAGGGAAGCCTGTCTGTACCTGTCAGTGGCTAGCAAGAAAGAGAGGGCACACTTGAAATATTAATAGAGTTAAGGAAAGTATGTTCACAGAGGTTGTGCGTTCAGGGAAACAGAGTGGCAGATACCAAGGACAGCATTCAGTGAGGCCAACTTATCTAGGCCTGAAGATACAAGGAAGAACAGCAGATCCCAGGAGAGGTTGTTGCATGATGGAGTCAGGAAAGAGGAGCTGTGCCACAGGTACATCTAATAATCTTGCCTATGGCTAGATGTAGCTCAGTGGTAGGGCACCTGCCTAAGATGCTTGAGATCCTGAGTTAAATCCCTAGAACCAGAAAAAAAGTTCTTGCACAATTTCAGAGCAGTAGAGAGTTAGAAAGACCATTTGCCTTCTTTCTAGGTTTCCCACTGACCAAAAATAATAGATACTAAATGGTGGGACTGCTGAGTAATAGGGTCTATGTATGTCAGCACATGGAGCAAACGAAAAATGAGCAGCAAAGCTCATCCCAAGCAACATCCAGCATCCAACACAAACTCCCAGCATCCATCATGGACTCCCAACATTCATCATGAACTCCAGATCCATCATGGACTCTAGCATCTATCACAAACTCCCAGCATCCATCATAAAACTCCTCTAAGATGGGAAGCAAACGGGATCCTAAGGAAACAGTCCTGTGGACACCATATTCCCCCAGATAATGTCAAGTTGTTTCATTCCCAGCCATACCTTACCTAGAATGTAGCCAGCATAAGGCAGAGAGGCCAGCATAGCTTCTTCTGTAGTGGTCGTAAGACCTGGTGTGACAGCAGTCTTGGTCTTTCTCCTCCTACCCTACAATTCCCTGATAGTCCTTACTGTAGGGGTTTTACCTCATCCATAGAGAAGACAAGTTCCTGTCCTGTTTTTATTGAGTTAACACTTGCCCAAAGAATTTAGGAAGAAGCCTTGCAGATCTAGCTGGAAGCACTTTAGAACTCCCAGGAGAGGACAGTAGGAGCTCGTGGAACTGTAGTCCCAAGACGAGGAGCATCAGAGTCTCTATAGAGTGAATTAGGAATTTGAACCCTAGAATGGGGTTCCAGAATGGGGACATCGGACACCAGATGTACCAAAGGTCCCAGTGAACCCTTGGACTCCAGAGTGGGTCTCCTTTGCCCCTGTGGAGTAGCAGTAACTCCATAGCTCTTGGGGTATGGGGGAAATTGTCTGACAATGCAGCAATCTCTCTTTCTGTATTGGTTTACCCAATAAGCCCTAAATGGCACAAAGCCATCTTCCAATGTATCAGACTCCCACCTGCAGGCTAGTAGAAGCATTCATCCTGATTCCCAATCCGAAACATTTATAACAATTATAGCAATATTACAGTTATAAGAGTGGGCCACTCCATTCAATGAGTCAGACAGTACTGGCAGGAAGACATGCTAACACAGCCTTGATAGAAACGACATACGGTTCCTCACAAACTTAAAACTAGACATCTCACTATGATCTCACGTTAGAGGTCTATGTAAAGGAAATAAAATCAGCATTTCAAAGGACTTCCATGCCCATGTTGATCACACCACCATACACAAAGCCAAGCTGGAATGCTTATAAATATTCATCAATGGATGAGCCAGTGAAGAAAATGTGGTACCTAAGCACAGTGAAATCTGATCCATCTATAGAAAGTATAAAATCTTGTCATTGGGACATGAATGGAATTGAAGGTCATTTTGTGAAATGAGCCAAGCACAGAAAAACAAGTACCCATGGTGTCACATACAGAATTTTAAAAAGGCTGCTTTCCCAGCAGCTGAGAGGAGAATGGTGGTTACCAGAGACTCTGGGGAAGCAGGGAGGAGGAAACCTGATCACTGAGTCCTATGTTACAGCTGAAGAAATAAATTCTGTTGTGTTACTATGCTGCAGATTCAAAGGCGCTAGGAGAAAGGATTCTGATTGCTTCTACCACAAAGAAGTAATGTTTGAGGTGATATACAGGGTTACCTGGAGCTGGTTCTGGATAATATAAATACATATCAAGACATCACATGCTATAAATATGTACAATTTGTGTATCAATTTAAAAAAATAAATGAAACAGAAAAGGGGTAGATACTGCTTTTTTTGTAGGTCAGTTACTGCAGCTAACCTTTGAAGTCCATTCTACATTACAGTTGTGCCAGTTGTTTCGGGGTGCAAGGCAGATGGACAGAGTGGCCTCAGGGACGGAGACTGTAGCTGCTGCATACCCTACAAGTTACTGGCCATAGAAGTGACTAGGGCACCATAACTCATAAAATCTATAGCCCCTGCTGTTGGTTGCATGCCAGAAGTGGATATTGGGTCTGTATTTCTGAAAGTATCCCATGCTTTGACTACAGGTCCTGGAGGCCTGGAGGCCTACACGTCCTGAGGAGGAGCGCTAGAGGATTTCTCTAGGAGTAGGTTTTGTAGAGCCAGAAAATTCTATACAGACCTCAGAGGAAAATTTTCACTGATAGTCCTCCTTGGTTATCAACCTAGTACCATGCAAACCAGTAGGCAAGATGTGCCTACTGGGATGATACAATAGTGAGCAGACCGTTGGAGATACAGTCAACCATGCTCTGAACAGATTTAAGGCCTATTGTACTATGATTGAAAGTATACACGAAGACAAATTCCTGCAGTTGGGGAAGTGGCTGCTGTTGTTAGGCAGACATGTGCCTATCAGATTCGAAACATTTGTGCATATATTCTCAGATCACTGCAACTATCAACTTCCATCATGGAGGAAACTTTTTTTTTTTCATAGTGGACAGGGATTATTAGTATGGAGTCTCACAATGGATCAAACTGGAGCATACAAGACTGTTGCTGTGATATAGTGGCCTGATTCTAAGTTACAAATGGGAGAAAATAATTAGACATCCTCTCTAAGGCTCAAGGAACATTTCAGAAGAGGGAGGAGAGGGGCAGAGGAAGAGGTGGGGTGTTGTGTAGCTATTTCCTCCAAAACGAAGACAGGAGTGAGGGTTTTGAGACTCAAGAAGCAAGCAAACTAGAAGCTCAGGAAAGTCATAAGACTCTGAAAAGACAGAACGGTACAGAGCTCATGGATGAATAATGAAGGGCATTAATTATTTGCACACTTGCATTCTCATTCTCTAGACCAAGAAGAGTCATGGATACCTAGTCTCCTGTGATCACCCAGAAACTGGGCCACGGCTACAGTGTAGAGTGAGTGAGGACAGAAGACCTCAGGTAGGGCTGCTTCTGGGCTCCAATACATATGAAGGAGAGAGGTGAACACGAGGACCCTTGTCCATCCTACCCTTAGCTCAAGTGTGCATCTAGGACTCGGTTACATGATGAGAGCCACAGAGAATTTTGTCAGATATCCTACACTACAAATTAGGATCTTGAAGTCTTTAGAATAGCTCTTTCTTTCTTTCTTTCTTTCTTGTGTTATCTTGTGTGTGTCTTTCTCTTCATACACACACCATACACATCACACACACACCACACACACACACACACACACACACACACACACAGATAACTCCCTCAGGAGTGCTGAGTACTTCAGGAGTCATTCTTTTTCCATATTCCAGGGCCTGCACTCTCACCTGAAAAAAAAGATGAGCTAATGACTGCCTCCACAGGGGCAGCATACACTGCTCCACTGGACAAAATCAAGAACAGAGAATTCTGTGGCACTTCCCACAATCAAAGTAGCTTTATTCATTCCTGACTGATGCAGCGGCAGCATGATCCTCACAAGGCAAGGCTGTGTCCTGTGGCTTCCGGAGCTTCAGGCTGGCGAGAGGGCAGGCAGCACTTTCCCAGCACACTGGCCGAAACCAGACACGGTAGCCAGTTCCCCTGGCAGTAACCTGAAAACAGTAGGGGTAGGATCAACCACATCATTGCTGGAGGCTTCCTGGATCAGCCCCAGGTAGCTGCAGGACCAGATACCGTGGGAGGCTAAGTTCAGAGATAAGCAAGCATGTAAGCATGATATACATACATGAACCTCCCAGGAGCACATGTGTAGAGCCCAGGCCCACCACACAGTTAAGATTCCCAGACTCCACACCCACAGCCTTTCTGGGGGTTCTCAGCTCCCCACATGGGTCTAGATTCAAGGCCTATATCTATAAATGAGCCCAGGGTCAAACTCGCTGAGTTTTAAAGCCTAGCTTCTCCACCCACTGGTTCTGTACCCTGCATGCCTTGATTTCTCGGATTCCTCGTCTGTCCATGGATCTAATGTCCACCTCATTGTACAGGTCTGCTGCAAGGATGATGTGTGTAGAAAACTCTGAGAATAGGGCCTGGTCCATGTGAGGACCCTCTCAGTGTTACCTAGGTGGTAGAGCAATATGTTTCCTCAGAACTTAGTCCCTCCTGCAATCCACCCTTCATGGTCATGAGGGTTGGAGTCAATGTTTGTGAAACATTTAAAGTAAAGATCCTCAACTATGATTTTATCTACTCCATTATTCCTCAACAGGCGTGAGGCTAAGGTAGGGAGAAGCCTGCCTCTGTCTTAAAGGAAGGTCTATTTAGTGGGAGCATCAGGACTGCACAAGATATGGAAGATAGATGTGTATTGGCAGAGCATCATGGTAAGAAGGATGCAGAAAGAAAGGAACATGTGAGCTGGGCTTTGATGAGTGAGAAGGAGTTCACTAAATAGGCATGGCATGCATTGGTTAATTCTGCTCTTTAAGGTTGTAATGAGGCACCATGAGAAGACACTTAACAAAGGCCTCCAGAAGCCATCTCAAGGGTTGAGTCTTATCTTGGTGAAAATGGACAGGCAGAAGTTTTCAGTAGGGTAGAAACAGAATCAAGTTAATATAGACTTTTAACTCCTTAATGGAGTTACTTCTCTAGGGGTGAGGCACATGAGGCTGGAGGGTGGGCTGGAGCAGCATGAAAACAAAGGTGGCATTGCTTAGGGTAGAAGCCAACCCATCTGTGGCTTTGCCTTTCACATTAATCATCACACACGTCTCAACCTGGATTCAGGTCCCCTACCTGGAGCTATGCCTCTATTCAATGTGAGAGAAGAAGAAATGGAAAAGTATAAAATCCCAGCAGCCAGTAGAAGAGAACTCAAGCATACTGCTAAGAAGACCGGAGGCCAAGAAGCCCAGTGGCTCCCTGGAACAGAGGGGCAGCACATTTGTGTGGTGAAGAATAACAGACACTGGGGCAGGTGTGAAGAGAAGCCACTACCACATGACTGGAAAGGAAACTGGTTGCTGTCACATGCTTCAGAATAATAAGACAGAGGTCTCAACTAACTGTGAGCTGAAGGGCAGTGGGCATAGAAGGGCCCAGGAAGAGGTCCTTGTACATCCAGAACAGAATGTCCAATGAGGACAGAGGGCAAGGCTGGAGCTTGATGCCTGCAGCCTCTTGATCAAACTGATAGTATTCGGTTTACCTTCTATGTTGTCCTCTCACAGACAGGGGCCACAACTGAGCAGGAGCCCAGGTTCAAATCCTGGCTCTGCTTGTATTCATCTCTGTTGACACTGATTAAGAATGCAGATTTCAGTTATGGTCTCTGTATTTGAAGGGCAAGGACTGGGTACCCATGAGAACTTTGTACAGAGCATCACCTGAACTGCATGAGAAGCTATTACATATTCTGCCATCAAGGACTGATATGGGGATTTGTTTTCCCATTGAGAAGGCAGAAAGCAGGAAAATGACAAGATAAAGACAAGTGAGAGGAAGCCTAGGAAAGAGTCAAAGACACCCAGAGTATGTCAAACTAGAAGGCAATATACAGGCCCTGGTGGCAGTATACAGTGTCCCATGACCAAGGGAGGACAAACCAGGGCACGTGTAGATTCTGCTTCCCACAACTACATAGAAAAGGACTCTCTATACCCTCTGTGGTACAACAATCAAGAACACCATGAGGCTGTCTGCCTCAGCCCAGGGTCCCTTTTCCCAGACCTGACAACTGCCTAGACAGGACTGCATTGTTAGATGAAGCTTATTCAGATCCTGCCATACTCCTCCCCAACCTTCCATCATTTCCACATCAACACTTCAAAAAGTGCTGTCACCCAATCCACAGGACCACAGCAAAAACCTGGGTTGGCTGGCAGGCATTGAAGCAATACCAGACAAAACTGGCATGCAGCAGTTGGAATACATGCTTAATATACAGGGGTCTAGCCTTGGAGAGAGCAGCTCACAGCAGGAACTGTCTCCTGCCTTTGCCGTCTGTGTGATCTGCCATGATTCTCTCCTGGCTTTTTTTTTTTTTTTAACTTCTCAAAACTGGGGCAATGACACATTTCCAAAAGGCTTGGGTGAGTAAAAAATGAAGTGGAAGCAGAAATACCTCTAACACAGCTGTGCTCTGCAGACATTTAATAAATATACCCAGCCTTTGGCATCTTCAGGGGAAGCCCCTGAACAGTTTGCAGATGGCCACACACAAGGTCCCAATACTTGCAACCATCTACATGTGACTTATAATGCCTAAGGCGAATGGGCCTTTCTCTGGGGCCTCTGGAAGGAGTGCAGCCCTCTCACCACCTGTATGTCAGATTTCTGCCTTCCAGATCTGTAAGAGAAGACCATCAAGCCCATAACAGGAAATGGACAGGAGCCCTTAGCTAGGTATGGGAGCTGACAGGCATGCTGCTGACTAGAATGGCACTGAGGGAGCTGCTGGGAGAGGACAGAGGTGACTGCCTATGTGGTAGAGAAGGCTGAACTAGGCTGTGCCAGGCTGAGGCCAGGGGGTCCACAGGCGCTAAGGAATGTGGTCCTATGATAGCAGAGGGTCTGTGGTAGGAGGCTGAGTGGGGCCACACAGAATCGCATGCCAAGTGGATAGATTGTATGAGGTAGCAGAGGGGTACCACAAGAGGAACTTGGGCAGAATAGGAGCAGTGTAGAGCAAGCCTAAGGACCCTGTGGGCAGGACTGATGGGTCTATTGCAGAGGTTTTGTGAGGGCTCCAGCTGTGCATCCGTGGGATATGTAGAGTATGTCTGCTGCACAGAGATATTCATCAGACCATAAGGAATCGGGTCCAAGGTTCCAGTTCACAGGACAGACTGTTGATACCAGGACAGCATCAAGGAAGTATGGGAGACCAGAAGATGCACAAGAGGAAATGAGTGGTGGTGGGTGGGTGGGAATGTAGATGGTTTTAGGCCCGGTGAAGGAATGCCTCTCAGAGAGGATCTCATCAAAGAAAGGTCAAGATGCTGGGCCCTCTGGAAACAGCTGTGTAAAACAACAGAGAGCAAGAAGAGCTGGGTATACATCATCACTAATTCAAGTATTTTAGCTGACACATGTACTCCAGGCTTTAGATGTCCTGATGGTGAGAAGACTTGAGACTATACAGATCAGTTGCCAGGAGGGGAAGTCAGACTTCCTTATTCATTGTCTGAAGTGCCAGTCTCACTGTGTGTACAACAGTCCACCAATGATAGAGCAGTGTGAGCCAGTGTCTTTATCTCTGGAGTTCCAGGATGCCCTCCATGGGCAGGGTACCAATGTACATCTATCAAGGGCAAAGTTGTTGACATAATCCTATAGATCTATTACCAACTTGGCCTTATCACAATGAGACCAACCGAGTCTCGGAATGTTGAGTACCTCAATGGTCACACTGTGGGTGAGTTCCTGGGAGGTCACTGGAATGTTTCTGATTCCAGGAAGTGGTCTTTGAACCAAGACAGTACCTTCTTTGCTATTAATAAATGTGTGGAAGGCAGAAAGGCACAAAAGATACAAGGTCCTGACCTCCTGGGAAGGGGCTGCCGAGACCTTCAGGCACTACCTCACTCCCCAACCCCAATTCCAGGTCAGACCCTGACCAGTTACTGGGTAACTGCTGGGGGTTGGGGAAGGGATGCAAAACAAATTCTCACAGTGTTTCACCTGTGTGGACACTAAGACACGAAGTCCCTAGGAACCCAGGCTCTAGCCCAGGGCATATCATGCAAATACACAATCCAGGAAGGCCCATAAATACAAGGGAGACTGATGGTTCCATTGTCAGATGGGTACTCTTGGCCTAAAGGGCTTGGTGGTTCATACCTGTTATGATGACTTCATCGCCATCCAGCAGAAAGGTCCTGGTCTTCCCCTGCCCCACATCAATGGGCTTTGTTCCCTTCCAGGACAGTTCCAGCATGGAGCCAAAGCTTTCAGGGTCCTTTATAAGAAGAAAGGGGAAAGCTGCCATGTATTTATATTTTGGTGATATATGAACTCTAGTATGGACAGTACAGTGAGAACTGGGGGCCCATAAAACCTTTGAGGCACTTTGGACATATCCTGGTGATAGACTGTGCCTTCATTCTTCCTGTAAGCATGCTATCTATTCAGGGTCCTGTACCTATAGTGGACCAGAGACCCAGTTCATTGTGCTCTCTAACTCCATGGACTGCAGCTCACAACCCCAGACAGTGTCATGTCCCATACTCTACCACTGGCAAGAGACTGTCACGTCCCAGTCATCAAGGCCAGGGACTCACAGTGATGCCAACCTATTCACCCCCATCCCCACCACTATTGTTTCCAAAGTTGTGCACCCCTCCCAGGCTCATGGTAGCTCACGGGTAGATAAGGATGCAGCTGTGAAGTCTCCTATCCTGGGGGTGGAGGGGGCAGAGGATTAGATAGAGTGGCTGCTGCTTTCTGGGGAGACAGAGTCAAGCTCTGGTTCTCACACAGGTCTTTCTTGGTCTGTGTGTCGCAGGGAAGCACTCTAACCCCCAAATTGCTCAATTTGCCTATCTTTGACTTGGTGACCCATGTGGTCATTTGAGACTCACTGATCCACTGATGGTTCCGGAAGCCAAGAGGTCGCCAGGTCTCAGATTACATCCATTAACAGAGTGATGTGTGAGTTGCTGCAGCATGGTCCAGTACATATGCTGGGGGCAGGAACACAGCGGGACATGTGTGGGCATCCTGCTTTCTGGGAAGGATTGAGTCAGCCTGCTGCATGCCTTTCCTGCCCTCCACACTCCACACTACTTGTAATTTATGTTTATGCTTGTCTTTTTTAATTGAGATTTTGGCTTCCTCTAGTCCCTCTAGATGACCTGCTGTCTGCCTCCTGAGGTGGGAGCCCACCTTATCCACCAGCCATAACTTCACTTCCTGTAGAACCTCATCTCTCCAACCATCTTTTCCAAGATGCCTGAAATCTGGGCTTGCTCAACCCTCAGGCCTGGGAGTTCTCAGAGGCTTTCCTGGTGGATTGTCCTTTCTGCAGTACCAAGGCCTGGCTGACCACCCTGCAGCCTAGGCCTTGGAGTTGACCCAAGCCCTGAAAGATGAAATGATTTGAGCAGAATGTCAGAGCAAGATAGCAGTGAAAGGGTTGGAGGTGAGGCCAAGGCTCCTGTGTCTCAAGCACTCAGATGCCCAAGCCTCCAGGATGACACAACTCCCTCCATCTCCCTTCTGGTTGCAGGCAGGCAACCAGTCCTCAGCAGAGGGCTCTTCCCTCAGTTCTTTTTCAAACTCTTTACTTGTTTTATCTAGAAGGAACACTATGCAAAACAAACGCACCCATTCATAGTGTCTTCAAATGGCCAATGAACACTTGAAGAGGTCCCCAGCTGCATTAGTCAGTAGGAAAATACAAGAGAAGTCACAATGCTCCCAAATGGCTGAGCTGAAAAAGACACTACATGTTGTCTATACATGAAGCAGCAAAATTTCTTAGATGTCACTAGTGGGAGTATCTCAGTTGCCAACTTGATATAATCTATACCCACCGGAGGAAGCAGCCACTATGAAGGACTGTCCAGATTTGGTTGACCTGTGGACATGCCTGTGAGGGATTCTCTTGATAGGGTTAATAGAAGTGGAAGGACACATCCTAAATTTGAAGAAAAGTGTTTCATGGTCTGGGCCCTGGATGGAATGTAAGGTGAGAGGGACTGAGCATAAAAATTTTGTTCTGTTTCTTGACTGTGGTCGTGATGTTCAAGCTCCTGCTGCTATGACTCAAATTCAAACTGTGAGCTCAAATAAACCCTTAGGTTGCTTTTGCCATGATATTTTATAGCAGCAACAGAAAAGTAACCAAATCAATCCACTTGAATAAATGTTTTGGAAAGTTATTCAAAAGTGTTCCTTATACTATACTGAACTATACACTTTGCTTTGTGGTGTGTATATTTGTGATTGTACATGTGTGCATGTGCTCTCTCTCTCTCTCTCTCTCTCTCTCTCCCTCCTCTCTCTCTCTCTCTCTCTCTCTCTCTCTCTCTCTCTCTCTCTCTGTGTGTGTGTGTGTGTGTTGTTATGACACAGCAGTCTATTCCTAGGATATATACCCAAGAGAAATGTGCACACACATACTCCAAGAGATATGTACTAGAATGCTGACAGTAATTCAAGGATAGCCAAAATCTGGAAGCAACCAAATGGTCATCACCCATTGAGAGCTGGCAGTGGATGTCCTATAAACAATGAGACAAACAAGCTCCCACTGCAAACAATGGGGCTGAACCTCACAAATCCAGCATTGCAACAATGAACCCAGCAGAATAGACACACACTATAACAATCCCATATAAAACTAATAAACAGACAAAGTCAGTGTATAGCGAAGCAGAAGCTATTGGGAAATGAAGGCATGACTGAAAAGAGGCAGTAGCCTACCGAGGGCTGGGAATCCCCCCTTTTGACACGAGTCAGCTGGGTGCAGAGGGACACTTTCTTTGTGAAAACTCCTCGGTGTCTTCATGTACGATTTTGGCATTTGCAAATCTGTACAGGATCTATGCATGTGTGTGCTGTTGTTTCAATAAGAAGCCTGCCCTTTTGATGGCTCTGCATTTAAGAATCATACTTCTCTAGCAGGGAACTCAAGGTAGTTTGCAACACTTGTGTCAGGTGCCTCACAACCGCCATAACACCAACTTCAGAAATCAGTCCATAGGTGTGTACACATGTGAACACAATTGAAAAACTGATAAATATTTGGAAACTATTTGATGTCTCTGCTAGTAAAGCTTGCTGTATAGGCATAGGGGCCCACATTTTACTAAATCCCATGGCCCACATAAAAATCTGGGTGCAACGTGTGCCTGTAATCTCAGCACTAAGGAGGTGGAGACAGGAGGATCCCTGAGACTTGCTGGACAGACACCCTAGTCAATCAGTGACCTCCAGATTCAATGAGAGACCTTGTTTCAAAAATAAGGTGGAGGGTGGCTAAGGAAGACACCCCCTGTCAACTTTAGGGCCCCCATGTGCACACAGAAAGCACTTTCATCAGCCCAGACTATCTGGACATGGGATCCAGAAATTTGGCCTTTATAGGATGGGAAATGCACCCAGAAAACTTTGGCCACCTTTGTGCAGCAGCTTCTGTCCTGAGGGGACTCTGTGATGTCATGCATCTCTAGAAAGGAAGAGAGTCTGCAGGCTTTCAGGCTGATGTGTCATTTCCACTCCCAAGTGGAACAAAATGTCTCCTGTCCCTGTCACATTCTTCCCTGCCACAAAGCAGTCAAATGGCCTCCAAACTCACCTTAAAGTTGGACCTGCAGATGGTAGCCGCCTGGCTCATTCCTTCTCCTGTCAGAAATTGAGAAGTAATACTTATGCAGACTTAGTCCTGCTGACCAGGAAGAGAACTGCTTCTAGCTCTCTGATATAATTGCACGTAGTCTGTGGACCAGTAAGCTTAGAGAGTGTCAGAGCTGGGATATGCACACGGAAGCCATCTAGTCGAGGAAGGGCAAAGGTGTGCACCCACGCTCTCAGTTCCTTCTCCCACAACCATAGCAAGCATCACTCACTAGCTGTCAGAGGCATGTGTGCCTCAGAATCTAGACATAGCTTCAAAGTACATTTACAATGCTCCTGATATCCAGCAGGCCACCAAAGACAATATAGGCTGAAACCTACATGTGACCTTGATCAAGCACAACCTGCTACCCTTGGGGTAGCTGGTCTACCCACTACACTTCTGTAATGACAGACAGTGTCATTCACCACTGATGCCAGCAGTACTTTCTCCGTGTAAGAGCTCAGCGAATGCTGCGTGTTCTGAAACAGTATGAACCACTAGATAGTGCTTCCACCCTCCAAACCCAGCTCTCCCCTTTGTGCTTCCTGCCCTCAACAGGAGGTGAGCTCAGCAGTCCCACAGGAGGTCAGGGTGCCCACATTGCTGCTTTCAACCCTGATATTCTGGTGCCAGCTTGGAACCTCAGAACTGTCACTTCAATGCTGTACCACGCAGATGTGATGTGTTTTCACTCCCATCCTGTCCCTCTCCCATCAGTGCCTTTCACTGACACACAGGAAAATGTTCAGAACAAGAGCATGATGGGAAGGCACTCCAAGGATTCGTCTGTGAGTGAAAGCACTACACTTAGCTCCACCCTGGCCCCTGCTATCCCAGTGACTCAGGGTAATCTCTCTTAGTCTTAGTTTCCTGACTGGAGACATGAAAGGATGGACAGGTACAGTGGCTCTTAGATCTTTCCTAGGTGGAGCATCCTGCTACTTGTTCCTTAAGAAACTGAGTCTCCTGCCACTCCAGAAGCCAAGAACTGGCCATAAGGACACAGCAGAACCTCTGTGTGATCCCAGATAAAAAGAGAGAAATTGAGAGAATAAGGGGCTAGCTAGAGTTCGGCCTTAGAAAACGTAATGTCTCTAAATGTGTCCCCCAGGCAAGTGCTCTTCCACCCTGAACATAAAGATGACACCTGCCCCTTCCTAGTTACAGGTCCTACTCAGGACCCGTTTCCTTGACCATCACCATCATCTATAAAACCAATGCTATAGTTACCCTGTTTCACAGATGACAAACTAGGGCATTGTTTGGTACTTGCCCAAGCTCCAAAGCTGAACAAGAGTAGAGCTGAGGCTAGACCTCCACCACCACGGCCTGCATAGTAGGCCCCTCACATGACAGCTTGGCCTGTAGAGCCAGCCCCTCACACCACAGCTTAGTTGCAGACAGGCTCAGGGGAGGCAGGCCATCACCATGGTTCTCTGGGCTGCCCAGGATACAGGTCAGGACTGAGCCCTACTTCTCACAGTCTCCTGAGCCGGTGAGATCAGGCTTTGAAACAGGCATTTGATGAAATGTACCACACATCTGGGTTGCAGTGGAAGGTAGGTGGCAGCCACAGATGTGAACAGACTAGGTAGACTGGCTAGAAGTCAAACACGGGGTGGAAGACAAAGCCTCCAGTAGGAAAACACATCCGAACTGGAGGATGGTCCTCACCCTCCTCTTTCTTTACAAGAGCTCCACACAGCCTCCAGGCTGCAGCAGGTGCCTCTAGTTCCACCCAGCAAAGTTCCCCCGGGGCAACGGAGCCATGCCATGCCTGCCTGCTCAGCCTAGGCAACACCAGTCACCCCATTACATACCTTTCAAAGCAACAGACAGGTTGATATCAAATGTGTAGGGCTGGCTGTGGCAGAGATATGGCAAGGGCTTGGGGTCCTAAAAGGGAAGAGTACATCAAAGCTGTGGCTATCAGAAGGGATGAGTTCCCAGCAGCCTCTGCTCTCCAATACAGTGTGTTCCATGTGGCAACAGTGTTTCTTCTCCAGGGACCCAGTCCCTACACACTGTCCTTGGTCGGACAGTAAGAGTCAGGAGGTCACATGTGCCACACTTGAGAAAACAAGCTGAGGTGTGCGTGTCTGCAGAAGTAGGTTAGAGGTCACAGGAAATAACAATGCTTCAGGAAGCTGGGGGAGAATAGACTTAGGAGGGGGGACAATGGGAGATCAGAGATGGACCATAGAACTGTAAGGAAAGGCTAGGACAATAGCGAGGACAAGGTGGATGCCCTGGAAAGCAGAAGGCCTAGCCGCTGTGAAGCTGGCAGCCATCTTTAGTGCTGGAACATCTGGGAAGGCAGTTGATGTCCAGGCAGAGTGCTGCACATTGGACAAACAGTGTTGTCCCAAAATACAGCACAAAAATCATTTAGCAGGATATAAGATCACCCTGGGTAGTCAGAACAGCTGTGCGTTTTAAATGGTAACTGTGTGACCAGAGATACTTGTGGGGAATACAGCTCCTTCCCAGTGCATGAAGGGTTAAATTAGAAACTGCTTTGTGGGGAAAGCTGCTGATTAGTTGGGAAGGGGCAATCGTGGTGACAGCTGTACATAAACAGTACTTGGGAAGGACAGAGGAGGTCGGCATCCAGACATCCCTGTGAGGATAGACCTGGGAGGAAGGACCATGAAGGAGGATGTGGGCGATTAAAAGCAGGGGCCCAACAGGCCCTGTATGGGCAGAAGATGAGAAGGACAGTGGAGGGTGAGAGACAAAGGGGAGGGAGACCACCAGAGAGGAGAAGAGGATGCTGCAGTGGGAACAGCTGGGGAAGATCTGGAGACAGAGTGAAAACCTTGTGGAGACTTCTATGAAGCACCAATTAGCAGGGGAAAGTCCCAAGGGTGTTCAAGCATAAAATGACATGGATGAGTGGGGGAGAAAGTGCAGCCGTACACAGGCTGGCGAGATAATGCCAGGGAGAGTGTGTAGGGAGGGATGGTAAAGAGAGCCAGGAGCAGAACAGAGCCCTCTGGAGGAGAGTTAGGCCCAGAGATACGGGAGGAGCAGATAGATCATTTTCCTGAGCCATGTTTGAGATTAGTTAGGGCCTTCAAGGTATTGGCCATAAGGGCAAGGTGACTGTAGTGAAGGAGTGGGATATTGTGCTGGAACCCTGTTAGAGACACACACACTATTCCCCTTATAGCCTCTATTCCAAAATGCATTCTAAAAATTAGACTCTAGAGGGAGCCATTGCACAAACCAAAATAACGTAATGGGGCAGCTTTGTGGTTAGGGTTTTGCCAGGTTGTTCCCCTGAACTCTGAAAACTACAAAATTATGTTTTTCTCTGTGAACTATGTTGGAGGAAGAGAACCCCTGGAGCCGTGGCTGCCTGGACACTGTGCCAGGGTCCTCCAAGCACCACCATGTCTCAGTATCAGAGGGAAACAAGAAAGGGTAGAAGCAGGAATTTAGAGCAGAGCTTTCAGCAGAAAAGTGCTTACCTGCTTCGGGTTTGGCACCACAAACGGCAGGAGGGCATCCATAGGTACCACCCATGGGGAGATGGTTGTTCCAAAGCTTTTCCCCAGGAATGGCCCAAGGGGGACATACTCCCATTGCTGGATATCTCGTGCTATGGAAAGACAGCAAGCTTAGGACTCACAGTGGCTTACAGTCCTGCCCTTGACCTACATGGACCTCTCTACATGGCTATGGCCAACCAGATCTCCCAGGGAACAAAAAGAAGGGTACTCAGTATGAAGACAGAGGTCCTTGGGTGCTAGGGTACAATGAAGGGTAACAGGACAATCCATATAAAAGGGCCTGAATGGGGAAGGCCCTCTTCTGAGATTTCTGAACCCACTTCCTCTTACATATGTTATCAGGGTACAGAGCTTGGACCCAGATACTGGGCTGAGTCTCAACTCAGTCACTGGCTAAAATCCCTCCATATTCAGTTCATCAGCAGATGATGATACTGACAACAGTGACAAGAGTTTGTAGGGCTTGATAAAGCTTTAGGTTCTGTCAGCTCCATCCTATGAGAAAGCTTCTCAGGGAAGCTGAGATTGGCTCACACCCACAGAGTCAGAAGTCTGTATGGTACCACCCCTGCAGTACTCAGGCCTCCAATCCCATACCCAACTCCTGCCTGTGCCCCTCAGAACAGAATATCAGAGGAAGCTAGGCATTACCACTCCAGTCGTTCATAAGGACCATCCCGAAAATATGTTCGTGGGCTTTGGAAATGGGGATGGGCTCTCCGAATCTGTTCCCAGGGCCTACAAAGAAAGCCTTCCATGGAAAAAGTTGGTTAGAATCTAGATGACCTGTTGCTCTGGGTCACTGTGACTTACAGAGCAAAGGAAAAGTATTTTCAAAGTGCAACCAGGGACTAGGGCTGCCTGAGGACCTGGAGTTAATTCACTGGGTCTCTAAGGTGGGACCTATACTCTCGTATGCCCTTTTATCTCCACCAGCCTCATGACAATTTCTTCCTGACCATCAGGGCACCGCAGGCCTTTGTGCCCCTTCCCCTGTAACCCATGCCCCTTACCCTAATATCAGGCTCTTCTGTAACCCATATCCCTTACCCTACTCATGTGACAGCACATGAGAGTTGTAAAGAATGGAAACATCAAGTGTGCTCATGGTGGGAGAATTGACAAGTTGACTTCACAGTGTAACCTGTCCCCAAAGGAATGGCATCTGTCGATAGCCAAGGACCAAGAGAACATCCACCAATCATGTCTAAGGGAAACTAAATTCGGGGGAGACGGAGCTCCTTGAACAGCACAGAATCATCTACATTCATGGAACTAGGGTCACTGTTATATTTGTCCTTGAGATAGAGTTTAAACAGTGCAAAACCTTCATCAAGATACACAGAAAAAAAGAACTGAGCGCATGGAGACCCCATCTCTTTCAAGTTCAGGGGATCTCCACCTCTTTTCTCACAACCACACATGAGTCTTCAGTACTCTCAAAATAAAATGCTTAATTTAAATAAAGACCGGAGCCTTGGTGTAAGCCTTTCTCAAGTGATACATACAGGCCCTGCCACCGGCACAAGGTGGATACGTCCATTTATTTGATGCTTGTTGTTCATGTGACATTGTATAAAATCACCATGAATGTGATGGAACAATGTGGACTGGTGCTCCCACTAGATGCAACAAGCTGGGTTTTCATAGCCTCTGGCTACAACACTCACTAAATGAACAGGACGTCATTTTTTCTAAGCATACTTTACCTCTTTTTGTTAAAGATAGCTGATACAGCGTTGGCTCATCAACACTGCATTCCCCATCAACAGCTACAACTTAGGTATGAGTGAGGCTTTTCTAACACATGTCTTTGTAAGGGGCATCTGCCCTCCTGCAGTTAGGGGACCACATTGGACCTCCACTTGGGGGGCATTATAAATAATAATAGCAGCTCAAATCACATAAGAATGTGGAAAATATGGAAAAAAACAGACAAAAATGTAGTCTGTTTTTATAGCATGAGGCCTGAAACAAGAAGACAGGGAGCCTGGTGTGACCTCAACTGAGGACAAGTGTGTCTATCAGGAGACTCAAATTTTCCACTTCTCTGTGTGGCAATGACTTGTGTTAATATTTGGGTTGCAAATAAGTTTCAGCAAGTGGGAGAATTCACAAACACAGGATCTGAAGAAAGAGCATCAACTGCATTCAGTGGTCACATGGGGACACGGGGCTGCTATTTGTGGCCAGACAGGTGTGAAGTGCTGCCCCAGAAAGAGAGCTTTACTGCCACAGGGCTTTGTGGCTCTCACTCAACAAAACTCCACACATAACTCACCATTTCCAACTCCATGTCTAAGAGTCTGCAGGCGCCATACACAGGAGGCTTGGCTGGAAAGATGGCAGATAAAAGCAACCATCAATACCAGGCTACAGAGCTCATATTGATAGAACAGAGCCCAGACACTGGAGTCACTTACAGTTATCAGGTCTCATCTGTCCCATGGGTCTTCGAATCGGGGTGCCAGATACCACCACAGAGGAAGCTCGGCCATGGTATCCCACAGGTAAGTGGAGCCTGGTAAAGGAGGGTGGTGATAGGACCTGGGTACCCAAACTGCTACATGTTGTAAACTAAACTTCAGAAAGAGTTGACATACACTCATTCAAAACCCAAGTATCTACTGATAGATGAATGGAGAAAATAATGTGGTATATCACATGGGGGTGGGTGGGTGTAGTGGAGGGAATGATTCAGCTTTAAGAAGAAAGGGGGGCAGGTCATGCCTGCAATCCCAGCACTCAAAGACAAAGGCAGGAGGAGTACCAGCAGCTTGAGGCCAGCCTCCTGCACATTGTAAGTTCTAGGCCAGCCAGAGCTAGCTATACAGTGAGGAGGAAGAGGGGAAAGAGAAGGAGGGAGAGGAGGAGGAGGGGGAGGAGGAAGAGAAAGAGGAAAATAGAAAGAGGAAAAGGAGGAAGAGAGGAGGAAGAGGAGGAGGAAGAGGAGGGACAATAAAGAACTCAGGTTTCTTTGATCACAGACAGTGCTCTGCTGCTTCCTTTGTGGACTCTGCCCATCTCTAATAAAAGGGAGCCCTGGGAATAAACCATAAAGCTCAGAGCAAATAGCTCTCCAAGGCTGGGGAAAACTGTTAGAAGATACCTGTAAAACAAAAATATGAAGAGGAAATAAAAGAGGTTTTTTTCCCCCAAAATATCAAAATAACCGAGGTGTTGGCTAGGGTTGCTCTTAGACAAATACACAGAACTGTGTGGGTGAGACGATAGTATGTGATAAGTACCTATGGTTATTTGAATAAAGCTAGAGGTTAGGCCTGCAGTGCAGTGAGCGGCAATTCCACAAAAGATCTGTCTATACCACAACCCCTGAAAAGTTGTAGAAACAGTCTTTTTAGTCGTAACCAACAGCCTGAATCATTTGAGCATCCCTACATCCTAGAGTGTCATTGTACAAGGTGTCCTTGTACGTGGAGAAGAGGAGACAGCCATGTGAAGACAGAAACAGATGGGAGTGATACAGCCACAAAGACTGCCCATGGCACCAGAAAAATGGACAATAGGGTCACACTTGATGGACACGGCGGCTGGGCCAGTCTCCAGGCTCCTGATTAAGGTGGGTGTGGCTATGGCAGACTGCTGCCCTACACAGGTCCAGGCTGTGTTTATCTACAGCCTATCAGAAACTGCATGACTTCAGGGAAAATGACCCAGTAGATTGTCTAGCCCCAAAGTTGCTGGCTGTCATCAGGATACCAGAACTTCTCTAGCCAAATGCCAGGGATCAGCAAGTGAGGAGCAAGGCTCGGTGAGGAAATGGGTCCTTACCCTCATCTGAAGCAAACTGAAGGACCTCAGCCTTTGGCCTGGATTTCCTTAATATCAGAGTGGTCCACAGTGCTACCTTTGGTTTCCCTTATGCACATGTTCTTCATTACAGAGACAATACTTGAACTCTAAAATGCTTGAACATCATTTAGATTTCTGATCTTTTTTTTCTGAATGCTAGAGCAATAGTAACAAAACAGTAATAGGCAGCCTGCCAGCAAAAGGATCTAGAGGATCAAGCATCTCAGGGGGTTGAATCCCCATATCTGTTCTCCAGAGGAGAGTCGAAAGGATGTTTGCACAGTCCTGTGATATCCTGTATAGCTGAGGACCCTTAAAGTCATGCTAAGGGAACCAAAAACTGGGCCTGCTCTTTCTAGAGGCCATAACATCATCAGGTCTGGGTTTTTCCCTAGGCTACTTTGACCAAACAGGGTCTTCGCTGCTGGGAAAAACATACTGTAGAGAAGAGCTGACTTTGATTTATCCCCGCATCTGGTCTAGGACATACCAGTTTGGCAACAGTGCATTCTCCTTGCCCCTGAACATAATGCCAACATTAGTGGCATGCTGCCGGGAAGAGTAGAAGTCCGTGTAGTCTCCTGCAGAGGGAACACCCAAAATAGTCAGTGACCTAGATGGAGGAAGTCTGGGCCCAAAAGCAGGGGCTCAAACCATTCTTCAAGATTAGAGGACCCCTTAACACAGGAAAAATGAAAAGTAAATCCATACTTTCTGAATCAGACAGTGAGATTTAAATATGGAGTTGCGTGTTACTACCCTCCTCCCAATTTGTACCACATATCATAGATGTCCAGAAAAATGGACAATAGCGTCAGACTTGCAGGATACAGCAGGCTGGTCTGGCCTCCAGGTTCCTGTGTAAGGTGGGTGGATATGACAGACTGTGGCTCTGAGCTGTGAACCTCACGTGCACAATCCTTGCCACACCTTTGTTTAATATATGCCTGCTCCTTAGCCTTCCTTCTCCCATGTCTCTGTTGGTTTAAATCCTGGCAAGTCTAAGGCCCCATTACTGAACCCTTTTTTGGGGTGGGCCTCACTGTGCTCTAATCCCATGTGTGTAGACTTTTGCTCAATTGTCACCATTCAGGGCAGTCCTGTTCAGCCTTCATGTCATATGACTGGCCCTGAACACCAAGAACAAAGCATCTTCTCTTTGTACTTATACTGGTCTATCAGTGTCTGTTGATTGTGATGAGCTGAATATGGAGGGTTCATGAATACCAGATATCCCTTCTCTCATATGTGAGTTACTAAGTTCTACCAGAACATCCACTTAGAGTAGTTTGCTTACTCATCTTCCTGAACCTTCTGCATCCACCCACAAAGCAAAGCTGAGTACTCCAACCCCAGCGCTTAGACTAGAAGTGGAAACGGCAGAAGAAGGAGAGGATACACAGTCTGGGAGCCAACTAAGCAAGAGGTGGGACAACCTGAGCTGGGCTTACTACCTCCCACCTTCAGTCCTGTGGACAGAAACAGCAGTGAAAATATTTATCACAAGAATAATCACACCCATAACAGTAAAAACAAGAAGTCACAGCATCAGTTAGCTGGAAAGGATGAAGGATCCCTAGAAAACAACTGGTTTGCCATAAAAACACATAGCACAGTCCTATAGGAAAGCAAGAGAGGAGCCCGTGCTCAAGCCCACCTTCCACCTAGCTGTTAGCCACCAACACCTCTGGAAGGCTTTGCTGAATGGAGAAACTTGTTCCAGGAACCCCATCCTCTCAGGGCAAAGCTATACAGTTCTCAGATCACAGGTGTCCAGGCAAGAACTGAGGCTTCCCCTCATAGCTGACACAGAAGGATGAAGCAGCCTGTTCCTCCTTCAGGCTGTGAAGCTGTACTGACAGCAACTTGCTGATTCAGTCAAACCAAATGCCTGCCCAAATGCATACATGGGCCCTACAGGGCCCTGTGGCTTTCCTCAAAACATCCTCTCTCCTGACAGCTCAAAGTGTTTACCTCATGCTCTTCTGGGAAGATGAAGTGAATTGTTGTACAGGTATCCATATTGCTAGTCATAAACTTTGGCTGCTGCACTAAGAAAGCAGGCTTGTGACAACTGAGCCATGGCTTACTATTTAATGAGCTTGGTCATGTTGGGATCAGCTGGCAATCCTAGAGTTCTCGATCTGTTTTCTCTCCACCCAGATATGGGGTTCCAATGCATCTGTCTAGTCATCTAGACCCACTAAACTACTCTGGTTGGCACAGCAGGGAAACAAGACTCACCTATGGTAGCAGGAAGGTGCATCATGGCAGAAGCCTGGGAAGTGAATGCACTGAAACATAGAATCAGGGGCTCAATCCAGTCTTCCAGGCCCAGACACCTCCCACCAACATGCAACCCAGTGGGGATGGATGAAGTTGCCCTGACTGTACCAGGACAGGTAGTCAGACAGCCAAGCAGCCATACAGAAGGACACTGCCAATTACCCAGGCCTAATCTCCCCTGACATGACACTCTTTCCCCATGTAGTCTCACCGCTGCCGAAGCTCCTTGTCATCTCTGAGCTGGGCTTGGCTGGCAGACAGCAAGTTCTGTAAGAATGCTCTTGCCTCCTTCCACGCGGCTTGACCCAGGCCCATAAAGTTATTGAGAGTTGTCTAAGACCAAAACAGGAAAAGAGGAGGTTGTACCTGAGAAAAGTCCTGGGATATGCCTCCTGCCTGCCTGACTTCTCTCCATCCATTCACAAGTTGGGACCTTTGTTTACATTTTGTCCTCTCTGCATAGAGCTGGAGAAAGCTGTCACCTTCCTTGATGTCCCATCCACTCCTAGAGATGCATCTCACAATCACTGCTCACAAGCTATTATTCAGACACCAACTCATAAACTGTACAAGTTCCACTTTTCAGGCAACAATACTGACTCTGGCAGAGGGTGGTCAGGAGGACTGGCAGGAAGGATGTGTACAAAGCTCCTGAACAGAAAAGGTACTTGGTAAATACCACAACTATCCTTGCCTGTGTTTCAGGAAAAAACAGATCCTAAGAGCTAAGCTGTGACAAGGGAGGAAAGTTACATCACCCATGATAGACAAGCTGACTGGCCCCAGGCACAACTGCATACCTGGATGGCAGAGTAGCCATCCTACACAGACATACAAGCAAGGCTGGATGCCCCAGGTGTGTACCCTTGAGGGACTGGGCAGCCATCACCCATGAACATGGAGGCCAGGATGTGTCTCAAGCTGTACCCCAATCTGGACTACAAGGCTCATGGCTCCTTTTCTCAAGGTTTTCCTGGACCTCAAAAGACCAAAGCAAGAACATCCCTGTTTATAAAGGAGGCAGGGTGACAGAACATTCTCACCTCAACTTGGAGAGACCCAACTTGGGCAACTTGGAGAGACCCAGTGGACTCAGGAACTCATGTTCTGCTGAGAGGACACCCTAAGGTGTCAAGGCTACCTCCTGCCACCTATGTGTCTCAGAACAGCTCCCACTCATCCAGGGATAACTGGCGACTAAGAAAGTATTATCTCATTTGCAGTAGGTGGTGAAACAGAGACAATCCATGGCACAATGTCCTACCTCATCGAAGACATGCTGATGTTTGGAGAGGACGGGCCCGGTAAAGAGGTGTTTAACGACACTCAGGTCCAAGATCTGGTCACCGATAGCCACACCAATCCGTGGCTTTGGCTAGGAGAAGAATGACAGTTGGTTCTGACAGGCAAAGCACATTTACTATAACAGCAAATACTTAGGGACTCATGGGTTCCTTTGAGACCACCCTCATAAAGAGAAGACAGAGGATCAGGGGACACGAAAGGAAGCAGAGCTGTGATCTCTAGTCATGAGCTGCTCATCACCTTACCAAGAACCTGAATCTCTTTTCATGCTGAGCCCAGGGCTTTGCTTAGGGCCATTCTCTTAAGAAGCAGAGCAGTGAGTGTTCTACATATAGTAACTGGGAGTACTAGTTCTGTGGTAGCTTGAATGCAGTAGAGCTCAGGTTGTAAGGAACTGCAGAAGCCACAGTGCTCAGTTCACATGAATGAATTTCTTTTATGCCCTGTAAGAGCTCTGCATGGGTTCAAATAAACACAGAGGCCCAAATATCTTGTCAAGGCTGGTCTCTGACCTCGCAGAATTGAGCATGTTGGAAGATTTCACTTCCTGGAACTCTGTCCTAAGCCGGGCTTCCTTTCCACCTCAAGTAGGAGTTCTGCCAGATTTTAGGAGATCCATGAGAGCTGAGAGATGAAATTCTTGGCTGTGTCTGTCTCCAGTGCCTGCTCCTTTCAGTGGGCTAAGGGACGTAGCTGCAATGGCAGCCCCCAGGGGTTAAGGACAGACCAAGGCCGTATAACCCTTAGAAGCTTCCTTGGAGAACCTGTATGTTCTGAGCTCTGTAATTCCCTGGGCCTCAGTCTCTCCATTCTACTTCAAAGATCAGAAAGCTGTGTGGATCCAAGTGAGGGGTCCACTCAGGTGATGTTCAGGAAAGACCCAGAGGCAATCATACTGTGCCTTACTGAAGGCAAGGAGGAATGTCTCTCATTGAGTCATCTGTTACCTGATCATAGGCATTACCTGCCTAGTCATATGTCAACAAGGCCTAGCAATTGGACTAAGTCATTTTAGTGCTTTAGAAACTGCCAAGGGAGGAGAGTAATCGGTAGTTTTACCCAGCTCTACCACCTATGAATCACAACAATCACTGGAATAGCAAGCTATCCACTTATGTTCTGATGGTAACCAACAGCTATCTAATTGGATTTAAGGCCTGCTCGACAGGAGGGAATTCATGCCTGTTACTGTAAAAACCTAGCCAACTGCCCATTGTTGGAGAGATCACAGACTTAAGAGGAGAACCTACTACTCCCATTTTCCTAAACCAATAGAATATCTAAGTGTGTTCTAAATATGTATCCTTATACCCACTGGTAAGTGTAGCTCTCACCCATCAAAGAAACCTTTTTTTTTTTTTTTTTTTTAAACAGATAATAGAAACTACCGTGATCCTGTCAAAAAACAAAACAAAACAAAACAAAACAAAAAAACAAAAATAAAACAAAAACAAACAAACAAACAAAATAAAACCAAAAACAACCCAACTCATCATGGGGTACCTAGCCCTAAGACATCTGTAATACTCCTAAGGCTCAGAAAAAAAAATCACCCAAGAGGAGGGAACAGAAAGAGGCCCAGGACTCCTGTTGATAGATCATTTTCCCTAGACATGACCAGGAAAATGCACTTAGAAACTCTCAACAATATAGTTGCCTGAACAAGTGCAGCATAATGACACAATTGGGCTGCCACTGCTGATGGGAAATTCCACGTGGTCCCACTACTAGGTGAAGAACCACAGGAAGTCAATAGTTGCCTCCAGGGACAACTACCCACATAGGCTGTCCAATCCCAAGCGGTCAGCCCTGGACACATGCACATATGAGCAAACCTAAATGAATTCAGTAGGATATTATATATATATATGTGAATATACATGCAACAGTAATGTTAAAGCAGAGATCATGAATTTCGGAGAGGGAAGAGAGAAGTTAGAGAGATGAGAGGGAGGAGTAGGAATGATACAGATGCAGTGTTTGTGTATGAAATGCTCCAAAAATTTAAATTATTACTAATAAAAAAGAAGCTGGACATGGTGGGCGCACACCTTTAATCCCAGCACTTAGGATACAGAGATAGGCAATCTTTGAGTTCAAGGTAAACTTGGTCTACAGATTTAGTTCCATGACAGCCAGGGCTACACAGGGAAACCCTCCAAAACCCACCACCACCACCACCAACCCCCCTAAACAAAACCAAGATGATGATGGCGAACAGAGGCTAAAAAGCCTCTAGCCACACATAGAAGAACAGTAACTCCGGATTCCCCTGGGAAAACAACCCATTTACTACCTAGTCAAATCCTCACGCTGCGCCTGCCTGCATAAATGTCCCTGCCTAACCCACTGGTTTTCTCAGAAAAGGCTGAGAGCATGTCCGCTGGGGACAAAGTATCCGAAGAGGCCAGGGGGAGTATTCTGCTTCCAGAAGGCGGTTGGCTGGCTCAGGTTAAGGCTCCACACACCTCATACGTGGAAAGGACAGCAAGTTCACTTTGTGTCCTTGCAACATCTAGTCACGCTTGGTGGTTGTGAAACCATTACATGACTCTTCCGACCAAGGCAGTCAGCACAGGCAGGATACAAAAGGACAAAACACATGTGGAGAAAGGTATCAACTGCCAGGAACCACTTCCTTCCTTTCTTCCTTCTGCTGGTGCATGCCAGCCAAGCACTTTATCACACTGCTACCTGTCCGTCCTGGCAAAGATATTCAGACTTCTGTTAGGTGCAAACGGCTCCCACAGTTCTATGGCTTACAAAGCGGAATCAACACTGTAAACAAACAAAATAAACCAAAACCAAAACAAACAAACAAACCCCTAAAACTCAAGCAGAACATCCCACAATCATTTCAGAGGACTGTGTGGTTCCTACCCATTTATATATTTGCTGATAACTCAGCTCCACTAAACCATTTTCAAAGATTTCTTTCAAGTCAGACTATGTGTACAAGTCAAAGTTCACTTCTCCTACCCCATGAGACCTGTGATTAGTTCAGTGAATGCCTAGCAGCTCACACTAGAGCAGAAAGAATTTAGGCTAGAGGTAAAAGAAACCAGTGTCTTAGACCGCAGTTTCTAGGCCAGGAAGTGCTCAGAGGAGTTGCTCAAAATTATGGGAGTCAGCTGGTACTTTCGAGGTGACAGGGTCAAGGACTAAGCAGTGAAATGAACGACCACCCAGCGTTTTGTAAGGAAATGGCCTATGAAATTATGTGTTCGTTTTTGGGTTCGTTTTTAGTCTTGCTGCCCAGGCAGGGGTGATAGCTCCCATTTCTCTATGCATCTGGTTCTTGCACAGGCCCACATATTCCGAGACTGAATTTCGGTATCATGCACAGCTACGGATCCTGAGCTACATTGGAGCCACAGGCGCCCTCCACCAAGGCTCGAGAGAAACAGACCAGAGCTCCCACCTCCCCGCTCCCGAGCCCAAATGTCGAAGCTCACGTTGCTTTGAGTGGAGAAAACACCATAGGGCAGGTTTTGGATGGGAAAGTCGGAGTCCTCGGCCACCGGAATAAAGGACATGCTGACGAGCACTGGGCAGCAGATCCCACGGCGGGTAGGGGTTGGCTAGCGGGACTATGCTTAGGGCAAGGATCAGACTAGCTGAGGGCCTTTACATTCAGGGACCGCCCCGAACCCCGGGACTGCCCTTCCCCCCCCGGCCAATACCCAGTACCACCAGGCACACACCCCTACTAGCCCCCCTAGAACCGCCTCCCTACCCTAGAGATCCTTTTAGCACCCGCCCCGGGACCGCCTCACACTCTTCCCGCCTCCTCTATCCTGGGTCCACCCTCGGTACCATCCAGTAACCGCCCCGGGACCACCTCATTCCCACGCCCCTCGACTGCCCCACATCCTTCTTGTCCAGCTCCTGTCCCGGAACCACCCGACACCCGCCCTGGGACCACCCCATTTTCTTTTCCGGCAACCTCTACGAATAGAGGACCATTGCATTGGTCCGGATATACAAGACAATCTTCCTCAACCGCCCCAGAAGTGCCCGGAGCTCAGGGACCGTCCCGCCTTCGCCCCGCCCCAGATGTGCCCAGAGTCCTGGGGGTCAACCCGCCCTCGCCCCGCCCCCGAGATCCTGTCTTGTTCACGCCCCGCCTTGGTCCTTCCCCCTACCCTACTCCCATCTCCATCCCGGAACTGTCCAACGTTCCACCCCTATGTCTAAACCTCCCCTTCCGGGTCCAGCACCTGGGTTCAGGTATTGGCCTCACCTAAACCGCCCAAGACCCAAAGCCCCGCCCCTGTAGGTGCTTTATTTCCATAATCTCTGAGGCCTCGCCCTTTTGCAAAGCTGCCTAGCCTCCCTTATGAGTTCTGCTTTCTCCCTGATCCCACCTCCAGTTTAGAATTTGGGATCCACCCAGTGACCCCATTCTTTTGTCTAGGGCTGCCTCCAGCTCCTGCGGTGTCACTGGATACTGCAGAGGCTTTGTTCCCAGTTCATCTGCCTGCCTTGTTCAGGGTCCACAGAGATCTTACCCTGAGCTCTGGTGAAAACTGGAGTTGGAGTCATCCATTGTCTGGAAAACTTTGATGCGCCTGTTTTAACGTCTTGGGGTTCTTCTGCCTCTGCTTTCTTCTGTACAGTACTAGTGGGAGGTTCCAGTTCACAGTAGATACAAGAATTCAGTTAGTTAATGTTAGTTGACTTCCAGATGAAAGAGCAGGAGGGAGGAAAACCTATGGACTCTGGGGCCAGAGATGTTACAAGTATGGCTAATCACTGACTAGAAACTAGTGTCCATGATAGTTAAAGTGAGGTCTCATGGGAGTACCGTCAGACTGTGGCTGTGTTAGTGCAAATGCTTCAGAAACTCAAGCTGATAAAATAAAAAAGGGTTATTTGAATTCTTTTGTATTGTGGATACATGCTTTATGGCCTAAACTGTGATCTATTTTAGAGAAAGCTTTATCGAGAATTTGTACTTTCTGGCTGTTGGAGGGTGTAATGTTTAATATTGTCAACTATCAGATTTAGAATCACCATGGAAACACACCTCCACGTGTCTGTGTGTTTCCAAAAGGTTAATGTGTGCAGTATCACCTCTTGGAACATGGGTCTGGACAGCAGTATTTATCTTTTTCTGCCTCCCGGCTGTGGATGCAATGTGATCAGCCTTCTCCCAGATCCTGTGCCATGCCATCCTAGGTCCCTTCCCTAGTATAGTGGGCCGCATCTCCTCAAACTGTAAACTTAATCTGGATTAGGAATTTGTTTACTTACTGTGTTGGACACAATGGATTGTTCCTTAGTTTTCCTTTGCTAATGTATTTCTCTCATGAGGTGTTTGCTTGGCTAGTCTTTCTTCACTGTGTGTTCAGGATTCTCCCAAGTATACTCTGTAGTGCTGCTGGCTTAGTGGTCACTAATTGCTATTATTTGTCCTTGTTTGAAATGGCTGTATTTTCTCATCAGTTTTAAAAGATAGTTTTGATAGGTTGGCAGTTTACCTCTAGGATGTGAAATCTTATCATTCCATGCTTTCCTGACTTTCAGGGTTTCTGTTGAGAGGGTCTGATGTTATTCTGATAAATTTTCTTTTGTGACTTGATACTTTTTCTCTTACTTCTTTCAATGTTGTTTCTTTTGTACTTTTGTATAATGTATAATGAACTTCTCTAGCCAATTGGGGGTTGTAAATGCCCCTTGCATTTGTTGTTTCTGTAGTATCATTTCCCCCCCTGTAATTTCATTAAGCACATTCTCTGTTTTTAATAACTTCAGATTTTTCCACCACATGGATTCCTAGATTTGATCTCTTATTTACCAGAGTTCTTCTAAGTTGTGTCATGCTTCCACTTTTTTTTTTCTTTTTTTTTAAAGCATGTCTTTAATCTTAGCACTTGGGAGGTAGAGGCAGGTGGATCTCTGTGAGTTTGAAACCAGCTTGGTTTATGTAGTGAGTTCCAGGCCAGTCATGGCTACCTATGGAGATTCTATCTCATAACAAACAGAACAACCCTCAATTCTCTTGCTGAATTTCTCATCCATTTTGCTTAGTTTCTCATCTCTGTTGCTGACTCTTCTCCAGGTTCTGAAAGCATTTCTTTCCTTCATCTGGTTATCTGTATAATCCTTGAAGACAGACATTAATCATTTTTCACATGTAAACTTTTCAAACCTTCACCCAGAGTTTTATCTATTCCTCCCCTCCTCCCACGTGTATGATACCTTGTTGGCTGGCCTCAAACTTACAATGTTATCTGTGGACTATCTTGAATTCCTGATCCTCCTAACTCCACCTTCTGAAATTTGAGATTACGGGTATATACCACCAAGTCTGGGGATGTGGTGCTGGGGATAGAAAGGACAAGTGGTCTATCAACTGAACTATGTTGTCAGCCCATCAACTTCAATTTATCCTACTAGATTCTAGAAGTTTCTAGATGTTTTATGAAAGGTTCAAGGTTTATATCTCTACTCACTTTTAATGTTTGAATGCCCTGTCACCTCTCATTGCTTTTGAGAAGGCCCTTCATCAAAGGGTCTTTCTCTTCTCTAAGATCAGTTTATTTTGTTACATTGGTGTATTTCTGAATTTTTCTGTTGCAGACTGTCTTCCACCAGTGTCAATCTTCATTATGGAATCAGTGTGGTTAAATGTTGGAGTCTGTGTCAATTTTCACCTTGCAATTAAAAAAAAAAAACACAACTAGTTTAAATCATACTGATCCAAAATATAACTTACTGACATTGCACTGAATTTACCAACCAGAGTGCAACAGACCGAGTCTTCCCATCAGTGAATACTGACCAGCTCTCCTGTTCCACTCATCTTTGATTTCTCATTAGTTTTAGTTTTTCCAGACATAAATCTTACACTTACTTTAGACTTACAACTAAGTATATTTTTTGAAGGTAAAGCAAACTTAATTCCTTATTCAAAATGTTCATGCTGGTATGAATCCTGACATGTCTGTATATTTTAATCTTAACATAGTTGCTTCTAGTTACCAGAGTTACGCTATTCTTTTAGATTTTCTAGATAGATGGCATGCAAAATGCAAATGAATACAGGTTCTCTCTTCCTTCCCAATCTGAGTAGCTTTTCCTAGTATAATAAATGAGCAATATGAAATAGTATGTAAAGGGGGAACACTTTTACCTCCTTGTGCTTCAGAGGTTAAGTATCCATTTTTTTCATCATTTAATATATTAGGTAGGTTTGGGATATATTTTTCCTTTTCTTTTAAAGTTTCCTTATATCCCTAGATTTTTAAAATTATCTCTATCAATATGATGATGATCTTCTCAGATTGATGTGGTATCAGACATACAATTAGCCCTACTGAAGATCAAGAAGAATCCTGCCTGATTATGGTATAGAGTTCTTAAAATACATTTTTAGGTTCAAATTTTTGTTAAGGACTTTTGCATTGGCATTTATGAGAAGCACCTGTCTGATATCTCACAGTGTGTTTGATAGGATACATTTAGAAAGCATTCTCTCAGGGCTGGAGAGATGTCTCAGTGGCTAAAAACACTTGCTGCTCTTACACAGAACCTGAATTTGGTTCCTTGTAATTCCAGTTCCAGAGGACCTGATGCCCTCCTCCGACCTCTGCAGGTAGTAGGCTGGCATGAAGTACTGTTATGGTTTGTATGTGCTGGGCCCAGGGAGTCCTGCTATTAGAAAGTTGGAGTAGGTGTGGCCTTGTTGGAGTAGGTGTATCACTGTGGGTGTGGGTTTTAAGACCCTCATCCTAGCAGCCTGGAAGCCAGTATTCTGCTAGCAGCCTTCAGATGAAGATGTAGAACTCTCAGGTCAGCCTGCACCATGTCTGCCTGGACACTCTCATGCTCCCACCTTGATGACACTGGACTGAATCTCTGACCCTGTAAGCCAGCCCTAATTAAATGTTGTCCTTATAAGAGTTACCTTAGTCATGCTGTCTGTTTACAGCAGCAAAACCCAAGACAGGTACACATACATATATATGTGCATGCAAAATATTCATACACATAACATTTTGAACTCTTAAAAAAAAAAACAAGCATTCTCTTTGCCATTACATTCTACAAACATTGCAAAAAATTTTTTTTAACTTCTTAAGTGTTTAGATTCACTAGCTTACTTAGGTACTGTTTTCTTTTCCTGGAAGGTAATGATACATTCTCTTTAATGTATAAACCTTGTTCTATCTATGAGTCTTAAGAGTTTGTTCCTGTGGCTGGGTTTTCATCAACTTGACACACAACAGTATCATTTGGTGAGAGGGAACCTCAGGTGAGAAAATGTCTCCATCAGATTAGCCAGCAGGAAAACCTGTGTGACATTTTTTCTTAATGATGTAGGAGACCCCAGTCCCCATCACAGTGTGGTCAGTACCACCCTTGGGCAGACGGTCTTGGGTTACAGAAGAGAAGTAAACCAAACAATCCATGGGGAACAAAGCAGCTCCTCCACTGTTTCTTCTTCGGTTCCTGACCTGACTTCCCTCAGTTAGTGATGGACTGTGATCTGGGACTTAAACCAAATACACTCCCCACCCTAAGTTGCCTTTGGTCATGCCGTTCATCACAATAGGAAACAAATCTGGTCAGGGACTTTTAACAAACTGGCCAGTCATCGAATTTATCCAGTTTTATGGACATAGAATGACCCACAGTATTTTTTTTTTTAAATATCTTTCCATGTTCCCGGTATCTATACTGATGGCCCTTCTTCCTTCCTGATAGCAACCCCTTCCCCTTTTAACATTACAGATGCTGGTGATCACTGGGGGCCCTCAGCGGTTTCTAGTTGTAAAGGTCTTTCATTGATTATATTTCATCTCATCTCCACATCCTCATTCCACTTGCTCCCTTAAAAACGTTTTTTTAAAAGATTTGTTTTATATATATGAATGTGTACCTGGGAATTACAGAGACACCATGTAACATTTGGGAATCAAACCTAGATCTTTAAAACTCTTAACTGCTGAGCCATCTCTTTATCTTTCTGAATTAATAATCTTAAAGGTTCACACATTAAAAGAGAAAAAAGCATAAAGCTAAGAAGAAGCTAGTATGAAAAAGGATCAAAGTATATGGAACTTTCCCTAAAAATCCAAAGAGTATTCAATTAAATGTTCTAGAAATTCTGTAAGAAAAGATTATTCTAGACATTATTGGATTTGTATAAATTATCTTTACATCAGGAAAACGAGGCTCTTGCATTGTATGCTTGGAGTAAAGGAAACATTCCATGCAATACAAGTGAACAGCTGGAAAAATTAAGGGACACAGAAACTGTACACCAGCACAGGAAGGACAAGAAATAGCAGAAGTTGTAATTTAAGTTTTACTATTGAGCACAGTGAAGCTGGAGGACTAGAACTTTATTGAAAATAAAAGTAACGCCGGGCGGTGGTGGCACACGCCTTTAATCCCAGCGCTTGGGAGGCAGAGGTAGAAAAAAAAAAAAAAGAAAAGAAAAGTAACACTTAAGGTGGTTCAGGAGTTTTTTTCATGCATCACTCAATTTCAAAATGAGGTCATCGAACAGCTTTATAATTAACATTTTCCTTTTGACTACTCAGCCTCAGGTAAACAAAAGGATTATCATAATCATTGGCTCCTGGTATTCTGCATTGGTTCAAAAAGCCAGCTTTTGCTTATCGGAATATCTTGTACCTGCTAGTTCAAACGCTGGGGCTGTGGCCACCACTGTCACTCAGCAGCTCCTGCTGCCTCTCATCTGAGGACAGTGTTTCAGCTTTGCACTGGCACCTTTCTACAGAAAAAGTTTATTACAATTTGTAAGAGGTGCATTTTCATACCTCTCCCCATTGCATTGTAGAGTACTGAACCCAAAGCCATGCTAGCTACCTGTTCACCACTGAGCTGCTCTCCAGCTCCTAGTTTGCACTCCACACTTTGCATGGACCTCCCATTCTACCCACCACCGCTCTTCAGTGAAGACTTAGGTTATTTCTAGGTTTTAAGTTTCTGTATTTTAATCTATATGTAAGTTGTGTGTGTGTGTGTGTGTGTGTGTACGTGTGTGTAGTGAAACTCTGGAGTACAGGATGCATTAAAAAAACAACTTTTAAAGATATCCTGCAATCTTTCAAGAGTCAAACCATTGTTCACAAACAACTGCTACTGCTAGGCTTCAAATTTTTGGGGCAAGTGGTTGAGTATAAAGTCATTATTTCCTTGTGGTCTTGATTTGCAGTATAGATTCTTCCACTACATAACCTGTTTTCCCATGTTCATCTCTTATTCTCTCAGAGTTTTAAAATACTGCTTTACATTTAACATTTTCCCCTATAGTGTGAAAGGATTGCTTTCCTTTTTCTTTAATAGCCAGCTGTTCCAATCCAGCTCTATTTGTCTCACTTCCTGGAAGCAACACTATCATTAGCTGGCACCAGAGTTCACTTTGGTCTTTTTCTAGTGATCTAGTGCATCCTACTGCAATCTCAAGGTAACTGGTGCAGTTCAGACACTACTGCAGGAAGATATCTTCTGGTGTTTCGGGTAATTGGGGTAAAACTGTGACAACTGGTATTACCCTGCCACTTTTATTGTATCCAGTGATCTCTTTCTAGACTTATTAAGGTTTGTCATTTTAAAAAACAAATGATAAAATCTTCAAATATTGAGTTGTTCTTCTGACTCACAGGTGTCTTGCTCCAGTGGCTAGGATAAAGAACACCACCATTCTAAATATAAGCTGTAAAATGGGGCAGCTTGTCTGTTCCTCACTATGAAACAGTCTCCACTTTCCGGTAGATTTTTGAATGATAGAGGTTTTTACATAGACAGTATCAGATTACAGACATTTCTTTGTATAGCTTTGTTTCTTAACTCTGTGTGTGTGTGTGTGTGTGTGTGTGTGTGTGTGTGTGTGTGTACCCTTGAGTGTGGTAAAGGTCAGAGGACAACTCTGGAGTTTGGTTCTGAAATCAGGCTTTTGTGGCAAGCACTTTCACACACTTAGCTATCTCACTTGCCGACCCCTGCCCCCCAATTTCTGCCTAGATGTAGGTCTGAGGATACAGGTCTGTAGAGTGCTTGCCTAGCATGCAGTCTGAACCCCATCTACAACATTACATACATCTGCATACATTAAGCATGGTGGCAGATGTCCTCAGCTATATATTAAACCCAAGGCTGGGATATAAGATTCTTCAACCCACACCCCCGCTTTGGTTTTTGATATAGGGTTTCTCTGTGTAGCCCTGGCTATCCTGGAAGTTACTCTGTAGACCAGGCTGGCCTTGAACTCAGAGAGATTTACCTGCCTCTGCCTCCCACGTGCTAGGATTAAAGGTCTGGGCCACTAACCAGCTAATCAATCTCTTTCTAATCCTGTTATTTTGCTAATTATGAATAAGATCTTTTTTTTTTTTTCTTTTCAGGATAAATTCTCACTATATACAGCTCTGGTCTGGAGCTTATTATATAGACAAGATTAGCCTTGAGCTTGCAGTGGTCTGTCTGGTAAGTGCTGGGATTGCAAGCATACACCATCATGCCTGGATTACTCTATTTGAATCTACTGAGACGTGTAATGATTAATCCTCACTTCAATTTATTCATGTGATCAGCTATTTTAATATTAAACCATATTATATACATTATTGATAAAAATTAAACATTTTTCCACCAAGAAATTTATACTGTAAAGTACAGCTATTATCATTTTTAAGCAGGCTACCTTCTAGAAAAGTATGGAAACCAGAGGACAAATTGGTCTTTGCAGGGTCTTTCTAGTATATAATTCTCCCATTAATGTAATTTGAATGTCTTTAATCCTATGGTGTAAGACTGCAGGACAGTTAGATGAGAGCCAGAATATATCACATCTCAGTAATTTGGTTTTGAAAAAATTCTTAGGTCTTCAATATTATATTCATAGGAATATAGTTTGTCATAACAAATTAGCCATAACTAGAGGTGAGACAATAATAGTGGTGCTCTTACCATATTAGAAGAGCAAAACGCTAAAAGACTTAACACGACAAAATTAACTACCAGAAAGAACAGGGAAAAGGAAAAGCAGCACTTTTTTTTTTCCTGGTTTTCCTTTTTATTTAATCAAAGACTGGTGAATAAACATAAATACCGCACAATTACCAGCATTCATATTGTGCACACACAGACCAATGAACAGTAATCTCAAAGAAACTTGCAGTCAGCAGTGAAACGCACTTAGCTTTTCTTTCCCTTGCTTAAAAAAAAAAAAAAAAAGAACCAAAAACCACAAATTTAGAATCTTGTCAGCACACATTCTCCTGTGACAAATGATTCAGACATAAATAGTGGGTACAAAGAAACTATATGCTAACATATGTATAACCTTTGTTAATGACAACAAAACAAACAGAAGCAGCCGTAATGATTAAGATACATTCAGTTACTGATAACTAGTTGTACCCAGAAGGGCCTTATCAAAAGGGAATCGTGCTGCAGAGAAAAGCTATATATACATACACAATGAGAAATAAACTGCAAGATCAACGCATGCATGTTTAATACTGGAAAAATCACAGCCCTCCAGAATTTCTCCACATCTGTTATAAAAGCCCTCTGCACTTAACTAAAATTAAAATGATCTTAAAAGTATAATACGTCTTCTCAGCCACAGAACTGCAGTGGAAATAAATGTTCAGAGTCATTTTCAAAACAGAAACAAAAATCTATTCTTCTGATGACATGCATGATTCAAGGGTCTATGCAAGGTACGGTGCTCTACACTCCCAAGACTAGGAAAAAAAAACCTCAAGTCAACGTTTAGTTTGCAGATAGTCAAAGGATTTTGTATTCCAGCAGGAGTTCAAATCTTCTGGATCTTTTCACCAACAACTACTGGATTTTCTTTTCTGATTTTCTCAGCAGCATCAGCTTTGTAATTGTAAGAGCAATTGTGAACATCTGAGTAACGGTGCACACCACAGTAAACATTTCCACACCGGCATTCAAACCTGGAAATGGATGAATATGTGTACAGCATGGGTTAGAAAGGAGGGTGAGATATCAAGTTCTTCCCATAGATAATGCTAAGTAACCCTGTCTTTAAGTCTATGAAGAATACTGTAAAGTTCCAAGAGCTTCATTCTCAACTCATTATCAGAGAGCTTCCTTTCTTGCTCCCATCTACATAAACTTATCTGTACTAGGGCAAGCCCTGACTGCTGTTCTGAGCTGGTTCCTTCCTTTGTGATATGCTCACAATTTTGTCCTAGGAAAAGGCTGCTAAACTGAAAATGGACCATTTTTTAAACTGAAAATACACAGTGTAGAAACAAGCCTACTGTCAGAAGGCAACTGTAACATTTAATTAAGACCAATAAGTCCAGAGGACCTGCTGCTGAGTGAACAACATAACACCTTTAATTTCCCTCTCTGCTAAGCTCTCAGGAGATGTGAACAGTTCTGTCTGGAGAGACCAAGACCCTTGAAGTAGGTTTCTGTGGGACAATATCCTCAGTATCAGAGACAATTCACCAAGCTTCTCTGAGTCTCACATATGTACTTTTTAAGAAGTCATGAATTACTCTAAGGATCAGGTGAGCAGCCAGTAAACGCTACTTAACTTTAGGGACGTGCCCTATGAGTTGGAACTCAAGTGGAGCTGCACTGAGAGTGGCAGTGTTGCTCCTCCAAATCAGGCTTTTATGTTGTTATGGATGTGGGAAGACAGAGCTCAGGAATAATCAATATTCTCGTCAACAATTGACATTCACTTTCTTTACCACATTTTAACTTTAAAAACATATTCTGAAGCTTTATGCAATAGAAAATTGAAGCAAACAATAGCTAAATTAGATGAAAACTAAGTCCTAGAGTTGCAGTCAGAAAGTCTGAAACTTCAAGAAACTTTTAAAGGATGTGTTTGATATCAAATACATACATTTTAAGTTATATATATTTAACTTATATATACTTTGGAGGAATAGGGAAGTTTAGGTTATCTTCGATATCATACTTTAATCTCCTCCTTCAATGCCAACCCATGTTTCAGCAAGATGTAAATCCTAAGGTATCATTTTCTTTTCTATTTTTTGGAGATAGGATCTCATGTAGCATACGCTGGCCTTGAACTCCTGATCCTTCTGCCCCCACTTCCCAAGTGCTGGGATTATGAGCATGTGCCACCATGCCCAACTCTGAAGCATAATTTCCACTCAAAATCTTACTGTTCTCTGTTTATACTCCTGATTTTTATACAAGTATTTGGCACTATACCTAAATAAACAATCAGCAAAACAATTTGTAGCTGCCCCACTTTTCAGTGAATCCCACTACCAGGCTTGCCCTGGTCTCACCCATAGCTCCACTGTCAGAGTGGAGGCAGCACTCCCCTTGACAGGCCTCTACTTCCCTTTGTTTATATAAACTGACCACAGAACTCCTGTCCGTCAATGTCCAGGGCAGTCTGACTGTGCTTAATGTACATTCTTCGTTAAATACTTTTGAACAGTTCCCCTTTCAACAATTTTGACAGTTGAGCCACAGCACCAGTAATATACCGGTGGTGTCTTCTACACAGCACCAAGCTGCTTTGCTTTCAGCTCACTGACAACGTGTGGTCTATGATCAATACTGTTTTATAGAGAATACTTCACAGCTAACCAAAGGCCCCCCCAAATACTATCTCTTTGAAGGCAAGAGACGCATCTTTGCCCTTTTCCAGCATTCACCAAAATAGCCTTACTTGTCAAATACTCAAAAACCCAACTGAAATAATTTTAAAAGCTAAAACAAAAGGTCAATCCTGAAATTGACATGTACCCAATACCAATGCTCACAGAGGTAACAGCAATCTTAACTGGTTAATAACAGTGAACGTAAGTTATTTCAAAATATGACCTTAACTATAAACCGTCCAAGGAGGCCCTTACCAGTAAGTCCCACTTTCTTCCTGCACATGAAACAGCGATTCTTTTTTTGTTTTGGTTTTTCAAGAGACTTGCTTTGCTCTTCAGATGGCTGCTGTGTCGTATCTGATACCGAAGCTGACAAAAACAGGAGGGGGCAAATTTAATTATTTAGTAAGATTTGATGTTTGGGTGGTGGTTGACCCTCATCCCATATTATCCCATGCATCTGTAATTTAAAGACTTTCTGAGGAATTGTAGAAAAGATACTCATAAATTTCCACTATTTATAAAACATGGCCCTCTAGTCATTAAACATGTGTACAAACATGTAGAAGGTAATCTGTAATAGACAAATGGTGCTTCTAAACACTCACAGATTTTCTTCTTTTGTTATCTGTAGTGGGAAGGGAGAGAGACAGAGAAAGACACTGCCTGACACCCAGGAAGTCTGAGGGAATGTACAAGAAGAAAACAGCGTATGAAAACTTCCTAACACTGCTCACAGTCTGATCTAAATCGACTTCTCAGAAAACAGGAATATTAATGTTCTCAGAACACTTCACATTTTTATGTGAAACCACTTAAGCCAAGTGTTATGGCACATGCCTATAATCCAGTACCCAGAGGATTGCTGTTTGAGCCTTGGTTACAGAATAAGTAAAAGTTCAGCCAAAGCAACAGAATGAAAATCTTTCTTAACACTATCCCTACTTCCAAAAGCACTTAAGATGCTAGGAAAAAAGAATCAGATCCATGGGAACTTTAAAATGAGGTAATTACAATGAAAACTAAAAGCAATGCATTTTCATCCTAAAATCAAGAGCAGATGCATTGAGACTCAGGTTGAATGGTCGCTACTAAACCCTATAAATGTGTCCTTTCCTGTTACTTGTTACTCTAGACCTCCTGGGTGCCCTGAAACAGAGTCTGCAACCTACCTGAAAATAGTAAAAGGCCTATCATGGTTTAAGTTCAGCTTGCCCGCTTTGTCACATCCAGAGCCTCTCCCAGGACTCACTGCTCTTCTGACTATACTGGAAACATCCTTCTGACTTAATTCTACCAGCCACTCTAAAAAGCTTTCCCATTTCAGCTATGTGTGTTCTTCAACATCAAGATCCAATGCCCTTCCCTCATCAACAAACACTCTTTCTACTCCCCGCTATTGGCACCAATCCAATCCTCTCTCTATTTGTCTGCTGTAGGTGAAAAGCAAATAGTTTAAAACATTCTGATGGCTCCCCACATTTCCCCCGTTTAAGATCCAGGGACTTTTACCATTCCTGCCACTCTCTCTGGCCACATTACATCATTCCTTAAGCTGCCATATGCTTGAACCATGGGAGGGCCAGAGTTCCAATGACACACCTTTCTCTCTCCCACTGTAAGCTCTTGTGAGGTCCTTGCTGTGTGTGATCTTTAGCTACTTACTAACTCCATCTTGTCTTTCCTGTTTACATGGATTGTAACCCCCAGTTTCAGAATAGGAAACCCTCTTCGAGCTCCTATGGTACTTTTTAAGCTCCTATATCTATGTGACTTTACCTGGCTTAATGGGATTCTTTGAAGGCAGGAGCCTGACTCATCATTCTTGTTACCAGAGCCTACCTGCACTACTGCCACTCAAGGAATAACTGTCAGTGGATCTGTATTAAATCACTTACCTACTATATCTATGGAGGACATATTCCCACAGCCGCAGTGCAGCTCCCCTTAGAAAAGCTACTTATAGCAGATACTCAAATAAGTGAGTAGATTATACCGTGTTTATGTTAACTCATCTAATATTTAAAAATATGACACAAATACCATAAATTATAAGTAAATGAATGGTAATGAAGATTCTGCATACAAAGTCTCTACTACACAAGATAAAACCAAGCCAGAGAAATTTCTATTAATATACATTCTTATTTTTTACTTATGGATTTTGAAACAGGGTCTTATTCTGCAGCCCAGGCTGGCCTCAAATTCATGGTAATCTTCCTGTCTCAACCAAGTGCTTGGATTACAGGTGTGAGCTACAACATCTGTCTATACTGTATTATCGTCAAACAAAATAGGCTCATAAACTTTTTAATTTCTATAAACAAGTACCCCTAGAATGTGAGCTTACTTTTGAGGAGAAATAAATATCTTGTTTAAATCCCCACCTCTAGAAAAATATTAGGTAAGGCTTGACTCTATAAGCAGAACTCAAAAATATTTAAACTGTATTCAGAAATAAGCCTGAATATTGTCTTTAAAACTTGTAAGCCACAATATCTAACCTGTTCTCTAAAAAATGTGGTAGTCAAAAAAATTAATTTTTAAATGTAAGTAACAGGATGGCAGATTCTAACCACAACTGGTTTAACTACTGAGACAAGTTTTGGGAAGTATTTGGAAATAGAGAAGAATAAAAATTCATGTTCTTAGTCTGACCACAAGAGGTGTCACACACCTCAACAGTAAATTTGCCATTTGGCCTGAAGACCTAAGACAAATCACCAGTGACAGATGCATCTTTGAAGTTAAAGACTGGACAGCAGCGTGAAAATGCTCATGAGTTAGAGCTCACATTTAGACTGTTGAGTATACAGCACTGAGAGATGATGGGAAACTCTGCTCAAGCCCAACCTCAGTACAATCTTACTTTAAACAACCAGCAGCTCAAGTTTAAATAAGTTCACAAGCTAGACTCTAGGAATCTGTGAAAGGCTGATTCCAAGAAATCATGTTTCCTTAGATTATACTTAAAATATAAGACCACAGAATGCCTTATCCAATTCTGTTTATAGTAAAGACTATTCAGTCACAAATAGAGAGCTATGTAGTAGCAAAGAAGCCAAAGAACCACAGTCTTTCTTGATGTTTAAAGCCAAAGTAAGGGCAGGTTCTTCAAACTAGATAGGTTTTCATATAGGAAAATGAGAATCAAAAATACATGGCCAATTGTTAGTAATTAAGAACACATGACTGTCTAGTCATACCCACTGGCCATGCAGGTCTATGGAGAGGCCAATGTAACAACATAAAAGAGGCAAAATAAACTGTAGTATGCTTTCTAGCTGAATTGCTAACTGGAATCCTGGCTAGACATGGTCTACTGGCCATTATTGTTAAGATACTTCACAAAAGCACTGGACAGGTAAGAGTGGTTTTACTACCCACATGGAGGATCACATTCAAGAGGAACAAGGCCTCTGCTCTGGGTCCTGTAAACAGAAAAAGAATAGAAATGTAATAGTAAGTACATAATACAATTTAAACACTAATTCTGTTTGGGGCATATTCATAAACATAGTGAAAAACTAAACTGAACTTAAAATGACATTGATAGGTAACTCCAAAACACTATCTTAATATGTCTACTTTCTCTTGGTAGTCGATACACTATCTCTAATAATATGATATATTTTTCCTCAGACATCTTGGCCAATTCTCAAGAATTAGAAAAAGTTTTTTTGGCATGAAGTGTTTTCAGGACCAAAGCATGTAAGAGAACTCTATCATAGTTCAACCCAGTGAAGGATCAGAATAGAGTTTTTGAGGCACTCAAATCATCCTGTGTATTACTGCTATGCACCTAGTGAAGACACAGAACACAAACACATACTCCCTAGACTTTCAATGCAGACAGGTATAACCAATTACTGGAATAATCTTAATTTTTCAATCTGGACCTCTAGATAAGGGTTTAAATTAAGTAAAATGTAAGCTCTTCCTATTTTAAAAATTCTATGTAAACTGAGAAAAAAAAATTAAGTTCCATTAAAAAAATCACATTAGCATTGATACTAGCTAATCAAGTGCCATGTTTTTATTTTCTAGGAATACCTTAATCCTAGGCCTGACAAGATGGCTTAGCAGGTAAGGCTCTTGCTGGCACACTGAAACCCTGAGTTCAATCCCTAATAGCTACACAATGAAAGGCAAGAACAACTCCAGCAAGCTCCTCACTAAGTAAGGACATGCTTTCATTCTCTTCAGAATTAAAAGTTGCTAGTTCACTTGATATATTCCTGATCCCATATGGAAACTAGATTGCTTTCCAAATCAAAACACATTTGATATTCTGCAATTCCATTGGGCAAGTGTCTAACATTTGTCCTTTGCAACAACGACTTGTATTGCCATTGTTGCACCTTGCTGGGGGCAGTTTAATTTCCATTATGGGTATCTTTTGCGTTTCCTGTTCCTTAAGAGCACTATAACTTGTATTTAAGCTCGTAAACTTTTTTCCTGGAAAAATATTTATTCAGACCCTTTCATTTTTTGTCCTTTTAAAAAAAACTTTAATTCATTTGAAATTTCCACCTTCAGTAAAAAATTTTTTAGGCTTCAACATTTTAAGATGTAACTAAATTTTTATTAGTGTTTTGCCTCTGTTTATGTCCACCTCTATCTGTTTGTGCCTCCGCAGAAAATGGAATTCATGGGTGCTTGCCAATGCCCCTGGTGATGCTGGAACTGAAACCAATTTTTTATTTGGATTTCTTTTCTTTACTTTCACCACTTTTCCTTATTTTTATACTACCACGTTTTTAACTAGGTCCATTGCTGTCCCCAAATGCTTCACCACTGAGCTAATATCTCAAAGGAAATTTTATTTTTTTTCCATCCTTATAAAAGTATTAAACATTCTCTGTGATTGTTTTTCCATTTTTTATATTTCTTTTGGTTAGCTATGTTAGGTCTTACTTAAACTTCTAATTTTAAGCCACAAAAATTTATACTTGCCTTGAAGTTTTTAAGGCTCCAGTTCTTATATTTAAAATAGGTTCTGGATATGTTGTATGTGAATTTTTTTATTTATTTACGAATTCATTCTATGATGAGACTACTTTCTTTTTTATGGATGACCTTAGACCTTTGTATAAACTGCCCTTAAGCCTTTGAGTGTATTTCTGGACTTTCAATACTACTCCACTGATCTGTGTGAGTACCTTCACAACAGCACTTCAGTCTGGATTACTGTATCTTTTAATAAAGTTTGAAGCTGGAAACTTACTTGTAACTTTTTCAAGACTGTCTTGGCTGTTTTCAACCATTCTTCAAAATCAGATGAAAGCCTGATTTCTACCCCACGTAAGCTTTTCTAAAAAAAACAGGTCCCATTTCAGCCAACAGTTCCTCTGGCTGCACTGAACTAGGATCTAACAACAGTCCTAAGAATCTGGTTCCTCCTGTCTTTTCCTGACGTCCAACCCTCCAAAAAAGCGGATTCATTTTACACTGAAATGGTTTACAACAGGCATCTTTATCCTAACTTCCTTTAACTCCCCAAATCAATAGGGGAATATACAAACAAGAATATCCTTTATTTTTGGCACAACTCATTTTGGATCTACAGTCTGAATTCGAAAAATTTCCTGCAAGGGGACATGATCAAAATAATGAAATTTGCAGCACAGAAATGTAGGAAAGGATGAAGATATGAAACCAAGGCTCTTACATCTAAACCCCATTTAAAACCCAAAAATCTGGAGGACTACGATGGTAACAAAAGTTTTAGCTCTATCTTCAAGGCAGCCAGTCTAGTTAGAATTGTTAAATACACCAAAATTTCAAATATATTTTATCTTTAAGCTAGTTTTTTGTGAACTGGAAAATCTTAAAATTTTAAGAGCTTGAGAAAAATGCTTCTTTTTAAAATTTTTTTAAAAAAGGATAATTAGATAACATACAGCAATAGGTTAAATTTTTCTGTAAGCATGAGAATTAGAGCCAAGTGTCAAATGAAAGCATCATATCTAAACCCGGTAGCAACCATACCAGAAAAAAACATAAATTTAAAAAGAGGAAAAGCTATTTGAAAGTCCAGTGATACGGGGGTAACACATGGATACAGGCATTTTGCCAACCCTTGATCCTCCTCTTTAGGGGAAAAAAAGGGGATTGAATATGCCAGCAAGATTTCACACAGTGGGGTCCCGGGTCACAAGCATCACAGCTGGTGCTGGGGTTCTGACTCCCTTTCATGTGTCTGTGCTGCAGAGGCCCCTTTTTTGGTCTTTTTTAGTCATTCAATAGATTAAAAAGATGAACATCATTCTCTGATTTGTTTAGCAAAGAAATTATGTTGTAGGGAAAGTGTGTTTTACTTGTATCTATATACAAAAAGAAGCCATATTTACATTTGTGTGGAAAAAAAACAAAGAAAATATTTTAAAATCCCAAAAAAAAGCGTTTTTTTTTTTTTTTTTAAAGGGGTGTTCAGGGGAGGAGATAGCCTCTATAAAGTGCTTGCCTGTAAACATGGGGACCTTTACTAGTCCCCAGAACCTACACTTTAAAGCAGCTGGGTCCAGTGGCACGGCCTTGTAATGGGTCTACTCACTTTAATGTAACATGGTAAATTCTGGCTACAAAACACTTTAATGCAAAATGAGGGAACAAAGGGAAAGGCATTTTGAGGACAGACAACCCCATGCCCAGCTTCCATAATACACTAACTCCCCACAAAGGTCTACTGAGAGACTTTACAAGTTGAAAAACTAATTTCTTTCCTAAATGTGGGTGAAACTGAACTTACATATGATTTTTTTGAAGTTTCTGTTATGCTGAAGTTATGAAAGTAAGTCTTTAATGAACTTAAAAGTTAATACTTATCTAAATCATTCAAAGCAACTTGTAAAAAGAGTGTCTAATTTTAAAAGCATTTTGCGTTCTTCCTAATTATGACATAACTACTTTCTTGGTTATGCACTGGGAGCTGGAAAACTTTGAGTTCCATAAATCAGAATGTAAAGCACCACATGTTGTTTATTAATCACCTACCTTTATCAAATGTTCAAAAACTCACTGCATTTTAATCTTTTTTTTTTTTTTTATTTGAGGTTTGGTTTTTTTGAGACAGGGTCACTATGCAGCCTTTGCTGCCCCGAACCTGCCATTCGAAGAATGGCCTTAATTCCCTAGAATCTGCCACTGCGCAGGATCAAGGCCCTGTGGATTACACCCCTTTTATTTTATGGATTCTTTTCACAACACGCAATTTTAAAAAATGTTTGTTTAAACACATAACTTCCAAGTGGTGAGCTTTGTTTCTTTGTTTTTGCTAACCCCCTCTCAAAAAAAAATTTGTCCGGCTCCATTTGGTTGTGTCTATGTTCCCCAAACTAATAAGGATCCAGAGGTGTTTTCTGTTCCCTTTTTTATCTGCTTTGCTTTAAACTTTTCTCAGTTAGCCCCCCCCCTTTTCAGACCCCCTAAAATTTAGGAAAAAATTTTTATATTTTTTTTTCTTACCATTTTTTTCCAAATTTTTCTCTCAAAAAATTTTATTTTTCCTTCTGCCCAACAATATTTTTTGTACGACTGAAGTTTTGGCCCGATTTCAAAAAAACCTTTTTTGCTTCCCCCTAGAGGAAAACCCCCTTTTTTCCCAAAACCACAATTTAGCAGCCCACAGCTGTATGAAACTTTAGTTTTGGGGGTTCGAGTTTTTTGGTGCTCACATCCATGGTATACACAGATACATAACATAAATTCATATTTAAAAACCCCTTTTTGGAACCAATCCTTTCTTTAAACCCCCCCCTAAAAGCAATAAAATAACCCCTATTGAGAGGGAGCTTGGATTTACGTTAAACAACAGAATTAAAAGTTAATCTTTATTGGTCCCCCTTTTAAATTTCATTTTTTTTAAACCGATTTGAAATTTTTTCTTTATTCTGATTAATTATATAATGGAAAATGGATCCCCCCAAATTTTTTGTCAATTAAATTTTTTAGAATATAAAATAATTTCAAAATAAAATAACAAAAATATATGATAAGCAGGTACTGTTCTAATTTTCCCCCCTCTATGCTTTTTACTTGGGCCACAGAAACCCAATGTTAAAAACACATCTTTCATATGCAAAACCTTCGGTTTTTTTGTTCGGATACTGCTTTCCCCCGATGTCTGTCCCTTGGGGAAGGGGCTACAGATTTGAATAAAATGATGGGGTTTTATACAGGGCTAGGGGAAAACAAAAGATTTGTTTTTTCTTTTAAATCTTTTAAAATTGTTTTTAATTTTGAGGGAGGGTTATTCTGTTCCCCGGGGGGGTGTTTAAAAACCCCCGGGTCAGGGAACCCCTTCCCCTTAGATAAGTGCTATGACTCAAAAATACTTCAGTTTGAAAAGATTTTCTAAATTCCTACAAACTAAAAGGACAGAGTAAATCATTTCCCTTTAGAACCGGGACCTTTAACCAAATGATCATATGGTTGGGAAACCATAGGCAAAATTGGGAAAAATTTTTTCTTTTTGGAAAAAAAGCAACGTACACTGTTTTTTGTTTTTTTTTTTTTTGTTTTGTTGTTGTTGTTTTTTTTCACATCACAAATATCAAAAAGAATGGGGCTAAATGAAAATAGAGTGAGCCTTGTTCAGAAAAATTAAAACAAAGTTGTAATTAACATCTTGATGATTTTTTAAAAAAAAGCCCCGTACAAAAATTAAAAGCCCCCTTTATAAGAAAAAGATGGAAAAAAAAAATTTTCCCTTTTCCCTCCCTCCCCCCCTTCCTCCCTCCCTCCCCCTTTTCTCCTTCCCCCTTCCTTCCTTCCCACAAGGGGCTTTAAATTGTCTGTATGTTTGGGGCCAAACCTTGAATTTTCCGTTTTTGCCTGTTTCTATGTCTGAGATTTTGAGGCTGACCATGATTTAGGGGGTTTAAAAAATGTTTTCTGTATGCATCCCCTATCTCTAACTTCAGGATAAAACAAAAATATAATATTTAAAAAGAAAACTTAGTATTGCCCCCTGTAAAAACAAAAATTTGAACCCCAAAGGTTTTTTTTCAGGCAGTTACATTTTTTTGACCCCAAGGGGGTACAGTGTGAAAAACTTTTGAAACTTTTTACAGAGTCGTAAAACGTGTGGGGAAAATTTTAAAGGAAAAAAAAATTGAAAGGGGGTGAAGCTTGAAAAGGCTCTCCTTCCAGCAAACAACAGTAAAGTTTTTGGGAATGTGAGTAGCAAGCAGCGATTCAATTTTTGGGCGTAAATCCTGTGGTAGTTTTTAAACATTTTCCCTTGTTTTAATTTTTAAATTTAATACCCTTTTAGTTTCAGTTTTCTTTTTTGAAATCCTTACCCGGTGTAGATGAAGCGAGAAAACTGCGCTGTTTTGGTTGGGAATGCCATTTGGGGCTGAATGGGGAAGGTTCAGACAGTGTGAAAAAAAACTGCTGCAACAAACCACATTCAGGTTAATTTTAGACCCCAAGCCGGGTTTTAAAACAAAGGAAAACAATTCCCCAAAAAATATATATAGGTTTCCTTCGGGGTTGTATCCTACCTGTCTTTGATTTTAATTTTTTTTTTAGTGATAGGATTGTTGATTGTAATATGACAGAAAGGAAAAGGGGTTTCACATAACCCCTTTTTGCTGTAAGGAATTTTCTGTGCTTTAATGGATTCTTACCAGGTGGGTTATTCTACCCCTTTCTACGTTTTGTTTTGAAGAGTTCTTTTTAGCAACAACACATGCCTTTGTACGGGGTTTCCATAAAAACCCCGCCCGGGGCAAAGAAAAGTGCTTGGTGGATTAGTTTCTTGGGGCCTTTCTTCTGTTGCACACTGAAATTTGCAAAGAATTAGTAAAGAATTCCCAAAATAAGACTTCGTGTTGCATTATCCAAACCTGGTTTTATATAAAGGGGGAAAAACCTCTATACGCTTTTCCAAGCATGCTACACTGTTCCTAGCACAGGGAAATGTAAAGAGCAAAGGACACTTGATAAATCCTACTTGCTGGTCAGAAAGTATAAAACTTCCCCAGAGGAAGCTTTCCACCTCTTTTTGAAGACTCTGTACCACCCCAAGGGTTAAATTTAGTCTGGAACTTAAAATAATGAACAAACTTTAAGTTTTCTATAAGTTATACTATTTAAATTTTTAGCTATTTAAAGTTTTTTTCAATCGCATTAATTGTGATTTTTTGTTTAAAGTTACTATATAAAGTAATTTTTGTTCGGTGAATATGGAGAATGGGCAGAATGTTGGGAATAAAAAATGGGATTTAATCATTTTGGAAGTAATTTAGCAATTCCCTCAAGAGTCCCGTAGGGAAAACAAAAACTGTTATCTGAACCACCATTGTTTTTCTTTAAACTGATAAAATATGAATACCAAGTAAATTAGAAAAAAAACAAAGAATACATGAAAAGTGGTCATGGGGTATTTATAAAATAAACTGAAAAAAAAAACCCTGGGTGTCCCAAAATTAAAATAAAATTCTAATATTTAAAGACAAAATTTCCAGAATCATTAACATTTTAAATTACTTTTCAGGGAGAAAAGTCACAGTAAATCATGTTGCTAAATATGCTAATGGAACAGCTTTAATTATAAAAATTAAGTGAAAAAAATATCCCAAAAATGGCAATACTAAGTTTTTTTCCCGATACATGCTTGATTTAATTTTTTTTTTTTTGTGAAGATATACTTTCCTAACTAAGAAGAATGTTTACTTTTAAAAACATTTTTAATTTTAAAGAGTAAAAAATTTAAAAAATTTAAAAGGCAGAGACATAGTCACTGCACGCTGGGCCAGGAAGTATTTGGGAACCACTTGAAAGGGGATGGCAAACAAAGCAGATGGAAGAATTTCAATGCTATTTCTCCCAGAAAGCAAAAAGGTGACTTGGGACAAAACAACCCCTGGCAGCAAAAGAACAGCAGGCTTATAAAAAGAACCCCTTTAAGGAAGGTTATTACAGACCAA